>CM074719.1:564976816-566360566 GCA_037306005.1 Rhinophrynus dorsalis | reverse complement strand
CAAGCAAAGTGTCCCCCTCCCGCCCCTTTTACTGATGTAACACTTCTCAGCCAGGGTAGAAGGGAGCTGCCCAGGTAGACTGCAGAGAGGGACAATCTTCAATTAAGATAAGGGAAAAACCTGAAAAGCTTGTCAAGGGGGGCAGGGATTTGATTCACTAGTTCATGAGCAGGCATATAGTTGGTGGTGTGAATGAGTGAGTGATAATATTTGATACAGAACCCTTTAAGTGCCATAGGACTTTGCAATGCTTTGTGTACCCCTCTGAAATCAAAGGGTTAAGATGTCTTTATCGGTGCTGTATATCTCTATTTATAGCATTCTCATCCACCTCTGGAAAATTGCCACATTACTGTGAAGAATAAGTCTAAAAATGGGTTTGGCCACAAAAAGAGGGTGTGGTTAAGTGAGGAGGTGTGGTTAGTGGTGGGGCAGAGGTGGGGCTAGTGCACCAGAGGGTGTTGTGCCTACAGGCCCTTGAAATGTAAAAAAAACTGTATGAAAGTGTTCTTAATAACCCTTCAATACCATAGCAATGCATAGCCAGCATTTAGTGCAGTGGTGTAACTAGTCATTGCAGGGTCCCTAAAGACCCTGGGCCCATTGGGAGAATCCCCGATATCCCAGTGGGTCAGTCAGATGGATCCTGTGTTCAAAAGAAAACTGGAGCGATTCTGATACGTAATAGGGGATAAATAAAACTCCCATTGATGTAAATGGGTCTTTTAACCCTCGCATGGTAGTGAGACAAAGTCTCGGATTCAAGGGGTTAAAAGTCGAATTAAAATTAGTGGGGATTTGGGGATATTGTGTCACCTATGATACAGTAGTTTTCACTCACATTTTCCATTAAACCTTGGCTCATTATAATATTCACTTTATTAGTCTATAAACATAACCTACAGCAATGACACCCAGAGAGATTACAGTTACTCTCTGCATGCAGACCTCTTATTATGACATCACAATGCACATGGAACTTCTCCATTTGTGATATCACAATGCACATGGAACTTCTCCATTTGTGACATCACAATGCACATGGAACTTCTTCAGTTATGACATCACAATGCACACAGAACTTCTGTTATAATATCATCTCTACTACCTCATACTTCAAAAACATTCTTCACTTGGAAGTTCTTCAGTTGTTATTGGTATAGCTTATCCCAGCGATTATTGACTTGGAAGTTTTTTGAAAGTCAACTTACCATGGATCCGTTATTCCAACAGCTGGATCCAGATCCAAATGTTGACCTAAAGCTCCTCTTCAATTATTTGAATATGACCTTCTTCGATGGATTACTGAGTTGTGTTAATGTGGCCTGGAGCCCCAGACTGAAGTTGTAAGTTACTGTGTGTAGAAGTTTGGACTTTTCAAGGCAGATCTAATATTTGCCTGGATGTATGTCTTTGTTTTGTGTCTACTTATCTATGGAAGAATGGTCTGGAATCCAAAGCTGAGGACCAGTGAGGTGTCCAGTGCAATGGTTGGCATACCTGCCAACTGTCGCTGATTTCCAGGGATAGACCTTGGTTTTTGCTCCCTGACCCTGGATTCTCATGTCCCTGTTTTTGGTTTTAGAATGTAAATGTGGCCATATATCCGATGTGTTTATCATTTAAAGGTTAACCGTTGTGGACCAGAGGGGTGTGAATCAATGCATTTTATACATACCTGGGAACTTTTGAGACAGGGCTACCCGGAGGTTAACCCTGTCAGTGCCGACCTGGGGGAAAACGATGAGATTCGTGTCATAAAAGGGACGGGGCTTCGTTGCAGAGGGGGGGCGGGACAAAAAAAACCCTGCAAAATGTATCTAAGAGGGAGGGGAGTGGGAGGAACCAGGCGGGACTGAGCACAAGTGGGCAGAGTTTCTATTTAAACTCTGCCCACCCGGTAATCCACACATTGCCCCGGGGTGGGAAAGCTCCTTGCAAGTGCATTTAATTCACACATATTAACACAAAATGGCTGAGGGACCCTGAAGTCCTGGCAATCAGTCAATTTTTCAGGACCGCCTCCAAGCTCACCTTTCTATCTGAGCTGCCGCACTTCCTCGACCATCCTTCCCTTCCCTCCTAACCCCATCAAGCCCTCTCCTTCTGAATTCCTCTATTCTCTGGGAGTCCCATAAGTGTCAGGTACTTGTATCACCAGCAAATAGTTGATAATAGTTGATGTCCCTAAGCATTTATTCTTGTTTCTTTAAAACAATACAATCTGCATAGTGTTTGTGTGTTAATATTATGTTAACATCTAATAAATGATAGAAAGTATATTTTGGGAAAAATCACATGAAATGCGACCTTGATATTAAAGAGTTAATTCATCTTATTTTGTGTCTAGACTTGGTGCATACTTCAACTTTGACAAACTTTCTCGGGAATGCAAAATCCGCCTCAATCAGAGCTTTTATCGCAAGAGACCACGAAGTCATATGATAGGCGTAAGTGTTACTGATAGATTTCTTTACACAGTTCTATGGATCTTTATTATTGTTAAAAAAACTGCAGCAGTTTTTCAAATATTGAGGCTGATATACTAAAAAGAAATGGAGTAATTCTTGGATGTTATAGAGGACAAATAAAAAGTCTAATTGATAAATATGGAGATATTAATATCTTGAATGCTTTGCAATGTGTAGGGGACCCCTCTAGCAGCACTCATCTGCAATCTCTGTTTGTTTGTCCCTTATGGTGCAATTGGTTTAATTGAGATTTCCTTAGTTTCTTCTTAGTTCTTCAGCCTCAACAGGTTCTCTTATATGCTAGACAGGTCTGGGCAACCTAGTACAGTGATGCACTGGAGTCCTCTCTATCAACCAAAGGGTTAAAACAAAACTAATACTAAAACAGAACATGCTATTATATGAAAGATTCCCTAAATCCAATGTAAATGTTAAGTGTTCTCCTTTTCTCCCCTGCAAAATGTTTTTCCTTCTCACCCTTGCCAACAAATTTTTCATCTATGTTTCCCACCAAAATATCACTTCTTCTGAGGGCTGCAGTGGAGAAATAAGTAGCTGAAAGTCAAAGTTGTGAGTCCTACAGCAACATAGGCAGAGTGCCTTTTGTCCTTTGTCCACAACACTGCCTTCCTGCTTAAACGACAATGGTGCATATTCCATCAAGGTGCAACACAAGACACTGGTTATTTCAAGCCACTGTTTTCAACAAAATGAAAGGGCAGCATGATGTCAAGAGTTGGGATGGGAAACAATTTTCTCCTCAAACCAAAGCATGCATAAAATTGCACTTCCCATATACCAAAAATTTCCTGTGAAAATTGCAGTTTTTCTGCTTTTTCCGCCTAGCTCATTGCATTGATATCAATGGAAAGACTGAATTTACACAAATCATTTTATTTTATTTCCCACAGGCATAGTATAAAAGAGGTCTGAGGGTACCTGTGTTGGTGGAGCCTGGGGAAAGAATAAGTTGAGCAAGGAATGTTTTTTTGGTGGGGTTGTTGACTGGGATTGGGGGGTGACAGTTAATAAAAACAATAAAATGAAAATTCGGTACATAACGTGACACAGACAGGGACCCTGATGTAAGCTGCAACTGTGGCAGATTGATACTTGCAAGAATAGAGTGTCTTGTAGAGCAGTGGTTCTCAACCCGTGCCCTCAGTAGCTACTAACAGACCAGGATTTGATGATTTCCTTGTTAGAGCACAGGTGAGTTAATCAATGTGAATGAGCCTCTGTTCACCACACCTGTGCTCTAGCAGAGAAATCCCTAAGTCCTGGCCTGTTAGTGGCCACTGAGGGCTTGGGTTGAGAACCTCTGTTGTAAAGGATTATTTGTAGGACTTAGACTTGAGTAGGGGTGGGTGAAAGGTCCTGTTTTGAGAGACACCGAGAGAGAGGGGGTGCTAGACTGTTGTGCTATGATTTCTTTAGCGAAATTCAGGCAGAAGAGGCTCATAGTGTTTGCTATCACTATTGAGTTCCTGCTGCAGTACGTGGTTTCAGGTAGAATGATTTCAAATTGGGGACCATAAGCATCATGGTGTTTGGTTAGCTTTGTGCCAGGTGTTTTATGTGTGATTGCAGATGTGCCCATTGTTCCTAGTCCTAACCTTGTTTACTACACACTCACTGTGCACTTTGAAGCTGCTTATGCAAGGCGCAGTTCCTTCTCTCAAGAGAAACATTTCTATTCCAACATCACACCCATGATTTTGAAGGAGGGACAGAAAGAGAAGCATTATTGGCCAACTTCTTTTGTCTGCATATACCTGAAGTGGGGGGGTTAGTTGAAGTCCTGCTACTGCCTCAAAAGTAACAATGGAGTTAGTAGTGGCAAGTCGAACCATGATTATCATCACCAATATCACTGCTGTTGTTGATCCCATTTCCCTGGTGCTGCCTTATCAGCAGCAGCCACAAGAACAGCAGTCACAAATGCCACAATGACACCGGGGCATTTGACAATGTCCATTGACCATTGTCACCCACAATATGACCTGCTAAGCAGTATGTCATATTTTTCTCAGGTCTTGTTCTTTAAATGCAAACCAGAGGCCTACATAAAACAATTTTGGGGGGCTTGTTTGCCCCACAAATCACACATTCTTCAGGGCTTGTGATGCTAACAAGACAAGGACCTTACAAACCAATGTTTCCTCAGGGCTTGGTCATACACATCAATGTTTCCTCTGGGATTGGGCCTAACATGACTACGTCTTACAAATCAATATTTGCTCAGGGCTTGGGCATCTAACAAATCTAAGTCTTACAAATAAAGATTTCCTTAGGTCTTGGCCTTATAAGTCTAGGTCATACACATCAATGTTTCATCAGGGATTGTGCCTAACAAGTGTAAGTCATACAAATCAGTGTTTCCTTAGGGCTTGATCCTCTAACAACAAGTCTAAGTCCTACAAATCATACTCTACAAAATACTCTATCCTGTCAAGTATCTGTCTGCCCCAGTCACGTCACGGGGTTTCTATCTCTGTCACGTTACATACCAATTTTTTTATTATTATTATTATTATTATTATTATTATTATTAACTATCCCCCCAAATCCCAGTCAACAAGTCCCCCAGAAAAAAAATACCCATTCAACTGATTCTTTCTCCAACCTCCACCAACACAAAGGCTGCCTATATATTGCCTTTTTACTCAATATTTCCTGCATAACCTTTTTTGCAAAAAATGTCTCCTTTTTCACAATAGCCAATCATTTTTCGACTATGTTTCCTATGACTGCAACATTTCCCACTACAATGTTACTTCTTCTGAGGGCTGAAGTGGAGAAATACATAGATGAAAGTCAAAGTTGTGAGTCCTATAACAACATATGTATTGAAAGGGTGGTTAGCAGACTGAGTGCCTTTGTCCACAACACTAACTTCCTATATATATATATATATATATATATATATATATATATATATATATATATATATATAATAAATAATAAAAGCTTACTGATCATTTAAATTTAGCTTTTAACCCCTAGAATGCTGTAGTGGTCATCACACAATGTGTTGGATGCATCTAGCATTCAATGGGTTAAAAGCACATTTAGGTCAATGGGATTTTTTGCTTATCCACTGTGGTGCAATTGGTTTGTCCCAGAATTTCCACTCTGTAGCTTATTGAATATGACCTTGTATTCTCTGAAATGTATTCATTCAGCCTATTTATTCACCGGACTCCACCAATGCTCCTCCTCCTTCACTCCCTATCCTACCTCCTCCACTTTGTCTTTTATCTTCCTCCAGCCAATCCAAATCTTTCCTTCCTTCTCGGCCTCAGACCCTGCTCTTCATTACAAACACACAGATACAAGAGTCTTGTTGGCAGCAATGTGTGAAATGAGAGGGAGGTGGGAGGCAAAATGGTACCATGTGGAGGACTCCATCTCTAGTTCCATTTCTACCCCCAGTTTAAACTGCTTTATATTTTTTGTTTTTTTGACATTAACATTTCCATCTGGTTCACCTGGTATCCAGGCAGATATTCTATTACATTAAATGGGAGAGGTGATAAGAGTAAAAGTCATACCTGTATTGACTAACCAGTCTCCTGCTTTTCCCACCCCTAATATGGACCCACCTTTTACCTACAGAATGTGATAGTAAGATCTGCATTAGTTCAGGACAATGTAATTAGGTATAATGTTTGTGTCTGACAACTCCCAGCAGTGGGATTACCTTGTTTTACTTAGAAGGAAAAATCCTATTGTGTATGATTGTTTCATTATACAACTTTAATGATCCTTTAGATGGAGCTTTTAAAAGAGATGTGACACCTATATAAAAAGTATCTGCATTACATTTAGGAACTACAACAAATGCTTCTCGCCTCCTAAAACAATTATATTACCTGGGCATCTTAAAATCCTAAATCGTAACAAATGAAGGAAGCCGCCATCTTTGTGAAATGCACGTGCTCCTGACATTAAAGCACACACCCTGTATGTAGAATAACTGTCTATGATAATATTACAACTTCCAGTAGTCTAAAGCATGAGGACTTACTTGCACAAAGGAGATTTACCTCTCTCATTTGCAGTACAGTCTTTTTGCTGTCAGACATGAAAAATGTTAAAAAAATGGCTACCTGCGCAGTGAGCTAATCCAACAGCAGACGAATATTAGGGGTTATATTTTATTCACATTACTTCATTCTCTGGAAAAAATGTAAATGCTGCAGTGGTCTAATATATAAGTAAATGTAAACTCCTCTGTGTTGTTTTATGCTGTTACTTCCCCTTTAACACCTTAATGCTACAGAGACTCACAACACATGTGAAGCAATGCATTTGAGATCTCTCTAGCACCGAAGGGGTTAAATGCCCCATTTAAATGTATGGCTACTTTAGAAATGTTTAATTTGTTAACTATGGTGTGATTAGTTTGTTTCTGAACTGCACCTCTTTAGCTTTTTGAATACACCCTTATATTCTCTGAAATGTATTTCTCTGTCATTAATATAAAAATAAATATTACCAATGTAATAAACAGTAAACTGTGTGTGTTCTACAGGCCCTACTGCATGAGATGGTCCATGCCCTGCTCGATATCACGGGCAAGAAAGACGACTCAGAGCATGGGACAAAGTTCTGCAGCCATGTGAGGCAGATTAACAAACTCCTTGGTGATAACATTCAAGTAAGTACTTTCACTTGTAGTTAACCTTTTGAGTGCCAGAGAGGTATCCAGTGCATTGCAATGTGTCAGATTCCTCAATGGTATACAAAGGGTTAAGCCCAAAAGTGTAATTACCAGTTCACTGTCCAACCCCACAACAGACCAAGCAGTTGGGGCCGCTGTCAATTTAGACTTATGTACTAAGAACTGGAGCAAACCAATTTCACCATAGGGAGTATGCCAAAATTCCCTAAATTCACATTGATTTAACTGGAGCTTTAACCCTTTGAGTGCCAGAGGGGTATGGAACGCATTGCTTTGCAATGCGTTCCATACCCCTCTGTCACTCAAAGGGTTAAACATCATGAATGTTAAAGATCCGTCCAGCACATTGTAATGAGAATTGTCAGTGGTCTCCTCTGATGCTGATAAAGGGATTGGAGGATCTGAGTTATAAAGAGAGACTAGACAACCTGGGTTTATCTACATTAGAGAAGAGGTGACTACGGGGTGATAGGATTACCATTTACATGTATATTCAAGGTCAATACAAAGAGCTCTCCAATGAAATATCTGACTGCCATTTGGGTCTTAATTGGAAATGGCTTCAGTGGGTTTTTTGCCTTCCTCTGGATCAACAGGGGTGATTTGGCATGGACTGCACTTGATGGACACATGTCTTTCTTCAGTCACATCAACTATGTTACTATGCTGTTGGTGTGATCTGTCAGAATTGATATGCTTATATTTAGGGCGGAATGTAAGGATTAACCAGGTGCCGACACACCTTCCAGCTCTGTCTAGGGGTATAAAGTGTATTACCTTGCAGGAAGTATTCCTTTCCCAAAAATCACAGAGAGTTTCTTCTTTTATTATAAAAATAAATATTTATTTGATGTGAGTAAGATGGTCATTCCTCACAGGGTTATAACAGGCACACAGAAGAAGATGTAACAAGATGTTTCCACAAGATATAATCCAAATATGTAACCAAAAGCTGTAACCCAAGGTTGTAACAACCTGTTTAGCTAGGTGATGGCCTTCTTAAAGGCAGATTCTGGACATCTGATCTGTATGTCTCTGCCCAGAACAGCTTCCCTTCCCCCAGGCCTGACCAAACAAAGACCATGTTAGATCCTGTTTGTCCAGGCCCAAATGGGGCTATATGTTTTAAGACTGAGGGGCTGTTAGTTTACATACAATCAAAGATGTCTTTGATCTCAGGCCATCATCTAGCAATCTTCCTCAAGGTTCATTTTATGGCATGTAGATACCATCTGTCAAACCAGCCCTTGTTTGGTCAGTTGATGTGGGGCTGACAACAAATATACCTCCTGCCAAACAAGTACCTATCTGGACAGCTGATATGAGCATGACAAACAAATACCTTTATGGCATGTAGATACCATCTGCCAAACAAGTCTTTGCCTGGGCTGCTGACAAGGGCGTGATAAACAAAGAATGAAGGAAAACAATGGCCTGTCCCCCAAAGATCAGATTGACCTGAAAGGGCCATTCCTATGATTACAATAATACCAATTATGTCCTGTACATCTATCAAATTATTACATAATTATAAGATTCACATGTCCGCATGATCCAGTTCAGAGTACATCATCCTATGCACGACTATCTGTTTCTGATTAAAAGAACAACAAAATAAGTACAAAAATCTGGAAATGTTACTGTTTTTCAGGAACTTCTGCGCTGCCTTGTGTGAAGAGTCCTAATCACTGATGTAATGACAGTGAGACAGATGAACCATGTCTATTCCTCACAATAATAGGTCTTGGGATTGGTGTTCTGTCCCTATACCAACCTAATGTCAATTTACTATGTTTTTACACCCCAAATCCTCCCCTTAATGCTACTTGCACTAAGAGGAGGACAATCGGATGGTCAGTGTGTGGTTTAGGGCATTCCTTCCCTCTATACCTTTTCTTAGTCTATGTACTACACAGGACATAGCGGAAATAGAACAAGCATAATCCATTTCCCTGGGCATGCAATGGAGCTGGCATGAGGGGCTTGTAGGCATGAAAGTCCAACACTGGTAAAGACTGTCCACTGGTAGGCACCACAGCAGTAATGATACACTGTAGTTCATACCCAGGAGTGAAGTCACTGGTCTTATAGGATAACACCAGGGTGCTACACTGGTGAATGGTACATTGGCCCCAGTGTTTCTTGCTTTAACTATTTACACTTCATTTTCATGAAAAAGGGTGGTAATCATACCTGGGAACTCTCCGGATTTGCCCCGGAGACTCCGGTTCTGACAGAGCTTTACCGGGTCTCCGGGGCAGAGGCTGATTCCTCCAGATGTGGAGAGTTTCTATTGAAACTCTGCCACATCTGCTTTTTCTCTCGCTGTTCCTCAGTCCCCAGCCTTCTGTGTGACACATTTAACCCTCTGAGTGCCACAGTGGTACGGAATGCATTGCTTTGCAATGCATTCCGTACCACTCGAGCACTCAAAGGGTTAAGTCCCCACACACACACTCATGTCAAGCCCCGCCCCTTTTTGACGAGATTAGCGTCATTTTTGTCACCCCCTGCTGAACAGAGGACTACCCTCCGGGTAGCCCTCAACTGGAAGTTCCGAGGTATGGTGGTAATACACGCTACATATGTATATATGTAAAGTGGAGCACAAACCCCACTAAATCCAATGTTTCATTCTTCTATAAAGAACATTTTAAAGACAATATTATTCAGGACTTTGGGAATAAAATAAGTAGTATAAAGGGAGATGTACAGAAAGAAATAGATGAGCAAATCTGCATCATGCAAACTGCACCGGAGTGGACAACTGAACATTTCCCTTATTTCCCATTGATTTACATGGGACTTTTAACCCCTTATGTGCTACAGACATCTCAAACACATTGCATCACAAAGTGTTTGAGACCTCTTCAGTATTCAAGAGGTTAAAAGTCCCATCAAAATCATTGGTGTTTTATTTACCCTGTGGTGATGGTGGTTTGCTCCAGAATTGATTTTCTTTTAATTTCAGTAAAAGGGACAATGAGTTGGGAATAAAACTCTCTGCATTGTGTTTATTCTTTACTATTAGAGAGTTTTGCTTCAAACTGAATGTTTTTGTATTTTTTTTTTTTTTTTTTCAAATTTATTAGGTTCCCATTAGATGGAATCCTCCCGAAGATGAGATCTGGACGCACTGGTGGCAGTGTAATGGACCCTGCCAAAGAATTATTAAACGTGTCATTAATCGGACACCATGCCGTCGGAACAAAAAGTGGGCACTACATGAGCGTGTATGTGGGGGCAATCTAGTAAAAGTGAGAGAGCCACAGAATTATTCAAAGAAAGCTAAAAGAAAGAGGAACACTCATGCTTCATCAGACCACTCTCACCATGGGGAAGGCAGCCATGACCATCAAAATTCCAAAAGCTGCAGCGTGGCAGTGGTTACCTAGGAGAAGCAAGCTGCCTTGACAGGCAAAGACCAGTCAAGAAAAGGTAAGATTAATATGATTGGTTTGATTTTTAGGTGTCTCCACTCTTTCTGAAAAGAGCAGGAGTCTGGATGTTGGTGCTAAAGACTTAAAGGAACAGCCTGTGATCATTCAGATGCTGCAGCCATCATCACTCCAGCCCTGCATAAATCACAGAGGGATCAGGAAAGTATAGGGGATATACTTCACTAATGTTTAGAGTATGGTCGTTAAATACAAAGAATTGTTTACTTTACAATGCACATCACAGCTTCCAAAGTGGAATTTTTAATTGCTATGTTCCAGAAGTTCAAAAAATACAAACTTCCCCCTTAATAGTAGATATTTTTGGAAAGATGACACACCAAGGTGTTTCCCTGGGATTTTTGTATCAGCTGGCTTTGCAGCAGTTTGTGGTGGGCTCCTTAGCCTTTCTGGCCTCTGTCATTGTGCTGAGTTGTGGGAGTGGGTAACATAATCCCAGTTTCACTACATCAAAAACCCAGTACAGGTTTATGACCACTGACAATATATATACTAGTTGAACAGCTCGTTACACGGGCCACAGTGCCACTGCCACCCGGTTGTGGGGCAGTCACACGCAGTAGAGACTGCCTACAACACGGCTGATACAGAGCTTGAGGCTCCTTCGGAGCATCCAGCTCTGTATCAGCAGCGGCGCGGGCAGTCTCTACTGCGCATGACTGCAGCACGCGCAGCAGTGTCTACTGCGCATGTTGCGGCGTTACACACATTTTAGCGAATTATTATATAAGATATTAGATAATATTTATGAAATGTCCAGTTTCAACACTATTTGGGTCAGTTAATTCAGTATAGATCATTCTCTACTGGCTATTTCTTTTAAAAGCTTTACTATGTTTGTATCTTGCAAGATATATGTATTTTCTGCTGCAGGCAATTATGGATGTGACTATGGATTGGAAACATGTGAAGGGTGGAGCTGTAGCTGTGGGGTGGGGTGTATGCTGGGTTTAGGACACACATACAGCAACAGACTGGGTTTGCCAGAGGTGGAATCTCCTCCACCCCACTGCTGGATGTGGTGGAGTCTACTAATGTAATTGCAAACATGCTTAATGATGTCACAGTAGATTTTTTTTTCCACTACGTACTACAGGTCGGTACATGGAGGATTGGGGAGATCTAACTGAACTCATTTCTCAGCTCTCCATGAAGGTTCCCTACTTGGAAAGGGGTGAAATGAAGGTTTTGATGCGATGGAATCATGCAATCACTTGGCATTATTAAAATAAAATGATCCCTGAATAGTTGCCCTTGGGGGACTCAGGCTCTCTCAGTGCCTAGCCTCTGTCAACTTAGGGTACCCTTGTAGTCTCCTTATTTCAACTCCTATTATGGAAGGAGTTTCCTTGTTGGAAAAAATAGAATCTTCTCTTTCCAATAAGAGTAAGCCTAAACCGGTTACTACCAGGTGATCATATAATATCCTGATATAAAATTAGGTGTTTAGTTCTAGTGCAGTTAGGTAATTTTAACTATGTAGAGTCATATATATAGATTAATGCTCAAATATATTCCGGTAGTATGAATTCCCACAGTAAAGTGGTGCCATTTTTCTATGGTATTTTGTAGAGTATGAGCTGTAGGACTTAGACTTGTTGATAGAGGCCAAAGCCCAGAGGAAACATTGATTTGTATTGTATTGTACTGTATATTTTATTTAAATAGCACCAACCAGTGTACTTTTCACTTTACAGTTTACATTTGATATAGAAGGGGTACAATAAGTGCAGTGATTAACCCTTTGAGTGCCAGAGGGGTTTGCAAAGCATTGTTTTGCAATGCATTGCATACCCCTCTGGCACTCAAAGGATTAAGTGCTTATAAAGACAATCATAAGGGGAACAATAGGTGTACATTAGGATAAAAGGTCCCTGCCCCATAGAGCTTACAATCTAAGTAGGAGTTAGATTTGTATGGCACAATCCCTAAGGAAACATTGATTTGTTGTAGGACTTAAACTTGAGTTAGGCCCATGCCCTGAGGAAACATTCATTTGTAGGACTTTGGCTTGTTGGTGTCACAAGCCCTGAGGAATTACATATAATATTTATCAATCTGGCTTGTTAGAATCACAATCCCTGAGGAATCACAGATAATTTTTATCAATTTGGCTTTTAAAAGTCACAAGCCCTGAGGAATCAGTGATGTATAGGATTTAAGCTTGTTAACCTCTAATTTTTTTTCGGAGACCTCTGGATTTTTTTTTTAAAGAACAAGTCCTGAGAAAAAATGGTATCATCTCCTCCTCCCCCTCCTGAGAATCACAAGACACCCTGGCAGATGCAGCACTGGCAGCAGGCACAGGTAGCTGACTTGTCCTGTTCACACTACTGCCCTCTTCTTCCTCTGCCAGTGTCACAAATTTCCCTAAGATCCCTACAAGTGATGTAGGAGGACTGACCATCATTGTTTTTTTTTTTTAAGTTTAGGTATACATTTATATGGTGATTTGAAACTTCTAGGATCAGTTTATGTGAACTAAACAACCAATATGAAAATAGATTGATATGCTGGCCATGAGTGAGCTGTAAAGAAGCATTTTTCAAGGGTTTCAGATCCCTGCATTGCTGAATGGTAATAGGCAACACATCTTGAGAGATCTACAGTTCTTCCTACTTTCATACTGTGATCTGATGGGCTTTAGTCATTATTTCTCCCTTCATTTCTCCCAATTCTCCAAGTCTTTAGTAGTATTTGAATTAGTCCTCTGTTTCTAGGCATAATGGCCTGATAATGAAGTAATCCTGTCTATTCTATGTTTTTCAGGTTTACAACCCTCGGCCCAATGGCAGAGTGCACCAGCCTAATTGAGATGACATCAGCAGAGTGCACATAAAGTTTCCAACAAGCTCCTTGACAGCTAACCTATCAATGAGAATAATAAAGTAATTTTCAGACATCAATATAAAGCGATTAGTGTGTAAAGTGGGTTCTGTGGAGAAGTGGACAGACTTTCCCCTTACTAATGAGGTTATTTGGTACCATTTGACAAGTTGAAAGGGATGGTATGTGTGCCATTAGCTTCATTCTTCCTGAAAGATTTGTGTACGGTGTCAATACTTTAATTTATGAAAGTGGCTGAAAATCTTAATGGGATAATAGCATTTTCATTAAATTACATTTCTCCCTCTCAAATGGCACATGGGAGTGAAAATGTGACTTGTATCACCACTGAGAGGCCACATATCTCAGAACAAGGCACTTTATCTTGTTTATTTTTGATGGGTGCTCATCGCAATATTTGTGTCTAGGTATCCCTAAGTGGAAGGGTATCACAGACATGGGCCCATGTTCTCTATGTGCCTAGAGGGCATCAACTGCACTGACATTTTGGCTGACATTTTGGAACTGGACTGTCTGTGGACATGACCAGTGTGATATGGATATGGAAATTTCCTCTATGTTATGGCACATGGGAGTGAAAAATGTGCCTCATAGCACCAATGAGAGGCCACGTGCCTCAAAGAAAGAAACTTTATCTTGTTCGTTCTCGTTGGTGCTCATCACAATATTTGTTTCTGAAACAAGCATACATTGATGAGTAGAGAACATGGCTTCACCAGCCCCACTACATGACCTGGGTGCCTTTAGATGGACATAGATTCAAAGGGAGTAAGCCAGGCTTCTTTATATCCTGTAGTAATTTAACTCCATTGAATACCGGTGATGTCCTCAACATATTTGCTAAGCAATGCTCTCAAGACTTATGTAGCATCCAAGGAGTTAAATTGCAGTTTTTACTTAGTTAAATGGTGTGTGCATGTACCAGGACTCAATAGCCCCTTTCCTACCACATGCACATTAATAAAGTAACTGAAGTTTGCCCAGGTCACACTGCCTCAGGTGATGACTCTATGGGAACAAAAGCTCTGCCCCCTCCTCCTTATGGCAAGATTGGAAGAGCTGCTACTCTGACTGGATCAAGAGATTTGAGGGGTGTAAATCCTGTTTCCTACAACACTGGTTTGCATTTCAAATAATATATCACTCTGTGTCATCATTGTGGTAAATCTTGTGAGTGGCACTGCCAAAAAAGTGTCATTCTCAAATACTGCAAGGAACAAGTAAAATGTTCCACTGATATTAATGAGGTGTTTACCTCTTTGAATGATGATGATTTATTAACTATAAACTGTAATATTGTACATGTATTTTTAGGACTGGTATTCTGGAGTTAATAAATACTTTTATGTATTTGTTTAATACTGGGCAATGTGTTTTTATATTCTATACGTAACATTCCTTTTATATACTAACTAGTTGAAGAGCCTGTTACATGGGCCACAGTGCCACTGCCAGCCGGTCATGGGGCAGCTCGAAGGAGTGTCCAGCTCTGTGTCAGCCGCGGCGTGGGCAGTCTCTACTGCGTATGACTGCGTTGTTACACACGTTTTAGCGAATTATTATTTAGGATGATCTCTGATGTGTTGGTACAATGAATGTAAGTCAAAGGCTCTACACAATCCGGCTGGGTCAGTAATAATTAATAATAATAATAAGCAATAATCAGTAATAATTAATAATAATAATATTATTTATTATTATTACAATGAACGTAAGTCAAAGGCTCTACACAATGCGGCTGGGTCAGTAATGGACCCTTGTACAATAGTACTGGGGGCCATATGTACACAGGAAAAAGGAGCAATTCTGGGGCAAACCAACTGCATCACAGAGAACAAACACTCCAGATACCCAATATAGAAAGAATCCTGCGCACTGTTTGCTAACACTAATCTGGACTCTTCCTCTATCAATCAAATTTATATAATACACTCCAATTAATTCACATTAATAGTGGACAAAAGAGAGTGCTTATATCCTAAATCCTCAAGTAGGATGTAAAAAACGATACCAAATAAAATAATAATCCACACTTCAGAATAAAACTCCAAAGTTTTCTCATATAACTCCTTCAATATAATACCCCTCAGTGGATATCAATGCTGCTTCAACACAGGAATCCCACTCCACAAGAAAATATCTAAAATCAAGAAGCGCAAATGAACACCATCCAGAGGTACCACTTAACTACTAAAATATAATATAATTTAAAATACTCGTTAGAAAACACTCACCAGACCGATATAGTATTCAGGCTTCCAAGTACCTCCCAGCACAAGTCTCCTCTCCCGTTTGTCCGATCTTCCACTTGTTTATCTTTGTGTATCCTTCTGTGAGTGCTCTCCTTGCTCACCTTTATCAAGTCAAATCCTTTAGTATCTGTTTTCTGTATCACTGTATCCCAATACCGGTACTACAATACGGGCGGTCCTTTGCTGGGAGATTCCTGTATACAATACTTGGTCGTTTTCAAAACAATTTAAAACTGATTATAACACACCAACGCGTATCGTGGCTTCACTGGCCACTTCGTCAGGGTTTACAGAGCTCTATGATCTGTACCGTATTGTAGTACCGGTATTGGGATACAGTGATACGGAAAACAGATACTAAAGGATTTGACTTGATAAAGGTGAGCAAGGAGAGCACTCACAGAAGGATACACAAAGATAAACAAGTGGAAGATCGGACAAACGGGAGAGGAGACTCGTGCTGGGAGGTACTTGGAAGCCTGAATACTATATCGGTCTGGTGAGTGTTTTCTAACGAGTATTTTAAATTATATTATATTTTAGTAGTTAAGTGGTACCTCTGGATGGTGTTCGTTTGTGCTTCTTCATTTTAGATATTTTCTTGCTCACCTTTATCAAGTCAAATCCTTTAGTATCTGTTTTCCGTATCACTGTATCCCAATACCGGTACTACAATACCGTACAGATCATAGAGCTCTGTAAACCCTGACGAAGCGGCCAGTGAAGCCGCGATATGCGTTGGTGTGTTATAATCAGTTTTAAATTCTTTTGAAAAAGACCAAGTATTGTATACAGGAATCTCCCAGCAAAGGACCGCTCGTATTGTAGTACCGGTATTGGGATACAGTGATACGGAAAACAGATACTAAAGGATTTGACTTGATAAAGGTGAGCAAGGAGAGCACTCACAGAAGGATACGCAAAGAGAAACAAGTGGAAGATCGGACAAACGGGAGAGGAGACTCGTGCTGGGAGGTACTTGGAAGCCTGAATACTATATCGGTCTGGTGAGTGTTTTCTAACGAGTATTTTAAATTATATTATATTTTAGTAGTTACCTCTGGATGGTGTTCGTTTGCGCTTCTTGATTTTAGATATGCAAGGGGTTAAAGCTGCCTTTTAAATCATGGAGATTCAGGGATTTTTTGTCCCCCATAGTGTAGTTGTTTTGTCCCACAGTTGCACCACTTTTTGTTGTGCATGTAATCCTAAGGGTTAAATAATATCGTTTAACCCTTACATTGGGAGAAAGGTGCCTACCACTTTCTGGAACTCAAATGGTTAAGCAATAGTAGATCATTTTGAGGAGAGGAAAGGCGGCTCTAGGTTTTTGGGGACCCTAAGTGAAAAATTCACGTCTCCCCTTACACAGTTTTTATTTGCCCCTTTTACATTTGGTTTGATCTACAATTACTCCAGTTTGCCTCAGTTATATAATGATCAATGGCCCTTATGTATAAAGCAAAATGGAGCAGTGCTGGGCCAATCTAACTGCACAATAGGTGACAAATAAACATTCCCACAATTTTCATTGATTTAAATGGAGCATTTTAACTCCTTACATACTAGAGAGGTCTCAAACGCATTGCTCTGCAATATGTTGGCAACCTTACTAGTTTTAAAGGTGTTAAAGTCCCCATTTCACTCAATGGAGTAATCAGAGCTGATATTTCAGGCAGGTCATGCTAGGCTGATGACCCAGTACATCATTACATGCCATTAGCAGAGCAATACACCATTATATGGCACCAGCAGAACAATATCCCACTATATGTTACCACCAGCAGAGCAATAAGCCATTATATGTCACCAGCAGAGCAATACCCCATTATATCTCACCAGTGCACCAATACAGAGTTGAATGCCACCAGCAAATCCATACCCCATGATATGCCATCAGCACAGCAATATGTCATTATATGACACCATTATAGTAATATGCCATTAAATGTCACCAGCAGAGCAATACAAAGTTATATGGCACCAACCAAGCAATAAACATTATATGTCACCACCACAGTGCCCCACTGACAACCACAAAAGCATTCTAACTCACATTATATGCCAATATGGGGCATTTTATGTTCATATGAGTACAACTGTTGAACTGAAAACCAACAGTGGGTAAAATTGTGTAACTAATTTCCCCTCCACTCGTAGGTTTGCTAGTTTGTTGACTAGATTTATACAGTGTGGTGAGGATGAGGATATTTAGAATAATGTGGGCTAAATTATTCAAAACCTCTTCATCCACACCACATTGTATAAATCTGGGCACACATTTAAGTTAGTGACACAATGTGACCAACCTCTGTTGCCAAAGGTACCTCCATTAGCCTAAAATGTCCCACTTTGGCATATGTTATGGATTACAATACATTTGTGGGGGGGGAGTGAGGCATTGTACATTTATTGTAATGCCACCATTTAAAATTGAATATTGTAAACAGAAAACAG
Source organism: Rhinophrynus dorsalis (assembly GCA_037306005.1). NCBI lineage: Eukaryota > Metazoa > Chordata > Amphibia > Anura > Rhinophrynidae > Rhinophrynus > Rhinophrynus dorsalis. Next base: position 566,342,394 of record CM074719.1, on the reverse strand, counting down.
CAAAACAATATTTTAAATCAAATTCAATTCAGTATTTATTAGGTTAACTCCTATTTAAAAAGATATGCGAACCCCCCTGAACACTTGGCCCTCACTATACCAATAAGCTCAAGAAAGGAGACACATCACATACAACTAATATTAACCAATTAGCAAGAAGAAAAGAGATATTCCTCAGCACTACCATTTATCAGTTATGTCTCCTTAAAACTCTCATAGTAAAATGGCAAGTAAATTAAAACAACTTTTAGTCAAGGAAATTTAAAAATGGACGAATTTAAAATCGTATCTTCAATGTGCTACCAAATCTGTACACTGTCTAGATGTTGTAGAGACATAACAGTAAGTTGGCCATTGTTTAATCTAGACAATAATAAGAGCTTGAGTTGCTTTTTCATTAACCCCTTAAGGACTACGTGACATGCTATGACCATCACGGTCCTTATACCCTTAAGGACCAGTGACGGTCATAGCACGTCACATTCTTTTTACTTACAGCTCTCTACCGGGAGCGCTGTAAGTAAAAACAGGGCCTAAAATTGATCACTCCAAGACCAGAGCGATCTCTCTTAGGCCTCAAAGCGGCGTGCCGGTACGCGTAACAGGTCACGTGTACCGGAGCGTTGGCAAGGATCAAAGCGGTCCTTAAGGGAAGGTAACTTCCCTGGACCACTGGTCCTTAAGGGGTTAAAGAATGAAACCTACCCACACAAGGAGATAAAATCCCTAACAATTTTATCTAAATGGAATCAATGTATGTATAATCACTGAGCACAGATGGTTCTATTTTAATACTTTAAGTGCTAGAGGGGTGTCCAATGCATTGGAAAATTCCACCCTGTTGGTAAGGGATGACATAATGTAGGGGGTGCAAAAAGCCCAAAACTACTCTAACTACAATCTATCATTTTTTTGTACATTTTTAAGTATGACTTGACTGTACTAAAATGGTTATAACAACAAAAGGAATGAAGAAAAGGTAGCTAAATCATACAGTTTTGGAAAATACACAATTACCCACATCTACCCCTAAGTTAGTGTGCACTATAGGAAATAAAAATGTATTTTTACACATCAGTCACTTCAAAGATACTAAAATGTTCAACCCCATGGGATTTCCTAGTGTATTCAGGACCTCCTGCCAGCCTAAGAAAAATAGTATCCTACTGGTATGTGTTGCCATGCCATATTGGGTGCCAGGAGTGTGGCTACCAGTGGAACAAGGATTGGGAAGCAAACAGTGTACGTGTGAGTCTATGGCTACCAGTTGTGTAGACATGTGATTGCCAGTGGATTCAGGAAGGATCAAGGAGTGTATGTGGACATGTCTACCAGTGGGCAGCTGAGTATGGCTTGTGGGACAGGAGAGTGTCAGGTGGTGCATATGGGGGACCTATCACAACCAGTGGGACTATCAGTGTGTACGCTTTGTCCCCCACATACACTGTTTGATTCCTAGCCTGATTGCAGTTCACACTAGTAGTCTGTGTCTACCAGTAGGCAGTGGAACTAGGGGTGGGGGGGTGTCAGTAGGAAATGGGACTACCAGTGGGCTATGGAACCAGGCTTGGGGGGATACTGTGTGTCGGGGGAAGATTGGAGGTATTTTGTGTGCATGCCACAAGGGTGTCCAAAGCAATGGGGGGGGAGTAGTGAGTTAGTAGAAATGGGACTACCAGTGGGCTATGGAACCAGGCTTGGGGGGATACTGTGTGTGGGGGGAAGATTGGAGGCATTTTGTGTGCATGCCACAAGAGTGTCCAATACAATTTGTTGGACGCTCTGTGGCACACACAATTTGTTTTTCTATTTTTATTTAGACCTAGTGGGGGGGGGACCCCTCCTGATGCCCATGAATAAAAAAAAAATGTGCATCCAAACAGGATATCCTGTGTGGGCCACAAGGGCAACCAGCAATTTGTCAAGCAGTGCATTTACCGCCCTGTGGCACACATGGTTAATTTTTTCACATTATTTTTTATTCAGCCCTTGTTGGGGGGGGGGGGTTCTGATGATTCCTCAACAAAGTCTGAATAAAAACAATAATAATAATAATAATAATAAAAAACTCTGTGTGTACCATAGGGGGTAACACATTGCATAGCAATGCATTGGACCCCGTGTTGCACGCAATATTAATTCTATTTTATTTTTTACTTTTTATTCATACCTTGTTGGGGGGGCATCAGAACCCCTCCTGATGTCCCCCTAATGAGGTCTGAATAAAAAAATGAAGAAAATAATAATAATCTTTTGTGTACCACAGGGGTAATTTTTTTTTTCATACCTCATTGGGGGGAGGGCATCAGTACCCTCATGCTATCCCCCCAACAAGTTCTGAATAAAATATTTAAAACAATTCTGTGTGTGCTATGGTGGGGGGCTACGTTGGACCCTAGGGATTTGTGAAAAATCAAATAAAACTTCCGCAGGATTTTTCCTGAAAAAACTATTTTCCTCTTCTATCAAAAACTTCCTGCCTATAGACAATGCATAAAATTTTTCCCTTTTCGCCACTGCCTATAAACTTCCTGAGAGAACTTTGTCATTTGCACCTGTTTTCTATGACTGCAAGATTTCCCGCTGCAATATTACTTATTCTGAGGCCTAAAGTGGTGAAATAAAAAGATGAAAGTAAAAGTACAACAGCAACATATGCCTTGAAAAATTGTTCACGGACTGAGTGTCTTTGTCCTTTGCCCACAACACTAACTTCCTGCTTAAGTAACATTGATACATACATCCTTGAAAAATAACGTCAGTTCTTTAAAGCCTCTGTTTTCATCTAAACAAAAGGGAAGCATGTCAGCCACCAACATTTTCTCAAGTTTACTATTCCATAGGTATACTTTTGCATTATTTTTGTGCAGGTTTTGACTTCTTTCTAAGAACCTAGTAAGAGCGAGATGGCAGTACATAGTAGAAGAACTGTGTAACGAGGGGGTGGTGGTACGTGTAGGCACTCTATGAATTTTGTCATCTCCAAAAACAATTGGTTATACAGTTTCTGACATATCAACAGCACTTCTGTTATGTTCCCCAGAGCCCTGGGAACATTTAGGAGAATGTCTCTGATAGCTGTGGCACCTCTGACCTGTTGATGGTGTGTCTACCAGTCAGACCTGTGGATGTGCCTCAGGTGGGAATTCATTGAGGAGGTGCCTAGGTGTGAGCCTGCTTTCCCTCTGCTCATGTGCTTTTTGCACAGACATCAGATAGCTTTTGGATCATGGGTGTAGTATCTCCACACTATGGACTTTATGGACTGTGGGGTTCATGAAGGGTTGCTAGTACTACTGGGGGATAGATGTTTATACAATTCTACTACTAATAGGTGTCAAAGGTGCTGCACTATCAGCAGCAGCAGAGGCACTTAACATAGATAAGGTTGAGAATATTTGTAACCTGTGTTGTTGTTAGACGTGTGAAACAGTTCGGCAAAAGTCGTAATTCAGACGAATGAGGCTAATTTGGCGTCATTCGGGCTGGCTGAAAGAGAAAGGATCATTTGTAAAACAACTTCTGAATCTGAACAGCCCTGCTCTGAATCCATGGCAACTTTCGTAAACTTTAGGATGACGGCTACCCTCGTGCGCGATACTTTCCCTCTTTGTTTCATGCGCTACTTTCCCGCTCTGTCTCTAGTCCAATTAGCTCCTTGGTTTCATTATGGGGGTTGGATTAATGACACAGACACCCAGGAAGACTGCCTGCATTTCCTTATTGCATTGTTGGAACTCAGAGAGAGAAGAGGGAGATAGAGAGTGTCCAGTTGTTGTGTAGGCAGGCAGGTAGCATTAGGATAGGCATAGGCAGGCAGCCAGCATTAGTGCCAGTTATTACCACTGCAAGGGAGAGTCATCATTGTGTCACGGTTTATTATGACTCTCAGACACAAGTTTTAGGTAAAAATCAGTTTTATTGAAATAATAAATTGATAACGTAGGATGGCATACACATACATACAGATATATAAAGAATATAACAAGACAGAAGGCAGACTCTACTGGTCCTGTCAATATACCGAACAGGACAGTCTGAAGTAGCAGAATGTTAGGCTCTACCGGCCTTGCCAATACCGGGTAAGGCAACCTGCAGATGGAATCGCATAACGGTTCTACCGGCCTTACCAAATTACCGGGCAAGGCAGCCTCAATAGATTCATAATGTAGGCTCTACCGGCCCTGCCAATACCGGGTAAGGCAACCTCAGATGGAATGTGGTAAAAGGTTCTACCGGCCTTACCAATACCGGGCAGGGCAGCCCAGAGATAGTAGCAGCAGTCAGATGGTAATGGCAAATTGACAGGATCGTAAGCAACCCAGTGTACACACACTGAGACTAACAGGGGAATCGTAAAGCCGCAAGGCTTTGGAGCAAACCAGCGTCCGCACGCTGGGACCAACACTGAATTGTATAGCCGATAGGCTTAGGAGCAAACCAGTGACCGCACACTGGTGTAACAAGCGAATTAGTATAGCTGTAAAGCTTAGGAGCAAACCAACGTCCGCACGCTGGGACCAACACAGAATTGTATAGCTGATAGGCTTTGGAGCAAACCAGTGACCGCACACTGGTGTAATAAGCGAGTTTGTATAGCCGCAAGGCTTTGGAGCAAACCAGCGTCCGCACGCTGGGACCAACACAGAATTGTATAGCTGATAGGCTTTGGAGCAAACCAGTGACCGCACACTGGTGTAACAAGTGAGTTTGTATAGCCGCAAGGCTTTGGAGCAAACCAGCATCTGCACGCTGGGACCAACACAGGATTGTATAGCTGATAGGCTTTGGAGCAAACCAGTGACCGCACACTGGTGTAACAAGCAAGTTTGTATAGCCGCAAGGCTTTGGAGCAAACCAGCGTCCGCTCGCTGGGACCAACACAGGATAGTACAGCCGATAGGCTTTGGAGCAAACCAGTGACCGCACACTGGTGTAATAAGCGAGTTTGACTAGCCGCAAGGCTTTGGAGCAAACCAGCGTCCGCACGCTGGGACCAACACAGGATTGTATAGCCGATAGGCTTTGGAGCAAACCAGTGACCGCACACTGGTGTAACAAGCGAGTTTGTCTAGCCGCAAGGCTTAGGAGCAAACCAGCGTCCGCACGCTGGGACCAACACAGAATTGTATAGCCGATAGGCTGTGGAGCAAACCAGTGATCGCACACTGGAGTAACAAGCAATGGCGCCGACGCGACCAGGCAGGAGGTCGCCAGGATACAGGAGACAGGCCATGCGATGACAGGAACCAGCAACGATCAGTCAGGTCAGGAAACCGTAGAGAAGAAGTTCAGCAGGAACTGCAACACCAGAGACTAGGCCGGAACCAGGACTGGAAGTACTTCAGCAAGCAGGAAACACTGGAACAGTAGAGATCAGGAACTCAGGAACACTGGAACAGAGGCCAAGCTATCACTGGCATAGCGATAGCAAGAAGGTCAGAAACAACACGAAAGGGCAACTAAAGGGTGCCCAATCCAGGTTTAAATAGGCAATGAAAGGCGGGCTATCTGCAGACAGCCAATAGCAGCCCCCTACTGGTGACAGACAAGGAACTGCAGCAATCACGGGCACCGTGATACATTGTTCCTGTGTTAAAGATAAAAACTATAGGGATTTGTTTGAATAATTGTCAGAGTGACACAGCCAGTCTCACAGTTGTTTAGGCAGGCAGGCCTGGTACCTCATTGCCACCGCAAGGGAGAATCATCAGTGTTTCAGTGTTTAAAAAATTCTAAATCCAATGTAGGGGTATATATGAATAATTTACAGAGTGATATCATCTCAGAGCTGTGAAGGGACTGTCAGTGGAGGGGCCTGCTGTTTTACTGCAACCGCAAGGGAGAATCCTGATCCTCAGTGTTTCAGTGTTTATAAAATTCAAAATCCAACTTAGGAGTGTATTTCAATAATTTACAGATTGATACCATCTCAGAGCTGTGTAGGGACTGTCAGTGGGGGCCTGCTGTCTAACTGCCACCGCAAGAGGGAATCATAAATGTTTCAGTGTTTAAAAAATTAAAAATCCAACTTAGGAGTGTATTTCAATAATTTACAGATTGATACCATCTCAGAGCTGTGTAGGGACTGTCAATGGGGGGCCTGCTGTCTAACTGCCGAACACACCCAGGGGCGGAAGTAAGGAGGGTATCACGGTGCCTGTGATTGGTGCTATACACTGTCTATCACCTGCAGGGGGCTCCCATTGGCTGCCTATTGTCAGCCCTCCTCACATTGCCTATTTATACTCAGCTCGGGCACCCTTTGGTTGCCCTTTCGTGTACCTTTCTGTCCTTCTGTCATGCTGATTGGGCCTGTTCCAGCGTTCTTGTGTCCAGAGCTACAGAGTCCTGAGTTCCAGTGTTCCAGAGTTTAGAGTTCCAGAGTTCCTGATTCCACCTGTTCCTGCTACCAGTCTGTTTGCCACTCCAGTCGGTTTCATTGATTCTCCGTGACTGCTGACGTTCCGGTTGTTCCTTACTGCATAGTTCCGGTTGCTCGTCTGTGCAGCGGTGCTCGCTGTGGTCCTACTCAGCCTGGTCTCAGTATTCCCTTCCTGTAGTCGCGGTGGCGACATTGCTCTCTCTATTCGCTCCGGCGATATTTTCACCCTGTCGGTCCCAGCGTGCTGGTTTACTCCATTAAACCTGGTGATTTCCGATATTGTTGGTCCCAGCGTGCGGATGCTGGTTTACTCCATTAAACCTGGTGGCTTCCTATACTGTTGGTCCCAACGTGCGGACGCTGGTTTACTCCATTAAACCTGGTGATTTCCTATACTGTTGGTCCCAGCGTGCGGACGCTGGTTTACTCCATTAAACCTGGTGGCTTCCTATACTATTGGTCCCAGCATGCGGACGCTGGTTTACTCCATTAAACCTGGTGATTTCCTATACTGTTGGTCCCAGCGTGCGGACGCTGGTTTACTCCATTAAACCTGGTGGCTTCCTATACTGTTGGTCCCAGTGTACGGAAGCTGACTACTCCATTTAACCTAGTGGTTACCTATGCTGTTGGTCCCAGCGTGCGGACGCTGGTTTGCTCCATACTACAGTCAAGTGCTGTTGGTCCGAGTTCCTGTCATTGTCTCTTGACAACAATTGGCACCTGTTGGTCTCCTCCATTGGGGCTGCCCTGCCCGGTATTGGTGAGGCCGGTAGAACCGGTACATTCCATCTCACGGTTGCCTTACCAGGTATTGGCAGGGCCGGTAGAGCCTTTTCCCAGTGTTCCTTAAGGCTGCCTTGCCCGGTATTGGTAGGGCCGGTAGAACCGGTACATTCCATCTCACGGTTGCCTTACCAGGTATTGGCAGGGCCGGTAGAGCCTACCTACAGCATTTCCTGAGGCTGCCTTGCTCGGTATTGGTAAGGCCGGTAGAACCGGTATATTCCATCTCACGGTTGCCTTACCCGGTATTGGCAAGGCCGGTAGAGCCTGCTATTGCTATTTCTTATAGCCGCCTGGGTTGCCTTGCCCGGTATTACTGGCAAGGCCGGTAGAACCTATTCTATTTATCTATTGCTGATTATATTATGTGTATGTGTATTTGAACCCTATGTGGATTGACTTAACTTTTCAGTAAAGTTATGCTTTTACCTAAATCTTTTGTCTGAGTGTCTTAACAAACCGTGACAGTGGGGTTATGTAAATTCGTCTCCACTACTGTCTGCAGTGATCTGACACCAGCCCCAGACTGACTGAGGTGAGATTCTATCCCAGTCCAAATCAATTCTCATATTCCCCACCCCACACGACATACACTATAACTCTCAAAGCACAGATACACACATACAGACACAACACACACAAACCACACATCTCACCCTATACACACCTATAATACACACCACACAACATAAACCCCACACACCACACTACACACCAAAACATATACAACACAGCACATCCGCAACACACACACATACTACATGACAAACACCACAGACACAACACACAAACAGCACACTTACCCTAATTATATAGATATACCTGACTGCTGTATGATGGACCTCAACCTAGGTAAGTCCTTCTGTTACACACAGTAAATATATATATATCTAACTGCTGAATGATAGACTCCTACTTAGGTAAGTGCTTCTGTTAATCACAGTAATTATATAGATACACCTGACTGTTGTATGATGGACACCTACCTAGGTAAGTCCTTCTGTTACACACAGTAATTATATAGATATACCTGTCTGCTGTATGATGAACTCCTACCTAGGTAAGTGCTTCTGTTACACACAGTAAGTATATAGATACACCTGACTGCTGTATGACGGACTCCTACCTAGGTAAGTCCTTCTGTTACACACAGTAATTTTATGGCAGAACGGAGGCTTCATATTATGCAATATCTCTCTCCACTGCTTCCTCTAGCAGCAAAGGATTCTTTATTCCAAAAACAAAAGAAAAAACTTGCCATAACCCATAGCCACCCCACAGCCAATGACATTAAGTCCCAAGCTATAAAAGAGGCTGCACTCTCCCATAACTCCCTCTTTCTTTGCTGCTTCCTGGAAGATAAGTACACCTTTATTCACTGTTGGCAGTTTCGTCATTGTTTCCATTCTGTGTTTCTCTGATGATTTTTACTTGTAGTTTCCTCTGAGTACAGCTGAGGGGTCTGTTTGATAAACGACTGGCAGCTTTTGGGCGCCCCCCCTTTTTCTCTCTGTATTGTATTTTGGGCACCTGGGAGGGTTTTTCGTATCCTGGCTTTTTCTTGTTTGCTTGTCTGCTGGGGCGTTTGTTTTGCCTGCAGTGTTTGTTTTCCCTTGTCTCTTTACCCTTTATTTGGTGCGGTGCTCTTTCTGTGTTGCGCTTTCGCTCTGTTGGGTTGGCGTCCGGCTTTCCCCTTCTTCCCCTCCCTCCTATCATCGTCTCCGCTCGCGCTGGTTCGTTCTTGCATTGCACAGCCGTTTACTTCCGGGTTTGTGACCGCGCATGTGCTTGGCTATGTCAGGGGGCGGCGTGCTTCTGGCTGTCGCCATCTTGTACGTCTCGCACGAGTTTTTAGTATCTCCGCCTGGTCGTGGCGTTGGCAAGTGCCCGGTTTTTGTTCCCTATATTTAATTAAACTTGGTAGCTTTTTTCCCTCCTACTATCCTTTTCTCTCTCATAACATGAAAATGCAACTAGTGGTTTGTCCCAGAACTGCAAAATGCAAGTTTCTCTGCAGACCTCTCACACAATCAGCTGAGTGCCATTTCTTACATCATGGTCTTCAACTAGGTCACACTATGCAATATATACTCAGTGCTCTGCAGAATCTCTCTCACACTTTCATCATGATTCATGACATAGAACAAGATGTAATGTGTAGCTCAAGGAGGTGGCTGAATTTATCTTCATCTTGTTTAATCCTTTATGTACCAGAGGGGAACTCAACTCATTGCAAAGCAACGCGATGCTTACCCCTCTGACAATCAAAGGGTTAAATGCCGGCACTTCAAAGATTATACACTCTATGGCCTTTCACAAAATGCAGTGCAACAAGATTCAACTTTTTCTCATTACTATTTTCAGTCTGTAATCTAGCACATTTAACCATTTGAGTGCTAGGAGGTATGGAATGCATACTTACCCCTCTGGCACTCAGAGTAAAGGTTGGTTTTATGCTCACCTAATCTGTCTACTGATGCAGTTTTCCAAAGAGACACTCCAACGTAGTTACAAACTACTGTGAGAAGAGGCAGCCCATGCCTCTGTCAGCCCCATTTATAAGCACACCTTCTTCGGGCCTGACACACAGCGTTGCATGGGTACCTCTCTGGCACTCATGAGTCAGACTCATGAGTCCATACTCACTGCTGGAGGAGGACTCCGACTGGGCATGCAAAGTGTGTTTGGGTGCACATAACACAACGTGCATTCAAAGTCCAATTTTTGACATCTACCCAGTACAATGATGTGGGCAGTGCCTGGAAGCATCACAGCGGGCAAAGGGGGGCATCTTTTTATGCCTCCCCCTGTAAAATGCCACTCTGAGCTGTGCCCAGGTATCACACAGAAGAGGTGGAGCACCTCAGCAGACGGCACGGACATGACAAGGGGAAAGGGTAGGGTGTATTTTAAGGAGTGAGAGCAGTCTATTATTTTATTATTTAATACAATTGTATAATTATTATAGGTTTTTTTAATAACAAAACATACTGTTCTAACAGCTCATAACATTGTGGTTTGTTTTATTTTAATTGTCCCTTGTCACACTAGCTTGCTGCTCTGAGGGGAGGTAACATTACATATGGAAAGGGGTGGGAGGGGGACAATTTAAATTAAAATAAAATGAACACCACAATGTTTTAACATTTAGAATGGTACATTTTGTTATTAAAAAAAAACTATATTCTCAGTGCATTGGTTTCAGACAGGGTTCAAATGAAATGGTGCCCATGATTTAATCTAGCCCTCATTGGGTTAATCATTTTTCTGTCATTAAAGACAAATAAGAGGAGAGAGAAGGGCAGGGTGTCTAACTGACCCACTTTACATTCAGTCTCTTCTCAGACACTCAGACTTCAAATGAATTGTCATTGAAGGGTTAATCTGGCCCTTAAAAGGTTAATGTTTACTGTCATTAAAGACAGATAAGAGGAGAGAGGAGGGTTCCGTGCAGATGGAATGTAAAGCGAGTGGTCAGACACCCAGCGCTTCTCGATCCTCTCATTTGTCTTTAATGACAGGAAACATTTACCCTTTGAGGGCCAAATTAACCCTGTAGTGCCATTTCATTTACTGTTTGAATCTAAGTTAAGAAGGTGCTATTCAAAGTCAGTCAGTCAGTCAGACACGGCCCTTGTCACGCCTCTCATGTGTCTTTACTAACAGGATACAGAGTAACCCTTTGATTGCCAGTGCTCGGCTACTCCTCTGACTCCACTGAACCATACCTAGTGCTAAGTGGTTTGCTCCAGTGCTGCTCCAACCACCTCTGCCTCCAGTGCTCCTGGTTGGCTGCTCCTAATACTGCCTCAGCCTCTGCTCATCATTTCCTGTGCAGTGTAGGCACTCGGGAGTTCCTGCAGATGCCGGCTGGTGATATCAGAGGCAGCAACATCTTACTCACTGCAACTCCACACCCGGCCCGGTACCTTCGTGCTCCACATCAGGACAGCATGAGCACATTAAAATAGGTTATGGGAAAGGGGCCATTTTCATTAAGGGCTTAAATTTCCCTCACTCAATTTCTCCTCGCCAAATGCGAGGAGGCGAGTGGAAATTTTGAGTCCTGCACTAAGATATCCTAAGTTGAAGGCTTAGTGTATAGGTTCCACAGAATAACATAGGAATTGGAGAAGTGATAAACTGGAGAAATCATCTCCATTTTGCCACCTCTTTATCACCGCTTAGTGAATCTCTCCCTCAGAGTTTCTGATCATTGGCGGTGGTGGTGAGGTCTTTCTTTCGCTCGGCCCTGGGCAGCTGCAAAAATTGACCTATTGTTAAAACAGCCCTGTATATATTAATATGTTGCCTTTTTTTTTTTTTTTTTTGCATTGAAAGATTCTTGTTGTCTGTAGGTAGATTTATGTGCTCTACAGCTGGACTTGTGGCTTAATTGTAAATGTCTTCAAGAGGTTTATTTTTTATTTTATTTACTTTTTTGCTTTTCTCTGAATAAACAAGGTTGATATGGCAAAGGGTGTATGTGATACTACTATGCACGTCATCACCCACACATACATATTACATCAAGCATACTCAAACGCACATTTCAAATCATCCCTGGGAAGGGCTCAGGAGAAAGGACCCTGTCGCTGGAATTCAAAAAGTAGTAGAAAGAGACCCTGTTTTCTGCATAATCTCCTCGCTTGCAGAAAACTTCCAGGTATCCATAATTCACAGTAAATCAGCCTTTGTGTGTTATTTAGGGCTAGATTCAATTTCCACCGGTTAAAAACAAAAGCTCCGTCAGTGGTTTCAAATGACAGGTATTCTATTACCTGCGCTATGACGCACTAATGAACGATAAAAATGCACTGCAGGAGCTAAATTTGCTTCCATTGGAATCAATGACAAAATAGATTAATTTGCAGTTCAATGACATGCAGTGGCTAGTAACACACATAAAGAAACTCACTTATCGACAAAAATTACCACCTAGAAAATACGGAGTCTGGCCATTGCTGGATCCACACTGAGGGAAATTTGAATAGGGACTGGCTTTTATATGGCCAGTCCCTGCTCAAAATGGTTCCCACTATACCATTGGTTGGGATGTGGGGTTACACCGGGCATGAACGTGCCCTGCAGTAACCACGTCTCCCAGCCAAATAGCTTCCAGCACATTGAGTCATCCCTCCAGCTAGAAGCTGATTGGCTGGGAGGTGTGGTTACTGAAGGACACATTCCGTGCGCTGCATAACCTGACATCCCAAACAATTGGAGACTGGGAACATTTTGAACAGGGACTGGGCATATAAAAACCAATTCCTATTCATGTTTCACTCAGTGTAGATCAGGCAACGGCCCAAAACGTACAAGGAGGAGGGGGGGTTGGTCTTTTTTTTTTCTGATGCTGCCGGTGGCAGCAGCGTAACTTTTATGCCAATATTAATTTTAATAAAAATATTTATTTTTCTGGGTCAACACAGAGTATCAAGAGGAAGATCAAAAGAGCACAGATGAAAGAGATGAATTAAAGAGGAAGACCAGGTTGCAGAAACACCTGATGGACATAAGACTTACAGGTAAATGTTACATATATGGGGAATAGGCAATACGATAGTGTTAATGCTAGTATTTGCTCACTTTATTTGTTAATGTTAAGTGTAATGTATGGCCAGGGGTAGGTTTAGTGCTTTGGAGGGTCAGTATTTTTTAACTCTCACTCTTTGTTTGTCAAACACCTAGTATTAGATAGTTTCCTTTGATCACATTTTTCACACAATTTAGTGTGAGTTATGAGAATTTTAAAAAACCACAACAAATGTTGGGCCACAAGTCACATTCTGTGGGCCAGAGCACGTCATTGTTCATGTTGGTATGGCAATCAAGTTCCGACGGTACCACTGTGTGTGTGTGCCGTTTGGTATTCATTTTTACCCTACTGTGTGTTTTATCAGAGGTAACTGAATCTGGCCCTTGATTGTATTATGATGATCAACCTGAAATACCCCAAGGGAGGATCCATGAGTCCAAATGAGAATAATAAGAATATTAATAAAGCCCACACAATTAAAACACCATTGTAATAAAAATAACTGTTAAAATATCACTTTATTGAAAAAGAAACTATATTTACTATATATACATATGTAATTAAATAGAAACATAAATGTATGACTCATAAAGAAAGCTGCTAAAACCATTGTGCCAAGAGGAACTGGGGCAGTTCTGGAGCAAACCAATTTAATTGTGTATACAAATAAACATTCTCAAATTTCTCATGGATTTCAGCAGGGCTTTGAACCAATTGCAGTTTCCCATGGATTTCAGTGGGCTTTGAATCAATTGCAATTTCCCTTGGATTTCAGTGGGGCTTTGAATCAATTGCAATTTCCCTTGGATTTCAGTGGGCTTTGAACCAATTGCAATTTCCCGTGGATTTCAGTGGGGCTTTGAACCAATTGCAATTTCCCTTGGATTTCAGTGGGCTTTGAACCAATTGCAATTTCCCTTGGATTTCAGTGGGCTTTGAACCAATTGCAATTTCCCGTGGATTTCAGTGGGGGTTTGAATCAATTGCAATTTCCCTTGGATTTCAGTGGGGCTTTGAATCAATTGCAATTTCCCATGGATTTCACTGGCTTTGAACCAATTGCAATTTCCCATGGATTTCAGTGGGGCTTTGAATCAATTGCAATTTCCCATGGATTTCAGTGGGCTTTGAACCAATTGAAATTTCCTGTGGATTTCAGTGGGGCTTTGAACCAGCTGTAATTTCCCATGGATTTCAGTGGGGCTTTGAACCAATTGCAATTTTCCATGGATTTCAATGGGGCTTTTAACCCCTTGAATGCTAGGGAGATCTGCAACACGTTGCACAGAAATGTGCTTAAGACATTGCTTGCATTCAAGGGGTTTTAAAACCCCATTTAAATCAACGTAAATGGTACAATTGGTTTGTTATAGAATTGTTCCAGTTCTTTTGCACATCAGCCTCACAGTAACAGGCTTGAAGTTGTATTTAACTTAATGATAAACATATCACTATATGACAGCTTATTGAAATGTACAGTTCTATTTTAAAGAATACTACCACTTTTCTTTGTAATGTAGACAAGTGTTAGCTGTAATACCCACAAAACGCATGTCCATTTAAATATCCATCTATAATGACTGAATTGTGTATTTTCAATGGCAACATTGTCTTTAACCCTTTGGTGCCAAAGGGGTGCCTAAAACATTGCTTTGCATTACATCAGAAAACCTTCTAGCACTCAAGGGTTAAAAATACTCTTTCAAAATTTCCATTCCCTATTCGTTGCACCTGTACACTTGCAGTGATATGGACATATCCAAGCTTATGGAAATCATTTACATCCATTGGGGAAGATACGCAAGGAGACAAGAAAACGTAACAGTTAAAGGGGAATTATGTCCTAGGAATAAGAAGCTCTTAATTTGATTAACCATTTGAGTGTCAGAGGGGTACGCAATGCATTGCTTTGCAATGCATTGCGTACTCCTCTGGCTCTTAAAGGGTCCGTCACACGGCAGTCATCTGCGTTTTGTCTGTCTTGTAGTCCACTGCAATTGTTTCAGTTTACAATGTGATAAAGACCAGTAACCCTATGAGACATTCCTGTCTGTTGCAACCCACTGTTTGATGGAAGCAGTGGTGACCAAGAGGCTGACATTATTGGTCATTTCACATATAATGACAATAATACATTCATAGGCCTGTTTTGTTCAAAAAGACACCCACCTAGGCTGCTGTTAAACACATTAAGGGTACCCAACCCCTACGGCACGATTCCTCTGTAGTATTTTAATCCTCTGAGTGCCAGGGAGGTATGATTAGAGAGGTAAACAATACATTATGAGCAAAGCGTTACACTCCCATCGTGCCCTTAACCCTTTGTTTGCAATGTGTTATTGCAAACAAAGGGTTAAGGGCACGATGGGAGTGTAACGCTTTGCTCATAATGTATTGTTTACCTCTCTAATCATTAAAGGATTAATTGGTGTTTGAAAAGTCTCCATACACTAATCTAGGGGTTGTACAGCTATTACTAACTGATACTTTTTTTCGTCTCAACATTTCACCCCCTCCCCCCCACAGACACACTTATTGAGGAAACATAATTGCATATCCCAGAACGTAAATCACTGAGTGTCAAGATTTAATAAAGTTTTATTCAAACTTTTATTATTTTAGGAATATATTTGTATAACCTATTGAATTTCTTCAGGTTTTTAAAATTATTTTTCTACTGGATGTGAGATTTTTACGTTTTTCACTTTTCTCAGTATGAAATGTGATCCCTCTTCCTGCAGTCTTTAAAGGGATAGTAATGTTTCAAAATAAATGCAGCTCCAATTATTCTTTATAGCTTTTGGGCCATGTAGAGTGGTATTATCATTCTCTATTATGTGTACTTCCAGAGTAATTGAATGATAAAATGTCCAAATCCCTCCTCTTTTACCTATTGTAAGTCGCGTCCCCTCAGATGTGGAATCCAGTCACATGACTGGACAGCTCACAGCAAGGGATAATCTTCTGGCTGTGACATAAGGAAAACCCCTCGAAGGAGGAGGGCAGGTTTTTCATTATGCTAACAGAAGATTGTCCCTTGCTGTGATCCATCCGGACAGTCTTGCTGTGCAGCTTTATATAGGTAAAAGGGATGGGAGGGGGACACTTTATGATTCAATTGCTGTAGAACTACACATCGTAGAGAATGATAATAACACTCAACATGGTACAAAAGCTATAAAGAATACTCTGAGCTGCACTTGTTTGGAAACACTACTATCCTTTTAAGAATAGTCTGAGACTGTCCTACTTACAAAGGATTATGTTTCAGTCTTCTGTCCAGCGGAAGAGATGGTGAACTTGTACAGAGAGTAACAATGAGAGAGAGAAAGAGAGGATGTATTAAGAACTGGAGCATTCTGGGGTAAACCAACTACATTAGAAGGGAAAATAAATATTCCCATTTATATAAATGGGGCCTTTAACCCACTGAGTGCTAGAGAGGTCTATAAGCATTGCTTTCAGAGATCTGAGCACTATCTGTGGTGTATAAAAGAGTCTGCAACTGTATATAAGTTGGAGACCTAGCTAGCATTCAGGAGGTTAACCCTTTGCGTGCCAGAGGGGTACGCAACGCATTGCAAAGCAATGCGTTGCGTACCCTCTGGTACTCAAAGGGTTAAATGGCCCATTTACAGAGATAGTAATGTTTGCCATTTATTGTAAAACTAACACATTGTGCTATTTAATCACTTTTATGTAGTTCCAAAGATATTACTTGTAAAAAGATCCCCCTTCTTCCCCTTCCAGCAGCGTCACGCTTCTTCCATCTGTGGTCCGGATGGAGAGCGGCGAGGAACAAACTTCACCAATCATGGGGGCGCATGGTTCTCCTTATACTGACTGAAGTTTGTCCCTCGCTGCATCCATCCTGCCCCAGGACCAGATTTCAGCTCTAAGGGAAGATGGCCAGAAGGGGTGGGAGGGGGATCTTTTTACATGGAATATGTTTGGAAGTAGATAAAAGTAAGTTATGAAACATAGCACAATGTGTTAGTTTTACAATAGAGAAGACCCAGAGAGCTACTTTATGGAAGACATTATTATCCCTTTGAATCAATGGAAATGTGGTCATTCTTAATTGTCCCCTATGGTGCAATTGGTTTACCCAGCTTCACATCTTTCCCTTGATAAATAAGGCCCATAGAGCTGGCCCTGTGTGCAGTCACTTCTCTCTTTTGTTGAACAAGGTTTTGTTTTGTTTTTTTGTGGACTATGAGTTCGGGATCAATGACATGTGAGAATAATATTACTATTATCAGTGATCAATCATACATATCCTTTAACCCACTGCATTGCATAGTAATGTGTTGGAGACATCTCTAGAATTCATGTAATTAAATTTCCTGCACCTAGATTTTATTTTTATTTGATTCTTACTATACTTAGATACATTAAATAAGCAGAGGTCATTAAAAATGTAACTGTTTGAGTGCAGAGAGGTACGCACTTCATTGCATACCCCCTCTGGCACTTAAAGCGTTAAACACATATGGGGTAATGTACGAATCAGGTACAGCATATCATTGCTTCAGTGCACAGCGGTACACACACTCTGCGCTTGGTAAGATGTGAATGCCAGGAAGATTTGATCACCTCCCCTAGAGCATGCACAGGCAAATGGAGTCAGGTTTTTCCACTTTCCTCTCTGCTTTATCAATACTTGGCTTAACCCCTTGAGTGCCAGAGGGGTATCCAATGCATACCCCCTCTGGCACTCAAAATGTTAAACTCGGTGAAGAGGAATAAACTGCCCTAATATACAACTATGTTGCCCTCTCCTTGGTGCATACAAAGTTAAGTGGAGAATTTTTATGAATAAAAAGTTAATAAACATGCAGTAGGAAGGAATAGCATTAGTAAATCCATTCTAGTCCCAAACGTGCTAGTTATGTTTCATCAAGGAGGGCAGGGTTTTCCTTATACTGACAGAGGGAAGAGTGTCCCTCATTGTGATCTATCTGGTCCAATGACTGGTTTTCAGATCTATGGGGAGGTGACTTGTGATCAGGAAAAGGGGCAGGAGCGATAAACGTCATCATATAATTACAGCCTAACTAGACAGTTTTGAAGAGTAAAAGCATCAGACATCAGTACTATTAACTATGATGAATGATCTGAGCTGCATGTCAAGGGAAACTATGCCTTTAATCATATTAGTATGCTACTGAGTCTTATGTACTAAGAAAAAGTGGAGCAGATCTGGGGTAAATTAAATGCATCCTATGGAACATGCAGTTAGACCTTTGTAGCATTCAAAGGATTAAACAAAAAAATGTTATTCAATGATATAAATCTTAATATTTCCTATTATAGATTTGTTAAGGGAAAAAAAGCTTAGTGGGATGTATTGCGAAGTCGCTCATATCAACCATTTTGGGAAGTCAGAAAATAGACATGATGGCTAAGCACATGAATACACAGACTGAAATCCTGTGTTTGACTTGTGGCGTCGCTGCTTGGTGTAGGAATGATAGGCTGGTATACCCCAGAATCTAAGGGACTACCGTCGATTTCATTCACTAATGTTTATAGTGTACGTGTTATTTAAAGAGCTTGTAGTCTCATTTAATGTATCTACTTAAACTGTCTGTACCTTGTGCTTTTTTGTTTCCCAAACAGATTCATAGATGGGCAATCTTATTCTGGAGTAAACCAACTGCACCACAGGACACAATTAAAAATCCTAAATTTCCATTCACTTGAATAGAGGCCTCTCAAGGCATTAAAAGCTCAGTTGCATTTAACTGGAATTTGTATTTGTCCCCTATGGTGCAGTTGGTTTACTCCCGAATAACTCCATTTTGCTTTTATAAATATGGCCCTAGGTCCAGTAAAGCTAAATAATTAATTGTGCACATGTCCAGAAAATCATATCTCTCCACCTTCTTAGTATGCCAAAGCCTATGCGTTGCCAACAGAGGGGTGGAATAATTTATCAAAGAGGAATATTCATACAAATCCTTTCAAGATGGAGGCTCCCACTGAGGGGAGGTCTTAGAAAGTTGAAAAAAAGGAAAATAATGAACACAGTGCAGTTTAGAAAATAATAAAAACCTAATGGTTTCATTTTTAGTCAACAGGCAAAACTGTTTTTATTTCTGCTTTTAATCTGCCTTTGTTTATAATAATGGAAGCATGTGTCAGGACTCACTGCCTATTGTCCTGGAACATGCACATGACTGAGGTCTGAAG
This sequence comes from Rhinophrynus dorsalis, assembly GCA_037306005.1. Classification (NCBI taxonomy): domain Eukaryota; kingdom Metazoa; phylum Chordata; class Amphibia; order Anura; family Rhinophrynidae; genus Rhinophrynus; species Rhinophrynus dorsalis. The sequence goes on along the minus strand of CM074719.1, from coordinate 566,323,489 downwards.
CTATGCATCATGCTGAGGTCATGTAGGTAGGAGTCCTAGGTAGGAGTCCATCATACAGCAGTCAGGTGTATCTATATAATTACTGTGTGTAACAGAAGCACTTATCTAGGTAGGAGTCCATCATACAGCAGTCAGGTGTATTTACATAATTACTGTGTGTAACAGAAGCACTTATCTAGGTAGGAGTCCATCATACAACAGTCAGGTGTATCTATATAATTACTGTGTGTAACAGAAGCACTTATCTAGGTAGGAGTCCATCATACAACAGTCAGGTGTATCTATATAATTACTGTGAGTAACAGAAGCACTTACCTAAGTAGGAGTCCATCATACAGCAGTCAGGTCTATCTATATAATTACTGGGTGTAACAGAAGGACTTATCTAGGTTGGAGTCCTTCCTACAGCATTCGGGTATATGTATATAATTACTGTGTTTAAAAAAAGGACTTACCTAAGTAGAAGTCTTTCATACTGCAGTAAGGTGTATCTATATAATTACTGTGTGTGACAGAAGCACTTATCTAGGTAGGTATCCTCTCTTTGTCTCCACAAATCTCACCCACTCACTGCCTTTCTCTTCCCCTTGGATCTTCCTCTCACACTCTCTTTCTCTCTGTGTGCCCCAGCTAGGTCACTTTCCTCCCTCCCGCTGCCCAGGCTTCTTCTCCCTAGATAAGTGCTTCTGTCACACACAGTAATTATATAGATACACCTTACTGCTGTATGAAAGACTTCTACTTAGGTAAGTCCTTTTTTTAAACACAGTAATTATATACATATACCCGAATGCTGTAGGAAGGACTCCAACCTAGATAAGTCCTTCTGTTACACCCAGTAATTATATAGATAGACCTGACTGCTGTATGATGGACTACTACCTAGGTAAGTCATTCTGTTACACACAGTAATTATATAGATAGACCTGACTGCTGTATAATGGACTCCGACCTAGGTAAGTCCTTCTGTCACACACAGTAATTATATAGATACACCTAATTGCTGTATGATGGACTCCTACCTAGGTAAGCCCTTCTGTTACACACAGTAATTATATAGATATACCTAATTGCTCTATGATGGTCTCCTACCTAGGTAAGTCCTTCTGTAACACACAGTAATTAGATACACCTGACTGCTGTATGATGGTCTCCTACCTAGGTAAGTCCTTCTGTTACACAGTAATTATATAGATACACCTAATTGCTGTATGATGGACTCCTACCTAGCTAAGTCCTTCTGTCACACACAGTAATTATATAGATACACCTGACTGCTGTATGATGAACTCCTGTATGATACATTGTGTACCCCTCTGGCACTCAAAGAGTTAAAAATGTACCCACTAAGTGACATAGCCCATATTAGATTTGAGGCAGATAAGGACTTGTTTTTGGCCAAACATACATTTCTAAACATCTTGTTTATTATCTGTAGTAATTTATATGTTATTTGTTGTTAACCCCTTAACTACAGATGACTTACCAGGTACGTCCCGCAGAAACTGTCACTTAGTGACAGAGGACGTACCTGGTAAGTCACGGAAGTCCGGGTCTCCATGCGGCTGCACACCACTCGGAGACTCCGGACTCGTTTGCCAAAAAAAAAAAAATTGTCCTCGGGCGTTCAGGAGACAGCCGCGTACGAACAAAGCTGTCGCTAAGGGGTTAAAGGTATAGTTATATTTTATATGTAAAACAAAAAGTTGTTGTATGGTTTATCCCCCTGAGTAAAACAAGGGTACTCCCGCTGACGAATTGTGTTTTATTCAAAAGTTATTGCAGCTCAAACGGTTGAGTTTACCACAAATCTCCACAGGATGGAAAAGCAACAGTGCCACTGTACAATTGCACCTAAACAAATTCAAGTTTGAGCTGTAATAACTTTTCAATAAAACACCTTTCAGCAGTGGGAATGCCCTTGCCTTAGTTAGGGGCATAAACCCTACAACATATATATTTTTTTATTTGCGTTGTAAGTATTACTATCCCTTTAAAAGCTGGGCTGCAGACTCTCTATTTAGTCCATGATTCCTTTTTACAAGACTCAAGAACCACAACACCTTTTCCTACTGAAATCTTCGTGGAGAAGAAAAGTGGGATATCTGTGGGGTGCAGGAGTGTTAAAAAAAAGAAACATGTCTACCTCTGTGGACATGACCATTTTGAAGAGGTTGGTGAACCAGTCCAAGTAGAACTGATTCCCAGGTGCGCAGGTTGAGATAAGTGAGGATTTATTATAAGCAAAAATTTGCGTTTTACCAATTAAGGCCCATAGGTATAGTTCAATTTAGCCTTTTGGTACCAGAGAGGTATCCAATGCATTACAACAGAATGCGTTGGATAACTCTCAGGCACTCAAAGGGTTAAATTATCTTAAATTGTTTTGGTGTTTTTTTTTAAATTCCACTCAGTTTCGTTTTACTTTATCTGCCTTCTAGAAGCCACAAATGGAGGAAGCGTCCAAACTGTTTAGTTAACCCATAAACACAATGATGGTGAAGTAGCAAGCAGTATTGGAGCAATTCTGGAGCAAACTAACTGCATCATAGGGGACAAATAAATACTCACCAATTTTCCACTTATATTAAAAGGGTTTATTTTAAAAAAAAAAGGGTTTTACGCCCATGAATGATAAAAAACCAAGTCGTTGGAGACCTTTCTAGCATCCAAGGGGTTAAGTCTTTTTTTTTTTTTTTTCACATTTTTATTGGTCCCCAGCGGTGTAGTTGGTTTGCCCAATAATTAAATCTCCTCTTCTTAGTACGTCAGACAGTTTTGGTCAATTATAGTCTGTAAGATGCATAAAGTAACTAAGATTCTTAACTATTTACATTTTACAGTGAGTCTCAAACAAATTACTTCAAAGGATAGTAATACTTATCGTCTTAAGGACCCTTAACAGTCCTGGTACGTCATGGCTGGATTTGCTTCAAAGACTATGACGTACCAGGACCGTCACGGAATTCCGGGCTCCCTGCGTGGCTGCACGCCGTTCGGGGAGTCCGGAATCAGATTTAAAGTTAAAAAAAAAATGCTCCGTGGTCCTTAAGTGACCGCTGTGTGTGTGCACGGCTGGTCCTTAAGGGGTTAACATTTAAAAAAAAAAAAAAAAAGATATATTGTAGTGTTTCTCCTCCTTAGTAAAAAAACAAAATAAAGACAAAATCCGCTTTTCTAATGTAAGTGGCTCTTTATACTGATCCCCAACAAACTTTGTGTTAGGACCATGTTTATTCCCGATCTAAGCCCCCACCCTCACACCTAGTAAAACATGGCTGGCCAAAATGTATCCAGATTGACCTGTTTATCCTAGTCTGTGCTGCCCCCTACTCCATGGGACAGTACCTCCAACTGTTGGGAACTACAACTCCCATCGTGCCCAATGTTCCTCATTATTTTATGTATATAACCTTAACCCCTTAAGCACGCATGACGTACATAAACGTTGTAGGAAAACTTTCATTAAGGACCCATGACGGTTATATGTCATAGAATTTAAGGGTCCCAGCGCGTGGAGAAAAAAAAATGATCCATGGTCCTTAACTGCCACCATGCAGCTGGTCCTTAAGGGTTAAATCATTGGAGATTTGATAGATACACACCAAAGAGAAAATGGGTACCTCAGGCAAGCAAAAATAAAGTTAATCAGGGTGACTTTAGGCAAGCTATGTTATCCTACTTCATACTGGGGTGGGGGAATGAACGGAGGCCAACCACACATTTTTTTTTTCCAAACTGGGTTTGGAATGAATTTTAGCAAATGGGGTGAAGAATAACTCCCCATATTCAAAAAAGCAAGAAAGTTATTCTAGAGTAAACCAACTGCACCATAGGGGATGGATAAAAATTCCTAAATTCCAGCTGCCAAATCCCTGATCCCTGCTCACTGGAAGGGAATACAGCCCCCTACCCTAAAGGAATGGCACTCCAAAGTCGGGGAATTGTTACTATATTACCGGATGTCCTTGTTCCGTAAGGGCCTTGACCCCTCCTCACATTCTTCCCTTATCTTAGTATGGGACTCTCTTGACATTGGAGAGGTGGTTCCGGATTCAACACAATGATTTGGAGAACACCTGGATTGTGATTATTCTTCCTTCTACCTCCCTCTTTCTACTCTCTCTCCCTCTACCCTATCTCCGCTACTGCGAAGCATCCTTGCCCTCCTTCACCTTTTCCTTTTTCTCTATGTCCATTTCTCCCTCTTCTGCTTTCCTCTTCTTCTCCCACTCCTTCTTCTCTCCTCATTCTTGTTCTTCTCCCTGTCCTCGTCATAGTCTTTCTAACATAAAAATACGAGGCATTTGTGGTATCTGACATGAGGGTAATTTATAGCAGAACTAGTGTAAAAGCCCGTGTACATGGGCCACGATCCGGGTAGTGTTAGTGTGTTGCGTACCCCTCTGGCACTCAAAGGGTTAAGAGGCCGGTATCTCACTGCTCCACACGATGCAGTCTTGTGTTGCCTCACATGCACAGTAGAGACTGCCCATGACTGCATCGTGACAAACATCCTAGCAAATTATTATATAGGATGCTTGTACCTAAAGTGTATGTATACTTACCTCTTCTGTATCCTGCGCATGACATTCATCTGCTTTGTTGTTACGCTTCTAATGATATTGCTCTTGCCTCAATAAAGATTGAATTAGAAAAAAAAAAAAATTCCTGAATTCACATGTATTTGACTAGAACTATTTTAACCACTTGAATGCCACAGAGGTCTCCAATGCATTGCTTTGCAATAACTTCATAATCTGTTGTTTTTTTTTTGTTTGTTTTTTGTAACTGTGGGCCACATGTAAAGCCAAAAAGCTGCACAAATCTGAAGCAAAACAATTTTACATCATCTATAACATTAACCCCTTGAATGCTAGAGATGTCACAAATGCATTGTGCTGGAGACCTTTCTAGCATACAAGAGGTTAAAAGCTCCTTTACAATCAATAAGAATTATCGACTGTATATTAATTATTGCCAGTGCAATCTTACACTGAAAGAGTTAAAGAGGAATGTTTATAAAAATGTATTATACAGGGTTGTACTGCAATTATAGATGCACCAGACACACATGGAATTTAACCCTTTGATTGCCAGAGGGTATGCAAATAACTGTTTTAATAATTTCAGCAACAAATTTCTCCCCTTAGAGCAAGGCTGGACTACAATTCCCATCATCCACCAATAGCCAACATATTTATCTATTTAGAAAATGTTTTATTGTTTTCATGTATGTCCTGGAGAGACAGAGCTGTACACCAGAAACGAGAGGGCTTCATGTTTCTCATCCTTACCTTAGAGGGAACATGAATTACTGCAGCCCCACTGTATAGCTGACAAATGGACATTATTAGCCTCTTGGATGCTAGAAATGATTTTAAAACACATTTAGCCTTCATGGCCTATGCTAACATTATGCAAATTGTTTATCCTAAATAAGTTAATGAAGCCTGGATCATTATATATGGTTATTACAATTATACAAGAGTCCTATTATTTAATGAAAAATATATATTAGCTGGGAGATGTTTTGTTTCAGAGTTATAACAGTTCAAACTTTTTATATTACCAGGAACATCTGATATCCAGACAGTTTACCAACCATTCATCTGGGGCTTGATTCTGTTAAGTCTGGTAAAACCCTCAGTAATGGAAACAAAAATACCATCTGGAATACATACCTTGTTCTTTGGATATTCTATTACTTGACCTGCAAGATGAGCTACAAGAGAAGGCAGCAAAAATCCACATTGACATCCAACGTGCGACCCAACTGTCTTTCCATATCACACACTGATTTGTAATTGTAACATAAAATACCACAAGAACCAACAGAGAAAAGTAAAATGGCTACATCGGTATCTGTCCCACTGGTAGCCATAGAATCACACATACACTGACATCCCAGTTCCTTTCCATTGTCTCACTTCAATTCCATTGTCTCTCATAGCCAAATAATCATACACAGACAACCCAGTATTGCTCTGATAAGTTAATATATAAATTAATATAATTACAAAAAATCTGCCGTTGCAACGACCTGGTCCCCCACCGCAGTTACTTAAAGAAATAATATTAAAAAAAAGCTCCCTAAAACCCACAGCCACTGTCACCTCTGCTATAAGTATAAAAAATAAATACAACTACCTCCCATGCCCGCACTAGTCCTGCTGTGAAAGGCCACTATGAAAGGACAATAAACAGGGATTGGCTTTTTTTGCAGCAAATCCCTGTTTAAATATTCCCACAGAATGTGCCTTGAAGCAACCTCCTATGCCAACCAATCACAGAAGAGAATATGGGGTTGCTTACATGTGAGACATGTCCCATTCTACTATCCAATCATTAAGTTGAGGAGTTGATTTCATTTTGCATGTGTGTGACCCCCTTCTTCTCTGCTGTTATTGACTGAGAGGTGAGGTTACTTCAGGGCTCATTCTGTGACCTATATAGCCCCGTCCTCCCAACCAATGGAAGTGTGGGAAAATAATTAACCAGGGATTGGTCAGATAAAAGTCAATATCTTTTTGTTTCTCACGTTAACTAGGCAATGACCCAGGCAGGACAGAAAATTTAAATTTTTTTTTCTTTCAGTGGTAGAGACAGTGGAGGTACTTTTTTAGGTAATTTTTTAAATTATTTTATTCATTTCTTTAGGTGACTGGAGGGAAGGACAAGGACATCAGGGACATTGCTGGACCTTTAACTTTGAAGCATGTATTGAATATTAAACATACGTACAGGGAGTGTTGGTAGGGGAACCCTTCCTTGGATTTGTATCTCCTTTTTAAATACTGCGGGGGCCCCAGTCCCTATATTAATTTTGTATATTTACTTTCTGGTATGAAGCTGTGGTGTCTAAGTGTGATTCTATGGCTGCCAGTGGGACAGTGGAGCAAGACCCACAACAGTTCTTATTATAATGTGACTGTAACAGCGTCATCACCTTGTAAGAGTTTAGCCTGTTGTACATTTTGAATAAAGCGACTGCCGGCAGTGGGTGTACCCTTGTTTTCCACAGTGGGAAAAACCCTACATTATATGTTCTTTTCATAATAAAACTGATAATTTAATTGTTCTGTATAGGTATTATTTTTTTTAAATGTTACACTATCCTGATCATTGTTATCTTTAGTACATTAAATAAATATTGGTAATTGAACAGAGTATATTTATTATTATCATTGTATTAAATATTAATATATTAAGAAGAAAATTGCTTTGGGAAACACTTATTGTAATATGTATGGTGTGGACAAAGCTTAACCCTTTCAGTGCCGGGGGTTATGCAATGCATTGCTCTGCATACACCTCTGGCACTGAAAGGGTTAAAGGCCCATATGTATAAAAGCAGTGGAACTAGTATTATCCTGGAGTAAACCAACTGCACCATAGGGGACAAATAAAATTTCCTAAATTCTTATGCTTCCAAACAGATTTTTTTTAACCCCTTGAACGTTAAGGAGGTCTTCAGTGCATTGCTTAGCAATGCACTTTGGAGACCTCCCTACCATTCAATTTAATGTAACATTAATTTTTATTTCTACCCTACAGGTCAGTTGGTTTACTCCAGAATAACTTTGTTTTTATAAATGTGGACCAAAGCGGCTACTGTACTAACAGGAAGTGGAGCAAGTCTGAAGGAATCCAACCAAAGGGGCCAATAAGAATTCCCATTGATTTCTCCAATGCATTGCAAAGCATTTAATAGGTTAAAAAAAACCATTTAAATCAATGGGAATTTTGGACATTTTTATTGGTCCCCTATGGTTGGTGCTCCAGAACTGTGCCAGTTCTTCAAAATGTATGTGCCTCTAAGCTCAGCATATATAGAGCAGTGGTTCTCAACCAGGGTGCAGTGGTACATTTGTGTACTGCAGGCATCCACTTAAAGGGATAGTAATGTTTCATAATAAAAGCAGCTCTAATTAATCATCATATTATTTGGACTTTGGAGAGTGTTATTTCAATTCTGTCAGAGTTGTAGTTCAAGAGTAATTCAATGACAAAGTACCCCCCTCCCGCCCCTTTTACTGATGTAACACTGCTCACCTCAGAGCAGCAGAGAGGTGCCCAGGTAGATTGCAGAGAGGGACAATCTTCAATTAGGATAAGGGAAAAACCTGAAAAACTTGTAAAGAGGGGGGCAGGGCTTTCATTGTTCTCATAGGAAGAAGATTGTCCCCTTCTGTTATCTGTCTGGTCTATGGACTGGATTCCACATCTGAGAAGAGATGGCTTACACTAGGTAAAAGGGGTGGGGGGGGGGACTTTGCTTGTGAATATCTCTCAAACCATAAAAGTTTGAGAGATAAGACTTATATCGTTCTTCATGTTTTTTTTAATGCCTACAAAATAAAATAAAGATAAAACAAAGTATTACTATCCCTTTAAAGTGATAGTAATGTTTCCAAAAACAGCAGCTCCAATTAATCTTCATAGCAATTGAGCCATAGAGAGTGTTATTTCAATACTGTGAGAGTTGTAGTTCAAGAGTAATTGAACGATAAAGTTTCCCCTCCCGCCCCTTTTATCTAGTGTAAACCCCCACTCCTCAGATGTGGAATCCAGTCCATAGACCAAACAGTTCACATCAAGGGACAATATTCTTAGAACAATGAAAACCCTCCCCTCCTTGACAGGTTTTTCAGGTTTTTCCCTTATCTTAATTGAAGATTGTCCCTTTCTGCAGTCTACCTGGACACTCCCTGCTGCTCTGAGCTGAGCAGTGTTACACCAGTAGAAGGTGCGTGAGGGGGATACTTTATCAATCAATTACTCTTCAACTACAACTCTGACAGTATTGAAATAACACTCTCCAAGGCCCAAATACTATGATGATTAATTAGAGCTGCTTTTACTATGAAACATTACTATCCCTTTAAGTGACCCTTCTTTTTTTTTTTTTTTTTTTTTATAATGACTTAGACAAAAATCTGAATGCCAAGTCTCAGTTGTATATGTACTGAAAATTGTATGCACATGTTTATTTTTGTTATTCTGATTGAGAAACCTAGAAATAACAATACATTTATGTAATTGTACCCTTCACTACTCCTTGACAATTGATCAATAAGATGCTAGGGCTGCCCCAAACATTGTAGACTGTGTGCCAGAGGTGCCTTGACCACAAAAGGTTGAGAACCACTGATACACAGAGTGTTAGCAGTTGATAATCGACTAGTTGCTCTAATCTCTATTAGGCTCTATTGACAATCTCTCTCCAAGCTTTCGAATGAGTTCTGCAAGGTCCTCTGTGTTGTGAGATTTTTCTTCAAGAAGTTCATATCGAAGACTTGAAATGTCCTGTTTAATTTCCTTTAGTTCCCCTGAAAAACATTGTATGAAAAGAGTACTAAGTTGAGAAATCATTATACTTTGAATAAGAGAAATGCAGTGAGACAAAAAGCAATGATTTATGACATACATATATTGCAGGTGACAAAGCCTATATAGCATTTTGTTCAGATCACAAGCAGAATGGTGGAGGTGAGAGAGGGTAGGGGTTTGTTTTTGCACCAAATTGGCCTTTTTTGTTTTGTTTTTTTGCTATTTGGCTCATGGAATAATTTTGTTAAACATAGATCCTTGTGTGACACACACTGAAGTGAATGTACTTGTGTTAGCCTCCAATGGTAAGAGCTACACTTCATTGTATGCACTACAGTGTATGATCACTGTAGCTAAAGGGATGGTAATGCTTAAGTATTACTAATCCCTATAGTAAAGCCCTAAATTAAAAAATACGTATTGCCCCCAGTGTCATCTCTCAAACCTTTATGGTTTGAGAGATGAACGCTTCTAAAGTTGCCCTCTCCCTCCCCCTTCCCCGAAGTCAGCTTTGTAGCTGACTGAAGGGAAATCCGGTCATAGATCATCAGGCAGCTCTGCAGCAGAGCCGCGATCGAGTTAACTAAAAAAAAAAAAAAAACTTTCACTAAAACGGTCTTCTACGTGTGCTTGCAAACCAAGCACATGTAGAAGACCATTTCAGTGAAAGTTTTTTTTTTTTTTTTAGTTAACACGATCAGGCTGTGCTGGAGAACCGCCTGAAAGTCGTACAACTCTCTTCCCTGCAGTTAGCTAGAATGCTGACTACGGGGAAGGGGGAGGGCAACTTTAGAAACGTTCATCTCTCAAACCATAAAGGTTTGAGAGATGACATTGGGGCAATACGTTTTTTTTTTTACTAGGGCTTTACTAAAGGGATTAGTAATACTTAAGTATTACTATCCCTTTAAAATGTGAGTGTTGGTACAGTGTTAGCCGTAGAAATTCAGAAGGAAATTATAGTCAAGTTGATACCTTTATTGGCAAATGGAAATCAGATAAGGTTATCTGATTTCTATTCTAAACAATGCAATGTGTATTTGTATTTAAGATACATGTTTTCATATCTTAATAACATGCCTGAGGAAGAGAACTAAGAGGTCTTGAAAGCTTGCATCCTTAATCTGCTTAGTTTGCCAATAAAGGTATCAACTTGATCACTATAGAGCAGTGTTTATCAACGCCTGTCCTCAGGACCCACTAACAGGCCAGGATTTGATGATTTCCTTGTTAGAGCACAGGTGAGTTAATCAATGTGAATGAGCCTGTGATCACCACACCTGTGCTCTAGCAGAGAAATCCCTAAGTCCTGGCCTGTTAGTGGGTCCTGAGGATAGGGGATGAGAACCCCTGATGTAGAGAATCTGGAGTTGTTGAGACTTTAATGCCAGCAAGCCCGTTATATCTGACCTGCATGAAAATGGTGCACTCACACCACCTTCACTATGCCTTGCAAACAAGTCACAGAGGAATGTCACACCCCACAACACCAATAGACTGACTGCCTCACTGTCTCCTGCTTGACAGAAGCAGCAAATAACTTAGTAAATTCGCATTATGCAGATGTAAGGCAAAAAAAATCAAACCCAGAGCTTGTTTTTTGTGTGGAATGCAATTTCTACCTACCAGAAAAATTGGGTGAGAAAGAGAGGAGGTGAAGGAGGGAGAGAGAGTGTTTGGCATACCTGGGAACTCTCCGGTTTTGCCCCGGAGACTCCGGATTTCAAACTGAATTACCGGGTCTCCGGGGCAATGTGTGAATCACCGGGTGGGCAGAGTTTAAGTAGAAACTTTGCCCACTCGTGCTCCATCCTGCCCAGTTCCTCCCACTCCCCGCCCTCTCACCTTCATTTTACAGGGGTTTGTAGTTGTCCCACCCCCCGCGACTAAGCCCCACCCTTTTATGAAGCAAATCGCGTCATTTTTGGCACTGACAGGGTTACCCTCCGGGTAGCCCTGCATGAAAAGTTCCCAGGTATGGTGTTTGGTGAGAAAGTGAAAGGCAGAGAGAGAGTGGAGGGAAGTAGTGGAATGGGGGGATGGCAGTGGTGTGTTTTGGTTTTGTGCTGCCCTAGGCCTGACTAAAATCACGCACCCGCCCAATCATCATCTGCCCCACCCCTTCCTGTCCAGATCACACCTCTTCATGTTTAAGGTCCAGCCCTTCCTCTGTAAACCCCAGCAATGTAAATGGTGCAAAGAGGGGAAAAGGCTTACATACAGAACCTCTCAAAGTCATCCTCCCAGGATATTGTATCCTTATACAGGAGCACCTTATTATTAGAATGGATTTTTTGCACTATCTTTGCACTTAATTTTGCTCATTTACAATAAGGGCTGTGTTATCTATATTTACATGTTTTGTTTTTTTCACTGCTTGACACAGAAGTCTCCTTAATATACAATATATGAGTGCTTGTAGGGGATCCTCCTATATTCTCTTAGAGGATTTATTATTTAGCATTCAGTATGTTCTCCTTGTATTTTCGGATTACTTATTATGTTCTAATCCTCATGTGTGGTCTTTTTTGGCTTTTCCCATAGACCTCTCATTTATGTTGTTTTAAATGATTTTAATATAGCTGTCCTATAATTGATACCAATAAAATATAGTGAGTTTGTGTCCTTTATGATTGCCTCCTGGATAAGACCATCTGTTTGGTTAAGGGGTGTCTATGTGCCTCTACCTGGTTCTACTATAGTTTATTGGAGTCTTAGAGAGCTCCGCACCATTGTTAGTGCTTTGCTGGTCCTATTATTATTTTCACACCAGTCCAGTGCCTTCATTGGAGTATATAAAGCATTTTGATAGTGAGCCACCATGACTGTATGAGGTTGTTATGAGTAAGAAAGGCTCAGAGACTCTGAGCCTCTCTCACACATAACTACTTCACGCATAACTACCTCACGCATAACTACAAAAAGGATTGCAATTGCATAACTATCAAAGTCCCAGCACCATACATAAACTGCAAATTATGCAATAAGTGGTATTCCTGAATCCTGCTTGCGCTATACACTGCAAGCAATCCACAGTACTCCAGAGACACAAGATTCAAAGAGTTCAATCAGTAACTGGGCCCACCTCCACAGCCCTTACCTTGTCTGTGCCGCAGTCCCTACAACCATATACGCTCTCTGGCTCACGCGCAACACTGAGGAAGTGGACGGAAGCACTCAGAGCTTATAGCTCTGCCGCTCCACCGCCTCATGACCAACTTGTCTGCCCTTCCCATATGTCATGTGCGCATGTGTCAGGATCCGAGTACACGTATAGTGTCCTGACACAATAAGCTTGTCTGAGAGCTCTGCTATGTTAAGGGACAACTTACCACTCATTTTCATGGGAACCTGGAAAAGCCAAATTCAACAGGTAGGGGTGGCTTTTTATGCCGCCCCCTATAAAGTGCCGGCCTAGGCCTAGTCAGCCTATTCGAAGATACAGCACTGGGGGATGGAGATATTCATTTTTTACCAACACTGCAGGTGAACTCACTGTCTGAGGCAGAGTTGGTGACAAGTGTTTATGGATGTCAGTCACTGTGTTAGCGTATTGGGGCTGATGTACTAAGAGGAACTGGAGTAATTCTGGTTCAAACCATCTGAATCAGAGGGTACAAATAACAGTTCCCCAAATTCCCACTGATTTTAATGGTGCTTTTAGCCATTTAATATGTCAGAGAGGTCTTAACACATTGTTTCAAAACACACTGGAGACCTCTAGCATTCAAGGAAGGGGTTAAAACCTACATTTATATAAATGTGAATAATGTTGTCCCCTATGGCATAGCTTGTTTTCTCCAGAATGACTCCATTTCTTTTCAGCACATCAGTCTCATTGCCTTGCAGCTGCAAACAATTGTACTATGTTATATTGTGTCTCATCGCTGAAGACATTTGTCATACTTATTCATTACTTGTTATTCATTTGTGCTGGATCATCATTGCACCCAATTATCTGGCAAAATATGAAACTTTACAAATTTCACACATATTTCACCAAACCGTTTTCTCCAGTGGCCCTTAAAGGGATAGTAATGTCCACTTATAATTTGACTATATTGTATATTTAAAAACAAATGATCTGGAGCAAATCCCATCTCTCAAACCTTTATGGTTTGAGAAATATAACGTTTTAAAGTCCCCCCCCCTCCCCTTACACTGATGTCGGACAGAAGGAGATCCCGGGACCATCCGGTGGCTCTTCAGCAGAGCCAAAATACTGCAATCTTAAAAGAAACACTTCATTGGAACGGTCTACAAAGTGTTCTTGCAAATCAGCCACACTTGGTAGACCATTCCAATAAAGTATTTTGTTTTTAGATTGAAGTGTTTCAGCTCTACAATATAGCATGAAATTATAAGCAGGCATTGCTAACCCTTTAACTCCTTAGATGCTGGAAATATTTCTAACACATGGTTTCTTAATGTGTTGGTGAAGTCTCTGGCATTTAAGAGGTTAAACCACTTGGAGAGCTGAATTACTGAAGTTTACTTCATATCTTCTTTAGCACTGCATCACTGCAGTAAGCATAATGTAACACAAAGATCTGATTGCTGCACTGGTGTCGTTTGGAGTTGTTGATAGAGAATTGTAGTGTTCTATTATGAAATATTATAGGTGTTTTTTTCTGGGAGATGCCTCATTTAAAAATTATTACAGCTCAAGTTTGACCACAAAATGCATTTTCTGTTGTTGTTATAATGAGTTGTTCAACCAAGACTCTCCATAGAAAGCAATAGCAACTTCACCTGGTAAAATTGAAGTAAAATTGCAAATTGATATCCAAAAGTTTGAGGTGCAATAACGTGAATGAATCCTCTCACATTTTTATCATGGTGACATGGTTAATGTGTTCTGTGGTTGCACCCTCTTTTGCGTGCGACCTTTTAAAAGGATACCATGTAGAACTAACATCTCCTAATACCATATTTGCTTGAATATAAGGCTATGTTTTATTTCATGCATTTTAGCATGAAAAGAGACCTTGCCTTATATTCCAGTTCACCCTATATTCGGGATGCCTGCTGGTCCTGTGGAAGACCCAATCCAGCGAGCAACCTAGTACATCTTTCTGTCTCCCTCCCTTCCTGTACCTTATCATATAAGGATCCAATAGGCAGCTTTGTAGAAATGCAGTGGGGCAGGAGTCACTCTTAAATTCGCCACCTGCCTCCATACTGATGTCCATGTCATTTTGGGACCTTTCAGGACCTTCTATGAATGCGCAGACTGTAAAAAATTCACATCTGATTTGTGTCTGCACAGTTGTGAAAGGTCCTGACAGGACACAAAAATTACATGGCTTAACATTATGGAAAAAATAGCAGAAAAAAGAGCTCCTAGTGTAATATCTTCAGGTCTAATAACCCTTTCCCTTAATTCAAAATAATGGATACTCAAAATATAAAGTATCCAGTAGAGCACATATGTGCACACTGGAAAATCAAGCGGTAGGGGTATTTATGACTGTCCCCATGCAGTACACCAGGCTTCTTGATCAGTATTGTTATATTTGGCTGCTCCTCACATCCATCCAGCCGTAGCTTGGAAGCATATATAGGAGAGAAAGAGAACACAGGGCGCCACAATAGTGCCTGTAAAGCTGATATACAATAGTCAATAGGACAATAGAAATGGTACTCATAAAAACACATCTAACCAATTCTGAAATTAAATGGATAATAAAAAATAATATTTCACTAGTTATTCTTTATATCATACAGAGTAAATGTAGTTCAATTTCTTTACTGGCTTTTGTATGATCATGTAATTCTATTGCTATGTATGTGGCAAGGTTTTGAGCTGTTTATTTGCATTGGTCTGGCCAATTGGAAGCGTTTACATGTATGACGTTCTTGTTGCTAGGTAGGTTTCCTTATTTGTATTAGTCTGACCAATCGGAAGTGTTTATGTGTATGACACTATTGTTGCCAGGTTACTTTTTCACATAGATGGAACCTTCTTTCTATGTTCTATGGAGGGGGACATTGTTTACTGTTACACTTAAGTCTGATTTAAAAAAAAAAAAAAAAAAAAAAAAAAAAAATATATATATATATATATATATATATATATATATATATATATATATATATATAATTAAATTGCTTTCAACTACTTTTTTATATATATAATGGTTTCTGAGAGACTTGGTTATTTGACTGTTTTTTTTATCATGATAATGGATATGAATATTTATTTTATATATCTATATACCCGTTTGTCATTCTTAATTTCAACAGTGTTCTTTATTTTTAGATTTGGAATCATATAAAGAATAACTTGTGAAATATTATTTTTTATTATCCATTTAATTTCAGAATTAGTTAGATGAGTTTTTATGAATTTGGCACTTATAGGGTTAATATTATTTGGTATTCATGTGCATTGTTGTTAAACCCATGAATTATTGTTACACTTTAGTCTGATATTTCAGATAGTGTTAAATATTATATATATATATATATATATATATATATATATATATATATATACATACCTCCCAAGTGTCCCTCTTTAGGAGGGACAGTCCCTCTTTTAGACCAAAATCCCTCTGTCCCTCTTTCCCACCCTGATGTCCCTCTTTTTAGGAGATCTGGTTGTGTGGTGTGTATATAAGTATATCATATTGCTCTACAGCAATAAAACTCACATTATTGTTTGTTTAAACTTCAGTATAGGTGTTTATAAATTAGTATGTGTAAAAAAACACATTGGTCTTGCTATAAGTCAGTTATTAGGTTACACAAGAAGGTGTCAATAGGTCATGAAATAGTCTAAAGATTCTCGGTAATGCCCCACCCACCAGCCACGCCCCCAGCAATACCTAAAACTCAAGTGTCCCTCTTTGGTAATTTGAAATGTTGGGAGGTATGTATATATTTCTAGTTAAATTGTTTTCATTTACTTTTTTTTATATATATAATGGTTCCTGAGAGGCTTGACTGTTTTTAAACATGAAAATGGATTTGAGTAGTTATTTTATATATCTATATACCTGTTTGTCATCTTCTCTGTTTATTTGCCATTTTCAATTTGTCATTTTCAATTTCAACAGTGCTCTTTATTTTCAAATTTGGAATTATATAAAGAATAACTGTCGAAATATTAATTTGTTTATTATCCATTTAATTTCAGAATTAGTGAGATGTGTTTTTACGAATTTGGCACTTATAGGGTTAATATTATTTGGTATTCATGTGCATTGTTGTTAAACCCAAGAATTTTTGTGTGATATGGTAGTATGAATATATATTTTTAGTTTACATCAATGCCAGTGTGACTACATATGTTGTTTGATCTAGTTTTTATTTATCTATAGACTTTTATCACAATGATATTGAGAGGTCATACCCAAGAGGTCACCCAATCAATGTGTAGGAAGGGAAATTTAAATGTGTGTCTGTTAAAGCTGCTTTGTCTTTGCAATGTTAGCCAATTGATTTGATAAAGTGGCCTGTGTGCCACGAAACGTTATATACCCTGACAATTGGCTTGTTCTTTTTAACATTTTTATATTATGTAATAAAATTTTTTTTATGAAGACTTAGTTTGAAGCAGCTTGTGGATTTTTTTTTTCTTTTTACCTGTGGTACCTTTGGAGGATTAATCCTACAGTCCTCTGGATGTTACTGGAGAGCCCTGAGATGGGACAGGCATAATTTCCCCGCAAGAGAGTTTGCTGGTTTCTGACATATGCCATTTACCAGCCTCATAGAAATGTGAGCACCATTTCTATTGTCCTATTGACTATTGTATATAAGCTTTACAGGCATTATTGTGGTGCCCTTTGTGTTCTCTTTTTCTCTTAACATTATGGAGGCAGGTATCGAATTTAAACATATCACCTGTTCCAGTGCATTTCTACAAAGCTGCTGATTGGAATATTACGATAAGGTACAGGGAGGAGGGGAAACATGGTATGAAAACTGTAACTAAGATGAGATGGAGGGTGTATAGGAGATGACACTAGACAAGTTATCTCCTCTTTATCACACCTTAATGCATAACCCCCATGTCTTTCTTTTTCACGTACATCCTCAAACACACCTGAATTTCATAAGGAGATCAAGGCTGATTTTTGTGTGTACCTGTATAGCCAGTCATGCTGCACTATGGAACGCATGCTTTCCTGGAAATTTCCAGTGTTTTGGAGGAAATCTGGCTATGGACCGTATGCTCAAAAGAGAAGTTCTGGGGCAAACCATTTGAACTATACAGTTCCATTGATTTAAATTGGGATTTTAACCCCTTGAATGCTAGAGAGGTCTCCAACGCTTCACAATTTGTTGGAGACCACTCTAGCATTCAAGGTGTTAAATTCCCTTTTAAATCAATGGGAATTTGGGGCATTTTTAGTTCTCCCCGATAATGCAAATAGCTTGTTCCAGAACTCCCCTTTTCTTTTGAACATATGGCCCTCCATGTTTAAATAGAACATCCTGTTGCTAAAACGGTAGCATGCAAATATGCCAGTGGTAGGCAACTTGACATCTGATGGGTTTTTTTGGACAACAGCTCCCATCATCCCACTGCCTGTGAGAAAGGAAGACAATTTTCAACAGCTGGTGGGCGTCAGGTTGTCCACCCCTGAAATATCTTATTTACATATTATCCATGTCACAAGGGTGAGAGATTTCTAGGAGGTTATGATAAAGAGATGATAAAGTGGAGATGACTTCTCCAGTGATATCACTTCTCCAAATGTCTATGTTATTCTATGGAGCCTATGCACTAACATTTCTCCAACTTTGGAGATCTTAGTGCATAGGCTCTATAGAAAAACATACGAACTGGAGAAGTGATATCACTGGAGAAGTCATCTCAGTTTTATCATCTCATTATCACACTTTAGTGCATAACCCCCTAAAGTATTTGTGCACAGGGCCATATTCATCAAGTTATAGAGCTGTAATCCTTGATGAAACCAGCTGTGAATATAGAAGTCAAAATTTAAATGGCGATTTTACCCCTTGAATAGTAATTAAGGAAGTTAAAAATATATTTAAATCAATGAGAATTTGCAGAATTTTCAATTTGTCACTATGATGCAGTTGGGTTCCTTCAGAATTGTACCCCTGTAGATTGATGAATAAGGGCCATGGTTATTTCTACTTTGTTATTATAAAAACCAGAACTCACCTTCATTTACTTCATCACTCTCCTTGTCTACCTGTGCCTTCAGCACATACCTTTTTATAAGGCGCTTCATTATTTTCTAAAATTAAAAAGATAGAAAAACTGAACATGGAATTTCTTGCAGCTGTAGAGTTAATGGTTACCAGTAAAATACATACATTTCTCAAAATGAAAAGCTTGCTTCTTCAGTAGAAAGATTCTATGGGGGTTATGCAAAAAGGTGTGGTAAAGTTGTGATAAATTGGAGATGACTTCTCCAGTGATATCACTTCTCCAGTTCCTATGTTATTCCATGGAGCCAATGCACTAAGCATCTTCCATCTTTGGAGATCTTAGTGCACTGGCTCCATAGAATAACATAGGAACTGGAGAAGTGATATTACTGGAGAAGTCATCTCCACTTTATCACCTCTTTATCACCCCTTAGTGCATAACTCCATACGTATCTTCCCTGTGAATAAGAGTACTTAAGACGTGGAAAGTGTTTGTTGAGCACATGTCATATCAGTCCTTGTGTCATCCTGTCTTTATAGATGTTTGAACATTTGTGTAAATAAAAGTCTTATTTTATAACAAACATGATATTTATGATATATTACTCTAATTCACCTTTATTCTTAGATCCTTTGAAACACTGAAATATTGGGAAGCAATACATTGGTGATTCCATGGGTGGAATTCATCAAGTGGCAAAAGACTTTAATGTGCATAGACACTAGAGGAAAATCTTGCACATTAGCATCTGAAGAATCATCAATGACCGGATGAGCTACAGCAACTGGAGAAGTCATCTCAACTTCATCTCCTTTTTAACACTGCTTAGTGAATCTCCCCCATATCGTGCTTTACTGCATCTCCCAATGGGGACAGGAACCAATATGAGTGTAAAGCGCGGCGGAATCTGTGTGCGCTATATAAATAAAGGATTATTATTATTATTATCTCCCCCCTTCTGTCCTAAACAGCAGTTTTCTACAGAAAACTGTAGCACCACCTCCACCTAGTGGGCAGTTTTCATATGCTGATAGAACGCTTCTTTTTTGTTTGCAGCATAAATAACAAAATGCATTTTTTTTCCTGTCTTTGAAGACCTTCTACAGGGAACTATAGCAATAGCACCATCTAATGGGGTCTTTTCATATGCTGAAATGTAACTAACAAACATAAAATGTTTGACCTGTAATAGATGAAGGAAGAATCCCCCAGCAGTGGTAGTACCTGATGAAAGTATAACTTGAGATTTAAATGAAAGCAATGGTAAATGTTGGTGCAATATGCAGTTTTGGTTGTGCCTTAGCATTAAGTATATTGCAAATAAATTAATCATCATATTCATTGTGGCCATCGAACTAGCAAATGGCAATATATCATTCAGTATATATATTATGGAGTATATTTATACAAAGCAGGTGGACACAAACTCACTGGCTTATGTGGAATTTGCTGTTTCTTAAGCAAAATTTGCATCTGGGCCCTGACCAAACCCGATACAGCATCATATAAGCAGTTGCAGAGGTCAGGGTGGGTTACAGTGGCCCAGAGCAGAGACCATCCGTGTCAAGTGCTTATATGTCATGCAAAGAATAATTCAGGCTGCCCTGTGCTGTTGGGCCCTGTCTCATTCACCCCTGCTATAGCTATACTCCTGCAAAGACATGAACTAATACAATACAAACAAATAAGATCATTGGATCTCTTTGCCCCCAAAATGATGCTGTTTCACTAGTAGAGCCTGGCTCATTGTACAGGCTTAGCACAACTTTATATAGAAGCAAACATAATGAACGACAAGTCACTTTACCCTCCCTGCTGGGCCTTGCTTACTATAGCAGTTCCTCCTAGAGCAGAATGTTCAAAAGAATCAGGGAGGAGTTCTGGAGCACACCAGCTGCACTATATGGGATAACTAGAAATTACCATCCATTTAAAGGGATAGTAATACTTTGTTTTATCTTTATTTTATTTTGTAGGCAATAAAAAAACATGAAGAACGACATAAGTCTTATCTCTCAAACCTTTATGGTTTAAGAGATATTCACAAGCAAAGTTTCCCCCTCCCGCCCCTTTTACCTAGTGTAAGCCATCTCTTCTCAGGTGTGGAATGCAGTCCATAGACCAGACAGATGACAGAAGGGGACAATCTTCTTCCTATGAGAACAATGAAAGCCCTGCCCCCCCTTGACAAGCTTTTCAGGTTTTTCCCATATCTTAATTGAAGATTGTCCCTCTCTGTAGGCTACCTGGGCACCTCCCTTCTGCTCTGGCTGAACAGTGTTACATCAGTAAAAGGGGCGGGAGGGGGACACTTTGTCATTGAATTACTCTTGAACTACAACTCTGACAGAATTGAAATAACACTCTCCAACGTCCAAATACTATGATGATTAATTAGAGCTGTTTTTATTATGATACATTACTATCCCTTTAAATGGGGATTTTAACCTCTTGAGTGTCAGAAAGGTCTCTAGTGCATTGCTGGGATGGAGACCTCCCTAGCATTGAAGGGGTTAAAAATCTTCATTTAAATCAATGGGGATTCTTGGAATCTTTAGTTTTCCACTTTAGTGCAAAAGGTTTGGTTCAGAATTTCTCCTCTTTTCTTCTGAACATATGACCCCTAATCAGTAAATGAGGGGACAGAAGTGACTCCCCACAGCCACAGAGCAATTCTAATATGTTTAACCTTTTGAGTACAAGAGAGGTGTCCAAAGTATTGCTTGTCATTGCTGTGGGCACCACTCTGGCACCCAACGGGTTAAATGAGTAATTATTACACATCACGTATTAAAATATCAGTTGTTCCTGCAATGTTGCACTTTTATTACTTACTTGATATCTTGTGGGTGGATGGCTTATGTTGTTCAGATTACCATCTTCTGAACTTCTGATGCTTGAATGTTTACTGTGACCGAGCTGAAAAAAAAAAGGTACTAACTGTCATTTCATACATTTCTTTTTAATATAAAATGCCTAGTTTCATCCAAGATATAATTCATACAAAACCTACATCTCTGTAAGAAACATTTTTCATAGGAATCTTTGCGTGTGTAGCCTTTCCTACATATATATATACAATGCGATTAACACCATTTCATTAATTGTCTTTGGAATAATAGATAATTGTCTTTGTAATGAGATATGAGAGCTAATGCAATTCATTAATTTATATTAGTATCCAGTGTACTTTTAGTCATAAAAGCTGTGTTACTTTACCTTGGCCCATTTAGGAACCACAACACATTAGTATGTCTCAGACACCTATGAAGATTGCTATGGTAATTGGAGTCCTGGAAAGTGATTGGAAACCCCATGATTGTGTGTATGAGTGATGATGTGTGCACTTGGCATGTCTTTCCAGTGTGAACCTCATTGTAAAGAGAAGATATAAGAAGATTTTAGTGAATTTATGGATAAATCCTTTCTCAGTCCATGTGGACTACTTTTTTTCCCTTGAAAATTGCCATGAGAATATACCTCCCAAGTGTCCTTCTTTAGGAGGGACAGTCGCTCTTTTAGACACAAATCCCACTGTCCCTCTTTCCTACCCTGGTGTCCCTCTTTTTAGGAGATCAGGTTGTGTATTGTGTATATATCTGTATAATATTGCTCTACAGCAATAAAACTCACATTGTTTATTTAAATATCAGTATATGTGTTAATAGATTAGTCTGTTACACAAGGAGGTGTCAATAGGCCACGCCCCCGGCAACAACCCCTAAAACACAAGTGTCCCTGTTTGGCAATTTGAAATGTTGGACGGTATGTGAGAAGGAAATGCAGACTTCCACCCATCGCTAACATAAATATGAGTTTAATGCACATGTGCACTTCACATAACCCGTTACAGTTGGAATCCAATAAAAGGAGGGAGAGTGCTTCCTCTACATTACTCAGTACTGGCGTCCGGTGCAGTCTGTGGCAGTAGGAAGACACAACAGTTGTCAGGGTATTTCCCTCCCTGGCCAGGGAAATATACTTCATCATTAACCCCTTAAGAATGTGAGGGGTCCTTAAGGAGTTAATAGATATCCCAAAGTACTTGTCAGCATTGAATCTGACAGTCTGCTCTTCTCTGACTTGATTCATTTGACCTCATGTATAAAACCAATCAATATTAGAGAGCTCTGGTGTAAGAACCGGATACCTCTCTGGCATCCAATGGGTTAATATCACATTTAAATTAATGGAATTTTTGCAAATTTAAGTCTGTCCCCTAAGGTGGTGCTAGTATGCTACAGAACTCCACTTTCTTTGTGCCTAAGGCCCCTAATGTATTACAGTAAGATTCCGATCAGGTATACTGAAACAGTGAGGAGCATGTACTAAGCACAGGGGGATTGAGTCTGGACAGATTATAGGCGCTTTGATCCTCCTGTTTGTGCAGTGCCCGGTATATGCTACTAAAGGCTCTCTGAGACTTAGTATTTAGGCAGATTTCCCAATAAAGGCTGGCTGTGCCTCCCCCTTGGTGGTCCAGTTGGTTTACTTTCTAAAAGTCACATGCAAAACAGCGTGCGACTACACTGCGCGTTAAGCATGCTGCCGTGATGAAAAGGGCGACATGAGAATCATGGGGCAAAGAAAGCAGAAACGATGCAACACATATCAGCATGACCCATAAGGACAATATGCATCGGATGGTTCACTTGTTCCCCTCTGTCCCCATGATAATGTCAAGCACAATGCTGCCATCAGGCTGATATTATCATTAATCTGAGACACTTATAATAAAAGTCCAGAAAGTATTTCAAAACCTAATAGGAACAGTCTCCATATTAGAAGCATAGGATCCTTTTTAACCCTTTCAGTACCACTTTAAGAGGTGGAGGCAGAGTTTTTAAAAGACTTTTTAAAAGGGTACCATCCAGTCAGCTCTCCTTTAAGGCGCATAAGAAGCCTGCTCCCTTTCTCTTGGATCAAGCAGGGTTAACTGGGAGGGCAAGAGTATTCCTGGGTTCCTGTCTGACTCTGCAGTTCCTGCCTTACCCCAAAGCACCATGTCCATACATACAGGTTCCATAAGTTTACCCCTCAGTTGGTGGAGCTGATAGGAGTTGATTACACAGCTTTGTGTTCCAGCAACAGAGGAATTAACTCAAGTTAAAAACACTACACCAGCTTGGCCACATATTAATCCCTAGGAAACTCAGTCAGTTAATTACTAGCACTTTAGAGAAAAATTAAATACAAAAGGAAAAATCAGTTTTATTTAATGTTTGCATAATCTCTTGTAATGCAGTCATGTGATTCATTTTAATCATTCACCAGCAGGTGGCAGTCTAGAAACATAAATGAATGTAGATCATCATCCTACTGATTCTACCAGAAAAAAAATGTGTACATTTACATGTC
Organism: Rhinophrynus dorsalis; assembly: GCA_037306005.1. Lineage (NCBI taxonomy): Eukaryota > Metazoa > Chordata > Amphibia > Anura > Rhinophrynidae > Rhinophrynus > Rhinophrynus dorsalis. Next base: position 566,299,662 of record CM074719.1, on the reverse strand, counting down.
TGACACATATCAGAAACATGTCTTCTGAAAATAATTCAAAGCTTACAATATATTTCCATTGTATTCCCATAATACTATGGTGATATTGTGGGAATGAAAGCACAAAGTGCATGCACTATGAGACCCATTTTTGTTTGAGTTTAGAATCTAAAACTGCAACTCTGTGTTTTCATTTGTATGTTGCCATGTGGAATTCTGGGAAGGCAGTAGAAATATTGTAAGATTTGGATTCTTTGACGGAAACAGGCATACAAAAGTAAAAACAAGTGTATTATATTGTACATTGGAGGAATTTGTATAACTTTCTTGCTGACCATAACCTTAATTGATTGGTTAGCATAGTCTTTTTTCATTTAGGTTTTCTTTCATATTTCTGCTGCAGAGATGTTGCCCTAGAATTGCTCAAAATTTACATTGACACAAGTATATCATGAATTTGAGAAATAGAATATTGCATGTTTAGCCATTATCACAATGCCCTTATGATATCATAGCTAAATATTAGCCAGAAACTTGCAAGTAATGGGAGAGACAGATCTAACTCATAAGGGGAGGTATGTGAAGGTTTTGCAAGTCTCTCCAATGATAAATTGCTCTCTAATTTCTATATAATTAAAGTAACACCAAATGTTGTTTGAAATCTCTCCCATCCATATATAATGCTATGGTATCTACTCATTAAAACAGGGATGGAGAACCTGAAACATTGCAGCTGTTGAGGACTGAAATTCCCCTGAAACCCCAGCTATCCATTAGATGATATGAATTGTAGACCTCTGCAGTTACATTGCCTCAGGTTCCTCATCCCTGCACTGAAGTAATAGGGTTGCCACCCAGCCGGTATTTTACTGGCAGGCCGGTAAGAAATTGGCTTCTGTCCAATGTTAAGTCTATGGAGGGAATGCCATGGTGGGATTTTTTTGAAGAAAAGGTGGCAACCCTATGAAGTAACTGGAATCTCTTCATAGGATCTGATTCTCATAATCCAGTGCCCACAGAAGTAATGCAGTTTATATTTAAATTATTTGGGTAAAAACCCTATTTATTTACTGGGTTAAGTGAAGGGTCTCTCAAGAAGCAGAAATTAACGGCAGACAGGGGAACAATGCTCTTGTGCTGTGGTATATTGCTAAATAATGTAATGGCCTGGGAGAGGCAAAAAAACCAAGAGTTTAGTAGGAACTATAATATGCAATCCATTGCTAGGCTAACAAGATACCTTCCATTTTCCTACATACATTTCAAAATTTTAGCATTACATGTTTGCCTCAGTGATAAATAACGTCAGATATATTATGTTTTTCCAGCAGGTCACATTTTTATTATTTAAAAGAACCTGAATGGAGTGCTGGATTGGCTATGTCTGAGGGCCACCAATGGCTGCCAGGCCTTAGTTTGGACACCTCTGCTGTAGTAGCTAAGAAGTTTAGATCTAAGAAGAAAAGGAACAATTCTGTAGAAAACCAGCTGCACAGTATGGAGCGATTAAAGTTTCCAATTGATTTAAACAGTCTTTTAACCCAACTGATGCCAGACTACAATTCTCATCATTCCTTGCCAGTCATTGACTGGCAGGGTATGATGGGAGTTGTAGTCTGGCAGCATCTGAAACGCTCCCATTGCCCCTTCCTGTCGCAAATGCTACAGAGGTCTACCAATGCAATGGTGGACTATCTAGAGTTCCACTGGTTAGAAGTCCCATTTAAATATAGGAGACTTTTGTGAATTTTAATTTGGCCCCTTTGGTGCAGTTGGTTTGCTCCAGAATTAGTGTGTTAAACTTAGAGAAAGTACTATGCAAATGCAGAAATTCCAGAACAAAACTTAATGCATCATAAGGAGATAGTTAAAATATCCCATAATTTCCACTACATCCTGAATACAAAAGAGATCTCCAATACACTACTAAGCAATGCAATTGAGACAATGGGGAAGATGCATGTAAAGACATGATAACGTGGAAGGAATTCTTCAGTGATACCACTTCTCCAATTCCTGTGTTATTCTATGATGCCAATGCACTAAGATCGCTAAAGCTGGCTCTTCAGAATAACATAGAACTTGGAGCGTTAAAAACACTGTAGAAGTCTTCTCCACTTTATCACCTCATTATCACACCATAATGCATCCACCCCATTGTTAGAATTCAAGGGGGAGATGCACTAAGGCATGATAATGAGGTGAAACAGTAGAAATGACTTCTCCAATGATTTCACTGCTCCAAGTCCTATGTTATTCTATGAAGCTACAACTGTGGAGATCTTAGCGCATAGGCGCGATAGAATAATACAAGAACCAGAGAAGTTATCTCCTCTTTACCACGCCTTAGTGCATAAGTACCAAGGAGTTAAATGACCCCTTTCAAACAAGTAGGAAGGTTTATTAGATCCCTACAATGCAGTTGATTTGTCACAGAATTCCTAAGTCTTTTCTTAAAACACCAGCGTCAGTGTATGTGTGCTTTTGCAATTACTGGTGAATTAATTAGATTGATTAGATTGTATGCTTTTTTGGGGCAGGGTCCCCTTCTTAATCTATGATTCACTTTGCTACACTTTCCCCACCTAATAATGTAGGGATCATACTTTAGTCTGACGCTCCTACACCTGTCCTCCATTTTTTTAACTGTATGATTACTATTTCTGTAAATCACTGTGCACATGTATCGCAATATATAAATTAAGGGACATATATATATATACATGTTTAAAACCAAAACAATTTCTAACTGTGCCATTTTGTTTTCTACTAGGTCTCTTGTAATAACATACCCGGGCCTGTTATTAGGATGCAAATTATTATAATAATCATTATCATTTTTAAGTACAATTACCTTGCAACTGTTTTCTGATAACATTTAGCCAGCTGTGTACTGCTACCAGCTACATTTGAAATGTTAAAGGGATAGTAATACTTAAAAATTACTATCCCTCATCTTGTAGGCAATAAAAAACTGAGTAAAATGACACCAGCTGCATCTCTCAAACCTTTATGGTTTGAGAGATATCCACTTTTAAAGTTCAGCAGTTTGCCTTTCCCCTGACGTCAGCGTTCTAGCTGAGAGCAGGGGAATCCTCTCCTGGGATCAGCCGGCGGCTTTGCAGCAGTGCAGAGATTGCGTTAAAAAAAATCCTTTACTAAAATGTTCTTCTACGTGTGCTTGGTTTGCAAGCACATGTAGAAGATCTTTTAAGTCCCGGGACCGGATTCCCCTGCTGTCACCTAGAATGCTGACGTCAGGGGAGAGGGAACTTTGAAAGCGGATATCTCTCAAACCATAAAGGTTTGAGAGATGCCGCTGGTGTCATTTTTATTGCCTACAAGATGAGGGATAGTAATTTTTAAGTATTACTATCCCTTTAAAGGGGAATTTTTCCCTAAGAATAAGCTGTTCTTCTTCCCTTAAGGACCGCTTTGATCTATGTCTTGGAGCGGACAGTTTCAGATCCCATTAGTGCTTACAGCACTCCCGCAGTAGCACTGTAAGCACAAAATACGTGATGTGCCAAGACCGTCAACAGTCCATCAAGGAAAAAAAACATTGATGGTCCTGACACATCACCAGTCGTTAAGAGGTTAGCAAGATAATCACACAGCAGTCACGCACATCTACATATTTTTGAGCATATGATCTCTGTTACAGCATACTACTTATTGTTTCTCTTTACAATCTAATTAAGACTTATAACTTTTTTTCTTTACGATCCATTGAACTTTATTTAAACCCAGTGTTTGCTGTGAGGAGATCTGAAGTGTGACCTAGAGACAGGCTTAAGCAGAGGTCACTACATGAAACTACAGATAAAATACACAAAAAATATAGATGTACCTTACTGCTGTATAAAAGACACATATCATTTATCAGGATATAACCTCCCTCCTTGCAAGGCAAGGCAATACAATGGATACCTCTCTTGTATACAAGAGGTTAAAGATGGTTACTTTTGGGTTCTACAAATAAATATTATTTGTAGCTAAATGGTTCTACAGCATACTTTGCATTTATATTACAGTATCGCACTTGAATTAATTTCCTGTATTGTTCATCTGTGTAACTAAGTAAGGCTCTGAATACAAATTAATGCTATATATATAAATACATTCATACACAAATATAACATTTGATAATAACTGTCCTGATATTTTTTAGAAACCTGTTCCACAATGTGGCCACTTGGTGGCAGAATTTGATTCATCGTATGACTTAAAAAAGGCCAAATTTGATATGATTTTATTTAAATTGAATATATATTTGCTGGCAGCATAATCTGTCACATAAACACTGAGCAAAGTGAATTGTATACAAACCAGTCTTCTACTCTACCTAGAATTACAAATAATTCTAGCCAGCATCAATAACAACAATGGTGGAGCTACAATATAAGTAAATAAGAGGCTGTTTATGACCCCCACTTGGCCCCGCAATGCTTATACTGCGGCACCACTGCATGTAAACAAAATCAGACAGCAGTGTCTTATTAGAAATACCAATATGACTGTGCTGCAGCTTCACACATAAACCGACTGTCGACCTGCCTTAAAGGTACAGTAACACTTGAAAAGTAAAATATATATACTGGTGGGCTTATCTTCCTAAGTATAACAAGGGTACTCCACTGCTGACAGGGGTTTTATTCAAAAGTTATTGCCGCTCAAACCTGAATTATTTAGTTGCAGTATCTCAATATCCTGAAATTTTACAGTGGCGCTGTTGCTACATCATCCTATTTTCATAGGCTGGTGTAGCAATAGTGCCACTGTAAAATTTCAGGCCACTGAAATGCTGAACCGAAAAACTCAAGTTTGAGCTGCAATAACTGTTGAATAAAGTGCCTGTGTGTGCTCTTGTTTAACTAAGAAGAATAAGCCATTCAATATACATTTTACTATATATTAAGTATTAATATCCCTTTAACACACTGCAAACTACTGCCTTTAGTTAGAGAAGGGCAGTAGGTGTCGGCAAATAGCAAGAGACATTGCTCATGACCCCACTGTGTGCAGTGTAAGAGTACGTGATGTCAGGTCACATGGTGAAGGATCTTGGCAGTTATGCACTAAGGTGAGATAAAGAGGTGATAAAGCGGAGATGACTTCTCAGCTTAAGTGATATAATTTCTCCAGTTCCTATGTTATTCTATTGAGTCTATGCACTAAGCTCTCCAAAGTTGGATACATTTTGCATTGGCTCCACAGAATAAGATAAGAACTGGAGGAATCATCTCCACTTTATCACCTCTTTATCACCCCTTAGTGCATCTCCCCCCTTGTCTTCCCACCTAGGCACTACCAGAGTGTGACAGTGCCTGCCTGGAAACTGCAGAGCTCATGCGCTTGCAACTTGTCTGCGAAAAGCAAATTGATCAGAGGCGAGTTCTGTATGCCAGGTCAGTGGTACAGACAGTTCAGTAGGTGAAAAACTGTGCTCAGTCATATTGTGAGTGTTGTGACAGTGAATGTGAGGCACTAACATGTTATTTCTAAGCTTTCTAATATCAAAGAATGTTCTCTGTATTTGTTTTTAATAACAATGCTATATTTTCACTTGTGTGTGATTGAACCCCACTATACATGTACAGTGCTTGTCACTGCTTTATCTTACATTTGTTTCATGTGTTACTCTTGTTTGTTAAAGCATCAATGTTTTATATATTGAATTTATTTCAATTTGAAAATAATTTTACAATAACATTAGTCTAAATAATAAAATAATGTTACCATTTAACCTGTTATACCATACTAGATGAACAGCCCGTTACACGGGCCACAGTGCCAGTGCCACCCAGTCGCTGGGAAGTCATGTGCAGTAGAGACTGCCCACGCCGCGGCTGATACAGAGCTGGATGCTCCTTCGGAGCGCCCAGCTCTGTATCAGCCGTGGCATGGGCAGTCTCTACTGCGCATGACTGCAGCACGCGCAGCAGTGTCTACTGCGCATGTCGTGGCGTTACACACGATTTAGCGAATTATTATATAGGATACTGTAATTTTCATAACAAATCAAACTAACTGGTTTACTGAATTTGTTTTAGTAGTTTGAAACATTTATCAATATGAACACTTTAGATTTGAGTGCCAGCGATTTATCCAACGCATTGCACCAACATTTCTTGGATACCTCTCTCGCATCAAAGAGTTAAATACGGCTTTTAACCCTTGAATACCAGAGATGTCTCCAATGTATTATGAAGCACAGCATTTGCATACCTGCACAGTATTAAAGAGGATAAACCCTCCATTAAACTCAAATGAGAGTGGATATCAGCCACTATATGGCAAATGGATGGCTCTAGAATCGTATCCCTGAGGCGTTTTAACCCTCTGAGTCTCAGAGGGGGTATCCAACACATTGTAAAGCAATGTGCTGTATACCCCTCTGGCATTCAAAGAGGAATGTCAATGTTACTTTTTTGGGCCATTATTAAATATTTAAAACACAATCATAAGGCAGTTTGTTTTGGTCTGCAATTTTAAAGCACATTTCTATTCACGTTTCCCCTATGTAGTACATGGCAGCAAACATGCACCCTTCCCCAGTCAGTGTCTGACTAAAGGTCTACATTATGGGTTCGTTTTATCTCTTGGATGTTAGAAATACATTGCACTGCGATGGATACCTCACCTACATCATGGGGTTGACAACAAATTTCCTACAATGTGGGCCTCATGTAAATCTTAAAAAAGTATAAATGCTTATTGATCTGCATGAAATAATTAACTACACAATGCCTGACTAGGGAGTGTAGGACCTACAAGGGAAGGGGGGGGAGGGAGAGAGACAGAGACACAGAGAGAGAGAGAGGTATGAGAAAAATGTGTGTGTGTGTGTTGTTTATAGGTGTACTAGTTGAACAGCCCGTTACACGGGCCACAGTGCCACTGCCACCTGGTCACGGAGCAGTCACATGCAGTGGAGACTGCCCGCGCCACTGCTGATACAGAGCTGGGCGCTCCTTCGGAGCGCCCAGCTCTGTATCAGCCGCGGCGCGGGCAGTCTCTACTGCGCATGACTGCAGCACTCGCAGCAGTGTCTACTGTGCATGTCGGGCGTTACACATGATGTAGCAAATTATTATATAGGATACTGTAATTTTCATAACGAATCAAACTAACTGGTTTATTGAATTTGTTTTAGTAGTTTGAAACATTTATTGATATGAACACTTTAGATTTGTGTGCCAGCGATTTATCCAACGCATTGCACCAACATTTCTTGGATACCTTTCTGGCACACAAAGGATTATGTGCCTTTTGAAGCAGAGTGTAGCTGAGAAACAAGTTAGGCTTTGTCAATTTTTTGTAGTATACCACTATATAAGTTTTCCAAATGCGTGACATCCCAATTTTTTTCGTCAATTCATTTCCATCATGGTGTTTCCATCTTTTGACATTTCCTGCCCAAGGTAAACATATTTGTCCACTTTTTCTAGTTCTTGTTCATCGACTATGATTTTTCCTTGGTGTGGTAAATTTGTTAAACATGATGTGTGTGTGCCCGGCTCGATAACGACCATGGCAGTTGCGGTTTATGGGGCATGGATAGAGTTGCAGAAACTGGTAGAATGGGGGACTATGATCCCTCTACCCCCTGTGGGTACCCCTTTGCGCGGTCTGGACTTTGGCTCCATCTGGACGGGTTAAGAAATCACTGAATTGGGACATGTGTACGCTGATAACAGCCTCAAGTCATCTGACCAGCTCCATAGGGAATTCGGCATCCTGCATTGTCTTTTCTACTCCTACCTACGACTTCGTCACATGCATCATGTGCAGTGGGCAGCCCGTACTCCCGTTGTTCAGCCTTCTGTCCTCCTCCATGGCTCACTGGCCTGACCAGCCGTTTTATTACTAGCCTCTATCAAATGTGAGTATTACGCCAAAGGGTGATTTGTGATGGCTCACGTGTCTTCTGTTACCTATTAGACTTAGATCCTGTCATTTCTTTCAATTCTCTTCTTGGGAGAGAATTGGTGATAAAATTAAGAGGATCACTAAATATAAAAGAGACCTACCTGGAGGTACCAGGATTCACTTTGATTATACAAGAGGCTGTTTCAAGCCTCTGTTTCATGAAGAGTATGGTGGCGAATTTGCAAATACAGAAAACTCCTGCCCTTTTTGTGTGCTTGTCTAATTTTTTCTTTTAACCCTTTGAGTGCCAGAGGGGTACGCAATGCATTCATTGTTAAACACCCAAAGGTATCTGTCAATTATCGTAATGAAGAGAAGTGATCTGATACCCAGCTTTATATGCACTTTGATTAAGTGAAATGGAAAGAAAGAATATGAATTTGGTTCCCCAAATCCTATGGACTTAGCTGAATCCTACCACAAAGCTTTTTATTTGGGCCAAGTACCAAACTGAATTCCTAGTAGTCGTAGACTTTAGAGTTGGTTCACAGATTGAGTCACTGGATACCTACAATATGTAGGTTCTGGGTAAATAGATTCATAATGAACCAAGACACAGACACACACACAGAGACACATAACACACATATATATATATATATATACACACACACACACAGACGCACACAAACACAGACATACAAAGACACAGAAACACACATACACCCATACACATACACCCACATACGAGATAAGAACTTATTTTGAATTATATTTTATTTCTTTTAACATTTCTTTTCCTTAATAATGTTTATTTTAAAACAAATTCAAGGGCAAATATCACGTTTTGTTAAGTGCCCAATACAGCCCCAAAATGTCTCCTGTCAGCCATGGGGGGGGGGTTAGAAAACTGACAGAGGATCTGAATGCTACCCAGTTATCTGTGGCTCACAAACATAAATGCTGCTGTTCTAAGGAAAGTAAGGAATAACAATTACATCGTGGGGAACAAATAAGAGTTCCCATATTTCCCGTTGTTCTAAATGGGCCTTTTAACCCTTTGAATGCTAGAAAATGCCCCAATTAATTGTGAAGCAACGTATTGGCGACCTCTTTAGAAATCAGTGAGATCGTATAACCCTTTAAGGACCAAAGAGGTGTGCAACACATTGCTGCACAACATGTTGTGCAGCCCTCTTTTCCTTAACCCCTTAAAGACCACCCGATCCGGCAAGCGGGTGGTGGCAGAGCGGCGTGCAGCCACACAGCCATCCCAGAATTCCATGACATGCCAGGACCGTCACCGGACCTGTCACGTCATGGGTCCTTAAGGGGATAAAGGGTTCAGTCAATGGAAATGTTTATTTTTCACAAAATTGCAGTTGATTTGCTCCAGAAATGCACCATTTTTATTTTGTACATCTGTCCAGCATACTGTGCTGTGTTGCATGCTCTGCCCAATAGATGGCTAGTGTTGGGTTAGAAAACTAGCGCATAGCAGTCTATGGGGACTCTGGGTCCTGTCCCATGTGATATGAATTGAAGTGTCACAGTTCAGAGTCCATTGAGTGATCAGCAATGGGGAATAATGGGTCGTTTTCAGATAATGCAGCCCAGGCTTCACTGGCAGCTCACAGAGAAGCAGACCTGCTGATAAGGCAACTATTCATATAAATATTCATATTATTGCTGCCCTTTATTATATAGACAAAACAAGAAATTTCCCAATGCACTCTAATTCTCACAACATTCCTGAAATATTTCACTAAACTTATTGTTCTTGGAAGTAAAACCAGGTGCTACAGGGGATATAGATACTGAAAACAAAAAGACATACAGATAACTGTACTAGCACTCTGGAAAAACTACTTCTAGTACATGAATAATATCAGGTAGGATCAAATGATATAAAACTTAACTTTTAATGTGAATCAAAAATATACTAAAAAGGATATAATATATCCTGAAACTAGGGACTGCATAACTAAAAAGCAATAGGACAACATAACATTGAAAGGAATATATGTGGGTCCTGTAGAGACACTATGCCAGTATGTATGGGATAAATGTGAGTGTCTGTCACTACACCTGATAGAGTTACTGGGGCACTTAAACCAGATTGCCATTTTTGTGATACTCGTCGATGAAGAGATATATGGCGCGATGCAAGAAATGTTCGCATCTGATAAAGGCATTGTGCGCAGATAGATTTTGCACATATTCTAATCCAGGAAGCTAAATACCGAACACTTCTTGAACTGCGCATGAAAAATTCCATTTAATGACAACAGTACGCAGACATATAAATTAATTAGCAATAGCAGTTCCTGCATTAGGCGCATTCACTATTCCACTCACACAGATTCGTTAATCTTAGCCATGCCCACAAAAAAAAATAAATATATGCAGCCGTTTGCTTATCTTGAATTTTTAATGCGCAATTCAACAAAGTCATGCGCAAACCTATTCCCTAGTGGTTTTCACACAGGAAATCGCGATTGAGCATGTTTCCTGCATCGCGCCATTAGTGAGTTAATCCGAATCGCTATCATCCAGCTATACAAATAGGCTAGTGGTTCTAATTCTGGAGACAGATACATTTTCACCAATCCGTGAGTGACGCTATCTTCATAGAGTAGGTAGTTGTGGTATATGCTAACATCTACTAGATGTTGAAATGTGCCAATAAGACGTAGATCTTAGTATGTCACTTCGTGACACTGTGTAACATAAAAAGGTATTCCGTCACTCAAAGGGTTAATATGTTCTTTCTCTAGTATTCACATTATCTAAGCCTAATAGCTGTACGCGGCCAATACCTCACTGAGCAAATTAACCCTGATGACAACTCAGGCTATCGATTCGGCGGGATTCAGTCATTGAAGAGGCAAGCTAATATATGTAGATATATGCTTACATTATGCATCGTGGTATCAAAACACTGAAAAATCACTGAACTTAAATGATTAACCACCCCATCCGGATAAATCTGTGCGGTTATGCTGATATCATACACACAGTACTAGTATAGCTCTATACTTATGTAAATACAACACCTCAATTGTTTAAGTATACCACTCTGCTATCACTAGTATATCCTGAGTGTGACTATCTATAGATTTACTGGGGTATTCAACTGGCTTGCCATTGTTTTTATTTAACGATAAATCACCTCACACTAGTATAGCTGTGCAATCTTGGGTATTCTGTATAATGCCTATGGTATATAGATCTGCTACCACTAGTATCTAAAATCGAAGCTTGGTGAAAATTGCCGGGGCATTCAAACGGCTTGCCATTTTTTCTATCTGCTACCAATGGTATCTTAATTTAAAGCTTGCTAAATATTGCAGGGGCATTCAACAGGCTTGCCACTTTTTCTTTTTCTAAAATCATCTACCACTTGATATCCTGAATACTGGTCACATCCGATAGCCCAATAAGTGGGATACCTACAGCTTATCTCCAAAAAACAAAAAGACACAAAGTAGCAACTACAGTTCCCTGCCGGGACTGTTTCGCGCTGGTCTGAAACAAACAATACGGACATCCACTGTATTTCAAAAAACCTACTGATCCTATCATCTCTAGTGAACAGATACTGATAGACACATGGATGTAACAAAACCATCTCTAATGTCTTAGTTTCTCTCGTGATTACACTAGCTTAGACAGAGGTTTTTAATTTAATAGAACTCTCATGCCTGACGTGCGTTTTGCCATTAAACGCTTCTTCATAGGCATGATATATTCCAGAGTGCTAGTACAGCAGGGTCATCTGTATGTCTTTTTGTTTTCAGACTTTATTATATAACCTAACTCCTTAACACTTTGAGTGCCAGAGGAGTACGCAACGCATTGCAATGCGCTGCGTACCCCTCTGGCACTCAAAGTGTTACAATAGGTTAGTTTTACATTTAATGCCTTAGATGCAACATAAATCTACAGTGCACTGTGAAGCATCATGTCAGTGACCTCTATGGAATCTAAGGGGTTAAAGAGGACATGTCATCTGACCGCTCAAGCATCAAAGGGGGTTTAAATGGCTGACAGTTCTGAATCATCAGTCTAAATATAATCTAGTAAAGAAACAATCATTATTATCACACTTTTGTTTTCCAAGTGTAATCCGATGTTTTCTTCATTATTTAATTTACCGAGTTATGAAACCCTCTTATTTACGCCTCACTGCAGACTTATCATAATCACCTCTCAAGCAGCTGTCATACACAAGTTCTGCTATGTGGAATATAAAGGAGAAAGTATATGCTAATGTTGGACTGCAGTGAAATGATTATCTATACCAAAATGTTCACATATTAAATTCATAAAGCAAACTGTGCAGTGCTTAAGAGAAAATATAATTATTTAAATGTTTATTTATTTTTTCCAATTATACATAGGTCTCTGTTTTATTTAGAGGTAGGCGAACAATATGATCAAATTGTGGGGTATGCATTTGAGCTTTTGAATGCTAGTGAGTTATTTAAAGGGATAGTAATACTTAAAATGTAAAAAAAATATGTTGTAGGGTTTATCCCCCTGAGTAAAACAAGAGTACTCCCAATGCTGAGAGGTCTTTCATTCAAAAGTTATTAATTTTCAAAGTTGAATTTTTTAGGTGCAATATCACATTGGCCTGAAATTGTACAGTGGCGCTGTTGCTACACCATCCTATGGAGATTTATGGTCAACTGACCAGAGTTATCCATAGGATCGTGTAGCAACAGCGCTACTGTACAATTTCAGGCCACTGTGATATTGCACCTAAAAAATTCAACTTTGAAAATTAATAACTTTTGAATAAAATACCTCTCAGCAGTGGGAGAACTCTTGTTTTACTCAGGGGGATAAACCCTACAACATATTTTTTTTACATTTTAAGTATTACTATCCCTTTAAATAACTCACTAGCATTCAAAAGCTCAAATGCATACCCCACAATTTGATCATATTGTTCGCCTACCTCTAAATAAAACAGAGCCCATTCAAAGAAGGGCTACTAAAACCATATCTATCTAAATAATATAAAAACGCTAGCCTGCATTTCGCACACAGGGAGCTTCACGGTGAGCCGTCGGAAGCGCGTTAGGCGAGTCTCTACTGCGCATGACTGCATGCGCAGTAGAGACTCACCAAACGCGCTGATGACTCACTGCCTGTCTCTGGTCCCAGCGTTGGGGCCGCTGGGTGCATTTTAGCTCGTGTATACGGGCTGTCATACTAGTTCATAAATAAAACATATTATATCCAGGCTTGATAGAGGTAATATAAACTCTCCAGTGAGGGAACCCATATGTTATTATTTGGAGCTCATGCACTAAAACATATCTAACTCAAAAAAAGAGTCTCTATTGAATAACAAAGGATTTGGATGGATCTCACATTTGTATCACCTTTCTTCATAACATCACTGGACTTTAATGTGTTTAACATGTAGAACAGAAGGACAATTGGGGATACAACTGAACCCCCCTTCAAACATATTAAGAGACATAATAAAGTTTAGAAGCAAACCATTTTGCAGAAGCAGCAAAACACTAGAACAAGGAGACATGATCTAACATAGGAGATAAAAACTAAGAAGAAACATGAGAAAAAAATACTGTATGGAGAAGTTGCTATATATATATATATATATATATATATATATATATATGGAACAACCTTCTTTTTGAGTTTGTAAGGAAAAAAACAGTAAACTAATTTAAGAACTATTGGAATAGATAAATGACTATTGTAAGTCTGAGCTTTTGGTTCATACATTCTTTCAAAGTCTGTTTCTGTAGGCACCCTATCATCTTTAATATCATAATATCATCTATAACAAACTCTGGTAATTTCAGATTCACTTATTTGTTGTATTAGCCTTTTAATTTAGAAATCTAGTTTTTGAGTTATTTAGATGTATAAAGAATGCTAATTAAGGCATGCACTTTGGCATTACTACTGCTAATGAGTTCTGGGGTAGGGCAATCTGAAGTTGAAATTAACAACACAAGCCTACAGCAAAGTAACGCTTGAAACATTTTTAGCAGACTGAATCTTATGACAACAAGAGCGTTGAAAAAATTGTAAGAAGACTGAGGCCTACAGCGATGCAAGCCTTGAAAAAAATGTTAGGAGGGAAAAGGTAATTCTTGAACAAATGTACGCAGCCTGAGAACTACAGCAACACCAGCCTTGAAGAATTGTTAGGAATCTGAGGCTTATGGTAGCTTAAGTCCTGAACATTTCTCCTGGTGGTAGTGGGCTTGTGGACTGAGAACAAGTGACTGGTGATGGTAGTCTGTGGCTGACTTACCATGGGTCATGACTCACTACCAAACAATTATTAAAAATAATTGATATTCCCTGTAATGAGCTGTGTGTATTCAATAGAGTCTGTAGATGTTCTTTTATACCCTGCATCTTATCAGTTTCTAACATGGATAGTAATTTCAGTGTGGGATTTTGAGGCACATTGTAGATGTTGATGTTGGGGACAGACAAGGTGCACAGTGACAGTGGCAACTCCTGAATTTCTTGAGGATGGTTTAACATTGTCAGCTTTGTCACAGTGATTCTGTTGGATGTGCTAATTTAAAGCAGACATGCAAGGTGTGATCCCTCCCCTCCTCTTCAAAACCTTTTCACACACCGTGCAAATTGTAGTTGTTAACTGCACAGCCCCTGCCCACAAGGGAAAATATTCCCACACCCATGATTTCAGAGGAAATGGAGAATGACAAGGATAATGGTACTGGATGAAACCATATTATTTAATATCATTCATCAATGACCATAGCACTGGCCTAACAGTTGTAGATGGAGGCAACTGTGCAATTCCCTGATGTTTCTTCTCAGTGCTGTCACCACCACTACATGTGCCATGTGCTTCTCTGTTTTGTGGGTTTTTCCATTTTTACTACATACTTGTATGCTATTAGAGGCTGGTTCATGCTTAAAAATGTAATTCTATTGACACTGCTTCCGGAAAGACGTGTCCAATTGTCATAACTACAAAACCAGCTGCAATAAAACCCTGCTCTGACTGTATACTTGCTGGTGGGCAACTAAAGTTTTCTACAGTAGTACTATCAGTGCTAAAAACACACTGATTTGTTTACCAGTAGTCAAGTAGGTCATCATTGCAGCCTAGAATATAATTATTCTACAAGGATGCTGTGACCATCTCCAATACAGTGGGGCCACTCCTTGGAGATAGATGGTGTTCGTGACTAACCCACATTCTGGGAGTGATTCACATAAAGATGCATCAGTGCCAGCAGTACCACCATAAATGATAGATTATCTCCCCTGAGACACCTGTAAGCTTTCACGAGCAGGGCCCTCTAATCCTTCTGTTCTCCACATTTGATTTATACTATTTAATACCTCTATATGTCTATTCCCTATTGTACAGCGTTGCGGAATTAGTTGGTGCTGTATAAATAAATAATAATAATAATAATAATAATGATTTGTTTTATGTGATGATGATGACAGGTTCTATTAAATGTTCTCATTGAGTTGGTGTTGCTGATGCTGAGAGTATAGTCCCTTTGCTTGCTTGCTTTTCACTATGCTTTTTAGAAGGGTTAACCTGACATTTCCCTCCCTCATCCTCATCAATGCAACCTTCCACTCAAATTATAAAGATTTCTTTATATGCATTCACAGAACCACATTCTTTAGCGTGTTACTGCTCATACCTTTGCACAAATTGTATGTATTCCTCTTTGCTTTTAAATTACACTATACGAGGATCCTTCTAAAAGCATGCTAACAGCCATGTTCTTTCTTTCTGTAGAAATATATTTATGGAAGTATCTTACTGATTCATCCACTGACATGACTAACCAGCAGGCTGGTCAACTCAAAAGACTTCAGAAGCTCACAAAGGTCACACATTAGCTACCATTAACCAGGTGACAATGAAGCCCCCTCCAAAACCTACGAGTTAATCATTGTATATTCATTAACAGCTTTGTCCTGCTCAAACAAATGCTCCAGCATGTACAATGTGGATTTCTACTTTGTAGGGACCTCCATTTTTAGTTGGAGAAGGGGCCTTGCACGCATTATAAGACAGGCTAAAATGTTCAGATTTTGTGGGTGATATTTAGAATTTCTTTCCTGATTTGGGGTTCTGAGGGGAATCAGAACATGTACAAAGCAGGGTATGCGCAGAATATTTGCTATTCTCAAGGAGCCAGTGTCAGCTTTCAAATGGTAAAAGCCATTTGACTATGAACTGCTACAGCACTGTGGTATAGTTTCTCAAAGCTCTGCATGCATAAAGTGGTTTGCCAATGGTATGGGCTACCAGGCTTCTGAACTTAATTACTACCGTATGATAGAAATATACCTAGTCAGCCATGACAGTCAAATAGCTGGTACTCTGGACATGTGTCCACATAAGTGACTGTTCTTGCCATGTCCACAACAACCACCTGCTTGTACAACTCTTGAAAAATGACTGTGGCTTGGTATATGCAATGCACTACAGAACATGATTTCCATTGTTAAAGGCCTCTGTTTATTACAAAAGAATAGGGCAGCATGTCAGCTATCAACATTTTGGAAAGATTTCCAGTCCACACATGTATATTTGCTTTATTTATGTGATTTTTGCTTTATGTTTGTTTTTTACATTTTTCTTAGTGTGGGTTGGCAACCCACATAAGAAGTGTATAATGTAATTGAGTTAACATGATTCGTGGTATTGGTGGCACGTGTGGCACTTGTGGTGACTATGATTCTTGTCACCTCCATCTAACTCAGAGTCATCCTCCCCCATGCTTTGCAGTCCTGCTCTCCTACTGCTCACTTATTTTATACAGAGACAACAGATAGCAACATGTTTCGCTTTCGGATCACAAGTGAAGTCTCCATTCTGTAGACTTCCTTGACCAAGGAGTTCCTGAGGAACTACTGCTTATTACATTATCATTACTACAGAGGATAGATATTGCAGTAGTACTAGTAGTAGTGTGCTGCAGTGGCACTGCACCTCAAACAGCAGCAGAAGCACTCATAACCAAGGTAAGGGTTGTTGTGGTTGTTGTTGACCAGAGTTGACCAGTTGCTGCTGCTTACTGAATAACTGTTTGACTGGGTGTGGCTGGACTTGGAAGTGACTGTGACAGTGATGACGATGATTAAGATGATGTCTGCTTATCCAGATATTACAGTTGGTTTCTTAAATAATTTATAAACAGGTATATTACTTCTTTTCAGTGGGGGAAGACTGAACCTTTTTCTTTCATTTATAACTAATTTTATGAACAGCAACAAAGATATGGATGGCATTCTGTGATACAAAGTAGCAAACCAGAACTGATAAAATTGAAATATCTTTATTAATTGGTTCCTTAAAACGACAAAGATGGCACACACGGATAGAGGGGAGACAGATTTAATACTGCTCACAGTATAGCCCTCGGATACTGGTCTAACGCACTTTGCGCTGTACTAGCACTTATTCATAGACTGAGAACATGATTTCAAAGCCAGCTTATAAAACTTCTAAAATCAAACGAAAACCGAGGGAGCTATGGAGGCATGACGTAATCTACTGTAGACAGCCCAAATCTTAAAGGCAAGTTCATTCAAAACCAAGAGTTAACCCCTGTTGTATATTCACCTCCAGAGATTGCAGAATTATCAAAAAATTATCAAAAAACGTGTATACATTAATATGTATATACATATGGATATTCATGACAAAAAGACCATCCCATATCTATACTCACCTGCCACCATATCATGCAATGGTGTGTCCGTGTGTGCCATCTTTGTCATTTTAAGGAATCAATTAATAAAGATATTGCAATTTTATCAGTCCTGGTTTGCTACTTTGTATCCTGGAGTGCCATCCATATCTTTGTTGCTGTTCGTACTTCTGGATTTGGAGAAATCTGAGCGGATAGAGCACCTGAGTTTACTTGATCATCTAACGGTGAGTCCATTTGAACTTTCATATAATTGAGAAGGCATTTTTTAGCATTGTAGCACCCTTTCAACTTTTGTCATAACTATCTACTTGATATGTATCAGAAAAAGGGGAAGAGAGCAGAGGGAAATACTTTGAATCAACATAGTTGACCATTTGGGCATCATCATCATTTAGTGTTAGTGTGCTACTACAAGTATTGGAACTTTTCATATCACTTTTACAAACAGCCTCCTCAGATGGGAGAGGATCATTAGAATTTGATGTACAAGCTACAGCAGTCATGGCTGCAATCATATTATTTTTGAATTTTAGAATTACTTTACTACCCCCAGTACATTGATGCATTTCTCCTAGTCCTTCCCTTACCCTATGGTGGACATAACAATATGATTTTTACTGTAAAATACATGACAGAGCTGTTAGCTTCAGCAAGACTACAGTAAGCGATTAGTTGCACAGGACAACAACAGTACCAAAACATGCTTGCATTTTCCTTGTCTGACTGAATGTGGAGTGATGTCTTCTGTTATCTGTCTAGAATTATGTATAATGTATGTCTCTGTCTTTCTAATATCTGTATCTGTTACTCTAAGTGTCAGATAAAGTATGATCTCCTGCCAGTCTGTCACACACAAGTCAAAAATTGTTTGTTTTAATTATTTCATTTTTAGACATCCGTGTCACTGTCAGTGTCACTGTCTACAAAACACATCCCCATTCTGTGCAAAATTTCAACAGGTTTCTGTCTCTCACTCGAGCACTGCAGACCTATTAGCTTCAGAATCAGCAGCAGCTTGCAAATTACACAGCAGAGCAGCAGGTGCAGTACACACCACACTACAGTACATACGTATCCCTCTTGTTCTTTATCATGTGGATATGGGAGTGGATGTGTGTTTGTGTGTATGTTGTACGTGTTGTTTGTTTGTCTTGGATGTATGCTATATTATATATGTATGTATAGTATCTGTCACAGTCTCCATTGGTCTTGAAAGGGTTTAAAGTAAGCTCATGAACTCTTCCTGCTTCAGTTTTCAAAAAACTACCAACAACTATTAGATCTACTTCCACTGACATGGCTTTCAGGACTGACTAAAGATGTTACTTGGACAAAAGCACAATGGCAAAATTCATAGGGGCCATTGGGATTTTCCAGACATAGTAAGGTAAGTTAGGGTTATTATTAGGGGTGTCATTCCTTCTATAAAGGACAATTATTATCTGTAATAGTGAATGCTGCACAGAGCTTCACATTGGATTTGTCCCTCCACACATCTGATCCTTGGTAATGGACCTGCTGAGGAAGCTGAGGTTGACTGTAGCACAAGGTCTTAAAACTGTCCACCGATGCTGATCCCATGATATTGACTGACCTGTGAGCTTTGTAGTCTTGCGCTTCAGCCAAGTAAGGGCTGCAGCTCCTGTAGACTGCTAGGAGTGGGATTTCTAACTGATTATTGTGAAATATCAAAGCTTGTGGCTTTTACTTTGGAGTAAACTTTATGATATACCTATGTCTTCTTTTTATATTAATGTCTCTGTAATATACACTGTTTTTTTTTCTTTTTGAGAACCAACTCTTTTACAAATTCAATCCAAAATCCTTTTGGAATTAAAGGGAAATTAAAACTTAATATTGAAAATGTACATATTGAACGGTTTACCCCACAGAGTATAACATGGGTAGGTATTCACACAGATGAGGGGCGTTTAATTCAAAAGTTATTTCAGCTCAAACTTGAATGCTTGGGTGCAGTACCTCTGACATCCTATAGAGGTTTATAGTTAGTTGACCACAGCTCTCCACAGACTGCTGTAGCAAGATGGCCACCATAAAATGTCAGGCCATGGAAGCACCTTATTAGGAGAGAACAAGCATTGTATTATATAGTCTGTCTTCTTGCAAAGGAAACAAGTTCAGCTAGTTTCTAAGTATAGATCTGACATGATTTCTAGCTCATAAAACATAACCTTTATAGATGAATACTAAAATGCTCATTACCCACTTTATGATTTAGGGCATTATGCATTAGGCCTCTGACCCTATAGGTCACTTATTGGTACCTTAACAACTCTTTGCTGTAGCATCCATTTTCTAAATTGATCATTATATAAATTACTACTAGATCAGCACTTTGCCTTTCATTTTATAAATGCTTCAGTGGTAAATTATAGCGGCAGAATGGCATCTGACATATGATTGAGCACTTTCAGACTAATCCGTGCCAAACACCCACTACTAGTCTTAGTTTGGTTTATTTGCTCAGATTCGGGCAGTCCCTGTTCTAATGCCCTTACAGCACCAAATATGTTATGCTCCACATTAGAATACTTATGCTGTTTATACCTGTTTAGAGGAAACATTAAAAACACCATTTCTCTGCCATGCAGCTACATCAGAGGCCATACTGAGAATGACGTACCATGTGATTTTTATATCATTAGCAGAAGGATAGTCTGATAGTCCTTTCTGTCATTCTGGCACACAGCCAAGACTGCGGAGTACTTATTGGACTAGTGAGGATGTGTGGGAGGGTCACAACATGACTCTGTGTTAACATCATGGACCTCAGTGTGCATCCTGTGCTTTGTCAGGAGCACATCAGAGTTCTAAACACTGGAGTTATACATACACTGTGCTAAACTTTATACTGTAGACAGTCAGTCAGTATACAGGATACAAAGTGTCATATGAACAAAGTCACAACTGGAGCACCATACTGAACAAATAAAAATTACCATTGATTCAAATGTGGCTTTAACTCCCTAAATTATAGAGATGTATGCAAAACACATTTCCCTAGAATTCAAGGGTTTAAAATCCCTATTTATATCAATGGGAATTGATGTATATTCTTAATAGTGCAGACGGTTTGCCCCAGAATTGCTCTGTATATATGTGTAAGTAGCTGTGTTCTCAGACACGTGTTTAATGCAGCAGCGCACACATCTGCACTCACAGTAGAGAATCAGTAACATTCCCATTGATTTAGCCTTTTTACTGCTAAGGACATTACCAGTGTATTGTGGAGCATCAAAGGGGCTAAACCCATTGGTTGCCAGATGACTGCCCATTAGATTACGTTGCAATGTGTTGCATACTCCTCTGGAAAACTCTATGGTGTGAAAGACTGGTTTAAGAGGTGGAAGAGAAGTAAAGGAGTGGGACTGGGGCAGAAGTGAAAGCAGAGCAGGGAGAAGAATGAGTAAGTTGAGTTGTTGGACGAGAAGTGAGAGGGTGGAACTGGAGGAAAAAAGTCAAACTTAAACAAAAGAGGGGCAGAAGGCAAACATGCTGTGGCAGAAGCAGAGGTTTGGGGCTGAATTGAGACAAGGGAAGGCTGATTAATGGAGATGTTACCAACTCTTCCATTCCATTCTGTTATGTTGCATAAACTAAGAAATGATACTCAGTGAGTTGGCCCTCATGATGACCTAGCACCTACACATGCAAGCTCCATTAGTAACGTCTTTCTCTGTGTACATGCTCAGTGATCACTTTTTATGGCCTGGAAAAGAGGGGCAGCATATCAGTTTAAGTCTAAAATTCCAGTCCAGAGTCTGGTAATGGGAGGTTATTGTGTGAGTGTGTGTCCATCCATCTATTATCGATAATCTTTCTTTCCAGTGAGCAAAGGGTGTAGGGTTTGGTGTCACTGACTACCTCAATATAAATAACCACTGTGGCTTCTATTCCCTCTGGCTGAAGACTTACTTTAGGCACTACACAGGCCCATTTCTTCTATGTCCCTCCTCGGCATCAAGTTGGGTAATGTCTCCACCATCCAGCTAGGAAAGACCTATCAGAATTCTTTAAAGGTGCGCTTCTTGCTTACTTGTGGTACAGATTTTCTCTAGGCGATTTCCCTGTTGCCATTCTCCTTACCCTTTGTAAATGGCAAGCAGCCTTCCTCATGCTCCTTGAAATGCGTCCTCCTGATTGCGTGTTTGCGTGCACGTCCACTGGTCTTACCAAAGGACGATAGGAAGTAAAGGCTCTTTCTTTATCATTATGCATTCCACAGTTGGAACACAGGAAGTATTGGGCCTCCAATCAGATGTCGGCATTCCTAGACATGCAGATGTGGAATGCATGCAAGCATCATCTTCTTCCTTTAAATTAAGGGATTTCCTGAACAGATAAGGACTTTCTCTATTGAACCTGTAACTGTTGTTAATATGTCTGCCTCTAAAAGTCAGAAAGGAGAAGCCAGCTTCTGAGCCTTCTGTAAAAGAGAATAAAGGTCCAGCAAAACTTAAAATTTGCCTCTTTTGTGATGCAAAGTTAGGCTCTTCTGAATCTGGCAAGCTTTGCCAAGAATGTTTTAAAAGTAATGGCATGACTTCACAGTTTTCAGAATGTCTTAGCTGGATGAAGATGTCCATGCAGGGCACCTTCAGAGGCATGTAGAAAGGCACCCCTTCTAAGAAGAAGCAGCGCTTAGCTCCAGGGGAAGGTACCTCTTCTCGCTGCCTAGAGGAAGATAATGCGGATCCTAGTCTGTTTGACCTTGACTGAGATTTTTCAAGAAGTAGTGGAAAATCCTGGTTCCTTCAGTTTAGACAGGGTTGATAGTCTGGATAGGTTTGTAAGGAAAACCCTGGAGTTGTCACAAGTCCAGCAGGATTTAGATGTCATTGATACAGCATTTCTGGGGAAAAAGAAAGAGGTCCCTGTGTTTCCCGTACATCAATCAATTACTGATTTAGTCAATTCAGAATGGAAACTGGGGGATAAGAGATCTAGTGTTTCTAGATGTTTTCTAAGATGTACTCCTTTAAAGAGGATGAGATTAAGACCTAGCTCTCTCCTCCCAAGACTGATGCTCCCGTCACCCAGCTTGCCAGGCGCACCACACTCCCCCTGGAAGATGGAACATCACTTTGAGATCCAATGGAACTCAACTTAGACGGCATTCTTAAGCAGCAGTTTGCTGTGTTGCATCATAATCTCAAAGCAGCCATTGCAGTAGCCTGCCTGACCCTCATGAAGGAGAAAATTTAATCCAATATTTCCAGATCCATGCTATTGAAAGAAGTCTCAGTCACGAAGGGAGCTACACATTTCTCCTGTAATGCATCCCTGGACATCATCCGTCTCATGGCTAGATCATTGGCTCTGTCAGTGGCCTCTTGAAGAGTTCTATGGCTCAAATCCTGGAATGCCAATACATCGTCTAAGAGTAAACTCATATCCCTGTCCTTTAAGGGAACCTCTTTCAAAAAGCCATCTGGTGGGAAAAGTACACTCTTGCCTCAAGAGCGCAGATCGAGGTTTTCTTCTTCCAGATCGACTGGATCCAGATCTAGGCGGTCTTCCTTTCATGATCAATCCAGATTTCAAGGAAGACCTTATCAGAGATAGCAATGATTTTCCCAAAATACTAGAGATACTAGAGCTGCAGCAAGGAGTATTCCTGGAAGCCTCAGACTAAAAGAATTTCAATGAAGGAAGGCAGGCCCTAGACCACACTGGGTCTTTTTCTCCAAGTTTGGGAGAATCTAGCAAAACCAGATCAATGAGTTCATCAACTCCTGGATTTAGGGTACCCGGTAGAATTTCACAACAACCCAAGACACCATCTTGAGGTACAGAATTCCTTCCAATCCAGTGACAGCCTTCCTATCAACAATCAAGAAAATGCTGCTGAACAAAGTAATAGAACCAGTACCCTCCCCAACAGCAGGTTCTAGCATTTATTCCATGCTGTGTATAGTGCCAAAGACCCAGAGAGGATTCCGAACCGTCCTGGACTTGAAAAGATTGAGCAGACTGCTCCGGGTGACTCATTTCAAAATGGAATCCACAACACCCATAATGAAGACCGTATTTCCTGGAGCCTTTATGTCCACCATAGACCTCAAGGATGCATATCATCATGTTCCTGTCAGACTGGCTCATCAGCAATTCCTGAGGATTGCTGTAGGAGATAGACACTTCCAGTTCACTGCTCATCCCTTCAGGCTGTACAAGGCCCCCAGAGTTTTTACGAAAATTCGAGCCTCAGCTTTTCAACCATAGAAGAAGCAAGGCATTCACATCATATTGTACCTGGATGATATAATGATCATGGCGGAATCCCACATCCATGCAGTACAGCACACCAAGATCTTTGGAACACATTCAGTGGCTAGGATGGTTGATGAAAAGGGAAAAGAGCCAACTCATACTTTCCACAACAGTAACCTTCTTGATATTAAATCTGACTGCTCAGAGTGGATTAGTTCATCTGACAGAGGACAGAATCAGTAGAATTACGAGGAATTCTACTTCACGTTTTAGCTCTCTAGTGGTATTACAGAGGAGAAATTTCCACATACATATTAGAGTAATCCCTACCAAAGGGTGGTCCAGTTACAAAATGATGGGCAAGCCTCCTCTGCACGGGAACACCAACTAACCCCCAGTGTACGTCTAGGGTTTGTTGGGCCTCATCAAGGTGGTGTAGCTGGATTCCCTAGGCACTGAGAGCAAGGGGTCCCCTAAGAGTATTTAAAATACGAATACAAAAATGTGAGAGGCTTCTGAGGATGAACCCACAGCACAATGACCTGCTCTACTGCTATTCACTGCTCAGAAGCATAATGTTTTAGCTCATTAGTGTCATTACAAAGGAGAGTTTTCCACATACATATTAGACTAATCCTGCCCAAAGGGCAGTCCAGTTCCAAAATGATGGGCAAGTCCCCTCTGCACGGGAACACCAGCTAACCCCTGACATACGCTTCAGCCTTGAAGGGCCTTGTCAGCTGCTCTCAGCGCCTAGGGAATCCAGCTGCATCTCCCTGATGAGGCCCAACAAGGCCAAAATGTACATCGGGTGTTAGCTGGTGTTCCCGTGCAGAGGGGACTTGCCTGTCATTTTGGAACTGGACCCCCATTTTGGGAGGGATTCGTAAAATATGTACATGGAGATTTCTCTTCTGTAATGGATTTAGAGAGCTAAAATGTGATGTTTCTGAGTGGTGACTAGTCATAGAACAGGCCACTGTGCTGTTGTTCGTCCTCAGAAGCCTCTCACATTTTGTAGGATTAGCAAAAGGCAGACATTTTATGTGTTTTTATGCTCTGAAATTTCTGCAGAAAAAGCAGAAGGCTTCCATGAAAACTGTTATGGGAAAAAGGACTTTTCACCTATCCCTGCTGGTGACTACTGGTTGTTCTCCAGTTGGATTTAGGTTCTGTCCTAAAAAAATCTGCTTTTCTCTCTTCTGATACATCCCTGACAGGCCCTCACTGTCTCTCTCCTTTTTTCTCTTTTACTGGATATATTTTCTGCAGAAACCTGCAGTTAATAACATTTTCTTACAGATAAATTTACTCACATCACTATATTTATTACGTCATGGAGGAAATGCACCCAGAAATGCAAGTTTCTGCTTCAATGACTTTTGAATAAAACATCTCTTAATAACGGCAGTACCCTTGTTTTGTTCAGCATAATAAACTCTGCGATATAATTTTTCTTCCATATTAAGCATTACTATCTCTTTAATTGTATATTAGTGTTTATTTGGCATATGGACTTTTTATTAATTATTACAAATTTATTCTATGATTTGGGTGTTACATTGCATAAAATAGCTACCTAATAACACTATTTTATTACTATTTTGTATCTTTGCGATGTATTGTGTTTCTCCCCAACTGGGAAGAGATTTTGTCATTATAAGTAGTTGAATTTATCTAGCGCATTCCTGCTGTAGCCTACAAGGAAATGTACAGATAAAATGAGGGATATATATAAAATCTGTAATAGAATCTAACCCTTGCTCTTTTCCATCTGAACTAAATTCTGTTGAGACTGATAAATCTGTCACTGATTTTATCTCAAAATGTTTTCAACAATAGGGATGATGAGTTAAAAATCCAGTTATAACCTGCAATAAAATCCAGTCCACTGTCCTGTGTATCGTTATTTAAGGCTTCATATTTAAATACTTTTTATATAATTTTTAACCCTTTGATTGCCAGAGAGGAATAAAATGCATTGCAAAGCAATGCACTGGATACCCCTCTGGCACTCAAAATATTAACGGATAACACATACTTAATACTAATAATAACAACCTCCCAACTTACCTAACTATTGCCAAAAAAGGACTATTGGCCCCTAAGAAATGTGCCTTTAGTTCAAGAAATAACAAAAGCCAATCCTGAATGTCATGTCAATGGAGGCTGACCCCAGGGCCTCAAACTGCTCACTTCACATCTTAAACTTTTATAGGGCTAAGTACTCCCATTCAATAAGCCTTCTTCAATTTGGAAGAAAATCTCCAGAAATTGTTAGAACTGTTTCCCTGGACCTGACACCCAGAGCTGAATGATGACTTTATCTCTTAAAGGGATAGTAATACTTCATTTTATCTTCATTTTATTTTGTAGGCATTAAAAAAACATGAACGATATAAGTCTTATCTCTCAAACCTTTATGGTTTAAGAGATATTCACAAGCAAAGTTTCCCCTCCCGCCCCTTTTACCTAGTGTAAGCCATCTCTTCTCAGATGTGGAATGCAGTCCATAGACCAGACAGATAACAGCAGGGGACAATCTTCTTCCTAAGAAAACAATGAAATCCCTGCCCCCCTTGACATGTTTTTCAGGTTTTTCCCTTATCTTAATTGAAGATTGTCCCTCTCTGGGCACCTCCCTTCTGATCTGGCTGAACGGTGTTACATCAGTAAAAGGGGCAGGAGGGGGACACTTTGTCATTGAATTACTCTTGAACTACAACTCTGACAGAATTGAAATAACACTCTCCAAAGTCCAAATACTATGATGATTAATTAGAGCTGCTTTTATTATGAAACATTACTATCCCTTTAAACAAATGCACCAGAGTAAAATTAATAATGTCTATTATTATTTTGTGGTTATAAGGTAAGGGGGTATTATTAGGTGGTGTTACATTGTATACATTGATTTATAAATAATATGTGAAATGCTTGTAAAGGAATAATGTAACATAGTAACATTGTTAATGAGGCTGAAAAAAAGACATGCATCCATGAAATCCACCGCATGCCAAAAACACCCCTGTTGATCCAGAGGAAGGCAAAAAAAAAAAAAAAAAGCCCTCTGAAGCCATTTCCAATTTATACTGACTTGAACTCACTGGGTATTTCAGTTTAGTTCTAACCAGCACGATCAATGTATAATATACAGAAAATGGCAGTTAAAGTGATTTTCCCTTTTTCAAAATGTATATAAACTTTTTGGACCAGGAAGAATCATTCTTTAAAAATGAGGATGTGATGGATCTACAATTAGCACAAATGTCTCTGATTTTAATTACACTGTAGAAATGCTGTGCCAGATAGAACATAAGACAGCTGGACTTCTACATGGTGATCAAACATAATTTATATAGAAATATAGATCAGCTTTTCTTCGTCCAGTAGTGATTTGACATTTAATAGAGCAGAAAGCAAAACCGTGTCATTAGGCATATTGTACAAAAGAGATGTGCTGTGATGATAACAATGAATTGCAATTAAGATGATCACCGTGTGCTGTGCCATGAAGACAAACATTGCATGATAAATATGAGCAAGGAAAAGACTACAGAACAACTGTTAGATTGTTATAATCTGCAACACAGAGGACATTTATAAAGTCATAAGGAAATGGAGGTGAAAGTCATATAGGACGAAACTCAAGAAAGTGGAGCATTCTATATTTTTTTAAAGACATAAATATATGTACTATTTGTGACTGCCCATGTTTCAATGCAGGAAACATACTAACAACCAGACACTGAATAGTACATGCTCCTAAACTGACGGCAAAGTTAGCAAATGCCCCTAAATTAATTGCAAAGTTAGAGATTTCCCCTAAATTAATAGCAAAGTTAGTGAATGCTCCTAAATTATAGGTGCAGTAAACATACTGTTATGAAAACATTTATGTTATAGAGCTTTTTCTGCAGAGTAAAACAAGGATGCTCTAATTGCTGTCAGTTGTTTTATTCAACATTTAGAACAGTTCAAATAATCAGAAGTGGATTTACTGTGTGTTTACTTACTGATAGTTCTGACAGGAAGTGACAGGTAGTTTCTATCAAATTCTATGGTGAGCTGTAAGTCACTGACTTTACTCTCTATTAGAATCTAACAGAATAACTAATTGAAATTTGACCACTAGAGGGCATTGCTAATGTAAAATAAAACATGGGTTTAAACTGTAATAGCACTGGAAATATGCATCTTTCAGCAGTGGGGGTACCCTTATTTTCCTCAACAAGAAAAACCATACAATATATATTTTTTCATAAAAAGTTACTGCTCATTTAATAGCAAAGTTATGGAATGCTCCTAAATGAATGGCAAAGTTAGTCAGATGTATGAAAATGTTTGTCCCCAGTTAAAGGTGAGGTCTGGTCACCCTAACCCTAAATCATGTACATTAAGGGCTGTATGTTCAAAAGGATAGTGGGAGTATCCTGGAACAAACCAACTGTACTATAGGGAAGAATGTAAAATTCCCATTGATTTATAAGGGGATTCTATCCCCTTGAATGATAGTCTCCAACGCATTGCTTCATGTTCTATGCATTCAAGGGGTTCAAATCCATTTCCAAATCAATCAGAATTTTTGGAATTAGTATTTTTTCTTTATGGTGTAATTGGTTTGCCCCAAAATTCTTCCATTCTTCTTTTGAACATACAGATTTTAAAGTGGAACTACCACCCAATAATAAGATAGCATCACATCATAGCGCTACTGAGCAGCTAGTCGCCAGAATTCTTACCGGATTAAAGATGGCTCCTAGCAATGCCAGATGGTACTGACAGCGCAGGCGTGTGAACGTCACTAGGGCAAGATGTCCATGCTCCGTCTTACTGTCAGTCCATGAAGAATACAGATTTCTCTTTAATCCGGTAATTCTGACGACTAGCGCTACTGAGCAGCTAGTTGCCAGATGGGCAATGATGTGATGCTATCTTATTATTGGGTGGTAGTTCTGATTTAATAAGTGAGGATGATATAATAAAAAGAGTCATTCTAGGGAAAACCAGCTTCAGTGTGGGGAAAAATAAAAATTCAAGTTGATTTAGATGGTGATTTAACCCCTTGAATGCTAAAGAGGTCTCCAACACTTTGATAGGTGGGTTATAAATGGGGTTAAAAGCCCCATTTCAATCAATGTGAATCTGGAGAATCTGCATTAGTTCCCTGTGACACAGCTGGTATGCATCACCATTACTCTGCTTGTCCTTAGTACATAAGGCTTGGTGCTTCTCACAGTGAGTTCCGTGGAGCTCCAGGGTTCCAATATATAATGGTTTGGATACTAGCGAGGTCTCCAATGCATTGTGAAGCAATGAGATGTAACTCTGAAATTTAATGGGTTAAGGGATTCCAAAAATCAAATATCAGCCTCCCATATTGCCTAATGTTTAAGATTTATTGTTTCCATCTTGGCAAAGGTTATAGCTGAAATAACTATTAACTCTTTCTGTGCCAGAGCGGTACGCAACGCATTGCTTTGCAATGCGTTGCATACCCCTCTAGCACTGAAAGGGTTAACCCCTGGAGGGGGGCATGGCACACCTCTTAGGTCCTCAAGGGGTTAATGGTAAGGAAGTGGAAAAAAAGGAGGCCGTTTTAGGCTTTATTTACAAAGGAGACTGGAAAAATGCATTTAATGGTGCTCAGGCTCCTTATATTCACATACCCTTGATTAACTGCATTTCAGCAGCAGTCCTGTCACTGGATATGCATGAGAGGAGTGTGACTAATGTGCAGTCCATGTCAGTTGGCTGACACTCAGTTCCCATGTGGGCTGTCATTGATTGGATTACTGAGATGACAATCACAACATTGCAATCCTCCATATGAA
This sequence comes from Rhinophrynus dorsalis, assembly GCA_037306005.1. Lineage (NCBI taxonomy): Eukaryota > Metazoa > Chordata > Amphibia > Anura > Rhinophrynidae > Rhinophrynus > Rhinophrynus dorsalis. The sequence continues at coordinate 566,270,027 of CM074719.1, read as the reverse complement.
TACCATGCATTGCAGATCGCTTCTACTGAGCTGACTCGCACTCCACTCATAAATGCAGGCATGTGGAAGCAGCAGACTGAAAGGGGACCAATTATTTTCATTATGGGTAATAATGCAGAAGTGCTTTGAACATATGAACCTCAACCTTAGAGGCTTGGTTGATTCAGATGATGTAAAGGGCAATATCTGTAACACCAATAGCTAAAATTCTTATCAGCCACTGTTGAAAGGAATAGTTTAAGATGACTGAAAAAAAGATAATGTAGTCCTAATTTACAAAAATGTTTGGCAGGGAAGACTATGACAACTACAGGCCTGTGCAAACTGCTGAAGGCATATACATTGCATCATATGGTGAATGTGAACATGATATGTGGAAGCACCAGTAGTCAAATATCCACTGTATTCAACTACAGCCAAAAAGCATTGCATAAAATACATGAAAAATAGGTTAATCAGATGTACCTTATTCATCTCTGAATCTTCCTGTAAGCCTTTAGAGTGACATGGAAATATTTTATGTAGAAAACCTTTTATTTTTAGTGCAATATAAACAAATGATTTAGGACTTGGAACCAAGTTGAAAGGTACTGGAAGCGTTCTCCCTTCTTCAAAGTAAGAGAACCAAAGCTTTGCCCTGGCAAACTTCCATTCCACATCAGCATCATCCTAAAATAAAGAGAGAGAAATTTACTAGTGAGGAAATGTTTAGCACTAGTGTAAAAGCCCGTGTACACGGGTCAAGGTCCGGGTGATGTTAAGAGGCCGGTCCTGCTCTGCATCCTGCCACTGCCTCACTGGCGGTGCACGCGGTTTGGTCATGCTCTGTAGCGACTGCACAAACACACAGAATGCTCCCAGTACAGAACTCCCAGCATTCTGTGCTTTTGGGCAGTCTCTACTGCGCATGATGGCTTCTGACAAACATTCTAGTGTTTTATTATATAGGATGTTTTATTCTAAATTATATTCATCTGATGTAAAATACTTTGCTCTACTGTGAAATAAATATAGCTTGTTTTGCTTGTTCTACACTAAAAATATGAATGAATGAATGAATTAATATGTTTATATAGCGCCACAAGTGTACGCAGCGCTTTAAAATTTAAGGTTTTAAACAATACAGGGTTACAGGTGCTTTGTAGAGTGAAACACTGGGTGGGAGGTCCGTGCCCAAAAGCTTACAATCTAAAATATAACTTTTCCAAAAAATCTGTTTAACCCCTTATAGACCATTGACGTGGCAGGACCGTCACGCTGGTCCGGCACTTAAGGACCAGTGACGGTCCTGGCACGTCATGTACTTTTACTCACCGCGCTCCTGTAGGAGTGCGGTGAGTAATACCGGGGACTGAAGTTGATCTCTTTCAGTCCCTCCGTTCGGCGTGCCGCCCCACGTGATCAGTCATGTGGGACATCACGTCAAAGTTTTCTATGTGGTTCTTAAGGGACAGTACACCCCGGGACCGCTGGTCCTTAAGGGGTTAATAGCAATGACTTTATTTTCTCACAATCATGTGCAAAATACAGATTCTATTTGCTCGAGAGAAAATGTTCAAGATGTGTGGCCGTGTGCGTGTGTGTAAATCTGTTATAGGGCTCTACTTGTTGAGCACAGCAAGGGTACTCCCATTGTTGGGAAATTTTTCATTCAAAAAGTTATGCAGCTCAATGTTTTTAATTAAACTGTAATTTACTATTCTGGTCACCAGATGATGCTGTTCCTATCAGTTACTATGGAAAGCTATAGTCAATGACTCAAGCTCTCCCACAAATGCATTATAACATAAAAATAAAAATTACTTTTGGACACCAGTTGACAATGTTGCAACAGTTAAAAAATGTTTGCGCTGTAGCATCTTTTTCAAAGGTAATTACCTTTCTTTTAAGCAGCAGAAAAAGCACTATAATATATAATATATTTTCTCCTTTAACCATTGTGTGACTGTAGGTTAAAACAGCAGCACCTGAGACAGTGTAGCCTTCTAAGAGTAAAACTAATTAACCCCAGTGTATCTGGAGGTTAAGATAGCATCTTCAGATATATCTCAATCCTTATCTGTAACAAGAGACATTTTAACCCTTTAATGCCATAGAGGTACGCACGTATTGCAATGTAATGCGTTGGATACCTCTGACACGCGAAGTGTTTTTAAACCTATTGTGGCTGAAAATCAAGGTGTGGAAGGAGCGACATACTGGGTTAAATTATATATGATAATCTCAGTCGTATAATAAGACATTAAATCACATGGAAGAGGCATTTTAATGTCTGTATTTTATTGCACCCAATATAAAGACATATGGGATAATAAATCACTTTGATTTGCAAAAACTTAATTCCCAGTTTAATGCAGATGAGGTGACTTTTCTCATGCTGACATGTAAAAGGACAGTTTTCCAAAATTAAACAAAATTATCAGTAAACAAAACTTAAAATATTTTGTTTACTCTTTCTTATATCAAAATATGAAGTATTTCTCTTTATGAAAACATTCTACCTAGGCTCCATGGCAAATGGTACTAGCTATGCAAATACTATATGATCCCAGTACAGTAGAATTCAAATAAGGTCAAATTTGACAACAGGCAGCCATGTAAATTGTCACCAAATGGATTTCCTATAATACTGTATGTCCATTTGTAAAACTGTAAAAAACAGTACATTTACTACGCCTTTACCTATACTTTTATCTAGTTTACCCCTATTTCATCACACTAATAACTATATGCCTTCAGCAGAACATGTGATGTGAAGCTGGGAGACCATACCATCCTGACCTAACAAACCTCTAAAGGCAATCTGTACACCAGTACACTACATCTTTACTCAGGAAAATAGTAAAGATGCAGCAAGAAAAGTCAGCACCGTGTCCTATGGGGCCATCTGCACTGCAGACCTTTCACATCATCCAATGAATGTCTGACCCACATGGCGGCCAAATTATAAAACTGGTTAGCACTCAAATAAGCCAGCTGTCAGATGCAGCCCACCTGTACACACATCACTGGTAGAACACAAGAGAATGAGTGAAAGAATACAGTGACAGAATTGGTCACTTCTGTAGTCGTGAAGTGCACAGCTTAAAAAAATGTGCTTTGTTCCCAAGCAATGTGATTTAATTATATCAAAAAGCAAGGAATATGATTCATTTATATTACACATAGATGTGTCAGATATTATTGCATTTTTTATGTGACAGAATGGTTACAAATTCATGTTGCAACATTATGCTGCATAGGTTCTGTTTTTTGACTGCAAAATGTAATCTGTGGACTTAAAGGGACAGTATTACTTCAAAATTACTATCCCTCATATTGTAGCCCTTAATAAACTGAGTTAAATGACACCAGCGGCATCTCTCAGACCTTTATGGTTTAAGAGATAGCCACTTTCAAAGTTTCCTCTCCCCTGCTGTCAGTGTTCTGCTGCCAGCAGGAGAATCCAGTCCCGGGACAGGCGGAGGCTCTTAAACGGAGCTGATATCTCGTTATGGAAGGAAAAATGATTCATTGAAACAGTCTTCTACGTGTGCTTGGTTACCAAGCACACGTAGAAGACTGTTTCAATTAATCATTTTTCCTTCCATAACGAGATATCGGCTCTGCTGAAGAGCCTCCTCTTGATCCAGAGACTGGATTCTTCGGCTGGCAGCAGAACACTGACAGCAGGGGAGAGGAAACTTTGAAAGCGGCTATCTCTTAAACCATAAAGGTTTGAGAGATGCCACTGGTGTCATTTAACTCAGTTTATTAAGGGCTACAATATGAGGGATAGTAATTTTGAAGTAATACTATCCCTTTAAGTGGGTGCATGCTGGGCACCTAAAGACGAGAAATATCACCTCTTGAATAATACTGTCCACCAGAATACCATAAGACTAGAGTAATTCTACTGATTTTAGTTCACCACAGAATTGAATTTCTTAACTCCGACGTCACTTCTACTCCAAAATGGGGAAAGTTTACCACCACACAGACACTCTATATAGAAACCCATAAAGAAAAGGGAGGGTGTAGAACACCTCTAATTGCAGTATCTCAAAACAAGTAGGTACCCTGCTATTAATAGACTGGTACTTACTAAATATAAGTAAATACAGTAACGGTACAGTATCACCAATATATATATAACATTTCAGAAAGTGGAATCTTCAGAGGAGTTTGTTAGCCTGGGGCATAACCATAGTAACATAGTAATTTAGGTTGAAAAAAGACTCACGTCCATCTAGTTCAACCTTTTCCTATTCCTGTTTACCATCGTTGATCCAAAAGAAGGCAAAAAACCCCCTCAATTAGCAATTTAAAATTCTGCCTTGAATGGGGGGAAAAAAAATCCTTCTTGATTCCAAATGGCAATTAGATTCCTCCCTGGATCAACAAGCCCCAACTAAATATTCATCCCAATACTAACGTACATAGCCCTCTATGTTATGCTCTTTTAAATAAGTATCCAGGCCCCTTTTAAAGGCATATAATGTTTTCGATAGCACCACCTCCTCAGGCAGTGAATTCCATACTTTTATTGTCCTTACTGTAAAGAAACCCTTCCGCTGTTGTAGATTAAATCTCCTTTCCTCAAGTCTAAGCGGGTGGCTCCTTGTCCTGTGTACTGTTCTGTTAATGAACAGGTCTTTGGAGAGCCCTTTGTATGGGCCCAGAACATATTTATATAGTGTTATCATATTCCCTCTAAGACGCCGTTTCTCTAGTGTGTACAAGTTTAACTTTTCTAGCCTTTCTTCATAACTAAAGCTTTCCATTCCCCTTACTAGTTTTGTAGCCCTCCTTTGCACTTTCTCTAGTTCCATAATATCCTTTTTATAGTAAAGGACATCAACCAGTGGATGATGTCAAGCTAAGAGACAAGATATAGCCTCTATGACTAGTAAGTACCAGTCTATAAAAAGCAGGTACCTACTTGTTTTAATATACTGCCCTTAGAGGTGTCCTGTGCTTGTGTAAATAGGAGCACATTGCACATCTAAAGAAGAACCCATTAGGTATCTGAATACAAGCACAGAGTTCAATGGATGACAAATTAAAGGAGTTGTATCCTTTATTATGAAAAAAATCATATATTGTAGAAAGTATATTCCTGAGTAAAACACGTGTGCTAGTGCTGCTGCGAGATGCTTTGTCTCAAAACTATTACAGTATAAATTGCTGGGGTCTTCTTCTTCTTTAGATTAACAATGCCACCTACTGTCCATACAGTTCCCCTTCAGTTCACCTTATGTCCAGGCAATTATTCTATTGAATTTTGTGGTACAGAAGAGCCTTTGGCATTTTTAATAAAATATGATAACAGCTCTACTACTTTGTGATAGTTTGGACTGGTATAACTTTTGAATAAAGCTAATGTGAGCCATGAGTGCATCCTTGTGATATTTCTTTTTTCATATTAAAACTTTACTGATCCGTTAAATGCTATACAGCCAAATGGAACCAACTGTGTAAATAAATCTGAACAACAGAGCACCTAACTAGGAAGTCTCCTGAACAGCATAATGTAATGGGTGCCTATTTAGGTACACAGTAATGTAATCTATTTTTTAGATACAAATGTGTTACTTTCTACTGTTTATTAGGACTCTATGATTTTAGAAGATTCAAGTTAACCACTCAGTGTAGTACCACATTCTGAAAACAATCAATCCCTTTACCAAAAGGACAAATGTCTTAAAGGGATAGTAATACTTTGTTTTATCTTTATTTTATTTTGTAGGCATTAAAAAAACATGAAGAATGATATAAGTCTTATCTCTCAAACCTTTATGGTATAAGAGATATTCACAAGCAAAGTTTCCCCCTCCCGCCCCTTTTACATAGTGTAAGCAATCTCTTCTCAGATGTTTAATGCAGTCCATAGACCAGACAGATAACAGCAGGGGACAATCTTCTTCCTATGAGAACAATGAAAGCCCTGCCCCCCTTGACAAGCTTTTCAGGTTTTTCCCTTATCTTAATTGAAAATTGTCCCTCTCTGCAGTCTACCTGGGCACCTCCCTTCTGATCTGGCTGAACACTGTTACATCAGTAAAAGGGGCAGGATGGGGATACTTTGTCATTGAATTACTTCTAAAGTACAACTCTGACAGAATTGAAATAATACTCTCAAAAGTCCAAATACTATGAAGAATAATTAGAGCTGCTTTTGTTATGAAACATTACTATCTCTTTAAATACACACATTATGTGCAATCCTATAAAACGTATACATTTAGTTGATACACAGTCCAATACATTTCTGCAAATGGTATTCCAAACGGCTAAACTTAGATGATCTTCCCACACAAAAATCCCACTGAAAATGTTTAGTGTATGGTGTAACGTATTAGGCATTTTGTAAAAATCATATGCCATTGTGTTTCATTATCCTTATTCTTGTACAGAAGAGACAGGTACTTATAAGTATGTAGAGATATTACATTGTACTGTCAGGGCTCACAAATCTGTTGACTTTCAATATCTACTTTATTCTTTTATAGGCAAATCTGGAAATCATACCTCCCAACATATCAAATGACCAAAGAGGGACACTTATGTTTCAGAGGGTGTTGCTGGGGGCGTTGCTGGTGGACAGGGCATTACCAAGAATTTTTACATTATTTTATGACCTACTGGGACCTCTGTGTGTAAATGAATACATGTAATAGAACAAGACCAAAGTATTTTATTTACACAGACTAATGTATAAACATATATACTGAAGTTTCAACAAACATTAATGTGAGTTTTATTTCTGTGGAGCAATGTTATACACTTATATACACCATATAGTCTGATCTCCTAGAAAGAGGGACATCATGGTGAGAAAGAGGGATAGCAGGATTTGGGTTTCAAAGAGGGTCTGTCCCTCCTAAAGAGAGACACTTGGGAGGTATGGGAAATGGGGATAGCACACATGGAACAAGCAAGGCATTTGGCATTTGGAGTATGTGACCCCTTCCTTATTTGCACAAAGTCATGCCACCATCAACTACTATTGTTTATTGGTTTGCAAAAGATTATCTTTCCTTGCTTATTCTTATAAACTTATAAACGGCATACAAGTAGCTAGAGGTTTATTGTTATGTTTATCTTTATCGATCACTGCTTACAAGGTACTTTCCATAATCCCATACAGCACTGATACTGAACAAATTTCAGTAATGCTTGACATGAGAACAAGCATGTACTGGCTTATAATGTGAGTGCGTCTTTGTTACTACCAGCGGATGACAGAATATGTAAACATTGCAATAATAGCAACAATTTGCCATATTCTACAATTAAAGTGGACCTTTCAACTTAAGTTCGCATATTTGAAAACTGCATTAACCCTTTGAGTGCCAACGAGGTATCCAACGCATTGCAATGCAATGCGTTGGATACCTCGCTAGCATTCAGAGGGTTAAAAACTGCCTATGTGTCATGTTGGCCAGAAGACCAGCAAATGTACAGTTAAAGGGATAGTAAAACTTTATTATTACTATTCCTCATATTGTAGGTATTTGCAAAATAAGTTAATATTCCCCAGGTTCATCTCTTAAACCTTTATGGTTTGAGAGATAACCGAAGGCAAAGTTCCCCCTCCCTCCCCCTTCCCTGAAGTCAGCGTTGTGCTGACTGCAGGGATATCCGGTCTGTTTGCAAACACATGTAGAAGACCGTTTCAGTGAAATAATTCTTTGTCACTAATGCAATTGCGGCTCTGCTGCAGAGCCGCATGATGAAAGACATACCGGATATCCCTGCAGTCAGCAGAACGCTGACTTCAGGGAAAGGGGAGGGAGGGGGGAACTTTGCCTTCGGTTATCTCTCAAACCATAAAGGTTTGAGAGATTAACCTGGGGGGCTATTAATTTATTTTGCAAATATCTACAATATGAGGGATAGTAATAATAAAGTTTTACTATCCCTTTAAGGAGATACTCATATTGTTATCATATGCTAATATATGCTAATTGTGGTACAAGTGCTACACCAGCGATGTTTCATATGCTAATTAAGCGTTTAAGTGACTTTTCAAATGCTTATGAAGCCTTTTCAGTGATGTGCCATTTGCTAATGAAGGTTTTCAGTGATGTTTTGTATGTTAACGAAGCTCTATACTGTCAATATCTCTGGAATTTTAGCTAACATGACAGGCAGTTTTGAATGAAGTTTTCAAATATGTTAAGAAAATTCAAGGTGATATGTCCACTTAATATAAACTCTATGTTAACTTCTTTGATGACAGAGAAAGGTTTCAAATACATAGCAGAGCAATGTGTTAGGAACCTTCCGTGTAGGCAATGTGGTAAGGATTTAACCAGTGAGAAAGTTCAGCTGGTTAATACACCAGCTGTAGAATCTGTTTAAAGTGATAGTAATGTTTCATATTAAAAGCAGCTCTAATTAATCTTCACAGTATTTGGGCCATGGAGAGTGTTATTTCAATTCGGTCAGAGTTGTAGTTCAAGAGTAATTCAATGACAAAATATCTCCTCCTGCCCCTTTTACTGATGTAACACTGTTCAGCAAGAGCAGAAGGGAGGTGCTCAGGTAGACTGCAGAGAGGGATAATCTTCAATTAAGATAAGGGAAAAACCTGAAAAGGTCAAGGGGGGCAGGGCTTTCATTGTTCTAATAGCAAGAAGCTTGTCCCCTGCTGTTATCTGTCTGGTCTAAGGACTGCATTCCACATCTGAGAAGAGATGGCTTACACTAGGTAAAAGGGGCAGAAGGGGGAAACTTTGCTTGTGAATATCTCTTAAACCATAAAGGTTTGAGAGATAAGACTTATATCGTTCTTCATGTTCTTTTAATGACTGCAAAATAAAATAAAGATAAAACAAAGTATTACTATCCCTTTAAAACACAAGGTTGCAGGTTCTAGTCCCAGCAAGGTGAGCTCAGCCTTTCACTCTTCTGAGGTAGATAAAATGAGTCCAGGACGTACTTGAAAATGAGAGACAATCTGAATGTATTCTTCCTGGTAAAATACTTTCATAAAAAAATGGGTTCCACAGAGGTGGGTTTCACCATAGCTAGAAGCTTGAAAACCACTACCTTGAACCATAATGTAAAAAAAACAACAAAACATTTTTCTGTGTGTATATTAACACTTTAAGGACCGGTGACATGCTAGGATCGTCACCGGTGTATTTTCTTTAAGCATCGGTGATGCTCCTGGCACATCATGGAATTCTGGGATGGCAGCGCAGCTGCACACAACTCTACCGTCCCAGAATTCATTGGAAAAAAAAAGTGAAGTGTTCCTTAACAGCCACATCCCCTCGACCTTCAGATCAGGAGGTCTTTAAGGGGTTAAATAACACTGCCATAAATAAGGTTTGATGCAAGCTTCTTTTACAGTTGCACATAACATTGTGAGAGAGTCACCATTTTCTAGGTACAGCTTTAGGTTTTTGGGGGCCTTGAGTGAAAACTTCACATGGGACCACCTACTTACTCCCACGCCAGTATTTCTAGTGACATTGCCATCTGATATTCTTTACAGGCTGAATTGCTACAGTAAGCGCGGAAGGCCCTCTGATATACATCTGTTTACACTGTAGTGCCACCACGGCACATTTCAATGTAAATTGTTTGTTGGAAGGCTATTTTTTCCCAGATCTACGTCACACTGACCACGCTTTTTTAAAAAATGCTGTGGGATATTATTAGTTTTATATTAACCCCTAAACGACCGTCATTAAGGACCACAGCACTTTTTTTCTGCAATGAATTCTGGGATAACAGAGGAATGCAGTCATGTTGGCACTAAGCAGTTAAATCACAAAATAGGTGATACCACTCTCAAGCTATTTGGTTTGAAAATTCATTGTGCATGCATATTGTGTTTTTCCAAGCAGTGTCATAATGTGATGCATGCTCAGTGCCAAGCTGAACTCGGGCAGTTAATATTCTAATTAAATACATGGGCTTTATGTATAAAAGATAATTGGAGCAATGTACTATAGAGGAGAAATAATCCCATGGATTTATATTGGGCCGTTTTAACACCTTGAATGGTAGACTGATCTCCAACACAGGGCTTTACAATGTGTTGCAGACCTCTCTAGCAATCAAGGGGTTAAAAACTGCATTTAAATCAGTGGGAGTTTGGGTAGGGTTCCACATAATTCCTTTAAATAGGAAAGTTGCATGTGACTTAGCTGCAGTGAGTATTGCATCACAGCAATGGTTCCCATGCAACAACGCTGCATGTATTTTTCCTGTGCATCCCTTTATAAGATACTAGTTGAACAGCCCGTTACACGGGCCACAGTGCCACCCGGTTGAGGGGCAGTCACGCGCAGTAGAGACTGCCCGCGCCACGGCTGATACAGAGCTGGACGCTCCTTCGGAGCGCCCAGCTCTGTATCAGCCGCGGCGCGGGCAGTCTCTACTGCGCATGACTGCAGCACGCGCAACAGTGTCTACTGCGCATGTCGCGGCGTTACACACGATTTAGCTAATTATTATATAGGATGATCTGGAATTTTTATATGTCCCCTATGGTACAGTTGGTTTGCCCAAGAGTTTCTCTATTTTGCTTTAACCCTCTGAGCACCAGAGAGATTTCTTGTGAATTTGATTGTAATGCAGAGGAGACCTCTCTGGTACTCAAAGGGCTAATATTTAAGGCCCACTGTATTTTCAGTCAAATTTAGAGTGTGATCAACTACACTGTGCCTGACCCCTGCAATACATAATGCCCAGCAGCAGACAAGGCTGAAATGACCTGTTACAGGGGCTTCTCCCAATCCCACTGCATATATATTGGAGGCACTGGCAATGCCTAGACTCTTGGGCAGTAACGTCCCAGAAAAAAATATTTAGCATTTTGTAGGGATTAGAAAGTTGAATTTGAATTTAAAAAAACGTATATCCGCATTCAAAGTTTGACTTTTCCTGAGATCTGTGTTGGCTTACACGATGAGGCTCCACAAGCACACTTTGTAGACAATTCCAATGAAGTCATTCTTTCTAAAAAAATGCGATTGCGTCTCTGCTGAAGAGCCTCATTGGATCTCCTGCTGAATATTTTTTCTGGGACATTACTGTCCCTTTAACACAATGAGGAATAAATAGAATGTGTAAGCTCAATGGGAACTCTTCGGATTTGGCCCGGAGACTCCGGTTTTAGTACTGAATTTCTGGATCTCCGGGAGAGGCTGATTCACAGGTGGTTGAGGAGTTTCTTATGAAACTCTGCCCACTTCTGCTCCTTCCCAGTATGTACCTCCCACTTCCCCTCCTTCCCCACCCTGTTCTTCCCACTTCTCGCCCGTCTCCCACCCACTTTATCTGAGAGCCTATTGGGCCACGGCCACACATTCAATGAAGCCACACCCCATTCTGACATGAACCGCGCCATTTATATCCTCCCGCTGGCACCACATGAGTCCTCTCCGGGACTCCAGATGAAAAAGATCCCTGTTATGATCACATATATAAAACATAATGGACCTTTAATGTACATTCAAAATGGGAGCAATTCTGGGGCAAACCAAATGGAACATAAAGAACCAATAAAAATACACATTGATTTAAAAGGGGCTCTTAAACTCCTGATTACTAATGAGGTCTCCAAAGCATTACTTCCTAATTATCAACCAAACATTTATTTTTTCCTAAATATCTCTTTGTCAAGAAAACATGTTGGAGAGGTTATCATTGAGCTTTATGAATTTAGGCAAACTGAACACTTCAGGGGCAAATCAAATGTTCCATAAGAGATACGGGACAAATAATTCCCAAAAAATAATTGATTGAAATGAGACCAGATGGGTGTGCAATGCATTGCACTCCTCAGCTGTGCTGACCACACCCACATTCTGAATTGTGGGTGTGGCCAGAGCAGTCTCAATGTCTCTGTGCCAGTTTTATACCTCTTTACAAGCTATTAATAAATCCCTTCGATTGCTTCGCAATGTGTTATAGATCTCTCTAGAAACCAAGGGGTTAAACCTTTTTTTGCTTTGCTTGTTATAAGCTAATGGTATTTTCTGTGACAGGAAATAGTGGAAGGGTTTGGGGGTGTGGTCATGTGAGGAGTGTGGGTGTGGTCAAGGGTGGAGCTAAGGGCACCTAGAGTGCCTTGCCTAGGGGCTTCTGGAATGTAAATACAGCCCTAATGCATTGCACACCCCTCTGGTCCTTAAAGGGATAACATGGTAAATGTTTGAGAGGTCTCCAAGGCATTACCTTGGAGACCTCTGGTGCATTGAGAGGGTTAAAATCCCAAGTTGATTTATTTGTTCACTATGATGCAGTTGACTTGCCTCCAGTTTGCCTTTATCTACAGACCCCACTCTATTTAGTATTATAAAGGAGCCATGTTTTGCTTATAAACATGAAAGCCAAGGACTGAAATCCTGGAATCCAATATGTATTTTTGTGACTTTAGACAGGCTCCATTTATAATGTAAATACATTTCTTAGTGAACCTTTCATGTCTCCACAGTCTTGGCAATGGAAGAGTGTACACACTGGCAAGAATTAAAAACAATACGATTTAACCCTTTAGAGTGCCAGAGGGGTGCGCAACGCATTGCAAAGGAATGAGTTGCGTACCCCCTCTGACACCCAAAGGGTTAACCATTTGAGTGCCAGAGATATCCAATGCATCTCTGGCACTCAGATGGTTAACATGTTACTGTTTTTTACCTGTCATACTGAGACTGATGTACTGGTAAAATTTGGGGGGCAAGATTACTGCACCATAGTCATAGGTGACAAACAACTCCCATCCCCTCATTGATTTAAATTGGGATTTAACTCACATGCTAGAGAGATCTCCAGACTGGATAGTGAAATATCTCTCTCTCTCTTCCCCCTGCCTATATTTGCATGGGCAACCCCATGTTTCTTTTCCTAGTGGTCACTAAGATAAAGACATATATTCTGAGGCAAAGCAGGGTAGTAAGTATGTCATTGTTATGTACATAATTTTTGAAATTTAAGGCCATGTGAACAAAACAAAAATGAAGCAATTTTTCCAGAAACCAAAGGGGATAAATAACCATCTGCCCCTTGATTTAAATGGGTATTTTAATTAATCCCTTGAATGCTAGAGAGGCCTCCAAAGCATTGCTCTCTAGGGTGTAATTAAAAGCCTCATTTACATCAACAGAAATTTTTACTTGACCCCCACCCCATGGTGCAGTTGGTTTGTTTCAGAATGACTCCAGTTCCTCTCGGTACATCCGCCTTACTGACTGTGATACATCTGTGTTCAAACAGCCACTAAATAAAACAAAGGGATTTTTTTTTCCACTGAGACAGTGAGTGTAATTTTAGATCTGTTCATTTAATAAAAGGGCACAATCAATAGTACAGAAGCTAAATATAGTATTGGTAATGATCACAAATTGTTTCTCCCCTGAAATACATAATGGAATTAACTAGTCAGGGTATTATGCAGAAATTATAATAAAAAAATTATAATTGTGACTGCCATATTAATTGAATGCATTAAAACCCATCAAATCCACTTATGATAATAGTTATTTTTTTCTGTTTTCAACAACAGGGGGCTGCTAGGTGGTTGAAAGGGTTAAAGCTCTAGTATTAAGGGATCTGAAAGTTATAATGGATCTATACTTGAGGGCAGTGGGCCACACCTTCACCTTCACTGTAGTTACCCTTGCACCATTCTTGTTGGCTTACAGCTGGCTTAATGGGGCCGTGGACTGTCCTGTGTACCACATATCATGCCATCACTCACTGGCTGCTTTGGCTCAGGCAGCCAATGAAATATTAGCAGTACTATTCAGCCTGCCCACCTGTCCTGGGTAGCCAATTTTGTGATGCACCATTATGGTTCTGTGGCTACCAGTGGAACAAAGCTGGGGCGTCAGACAGTGTGTAGAGTGGTTCTTTGGCTACCAGTGGAACAAGGCTGGTTGGGCTGATAGTGTAATGTGGTACCTGTGGACAATGGGATATATCTTCATTTCCCCTGTCTCTTCTTACACAGACAACACTTCGCTTATCTTGTTTGTATTCCAAACGATAAAGAGGTACAATTCTGGAGCTTATGTATATATAGTGGTAGATACAATGCTAAACAAAAATTTGACACACCAGTCAAGCCATAAGACTTGCTTTTCCCACAGAAATCGCACATTCCCCACCATAACCTTTTCAGTTTGTGCTCTCTCTCTATATATATATAATTTTTTTTTTTAAATATAGGGCCATATGTATAAAGATATTAAGCTAATCTATGGCACACCAGCTGCACAATAAAGAACACACAGATATTCTCACTGAATGAAATAGGGTTTGCAGTACCTTAAATGCTAAAGAATGAATGCTTCCCAGTGCATCCGGGGATCTCTACGATTCAAGAGGTGCAATGGATGGATCTAAATAAAGTCCACGCACTGTGCAATGGATGAATCTAAATAAAATCCACGCACTGTGCAATGGATGGATCTAAATAAAGTCCACACACTGTACAATGGATGGATCTAAATAAAGTCCACGCTCTGTGCAATGGATGGATCTAAATAAAGTCCACGCTCTGTGCAATGGATGGATCTAAATAAAGTCCACACACTGTGCAATGGATGGATCTAAATAAAGTCCACACACTGTGCAATGGATGGATCTAAATAAAATCCACGCACTGTGCAATGGATGGATCTATATAAAATCCACGCACTGTGCAATGGATGGATCTAAATAAAATCCACGCACTGTGCAATGGATGGATCTAAATAAAGTCCACACACTGTACAATGGATGGATCTAAATAAAATCCACGCACTGTGCAATGGATGGATCTAAATAAAGTCCACACTCTGTGCAATGGATGGATGTAAATAAAGTCCACACACTGTGCAATGGATGGATCTAAATAAAGTCCACACACTGTGCAATGGATGGATCTAAATAAAATCCACACACTGTACAATGGATGGATCTAAATAAAGTCCACACTCTGTGCAATGGATGGATCTAAATAAAATCCACGCACTGTGCAATGGATGGATCTAAATAAAGTCCACACACTGTACAATGGATGGATCTAAATAAAGTCCACGCTCTGTGCAATGGATGGATCTAAATAAAGTCCACACACTGTGCAATGGATGGATCTAAATAAAGTCCACACACTGTGCAATGGATGGATCTAAATAAAATCCACGCACTGTGCAATGGATGGATCTATATAAAGTCCACACTCTGTGCAATGGATGGATCTAAATAAAGTCCAGGGGCAGATTGTCCTATCAGGGGATCAGACATGCCCCGGTAAGCTGCTCAGGTAGGGAGATCAGATAATCTCACCTCTCCAGTCCACAACTTTGTGAACAGGAGGCACAACTCACCAGAGCAGCAGTGAAGATGAGGTCCTGTTCTCTCTATCTGTCCCACCCCCAAGGCTGACTTAGCTGTCCCTGCTCTGCCTGCAGTGTGTCCTGGTGCAGTGCAAGATTAGCAGGTAAAGCTTCTGGGTCCCAGCTACCTGGCAGTTCCAAATGGCATTAATTTTCTTAACTAACTGTATTGTTGCTAGATAGGTTTAATGTATGATCTGTTAACCCTTTAATCCCCTGTATTCTTTAGATAGGTATGAATAATCAGTTATTAACCATTTGCATACCAGACAGGATTACAGCACTGTTGTATTCTACTATTAACCCACTGAATTCCTCTTAGGCAGTGCCTCACTGTTTAACCCCTTGTATGCTAGAGGCTTAAATCATGAGTAACTGACCCCTTGTATACCAGAAAGGTGAATAAAGATGTCAGTTACTGATGAATTATACCTCTTTAGCACACAAGGGGTTATTCCTTGAGATACATATTCCTGTGCAATGTGGTGTGCACCTATGGGACAATTAATGGGTTAATCGCAGAATGCATTACTGTACATCTCTATGGCATGCAAGTGGTTAATAACTTATAATATACTGCATATAGTATTTATTGCCAAACAATGCACTGTGTACCCACACCCCCACCCTGGCTCTCAAATACCAGCTAGTGGGCCAGTTAAATAAGAAAATCCCCCGGGCTGGTACTGCACCACAATCCGCCCCTGATAAATTCCACTCACTGTGCAAAGGATGGATCTATATAAAGTCCACACACTGTGCAATGGATGGATCTAAATAAAGTCCACACACTAGTCAATGGATGGATCTATATAAAGTCCACACACTGGGCAATGGATGGACCTAAATAAAGTCCACACACTGGGCAATGGATGGATCTAAATACAGTCCACACACTGGGCAATGGATGGATCTAAATAAAATCCACACACTGTGCAATGCATGGATCTAAAGTCCACACACTGTGCAATGGATGGATCTAAAGTCCACACACTGTGCAATGGATGGCTCTAAAGTCCACGCACTGTGCAATGGATGGATCTAAATAAAGCCCACACACTGGTCAATGGATGGATCTAAATAAAGTCCACACACTGGGCAATGGATGGACCTAAATAAAGTCCACACACTGGGCAATGGATGGATCTAAATACAGTCCACACACTGGGCAATGGATGGATCTAAATAAAATCCACACACTGTGCAATGCATGGATCTAAAGTCCACACACTGTGCAATGGATGGATCTAAAGTCCACACACTGTGCAATGGATGGATCTAAAGGCGCAGTAAACTTTTTTATGAAAACGCATATTTTACAGAGCATTTCCTGCTGAATAAAACAAGGTCACTCATATCACTGTCAGATGTTTTATTCAAAAATTATAGCAGTTTAAATAATCAGGAAGTGAATTTACTGTGTTTACTTCCTGATAGTTCTAACTGACAGGAAGTGACAGGCAGTTTCTATCACATTCTATGGAGAACTGTATGTCTCTGACTTTTCTGACTTTTATTCTCTCCATTAGACTCTAACAGGAAATCTAATTAGAATTCGACCACTAGAGGGCACTGCTAATGTAAAAAAAAAAACACGGGTTTAAACTGTAATAACTCTGGAAATATACATCTCTTGGCAGTGGGAGTACCCTTATTTTACTCAATAGGAAAATCCCTACAATATATATTTTTTCATTAAAAAAAGTTTACGGCTCCTTTAAATAAAGTCCACACACTGTGCAATGGTGCAATGGATGGATCTAAATAAATTCCACGCACTGTGCAATGGATGGATCTAAATAAAGTCCACACACTGGGCAATGGATGGATCTAAATAAAATCCACACACTGTGCAATGGATGAATCTAAATAAAGTCCACACACTGGGCAATGGATGCATCTAAATAAAATCCACACACTGTGCAATGGATGGATCTAAATAAAATCCACACACTGGGCAATGGATGCATCTAAATAAAGTCCACACACTGTGCAATGGATGGATCTAAATAAAGTCCACACACTGGGCAATGGATGGACATTTCTAATAGAAGGTAAAGGATACATTTGCCTTGAACATAACTACTTAGAAGATCTAATGTATCTGTGAAACAAACAAACCTTTTCTTAGCTTGACAGGTCCCCTTTATTTGGCAGTTTTATGGAGTTTGCCATCAAATTCACGTGAGCTGCTTATAAACGTGCACTCTTTTAAACAGATTACAGAATAAAAAATAGCATTATTTCTGATTTTTTTTATAGAACAGTTATATGCAGAGGCAGCTTATTTTGAAGGAAATCTCTATTTCACTTTATTTCAGAATATCCACATCTATTTACTATTAAGTAAATAGAATATTATGGATAGATTATTATGACTGGTATGTAGTTTTCCATTACAGCATTGTGCTAATTACCTTAAAGTGTATTTTGTTAGTAATTATAAAAGACAGGCTTCTGCACCATGTCTTGCTAATTAAACAAAACATCCCATGTAAGGCAATGGATGTTGCATACCAGAACCAGGTAACAACATAGAAGATGGAGAGTTAAAGGGGAACTACCACCCCGCAATAACTTTACCTTAAATCAGTCTTCATCTGGCGACTAGCTGCTTAGTAGCGCTAGTCGCCAGAAATATTACCCGGTTCAAAAGATTTTTGCCTTTTTCTGACGGTCACAGGAGCAGGAAGCACGGACATCTCGTCACAGTGACGTCCGTGCGCCTGCGCTGTCAGTCCCTTTTGAGCCGGCCTGACAGCTAGCGCTACTAAGCAGCTAGTCACCAGATGAAGACTGATTTAAGGTAAAGTTATTGCGGGGTAGTAGTTCCCCTTTAAGTCTGACTATAGCTGTAGCATTACAAAGAGAGATTGTGACAAGCAGTCACGAAGAACAAACAAAATAAAGTGTTTTGTTCTCAGGCATGGTGGCTTCTCAGAGGTGCTACAAGTCATGATTTTTGCTTCCATACACCACTGCAGAGAGGAAATTTCCATGTCCACATCAGACTGGTCCCCATCCCACTGTAGCATTAGCTGAGGAAGCTTGTGAATCCATTTACCTTTTAAGGACCAGAGGGGTAAGTAAAGCATTGCAAAGCAATGTATTGCCCACCTCTATGGTCCTTAAAGGGATAGTAATACCTAATTTCATGTTGATTTAGTATTGTAGGCATTAAAAAAATATTAAGACCGATGTTAAGTCTTATCTCTCAAACCTTTATGGTTTGAGAGATATTCGCAACTAAAGGTCCCCCCTCTGTGATGTCAGCTATCTAGCTGACAGACTTGGATTCTGGTCCGCAGACTAGCCGGTGGCTCTTCAGCAGAGCCAAGATCACAATTTTTAAAAAGAACTACTTCATTGGAACTGTCTACAAAGTGTGCCTGGTTTGCAAGCACACTTTGTAGACCGTTCCAAAGAAGTAGTTCTTTTTAAAGATCACGATCTCGGCTCTGCTGAAGAGACCTGCTGGACGGTGTGCGGACCAGAATCCAAATCTGTCAGCTTAGATGGCAGACTTGACTGAAACAGCCAGGAAGAGGGAACTTTAGTTGTGAATATATCTCTCAAACCATAAAGGTTTGAGAGATGAAACTTACATAGTTACATGAAATGATGTATTACTATCCTTTTAAGGAGTTATCTGAACAAATACAAATTGCCATTGATTTAATGCAAAGCAATGCATTCCGTTCCCTTCTCCCACTCAAAGGGTTAAAAGGGGCTCGGATTGATATGTGCTTATCCTATTTATTTATTATATATCACACTTTTCAGATTGAGTTAATAATGATGTTTTTTCCTATGACAGATTCTATTTTTTTTTACAGATTAAACAATTTTCAAAGATATAGGCAAAACACTTAGACCTGAAACATTCATTAAGTATAGGGTGACCACATATCCAGTCTGCCATTCAGGGACACTGCAGAGACGAGAGCAGAAGAGTACTTGTTCTCGGCTTTGGTGCAGTCATGCGGAAGAGGTGATTGTACATCACCAGACATAAGTACACTGCCTGCTCTTTATCTGGCGCACCACAGAGTTCTAAACACTAGAGGGGGATCTTCCCTTTGACTGCTGTGACACAAAGTGATGACTGTGGTGGACTACATGAACAGGTACTTCATGCCCTTAGACTAGCCTTATACTACTACAAAATTGTACTGCAGCTCCTGTTTGATATCAGGATGAAGGCTCCATTCTCTCTAGTGTTTAGCAATCTGTCTGGAGGCCATTTTCTTGTAGTCCAGCAGAGGCATCACTTCCTGTCACAGTAGGCAATGGGATGTTCTCCTTCCAGTGTTTAGACCTCTTTGCTCTGGAGTCTTTTTTCCAGGACTTTTTATTGTCCCAGGAAGTCGTCATCAGGGACAAGGGACACACATTCAAAATCAGGGACTGTCCTGGGTAATCAGGGACAGGTGGTCACCCTAATTAAGCATTTCTTCTTGTTAGATGATATTTAATAGATTGCATGGAGATTTAGTGGTTGTGGTTTTGTGATACTATTTTGGATAGAGGTACATACTTAACAATAATAGAAATTACATTTCTTTACCTCGATCTCTTGGAATGAGCTGTTGATCATTGCGATGAGCATGTTCAGCAGGACAATAACCATGGTAACATTGTATACCCCATACAGGACATAACCAATATTCTCAATAAACTTGTGTTCATAATTGATGACAACTGATTTAACTTCAGAAAGTCCAAATATAGCCCAGAATAAAGTCTTAAAACTTTCTTCAACTCTGGAAATAAGCAACAGAGTTCTAGATTAGATGGTTAATACAGACTGACAATTACCTTATCATAAATTATACAATGCCTGCCTGCATTAAAGATTCAATGCTGTAAAATGAAAGTAGCTTGCTGCCTTATTTATCATTTCTTCTTAGATTTTTACTATTTCTTTAAAATCTGTTTAACGCCTTGAGGACTATGCTTTGCACAGCTCTCTGGTTTTCAAGGGGTTAAAAAGACTACTGAATAAAAAGACCATTATTTCAGATTTCATTGCAAAACCGTGAAATGTACCAGCTTTAGGTTTATCTTCTGCTCTCAGATGAAGGATATTTACAACATAGTTCTACAGAAAAAAAAATGCAAAAACCTTTGTCATGTTATTGCATTGGTAGACAATTACTGGACCTTGAGATGTTGGGAACTACATCATACATCCCCCACCATATAACGGCTAGTTAGGGATTATGGGAGATATAATCCCAACTGTTGACTACTCCTGCTCTTTTGTGATGCTCTTGTTTTGTCAGGTCCCTCGCCGTCCTTGCCAGTAGCTCTACTGGCTTCAGGACGGCTGGGCGCATGCGCGCGTCCTCGCGCATGCGCAGTAGCGAGGCCTGACGTCGGTCGTCGCACCGACGTCATTCCTTGGGCGCCCGGCGTTCTTTTTAAAACTGGCGGCAACCGGGACTCGGCGCTCAGTTGTCGCTTGAGTCCCGGGCGGTATACCTGCCGCAGTTTCGCTCCCCAGCTCTTCCTGCTTGCAGGCTCTGCATTCTTCAGCCCAGCCTTCTCCTGCAGTCCTCCAGGCCAGCCAGCTTCTTCCTGGGGTCTTCCAGCTCAGCCTTCTCCTGCAGTCCTCCAGGCCAGCCAGCTTCTTCCTGGGGTCTTCCAGCTCAGCCTTCTCCTGCAGTCCTCCAGGCCAGCCAGCTTCTTCCTGGGGTCTTCCAGCTCAGCCTTCTCCTGCAGTCCTCCAGGCCAGCCAGCTTTCTTCCAGCCAGCCTTTCTCCTGGGGTCTTCCAACCAACCTCCTCTGGCTTGTTACACTGGACTTGCATTATCTCAGGTACTGACCTCTGGCTTGCTACACTGGACTTGCATTATCTCAGGTACTGACCTCTGGCTTGCTACACTGGACTTGCATTATCTCAGGTACTGACCTCTGGCTTGCTACACTGGACTTGCATTATCTCAGCCTGCCCTGACCTCTGGCTTGTTACCCTGGACTTGCATTATCTCAGCCTGCCCTGACCTCTGGCTTGTTACACTGGACTTGCATCATCTCAGCCTGCCCTGACCTCTGGCTTGTTACCCTGGACTTGCATTATCTCAGCCTGCCCTGACCTCTGGCTTGTTACCCTGGACTTGCATTATCTCAGCCTGCCCTGACCTCTGGCTTGTTACACTGGACTTGCATCATCTCAGCCTGCCCTGACCTCTGGCTTGTTACTCTGGACTTGCATTATCTTAATAAAGCTACCCTTGGCCTGTCTACTGTTTCCCTGCATTCTGGGTTCCTTATTCGCTGATCTTAGAGTATATAGCTTCCTGCTAATCTCTGGGTGGCTCCTCCCACCCAGAGATAGGCTTCAGTAAGCTTACATCCTTACAGTAACAACTGAGCCCCAAAATTGTTATGGAACCCGCGGGGTTGCTCGAAGCCTTAAATACCCTGGGTAGTCGGATAGCTGCTCTCACTGCTTCTGTACAGGAATTACAGGCCAACCAAACACATCTCCAACAGCAACTACAGGACCTTCAACCAAGTTTAACCCAAGCAGCAGGTGGTTCTACACCACCCCTTCCTAGCCTTGAGATGAACTCCGCTCCAGAACCTCGTGTTCCCCTGCCTGAAAGATTTTATGGGGATAGAGCCCGGTACAGGTCCTTCATCACGGCTTGTGAGTTACTGTTCTCAATCAACCCACGTACCTATGCCTCTGACTTCACCAAAGTACGTACTACCATCACATTGTTAGGAGGAGAACCACAGGGCTGGTCCCATCACCTCTTACAGACCAACAGTCCTGTATTAACTACATGGCAGGCTTTCCGGCAGGCTATGGATTCATTATATGATGACCCTTTTAAAACGGCCTCAGCTCAAGTAGCACTAAGGTCCCTAACTCAAGGGAGACGCCCAGTTGAGGACTACGTTGCTGACTTCCGTCGTCTGTCAATTGATTCAAAGTGGAATGAAGCTGCGCTCATGGATCAATTTCGTCTAGGCCTATCTGAAAGCCTGAAGGACGAACTGGTTAGAGTACCTATACCAGTTACACTAGACGAGATCACTCATCTCTCCATACAAATTGACCGCCGCTTGAGAGAACGGCGGCGTGAACGCTCTGCTACTTCTTCTCCTCCCCATCGTACTCCAGCTTCATCTCAACCACCTGCTACTGTCACCACCACAGAGGAGCCTATGCAGCTGGGTGTTCTACGGGGACCTCTATCTAAAGCCGAACGAGACCGTAGACGCCTTCTAAATCTTTGCCTCTATTGCGGAAAAAGGGGTCACCATCTCAGGACTTGTGATACCAGACCACGGCCTTCCCAAGTTAGGCATTTTTTACCTGCAACATCATCCGCTCCTATTCTGTTGCCCACTTCTTCTTACATATCCCTCTCTGTTATTCTACAGTGGAACACACAGCAGAGTGAGGTGTCGGCCATCATAGATTCCGGAGCCAGTAGTTGTTTCCTGAGCCAGGAGACAGCTTTATCCTTGGGCATACCCATCAAACGCAAAACCCAACCGTTCACGCTTCAGATGGCGGATGCAAGCTACCTACAGTCAGGTCCCATTCTTTATGAGACTTTACCTCTGTATCTTCTCACTGCTGTAAATCATAGAGAAGAGATTAAATTTGAAGTTGTTCCATCTCTTTTGTTTCCTCTTATTTTGGGTCTTCCATGGCTACAAATTCACGACCCCCATATTGAGTGGTCTTCCAAGACTGTAACCTTTCTTTCCACCCACTGTAGAGAAAAATGTCTTATCAAAACAGAGCCTAAACTGTTGACCTGTGTTACAACGTCAACCATACCCATGGTCTATCAGGACTTCTCAGATGTGTTTGATAAAAAAGGGGCTGACCTTCTTCCACCTCATAGACCATATGATTGTCCTATCGAACTTCTCTCTGGATCTACTATCCCCTATGGACATATATATCCTCTATCCGGACCAGAACTGCAACATCTTAGAGAGTACATCTCTGAAAATCTGGAGAAAGGATTTATTCGACCTTCCACTTCTCCAGCTGGAGCCGGGATTTTCTTTGTACCCAAGAAAGACGGTGGTCTACGCCCCTGCGTAGACTATCGGGAACTCAATGCCATTACCATTAAAAATCGCTATCCGTTACCACTGATCCCAGAATTGTTTGAACGCATGTCAACTGCAAAGATCTTCTCAAAAATCGACCTGCGAGGAGCATATAACCTGGTTCGCATCCGCAAGGGAGACGAATGGAAGACCGCCTTCCGAACCAGATATGGACACTTTGAATACACCGTGATGCCCTTCGGGTTATGTAACGCTCCTGCAACGTTTCAGCATTTTGTAAATGATGTTTTTCGGGATCTTCTGGATCAGTTTGTTGTCATTTACTTAGACGACATTCTTGTCTTCTCACATTCACTACAAGAACATCGCAGTCATGTCAGGAGAGTGTTAACTAGGCTTCGTACACATGGTTTGTACGCTAAATTGGAGAAATGTTCTTTTGAAGTGTCTAAGATCGAATTCCTAGGTTTCCTTGTCTCCCCAGGGCAGTTAGAGATGGATCCTCGTAAGATAACAGCTATACTGAAGTGGCCCATACCATCTGACAAGAAGGCAATTCAGAGGTTCATTGGTTTTGCCAACTTCTACCGACGCTTTATCCGGGATTTCTCAAAATGTATTTCACCACTCACATGTTTAACCAAGAAGGATGCCAGTTTTCAGTGGACTCCTGAAGCTCAACAAGCTTTTGACCGTTTAAAACTTCACTTTACGCAAGCACCTATTCTTCAACAACCTGATGTCAATAAACCTTTCTTTTTAGAAGTTGATGCTTCTAATATCGCTACAGGGGCAGTACTGTCGCAACATATGGGCATTAAAGATCGTTTACATCCAGTAGCCTTCTACTCCAGGCGTCTCACACCTGCCGAACAAAATTATGATGTGGGAGACAAGGAATTGCTCTCTATTAAATGCGCCTTGGAGGAATGGAGACACTTATTAGAGAGTTCAGAGTACCCTATTACAATATATACAGATCACAGAAATCTAGAATATCTCCAATCAGCCCGCAGACTACGACCTCGTCAAGCCAGATGGGCAATGTTCTTTGCACGATTCCAACTACACATCACCTACAGACCGGGCTCAAAAAATTTGAAAGCAGATGCTTTGTCCAGGATGTATACGGTACCTTCCAATACTACTACACTTCCTGATACAATTTTGCAACCACGTCAATTCCTCCTTGTCACCACCAACTTACTGGAACGTATCAAACAAGCCACCACTCCTTCTCCTCGTTTGATACAACTATACGCCTTAACCTTCACTGATGGCCTATTGTATAAGCAAGATACAGTTTTTGTCCCTGAATCTGTCCGTCAAGAGACTCTTCACCAGTTTCACGATCTTCCTGTTGCAGGCCACGGGGGAATCCAAAAGACCTTAGAAGCCATTCAGCGGTATTTCTGGTGGCCAAACTTAAAGCAGGACGTCAATCACTACGTATCCTCTTGTGACACTTGTGCCAGAGCTAAAAGCCAACACACCAAACCATCCGGTTTGCTCCATCCTTTACCCATACCTTCTGGTCCTTGGAGAGATGTAACAATTGATTTCATTGTGGATTTACCAGGTTCAAACCAACATAATACCATTATGGTCGTAGTAGACCGATTTACTAAGATGGCTCATTTTATCCCAAGCAAAGGTCTACCTTCAGCCAGCCGAACCGCTTCTTTGTATCTCCAGGAAATCTTCCGTCTTCATGGAGTACCACAATCCATTACTTCAGACAGAGGTTCCCAATTCACATCAAAATTCTGGAGAGCATTTTGTGCCGGTCTTCAAATTACCAGTAACCTATCTTCAGGATATCACCCACAAACAAATGGGCAGACAGAAAGGACCAATCAGACTTTGGAACAGTACTTACGTTGCTTCTCTTCTCACTTACAAGATAATTGGTACCACCTACTCCCCATGGCAGAATTTGCTTATAATAATCATTATCACAGTACCTTAAAAAATTCTCCTTTCTTGGCCAACTATGGATACCACCCGGCAGCTCTACCAGGACTCACTCCCATCACTCCAGTCCCAGAGGCTAATCAACGAATACAACAATTACAGCAGTCTCATCATGTGTTAAGTCAAATTCTGAGATCTGCACAGCAAGACTATAAACGTTATGCTGACAAACACCGACAGAGAGGACCTAAACTACAAATTGGGGATAAAGTATGGCTGTCCTCTTCACATGTTCGCCTTTCTTGTCCCACCAAAAAATTGGGACCTCGCTTCTTGGGACCCTTTTCTATCACTCAAGTCATTAATCCAGTAGCATATCGTCTGGCACTACCTACCTCATACCGGATTCACCCAACGTTCCACATCTCTCAATTGAAGAAATGGATTCCCAGCCCGTTTCCTGGTCGAGAACCTTCTAGACCTCCTCCTGTTTCTATTACAGATCCTGATGAGTTCGAGGTCAAGGAGATTCTAGACTCTCGTTTTCGTCGGGGCCGTTTGGAATACCTGGTACATTGGAAGGGGTACGGCCCAGAAGACGGCTCCTGGGAACCCGCAGGCAACTTCAACACCATGGCCTGTATTCGTAACTTTCATCGGAGTCATCCAGACCGACCTGCTGACCTGACCACCCGGAGGTTGGTCGTAAAGGGGGGGAACTGTCAGGTCCCTCGCCGTCCTTGCCAGTAGCTCTACTGGCTTCAGGACGGCTGGGCGCATGCGCGCGTCCTCGCGCATGCGCAGTAGCGAGGCCTGACGTCGGTCGTCGCACCGACATCATTCCTTGGGCGCCCGGCGTTCTTTTTAAAACTGGCGGCAACCGGGACTCGGCGCTCAGTTGTCGCTTGAGTCCCGGGCGGTATACCTGCCGCAGTTTCGCTCCCCAGCTCTTCCTGCTTGCAGGCTCTGCATTCTTCAGCCCAGCCTTCTCCTGCAGTCCTCCAGGCCAGCCAGCTTCTTCCTGGGGTCTTCCAGCTCAGCCTTCTCCTGCAGTCCTCCAGGCCAGCCAGCTTCTTCCTGGGGTCTTCCAGCTCAGCCTTCTCCTGCAGTCCTCCAGGCCAGCCAGCTTCTTCCTGGGGTCTTCCAGCTCAGCCTTCTCCTGCAGTCCTCCAGGCCAGCCAGCTTTCTTCCAGCCAGCCTTTCTCCTGGGGTCTTCCAACCAACCTCCTCTGGCTTGTTACACTGGACTTGCATTATCTCAGGTACTGACCTCTGGCTTGCTACACTGGACTTGCATTATCTCAGGTACTGACCTCTGGCTTGCTACACTGGACTTGCATTATCTCAGGTACTGACCTCTGGCTTGCTACACTGGACTTGCATTATCTCAACCTGTACTGACCTCTGGCTTGCTACACTGGACTTGCATTATCTCAACCTGTACTGACCTCTGGCTTGCTACGCTGGACTTGCATTATCTCAACCTGTACTGACCTCTGGCTTGTTACTCTGGACTTGCATTATCTCAGCCTGCCCTGACCTCTGGCTTGTTACCCTGGACTTGCATTATCTCAGCCTGCCCTGACCTCTGGCTTGTTACCCTGGACTTGCATTATCTCAGCCTGCCCTGACCTCTGGCTTGTTACACTGGACTTGCATCATCTCAGCCTGCCCTGACCTCTGGCTTGTTACCCTGGACTTGCATTATCTCAGCCTGCCCTGACCTCTGGCTTGTTACACTGGACTTGCATCATCTCAGCCTGCCCTGACCTCTGGCTTGTTACCCTGGACTTGCATTATCTCAGCCTGCCCTGACCTCTGGCTTGTTACCCTGGACTTGCATTATCTCAGCCTGCCCTGACCTCTGGCTTGTTACACTGGACTTGCATCATCTCAGCCTGCCCTGACCTCTGGCTTGTTACCCTGGACTTGCATTATCTCAGCCTGCCCTGACCTCTGGCTTGTTACCCTGGACTTGCATTATCTCAGCCTGCCCTGACCTCTGGCTTGTTACACTGGACTTGCATCATCTCAGCCTGCCCTGACCTCTGGCTTGTTACTCTGGACTTGCATTATCTTAATAAAGCTACCCTTGGCCTGTCTACTGTTTCCCTGCATTCTGGGTTCCTTATTCGCTGATCTTAGAGTATATAGCTTCCTGCTAATCTCTGGGTGGCTCCTCCCACCCAGAGATAGGCTTCAGTAAGCTTACATCCTTACATGTTTATCTATTGGCTATAACCAGAACATCTTATAATATTTAATGAAGAGAGAATAATAACAGGCTAACATACCTAATTAGGCGTCCTTTGCTCTGTACTCACCCACACAGTGTGAGGAAGATTGTGATTTGGGAGGTTTGGGCTTCTCCTATGTCCTTGGTTAGTAGCTCCCTGTACACAAGTATTTTTTAAGGGTTCACTAGGAAAATGTTGCAACGTATTGGGCGCCATTCAAAAGATAGCATAAAGCATGTCGCCAGCATGAAAAGGGCGACATGAGAATATCTCCCGCATCAAAAGGGTGAGATTATCATGTCGCTGGCTTAAGCGTTGCACGTAAACTAATATTCAGATTCACGGATCCATCGTCACTAGTGCTGTTTTCTTTACACCTCCTATGCACATCCAGATGGCAGTCTCTCTGCTCTTGGTTCTCTGAATCTCAAGTGTCGGTATACATTTTAGTGCTCCTACCCTTACTCAGGAAAACCAAGACAACAAGGCTTTGTTAGCATATGTCATTAATATTATTATTATTCATGCACCATGTTCATAGCTTAATGGAGCTTTAGTCCATAATAAATTGTTGCATACACATCAACCTTAGATTTCATGAAGGTGAAAAATGAATGCTACCCTAATATGGACGCAATGGTGATGTTCATGGGTTGCTGATAGTGGGTAAACCAAACATCACTCAACTGAAACCCCACAGATGTTTGTAGTTTAAGCATCCAGTATGCCTGTTTTGCAAGTATCTGTACTCTTACAACTTCTTGCTTGTGGTGGTATTTGTTCATCTGTAACTTCTTTACACCACACTCGTGGCAATGTAAAATGTTTTTATACTAAATGTTTTGCCGGTGACGCTTAAGCAAGTGACATGAGAATCTCGCTGTTTTGATGCGGGACAGATTCTAATGTCACCCTTTCCATGAACAGCGCCCAATGCATTGAGACATTTCAAAAGGATACCTTTTTTTAAGGAAGGTATAAATGCCTCCGAGTTATTTCCCACACTATGGTTTGTATAAAGCCGGTGAGCAGGTGGGAAGCAGGATCACAATTAGGCAGGTCTGATTGTGAGATTCACCATCAACATGTCAGAGGGGCCACAACCAGCAGCAGCAAAAGCACTCTTAAAATTCACTACTTAAAATTCATTGGACTCTGAGACACATAAAAGTAGTGCTGTATGGCTCCTACTGCTGTCCTTTCCATGCAAAACACAGAGGAATATATGACACTGATTTTGTTTGAGGACAAGATTCATCACATGCTCACACATTCCACCTCCACCAACAACATCTACACAAGTCATGTTGTTAAAACAATACAATTACACAGTTCTTCTGCTATTTACTGCCAACCCACACTTACTGAGTTCTTAGGAAGGATTCAAAAACTTCCCAATATAATCCTAAAGTATACCTGTGGAATGGCACAGTTGCCAAAAATGCTGGCAGTTGACATGCTGCTTTATTCTTTTGTAGAAAACAGAATGCGCCCGCTTGAATATCTCAAGCCACAGTTAAGAAAGACTGCTATGCCCGAATTGTACAGGCAGGTGGTTACTGTAGTGAACAAAGGGCTGGAAACATCATACAGCAAGAACATTCACTGACAATAGATATGTGGGCAAGTGGCCAGAGTACAGACTATATGACTTTTACGGCTCACTGAGTTTCTCCTCCCACCAGTGGGCAGCAACAGTATGCAACATCAGGTCACAGTTAATCTTAACTTGTTCTGGTAGTATTATTAAAGGACAGCAGCACAGTAGGCCATACCATTGGCACACCCCTCTGTGCATGTAGAGTTTTGATAACAATCACACCAAGTCATAGATGTGTTAAATAAATAACAGCACGTGATAGAGGAATGTTTTGTACACATCTCCTAGAAAGCTGGTTTTTGGTCTGCTGATATTACCTGCCTTTAGAATATGTGATATGGTAAATGTGCCCTGCTTTCCCCATGCCCTAAATTTAGTTGTAACTAGATTCCTTGAAGAATCCAAAAATCTTAGAGAGATGCTAAATTTCGCCAACAAAATTCTCAGATAGTGTTCATTAAAAGCAATAAGGAACACATTCTTGCTACTTTCCTGACCCCCACTGAACCCTCGAGCTTCTCCTGCTGCCCATATTCTGGTAGCCAGAATTCCAAAGCAACTTTATTTTTCTAAGAATTTTCTATCTCTCTCTCCATTTCATCTCTTATTCTGCCCCATTCCACAACATGCTGCATTTTGGAAAGATCTGGGTTTTATAGTATGAGAGTAGAAACGTTTGCCACCTTTGAAAACATATACTAAAAATGGAACCATTCTCAAGGGAAAAACTGTGGTGTTAGTGAAACATTGGAAAATCTATGGGTTTCTCTATAGGTGGGAAATCCAAAAAACAGAACTTTTCAACCTATCCCTAAACACTGACTACAAATTTGAGATAACGTTTCACTGCTGTCACTGTTTGACAAAGCAGTTGGTCTCACTACTGCTAAATCATCCTCTACTATGGAAACAGTAGAATGTGATGTGTCATTCATTTTAAGGGTTAAAAGGCTTACTACTACTACAGGTGGAACCTTTTATATCAATGTTACAAACAACTTCCTCTGGAGGGGGAGAGTCATCAGCATTTACTGTACTTGCTGCATGAACCATGGCCATAGTAATTTTTTTTAGTACTAGTATCAACAAACAAGGTAATGCTCTCTTTCTAGCCCTTTCCCCTTGCCCTACTATGTTTGGTGGGCATTACAATAGTAGTGTTGATTTTTACTGTGAAGTACATGACAGAGCTGGTAGCTTCAGTAAGTCTGCAGTATGTAATTCAGCAGATCCCGTACCGATATACAGCAAAAGTCTTAGGCAGGTGTGAAAAGATGCTGTAAAAGTAAGAATGCTTTCAAAAATAGACATGTTAGTAGTTTATTTTTATCAACTAAAAAAATTATAATGAGTGAAGAAAAATCTAAATCAAACTACTATTTGGTGTGACCACCCTTTGTCTTCAAAACAGCATCAGTTTTTCTATGTGCACTTGCACAAAGTCAGGGATTTTTTACTCTATCATTGGCTGGCCAGGATGATGGGTGTTGTTGTCTTCAACAGATGGAGGGCCTTAGGTTGCCCTTCCTTGTTCTGCACTGGATCTACAGTATAGCCTTCCAGCGGAATAAGCCCATCATAACTTCCAGCTCCAGACCATAACAACTTTGAGCTACAAGCCCATTCAGGCCATAATATGGACAAATTAATCTGAACATATTTTTGGGGGGTGTGAACAAGAAATGAATTCATTCTTTTGAATTGTTTAATTCCATATCGCAACAATGTGCTTCAGAGAGAGTCTACTCCTATTGCTCTTGATGTTTGTGACCTGAATTCCTGTCAAAATGGTCTCGGCTGAGGACTAGAGTTATCAGTAAAACCACTGAACTGTGAAAAAGTAAAATAGTTATATTGAAGAAATTGTGTAAATGATGCAACAAAACAATTACTAATGATTATTGTATGTTAACTCTTTGAGTGCCAGAGAGTTATCCATTGCATGGCACTCAAAGGGTTAAATACATTAGGGTATATGTTTAAAGGTAAAACAGCAGTTTTAGAGCTAAAAATTTGTACTATATTAATCAAGTTAACCAAATGGGTGCTAAAGAGGTCTTCAAGATATTACTAAGCAATGCATTGGTGACCATCTCTAGGATGAATCAGTGAGACATGCTATCTGATCCATACTGTGAAGTTGTTCTCCTGTACAATAGTACTAACTGGGCCTTATTCATTAACAGCAAACTGGAGCAATTCTAAACTAATGACAAGTAAAAATATATAATTGATTTACATAGGGGTTTTTAATTCCTTGTATGTGTTGGAGACAAGTCTAGCACTCAAGGGATTAAAATTCATGTTCCTATTTGAATCAGTGAGGTTTTGAGGAATTTACATTAGTACTTTATGGTGCAACTAGTTGAAGAGCCCGTTACATGAGCCACAGTGCCACTGCCCACCGGTCACGGGGCAGTCATGCGCAGCCGCGGCTGATACAGAGCTGGACGCTCCTTCGGGCAGTCTCTACTGAGCGTGACTGCAGCACACACAGCAGTCTCTACTGCACATGACTGCATCGTTACACACCTTTTAGCAAATTATTATATAGGATTGGTTTGCTACAGTTTACTGATGTACATATGGACCCAAGTGTCTTTATACATATAATCCACAGCTTGTTTTTGTACACTTTTTTTACTAAGAATATATTTAAATCATTTTGAATACAAATCTTTTTTTTATGAACATGTTGCTATCACAGTGGAAGGTGGTATGTGTACTTACGTTGTAAAGGCATCATTTTGCTTCGCTCCACGATAGTAGGAATATAAGTTAAACATTCCAATCATGAAGGCCACAAAAACCATGATAAATATAACCATAAATTTGAAGATGTCTTTTACAGTTCGACCAAGTGATATCTGTAGGGGTCCAAAGCTTTCATTTGCTGGTAAAATATAGGCAATTCTGGAGAAACTTAAAACAACAGCAATTGCATAGAGGCCTTCGGATATGATTTGAGGATCTGATGGCAACCATTTTATTCTGGCTAGAAGAGAAAAGGTCAAGATATCAAAACTTAAAAAAACCCCAGAAGATTCACAAACATTGGGCTCCATTCAATTGCTATTTGGAGTGATAGTGCACCCTCAATAAGTCTTCTTTTAAAAGAACATTGAACTTTTTTTCATGAAAACCCTTATGATATAGAGCTTTTCCTGTTGAATAAAAAAGGGAACTCCCATTGCCATCAGTTGTTTTTTGCAAATATTACAGCAGTTTAAATAGTCAGAAAGTGAGTTACAGTGTGATTACTTCCTGAAAGTTCTAACTAACAGAATGACTCAGCAGTTTCTATCACATTCTACAGAGAACAGTTTCTCACTGACTTCTCTCCTA
Source organism: Rhinophrynus dorsalis (assembly GCA_037306005.1). NCBI lineage: Eukaryota > Metazoa > Chordata > Amphibia > Anura > Rhinophrynidae > Rhinophrynus > Rhinophrynus dorsalis. The sequence continues at coordinate 566,237,561 of CM074719.1, read as the reverse complement.
GAGAATGCAACAGAAATTTTGTTTTAAAGTGGACCACTAAAGAACACTGTTAATGTAAAAAAAAGACAAGTTTCAACTGTAATAACTCTTAAAATATGTATCTATCAGCAGCAGGAGTACCTTTGTTCTACTCTGTAGTAAAGTATACAATATGTATTTTTTCATAACAAAAGTTTATATCTCCTTTAAGCAAATCAATTCCTGGTGAGGCGACTCAATAATGCGTGAAAGATAACGTTTTCAAATGTAACTAAATTGCAAAAAACAGGTTTCTGAATGGAAAACATAATGAATTTGGAAATTCAGCTATCACGACTAATTGAAAAGAGCCCATTGTTTTTTTTTACATTAAGGAACTAAGTATAACATTTCTGTATTTCTACTACATAAGAAATACCAATGCAATTGATTGCTATAGCAAGTAAATAAAAGTTCTGGCCTAAATTTATTGGAAAAGTATCCAAACATTCCATAATACATAACATTTCATACTACAAAAACAGCAATTATGTCCTTCCAGGTAAAATACTTAAAATAAATAAATAAAATATATATATTTTCAGGTCTGGCTAGTAGCAAAGGACTTAAAATTATAAGCCCTGTATGTGTGTATATATGTGTATATATATATATATATATATATATATATATATATATATATATATATAATCCCCGTGTGTTTTGATTTCATATTCCATAGGTAATATGAATTTAGAGGTTTGCCTAAATTTTAGACTGATTTTACTGATTTTTAGACCATTTTACTGATGGTAATAAGAAAAATGTACATTGAAAAATCTCAGACAATGCAATTACCTATTTTGTTCTACTGAACACAATTTTAGACTGATTCTCATAAAATGAAGCTTGTGGCTACTGATACAGGTAGAAAGCTCCTTAGAATACTGTGGAAACAGTTGCCACGTTAAGTGTTCATTTAGAACATAGAAAATCATACTTGCTTTTTTAGTAAATAAGATTTTTCAGTGTTTTTTCATCCCAGATATTATGGAGGCTCAGTTATGTGAGTCAGGCTGAAGCATGTAGAGAAAGGATTTTTTGGGGGGCTGATGACTCATGCAGACTCTGCATGCTGACCATGACTTTTTACTTCATTGTAAATCAACACCTGATACAACACCTGATTGTAAATCAACACTAAATCTTTCTTGCCTAACCTACGTGATAAGAAATTATCAAGGATTCTGTCTGACAGATGCAAATTTGTACACAAAAGAGCATGGACAGTGGACAACACTGTATCTGGTAGTTTCTTCAGTAGAATAAATAAAAAGCCTACCTGACGGTCTTGTACAGGGAATTATAAATGTAGTGTCAATAAAGATAGGATGTGCAAATGTATAGTTAGAGCTAACACCTTCACATCACTTATTCTACAATACCAAATGAGATTATTAATTGCAACATTAAATGTGTGAAATATTTGTTCACATGCTGTGGTTGCAATATTTAGTATTTAAGACATACAATACGTCCTTTAAAAGAAAGACTTTGTGAACATGTAAATAAAGTTGATAACGGTGATGATTCAGCTGTGGGTAAACACATCCTGGAAAAACAAAATGGAGACCTGACCCTAGTAGTTTATGTGTATTAAAAAGGTTAAGATTTCATCAAAACGAGGCAATATTATAAGCATAATTAGTAGGATAGAGGCTTACTGTGTTTTTGCTTTTGTGAATGATGACATGTATTCTTCTAGTAAGAGAGCCCCACTTCATATAACTGTATCCAGCATAGTAAATAACCCTCAAAATTACACTAAGCCACACCCACTAATGATGTCACTAACTTTGTTCTTGTGTCACTAGCTAACAGTGTAATGGTGTTTATCCCTGTATGCAAATACAGAGCAGTTCCAGTGAAAACCAACCGTAGGGAACAAAAAAAAAAAAATTCACAATGCATTGGCGACCCCTCTAGAATCCAAGGCCCCTTTTAATCAGTGGAGATTTTTACGAGTATCCTATTGTGCAGTTAGTTTGCCCCAAAATTGTGTTAATCTTTTCTTTTAATTATATTTCCATTTATATATGGAAACAGCCCTACAGTTCCTCTAGCCCCACTTTTATACATCTGCTTCAATGTGTGGAAGACTTCAGATTAACCTACATATTTACCAACATTTTGATTACATTATTAAAGGGATAGTAACACTTCATTTTATCTTTATTTTATTTTGTAGGCATTAAAAAAACATGAAGAACGATATAAGTCTTATCTCTCAATACTTTATGGTTTGAGAGATATTCACAAGCAAAGTTTCCCCTCCCGCCCCTTTTACCTAGTGTAAGCCATCTCTTCTCAGATGTGGAATCTGGTTGTAAGACCAGACAGATAACAGCAGGGGACAATCTTCTTCCTATGAAAACAATGAAAGCCCTGCCCCCTTTACACGTTTTTCAGGTTTTTCCCTTATCTTAATTGAAGATTGTCCCTCTCTGTAGGCTACCTGGGCACCTCCCTTCTGATCTGGCTGAACAGTGTGACATCAGTAAAAGGGGCGGGAGGGGGATACTTTGTCATTGAATTACTCTTGAACTACAACTCTGACAGAATTGAAATAACACTCTCCAAAGTCCACATACTATGATGATTAATTAGAGCTGCTTTTATTATGAAACATTACTATCCCTTTAAATATCCAAAAAGGCCAGTATTTATCATAAGAAAAGAGCAATAAATTAGAACTGTCACTTTGTTACAAAAAAGTGATTTTGAAAAAAACTTTCAAAATACCTATATTTTATGCAGCCACATTTAATTGAGAATAGCTGATAAGATATTTAGTTTTATTTATTTGCCTTTTGCAAATTAGACAGAACAAGCTGACCTGCCTCCTAGATTCTATGCTGCTCTCCATCCCAACTGTGACTTTGTACCAGAAAATATTAGCTAATAAATATAGATGATTAGGATAGTTCTTTCAAAATTGCCTACTTGTACAAAGTGATTGTTCTGCATCAAGTCATAAATATCCTATATAATAATTCGCTAAATCGCGTGTAACGCCACGTCATGTGCAGTAGACACTGCTGTGCGTGCTGCAGTCATGCGGAGTAGAGACTGCCCTCGCCGCAGCTGATACAGAGTGGGGCGCTCCTTCCCGCTCTGTATCAGTCACGGCGCAGGCAGTCTCTACTGCACATGACTGCAGCACGCACAGCAGTGTCTACTGCACATGACTGCAGCACGCACAGCAGTGTCTACTGCACATGACTGCAGCACGCACAGCAGTCTCTACTGCACATGACTGCAGCACGCACAGCAGTGTCTACTGCACATGACTGCCCCGCGACCGGCTGGCTGTGGCACTGTGGCCCGTGTAACGGGCTCTTCAACTAGTCTCTATATAAAGAATGTCAGAGATCTCACCTAGTGTGTAGTATTGTATTTCAGGAGGCAGTGTTGCTCTTCTCAGATCCTTGATGCTTTCATCATCATCAACAAAGTTTTGTGCTCGGGAGGCATGCCAAAATGCCATAAACCTTGCAATAAATGATGCTGCAAAGATGGCCAGCATGCCAAAGTCAAGTATATTCCATAACTCAAACATGTATTCCCTGGGACCTTGCGACCAGATCTCCTTACACTCAGACCAAATCATGCCTGTGTCAAACAGAGTGGAACTTGTTAAAAAATGTTTTTTTTTTTTTTATTATACTCATGTAAAAAATAAAATGGTCAGACACTAAACAGAGAAAGGGGGTTATGCACTAAGGTGTGATAAAGAGGTTATAACACCGAGATAACTTCTCCAGTGATATCACTTCTCCACTATCTAAGTTATTCTATAGAGCCTATGCACTAAGATCTCCAATATTGGAGACATTTTTATTGCATTGGATCCATAGAATAACATAGTAATTTGATAAGTGATATCAATGGAGAAATCTCCCCCACTTTATCAACTCTTTATCTCGCCTTAATGCAGAACCCCCATTGTAACAAGTGAGAGCCTAAGAAGATGCCAATCATTTTACAATAGGTTTACTGGATGTTCTTTTGGTGTACTTACAGCATTAAGCTTGCATGATAAATATTCAGATTATTGCATACAGTTTACGTTTTTATTATGCTTTGTCTCAGCTGTAAAATTGTACTAGTGGTACAGTAGATACAAACCAATAGCATACTCAGAAAGCAAAAATCTCTGAGAAAGGTTAACCCCTTAAACATTTGGATGCTATTCGCTGATGCCAAGTATTTTGATTTGTAATGTGTTGTACACCTTTCTGGTCATTGAGCAGTTAATCAAACAATTTGTTTGTCTGTTGACCCAGAGAGCACCTGGGCTACATTAGTTTCTATTCTTTATTTACCTACATCTTAGCCTGTGCAATTCCATCTATGTTAGTTATTGAGCGGTTCATGGACATGAACATTCTGATCTTTTGTTATATTATTAAAATAGGGTTCACCTTTTTATTGTTTAATGTATCCATGAGTACATACACTTTTCAGGAGAAATTTAACTTCCTTTTAATACCATATTCAAAGGAGCAGTAAAGATTGGTTATAGAAAAAATATTCAGTTCAGAACATTTCCAGCTGGAAAATGCCTGAATCAAATGTTATTACAGCTCAAACTTATTTTTAGCAAACTGACCTGGATTCTACTGACAAATGTATCAAGGTTTTTTACTTTCTCAATAGACTTCAGTGGTAAGGGGTTAACCCTTTGAGTGCCAGAGGGGTATGCAACGCATTGCTCTGCAAGCCAGCTGATAAAGAGTATCAATTTCAATGTAATCTAAGCCTCTGTGAGCAACAGCACTAACTGGTGTTCAGAATGCATTTTTTTATTGCTCAATATGGGTGCAGGTGCAGAAAACATAGCTCAAATTGTATTCAGATATGCCCGATGTGTGACTGTGGAAAAAATACCACTAAGTGCTAATGTCACATACTGTGTATAGATAGATAGACAGATAGATAGATAGATAGATAGATAGATAGATAGATAGATAGATAGATAGATAGATAGATGTAGGTCACAGGAAAGCATGCTCAGAAATCCATAGTTAACATGAATCAAACAGGTGTTTTATTGAATCGACGTTTCAGCCACCCTCAACCATTATTTTTCGGACGAGCACCCAGACTACTAAATAGTGAGTGCTGCCATCTCCCTTGTTTATATAAATATATGTATATATCTATATGTATATATATATATATATATATATATATATATATATATATATATATATGTATATTGCAGTTTTCATAAAATGATTCTTATTAAGTCCGGCATTACATTTGCACTTACGTCTGCCGGTGAGTCTCTGAAGAACTTTTATTTCTAAATAATGCCAGACTTAAAAAGGATTATATGCTTACCGGTATAAGAAAAATTAGTTGGGGGGGGGGGCACTTATATATATATGTGATAGTACCAATTTAAGGCCCTGGAAGGCCCAGGGTAAAACTCATACAAGCAGGACTCTCTGGAGGAAGGGGTGGAGTATCTGGCACTGATCATTTTCTGTGTTGGGACTATGGCTTACTATTCATGAACCTTGAGGTACGTACAAGAGTGTAAGAAAACTTGGATGGATATCAGTGCATAAACCCTGTCATTGTTAAGACTGAAATGCAAGCAAACCCTGAACACCTCCAGTAAAACATATGCAGGTAAATGGAGAAAGTTACAACTCTTTCCCTGTGTCTTAATAGTACATTGCATTAAGCAAGGAGCAGTTGGATGGAACTCCTTGAAACACTCATACACTTGCCCACCACCCTCCAAAATTAGTGGAGAATTTTCTTGTAAGTAGCTTTACCCCTTTGAGTTCAAGAGAGATATCCAATGCACTGTGATGCAATGTGTTGGCTACCTCTCTGGTACTCAAAGGATTAATAATCTGGTATTAGGAATGTGTATCACTAAGAAATCGGTCCCAGAATCAATTTTAGCACACATTAATTTTAGTCCACCACCCTCCTGTACTTTTGCCCTTAAAATCAAATAAAATACCACACCGAGTGCCATATCAGATTCAGAATCTAACACATTTTTAAGACAACAAGTTGACCTTGTATACTCCAGTACAGTACAATTACATCATCCTATTTTGCAATTGTAGTACTAGCTTTGCCAGTGCATCACTGATATCAATGAGGTCAATCTGCTCGAAAATATCACTTCCTACTGAACGTCAGTCTGAAGAAGGAATTGTTTCCCTCAGCCCTGGACACATGTAATGCCATTTACACTGAAGGGATATAGCCAAACTTGGACTAATTTGGAATTTTTTTTTTCCACTTTCATTTACAAATTTGTATAAACTGCCTGTTCCTGTATTTACTAGAACTGCTACCAGAAGGAAAATAGTTGTTGCAGTACAATCTGGAAAACAGCAGCTGAATGTGTGAAAAGGGTTTCCAGATCATATGGATTTGCTTACTGAAGAACAGATATATATATTTTTTAAAGTGACTCAGTTTTTATAAATTGATTGTCATCCAGGAATCCAAGTCTGTTGTTTAGTAAGGCTACCTGACAAGTTCATTAATTAAACTGTTGAATGTTTCAAAGGGAAACTTTGTTTGTCCTTTGAGAACGCTACCAACACTCTCAGGTCTCTATTTAATAGAATTGTGAAGACAAAATGTAAATCACGACTGTAGCTGCACCAAACCTATTTAATAAAAAAGATTTAAAAAACAAAGTGGAAAAAGTGTGATTAAGACGATGTTCACAAGTTTTGCTTTTTCCACTATTTATATGTTTTGCTATTATATATATATATATATATATATATATATATATATATATATATGGCACACAAACACACACACCCAGGAGCAGCAGTAAGCAGGAGATATTCAGATCTCCTCCATACTGCCAGTCTTGGAGATACAGGTATGGTGTGATTTTGACAGGGGTGTCTAGGGTGTCAAAGGCCCCCTTGCCACTCCTGTCAAAATCTCTACAAGGAGTTTGCCTGCCCTCAATTTCCATCTGAAAAAAACAAAGCTGACTCACCCACACACTGCCCTCAACTGCACCGCTCCTATGGACACCAGCTGCTGTGGGATATAATGGCTATGCTTCTTCTATTCAGCACAGCTGTGACCCAGCTCTCAGTATTGAAGCCATGCCACCACCCTCAGGGACGGATTTTCCATAAGGCAGAGTAGGCATCTGCCTACAGGCACACCCTACAGAGGGGTGCCTGCCATTGCAATTGACATATTTTATTTTGATTTTTTTTTTTTTTAAGTGGTGTGGCGTGCTGCACTGTGCCGCCAGCCGCATGGTAAGGTCTGTGCCTCACAGACCTGTAGCTGCTGAGCTCCCCCGGCTCTTTAGTAATGCAGAGCGCTGGAAGATGATATCATCTCCCAGCACTCTGCATTACTAAAGAGAAGACCGCGCGGGAGCGCCAGCAGCTACAGGTCTATGCAGAAGCACAGATCTCTCCTGCCGCTGGACCACGAGGGAGGTAGGAAACGGATGGGGGGGGGGGAATGTGAGGCTTAATGTGGAGCTGATGGGGGGCAATGTGAGGGCAATGTGGAGCTGATGGGGGCAATATGGAGTTGATGGGGGCAATGTTGAGATGATGGGGCAATATGCGGGCAATGTGGAGCTGATGAGGGCAATGTGGAGCTGATGAGGGCAATGTGGAGCTGATGGGGGGCAATGTGAGGGCAATATTGAGTTGGTGGGGGAAATGTTGAGATGATGGGGCAATGTGAGGGCAATATGGAGATTTGGTGCATTGTAGATATGGCCAATGGGGGGGCACTTCAGATTTCTGTGCCTACAGGCTCCTGAGATGTAAATCCGGCCCTGACCACCCTCTGTCATCTCCACAGCACAGCGCTGATGCACTTCCCTCCTCCTGTTCGGCATGTTTCTTCCCCTCTCCACACAACACTCATACATTGCTCCCATGTATACACACACACTGAAAATCACTTCTGCTGGCATCACAGGACAGGAGCCTAACATGTAGTAGTGGAAGCCGAAGCCATGGCTCATTTGGGAGGAGTACCGGTACACATTGTGTCTCACAAACATACACACATTATAACGCAGCTGCTTAACCCTTTCAGTGGCAGAGGGCTACACAATGCATTGCTTTGCAATGAGTTGCATACCCCTCTGGCACTGAAAGGGTTAAAGCAAGGCATACAGTATACTGCTCAATTTTTTTTCCATGTCCCCTTTCAGTGTTCAATGTATTGCTCAATCTTTGCCATGTCCCCTTTCAATATTATGTTTCTCTCTGTAGCCGAGCCTCTACACGCACGTGCCTCTTTACCTATTGCTCAACTTTACCTACTGCTCAACTGCGATTGGCTGATGCACACTTTTAAACATATCATGGCTGCAGAGCCACCTGCCTCAATATATGAATTCCAAGGTGAGCTCAATTCGCCTCCATTTCTCACTGTCGCCTATCGTCACTTCAACGTCCTAGTCAGACAACAATATATTTCAGCACATTTATAAACACTGCCATGTTAACTATTTGCATGCCACAGGGGTACACAATGCATTGCTTTGCAATGCGCTATGTACCCCTCTCACACTCAAAAGGTTAATAGGTGTCGAGCACAACGGACAAATCCAACAATGGAAGCTCTCAAGAGTGTGAAACAGTACAATTTACACCTCCCAATACCATATATCTGTAGCATGAATAGAGGCTATTTAACTATTTATAAGCACAGCCCTTCATAGGTGTTAAACCCCTTCAACAACATGCTTTTGAAGAAGTAGCATCAGCCTGCCTTCACCCAGCTTCATAATCGTTCATGTGACGAGCCCAATCAGGGAACTGTGCTGTGTTATGAGCAGTTTGCATTGTGCAAACATCTGTACTGCGCTAACATCGCCCATTTGAATACAACCTCAGATCCTGTCACTTCATACAAGCTTCATAAACAAACTTAATCAATCAGTGGCCATACAGATCATGGCCAGTTTTCTACATTAACCCTTTGAGTGCCCTAGGGGTACGCAATACAATACTGTATAAATAGAAGTGTACCCCTCTGCCACTCAAAAGGTTAACATTTCATAAGCAGCTAACCACTGAAAATGTAACAAGGCACTCATTAAAGCAGTCATTGTTCTATTAACCACACAGCCAATGGCGCACCAATATTGCTAGTATATATATATAGCAGGGCTCAAAATTTCCACTTGCCACTAGCCAATGGCGAGTGAAAACTTAGCCCTGGCGAGTAGAAATTCAGCCCTGGTTGGTATGTTTTGTCTTGCAGTGATGAGTAACTTTTCACATCTGGCTAGTAGCAAAGGACTTAAAATTATAAGCCCTGTACATAGTATTGTGCAAATGTCTTAGGCAGGTGTGAAAAATGCTGTAAAGTAAGAATGCTTTAAAAATAGACAGTTTAGGGGTTTTTTTTATCAATTAACAAAATGATAATGAGTGAACAGATGAAAAATCTAAATCAAATCAATATTTGGTGTGACCATGACCACCATATGCCTTCAAAACAGCATCAATTCAGGTACACTTGCACACAGTTTTTTAAGGAACATCTTTGAGCACTAACCACAGTTCTTCTGTGGATTTAGGCAGCCTCAGTTGCTTCTCTCTCTACATGTAATCCCAGACAGACTTAATGATGTTGGGATCAGGGCTCTGTGGGGTCATACCATCACTTCCAGGACTCCTTGTTCTCTTTTAAGCTGAAGATAGTTCTTAATGACTGTATGTTTGGGGTTGTTGTCATGCTGCAGAATAAATGTAGGGTTAATCAGATGCCTCCCTGATGGTACTGCGTGATGGATAAGTATCTGCCTGTACTTCTTAGCATTGAGGAGACCATAAATTCTGACTAAATCCCCAACTTCATTTGCAGAAATGCAGCCCCAAACGTGCAAGGAAGCTCTAACATTCTTCACTTTGCCTGCAGAAACTTATTCTTGTACCCCTCTCCAGCCCTTTGGCGAAAAACTGCCTTCTTCTACAGTCAAATATTTCAAATTTTGAGTCATCAGTCCAAAGTACCTGCTGCCATTATTCTGTACCCCAGTTCCTGTGTTTTCATGCATAGTTGAGTCGATTGGCCTTGTTTCCACGTCGGAGGTATGTTTTTTTGGCTGCAAATCTTCCGTGAAGAGCACTTCTGACCAGACTTCTCCGGACAGTAGATGGGTGTACCAGGATCCCACTGTTTTCTGCCAATTCTGAGCTGATGGCACTGCTGGACATTTTCCGATTGAGAAGGGAAGCAAGCATGAGGTGTTTTTCATCTGCTCCAATACGTTTCCTTAGCCGACCTGTGCGTCTACGGTCCTCAACGCTGCCTGTTTATTTAGAAACATAGAATTTGATGGCAGATAAGACCCATTTGGCCCATCTAGTCTGAACATTTTCCTGCTGTAAAAACCTCAGATCATATTTAGTCCTTGGTCTTTTCTTATGTTAAGGACAGCCGTATGCCCATACCTGGGAACTTTTTATTGTTGTCTCCCTGGAAGGGAGTCTTCTGTTGCCATGGGTGGTGTGAAGAATGACTCGTATCATGTCAAAAAGGGTCGGGTCTTAAGGCGAGTGCCAGTGGCAGGGCTTAAAAGAAGGCTGGGGGAAGGAGCTACACCGGGGGAAAAAGTGGAAGTGGGTAGAGTTTCAATAGAAACTCCCCACATCCAGAGGACTCAGCCTCTGTCCCGGAGACCCAGTAAAGCAGTGCCAAAACCAGAGTCTCCGGGGCAAATCCGGAGAGTTCCCAAGTATGCTTATTCCTATCCCATGCATTCTTACATTCTGTCACTGTATTAACTTCTACCACTTCTGTTGGTAGACTATTCCCTCTCAGTGAAGTAAAACATTTTTACATTACATCTAAACCTGTGTCCCTCTAGTTTTAGACTATGGCCTCTTGTCCTAATACTTTTACTCCTTTGAAATGTACTTCCCTCCTGCACTTTGTTGAATCCCTTCGTGTATGTGAATGTTTCTATCATATCCCCTTTCTCTCTTCTCTTCTCCAAGCTGTACATGTTCAGATCCTTTAGTCTATCCTGATATTTCTTTTTCTGTAAACCAGTCACCATTTTAGTAGCCCCTCTCTAGAGTATCTATATCCTTCTGGAGATGGGGTCTCCAGTACTGTACACAATACTCTAGGTGAGGTCTAACTAGGGATCTGCAGAGTGGCATGACCACTTCCCTTTTTATCAACATTAAACTGCAGCTGCCACACTCTTGTCCATTCTTCTAATTTACCTAAATCATTTGACATTTGTCTTATTCCCCTGGAATGTCTATCCTATTGCAGATCTTTGTATCATCTCCAAAAAGGCATTCCTTACCTTGAAGACCTTTTGCAATATCTGAAGAATTGTGCTTCTTCAAAAAAGCTTGGACAGCACATCTGGAAACCCCTGTCTGCCTTGAAATTTCTGCTTGGAAGAGACCTTGCTGATGCAGTATAACTACCTTGTGTCTTGTTGCTGTGCTTAGTCTTGCCATGGCGTATGACTTTTGGCATTAAACTGTCTTCATCAATCTCACCTTGTTAGCTGAGTTTGGCTGTTCCTCACCCAGTTTTATTCCTCCTACACAGCTGTTTCTGTTTCAGTTAATGATTGTGCTTCATCAGCACCTGTTTGTACAACTGTTTATTCATACACCTGACTACATGCCTACAAAATCCCTCACTTTGTAAAAGTGCACCTAGAAGAATTGATGCTGTATTGAACGCAAAGTATGTTACACCATATAATGATTTGATATATATTTTTCTTCTGTTCACTCGCTATGAATTTTGTTAACTGATAAATATAAACTATTAACATGTCTAATTTTGAAAGCATTCTTTATAGCATTTTTTCATACGTGCCTAAGACTTTTGCACAGTACTGCATAATATATATATATATATATATATATATATATATATATGTGTGTGTGTGTGTATTGGTGCTGGCAACACGATTTATAATTCAGTCCGGTGCTGTCTCCATATTTCTATTTTTGTCCTGCTATATTCTATTAAATAGAGACCTCAGACTCCTAACAGATGCTTTCATTTATGACATTGGCTCTCATAACCACTATCAGGCATGGCAGTTTTATTAGCTGCTTCTAATTTCTCAGACTTATCTATAAGATCTTTGACAGCCTTCTGTAGTGATTTAAGCATAGTAGTTCCAATGTCCATATTTAAATAGGTCTAAAATCTTACTCCAAAGGACACACGCTGACATTTTCAAACTTTCGGATTGGATTTAAATCCAGTCCTGGGAGAGTTATAAAGAGTAGTGAGCGCTTGTTGACAGTGCAGACTAAAATGGCTATATTAAAGTATAGCGTTCACACGACCTCCACTTTCTGCACTGAACTGCAGGGCTGCCAAAGTGGCTTTGCAATGAAAACTCCTCCAGCATGGGCAGGCAGTCAGTATGTGTAGATGTCTGTCAAGGTGCAGGGGTCCCCTCAGTACTGGGGTGCATTTCTCTGGGAATGGAGAAAGCCCCTATTGTGCTGGCAATGCATGGAGGCAAACATGACAATTGCTAGCATGCCCAAAGAACCTCAAACTCTGCTCACTGCACAGGTGAATCTTATCTCTTTATAGACCGCTCTGACTGCGTCATTTCAAGTATCTACACAGTACGTTTTCCCGTTGCCTCAGATAAGATGACACCTGCTTCACTATAAGGTATGCAAGGATCTGTGAGGGACCTGGATGATGCACATCTTGCTTGTAAGCTGTAACGAAACCTGGGCAGATTGCTTTGAAGTCACCTCTATTCTTTGCTGCTTCTTAAACCCACCTTTACTTTTTTAGAGATTGCATTTTTGTGGTAAAGAAACAGCATATTGATGTCTGAACGCTGTAATAGTGAAATTAATTCCACTAGCATATTTGGATTAATAAACAAAAATCACACATATAAGCCAACCCTAAATTAAATGCATATATTCTTTTAGTTGAAATGTAATTTTAACTAACATTCATATTACTCCATTAGTACAGATTACAAAATGTATCCCAGTAGTGGAAGACAAAAAGCTCAGAGACTTTCTATGTCACTCCATCCTGTTCCACCAAGTTATAAAATGGTGGACTATAATTTGCAGTGCAGGGATGAACTGAAGTAATTCTGGGGCAAATCAACTGCACCATTATTTACTTTGGTTTTTAACCCCAGGATATTAGAGATCTTCAAAGCATTGTAAAGCACCCATTGTTTGACACAGAGCCGCGCATTTACTGTCCGCCTCCCCCAGCCTGGTCCCACTGGCCACTGGTAGTTACGTATTTAAACAAACACTGTCTGACCCCCCCCCGACTGGTTCCACGTCCCACTGGTAGTGACAAATCACCCTATACACTGCCTGACACCTCACCCCCCCAGCTTGGCTCCACTGTCTACTGGTAGTAACAGATCTATATATACAATGTCTGATCCCCTAGCCTGGTCCCACTGTCCCACTGACAGCCATAGAACCATACATACACTGTTGTTTTTCCAGCCTTGCCCCACTAGCATTCACAGAACCACAAACATATTTTAACACCTTGGCCCTGTTCCATGGAAGCCACAAAAACAGAAATTACACAGTCTGACACTCCAGCCTTGGTAGCCATAGAATCACAGTACCCTATCTGCTTCCCCATCTTTCATCTACTGTTAGCCATGCTACTGGCACCCACTACTTTATAGCAATCCATACATATGGGGTACCATTGTTCTCAGATTAATACTAGACACTGAATACAATAGAAAATTACATGTTGTTCAAATATTATAGTATATTTGAAGTGATTGAAAGTGAAAGTGAAAAGAAGCACAAGTTTTGATATAGCACAACATTCTGGAAATAATTGTGCACACTAGCCTAGGGGCAGAAAGGCATTTGACGCAGCTGGTTGTCTGCTTTCCAATATTTTAGACTTTGTCCAACTTCATTTCTGTACTATAATCAATTTTAGTAAAAAGCAAGTCATATTTGAAAAGTGTCTGAAAAATAACAGATTGCAACTGGTGTAGTTGTGTGCTTCTGGCACCCCCTAAACTTTGTCAACTCATACAAGTGGGTACCATATATCTTGAAAGAGCATTATCTAATGATTATAGTAGGAGAGTCCATGTTTTTCAAAGCTATATGTATCTTTGAAGGGGTAGAAATGTAAAATAGCCATATTTTGCCCTTTAGCTCCATTTTCTGGAAACATTTGTGCACACCAGCCTAGGGGATAAAGACAAGAGACCTCTGAATTCGTGTGGACATGTCTACTTTCCAAAATGCCTTGATGACCTGTTCTTCCTATCTGAAATGTTTATCACCATTTTCGTGCAGGTAGGCAATTTCTCAAATGAAAAGTAACAAGTGTAGGTTAGTGCTCCTGGTACCCCATACACTATGTCAGTTTCTTCTCAGAATGGTAATAGGGACTGAATAAAATAGGCAATTCCATGGTTTTCAAAGGCTTCAATATACTTTAAGTGGTGGAAATGCAAAAAAATATTTATTTACCTGTAGCTCCAACTTATGGAAATATTTATGTACCTTAGCCTAGGGATAGAAAGGCATAAACCCTTAATTTGATGCGGGTAGCTGTCTAGTTTCCAAAATAGTATGCCTTGCATACTTTCCCTCCTAGATCTAACAGTTATGATCATTCTAGAAGGCAGAAAATGTAAAAAAAAAGAAAACAGGTAGAAAATAAATTTAGAAAATTAATGCTTTTAGTTTTTTTTTTTTGTTCTTCTCCAAGTATGCATTGCCCATTTTGGTTACGTCCATGAACATCTAAAACAAAATTCTGTTGTGTGATGTTGCCATTTTGGGGCCTAGTGACGACACACATTTGTGTACCTATCCATACCAGGTATCTCTATACTAAGGAGATATGTGGTATTCATATTTCATCATTTAACTGCTTGTTACCCTAAGCTTGATTGAGTTGTTGTACAGTAAATTTTTTTACTTTAATGTAAATTTCTGAAACCTTTTTTAAAAGTTCTATTTTTAAAAAATATCCATGCTCCATTATTTTGTGTATAAAGACATTTCAGCCATTTCTGATCCATAAATGAATATACTTTCAGGAACTATAGGCTTTTACATAGTTATTGCATTGTCTTAGGTTAGTTTTACCATGAAACCAATGGAATATGGATTTTTGTTTATAAAGTTAAAAACATCCTTTTGTGCTCCTGTTAATTGAGGCCTGTATAGGTCATAACTTGGTGCACAATGCAAAATTTACTTCATAGGAGGCAATATGAAGAAGCTGAATTTGTTCTGATTAAACAAA
This sequence comes from Rhinophrynus dorsalis, assembly GCA_037306005.1. Lineage (NCBI taxonomy): Eukaryota > Metazoa > Chordata > Amphibia > Anura > Rhinophrynidae > Rhinophrynus > Rhinophrynus dorsalis. The sequence goes on along the minus strand of CM074719.1, from coordinate 566,222,276 downwards.
ATATAATTTTGTTTAATCATATATATTATTATTATATTATTAATATAATCAAACAGCTATCTGCAGGAATCATGCATAAGCAGATGACTAACAAAGATGTTGAATACACCAGGAGACACATAATCGCCCAAGCTCCTGGCACTGGAAGGGTTAACCCCTTCAATGCCAGAGGGGTACGCAACACATTCCAAAGCAATTCATTGCATACTCCTTTGTCACTCAAAGGGCTAAGTGAAATTATCATATTTTACAATGTCTGCATTTATTGGAGAAGCCCTAGTAAGAGGACCAAAGCTACTCTGTGCAGCTCTAAAATGGCTTACATCAATGACTGACTGAAAGGCTGAGCTAAACAACCCAACACCTACAGTCTATTGGTGCTAAATACAGCCCCTGGAGAGTAAAGGGGCAGATAATCCTTATTATGAAAATATATTGTAAAGCTTTTTCTGCTGCATAAAGCAATGGTACTTCTACTAATAGGAGATCTTTAAGTCAAGAGATATTACAGAGGTCCAGTCTCATTGATAGATCAGCCAGACACATATGCAAATTATATTCATATCTGCTTTGCATATTTTCACTTGTAATACAGGATTTAAGAGGGGGAAAGAGGAGTTTGTCTGATTCATACCCACTGGGGATTTTGCACTAACACAGGATAAAGAGGTAATAAAGCAGAGATGACTTCTCCAGTGACATCATTTCTCCAATTCCTATGTTCTTCCATGGACCCTATGTACTAACATCTCCAAAGTTGTAGAAATCCCATCCATAGAATATCATAGGACTTGGAAAAGTGATATCACTGGAGAAGTCTTCTCTGCTTTATCGCCTCTTAATCACATCTTAGTGCATCTCCCCCTCATACTCATATTGTTTGGCCATCAAGGAGAGGAAGCAGGTGCCACCATCACTTGACCCATAACAAAATCATAATGGCATGATTCACAAGGTGACTACTTAGCTGTAGAAGGTGAAGAACATCATGCTCTTTAAGTTACATACATTTTGTCATTAGTAGTGTTGAGCGAGCACCCCGATGCTCGGGTGCTCTGACCGAGCACCCCCTGAGGCTCGAGTGCTCGGCCGAGCACCCGAGCCCCATTGACTTCAATGGGGCGACACGAGCATTACACCAGGCACCCCCTGCTCTGATGAGGGGAGGGTGCCTGGTCAATGCCCCCCTTCATCTCCGCTATGCCCCCTTCATCTCTGTATGCCCCCTTCATCTCCGCAATGTCCCCCTTCATCTCCGCAATGTCCCCCTTCATCTCCGCTATGCCCCTCTTCCACAATGTCCCCCTTCATCTCCGCTATGCCCCTCTTCCACAATGTCCCCCTTCATCTCCGCTATGCCCCTCTTCCACAATGTCCCCCTTCATCTCCTCTATGGCATAGAGGAGATGAAGGGGGACATTGTGGAAGAGGGGCATAGCGGAGATGAAGGGGGACATTGTGGAAGAGGGGCATAGCGGAGATGAAGGGGGACATTGTGGAAGAGGGGCATAGCGGAGATGAAGGGGGACATTGTGGAAGAGGGGCATAGAGTCTATGCCCCTCTTCCACAATGTCCCCCTTCATCTCCGCAATGCCCCCTTCATCTCCGCAATGCCCCCGTACCTCCAGTCCCTGGTGGTCCAGCGGAGCGTCTTCTGATCTGTGCCTCTTCCGGCACAGATCCCCGCCACCCGAACATGGCGGGAGAGCACATGGCGGTACTCGACGAGTACCGCCATGTGCCGAGCAGAGCGATGCTCGAGCCGATCCGAGCATCGGCCGAGCACGCTCGCTCAACACTAGTCATTAGGCTTTATTTTTCTTTTAAAACTATGAACATTTAGTAAAGCAGATTTAGAAAAGCTAATGAACTATGATAATCTAGACTGGAAACTCTTGTGATCAAGCCCTTAACTACCAATTGTTTTGATCAGGTTCTGTATGCCATTGCATGTTCTCCTATATTGTACAGCCCTGATGATTATTTTGATGTTCATATGTAGACTCGTATGCTGTGGAAGAAAAACCAGATAAAGCTTCAAAAGCTAAGTTATCCTGTGCTTCCGTCCTCTGCGGTGTGTCAGCCGGCATGGTTGCGGCTACTTCCGCACTGCTGATGTGATGAAACAGGCACTGGCATGGATGCCTGTTTATGGGTCTATTCTGTGTTGCCTAATTGGGTCCTGCCTTCTCCTGCTCCTTTATAAACCTCCTTTGGACTAGGAGTTTGCCCTTATGTGGTGTTTCTGATATTTTCTCTTGCGCTCCGTTGTGACCAATGCCCTTCTGAGAATCCGATCCATGTATGACCCCAGCTTGTCTGACTACCCACATTGGTTCTGACCTGTTGCTCTGGCTGACTAACTTGCTCTGTGTTGACCCTGGCTTGTCTGACTACCCACACCGGTTCCTACCTGCGGCTCTGGCTGACTAACTCGCTCCGTGTAGTTTCCGGTTTGACTGACCCCTGGCTCCTGTCTGACTACCCGCTCTATCTAGTCCCCGGATTGTCTGACCTGTGGCTCTGGCTGACTACTTGCTCAGTACACTCCTAGCGTGCCTGACCACTAGTCTCGGTTATCTATGGCTCAGGCCTGCTCTCGTTCCCTGTTATCTCCGGTCAAGTGACCCGCGGTGGAGACTGGTGCATCCTCGTCTGTTCTCACTGGTGCTCCACTCGTACCTCTGTCTTACTCTCCAGTATCTCGCAGTAGTGCAGTGCACAGCACAGTGTGCAGCTCCAGGTAGGAGCCTTGGTCCTGTTATCCTGTGGTCTGGGGTTGTGTGGGCTAATACCATTACTGCTGTACTTATTAAAAAAAAGGTGGATATATATTTTATATTCGTGTCTGTCCTTTTTTGCCTGAAAACAGTGACAAAACTATCTGTACTTTCAAAAGTTAACCATGATCTTCAACAAACTGTAAGTGAGCTCCATAGACAAGTTAGACAAAACTGTCCCTAGCAGTGTATGGGGTTTGTGGGCCTTGCTCTTCTCATAAGACTGGACTGTTCAGTCTCTCTAGAGCCAGGGCTCAAAATTTCCACTTGCCACTAGCCAATGGCAAGTGAAAATTTAGCTCTGGCGAGTAGAAATTCAGCCCTGGTTGGTATGTAATGGCTTGCAGTGGCTAGTAACTTTTCAGGTCTGGCTAGTAGCAAAGGACTTAAAATTATAAGCCCTGCTCTAGACCAATAGGAGAGAGTTAAGAGCCACTTTTCTGACCCATGATTTGTATACCTGCTGATCCTCCTAGGCTCACAATGCTGCCCCAGCTTCCTCAGTCATAAATAATAATAATAATACCTTAGAGCTGATTTTAAACCAGGTCAAGCCAGAGCCATGACCAGTATATTTTAAATCTGGCATTACATTACACCAATAGAGCACACCAACAGCAGAGCAATACACCATTACATATCACCAACATAATAATACACCATTACATGAGACCAACACAGCAATACTCCTTTACATGCCCCTAGCAGGGCAATACATCGTAAAATGCCAGCAGCAAGGCAATACACCATTACATTTTTACGTACTAGCAGTTGGGCAATACACAATTGTATGAAATCAACAGAGCAATATCTTATTACATACCACATGCAGGGCAATACACCATTTCAAGATACCAGCAGGGCGGTAAACCACTGTATGCCTCCAGCAGAATAATACACTATTACTTGCCACCAGCAGAGCATTTCATTAAAATCTGCCACCAGCAGGGCAAGGCAACAGCAGAACAATACACCATTAAAGGGATAGTAATGTTTCAAAACAACTGCAGCTTCAATTATTCTTTATAGTTTTGGGGCCATGTAGAGCGGTATTATCATTCTCTACGATGTGTAGTTCCAGAGTAATTGAATTATAAGTGCCCCACTCCCTCCCCTTTTACCTATTGTAAGTCGCCTTCACTCAGATGTGGATTCTGGTCGCTTGACTGGACAGCTCACAGTGAGGGACAATCTTCTGGCTGTGAGCATAAAGAAAACCCTGGCCCCCATGAAGGAAGAGGACAGATTTTTCATTATGCTAACAGAAGATTGTCCCTTGCTGTGATCCATCTGGACTGTCTTGCTGTGCAGCTTTACACACCTAAAAGGGGCAGGAGTGGGACACGTTATTATTTAATTACTCTAGAACTAGACATCATAGAGAATGATAATACCACTCTACATGGTCCAAAAACTAAAAGAATAATCGGAACTGCATTTATTTTGAAACATTACTATCCCTTTAAATACCACTAGGTATATATATGCCAATATCTGCTATCAGCAAGGAAAAATACCATTACAGAATAAAGTGCCTTGCTACAATACTCTTTTCAAAAATGTAATACGTGTAATTATTTGGATACTTCAGCAAGTAAATGATTTTTTTAACACTTTAGATGCTAGAGAGGTCTCCAATGCACAGGCACGTGCACACATAGACACCAAGAGGGGCTTGAGCACCTGCCCTTTTTGTCCAAAGTGCTCTCGTGCCCTTTTAACAAAAAAAATAATAATAATAATTATGAGAAGTGCCCTTTTTTTCATTTGAGCCCCTGCCCCCCAAAATGTCTGTGCACGTCCCTGCCAATGCATTAACCCTTTGAGTGCCAGAGGGGTATGCAACGCATTACAGAGCAATGCGTTGCGTACCCCTCTGGCACTCAAAGGGTAAAGAGACCTCTCCAACAACCATTGTCATATACTCTTCTTACTGTTGCTAATGTGCAGGATGATTACTAACATGTATTATAAACCTCCACTGTGTGTTTCTGCCATAGCTTTTAGTGGATGTCTTTCTAGAATGTAACATCAAAGATACAGAAATAATCCATGTGGGTGTCTTACAGAGTTTTCCAACATTTTTCTTGCACTGTAAAGCAGTAGACTTTAATAATGACTGTGACCATCAATAGCTATTGATCAGTGTAGGCATACTCCTTTGTATAATATAAGCCAGCGGTTTTCAGACTGTGCTCAGTGGAACCCCAGGGTTCTCTGAAGACATACAGCTTCCACAAAGAAATGTAAGACATTTTGGACAGAGGGAAAAGTGGGGGCGCTAGTATAACTAGTCATTGGGGGGCCCTGGTGTAAACATTTTTTGGACCTCCAACACAAAAATGTTTTCACAGGTGCATAACTAAAAGCTCTTGGAAACTGGGGAAGAGTTGGGGTGTCAGTAATTTTATGTTTGGTTCTGTGGCTACCAATAGATGTGTGGAAGATTAAAGGGAGAGTAATGTTTCACAAAAATGCAGCTACAATTAATCTTTATAGTATTTGGGCCATAGAGAGTGTTATTTCAGTACTGTCAGAGTTGTAGTTCAAGAGTAAATGAATGATAAAGTATCCCCCTCCCGCCCCTTTTACCTAGTGTAACACTGCTCACCTCAGATGTGGAATCAGATCTCTTGATTGGACAGCTCACAGCAAGGGACAATCTTCTTACTGTGAGCATAGGGAAAATACTGCCCCCTTGACAGGTTTTTCAGGTTTTTCCTTATGATCACTGAAGATTGTCCCTCTCTGTGATCCCTCCGGACAGTCCTCCTGCTCTGAGGTGAGCAGTATGACAGCAGTAAAAGGGAGGGAGGGGGATACTTTATCATTCATTTACTCTTGAACTACAACTCGGACAGTATTTTAATAACACTCTTCACGGCCCAAATACCATGAAGACTAATCAGAGCTGCTTTTATGTGAAACATTACTATCCCTTTAAAATATTTCAGCAAATTTTTTTGCTGTAATCCTAATAATTGAGTCTTACATTTCCTCTGCTATCTTTTATTCAAATTGGATATTGATCCTTTGCTTCCCTGTTGGATGCTGGAAAGATCTACACTGCATTGTAAAGCAATACATTCCTGACCTTTCTAGCCTCTAAGTTAAAGGTTATGATTCTTAGGATTCCGTGGAGAATTCACTTGAAACATAAAGATTCTACCACAGCAAAAAACTGAGACCCACTAATATAATAATATATATAGTAGGCAGGGTCATTTAGTCACTTTTATTCAAAGCATTCTTATTGATTGAAATGGATCATTTAATACCTTGAATGTTATACAGAGGTTTACAGTGCATCGAGAGTCAATGCACTGGAAATCTCTTGCACCGAAGGGGTTAAAAACACAATTTAAATGGCTACGTGTATTTTTTTATTGTGGTGCAGTTAGTTCTCCCCAGAACTAAAGCACTTTTTCTTAATACATCAGCCTTGCTGTCCTCTAAGCCACCTATTAACCCTTCAAGGGGGTATCAAAAACATTGCTTCACTCAAACGATTAAGGATCAACGGGGGGTGCAACTCACTGCTGCACCTTTGTTTGTTACAATGCTTTAGGTCCTTAAAGCTGAACGATCACCCTAAAATAATTATGCACATAACGTTAAGCATATCCAAACTAGATTTACTCAGAAGAAGTCCAGAGTTACTGACAAATCCAACTCGTTCTGAGACAGTCAGGCCTTCACCAGCGCAGGCATCTTGTCAAAGAGACATCTGCGCGCCTGCACTGTCCGTCCCGGTCTCCTCTAGGAGGGGTTGCATTGTACCTTAAGGTACAGGAAGGGACTGACCACGCAGGTTCACAGATGCGTCTACAGCAAGCTGCTTGCCTGATCTTCTCAGAACGAGTTGGATTTGTCAGTAAATTATTCTGGATAACATCCGCTTGGATATTCTTATCGTTATGTGCTAATTATGTGGATGTAACTTTAATTTGGACGATAGTTCCACTTTAACCTTTTGAGTGTCAGAGGGGTGTGTGTAGTTGTGCACCTCTCTGGAACTCAAAGGGTTAAAAATTAACCATGAAGAGAGTCCACATTTGAGTATTGGGGCTTTAAAGACAATTCAAGTGCTACACGTTCCACTGCCTTCAAATCAACCTGTTAAAGTGGATGTATCACCCCTATATAAGATAACCTGAATAATTAGGTTATATATCGGATATGAGTAAAAGAGTATTGTTTTTTTTAATCTCTATTTGGTCGAAATTGCAGTTATAAACGCTGCCCTGCAAATACTTCCACATAGACTGCAGTTATCTGCTCTGTAACTGCAGTCTGTCACTCAGCCTCTGTTCTACTCCCTCTATCCAGCCTCCACTGATGAAAGAGGCTTTCTGTCTGTATGATGCAGAGGTCTCATTGGCAGAGATTGATAACTAGCCAATGAGACCGCTCCAGCCTACAGACAGAAGCCTCCGTCATTGGAGGAGGCTGGATAGAGAAAGCGGAGCAGAGGCAGAGCGATGGACTGTTGTTACAGAGCAGGTAACCACAGTCTATCCAGAAGAAGGTGCAGGGCAGATTTTCTAATTTCAGTTTCTACACAAAAAAAATTAAGACACTTTTAGTCATAGTCGATATATAACCTAACTATTCAGGCTAACTTATATAGGGCTGATACATCCCCTTTAACCATTACAGGTTCTGTAAGTTTGGAATTCATCATAAATTTGCTTTCGTACGTCCAAAATTGTGTTTTGCTAACAAGAAGGCTTATGAAGGAAGCTAGAGTGATGCAAATTTGGGGCAAACCAACTGCACCATAAGGGGGAAACAAATATTCTCAATTGATTAAATGGGGTTCTTAAGCCCTTGAATGCAAGAGACATCTCCAGTACCTTGATTCTCAATGTGTTGGAAATCTCTTTTGCACTGTTTCTCAACCAGTGTCACCTGGGGTACTTGGAGCACAGACAAAAGAGAGGAATTAACTAGACGTCATGGATTTAAAAACCCCATTTAAATCAAAGAGAATTTTGAAATGTTTATCTCGTCCCTTCTGTACAGATGGTATGTCCCTGAGTTGCACCGTGTAAGCTTCCTGCTTAAGTCACAAGGGGGGATTATTCACTAAGGCATGATATAGAGGTGAGAAGTGGAGATTACTCCTCAAGTGATATCACTTATCCAGTTCCTATGTTATTCTATGGAGCCAATTCATCATAACTCCCAAGTGTCCCTCTTTAGGAGGGACAGTCCCTATTTGAGACCCAAATCCCTCTGTCCATTTTTCCCACCCTGGACTCTTTTTAGGAGATCAGACTGTGTGGTGTGTGTATATAAGTGTATCACATTGCTCCACAGCAATAACACTCACATTAATGTTTGATTAAACATCAGTATATATGTTTATAAATTAGTTTCTCTAAATAAAATACTTTGGTCAGTTACACAAAGAGGTGTCAGTAGGTCATGAAATAACCTAAATATTCCTGGTAGTACACTGCCCAACAGCCACACCCCCTAAAACACTTGTCCCTCTTTGGCCATTTGAAATGTTGTGAAGTATGAATTCTATATTAAGTTTGGAGATCTTAGTGCATAGGATCCATAGAATAACATAGGACCTGGAGAAGTGATCACTGTAGAAGTCATCTCCACTTTATCACCTCTTCATCATCGTCTCATAATTTTTTTTTCCCCTGATACACACTCTTCCCCTGGAACACATTCATCAGATCCTGAACCCTACTGATGACTGAATTAATAAAGTCACAGAGCACAATGACAGATTCTCTTATATCTGTTAACCATGAACGAAGACCATTGTGAAAAGGGGGCTTGCAGACTGAGAGGGCTACAAGTTCTTACAGTTTTAAAAGCCAGACAAGTGAATGGGTATAGTCTTAAAGGGATAGTAATGTTTCGCAATAAAAGCAGCTCCAATTAATCTTCATAGTATTTGGGACATGGAGAGTTATTTGAATACTGCCAGAGTTGTAGTTCAAGAGTAATTGAATGATAAAGTATCCCCCTCCTGCCCCTTTTACTGATGTAACACTGCTCACCTCAGAGCAGCAAGACTGTCCGGATGGATCAAGAGAGGGACAATCTTCAGTGTGCATAAGGTTTCCACATCTGAGGGGAGGTGGCTTACACTAGATAAAAGGCGTGGGAGGGGGATACTTTATCATTCAATTAATCTTGAACTACAACTCTAACAGTATTGCTATAACACTCTTTATGGCCTAAATACTATGAAGATTAATCTGAGGTTCTTTTTTTTGTGAAACATTACTATCACTTTAAAGTGAGATATACACAATTGTAACAATATATGATGTTATATACTTTAAATAGATAAGACTAAATGATCATAGGAAAAGATGATCCAAACTTTTGCAATTTTGTTTGCTGATTGATTCAACATTACTGAGAGAATGTAAGTTCCTGTCCAATCTATTAGGTCTGAATCTACTGAAAAGGAGAGAGAGATACCCATCCAACAGTCCTGGCTTGATCAGAAATATATTATAGCAATTTGCTTAAACACAGTATAAATTGTAATAACCACTGATGAAAGTATAAGCTTTAGTAACCAGCTTGATCACAGTATAGATTTAGTAACCCATAATATCAATTGTAGTTACCTAGTGAAGCACTTCTCCTGCCTTGATAAGATCGGAACCTTTTAGACCAGTGGTTCTCAATCTTTTTTTGCTCGGGGCACCCCTAACACATAATCTTGAACATTTGGGGCACCCCTAACATATTTAATGGACTTTATCAAGGGCAAAATGAAGAGTACAATACATAAATATACATTATTATTAGGTCTTATAATCATAATACCAGAACTAAACATATTGTGCATAACAATTTCTATAAATCTTTATTTAAAAATACATTTTTGTTAGTCTTTATAGAAAACACAAGGCACCCTAAGCTGATGTCCGTGGCACACCAAAGCGCCACGGCACCCTGGTTGAGAATCACTGTTTTAGACTGATGGTGAGAGAATACAAAACTGCTGTTTTTATGCTTTAGACATCATGTGATTGTTTGAAAAAGAAAACACAGGTCTTGAAAATGGGCAGTTTCTGATAAATATCAATTTAAAATGGACCTGTTACTTACAAAGCTTTAAGTCTCATATAATGTATCTATGTAAATTGCCTAAACCATGTGTTTGTTTTGCAAATGAGTTAATAGTTTTAGGGATTTTTTTAAATAAATTGGATAATCTAATCTTAGTAGAGCTTTGTTCTCTGACCTGGTCAGATAAAGCTGCATAATTTAATTTCTCACATGCCTAAAAAAAATCATATTTCTCTACCTTCTTAGGTTGCTAAAGTGGATCAGTTTCCACCAAAGGGGGTGGAATAACTTAATAAGGAGGAATAATCATTAAAATTCCTTCAAGATGAAAGCACCCACTGAGGGGAGGACTTTGAGAGGTGATATCTCCTCATCTTATATAATAATTCGCTAAAACGTGTGTAACGATGCAGTCATGCGCAGTAGAGACTGCTGCGCATGCTGCAGTCATGAGCAGTAGAGACTGCCCGCTCCTTTGGAGCATCCAGCTCTGTATCAGTCGTGGCGCGGGCAGTCTCTACTGCACATGACTGCCCCACGACCATCTGGCAGTGGCACTGTGGTACATATAACGGGTTCTTCAACTAGTTAAAAAATAAAGAAATAGTGCACCTTTGAAAACAAAAATAAAAACAGTGTAAAGTAAATTGGTCATATTTAATCAATAATTAAAATTTTTAAAGTGATAACTAGCTCCACTTTAACTGACTAGTTTGGCTTATCCCTAATCATGAAATGCAATGTGTCTTATAGTTATGATATAGTTATCTGATGCAAGCCACCAGAAGCTGCTCGGGAAGCAAATATATTTTTGCTCACTGGCATATGATAGTAAGTGCTACATGTATAGATCTATTAATTTTAGTTTGTTTTACATAGTGCATTTGTTTCTGATATTTGCATATATAATCCTAGTTGTTATTCAAGTCATGGACCTTAATAAACCAGTATAAGTCTGAGTGCATGGCTCCATCCTCCTACTCATTACAGAATACAAAGCATAAAAAGATCACTGTGATTTAAAGCACAATTCAATTTCCTATGTGCACTGAATATTGACAACTAAATAAGGACCATGGTACATAAAATAGATTCCAGAAAATATATAAGTATTTAATTAAATATAGCAAAGATAACATGGGAAAAGCTCCATATGCATTTGTCTGAATTATTACTTTACATGCTAAAAAGGCAACATTTTATTTAATATGTATTCATTTAGTAGCACAGGATACACTCATAAAGGGATTGTTAATACTTAAAATGTGAAAAAAAAAATGTTGTAGGGTTTATCCCCCTGAATAAAACAAGGATACTTCCACTGCTGAAAGGTTGTTTTTTTCAAAAGTTATTACAGCACAAAATTGAATTTTTTAGGTGCAATATCACAGTGACCTGAAATTGTACAGTGGCGCTGTTGCTACACCATCCTATGGACAGCTCTGGTCCTGGGACCATAAATCTCCTTTGAGCTATAATAACTTTTGAATAAAATACCTTTCAGCAGTGAGAGTACCCTTATTTTAGTCAGGGGGATAAACCCTACAACATATTTTTTTTTTTACATTTTAAGTATTACTATCCCTTTAAGGCAAAAAAGGCACAACACCTTTCCATTGTGGTTGATTAAATGGACACACACATCCAAATTCTTCAAAAGACTTAAACAACATTAAAGCACATGTAATTTACTTAAATACTATGTTCATTATGCACAAAATATGCACAAAAGTGGAGCATTCCAGGATAAACCAACCATTTTCATTTATTTAAATGTAGCTTTTTTTGTTATAATCTTTTTATTAAGGATTTTGCCAAAACTTACAACTGTTGGCCAATACGAGATAGGTTAAAGTGAATATCAAAGTTAAGTAGCCAATAAAATGTCAGGTACATAAAGCAATGCAAAGAAAGCTTACAATTGCAATTACAATAAGCATCCATACTGCTCGAACCAAGCACAAGAATGAGGGAGTAAAAAAAAGGGAGGAGGGGAAGAGGAATATGGGGGGGGGGGGTGGAGTGAGTAGTAAAGCATACTTTTACTTTGGACATATGGCACCAAGCCTCCTTCTCTAAGGTTAGAGAGTTTCATGTGGTCCAGCTCATTTTCACTAACTTATTTTCTATTCTATACCTCCTGTTTATTTGAACTGTCAGGAATTATTGAAGCAGCTACTCACTTCCCGACAGATAAAACTGTTATAATATTTGAATTATCCAACAACCAGCAGTGGGAACACCCTTGTTTTACTCAGCAGAAAAACCAATAACATTCATATAAAATGTTTACTGTGCCTTGAATGCAAGAAAATCTCAGCATGTTGATTACTTGATGAAATCTCCAGTATAGGGTGACCACATATCCAGTCTGCCATTCAGGGACACTGCAGAGATGAGAGTAGCAGAGTACTTGTTCTCGGCTTTGGTGCAGTCATGCGGAAGAGGTCATTGTACATCACCAGACATAAGTACACTGCCTGCTCTTTATCTGGCGCACCACAGAGTTCTAAACACTAGAGGGGGAACTGCCCTTTGACTGCTGTGACAGAAAGTAATGACTGTGGTGGACTACAAGAACAGGTACTTCACCCCCTTAGACTAGCCTTATACTACTACAAAATTGAACTGCAGCTTCTGTTGATATCAGGATGAAGGCTCCATTCTCTCTAGTATTTAGCGAACTGTCTGGAGGCCATTTTCTTGTAGTCTAGCAGAGGCATCACTTCCTGTCACAGTAGGCAATGGGATGTTCTCCTTCTAGTGTTTAGACCTCTTTGCTCTGGAGTCTTTTTTCCAGGACTTTTTATTGTCCCAGGAAGTCGTCATCAGGGACAAGGGACACACATTCAAAATAAGGGACTGTCCTGGGTAATCAGGGACAAGTGGTCACCCTACTCCAGTGTGAATGTCCAGAAACATTAAATTGGGCCTCATGTATAAGGGCAAAGAGAGGGCAGTTCTGGGACAAACCAACTGAACTGTAGAGGGGCAAAAACATTCCCCAGATTCCCATTGATTTAATTTGGGATTTTAAAGGGATAGTAATACTATCTTGTAGCTATTAAAAACTTAAACTAAATGCCCCCAGTCCCATATCTCAAACCTTTTTGGTTTGAGAGATAACTTTAGTTAAAGTTGCTCCCTCCCCTTTCCCTGACGTCAGCTCTCTAGCTGACTGCAGGGGAATCAGGTCCTGGGACTAGCCGGCAGCTCTGCAGCAGAGCCGACATCAAGACATTGAAAAAGAAATCCTTCTCCAAGCATACTTTGTCCCTCCGGTCCCGGGACTGGATTCCCCTGCAGTCAGCTAGACAGCTGACGTCAGGGAAAGGAGAGGGAGGGGGGAAATTTAACTACGATTATCTCACAAACCATAAAGGTTTGAGAGTTGGACTGGGGGCATTTACTTTAAGTTTTTAAAGGGACAGTAATGTCCCAGAAAAAATATTTATTGTTTTGTAGTGCTTAAAAATTTCAACTAAATGCAACAAATCTATGGTTTGAGAGATAGTCCTATTCAAAGTTCCCCCCTCCCTTTTCCCTGACGTCAGCGCTGTGCTGACTGCAAGGAAATCCTGTCTGGGGACCAACTGGCGGCTCTGCAGCAGAGCCGCAATCGCGTCATTTAAAAAGAATGACTTCATTGGAAAGGTCTACAAAGTGTGCCTGGTTTGCAAGCAAACTTTGAGACCATTCCAATGAAGTAATTCGCTTTACATAATGCGATTGCGGCTCTGCTGAAGAGCCTCCTCGTATCGGCCAAAAAATGGCAAACTTTAAATGTGAATAGGATTTATTGCATTTAGTTGAACTTTTTAAGAACGACAAAATGATACATATTTTTTCTTTGACATTACTAACACTTTAATAGCTACATGATGAAGGTTTGTAAAAATTACTATCCCTTTAAGCCATCAAATGCTAGAAGAAATTTGAAATAATGCTTTGGAGATATCTTTAGCATCCAGGGGGTTAAACTCTCCATTTAAACTGATGCTGATTTTTGTTTTATAGTGCAGTTGGATTGTCCAAGATTTGATCCATTTTGTCTTTATATATAAAGTTCAGTTTGTTTGATTTAAAGTAAGTTAAATTAGCATTCAATCCAAATTTATCCTCACTGGCTATTTGGATTGCTAGTCCAGTAACAGCTAATGAGCCACTAGTTGCTTCCTCGTGAATCTACCAGAATTTCAGCATGCAAATAGGAAGCCTTTGTCTCTCCTGATACTGTTGGACTACAACTACCATCATCCTTAGCACTTGCAGTCCAAAAAAAGACAGCAAAACACAGGTACTGAGGAAAACAAGAAGACCTGAAGGAACACAATACCTATATTGGGAGAGTGGGAACATTTTTAGAGGGATTGTTAGTAATGGGGAAGAACTGGGCCATAGAGGGCCAGACCCACAGGTGTCACTGGAGACAACTCAACTGTGCATGGCAGTCTGCCCACACGTGATCAAAGTGAGGTTATTGGGATTCCATAAGTGCAACTAAAGGAACTACAGGAACTCGGCATATTGTATAACTGTAGCTTTATGTGATGTATCTACACAGTAACTGACATGCATCCTTTCACTCTATCCTTGTGAGTGTAATGATTGTGTGTCTTCACACTGCAGTATGTGATTTGCCCTTGACTTTTGTTTCCAAGCCAGCTGAAAAGCAAGGAGAGATGGAGTTGTGGAGAGACAATGAAGCAATATGCATTCTCATACCTGTGAGCTTCTGTTTCTGGAACTCCTCTGGTGCTGCTGGGCAGGGGCGTTTCTAGGTTCCAAAAACATCTGGGGCTAGAGTCCATGGCAAAATTCCACTGCTCGTCAGGTACCCGCTTCCCGCGTTATTTACAATAACCACGTGCACACAACCACACTTACATTTATGTAGTATTCTCAGTCTACCATAAACTACACTCAGGAGAATAAAAGAGTTATTTAGCGATTTATTAGTTACAAGATAAAAATGCTTTTTTAACGCTGTGGCTTCCTTTACTCCATACAAGCTTAACCCCTTAATGACAGGCCGTACACGCACCTTGCGGTCCGTTAAGGACCATGGAGCATTTTTTTTTTCTTTTCTCGGCTGGGTTCCGGACTCCCCAAACGGCGTGCAGCCATGAGGAGAGCCCAGAATTCCATGACGGTCCAGTTCCGTCATGGGTCCTTAAGGGTATAACAACCCATGACGGAACAGGACCGTCATGGGTCCTTAAGGGGTTAATATAGTGCTAGCACATTTACTTGTCACTCTGCAGTTATAAGCTACTTGATTTTGACAAAATTCTTTGGCTACTAGAAGGACCCAGAGTGGTAGTTACAGCTGCTGGAAGGACCCAGAGTGGCAGTTACAGCACAAGGCCAGTGTCAGCACTATTAGTACCTCATGTGATCTAGTCTCCAAAGTTTTTTTATCAGACAACACCTGAATTATTTAATATCTGATAACTAGAAAAGTAGGTGGCCATGTCACCATTTTAATCATTGCAACATGGCCACCTACTATTCTAGGTGTCAGTTAGTAAATAATTCAGGTGTTTTCTGATAAAAAAAACTTTGGAGACTAGATCACATGAGGTACTAATAGTGCTGACACTGGCCTTGTGCTGTAGTTGCCACTCTGGGTCCTTCCAGCAGCTAAAGAATTATGTCAAAATGGATTGTGTGGCCACAAGACATTTTTTTGCGACGTTTTAACAGTGACCCCACTCACTTTTAAGCTCCTGAGTCAGCCCCCTTAGCCGCAAATGGTGGTCAAAGGGGCGTGGTTTATCTTCAAATGGGGGCAGGGCTTTCTGGTGGCACCACAAAAATGGGAGGAATTGGGCGGGAAAGAGCAGAAGCTCGTAGAGTTTAAATGCAATCTGGAGAATCAGCCTCTGCCCGGAGACCCGGTAATTCAGTCTCAAAACCGGAGAGTTCCCAGGTATGGCAATACTTAAGCCCTTAAAGATCAGAGCAGAGCAGTGAGCAACACATTGCTTCACAATGTTTTGTGCACCCCTCTGATGCTTAAGGGGTTAATTTCACTGAGATTGGATTTTTGCAGTTCCTCCCTATTTGTGTATGGCTTTTAACCCTTTAATGCTAAAGTGGTCTCTATTGCACTATTTTGCAATCTGCTCGAGACTTCCCTTGCATTCAAGTGGTTAAAAGAAGAATTAAAACAAATTTGTATTTGTACCCTATGGTGCAGTTGGTTTTCCTTAGAATTGCTCCACTTTTCTTGTATGCATATTACCCCAAATGTTCAGACATAATGCTGTCCTAGATATACATGAAAGGAGGCTGAATATCAAAGGTCTGAACGTGACAGAACATAGATCAACTGAGTAGACTAGTCAGGACAGGTATTGTAATATCTGCCATATAATTCTATGTTTCTGTTTTACCAATTAGCGGAGACATGCTGTACACTGGAAAGTGAAAAAATCTTTACCTATTACCCAGGAAATAATGAGCAATTCCATCCAGGAGAAGCATGATGTTTTCATTCTAAACAGTTGCTTGGCGTGATCAGTGAGACTTTCATTAGGAAGGATCTTGGTGCCTTCAAATCTGTCCGCTGCATTCAAAACTAGCAGACCGAGGAAAATAGTAAAGGAAGCTGCATGAGCGACAAACTTCATGAAAGGTCCGCGCATTATCTTACCAAGCTGAAAAAGACAAGATATCACATAAACTACAGAGTAAGCAACTAAAAGTTATAATTGATACAGGAGGAAAAACTATAATGTCAATAATTTATCAGCAGATCATCCTTTCTTGTTAACACCATGAATGCCGCTGGGAGATTTTATCCTCTCTATTGAAGCCATTTGTCTGTATATTCACTGACATGGGGATTCAATGTGTTGTGTAGCACTCTGGTCCTGAAAGGGTTAAGATTACCTTTTTTCCACCTAGCAACTGTTATGGCTGCCTCCATGGACATACTGATGGAAGATATTATCTCTTACAAAATGCGTTGCGTACCCCTCTGGCACCCAGAGACTTTGTCCTGGGGGACCATACAGGGTTAATTCTAATTGTAGAATTAGCTGAAATTCTGTTTAAAATGTGTTCAAATTACATCATATGTGAACAATGAGCCATTAGTCCAAGGTAGGGAGGAAAAAAATATACAATGTCAGTTTAATGGCAGATGGATAGTCAGTTGGAGCCAAGGTGGCTGAGAGAGACGGACTCCCTTATGTGTAGGACATAGCAAAATGACATGTTTATAAGGTTTTTGATAACCCTTTTGACCTTTCTCAGTCTTGACGAAAGCCACATGATCTGACATAAAACTGATTATAGGTAAAATTCTAAAGTAGAGTAAGAGCTCCACCCAGAGTCTTGAGAGCATTATGACTGGGATTACCCGCATTCCTTGAATAATTAGAGATATATTAATATCCAATCAGGGCAGACCGGTGATGTCACAGTATAATGAGATGGCTCTTTGTCCAATCATTGGAAAAAGGTGGGGATAACTGATAAGGCAAAAATTGCAAATATAATGCCCAATTACTCTTAGTTAGGGGTCTTTGACTCAACTTAACTGGCTGAAACAGAAAAGGTGACTTCCTGAAGGCTTTGCTGATCCTGCCATCTCACAGAGAAATACAAAGAAACTTTGATTGGTAACTATATCATTTATTCATTTAGATTCATTTAATCCAGAATTTTATAATTTTTCTTCTGTTTGAAGAACTTAGTTTTAAATTTTCTTAAGTGGACTGGCCAACCATTTGGGATAATTTATAATAAGCTAGATTTAGCTATTAAATTCTGGAAATAATAGAATCTATATATAATTATTGTGAAATGTTATAAATTGCCAATCAGTATAATACAGTATATAGCGTGGGTTATTTATATTAGCTAATATTAATCTTGGTATTCCTAGAGTAATATTTTGTGGTTCTGGGAAGATTGTAATAGTTAATATTTGATACAGGGTATTCTTTGAATCCAGTTATTAACCCTTTAACCGCTATTTGTCTGCTGTTAGTGGTGTTTTCTTTGGAATTCTCTGTGTATGTGCTAGGCTTATATTTTGTAATTTGAAAGTATTATCTCAATAGACAAAATAACTGCTGGGTGTGGCATCTGTTTTAAACGTCTGTATTAACTCTTGGAGTGCCTATAGGTTTTATATAGGTTGCTATTGTCATAATATATGTTGACTGAAGTTGGTTACTTTATAGACATATGTGGCATGAAGTAATTCTAAGTAGATTATTTTTATAATCTTTGTTTGACTATATTAATTGCTATTTATATATTTTTATTCAGAGGTATTCAATATTGAATTCAGTAGATAATTAAATTATAGAGATTTAAAATCTGGGATTTTATTCCAGCTATTCCCTAAATTTGATTATTATTGATATATGATACAAGGAATTGTTAGAGGAATTATTTAATTCATCTCACAATAACCCTTACATCATAATTGACATAGTCTATACAGTTTCTGGGGCAGAGGTATTAAGAGACCCTGCAGCCAACTGTATTATATTAATTGTAACAATCAATTAACTTATTCTATGCTGCTGAATGCAATTATTGTTATTATACCTCTGAATATACCTATAGGTGCTTAACCCTTGCACCGCTGTAATCTTTATGATAAATGGTGTGGTTTGATTTTCTGTGTACCTATTATAATTGCTAGTCACTTATATAGTTCATTGTTGCTGATAATTATATATACATTGTATATTGTATTTTAATAAAATAGATATATTTTTGCACAAATATGAAGGATTGATTCTTGTGATCAATTTGTTACTGTGAAGTAGCGTGTCAATACATATTAAAGATAAAGTTCTCGAATTATTTTATATTGTCATTTGTCTATTTAAGTGAAGAAATCCAACCTGAGTGGTTCTCTGTTTAACCCTTTGGATACCTTCATATAAATAGCCCGACATTAATAAACACAAGTAAACCTTAGTAAATATGGGCGACTATCCATTAAATGTGTATGTTGGTAACTGTTTGTTAATACATTTCAACATTGAAAGAAAATATTGCAGAAATATGTATAAATAAATTATAAATAATATCTGTGTAAAAATGGTTTCCATAAAATGAATTAATGAATCATAGACTGTTTTAATACATTATGTACCAAACAAAAGGCCTTTACTCATTGCTGTGTGACAGCTATTTAACATTCAGTGATTCAGAGGCTTCATCAAAAGGAAGAATTCTTTCAGGTCAGAACAGCAGAAGACATTTCCTTAGCAGATGAGCTTCAGGCTGTGTTAGAAAATCCTAGCAAATCCTAACTGCTCTTCTGAATATTGTTATTGTACCTTTGTTTAACCCTTTGAGTGCCAGTTTTTGTGTTGGATACCCCTTTATCACTCAAATGATTAGTAAAAACTGGGCTGTGTATATCCCACAAAAATCTTAGCCCTTTGAGTATCAGAGAAGTAGTCAACGTATTGCAACACAGTACCTCTATGGCACTCAAAGGGTTAAAATGTACAATGCTGATTAGCCCCTTAAGGACCAGGAGAGTATGCAATACATTGGTTCTAAAAGTGTTTTTTTTTTTTTTTTTTTTTACTATATCTATCAAATAAAAAAGCTATTTGCATTTATGTACTTAAACTTTATGTACTTTTGCAAGTATCTGAATTTTCACAAATCTGCCACTTTTCACTATTTGCTTTCAGCTCCTAAGCATAATGCAATAATGGACGCAAGTGTAGTCAAGTTGATAACTTTATATACTAAATAAGCAGATTTAGGATGTAAGCTTTTAAGAACTCTTAGGTCTCTTCCTCAGGCATGTTATACAGATAAATATGAAATCATGTCTCTTAAATACAAGTACACGTTGCACTGTTTAGAATAGAAATCAGATAAGATTATCTGATTTCTATTCTAAACAATGCAATGAATACTTGCATTTAAGAGAGATGTTTCAATTGACCTTGAAAGCTTACATCCCAAATCTACTTAGTTAGCATATAAAGGTATAAACTTGACTTTGCCTCCTGTATTTCTACGGCTAACACGGTAACAACTCTCATCTTTATTGAGGCTGAGACAGGTGAATTGATTAATGAGGATAAGGCTGACACCCTAAATACATTTTTTGCTTCAATGTGTACAAAGGAAGCAGCAATGACAGGCTGTGGGAAAACAGACAAAACCACAGAATTTCTTCCATCATGTACATGGCTTACTGAAAACAAGGTCCAAAAGAGACTTGAAAGGTTATGGTGAATAAAGCACCTGGACCTGACGGTGTACACCCAAAGGTAGTGGTTCAGTAATAGCAAGACCATTATACTTAATATTTATGGATTCACTTTAATCAGGCATAGTGCCCTGTGATTGGAGGAAAGCTAATGTAGTTTCATTGTTTAAAAAGGGGCAAGATCCAAACCAGGAAATTACAGACATGTGAGCTTGACTTCCATAGTGGGTAAGATACTAGAAGGGTTACTAACTGACAGTATTCAGAACTATCAGTGGTTTGGGGGAAGTTGGGTCAGAAAACTGACATACTAGTTTGAAGCACAACCAGCAGAGTTGTGGCCTCCACCTCCAGCCATAAACATAGCTGGTTCGGTAAGCATCCCCCACAGACCATCTGTGTTAGGCTTTCAGACCCAAAGCAGAGGGTCTCTGAGGACCTGCATAACAAAGGACGAGAGAATGAACTGCAAGACTTAAAGGAACAGTAACGTTTTATTTTGACTTTACACATTCTGCAAATGCATATGTAAAGGCAAATTACTTATGCTATTTTTTCCAACTTCACTTTTTTTACATTTTTAATTTCTGAAAGTAAGCTCACTGAATCTCTTTTTCTAGAGAGCTTTCTGGCTAGTTCACCATGACACCATGCTATGTTTTGTGCATTAAATATTTATAACTACAACTACCTTTGTAGTCCTGATAGAAAGCATTATGAAAACTGATCCAGGGAGCTCATTGTCAATGACAGAAATGTAAAACAAATTGGTTAAGATGAAAAAAAAAGCATAGGCAGTATGACTTTATATATATATTGTGCTCTTGCAGAATATGTAATATTTATCCCTTTCAGTCTTGCAGTTCAGTCTCTTTTCACAAGACCAGTTAGGGAGCCCCAGGGGTCTTTTTAAGGTCCCTGCCCCAGGTCTTGCTCCCCCTTTGGTTTCCTGTAGATTACAATTGAGCTCTGGTTGCACCAGCAGGTCTGCTCCTGATTAGAGTGATAGGTCTCCAAAGAAGTGCTGACAGGGCTGGTGCAAGAATTTTTGCCACCCTAGGCAAAACCTCATTTTGCTGCCCCCTTGGCTCGACCCCTTGTTTCCTGCCCCTTTATACCCCACCCTATTCATTTTCTCTGCCAGTGGGTGAGTAGTCACTCTGTAGTAGACATAATCAGGTGACGCTTAGCTGCTTCCAGGATGTATTTACATTGCAAATAACACATCCTTCCAGGCTGTCATGGGTACGGAAAAAGACCATCTGTCCAGCTCTACTCGCTGGGTATTTTCACCACTTACTAACACAATTGCTAATAAAATAAATGTAACATCCAAACTGTGTGTCAAGTGGAAATGTGTGATCTGTGGAGTTCACAACTGAATGCTTTGAGAGCCAGAGGGATACGCAATGCACTATACACCTCTGTAGGGTTGACACCTTTTCCTCAAAAAAATACCGGCCATAGTTGTGGGTTGGTTATGGCGGAGCCGCAAAATCGAGGAGCCACAAAAGGGGCAGAACCACTCAATGTTGGGTTAAAACATGTCTGCTGAATGGATACATGGAACCCACTGTAGCTACATAGCAAAAGCAGCTTTAAGGTGCTGATCTGGAAACCCTGGCTGTCCCACGCAGTTTCATTTGGAAGATCTGAGTGCCATCTTGGATGAAATGGGTTGTCAGGGGTGGCGATTTTCACATGAGTGGGTGGAGGATGAAATAATAATAAAAGAGAATAAAGATAAATAAATCGCTACAGTGGTGAGGATACCGACGTGCCACATCAAAGAAAAATACCAATTAGTTCCTATGGAAAAGAGTCTTCTGTATGTAAGAGGAAAATGCTTTAATTCAGATTTACAAACAAAAATTAAACATAACACAATATTGTTGGACACGTGCACAGTCATGTGTAGTAAGGGGGCATACTGTGTTAGTGATAAGGGATCCTCAGCACCATGTGTAACTTGCATGGCAGTGAAAGGAACTCAGGCAAAGTAAGAAGTTTACAGTGATGGGCATTAAGAGCAATTTATGTACAGCGATTGCCAATGAGTACTGATGGGCAGAACAGGGTCCACAAGATACTGTTTCATTCACAATCTAAGCACAGCCTGTGGATGCACAGACAGATAACAGGCATCTTGCACATACAATTAACTCATGAATGCTAGTGAACCAAATAATCTAAATAGCTAGTCGTCCTACGTGCAGTGACACTCGGTGAAAAGGCAGACTGAGCGGAGACAGGCCTCTCTGCTCCTCACCGACCTGTCTGTACACCTTGATAGGATGCTCGGTGCCCCTGCTGCTCCTCCTCCTCTGCCAGTGCCCTGGTTACTCCGTCAGTCACTCTTCTGATATCCTGTGATACGCTACAGGATAACTTGTACTTACGGTGGTCATCACATTGCCATGCTCTTTGTATCCTTTGAAGATACAGAGTCCCCCGCTTAACCACACTCTCTACATTAACTCCCACCACAGGCAAAAAGAGCAGCCGCCGCAGCCTCCTGTTTGCTTGTTTTACCATGATATGAGTCCTATCTCTCCCTACTCGCAAGCCAGGACGGGCAGCCAGTCACCTGATGGACTCACCATTAACCATTTTCTTACCAATTGTACAGCATATCCAAGGATATTATTTTGTTTAGTAGCTATCTCATGCGTTAGATGTATAGCTAGGGTCAGGCATCCGCTAATGTAATGCAGAAGTCTTTAGAAACAGAGCTCACAATCATGTTGTCCTCTCATATAGCAGGAGTAACAGCCCTGCCCCAGATGCACACAAATACCGGCTTTTCAATTGTCGTTATAGTAGTTATACCAGCACCGACTCAAGTGCGCTAATTACCGGCTTTGCTGGTAAAATACCGGCCGGGTGGCAACCCTACACCTCTGACAGATGGTTAAACATATCTTTTTAATATTGGCACTTAGACTTATTTACAGTGTAATCAGAACCAGTCTCATGACTCCACAGGTGTTCTGTGTGCTCAGTGGCAGTCAGCTTCCATTTCCACAGTAAGAGGAGCCATGAGATTGGCAGTCACATGATTAAAGAGATCTCCTTTTAGCAATGACACTCAGACTTATACCTCCATGTATATGCAGAGCAAGTCTCTTCAATCCCTGTATATGTTCCTTTGTACTCAGCGACAGTCAGTCACCTCTTGCACTCAGCTTCCATTTCCACAGTAAGAGGTGACTGGCCGAACACTGAGCACACAGAACATACACAGGGATCAGAGAGACTCGCTCTGAGCAAACATGGAGAAACAAGTCAGAGAGCCATTGCTAACAGGATATCGGTTTAATCACCTGACTGCCAGAGAAGTGGGAAACTCACTAGGAAGTGAATACTCATTTTACATAGTCTTCTTTAACTCCTGGAGGACCAGATGACATACAACATATAGTGAAGCAATGCTTTGAACAGCCCTCTGGTCCTCAAAGGGTTAACCATTTGAGTTCCAGAACAGAGTCCAGGGTTTACAACCTGATGTTGTGGACATGCCTCCTGCTAAAAGCACAATTTGCCTCATGGGCCTGAGGCAGTGTATTAAAGGGATAGTAATACTTCGTTTTAACTTTATTTTATTTTGTAGGCATTAAAAAAACATGAAGAATGATATAAGTCTTATCTCTCAAACCTTTATAGTTTATGAGATATTCACAAGCAAAGTTTCCCCTTCCGCCCCTTTTACCTAGTGTAAGCCATCTCTTCTCAGATGTGAATCTGGTTGTAAGACCAGACAGATAACAGCAGGGGACAATCTTCTTTGCATGAAAACAATGAAAGCCCTTCCCCCCTTAACAAGTTTTTCAGCTTTTTCCCTTATCTTAATTGAAGATTGTCCCTCTCTGCAGTCTACCTGGAAACCTCCCTTCTGATCTGGCTGAACAGAGGGGGAAACTTTGCTTGTGAATATCTCTTAAACCATAAAGGTTTGAGAGATAAGACTTATATCGTTCTTCATGTTTTTTTAATGCCTACAAAATAAAATAAAGATAAAACGAAGTATTACTATCCCTTTAACTGTACTTCATTACAGGTGCAATCCTGTGTTTGAGGAGGCTCTGCCTCCCAAAGCCTGTCCCTTGGATAACTAGCAGCTGGTGAGAAAATGGACTATGGTGTCCCAATACCAACCATCCCACCCATGTTTCCTACACAGAAAAAAATATATTACTACTAAAAGTTGTTGCGTCTCATCAGTTCTGATTAGACACTGGGGGTAAATGAGAGAGAACAATGGTGTGAGAAGAAAATAAAGAGCTGGAATGAAGGGGAGAGGGAAAAGATGTCAAAATACTCTGAATTGTTGTTACTTTGGTTACCCCACTGTTCTGCTGCAATCACAGCCTACAGGTCTGGGGTACATAAAGTGTCTGTTCCCTTCTCACCCACCACTGCTGCATGAAAGCCCCTCTGGGGAGAGCAGGTACCTCTCTGTAGAACTAAGTTGCCTCTGTGCTGTGATGAGGGCAGAGGAATCATGTTGTGCAGCTGGGCTATTAGATTTGCTCTGCCATTGGTGCGCTATACTTCAAACATGCTCCGTACATGAAAGTACTGCACGTTCATATCTAGCACTCTAGCCTTTATTACAGCAGGGGATGCACTGTCAGACTTCTCCCACTCCAGTTCAGTCCTGAAACATCAGCATGCACAATGTCCAGTCATGGTGTCTGCTTTAACCTCTTAAGTGCCAAAGGAATGTGTGCAACACACAAATGCTTTTCCCATTTTGAATTAATGTGGTCCTGGAGTGACAATTCTGTTTTCTCTTAATAGATTTTCTCACACTAGATAAAAAAAACAATAGTTTCTTGCTGTGATAAACCATTTGACTGCCAGAGGAATATGCTGAAAGCATCTGTGTGTTGCACAACCCTTTGGCACTCAATTGGTTGATCACAGCAAGAAAATATTGTTTATCTTCCCTTTTCCCCAGATATATATACCCTGGTGCGCATTGTCTTTGTATATGCTTTGGGTTTCACCTGCCCTTGCTCTCTGGATCACTACTCTCGAGGCCACACACACACAGTACTGACATGAGTCATGACAGCAGCACAAAGCTTAACAACACTGCATCCCCAGGACTTAAGCAGTCCTTGCAGCTGCATGCCATGATGTCAGCCAGCCTCCGACATTGCAAGACACCTTCTGCAGCAAGGACTCACCAGGTTCCCGGGAGAACTTATAACTTTGAGTGCCAGAGGAGTATGCAATATATTGCTTAGCAATGCGCTGGATATCCCTCTGGCACTCAAAGGGTTACGTGACAAGTGAAGCCAGCACACAGCAATAAACGGGGGCCCCCAGTATAGTCTAATGGGCAAAACTAACTCCTCACTCCTGGATGTGAGTCCACCAGCTTTCAGCCTCACTGCGCCCCCAGTAGATGTGCACCTGAGGCCGGTGCCCACCTCTCCTATAGGTGGCGCCGGCCCTGAGTGCTGAACTGGCTCTCTTATTTTAGGGCATAAAATTATATTTTTTTTTATTGAAGTTTTCTCTTTCTAATTAAAACACAAAATAAAGATACATTTAAAGAAGATCCACATATTCCTATAAACATTAACATACAACAAAGAATATGATGAACACCCATGGAGTACGAACAAGATAAAGTGTCATGTTCTAAGGCATGTGGCCTCTCAATGGTGCTATGTCATGTTTTTCACATCCACTTGCCATTGCAGAGACAAAATTTCCATATCCATATCAGACTGGCCCTGCCCACAGATAACCCAGCTATGAAATGTCACACAAATTCTCTTCACACCAGAGAAACAGCAAACCCATAGACCAGGGCTCGAGTCATGCAGGAACGCATGGGAACGGCGTTGCTGTACATTTTGCACAGCAGGAATGCCGTTCCAGCTAGCAGGATTGGTGAGGTCTGTGCAGAAGACACAGACCTGTAGCTGCTGAGCTCCCTCGTGAGCTCTTTAGTAATGCAGAGCGCTGGGAGATGAAATCTCCATGACTTCATCTCCCAGTGCTCTGCATTACTGAAGAGAAGACCGCACGGGAACTACAGCAGCTACAGGTCTGTGCCAAAGGAGTCACAGACCTCTCCTGCCATTCCGCTGGACCACCAGGGAGATAGGAAACAGACATGGGGGGGCCAATGTGAGGGGCAACATCGGGATGACGGGGCCAATGTGAGGGGCAATATGGAGATGATAAGGCCAATGTGAAGGACAATATGGAGATGATGGGGGCAATGTGAGGGCAATATGGAGATAATGGGGGCAATGTAAGGGCAATATGGAGATGAGGGCGGCAAGTTGGCACTGATGGGGGCAATATGGAGATGATGGGGGGAAATGTGATGGAAATGTGGAGTTGATGGGGGAAACGTGGAACTGATGGGGGGCAATGTGAGGGCAACATGGAGATGAGAGGGCAAGTTGGAGCTGATGGGGGCAATATGGGGGAAATGTGAGGGCAATGTGGAGATGATGGGGGCCAATGTGGAGGTAATATGGAGATGATGGGGGCAATGCAAGGGCTTTGTGGAGATGATGGGGGCAATGTGGAGATGATGGGGTGCTATGTGAGGGCAATGTGGAGATGATGGGGGCAATGTGTGTGCATGCATGCAACAGTGATAGAGACAAAGACACATGCAACAGACATACACACATATAGACACAGAAACCCCCACACACATGCACTGACATACATAGAGTGAGACAGACACACTCATACATGCAATGATACACATACATGTATAAAGAGAGGAGCACATATTTATTCTTGGGTGGGGGTGAAATCTTGGGTGAGTTCCCACACTTTTTTTTCTCAGGACTCGACCCCTGCCATAGACATAGGTTTCTGCCTATGTGGGCCTCGTTGGTATGGTGCAGCTGAACTATCTGGCCATTGCTCAATGATACATAGGAAATGGCCAGATATGATCTGGCCAGTGCCGAATAAACGAGTGGTTAATGCACAAATACACTCTCTGATTTCCATGTGCATTCAACAAGGTTTGTTTCTCTGTCTACCGCAGTCTGAAGACCGGCAGTCAGTAACTGACTGGGGTGCGACCTTTCACTACCTGACATGAGAATCTCACGCTGTCATGCAGTGCTAGATTCTAATGCTGACATTTTTATTCTGGTGACATGGTTAATGTATCTTGTGGTCGCATGCTCTTTCAAATGCAACCTTTTAAAAGTAAACCGGCTGGACTAAAGGGTTTAAATAGATCTCCAGCCTGTCCCACAAATACAGGCATAACCTTATACTTGTGGTCGGAGCCTACAGCAGGGGAAGGGACGAGAGTGAGAGAGTAGCGAGGATGGATGATGAGGTGTGGCAGAGGCGTAGGTGAGAGGGCCTAGGCTAGAGTGAGTGGAAGTGGGCCTGATAAGAGGAAAAGAGAGATAAATAGTGACTGACAATTCAGTGCACGAGGGAAGCTAAGCAGATTTTATGTGGAGGGTCTTGAATGTATTTAGTAAAACATGATGACTGTCAGAGGCCCAGTTTTTGAATGATATGGGCTGGGACTGCATTTTTTGAGGCAGCACCAATTCAGAAAGAGTGGCCTGGATAAATATGCAGAAAAAACACACACAAGAGTGCACCCAATAGTGCCTGTTATCTTTATAACCAGGATGACAGTACAAGCAAAGAAATACTCACAAAAATGGTTGTGGAAGGGCATATACCCAACTACAACAAACCGGGCATACAGAGATTTTATCCTGTCTCTGTTCAGTTGACTACGGCTTGAAGTTATGGAGTCCACAAGATGCTGCTAGTTTCATATAAAAACTTTTTTATCATGTATATCACAACGTGAAAAATATAAAATATCTGCTAGAAAATGCTTAAAAGAACAAAGGCTAGCTAAACAACGTTTCATAGTCCCCTGAATACTTCATCAGATTCAGCATCAGCCACAAACACATGACTGCTTCTGTGCGTTCGGGCAGTCTCTACTGCACATGTCGGCATCGGACAAACATACATTTGGCCTTTTATCATGCACTTTGACCCATGTACATGGGCTTTTACACTAGTAATAGAATAAAACGAAAAAATGCCAGACAAGTAATCTCTGTGAGAGAGTACCAGCTTACTCCAGTTATACACCGGTCTTTGGATCTCTTTAGTGTCATGCAGCTGGTTTATTGAGATGTTTAAGGGACTAAGAATCAAGCCAAAGCAGTGCTAAATGCTCACATACAAACAAGAAAACCATGAATTGTTTTTCTACAGAAAGAGAAATACACCTCACTGAGGAGACCCAAGAGGGCTGACATACACATCTGGGGTTTACTGGTACACTCATGCAAAGGAAACTCACCCAGCATTTCAGCTCTTGGCTGTCCTTTAGAGATATGTGCACATGGACGGTTATCATTTGTAATGGTACTAGAGAGCTAAAAGGCTCCTGAGTGGTGACTAACCACAGAGCAAGCCAAGTATGCTTTTGTTCTGTCTCAGTGAGAATTTCAGTCATCCTTTTATTTATTATTAAAAAAACACCTCTACATAAATAATGTATTAAAGGAGAAGTAAATGGTTTTATGAAAAAAACAACACATATTCAGGACTTTCCCCGCTGAGTAAATGTATTTATTGAAGTTTAAAGTGTTGTAGCCAGATTTACGTTATTTAAGTATTCTGTTGCCTTTGATGGTAGAGGGGAGTCACTTAGAACTGTTGTTCATACAATGTGATAATAACTCGTGAGTCACTTCCTGGCAGTTTGAACTTTCAGGAAGTAAGCTCCCTGAATTTTCTTATGCAGAGAATAGAACAGCTTTGAACTCTTGAATAGAACAACTGCCAGCAGTAGGAGTACCCTTGTTTTACGTAGAAGGAAGTCTTATAAAATACAGGTTTTCAATTACAAAATGTTTGCTGCTTCTTTAATCCCTTACGGACCAGAGGAGTGGGCAATGCATTGATCTGGAACTCAAAGGATTAAGTGGTTAAGTGATTTGACTTTTCTAATAACTCACAATATTTGTGTTGTATTTTGATGGGGTGGCTGAATATAGAACATTCTTTAAAATGCTGAATTACCTTACTGCATGGTGCAATCCAGTATACAATTGAAAGAAATGGCAATCCTATTGCAACAGCTAAAACAACCAGGAATTTTACAGCTGTAGTCTGTTGACGTAACCCTGATATATTTTCATACCAGATTGAAAGAAGCTGCTGTTGACAGTTTGGATGAGCTACAAACTGGAAATGAAAACAAACATTATTATTGCATCCTTTATTCATTTTTTTCAAAGCAGAACATTCAAAATCACATTTGAAGGAACAATAACTTAAACACCCAGTACTTCATGCTAGCATCTGTAAATATTCTTTGTTTTCTGAAGCCTAAAATCTTGCCTTTTTCATGTCCCCTGACTATCATTACCACAGCAATCTTGATAAGATCTTAGAAGCGATAGTGTTGTATTTTATGTAAATGAGCAGAGATAAATTAACAGCCATTCTCAAGACAAGAATAGTGGATTCAAATCTCAATAAACAAACTACCTTAAAGAGATAGTAATGTTTTGAAAAAACAGCATTAATTAATCTTCATAGTATTTGGGCCATGGAGAGTGTTATTTCAATACTGTCAGAGTTGTAGTTCAAGAGTAATTGAACGATAAAGTATCCCCTCCCGCCCCTTTTACCTAGTGTAAGCCACCTCCCCTCAGATGTGAAATCTGGTCCTGGGACCAGACAGGTCACAGCAAGGGACAATCTTCTTACTGTGATTATAAGGAAAACCCTGCCCCCTTGACAGTTTTTTCAGGTTTTTCCTTATGCTCACTGAAGATTGTCTCTCTCTGTGATCCATCTGGACAGCCTTGATGTTCTGAGGTCAGCAGTGTTACATCAGTAAAAGGGGCGGGAGGGGGATACTTTATCATTCAATTACTCTTGAACTACAACTCTGACAGAATTGAAATAACACTCTTCATGGTCCAAATACTATGAAGAATACTATGAAGATTAATTGGAGCTGCTTTATTTGTGAAATATTACTACCCCTTTAACTCTTGTCTCTTATTTCAAACAAAATTAACCAGTTGCTGTCTATATACAGCAATATGCACATGTATTAGAAATGCACATTTAGGGTTGATTTTTAGGGATCTAATTAAAAAAATAAATAAATTACAAATTCTAACTGGAAATAGACAATATTTAACCCTTTGAGTACCAGAGCATTGCATACCCCCTGGTGCTCAAAGGGTTAAAATGATATACACAACATAATTTTAAGATGTTAGCAATGGCATAACTTCAGGGCTACAGAGGGCGCTGTTGCACCTGGGCCCAGCATCCAAAGGGTCCTCATCTGCTCCTTCATCCAACAGGCTCCAGTTATAGCTCACTGAATATACTTTTTTGATAGGGCCCCCAAAAAAGGATTTGCTCCAAAGCCCTCCAATAACTGGTTACACTAATGGATGTTAGTGTTCTTTACAGAGCCCTATGCACAAAAAAAAGTGGATTAACTCGGTTGCAAATTAAATATATCTTAAGAAACAAATTCCCGAAATGCTCATTGATTAACCCTTTGAGGGGTGTGCAATGCATTGCTTCACACACACACACACACACACACCCTGGCACTCAGAGAGTTATAATTTAACCCTCTGATTGCTAGAGAGATGTACAGTGCATTGCAAAGAGACTTCTTTCTCACCCAAGGGTTAAAATCTCCATTTAAGTGGAACTCCCAACCCAAGTAAAGTTAAACCTCCAGAATTACCCATCTGGCGACTAGCTGAACAATAGTACTAGACGTCAGAATAATTATCTCCTTATAGATAAATTCTACTGCTACCTAGACTGATGGCCAGGCATCAGCACTTTAAAAGAATCGGTGCGCCTGCGCTGTCAGTCTCTTCCGGTACCATAAGGTACCTAGCAACGCTTCCTAGAGCAGACTGGGACTGACAGCGCAGACGCACAGACATCTCTATGCAAAGATGTGTGCGCTGTTTCCTGGCTGTCAGTCTCTGAAGCAGTAGAATTTATCTATACGGAGGTAATTATTCTGGCAACTAGTACTATTGTTCAGTTAGTCGCCAGATGGGTAATTTTTGGGGTTTAACTTTACTCGGGTTGGTCGTTCCACTTTAAATCAATTGGAAATGTTATTTGTCCCCTATAACACAGTTGGTTTCTCCTAGAATCACTGTACTTTTCTTATGTACATAAGACCTTATTTTTTTCCTTAGAAATAGTAACATTTTCCCATAAAGCACAAAAAATACAAGCAACATTACCACGACTGTGAAATAAGAATGCAATTATTTGTTTTAGCTATATTTTTTGGTGTGTGACAAGGAAAGAAATGTACATTTAAAAAACTGATCTTGCATGAAAATTGGTTTAGAATTGTTAGACCGCGGTATTAATTGAACCTGCTACCAAGGATAAAAGAAAGAGAATCAATCACTTATTTTATTAATTTCCTAGCATAACATTTGAGAAATAGCCGACGGCTAGCATATCAGCGCTGAAGTGGGAGGAAAATGTGATAAGAGAGTGAATCAGGAAAGGTAATGAGGATATATAAGATGTATTCATCATTATCAAACACATGCATGATGTGATGTACAATTCAGACTGGCATAATGTGGGTGGAAAATCACAACTACACCTAGAACTGGAATAGATCTGCAATTTAACAGATATAAATGTCAATTTACAAAAGTAACATTAACCCTTTGAGTGCCAGAGGGGTAGGCAAAGCATTGCTTTGCAATGCGTTGCGTACCCCCTCTGGCACTCAAAGGGTTAAAAACAAAAGAACGAAAATCTCCTAATAATAACTTACTATTTGCCTTAAACTGATCAGAAAATCCCAGTGGTCCCTATAAAATTTTGATTTTATGTTTCAAATATAACATCTTTGATCAGTCCTGGGTGGTTATACACCAAGTAGTGATAAAGTGGATATTACTTTTCCAGTGTGATAAACTCACCAAGGGCTAGAGTCTATTGCAGGTGCTAAATGTTAAAGCAGAACTACCACCCTTTACAAACATGGCCCCAAATAATTACCCATCTGGAGACTAGCTGCTCAGTAGAGCTAGTCGCCAGAATTATTACTGTGTTAATGAGATTTATACACTGCTCCGTGAATGACAGGCAGGAAGCCGCACAGACATCTTTCCATAGGGATGTCTGCACTCCTGTGCTGTCAGTCCCAGCCTGCTCTAAGAGGAGTTGCTAGGAGCCGTTTGGCTCCAAAAGGGACTGACAGCGCAGGTGTCACTATGGAAAGATGTCTGCGCAGTTTCCTGCCTGTCATTCCCAGAGCAGTGTATAAATCTCATGAACGTGGTAATTCTGGCAACTTGCGCTACTGAGCAGCTAGTCGCCAGATGGGTAATTATTTGGGGCCATGTTTGTAAGGGGTGGTAGTTCCGCTTTACCACCCATTTCATCAAACATTATCCTACTGAAGTCTATGGAGAAAACTAGAGATAAAAGCAGATATAAAATTAGCACCTGTAATAGAATCCAGCCCCAAGTCCTATCTTATTCTGTGGAGCCTATGCACTAAGTTCTTTCAGGCTGGAGAAATCTTAGTACATAGGCTCCATAGAATAACATAGGAACTGGGAAGTTTATCACACTGGAGAAGTCATCTCTGCTGTTTTCACCACTTTATCACACCTAGGGACTGGATTCTATTGCAGGTGCTAATGTTATCACTGCTTTTATCTCCAGTTTCCCCCACAGACTTCAACAGGAAAATGTTTGATATAACGGGTGTTAACAGTTATCACCTGCAATAGAATCCAGCCCCTAGTGCATTACTACCGCTGGATGTCATGTCCATGTAGGTGGATGTGATAGTGGCTGGCGGATTTCTTCTACTGTAACAGGAACAATGAATGAACCTACTTAACCATTCCAGGACCAGTGGTGTGGGCAATAAATTGTGAAGCAATGTGTTGCACATCCCTCTGGTCCTTAAAGGTTTAGCCCTTTGAGTGCCAGAGGGCTACATAATACACTGCTTTGCAATGTGTTGCATACCCCTCTGACATTCAGATGGCTAAAGGGATAGTAATGTTTCAAAATAAAAGTAGCTCCAATTACTCTTCATAGTATTTAGGCCATAGAGAGTGTTATTTCAATTCTGTCAGAGTTGTAGTTCAAGAGTAATTGAATTATAAAGTATCCCCCTTCCACCCCTTTTACCTAGTGTAACACTGCTCACCTCAGATGTGGAATCTGGTCCACAGACCAGACAACTCACAGCAAGGGACAATCTTCTCACTGTGAGGACAATGAAAACTCTGCCCCCATTGACAGGTTTTTCCCCTTATGCTAATTGAAGATTGTCTCTCTTTGCAAGCCATCTGGACACTACCCTGCTTCTCTGAGGTGAGCAGTGTTACACTAGGTAAAAGGAGCGGGAGGGGGATACTTTATCATTCAATTACTCTTGAATTACAACTCTGACAGTATTGATATAACACTCTCTATGGCCCAAATGCTATGAAGATTAATTGTAGCTGCTTTTATTTTGAAACATTACTATCCCTTTAAGATGTGCAGTGTGTATGTTTGTTTTATGTCTCCCATCTACCAACTATAATTTCCACCCAGGTGAGGGCTGGAAACTATTGGTCTGGGGGACAAGTACAAGCAAACAGCCTTTTTCTACTATCACTCCAGTCCAATGTCCCAGTCCACATCCTTTTATTGATATTATAGCTGGCTTTAATGTGATGAAGTAAGGTAAGTGATACCACAGAGCTTAACATTGAAATGGAGCTATACTACTGGTACTACAGTGCTTAAAACTGAAATGGAGCTACACCAGTGATACGATTGAGCTTACAATTGAAATGGATGTATACTTGGTAGCTCTGTAGATTCTGTTTGCTCCATTTACAGCAGAAGCAATCTGGGAAATTGAATGAGGCAGTGGCCCAGACTTATGACTGGCCCAGGGGGCAGTTGGCCCCCTGCCCCACATGGGAGCCCTCCCCTGTTTCCACCTCAATAGACATGACATCCAGGACTAATTCAGATATTATCTAAATAGGGCCATTATGATTTCTCATTGGAGTTCTCTCGTTGCAGTTCTCTCTAGCATTCAAGGGGTTAAATAATAGGCTGTAAACGATTGTAAAACTGGTGCAGGGACATTTAGATTGTTCTGGCCACACCTACAATTCAGAATGTGGGTGTGGCCAGCACAGCTGAGGTGTCTCTCAAAATGTAGAGCTCTGGACAGTTGCCTACTCTACCTACTGGGAAATCTGGCCCTGTGCACCTGTACCTATGTGTATGTATGTATGTATGACTGCTTTAATGCATACTGGCACACTCCTCGAAACTGAGGAATTTAACAGGAACAAGTTCCTAAACTCCATCTCAATAGGATGTACATGGAAATGGTAACGTTTTTTATTAATATCTTCTGCATCTCATGTGTAATACAATAAGCTGAAGCAATGCAATTCCAGGGCAAACCAAGTGCACCATATGGAACAATAAGACATTCACCAAATGTCCAGTTATTTAAATGGGACTTTTAACACCTTAAATGCTGGGGGTGGTCTGCAATGCATTGCAAAGCACTGGAGACCTCTCTAACATTAAAGGGGTTAAAAACAAATCCATATTTCTTCTCTACAGTGCAGCTGATACGCTTCAGAATCGCACGTTTTTAGCTTATGGAATTGCATGAGACACACTGCTCTTCACTTGGTGGACATGGAGTAAAGAGGTGAATTTTTGGATAAAATAGCTTAGTAAATAGGAGCTATCCAGGTGCAGTACAAAAAATAAGGAATTGTATCTGTATATTCCCACCCTGAAATTTCTCCTCTGTAATGGCACTAGAGAGCTAAAACGTGATGCTTCTGTGAGGTGACTAACCGTAGAACAGGCCATTGTGCTGTTTGTTCGTCCTCAGAAGCCTCTCACATTTTGTATGCGTATTCCCACCCTGAGTCTGATGCAGCAATTCCAGAGCAAACCAACGGCACCACAGGGGACAAGTAAATACTCCCAAATCTCTCACTGTTTTAACCCTTTGAGTGCCAGAGAGGTATCCAACACATTGAGTTGCAATGTGTTGGATACCTCTCTGGCACTCAAAGAGTTATATACGGCTTTTAACCCTTGAATGCCAGAGATGTCTCCAATGTAGTATGAAGCACAGCATTTGCATACCTGCATAGTATTAAAGAGGATAAACCCTCCATTAAACTCAAATGGGAGTGGATATCAGCCACTATATGGCAAATGGATGGCTCTAGAATTGTATCCCTGAGGCGTTTCAATGTGCTGTATACCCCTCTGGCTTTCAAAGAGTTAAGAGGAATGTTAATGTTACTTTTTTGGGCCATTATTAAATATTTAAAACACAATCATAAGGCAGTTTGTTTTGGTTTGCAGTTTTAAAGCACATTTCTATTCACATTTCCCCTATGTAGCACATGGCAACAAACATGCACCCTTCCCCAGTCAGTGTCTGACTAAAGGTCTACATTATGGGTTTGTTTTACCTCTTGGATGTTAGAAATACATTGCACTGTGATGGATACCTCACCTACATTCATGGGGTTAACAACAAGTTTCCTACAATGTGGGCCTCATGTAAATCTTAAAGTATAAATGCTTATTGATCTGCATGAAATAATTAACTACACAAAGCCTGACTAGGGAGTGTAGGACCTACAAGGGAAGGGGGGAAGGGAGAGAGACAGAGACACAGAGAGAGAGAGAGGTGTGAGAAAAATGTGTGTGTGTGTTGTTTATAGGTGTATGTGTCTGTATGTGTGTATGTATGTGTGTGTGTGTGTGTGTGTGACATATGTGTGTGTCTATGTGAGCGTGTTTATGTGTGTATGTGAGAGTGTTTATGTGTATGTGTGTGTATGTGAGCGTGTTTATGTGTGTGTGTATGTGCATGAGTGTGTGCATATGTTTGTGTGAATGTGTGCTCATGTGACTGTATGTGTGTGTGTGTGTGCATGTATATTTGTATATGTTTTTGTGTGTGTATGTGAGTTTGTGTGGTTATATTTTTTTTGTGTGTATATGTGTATGTGAGTGTATGTATATGAGTGTGTGAAAGAGAGTTGTAAGAGAGTAGTGAGTTGTGAGTGAGAATGACAAAGGGTTAACAGCTATGCATCCTGCAAGGGTGATGCATTACATGAACGTACTGATATTCTGGATGATGATAATATGTTGTGGTATGAGTTGCAGCAAGAACTCTTCTTTTCTCCTCTTTACACTGCTGGTGTTGAGGGGAGGAGCATATGTGCTTTCACTTCTTCTGGATAAAATAATGTTGTGTTCGTGCTTTACAGGTGGCATTTGGGGGGTGCTTGCATGTTAAAGATAAAAGGAATTATGGGGAAAACCAACCACACTAAAAATGCCCTTTGATTTAAATGGAGATTTAGCCCTGTGCATGTTAGAGAGGACGCCAATGCATTGTGAAGCAATGGGTTGGATATCTCCATACCTGGTAACTCTCCGGATTTACCTCGGAGACTCCAGTTCTGAGAGAGCTTTACCGGGTCTCCAGGGCAGAGGCTGATTCCTCCGGAAGTAGGGAGTTTCTATTGAAACTCTGCCACATCTGCTTTTTCTCCCGCTGTTCCTCTGTCCCCAGCCTTCTGTGTGACACCTTTAAGCCCTGCCCCCCCAACTTGCATCAAGCCCCGCCCCTTTTGTACACGATTAGCGTCATTTTTGTCACCCCCTGCTGAACAGAGGACTCCCCTCCGGGTAAACCTCAACTGGAAGTTCCCAGCTATGGATATCTCTTTACCATGCCAGGAGTTGAAATCAATGGAAATTTTAGAAATTTTTCTTTTTACCCAATAGTTAATTTAGTTCCCCAGAATTCCTCAAATTTTCTTTGTAACGTATGATGATGGGGACTGATGGTGAAGTGTGTGCACCAGTATAAACTATAGTGACCATATGCACTCATAATACTATTGAATTAGACACATGAGTTTCCTATATTGAATAAGGAGAGAAAATGAGGCACATTATGCATACATTGCATTATAAATACAGTGAATAGAAAAGTGTATTTATGTAGTATACATTTGTGATCGCTGGTTTAAAAATATATAAACAACTAAAACAGAAACAACATATTTTACAGCATCTTTACCTATTTCTCTTTAAAGGGATAGTAACGTTTCACATAAACAGCAGCTCCAATTAATCTTCATAGTTTTTGGGCCATGGAGAGTTATTTCAATACTGTCACAGTTGTAGTTCAAGAGTAATTGAATGATAAAGTAACCCCCTCCCGTCCCTTTTACCTAGTGTAAGCCACCTCTTCTCAGATGTGGAATCTGGTCGCAGCAAGGGACAATCTTCTTATTGTGAGAACAATGAAAACCCTTCCACCCTTGACAGGTTTTCAGGTTTTTCCCTTATGCTCACTTTAGATTGTCCCTCTCTGCTATCCATCCGGACAGTCTTGCTGCTCTGTGGTGAGCAGTGTTACACCAGTAAAAGGGGCGGGAGGGGATACTTTATCATTCAATTATTCTTGAACTACAACTAGGACAGTATTGAAATAACACTCTCCATGCCCCAAATACTATGAAGATTAATTGGAACTGTATTTATTGTGAAACATTACCATCCCTTTAATGCACAGAACCCTCTGTGTATAGTTGTGTGTTGTCAGCCTGGTAGACTAGTATGACCATGGGAGCTCCCTGCCTGAGCAAGGCACCCTTGGCTCCCTTACCCCCACCCTGGGCCACACCCCCATTCATCAAACAACTGCCCTTAGCCCCATTCATTGTTGCCTGGCACAAAACAAACCTTAATCCTATAAAATAAACACACACACAAAATAAAAATATCCCCTTGGATGTTAGAATTTGTACCAGATGTCTCTAGCACCCAAGGAGACAAATGAGCTTCCCAGTAAAAGTATATGCAAACTAGTAAATAAACTAGGCACTGTAAACTAGGAGCAGATATTTTGTGCAAATATGTAAATACAGTTGGACATGATGGGTGTGGCTGTCACAGCTGAGATTCCCATCTAATACCGAAGCACCATTAGGTGGTTGCCTGCTCTGCCTAATGAGAAATCCATCCATTCCCAATACACCAGATACTTCCCTGGCATCCAGGTACTTTAATCCAACACAACAAGCACACAAATAACAATGAAGACTTTATCATTTTCAGGTCATTACATGCATTTTAATTAATATGCTGTACCTTTTTAACCTCGTACTTTATAGCAAGTTTTAAGCGACAAAGGCTCAGCCGTCCGTTTGCTTCTACATTGCCGTGGTTGTTATCTACATCACCGTTTAAAATTGCTTCCACTTCCTCTGTATTTCTGCACAAATCGAGAAGTCCAACAACAAAGTCTTTGCATTGCATAGACAATTTTTTGTAGTCATTCTAGAAGAGTAAAAAGTGGAATAATTCATATTGAAGAGGTGGTAACAGTCAAAAAGATTATGTTGCAGAGTGATATACTTTTAGCGAATGTTTATCTTAACAATATTTCCATGAGCTATAGCAGGGGTAGCCATCTTTGAACTCTCAGCTGCTGCAGACTTACATTATCCCCAACCACTGTAGTCTCCAACAGCTTGCAGTCCAATGATTAACTACAACTGCCCTATAGAAATCTGTGATTCCAGTGAATTGTTACCTACTTCTTTAGTTCATTTTTCTGTACAATGATCATTCTGAATTAAAATTTTAGCAAATTTTTATTATCTAATCCTGTGTCACAGCAGATTTTCACAAAACAAATGAAAAGACTCAGTTTCATAACACATGAGTAAAAACCTCACCCTTATTTATCTATTTTTATTTTTCCAAATGACCTATTCAAAATAGGGATTAAAGGCAAAAAGCATCATATGACAAGTGTTCATATACACCATAGATATGTATTGATACAGAAGGAATCGGAGCAATTTTTGAGCAAAAGAAATTCACCATAGGGAACAAATATGATTGCCCAAATAGCCATTGATTTAATTGGGACTTTAAATCCCTTGAGTTCTATAAAGGTTAGTACCTTAAAGGAATAGTAGTGTTTCAAATAAAAGCCGCTCCAATTAATCTTCATAGTATTTGGGCCATGGAGAGTGTTATTTCAATACTGTCAGAGTTGTAGTGCAAGAGTAAATGAATGATACAATATCCCCCTCCAGCCCCTTTTACTGATGTAACACTGCTCACCTAAGAGCAGCAAGACTGTCTGGATGGATCGCAGAGAGGGACAATCTTTAGTGAGCATAAGAAAAACCTGAAAACCTGTCAAGGGGAGCAGGGTTTTCCTGTCTGGTCCCAGGACCAGATTCCACATCTGAGGGGAGGGGGCTAACACTAGGCAAAAGGGGGCATTCATTCAATTACTCTTGAACTACAACTCTGACAGTATTGAAATAACACTGTCCATGGCTAAAATACCATTAATAAATTGGAGCTGTTTTTATTTTGAAACATTGCTATCCCTTTAATGATCTGAAATGCATTGGAGACCTATTTAGCATTCAAGGGATTGAAAGCTTTATTAAATTAATGTAAATGTATAATTTTCTCTTGGTACAGGTATTATACATCAGTTTCACTCTCTTCCCTGCTTTCAGTTCATGAGGGGTTTGTTTGGGCTTGTTCAGTTTACATCCAGCCTATGGCCCAACAGGAGGACTGAAGACCAGCCCTTGAGGTCTTCTACCTTTTATATGGAGCCGACATTCCAAAAAAAATAAAGACGAAAGAAACAAAATAGTCCGATACCATGAATGAAGTTGAAGGACAGTGATAATATAGTCATGGGAAGGATGTATGCAAAATGCAAACATATTATTATTTTAATTATGTGTTCCTTTTTTTAAGGAAATAAAAATAGGTCATTGGGCTTTTCATGTTCACTAAAACAAGGGAACCACCACTGCTATTATTAAAGCTGAAAATTTATGACATTTTTAGCAACAGCTCCAACTGGTATCCAAAGCCAACTTTTTGTATAATGCAGTCGATGGGAGAGTCATAGATTTCAGAGCTCCATGATAGGAAATAGGTACAAGAGCAAAGTTTAATGAAAAAATATACATTTGACCTGTAATGCAATTTAAAATGAAATATATCTCACTAGTGGGAGTACTAATCTTGTACTAAAGCCCTGTAACTTATAGAGATTAATTGGTTTGTAGTAGTTTGGAGTACCCCCTTCAGGTGGGTGAAGGTATGACTGCAGTAAAGTGGGACATGATGGAAAGCTGTTATATACAAAGACATCTACACAACTGAAAAATAGGAAGAAAATCAATCCATTAGCTTAAACTTGTAGGGGCAAAATTAAAATGGAGCAAAGTTGGTTGAAACCAACTGAACTATGAGTGCCAAATAACATTTCCCCATACTTCAATTAGTTTAAATTATACAGATACACTTTCATTAAAGGGATAGTAATGTTTCATAATAAAAGCAGCTCTAATTAATCATCATAGTGTTTGGACTTTGGAGAGTGTAATTTCAATTCTGTCAGAGTTGTAGTTCAAAAGTAATTCAATGATAAAGTGTCCCCATCCCGCCCCTTTTACTGATGTAACACTGCTCAGCCAGAGCAGAAGGGAGGTGCCCAGGTAGATTGCAGAGAGGGACAATCTTCAGTTAAGATAAGAGAAAAACCTGAAAAACTTGTCAAGGGGGGCAGGGCTTTCATTGTTTTCATACAAAGAATATTGACTTCTTCTGTTATCTGTCTGGTCTTACAACCAGATTCACATCTGAGAAGAGATGGCTTACACTAGGTAAAAGGAACAGGAGGGGAAACTTTGCTTGTGAATATCTCTTAAACCATAAAGGTTTGAGAGATAAGACTTATATCATTCTTCATGTTTTTTTAATGCCTACAGAATAAAATAAATCTAAAACTAAGTATTACTATCCCTTTAAAGTAATAGTAATACTTGAAATTCAAACCATTTAATTCTGTAGATATTTACAAAATAAACTAATTGCGCCATTTCAGATCTCCCAAACCTTTATGGTTTGGGAGATATACGTCTGCAAAGTTCCTCCTGCCCTCCCCTTGTGCTGACATCAGCTTTAAAACTTATAGATGGAGATCGCAGTCCATAGACCATCCTGTGGCTCTTCAGCAGAGCCGTGATTGCGGTAGTTACAAAGAAATACTTCATTTGAACTGTCAACAACGTGTGCCTGGTTTGTAAGCCCACGTTGTAGACCATTCAAATGAAGTATTTCTTTGTAACTACCACTGTGTGTGTGTTTCTTTATCTTTAGTGGAATTCAGGAACCTAGCATAACACTTGGCGCTGTGAGCAGGTTTTCACTAAAGATAATGGATTGTGTGGTAGTGATGGCATGTTTAAAGAATTGAAGAAACTGAAACTGAACCATACAGGGAGTAGGTGCAATGTGGCACCGTTATCAATATGGGCTGAGCCGGGACCGTGGTTCCCCATTGCCCAAGAATTGTAAAAATATGTTGATGGGCAACTGCTGGCAGAGCCACAGAAAGCTGCTCTCAGATTAGATTTATCTAGGTATTCTGCAGCATACCTCCCAAGTGTCCCTCTTTAGGAGGGACAGTCCCTCTTTTAGACCCAAATCCCTCTGTCCCTCTTTCCCACCCCGATGTCCCTCTTGTTAGGACATCAGATTATGTGGTGTGTGTATCAGTGTATCACATTGCTCTACAGCAATAAAACTCACATTATTGTTTGTTTAAACTTCAGTATATGTGTTTATAATTTAGTCTGTGTAAATAAAATACTATGGTCTTGTTATAAGTCATTTATTAGGTTACACAATGAGTAGTCAATAGGTCATGAAATAACCTAAAAATTCACGGAAATGCCCCTCCCACCAGCCACACCCCCAGCAACACCTCCTAAAATACAAATGTCCCTCTTTGGCAATTTGAAATGTTGGGAGGTATGCTGCAGCAGAACAGAAAGCTTCTGCGCATACTGGGTGGATTTTGTTGTAAGCCTTACAAGACTTACAGAAGGAATATGAAACTGTTAAAGGGGAATATCAAGCTTTACAGGATAAATATATTATGATGCAAAGTACATTATGGGAGCAACAAAAGAGACTAGAACAAATGGGGGAAAGTTATGCTTCGTATGTGGTGAGTGCTGTGGCTCAGGAGAGAAGGAGGCAAAGAGGGAAAAGAAGGGTGATATCTCCCCCAAAGCACTGGTAGCAGAGGAGAAGTGGGATGAAATTTACCAATGGGATGGGCTGTCCGATGAGGAAAGTGAATCGGACGGTCTATCAGATGCTCCAGAGTATGGGGCGCGACCTACTGTTAGTAAACAACAGTAGAAATAATTGACTAATCGTATGCAAACCCCTCAGGTACCAGTGGCTGAAGGGGATAAGGTTGCTGCAGCTGTGCCAGCTACTTCTGCTGCTGCGCAGGAAAAGTATACTGAGGAAACAAGGTCATATTCAGCTACAGAGTTAGCAGAATTAGGCAAGACATACAAACAGACAATGCATGAAAATCTGTTGGCATGGGTTTTGCGTGTCTGGGTTGCTGGTGGTGAATGTGTTACTCTGACCAAAGAAGAGGCGGTAGGATTGGGTAACATTTGTGTAGATCCTTTAGTCAGACTGCAAATGCGACGAGCTAGGGATACAAAGGAGCCCTTCACTCTGTTGCATTTGATGTGTGATTCTATAGCCCAGGTACATGAACATCCAATTGAATTAATAGATCTCACACCATGGAACACGTTGGGGGATGGAATTCAGAGATTGTGGGAGATGGCATGTGTGGCTGGATGTCAGCGAATAGTGGACAAGCAGGGGAGAAATAGCATGAAGAAAGACTGGAAAGGACCAGATGCAGAGCAGTTTGTGCCTTTGATGTGTAACAAGCTTTTGCAATCTGCTCCACCTAGATACAGGGCTCCACTGTTCGCTTTACTGGGTGCTCATACCTTTGGTCCGACAGTATACTCAGCTAGTGCACTTGACCAGGGTCAGACACAGCCAATGGCGAAGAATCGACCCGTAGAGAACAAGGCAGGTGGAGGTGGGTCCAGAGTCAATGTCGCTCGTCGACAACTCTTTATGACTTGTTGGCGAGTGGAGTACCTCAAGAGGAGACTGATGGGATACCTACACATGCCTTGTTGAAATGCTGGCAGGAACTGAAGCAGGAAGGGAAGTTACAAACAGCCAGACCCAAAATGTGGCAACTAGTGATGTAGAAATAGGTGGGGAGGGTAACGTGGAACCAACTGACACACTACCTGTGACACCCACAGCTCCACCCCCACCAATGACTACTCCATACACGAAAGCATTTGATGAACACACACGGACATGGAGGATTCCTGAATCTTTATGAAGCCCTCCTGTTTTGCGTATAGCAGTACTGAAATCAGGGGACCGCTGCCCATATGTTTGTGATTGGGAACACCTCAGGAGACCACAAGATGTGACAGCCTTGCTGGATACCAGGGCAGAAGTGTCTCTGTTTAACAGCAATGTGAATAAGACAAAGTACACTAAGGGTTGTGCTACGGTTGAGAGAGTTGGAGGACAGAAGATACCTGTGTACCGGGTGCAGTGCCCAATGCAGATAGGGAATGGTCCCATATTCCCAGAGATTCTGCTCTCTGTTCTACCAAATAATATTCTGGGAATGGATATTTTGATGGGACAGATTATATACACTGAGACACGGTGTTACACTTTCGGCGTTGTAGTCCCTACTTTGTCCCTTTCAGCGATTCAGCCAATAGTCTGGGGACATACCGAATGGACCCCAGTGTACATCCCACTGCCAGTAGAACCGAGCAATCTCCAGCAGTACCGCATTCCTGGAGAACATACAGAAATGATAGAGACTATTCAAGGCCTTGGTGTGTTGAGGCCTGCTGCCAGCCCCTACACTGGCCTGCGGAGATGCAGACAGGAGTGAGCATATAACTGTGGACTATAAAGTGACACTCCTGCTAGCAGCCGCTGTCCCAGACCTGATATTAGTAAAGAGGACTGCACAGACTACTGCACAATGGCATGCTGCCAGAGACTTACAGGCTATGGGGTCACTCTAGTGTCAAATATACCAGGACACCGATGATGTTATGTTGTTTGGTGATATGGAGAAGCAAGTGATCAAAGACATGGATGAAGCACAAGTCCTGCTGGGCATTTCTGTTTTCTGGAGGTTCTTTGTGTCCTACCTGGGATTGTTCCTGCATCCTATCTATGATGTAACCTGGAAAAAGACTGTGTATTACTGGGATGAAGCACTGGCTTC
Organism: Rhinophrynus dorsalis; assembly: GCA_037306005.1. NCBI lineage: Eukaryota > Metazoa > Chordata > Amphibia > Anura > Rhinophrynidae > Rhinophrynus > Rhinophrynus dorsalis. The sequence goes on along the minus strand of CM074719.1, from coordinate 566,177,925 downwards.
AGTCAAAGAGGCTGTAAGTGTCAACAACAATTTAGACCTCATCCCACTAGTGAAATCCGATCTATCTATACTTAACTGAGTGCGTCAAGATGGCCTTGCGGCTCACACGGCAGTTGCACAGAATCAGACCCTACAGACATGGAAGTCGTGTCTAGTAGAGAAAGGCAACCTAACTGGACAAGACACTGCTGCTATCAGTAAATGCTTGTCAGGTTTTGTGAATCGTAAATCCGCATGTGATAGGACTTACAATGAGGCAGAAGTTCCAGCAAGTCATACAAAGAAGTGACTGCCCAGCTGGCTACTGAGCAGCAAGACCAATGAACAATCAAAGAAAAAACCCTATGGGGTGGTACTGGGTTGTAGCAGATCTTGTGGGCACAAGGCAACAAGTGGCCCACTGCTATGGGACATGCTGATAGACATTCTGGTCTCTTGGAAAATGAGATGGCTGACAGTGTGGCACAGATCCACTCCAAGACTATGAATGGACTGTTGAAGCTGGGGGACTGGGCTCATGCCCAGGGTGGACACAGAGGAGCATTAACAATCTTTCAGTGGACCAATTTGAAGGGATTCTCTCTGACTATGAATCAAGTGAAAGAGATTGTGGTCAAGTGTCTCATTGGTCAGGCTATACAGAAGGAAAAACCAAAGACCACTTCTGGACAAAGAGATCAAAGCATCACAGGTGGTGAAGTCTGGCAAATGAGTTTCCTCGGGCCCCTACCACAAGAAGATCAAAAGCTGAAACTAGTACCTCTGATCACTAAGTTCTGTGGAACTCTTGTGGAAATACAAACTAATAATACTGAAATGTTGATGAAGAAGTGGGCTCCAACACGGAATGTGCATTGGGTGTACCATATCCCTTTTAACCCGCAGGAAGTGGGTATGATTGAAAGAATGAATGGCTTGCTAAAAGAACAAATAAGCAAGATGACACCCACAAACACTATAGGGGGGTGGCATAGGGTACTGGATGAGACTGTCAATGTACTGAATGGCCATCTCGTTCAGGATGTTACTCTTGGAGCGAATGTTGGCTTATGACACACAAGACTACTCACCTAGGGTGGTTGTTAGGACCAGGAAAAAACACTCAGAGAACAGAGTAGGGTGATTATTGTTGCTTCTACAGAGATTACAGAAAAGACAGTTGAGGAAGGGGGTGTGGTGTGTCATTTTGGCATTGTGAGTGTTTCCTGTTTGTGTTTCATATCCCACCCCACAATCTGGGAGCTGTGTACGTGGAGTGAGATAATGCAAGTGGAGGATGGTGAAGAATGTGTTATAACTATCACTCATGATGCCGATGCCATGGGTAAAGTAGCTGAGGGAGGGGTGGTAGGTTACATAGAAGTAGTGGTTTTTGCACAGCATATCACTGAACAAGTTCATTTGTTGAATGAAGGAGCTAAAGTGAAAGTTTTGTCAACAGGAACAGGGGAAATATTGACGAAGAAACTAAACCAATGTATGTTTCTTCCCATAGGTTATTCCTACTACCATGACTGGCAATGCATGTGGGAAAACTGCATCACAAATCAAGGGGCAAGGAACACCTGATATAATAAAAACATTATGCTTTGCTTGTCACTGCGTCCACTGATTTGGTGTATGAATCTCGTGGTTTTCAGTTTTGGTGGGACTGAACATTATGTATGATTTACTGCTATAGAGCAATGTGGTACATTTATATACACAGCACACAATCTGATCAACTAAAAAGAGGGACACCAGGGTGGGAAAGAGGGACAGAGGGATTTGGGTCTAAAAGAGGGACTGTCCCTCCTAAAGAGGGACACTTGGGAGGTATGGTATATACCTGACATTAACTTGAGACACGTCTCCAGGTTCTCAGAGCCATCTTGAGATATAGAGAGTATGTATCTAATCTCAAGCCTGTGTGTTTAAAAGATTGTTGCTGCAGGTTTGTATGGAGGGCTCTCCCATACTGATGAAAACTACGGTGGTAGCTAAGTATCTTTTATGTCCTTTTTTTGTAATGCATATTTCATAAACAGTAGTTATAGTTTTCACTACCACTGTGTCTGTATGTGTGTCTCTTTATCTTTAGTGGAATTCAGGAACCTAGCATAACACTTGGCGCTGCGAGCAGGTTTTCACTAAAGATAATGGATTGTGTGGTAGTGATGGCATGTTTAAAAAATTGAAGAAACTGAAACTGAACCATACAGGGAGTAGGTGCAATGTGGCACCGTTATCAATATGGGCTGAGCCGGGACCGTGGTTCCCCATTGCCCAAGAATTGTAAAAATATGTTGATGGGCAACTGCTGGCAGAGCCACAGAAAGCTGCTCTCAGATTAGATTTATCTAGGTATTCTACAGCATAACTCCCAAGTGTCCCTCTTTAGGAGGGACAGTCCCTCTTTTAGACCCAAATCCCTCTGTCCCTCTTTCCCACCCCGATGTCCCTCTTGTTAGGACATCAGATTATGTGGTGTGTGTATCAGTGTATCACATTGCTCTACAGCAATAAAACTCACATTATTGTTTGTTTAAACTTCAGTATATGTGTTTATAAATTAGTCTGTGTAAATAAAATACTATGGTCTTGTTATAAGTCATTTATTAGGTTACACAATGAGTAGTCAATAGGTCATGAAATAACCTAAAAATTCACGGAAATGCCCCTCCCACCAGCCACACCCCCAGCAACACCTCCTAAAATACAAATGTCCCTCTTTGGCAATTTGAAATGTTGGGAGGTATGCTGCAGCAGAACAGAAAGCTGCTGCGCATACTGGGTGGATTTTGTTGTAAGCCTTACAAGACTTACAGAAGGAATATGAAACTGTTAAAGGGGAATATCAAGTTTTACAGGATAAATGTATTATGATGCAAAGTACATTATGGGAGCAACAAAAGAGACTAGAACAAATGGGGGAAAGTTATGCTTCGTATGTGGTGAGTGCTGTGGCTCAGGAGAGAAGGAGGCAAAGAGGGAAAAGAAGGGTGATGTCTCCCCCAAAGCACTGGTAGCAGAGGAGAAGTGGGATGAAATTTACCAATGGGATGGGCTGTCCGATGAGGAAAGTGAATCGGACGGTCTATCAGATGCTCCAGAGTATGGGGCGCGACCTACTGTTAGTAAACAACAGTAGAAATAATTGACTAATCGTATGCAAACGCCTCAGGTACCAGTGGCTGAAGGGGATAAGGTTGCTGCAGCTGTGCCAGCTACTTCTGCTGCTGCGCAGGAAAAGTATACTGAGGAAACAAGGTCATATTCAGCTACAGAGTTAGCAGAATTAGGCAAGACATACAAACAGACAATGCATGAAAATCTGTTGGCATGGGTTTTGCGTGTCTGGGTTGCTGGTGGTGAATGTGTTACTCTGACCAAAGAAGAGGCGGTAGGATTGGGTAACATTTGTGTAGATCCTTTAGTCAGACTGCAAATGCGACGAGCTAGGGATACAAAGGAGCCCTTCACTCTGTTGCATTTGATGTGTGATTCTATAGCCCAGGTACATGAACATCCAATTGAATTAATAGATCTCACACCATGGAACACGTTGGGGGATGGAATTCAGAGATTGTGGGAGATGGCATGTGTGGCTGGATGTCAGCGAATAGTGGACAAGCAGGGGAGAAATAGCATGAAGAAAGACTGGAAAGGACCAGATGCAGAGCAGTTTGTGCCTTTGATGTGTAACAAGCTATTGCAATCTGCTCCACCTAGATACAGGGCTCCACTGTTCGCTTTACTGGGTGCTCATACCTTTGGTCCGACAGTATACTCAGCTAGTGCACTTGACCAGGGTCAGACACAGCTAATGGCGAAGAATCGACCCGTAGAGAACAAGGCAGGTGGAGGTGGGTCCAGAGTCAATGTCGCTCGTCGACAACTCTTTATGACTTGTTGGCGAGTGGAGTACCTCAAGAGGAGACTGATGGGATACCTACACATGCCTTGTTGAAATGCTGGCAGGAACTGAAGCAGGAAGGGAAGTTACAAACAGCCAGACCCAAAATGTGGCAACTGGTGATGTAGAAATAGGTGGGGAGGGTAACGTGGAACCAACTGACACACTACCTGTGACACCCACAGCTCCACCCCCACCAATGACTACTCCATACACGAAAGCATTTGATGAACACAAACGGACATGGAGGATTCCTGAATCTTTATGAAGCCCTCCTATTTTGCGTATAGCAGTACTGAAATCAGGGGACCGCTGCCCATATGTTTGTGATTGGGAACACCTCAGGAGACCACAAGATGTGATAGCCTTGCTGGATACCAGGGCAGAAGTGTCTCTGTTTAACAGCAATGTGAATAAGACAAAGTACACTAAGGGTTGTGCTACGGTTGAGAGAGTTGGAGGACAGAAGATACCTGTGTACCGGGTGCAGTGCCCAATGCAGATAGGGAATGGTCCCATATTCCCAGAGATTCTGCTCTCTGTTCTACCAAATAATATTCTGGGAATGGATATTTTGATGGGACAGATTATATACACTGAGACACGGTGTTACACTTTCGGCGTTGTAGTCCCTACTTTGTCCCTTTCAGCGATTCAGCCAATAGTCTGGGGACATACCGAATGGACCCCAGTGTACATCCCACTGCCAGTAGAACCGAGCAATCTCCAGCAGTACCGCATTCCTGGAGAACATACAGAAATGATAGAGACTATTCAAGGCCTTGGTGTGTTGAGGCCTGCTGCCAGCCCCTACACTGGCCTGCGGAGATGCAGACAGGAGTGAGCATATAACTGTGGACTATAAAGTGACACTCCTGCTAGCAGCCGCTGTCCCAGACCTGATATTAGTAAAGAGGACTGCACAGACTACTGCACAATGGCATGCTGCCAGAGACTTACAGGCTATGGGGTCACTCTAGTGTCAAATATACCAGGACACCGATGATGTTATGTTGTTTGGTGATATGGAGAAGCAAGTGATCAAAGACATGGATGAAGCACAAGTCCTGCTGGGCATTTCTGTTTTCTGGAGGTTCTTTGTGTCCTACCTGGGATTGTTCCTGCATCCTATCTATGATGTAACCTGGAAAAAGACTGTGTATTACTGGGATGAAGCACTGGCTTCAGTCAAAGAGGCTGTAAGTGTCAACAACAATTTAGACCTCATCCCACTAGTGAAATCCGATCTATCTATACTTAACTGGGTGCGTCAAGATGGCCTTGCGGCTCGCACAGCAGTTGCACAGAATCAGACCCTACAGACATGGAAGTGGTGTCTAGTAGAGAAAGGCAACCTAACTGGACAAGACACTGCTGCTATCAATAAATGCTTGTCAGGTTTTGTGAATCGTAAATCCGCATGTGATAGGACTTACAATGAGGCAGAAGTTCCAGCAAGTCATACAAAGAAGTGACTGCCCAGCTGGCTACTGAGCAGCAAGACCAATGAACAATCAAAGAAAAAACCCCATGGGGTGGTACTGGGTTGTAGCAGATCTTGTGGGCACAAGGCAACAAGTGGCCCACTGCTATGGGACATGCTGATAGACATTCTGGTCTCTTGGAAAATGAGATGGCTGACAGTGTGGCACAGATCCACTCCAAGACTATGAATGGACTGTTGAAGCTGGGGGACTGGGCTCATGCCCAGGGTGGACACAGAGGAGCATTAACAATCTTTCAGTGGACCAATTTGAAGGGATTCTCTCTGACTATGAATCAAGTGAAAGAGATTGTGGTCAAGTGTCTCGTTGGTCAGGCTATACAGAAGGAAAAACCAAAGACCACTTCTGGACAAAGAGATCAAAGCATCACAGGTGGTGAAGTCTGGCAAATGAGTTTCCTCGGGCCCCTACCACAAGAAGATCAAAAGCTGAAACTAGTACCTCTGATCACTAAGTTCTGTGGAACTCTTGTGGAAATACAAACTAATAATACTGAAATGTTGATGAAGAAGTGGGCTCCAACACGGAATGTGCATTGGGTGTACCATATCCCTTTTAACCCGCAGGAAGTGGGTATGATTGAAAGAATGAATGGCTTGCTAAAAGAACAAATAAGCAAGATGACACCCACAAACACTATAGGGGGGTGGGATAGGGTACTGGATGAGACTGTCAATGTACTGAATGGCCATCTCGTTCAGGATGTTACTCTTGGAGCGAATGTTGGCTTATGACACACAAGACTACTCACCTAGGGTGGTTGTTAGGACCAGGAAAAAACACTCAGAGAACAGAGTAGGGTGATTATTGTTGCTTCTACAGAGATTACAGAAAAGACAGTTGAGGAAAGGGGTGTGGTGTGTCATTTTGGCATTGTGAGTGTTTCCTGTTTGTGTTTCATATCCCACCCCACAATCTGGGAGCTGTGTACGTGGAGTGAGATAATGCAAGTGGAGGATGGTGAAGAATGTGTTATAACTATCACTCATGATGCCGATGCCATGGGTAAAGTAGCTGAGGGAGGGGTGGTAGGTTACATAGAAGTAGTGGTTTTTGCACAGCATATCACTGAACAAGTTCATTTGTTGAATGAAGGAGCTAAAGTGAAAGTTTTGTCAACAGGAACAGGGGAAATATTGACGAAGAAACTAAACCAATGTATGTTTCTTCCCATAGGTTATTCCTACTACCATGACTGGCAATGCATGTGGGAAAACTGCATCACAAATCAAGGGGCAAGGAACACCTGATATAATAAAAACATTATGCTTTGCTTGTCACTGCGTCCACTGATTTGGTGTATGAATCTCGTGGTTTTCAGTTTTGGTGGGACTGAACATTATGTATGATTTACTGCTATAGAGCAATGTGGTACATTTATATACACAGCACACAATCTGATCAACTAAAAAGAGGGACACCAGGGTGGGAAAGAGGGACAGAGGGATTTGGGTCTAAAAGAGGGACTGTCCCTCCTAAAGAGGGACACTTGGGAGGTATGGTATATACCTGACATTAACTTGAGACACGTCTCCAGGTTCTCAGAGCCATCTTGAGATATAGAGAGTATGTATCTAATCTCAAGCCTGTGTGTTTAAAAGATTGTTGCTGCAGGTTTGTATGGAGGGCTCTCCCATACTGATGAAAACTACGGTGGTAGCTAAGTATCTTTTATGTCCTTTTTTTGTAATGCATATTTCATAAACAGTAGTTATAGTTTTCACTACCACTGTGTCTGTATGTGTGTCTCTTTATCTTTAGTGGAATTCAGGAACCTAGCATAACACTTGGCGCTGCGAGCAGGTTTTCACTAAAGATAATGGATTGTGTGGTAGTGATGGCATGTTTAAAAAATTGAAGAAACTGAAACTGAACCATACAGGGAGTAGGTGCAATGTGGCACCGTTATCAATATGGGCTGAGCCGGGACCGTGGTTCCCCATTGCCCAAGAATTGTAAAAATATGTTGATGGGCAACTGCTGGCAGAGCCACAGAAAGCTGCTCTCAGATTAGATTTATCTAGGTATTCTGCAGCATACCTCCCAAGTGTCCCTCTTTAGGAGGGACAGTCCCTCTTCTAGACCCAAATCCCTCTGTCCCTCGTTCCCACCCCGATGTCCCTCTTGTTAGGACATCAGATTATGTGGTGTGTGCATCAGTGTATCACATTGCTCTACAGCAATAAAACTCACATTATTGTTTGTTTAAACTTCAGTATATGTGTTTATAATTTAGTCTGTGTAAATAAAATACTATGGTCTTGTTATAAGTCATTTATTAGGTTACACAATGAGTAGTCAATAGGTCATGAAATAACCTAAAAATTCACGGAAATGCCCCTCCCACCAGCCACACCCCCAGCAACACCTCCTAAAATACAAATGTCCCTCTTTGGCAATTTGAAATGTTGGGAGGTATGCTGCAGCAGAACAGAAAGCTGCTGCGCATACTGGGTGGATTTTGTTGTAAGCCTTACAAGACTTACAGAAGGAATATGAAACTGTTAAAGGGGAATATCAAGCTTTACAGGATAAATGTATTATGATGCAAAGTACATTATGGGAGCAACAAAAGAGACTAGAACAAATGGGGGAAAGTTATGCTTCGTATGTGGTGAGTGCTGTGGCTCAGGAGAGAAGGAGGCAAAGAGGGAAAAGAAGGGTGATGTCTCCCCCAAAGCACTGGTAGCAGAGGAGAAGTGAGATGAAATTTACCAATGGGATGGGCTGTCCGATGAGGAAAGTGAATCGGACGGTCTATCAGATGCTCCAGAGTATGGGGCGCGACCTACTGTTAGTAAACAACAGTAGAAAGAATTGACTAATCGTATGCAAACCCCTCAGGTACCAGTGGCTGAAGGGGATAAGGTTGCTGCAGCTGTGCCAGCTACTTCTGCTGCTGCGCAGGAAAAGTATACTGAGGAAATAAGGTCATATTCAGCTACAGAGTTAGCAGAATTAGGCAAGACATACAAACAGACAATGCATGAAAATCTGTTGGCATGGGTTTTGCGTGTCTGGGTTGCTGGTGGTGAATGTGTTACTCTGACCAAAGAAGAGGCGGTAGGATTGGGTAACATTTGTGTAGATCCTTTAGTCAGACTGCAAATGCGACGAGCTAGGGATACAAAGGAGCCCTTCACTCTGTTGCATTTGTTGTGTGATTCTATAGCCCAGGTACATGAACATCCAATTGAATTAATAGATCTCACACCATGGAACACGTTGGGGGATGGAATTCAGAGATTGTGGGAGATGGCATGTGTGGCTGGATGTCAGCGAATAGTGGACAAGCAGGGGAGAAATAGCATGAAGAAAGACTGGAAAGGACCAGATGCAGAGCAGTTTGTGCCTTTGATGTGTAACAAGCTTTTGCAATCTGCTCCACCTAGATACAGGGCTCCACTGTTCGCTTTACTGGGTGCTCATACCTTTGGTCCGACAGTATACTCAGCTAGTGCACTTGACCAGGGTCAGACACAGCCAATGGCGAAGAATCGACCCGTAGAGAACAAGGCAGGTGGAGGTGGGTCCAGAGTCAATGTCGCTCGTCGACAACTCTTTATGACTTGTTAGCGAGTGGAGTACCTCAAGAGGAGACTGATGGGATACCTACACATGCCTTGTTGAAATGCTGGCAGGAACTGAAGCAGGAAGGGAAGTTACAAACAGCCAGACCCAAAATGTGGCAACTAGTGATGTAGAAATAGGTGGGGAGGGTAACGTGGAACCAACTGACACACTACCTGTGACACCCACAGCTCCACCCCCACCAATGACTACTCCATACACGAAAGCATTTGATGAACACACACGGACATGGAGGATTCCTGAATCTTTATGAAGCCCTCCTGTTTTGCGTATAGCAGTACTGAAATCAGGGGACCGCTGCCCATATGTTTGTGATTGGGAACACCTCAGGAGACCACAAGATGTGACAGCCTTGCTGGATACCAGGGCAGAAGTGTCTCTGTTTAACAGCAATGTGAATAAGACAAAGTACACTAAGGGTTGTGCTACGGTTGAGAGAGTTGGAGGACAGAAGATACCTGTGTACCGGGTGCAGTGCCCAATGCAGATAGGGAATGGTCCCATATTCCCAGAGATTCTGCTCTCTGTTCTACCAAATAATATTCTGGGAATGGATATTTTGATGGGACAGATTATATACACTGAGACACGGTGTTACACTTTCGGCGTTGTAGTCCCTACTTTGTCCCTTTCAGCGATTCAGCCAATAGCCTGGGGACATACCGAATGGACCCCAGTGTACATCCCACTGCCAGTAGAACCGAGCAATCTCCAGCAGTACCGCATTCCTGGAGAACATACAGAAATGATAGAGACTATTCAAGGCCTTGGTGTGTTGAGGCCTGCTGCCAGCCCCTACACTGGCCTGCGGAGATGCAGACAGGAGTGAGCATATAACTGTGGACTATAAAGTGACACTCCTGCTAGCAGCCGCTGTCCCAGACCTGATATTAGTAAAGAGGACTGCACAGACTACTGCACAATGGCATGCTGCCAGAGACTTACAGGCTATGGGGTCACTCTAGTGTCAAGTATGATGTTATGTTGTTTGGTGATATGGAGAAGCAAGTGGTCAAAGACATGGATGAAGCACAAGTCCTGCTGGGCATTTCTGTTTTCTGGAGGTTCTTTGTGTCCTACCTGGGATTGTTCCTGCATCCTATCTATGATGTAACCTGGAAAAAGACTGTGTATTACTGGGATGAAGCACTGGCTTCAGTCAAAGAGGCTGTAAGTGTCAACAACAATTTAGACCTCATCCCACTAGTGAAATCCGATCTATATATACTTAACTGGGTGCGTCAAGATGGCCTTGCGGCTCGCACAGCAGTTGCACAGAATCAGACCCTACAGACATGGAAGTGGTGTCTAGTAGAGAAAGGCAACCTAACTGGACAAGACACTGCTGCTATCAATAAATGCTTGTCAGGTTTTGTGAATCGTAAATCCGCATGTGATAGGACTTACAATGAGGCAGAAGTTCCAGCAAGTCATACAAAGAAGTGACTGCCCAGCTGGCTACTGAGCAGCAAGACCAATGAACAATCAAAGAAAAAACCCCATGGGGTGGTACTGGGTTGTAGCAGATCTTGTGGGCACAAGGCAACAAGTGGCCCACTGCTATGGGACATGCTGATAGACATTCTGGTCTCTTGGAAAATGAGATGGCTGACAGTGTGGCACAGATCCACTCCAAGACTATGAATGGACTGTTGAAGCTGGGGGACTGGGCTCATGCCCAGGGTGGACACAGAGGAGCATTAACAATCTTTCAGTGGACCAATTTGAAGGGATTCTCTCTGACTATGAATCAAGTGAAAGAGATTGTGGTCAAGTGTCTCGTTGGTCAGGCTATACAGAAGGAAAAACCAAAGACCACTTCTGGACAAAGAGATCAAAGCATCACAGGTGGTGAAGTCTGGCAAATGAGTTTCCTCGGGCCCCTACCACAAGAAGATCAAAAGCTGAAACTAGTACCTCTGATCACTAAGTTCTGTGGAACTCTTGTGGAAATACAAACTAATAATACTGAAATGTTGATGAAGAAGTGGGCTCCAACACGGAATGTGCATTGGGTGTACCATATCCCTTTTAACCCGCAGGAAGTGGGTATGATTGAAAGAATGAATGGCTTGCTAAAAGAACAAATAAGCAAGATGACACCCACAAACACTATAGGGGGGTGGCATAGGGTACTGGATGAGACTGTCAATGTACTGAATGGCCATCTCGTTCAGGATGTTACTCTTGGAGCGAATGTTGGCTTATGACACACAAGACTACTCACCTAGGGTGGTTGTTAGGACCAGGAAAAAACACTCAGAGAACAGAGTAGGGTGATTATTGTTGCTTCTACAGAGATTACAGAAAAGACAGTTGAGGAAGGGGGTGTGGTGTGTCATTTTGGCATTGTGAGTGTTTCCTGTTTGTGTTTCATATCCCACCCCACAATCTGGGAGCTGTGTACGTGGAGTGAGATAATGCAAGTGGAGGATGGTGAAGAATGTGTTATAACTATCACTCATGATGCCGATGCCATGGGTAAAGTAGCTGAGGGAGGGGTGGTAGGTTACATAGAAGTAGTGGTTTTTGCACAGCATATCACTGAACAAGTTCATTTGTTGAATGAAGGAGCTAAAGTGAAAGTTTTGTCAACAGGAACAGGGGAAATATTGACGAAGAAACTAAACCAATGTATGTTTCTTCCCATAGGTTATTCCTACTACCATGACTGGCAATGCATGTGGGAAAACTGCATCACAAATCAAGGGGCAAGGAACACCTGATATAATAAAAACATTATGCTTTGCTTGTCACTGCGTCCACTGATTTGGTGTATGAATCTCGTGGTTTTCAGTTTTGGTGGGACTGAACATTATGTATGATTTACTGCTATAGAGCAATGTGGTACATTTATATACACAGCACACAATCTGATCAACTAAAAAGAGGGACACCAGGGTGGGAAAGAGGGACAGAGGGATTTGGGTCTAAAAGAGGGACTGTCCCTCCTAAAGAGGGACACTTGGGAGGTATGGTATATACCTGACATTAACTTGAGACACGTCTCCAGGTTCTCAGAGCCATCTTGAGATATAGAGAGTATGTATCTAATCTCAAGCCTGTGTGTTTAAAAGATTGTTGCTGCAGGTTTGTATGGAGGGCTCTCCCATACTGATGAAAACTACGGTGGTAGCTAAGTATCTTTTATGTCCTTTTTTTGTAATGCATATTTCATAAACAGTAGTTATAGTTTTCACTACCACTGTGTCTGTATGTGTGTCTCTTTATCTTTAGTGGAATTCAGGAACCTAGCATAACACTTGGCGCTGCGAGCAGGTTTTCACTAAAGATAATGGATTGTGTGGTAGTGATGGCATGTTTAAGTCCACTTTAAGTAATCTCATCCATAATACAACTGCCACAAATACAAGACAAAAATAAAAATATTTCAGTAGGAATACACATTTAATTCAGGGGTGTGGAAATTAAAAAAAAAACTACTTGTACAAATAACAATTCCCTAAAATGTCTCCTTATTAAACTGGGGCTTTTAACCATTTGCTTGCCAGAGGGATGCACAATGCATTGAATGTTAGCAATGTCTCCAACACAAACTAATAAGGAATTTATGAGGAAGGGCAAGAGGCTATATGAAGAAAAATAACACAAAGAGGAACTTTCATCAGATGAATATAGAGCCTTAAATCATAATGACATTAACGATATGCATAGACATATGTGTATTTTTTAAAAACACAAATGTTTTTATTGTTTACATTATTATCAATAAAGGAAATGGTAGGATCCATCTATAGGTGTGGTATCAGAAGAAAGCCCAGTTGTGCTTAAAAAAGGTATATCATTTGTGTGGGTGTAATAAGGTAATTAGAGGGAAAATATGGTTGAACAAAGACATATTTAAAATGATCAAAATTGCTCCAGTCCTTAAGTGCAAACCATGCCAGATTTGCTCAGTCCTTAGCCCCTTAAGGAACCATGACACGCCAAAACTGTCATGGGAAAACTTCCCTAAAGGACCCATGACGGTCCTGGCACATCATGGATCTCAGGGCTCCCAGCGCAGCTGCATGCCGTTAGGGGAGCCCTGATTCGGATCGGCAAAAAAAAAACCCATAACTCCTTCACAGCCGCACAGGGAGCCCTGAATTACATGACGTGCCAGGACCGTCACTAGTGCTTAAGTGCCGGACCGCCATAACAGTCCTGGCACGTCAGTGGACATGAAGGGGTTAAGTGCCAGTCCTCAAGGGGTTAAATGATGTTGATTTTTTTCTTTGTTTTCTTCTTTAATGCCCTCTAGTAGCCAGATTTCAGATAGTTATTCTGTTGCATTCTGGGATATGTGAGCAGCAGACAACAGTTTTGCATACATTCTTATAGAAACTATTGAGTCACTTGCTGTCAGTCTGAAGTTTCAGGAAGTTTTGAACTGCTACACTTTTGAATAAAAAATTACCAGCAGTGGGAGTACCCTTATTTTAACCACCAGGAAAAGGCCTATAGCATACAGCTTTTCATAAAAAAGTGTATTGCTCCTTTAAGTCAGAGCTACATATACTCAGCGGTGGAAATAAGAATGGCATTCCAAAACTATCATAAGAAGTCTTCAGTGGGAGGAGTTTAGGACAAAAAAAATAATTTTCTCTTCCACAGACACGACATCCAGCAAAGATTAAAGATTCATTTTAGGGAACTAAGTAATGCAGATTTGATTCATACTGGTTATTTAGGATATTTAGCCAAGATTAATGTAAATTGGGGTTTATTAATGTTACATTTTTTTTCTTTAACCCATTGAGTGCCAGAGGGGTATGCAACGCATTGCTTTGCAAGGCGTTGCCTTTCCCTCTGGCACCCAAAGGGTTAACCATTAGCGTGCCAGAGGATTATGCAAAGCATTGTGGAGCAATGCGTTGTGTACCCACTCTGGCACTCGAAAGGTTAATATAATCTTAGTACCAAACGTCTCTAGACCAGTGAGTTTTAGAAACTAAACAGTCCTTTGCCTTTACTGTGCACCAGGTAAAGTCCGACTCTTCCCCAGTCTTCTCACTATTGGAATACAACTGGTTTAATGCATTGCCTCTGTCAACAGTAGAATCTAATGGCTTTCTTACTGACAAACTGGCATTGATGAGAGCCCATAGTGAGACACCCCCAATAAGATGACCATGTGTCCAGGCACTTGAATAGCCATGAGCGATATAGCAGCCCTTTTTAGACTAGAGATGAACTAGATGGCCACTATTTGATGTAACAGACAGCTCCCCAATCATAAAAAAAAGCTTTGTCTGAAATGAGCCTAAATTGTAGTGACTAATTCAGCCATTTATACATGTGGCCAATCTGGCTATCGTAGGGCATGAGAGCCTGCTCCCCAGTCAAACCTACGTGTGTAGTCTGGGGATTATTGTGTGACATGAATTAGATTAGATGTATATTATGGATTCCTGATCTACTACTAAAGAGACTTTCAAGCCCTTGGAAAAGGAAACGGTCTCTAGCATCAGACAAACATGCGGTACAGTATTATCCCTTTAGGGAGAGTGAAGATAGTTTCATTGCTTCTCAAAACATTGCACACCTCTCTGAAATAGTCTCTACTGTGATCAAACACACTTACTGAAAGACAATCTCAGTCATCATACACTCATGGTATTTGCTTTGCAATGCATTGTAGATTCTTCTGACAGTCAAAAGGTATTAAACATTGACTTACAGGGTATTAACATAAAAGGTAATAACATTGACTCAAGGCTCTTAAAGGGATAATAATGTTTCACAAAAAAGCAGCTCCAATTAACCTTCATAGTATTTGAGTCATAGAGAGTGTTATTTCAATACTGTCAGAGTTGTAGTTCAAGAGTAATTGAATGATAAATTATCCCCCTCACATCCCTTTTACCTAATGTAAGCCATCTCTCCTCAGAATCTGGTCTCCTGACTGGACAGGTCACAGCAAGGGACAATCTTCTTATGTGAGCATAAGGAAAACCCTGACCCCCCCTTTACAGGTTTTTTCTTATTCTCACCGAAGATTGTCCCTCTCTGCGATCCATCTGGACAGTCTTTCTGCTCTGAGATGAGCAGTATTACATCAGTAAAAGGGGCGGGAGGGGGATACTTTATCATTCAATCACTCTTGAACTACAACTCTGACATTATAGAAATAATGCTCTCTACGACCCAAATACTCATATTAATTAGAGCTGCTTTTTTGTGAAACGTTACTATCCCTTTAACCTAAACATTGACTTAAACAAGGCAAGAAAGGACAGTCCTAAAACAATGACAGCCTGCCCCACAGCTCTCCTCTTAGTGCAAGTGGAATTATGGGGAAGAACCTGGACATAGTTCAGTAAATTGACATTAGATAGGCATAGGGACTACAACATGATTCTAGCACCTGATTTAGCACTGCACTCACCATTGTACATTCAGTCCAGTATCCCCTTGGTAGAATTGTCTCCAGTGCATTGTTTTGCAAATCATTGGAAATGTCTCCAGGATCCAATGGTTTAATATACATCTGAATTATTTTACATATGGCTAATTTTCACAGCATTTGCATAGTGTATCATAGTTACTTACATCAGATTTAATTAAAGTAGTGCATAAATATTATCATGTTATAAAGTCAGTGACAAGGAGTTCTGCAGTGAAGATATGTCCATAAATACTAAAACAGTTTTCTGTGATTGCATTCATTTGCATAAGGTAATAAAACTGCAGATACTTGGGAACTCTTCAGATTTTCCCTGTTTTTTCCAGTTTTAACCCTTTTGAGGACTAGAGAGATGTTGCAATGCTCTGCACACACCTATCTTGTCTTCAAGGGGTTTAAGGTCTCTGTACTGGGTCTCTGGGGACTGAGCCTTTTTTCTGGCCAGAAAGTATTTGAACTAGTAAATAAGCTACCGTAGACCAGGGGTATGTGTTTGGTACATGGGCCCTAATATTGTCCTGGACACACCCACTATTCAGAATGCAGTTGTGACACAGCTAAGCCCCCATTCAGATCTTGGAACTCTAGGCAGCTTCTTGCTGCACCTAATGGGAAATCTGGCCTTGAACTAGGGTGACCACATTTCCATTCTGCCATTCCGGGACATGTGGTCACCCTAGTCCCGCGGCTGAGGCTCCCGCCGGTGCTGACCATCTATCTGAGGCTGACATAGTAAGAGTTCCCCGTGGGAACTCTTACTCTGTGTCAGCCTCAGAAAGATGGTCAGCGCTGGTGGGAGCCTCAGCCGCGGGTCTCACTTGCAGCACCAGCATTCCTGCTCCACCCCATCTGTCTCGCACATACCAGTCCAGCCAGCCAATGAAATTTATTTGCTATATGGTCTTCATTGACTGGGGCGTGTTGCTCAATTCCGGGACTCTTTGTTGTCCCGGTGGGGGGTGATCCGGGACGCGGGACACAGACCCCCAATAAGGGCCAGTCCCGGGCATTCTAGAACATGTGGTCACCCTACCTTGAACTAAGGTGTTGAAAAAGCAACAAAAGCAATAACAGATAATTTTTTTTGAATGAGAAACATTTCCTGTACGTACCTTAAATTCTTTTTCAATGTTGGCTAGAACTGCAAGCTCATTACTGAGTTCTAGAGCAGTCATTACCGGATCTTCACTAGACAAGGAAAGATATGCAGGACTCGCTAGTCCTTTGTAAGCGTTGATTCTAGATCGAGAATGACTGAACGAATCATGTCTTTGTTTTTGACTACATTCACCACATTTGCAAAAATAATCATGAGGCCTTTCAATTCGAGCTCCTTTTCTCAAAAGGGTATGGACTATTTCATACTCCTGGCAATGGGCAGCCAGAATAATTGGTGTTATGTCTTGTGAGAATCTCGTCCCATCTTCATCATAAGCATAGAAGTCATCATGATGAAATTCAGACTGGCTAGGGCTTGTTGTAAGTCTTTTAGCTTCTGCAAATGACGGGTGGCTTAGTATTGCTTCAACTATCCGTACATACCCTTTACTGATTGCCAAAAGCAAAGCATCACCAACCCGTGCTAAGTTCTCCTTTTTAAGCAAGAGCTCTGTAATTTCCAGGTGTTCATTTGCTACTGCTAACTGCAAGGCATTCTGTCCCATATAATCCACACAGTTGACGTTTAACGAATGACATTCATCCATCATTTTTCGGACTACCGGAATGTTCCCATATTCTGCAGCATCCAGAAACCTCTCTTCATCTGCCGAAAGACTTGTAGAACGATCACTGAACATGTATGCTGGTCCTCGGTTAGCTTGTCTCCTGCCTTTTTCTCTAAGTATCGTTTGCCGACGATGGCATCTACTTTCTGTGGTCCGCCTGCATTGAAACAGCATATTTGATTAATTTTTTTGTATAGTTTTTAAGAGGCTTATTTCAAAATAAATGTATAATCTGTCAAAAAATTATCAGAATAGTTATGCATTTTATAATACAATTGTCTCAAATGTTGAATTATAGATTACTGATGTAGTAAGGGAAAGTGAAGCAAAAATATGTAGTGCTGATGATGTTTCCCAGAATCGTACAACTGTTCCATAGAGTTGTACATCTTACAAGTCTATTGTAAGGAAAAGATCTTGCACAGGAAGGTCAGAGGTTATGAAGTCAGGAGATGACCCTTAACACCTTCGATGCTATACATTCGAGATGTCTCTAGCAGCCACGTGGTTAATGTGATATAAGTGAATGATGCAAATCCCACTAATTTCCTTTTCTTGTTGGCTTTAGTAACACTGGGTCTTATACAAAGGAAGAGTGGACTAACTCTGGTCAAACCAACAGTACCATAGGGTACAGATAAAAGTACCACTGGTTCAAACTGGGTTTCTACTTTGAATGAAAGTATTTACTGGAGATCTAGCTGGCATCCAGTAGTTTAAAAGCCCCATTTAAATCAGTGGAAATTTTGGAAATGTTCTATGTTCCATATGGTACAGTTGTTTTGTCTAAGAATTGTTTTAGCTTCCTGAATAAGACCAATGTTTTTCATGGCAATTGCATTGTCCACCCATCACAAGACCACTGATAGTCAATAGGAGCAGGGTACCCACTGACCCTGATTTTACCATGATTCTACCTTTGGTGTGGTCCTTTTTGTGCATGGCATCCATAGAAACCTGCTACCCTATGTATATTTCTATGCACCAATCAGCTCAAAGAAGAACATATTTAGTTTTTAAAGATAAAATCTTTATTGGCTATCACTTTGGAGCCCCACTTCTATTTTCTTAGCTCAGTACGTTTTTAAAGGAGCAGTAAACTTTTTTTTTAATGAAAAATCATATATTATAGTACATTTCCTGTTGAGTAACTTAAGGGTGCTCCCACTGCTGACAGATGCATATTTCAAGAGTTATTACAGTTTAAACCCATGTTTATTTATATTAGCAGTGCCCTCTAGTGTCAAATTCCAATTAGTTATTCTGTTACATTCTAATGGAGAGGAAAGTCAGAGACATACAGTTCTCCAAAGAATGTGATAGAAACTGCCTGTCACTTCCTGTCAGTTAGAACTATCAGGAAGTAACACAGTAAATTCATGACTGATTAATTGAACTTTTGTAACTTCTCGATAAAACACCTGACAGCAGTGGAAGTGACCTTGTTTTACTCGGCAGGAAAAGCTCTATAACATATACATTTACATAAAAAATAGTTTACTGCTCCTTTACAGAGGAGCTGTCACTTTTCCAAATCCTCCTCTGAAGGCACCATCTTGAAAGGATTCACAAGATTAGTCCCGATCATTGATTTATTCCACCCTTTGTTGGATACTAGTAGCCTGAGAAGGTGGAGGGATGTGGTTTTCTGGACAGGTGGGTAATTATGCAGGCTTTATCAGACAGGTCAGAGAAGAAAAGCTCTTGAGAGATAAGAATCACCAAAAATGAAACCAAAACAATTAAACTGATAGAAAAAAAATGTAACTGATAGAAAAACAAACCATAGTATAGGCAGCTGAAAGGGATAGTAATGTTTCATAATAAAAGCAGCATAATCATCAAAGTATTTGGACTTTGGAGAGTGTTATTTCAATTCTGTCAGAGGTAGTTCAAGAGTAATTCAATGACAAAGTACCCCCCTCCCACCCCTTTTACTGATGTAACACTGTTCAGCCAGAGCAGAAGGGAGGTGCCCAGGTAGACTGCAGAGAGGGACAATCTTCAATTAACATAAGGGAAAAACCTGAAAAGCTTGTCAAGGGGGGAGAGGGATTTCATTGTTTTCATAGGAATAAGAGTGTCCCCTTCTGTTATCTGTCTGGTCTATGGACTGCATTCCACATCTGAGAAGAGATTGCTTACACTAGGTAAAAGGGGCGGGAGGGGGAAACTTTGCTTGTGAATATCTCTCAAACCATAAAGGTTTGAGAGATAAGACTTATATCATTCTTTATGTTTTTTTAATGCCTACAAAATAAAATAAAGTTAAAACGAAGTATTACTATCCCTTTAAATAGATACATTTGTTGATAGTAAAAGCTGATTGGTGACAGGTTCACTTTAGGATGGATCTCTCACCTTTCAGATTTTAGTTTCATTAATGGTATCTTTAAAACTGTCTATATTGTACTTTTCGTTTTAAATCAGACAACTGGATATAGACATTTTTGGTTCAGTAGTTATGGTTTCTAACTTCAGCAGAGCCGAGTTGTCTGACCTGTGCAGTAAAAGCTGCAAAATTAATTACTGACCTAAAATGAAATTGACTCACTGCTGATTAACATCTTTAGGCTGTGAAAACATGATGTAACTTTGCCACTTGTGCAGCTGGTTTGCTCCAGAATTGCACCTCTTTAGCTTACCAAATATGGTCCATTATACCTCCCTGTGGCTGATGTACTGAGAAGGACTGAAACAGTTCTGGCCTATACCATCTACACCAAAGGGGGATAAATAAAAATGTCCATTCATTTAAACAGGACATTAATATGTTACAATGCAATGAGACAAATAAGTTTAACCATTACTATTATTTTAAATTACAGATATCAGATCATTAACATTGAAAATATATGCTCCTCTAAAATTTGTAAGGATAAGTGTAACAAGAAATAATTAATTATGCAAAGAAAAATTTCCATAAAAACACACTTTACTTTATTAACTACACAATAGTGTGTAATATAGCTTTTGATGTGTCAATTATATAGCTGAATTGAGATTCATGAGTGAAGAGGGATTGCTTAGAATGTAAGTCCATGTAAGTCCATATGTGTTACTTGTAAAATCAGCCACTTATGTTAATGAGTAGTCTCTGCCAGTCCCACTGAATAAACAAGTAGCGTTTGTTGAAAAAGTAATTGTCTAAGTGTCTTACTCATTGTAATTGTATTGCTGGTATTTGTTAACCTTCATGCAGTTTTCATGAAGGGTTTCTTTTGTGGTTAAGCAAACCCAATAAAGGTCTGATAAAAAACAATGGTCAAATAACTCTTAAAAATGTTCATCCATTTTGGCATAAACAAAATGTATTCCCATCAACAAACAACAAATTGCTTAAGGGGAAAGTATTATGGAAAATATATATATATATATATATATATATATATATATATATATATATATTATAAGTGACAAAACAGTTTATTGACAGGAACCACATAACATGGAAAGTCAAGCAAAAGCTGCACCCTAACATACAATTTTTCTTTGCAATAGTATCTGAATAAGGAATCCCTGTAGATTGTAAGCTCTTATGAACAGGGCATTCATTTCTCTTGTATCCTAGTGCTTTTTCTTAATTGTTAAAACCTATTACTTGTATCCTGATTTACAGCATGCTGGATACGTTGACACATTATAAATAAGACTTAATAAATATTTATCAGACAATATCAATTTGTTGGATGCAAGGCATTAAAAAACACCCATGAAACTTTATAAGTAAAAGAATACAATGGTAAATGTTATTTCTAAAAGTCTGAGAACTCATGAATAGTTGTGCATTTTTGATCTCTCTAATTACAGAATTACAAAATTTAAGAAAATCACTGTCCTTAACTGCTTACGTTCTTGGCACTGTTAGTGAGCACTGGTGGATCAATCACTGCCCCAGGAATTTCCAAACATCAACCTCTACAGATTATAAAATAAAAAAAAAAATCATCTCAAATTGAGGATATCTAGAGCACTAGTATGGTTAATAAGCTTGGGTCTGAGAACGTTTGAAAAGAAAAAAAAAGTATCATCCATGACCTTTGACCAAAGCTCATGCCAGTCATTTAGGGTGTAATGCAAGAAACGTGCACATGTACTGAAGGCATTTTTCCTGGACAGAAAGATATTGCGCATGTTCTAATCCAGGATTCCGTATACCGAACGCTTATGACAACACTACACAGACATATAAAACTGTCTGCAATAGCACTTCCTGCATTAGGAACATTCACTCAATCAGATCTGTTAATCTTGACCATGCCCACAAAAACATGCACAGCTCTGCGCTAATCTTGATTTTTCATGCACAATTCAAAAAAATCATGCCCAAACCTATTTGCTAGTGGTTTTCACACTGGAAATAGGGATTGTGCACGTTTCTTGCAATCCATCCTCAGAGACCAGAGGACAGTTCCTTTGTTCTGGCTAGTCACACAATGCACACCAACTATCTACCTAAAAACAAAGGTCTTATTATTCTTGTTTAAGGAAGTCAATTCTGAAGAGTACATGACTATACAATCATGGCTTAATTCCACTGCAGGTGATAACACATTCACTGGTTATATCTACAAATTCCCATGTAAACTTCAATAAAACCCTATGACATTAAACCTCTAGTAGAGTAAAAATTATACATTTATTGGCTGAGTAGCTTTAGCTTTAGCTAGACTCTTCATCAGAATATTCAGCCTTCACTTTATAACATGACTCATGTTGAGATAAGTTGTATTGAAAGCTTGCAATCTAAAGCTACTCATTTATTCAGCCTTCATTCTATAACATGGCTGACTAAGATACCTAGGTTGTCTTGAAAGGGTGCATTCTCAGTTAGCCAATAAAGATATCACTTTCACTGTACCAGTCTCCTGCTTTCTCTACTGCTAACACGATACCACCATACCTGGGAACTTCCAGTCGAGGGCTACCCGGAGGGTAGTCCTCTGTTCACCAGGGGGTGACAAAAATGACGCTAATCGCGTCAAAAAGGGGTGGGGCTTGCCGCGAGTGGGGGGGGGGCTTAACCCTTTGAGTGCCAGAGTGGTACGGAATGCATTGCAAAGCAATGCATTCCTTACCACTCTGGCACTCAGAGGGCTGGGGACTGAGTATCAGCAGGAGAAAAAGCGGATGTGGCAGAGTTTCAATAGAAACTCTCCACATCTGGAGGAAACAGCCTCTGCCCCGGAGACCCGGTAAAGTTCTGTCAGAACCGGAGTCTCCGGGGCAAATCCGGAGAGTTCCCAGGTATGGATACCACCTTTTACCAGTGCTAACATTTATCAACTGCAATGGAATCCAACACATAACTAGGGACTGTCAATAGAAGATGACTGATAACTAAAAAGGACACTGTCCTTTAAAGGGATAGTAATACTTCGTTTTATCTTTATTTTATTTTGTAGGCATTAAAAAACATGAAGAACGATATAAGTCTTATCTCTCAAACCTTTATGGTTTGAGAGATATTCACAAGCAAAGTTTCCCCTCCCGCCCCTTTTACCTAGTGTAAGACATCTCTTCTCACATGTGGAATGCAGTCCGTAGACCAGACAGATAACAAAAGGGGACAATCTTCTTCCTATGAGAACAATGAAACCCCTGCTCCCTCTTTTTCAGGTTTTTCCCTTATCTTAATTGAAGATTTTCCCTCTCTGCAGTCTACCTGGCCACCTCCCTTCTGCTCTAAGCTGAACAGTGTTACATCAGTAAAAGGGGCGGGCGGGGGATACTTTGTCATTGAATTACTCTGACAGAATTGAAATAACACTCTCCAAAGTCCAAATACTATGATGATTAATTAGAGCTGTTTTTATTATGAAACATTACTATCCCTTTAAACTGAACTAACCAGCAGAATAGAAACATCCAAATGTATTGTATATAACAATGCATGTCAGCCATTAATGACCAGAGGTAAGTGCTTTGCAATGCTTTGTACACCCATCTGATCCCTAAAGGGTTAATAAATCAAAGTTATGTATTTATGGTTGTTTCCTGAAATGGAAAGTAAGAGAAGTCAATATAACTGCATTTTAAAAAAAATGTACTAAAGTTGCATTCAAGCATGAACAGAACATGCTTCTGATTCTGTCTGGCTCATGGACTGGAACTCACAACTAAATGTGCTTCTTGGTAAAATACTGTACAGGAAGACAGGGTGTTATCATCCCACCTACTAATCATTTCTACACTGAATTAGATTTATTTCTCCACACCACGCCATCACTCATGTAATTAAGATTAAGCAAGGTTATTAAATTACTCCAATAAATGTAATTAAGCATGGAAGATCTAAATGAAGTGGATAGCGTCTCATTTGGCATTAATAGATATTAACCCATTGGATAACAGATAAATCTAATGCAATGGAATTGGACTTCACTAGCATCAAATGACTGGATTCCATTTCAGTGGATAAGTGTAATCATTAGTTTTAACTACAGATTCTCATTGACGTCTATGGAGAAAATGTATCCAAAACTCTTGATAACATTATCAACTGCAATAGGAAACAGGCCAAAGTGGTTAACTCTCTGAATGCTGAAAGGTCATAGAATTTTTAACATTTGACATAAAATTCCAGAATTTTGCTGTTCTGTTATTTGTCTATTGTAATCCACCAAATAAGAGGCAAAGTCCAACACCAATGCCTAATTAAAGGGATAGTAATGTCCCACAAAAAATATTTTTCAAATTGTAGTCCTTAAAAAGTTGAGCACAGCTCAAAAAAACGTATCTCTCAAACCGCTATGGTATGAGAGATATATGCATTTAAAGTTCGTGATTTCCTGCTGTCAGCTGTAAACCTATCAACAGGTGATCCGTGTCGGCCGACATGGAGGCTCTGCAGCAGAGTCGCAATGCGATTGCACTGTGCTCAACTTTTTAAGGACTACAATTTTAAAAATATTTTTTGTGGGACATTACTATCCCCTTAACCTCTTGGATGCTATAGACATATGCAACTCATTTCCATACCTGGGAACTCTCCGGATTTGCCCCGGAGACTCTGGTTCTGACAGAGCTTTACCGGGTCTCCTGGACAGAGGCTGATTCCTCCGGATGTGGAGAGTTTCTATTGAAACTCTGCCACATCTGAATTTTCTCCCATTGTGCCTCTGTCCCCAGCCTTCTGTGTGACACACTTAACCCTCTGAGTACCAGAGTGGTACGGAATGCATTGCTTTGCAATGCATTCCGTACCACTCTGGCACTCAAAGGATTAAATCCCCCACCCCCAACACTCGAGTTAAGCCCCGCCCCTTTTTGACGCGATTACCGTCATTTTTGTTACCCCCTGCTGAACAGAGGACTACCCTCCGGGTAGCCCTCAACTGAAAGTTCCCAGGTATGCTCATTTCTTAGCAATGTGCTATAGACATCTCTAGCATCCAAGAGGTATACTCCAAAAAGTTAATTGATTCAAATGTGGCATATCATCCTATAATATAAAAGGCCAGAATGTTTGTCGGATGCAGTCACATGCAATAGAGACTGCCCAAAAGCACAGAATGCTGGGAGCATTCTGTGCATTCAGGCAGTTTCTACTGCGCATGAATACATTGTGTGAACAGCCAGTACGCAGAGCAGGACCGCCCGTTTTTACTTCACCAGACCTTGGCCCATGTGCATGGCCTTTTACACTAGTAATATAATAAAACAGTCTTTCCTTAAGACCACTCATGTCTCTAGAGTCTTTCCTGCCGGGGATCACAGCAATCAATGCCCTTTCAAGTTGTTACAGGTGTTTGTTAGAGGGAGCTGGTGCAAACTAGACAGGCGAGAATACAGATGACATCAGCTAGATACATCTGGTTGCCTTCTTCTAGAGACCCCAGAGATCAGCATCAGTCTCTTGTGAGGCTCTTTGCAATATGGCCCATGAAAATTGGCAGTTATAGGAAAGTTACAGCATGTTACATCTGACAAGGAATACGGCCAATCCATTTGATTTGTCTCACAGAGGGCTAGCCTAATTTTTCTCAGAGCATTAGACACCCATCTGTACCAGGGCTAAAGAATTTTTGGCAAATACACAGCACTACAATAAAATTTGTAATTTGACATGCACTGTAAACTCTTCAACTAAGCAATTTCTCTACCAAGCTATTTGTATTACAGAATTAGGAATGGGAGAAAAGTTTGGTTTCCTTCCCATTGGAATTTCTGTGGTATACGAGAGAGGTGTTTCTTTTCTGTGAAAGTTAGCATGAGGAGGGAAAGGGCACAGAAATGCATATGCACTCATGCACACACATTCATATCAATTGATATACGCTCAAATGCACATGCAACGCACACACACTTATTCATTTACCATACATATCCAGGAAAGAGGTAAATATGTCCTTCCTGTGGGAGGCACATTTTTGTCATATTTTATTACAGTTGAGCCTGCTTTTCAAATCAAAAAGTTATAAAAATTCACTTCCAAATAATGGTGCTTATATTTCTAAGGTGGACTTTTCATTTGCAATCAAACACTCTCCATAGATATTAATAGCAGCACCTCCAACTTTTCATAAAGCTGAACTGTGGTTTGAAATGCAAGCTTGAGCTGTGATTTGAATGAAGCATCTGTCAGTAATGGCTGTTAAGATGTGAAAACCTGGATCACTTCCCAGTGTCAACAGCCCCTTGTGACCTTAGGCAAGGCACATTATCTACCTGTACATAAGGCACTAAAAACTACGTTCTACAGAGCAGGGACTCACTGGGTCTGAAAAATCCTGTGTACAGTGCTGTGTTCAAATTGGTAGCACTTTATAAGAATAAATATTATTAGTTGTAATAAAATGCATCCAGTTAATTTATTGCAATTATAACCCATCATTCCTCTTTTTAGAAAGGCTGTTACCTTATCTCAGCACATTTACAGACAATACAGCATAATCCTGTCTGAGATTTCCAAAGTTGTGTGTCCCAGGGAGTCCTGGAAAAGGAAGTATTGTTACTCCCCAAAGAGCACATATAAGACTAAAACGTAGGCCTCAGTAAAATACAAAACATATTTACAGATGTTATCATGAAGTACAGGGTATTTAAGTGGATATAACCACAGATCATTTCAGGTGTCAGTGTTCCTTTAAAGGGATAGTAATGTTTCACAATAAAAGCAGCTCCAATTAATCTTCATAGTATTTGGGCCATGGAGAGTGTTATTTCAATACTGTCAGAGTTGTATTTCAAGAGTAAATGAATGATAAAATATCCCATTCTGCCCCTTTTACTGATGTAACACTGATCACCTCAGAGCAGCAAGACTATCCAAATGGATCACAGAGAGGGACAATCTTCAGTGAACATAAGGGAAAAACCTTTCAAGGGGGTCAGGATTTTCCTTATGTTCACAGTAAGAAGATTGTCCCTTGCTGTGATCTGTCTAGTCAAGTGACCAGATTCCACATCTGAGGGGAGGAGGCTTACACTAGGTAAAAGGGGCAGAAGGGAGAAACTTCATCATTCAATTACTCATGAACCACAACTCTGACAATATTGAAATTACACTCTCCATGGCCCAGATACTATGAAGATTAATTGGAGTTGCTGTTTTTCTGAAACATTACTATCCCTTTAAGATGTGTTCTTATCTTGGTTACTTACACACATAGCCAATGTACTTCACATTACTATTTCCTAGACTTTGGGAAGAAATCTATATCCATCTAGTCAAGTACCACTGAATGGCTGTGATTGCTAGCAAGGCTATCTTTCTGCAGTGTTCCAGTTATGTGTTTTCCCTGAGGCATTTAGGTTGTTACTAAACCTCATACGTCAGTCCTTTAATTTAAGGATGTACAGATTTGTCACAATGTGTCCAGTTAATTTAAATCCACAATCCATGCTGAAATTCAGCTGTAGAAGCTCTTATCCTGCATGCAGCAAGTAAATGGAAAGTAAATGGAATCCATGTGAAAGATAAACTGGAAATGTAATAGAAATCTCACATACCTATGCTCCCCAATGTCACTGAGGCTGATGTATTAAAACACAATTCCCATATTAATTTACATGGGGATTTTATTTAACAAGCCTAATTTAAAATATTGGAGGTTTCAGGATTATTTGTCCCCTCTGGAACAGTGTGTTTTCTCCAGAATGTCTCTAGTTCAACTGTCTTCAGATATATGGATAAGTAGATAGAGTACAGACTATATGACTGTCACTACTCACATGGTATGTTTTCCATCAGTCAGTGCAACACAGAGCAGCAGTAGGTCATTACCCATGTTGCCTCCTACTCTAGCACTTGTTCTAAAGGCCATATGCAAGGTACATCATAATGCCACAAAGCTACAAGAGGATTTTAGTCTTATCTGTTAAATCCTTTTCTCTTAGTCCATATGACATACAGGTACCATGGGAAGACAACAGCTCCTCCCTGTAGGCTGGAAAAATTCTAGAAGAATTGTGGGTGGATCCTCTCCTTCCTCCTTATCAGGCTATCCCACTAGCCCCGCCACAGATAGACTTGAGATAAGCCTACTAAGTAGGACATCAAGAAAGAAGAAAGAGAAAACTCCTGTTAGCAGCAGACCCAAGAGGACTCCCAAGTCCAGTACTTGAAAACCAAGCATGGTCCTTTCACTTGGTGGGAGACTTGTATGTCATATGGACTAAGAGAAAAGGACTTAACAGGCAAGAATAAAATCCTCTTTTCTCTGTTGCCAATATGACATACAGGTACCATGGGGATATACTAACATTAAAGGGGATCTATCACCCCTATACAAGTTAGTCTTATTAGTTAGATTATTTAGTGAATTTGTTTAAAACTGTATTCATTTGTTTTTTTAAAAATGCTATTTGGGTGAAAATTAATGTTTAAAGAGTGCCCTGCACCCTACTTCCAGACAGACTGCGGTTACCTGTACCACAATCTGTCACTCTGCCTCTGCTCCCCTCCCTCTATCCAGCCTCCTCCGATGACGGAGACTTTCTGTCTGTAAGCTGGAGCGATCTCATTGGCAGAGATCAACATCTAGCCAATGAGGTTCACTTTTAAAATATTGCATTTTTAACAGCGCTCGGCTTGGAGCCGCATTAAGTAGGTTGCCATGTAGAAAAGAATCTCACCCTGCATATATGCGCAAGATTCTCATGTCGCTTCTTTTAACAGCTCTCTCTCACAGCACACAAGAACAAAAGCCAACCGGGATAAAACAGTTAAAGAACGGTAAGGCACAGGAAAGAAAAGGTCCTAAACAGTCTTGGCAAAGGTGTGCATGGAAGACAAAGTGGCCGCCTGCACAGCTGTTAAGCAGAGGCCTGATTCTTATAGGTCCAGGAGGTCTCAACAAACCTGGTGGAGTGTGCTGTAATGCGGAAAGGAACAGGATTCTTTCTGAGCTCATAAGCCTTGCGAATGGTAGACTTAATCCAAGAGGCAATAGTGCCCTGGGACCCTCAGGATGACAAATAAGGCATCAGACTTATGGAAAGACTCCATATGGTGCACATAGAACTTAAGGCAGCGTACCACATCCAAGTGGAGATCCCTCTCCTTGTCAGATTTGGGGTCAGGACAAAAGGAAGGCACAACAATATCCTGATTGATGTGGAACTCAGAGACCATCTTCTTAGGAAGGAATCCCTGGAAGGTACGGATCATAGCCTTATCCTTGTGAAACACCAGGAAAGGTGGTTTGCAGGACAAAGCCTGCAATTCAGCAACTCTGCAGACAGAGACCACGGTCAGAAGAAAATCTATATTCCACATCAGAAGAAGTAAAAGAATTGTAGCCAAGGGAGGCCGCTGCAAGACTCCCAAAACCAGATTAAGGTCCTACTGGGGAGTGTGAGCCTTATAGGCAGGGAAGGTGTGAGCGACTCCCTGAAAGAAAACCTTGACATCTGAATCTTCAAGGAACTAAGACTGAGCCGTTTGTTCACACCATCCTGTAGAAAAGACAGGATCACTGGGAGATCAAACTCTTGTGATGACAGGTCCCTGTCAACACACCAAGACTGAAAAATGGACCAAACTCTATAGTAGTCTTTGGAAGAAACCAGTTTCCTAGCCTGGATCATAGTGGAGACAACCTCAGAGGAGAGCCCTTTCCTTCTTAGGATGGAGGCTTCAACAGCCATGCCGCTAAAGCCATGCGCTCCGCATCCTCCTTCCACAGATAACCCTGAAGGAGGAGATCCGGTCTAAGCATCAATGGAAATGGATCCCGAATGTATAGGGCCACAAGTTTCTGGAGCCAGGGCTTCCTGGGCCAGTAAGGGGTAATCAAGATGACCGCAGGACCATCCATCCAAATCTTGCTCAGAACCTTGGGAATGAGAGGAAGTGGAGGGAAGATGTAGGCCAGATGAAAACACCAGGAGATCGCCAAAGTAACCATGGCAAAGACCAGAGTATCCCTCCAATGGGAGAAAAACAGCTAAACCTTCCTGTTGTTCCTGGTGGCCATCAGGTCTATCTCAGGAACACCCCACCGCTGCATCAACAAGTCGAAAACGTCTGGGTGGAACTTCCACTCCCCTGGGTCCACCCTTTGACGGCCCCCTCGAATGTGCACGGTGGAAATAGCCTGAACTTGACCATCTGCCCATGCCAAAATAGATTTGACTTCTAACCAAGCAGAAGCATTTCTTGTGCCTCCTTGCTTGTTGATGTACATCACAGCTGTGGTGTTGTCCGACTGGAAGCGGACTAGACAACCCGGCAGTGGAGAGGACCAGTACACCAGAGCATGATGAATCGCCTGGAGCTCCAGAACACTGATGGACTGCAGAGTCTCTTCCACAGTGAATCTGCCCTGAACCCCAAGGTGACCCAGGACAGCTCCACAGCCTCTGAGGCTGGAGTCCATCATCCCCAGGGTTCAGTCCTGAATGACAAAGGGTTTCCCCTTCTCCAGGTTGGACCTGTCCAGCCACCAGAGCAGGTCCTGCCTCACCTTCAGAGGAAGAGAGACATTGTGGTCCAAGAGATCTGGGTTCCCATGCCAATACGGATATTGAACCACAGGAGCTCCCTGGTGGGAGCAATGGAATACAGAACCACCTCCATGGTGGACACCATGCAGCCTGTAAGGGTCAAGAACTTGCAGACCAGAGTCGATTGCCACTCCAGAGCTTGGGACACCAGATACATGACCTGTTGGATAGAATCCTCGGTCAGGACTACCTTCTCTTTGCAAGTATCGAACCTGAGACCAAGAAAAACCAGGACCAGAGAGGAGACTGGGGCAGTTTTCACCATATTCAGAATCCAAACATGGTGGAGGAGAATCTGAGCTCAGTCCTGGACGTGCTGGTCCAAAAGTTCCCTGGAAGGCGCCTTCCGCAAAAGGTCATCCATGTAGAGAGTCACTTGAATCTTTGGGTGTGCAGAAAGGCAGTCAATGCCCCTAAAACTCTGGCGAACACCCGAGAAGGGGAGGAAAGTCCAAGGGCAGAGTGGTGAACTGGAAGCGCTCCAAGTCACAGGCAAACTTGAGGTACTTCTGACTGTCCAGATGAACTTGGATATGCAAGTAAGCATCCTGCAGATCCAGAGAGGCCAAGAAATAGTTAATTTATCTTTTAAACCAAATTCTCTAAAAATCTGTGTTTAAAATGTATTTAAATTAGCTCATTCTTCTGGACAAAAGAGGCCTCTATGTACCTAGGTGGGAATGAAAAATATCTAGGTGACTTTCATGATTATTGATATTCAGTTGGAGACAAAAAGTCTAAGGCAAAGATATTCTCCCATGTGGGAAAGTCTGCTAGGGTGACAGATTGATATCCAATGGAATAACCTTTGACATTTTTTTATCTAATGACAGTAACCAGAACACCTTACTGTCTATTGATAGGAATTATTATCAAGGTTAATTTTAGTGTGGTGTAACACCGACCTCTTTAGAGTACATAGCATTATTACCCATGTTTTGAAGAATTTCCAAAAAGTATAATAATAATATGCATGATGTCACTGCATAATGAGATGGCTCTTTAACCAATCAGAGCAGATTTTGATAAGGGTAATTTCACATTATAAATAAGTTTAGAGAGAAAAGGGGTTTTTCCTCTTTAATCTTGGCTGGCTTTTTCCTCTTGGTTCCTGGCTCTTCAATTCCTGCTATATACCTGGCTGCCTACTAAAGAAATCCTAAGAAATCCACATTTATTGGAATGGTAGCTATATATCTTTCCTTATTTAAATTCTGCAAATTCAGACTCAATTATATATTTCTTCTATATTTGAAGAAACTTAATTTTTCTTATAATTTGTCTTAATTGGACTGGCCAACCATTTGGGATCAATTATAATAAGCTATATTAGCTATAGAAATTCTGAAATTAAGCAGAATTCATTTATTATTGGTAAATTGTAATATTTTGCCAGATAAGAGTAAAATAGGTTATAGCAGTGAGATATATAGATCCTTGTTATATATTAGTTAATATAATTCTTTATATTTCTAGAATAATATATTGTGTTTCTGGAAAGATTATAATAACTAATATTTGATCTGGGGAATACTTTGAATTAATTTATTAACCCTTTAACTGCTATTTGTCTATTTACTTTGAGGTGTTTCTTTGGATTTCTTTGTGTTGGTTTTGGATCTAAACTTTTGTACAGTTAAACATCTCACTAAACAAAAGAAGTAGCCATCTTGGGTGTGGCATCCTATATTTTACTAGTGGTTTAACCCTTGGATTACCCTATAAATTTTACACAGGACTGCTATAGTCATATTTGTGATATATGTTGCACGAAGTTTAATATACTGTCTAGACATATGTTATTTAATTGATTCTAAGTATATTCTAGGTATAATTCATTATTGACTATATTAATTGCAATTTATGTGTTTTATTCAGAAGGTATGCAAGTTTTGAAATCAGTACATAATTAAAATATATTGATCTACATCTGTGATTTTATTTCAGTTAGTCTCTAAATTTGATTATTATATATGGTATAAGGAAATTGTCAGAGGACCTGGCTTAATATTAAAGTTTGCTCACCTGACAACCTACCTTAAACCTCAATAAGCTTAGTTTATACAGTTTCTGGGGCAGAGGTATTCATATATGCTGCTACCAACTGTATTTTAATTAATTGTAAGGCTCAATTATCATTTTCTATGCTGCTGAGTTCAATTATTGTTATTTAATATCTCTGAATATACCTATGTGTGGTTAACCCTTTAATTGCTGGTAGTGCTTACTCTAATAATTGTGGTTTGAGTTACTATATATCTATTGTAACTGCTCATCACTCATTGATATCGTTGTTTACACTTGATATATATAGTATATTGTACGTAAATAAATTATATATATTTTTGCACAAATATGCAGGATTGATTATTTTAATCAATTCTTTAATGTGAAGTAGCATGTCAATACCTAATATAGTATAACATTTTCAAAATTATTTCATATTGTCATTTATCTATTTATGTGAAGATATCCAACCTGATTGCTTCTCTTGTTTTAACCCTTTGGATACCTTCAGCATAATTGGTTTGAGAACACAGAGCTGCGATGACAGAACTCAAGGATTCCATCTTGAAGCGTGCAGTCTCCACAAGGCATTTGAGGTTTTTGAGGCCAAAGATAGGACGACTGCTGCCGTCCATCTTGGTACCACAAATAGGTTTGAATAGAAACCTAAACCACTCTCTTGAGTGGGAACTGGAGTCTGGACTCCCTTATCCATGAGAGCCTCAACCTCCGGGCAGTCTCTACTGCGCAAGACTGCATCTTGTGGAGCAGCGAGGTAGCGGACACTTAACCCTTTGAATGCCAGAGGGGTACGCAAAGCAATGTGTTGCGTACCCCTCTGGCACTCAAAGGGTTAACATTACCTGGACCTTGGCTCGGGCTTTTACAATAGTAAGGAAATAATAAAATGTACTAAAAACTAAGCAGAAAAGTTCTCAGCCTCTACCAGGTTACTGGAACAAGTCTATCTGGGGCGGGGTTAGTGGGATAGCCTGGTAAGGAGGAAGGGGAGGCTCCACCCACAACCTCTTCTAGAATTGTTCCAGCCTACAGGGAGGAGCTGTCGCCTCCCCATGGTACCTGTATGTCAAACTGGATGACAGAGAAAGTTGCATTCAAAAACCGCAACAGATGAATGGCTTGTAGCCTGCTCCTTGAAGGCTAGCTTTGTGTCTGACAATTGCTTCAATATCATATCTACCTTGACAATATCATGCCATATTGACTATCTATGGTTTTGATCAACCTGTTGCAAGACAGATATGGGAAAATCATATATGAATAATGTATGATAAACATATTTCCCTACCAAGCATATGTGAGTGTTCTCTAGGAAAGGAAATATGGAACAGAATATGCATAAAGAGGATTTTCTGCATGGAACACATTTACCTATATATAAGCTTTATGCTATATGTACATTCAGTGCCCAATATGACTTTATCTGCAGTTTCTGTTCTAGAAAAAGAAGCATACTAAACCAAGAAAACATGATCTGAAATTAGATGCTGAAGACTCCGAGGGGATGTGTATGAAATAATACTTTACAGAACTGGTGGTAGATTGATGGAATAGCCAGGGCCAGATTTACATCTCAGGAGCCTGTAGGCACAGAAAACTGAAGTGCCCGCCCCATTGGCCATCTCCACTGGACACCTCCATGATCCCAATGATCCTAACTTCCACATTACCGCCCACATAACTAAATTGCCCTCACATGGCCCCCCATCAGCTACATATTGCCCTCACATTGCCCAATCAGCTCCACATTTCCTATCAGCTCCAACTTGCCCTCACATTGCCCCCATCATCAACAACTTGCCTCCAACTTGCCCACACATTGCCCCCATCATCTCCACACTGCCCTCACATTGCCCCCATCCTCTCCAACTTGCCCCCATCAGCTCCAACTTGCCCTCACATTATTTGGCGGGGGTTTAAAGGGGAATTTGCCTCCTTTTTTGCTTCACAGGGTGCAAAAGTAGTAGTTGCAGTGTTAGTCACCTAGAACCCGCCAAGATTTGTCAGTCAATAAAAATATCATCAGTATCATTTTTATCAGGAGGTATATAGTTAGTCTAATATGAATCTCTGTGTTTTGGTAACTTTTAAATAGTAAAAATGTACAAAAAATCCAATGGCACCATTTAGTAAAGATTACATAGCACTCCAGATTTGGAGTAGAAACACAAATGATCTCTCTCTCAAACTGAAATCTTGCATTCGTTTCCAAAAAATATAGCAGGGTTACATGTTCTTTTCCTACACATTTTGTGCTTGAAAGACAGAATGGTTTAACATTAAAAAAAAAAGCAACATGTGACTATTTCTCAGCTACAATTTTTACCACATTTAGGCAAGATATTTGCCTAGAGAAGATGAAGAGAAGATGGAGCCTTAATACATTGGAAGAGGAGTTCATATCTACACGAAAACAACATCTCTGGTCTACCACCTTAATATCTTAAAGGGATAGTAATGTTTCATAATAAAAGCAGCTCTAATTAATCTTCATAGTATTTTGGCCAAGAGCGTGCTATTTCAGTTCTGTCAGAGTTGTAGTTCAAGAGTAACTGAATGATAACGTATCCCCCTCCCGCCCCTTTTACTGATGTAACGCTGCTCAGCTCAGAGCAGCAGGGAGGTGCCCAGGTAGATTGCAGAGAGGGACAATCTTCAATTAAGATAAGGGAAAAAGCTGAAAAACCTGTCAAGGGGGGCAGGGTTTTCATTGTTCTCACAGTAAGAAGATTGTCCCTTACTGTTATCTGTCTGGTCAAGGCACCAGATTCCACATCTGAGGTGAGCAATGTTACACTAGTTAAATGGGGAGGGAGAAGAAACTTTATTATTCAGTTACTCTTGAACTACAACTCTGAAAGTATTGAAATAACACTCTCTATGGCACAAATACTATGAAGATTAATTGGAGCTGCTGTTTTTGTGAAACATTACTATCCCTTTAATCAACCTCCCCTCCCAACCTGAAACAACATGTGCACATATATTTACCACATGTAATTTGCCCATACCAAATTACCACCAAAGCCACATCAAAGACACATTCTTCTATAAATCATCTAATGTTGTCTACCTCAGCATTTATGTGAAATGACCCAACACAGTATTATAGATAGGTGACACAGGACAAACTTTAAAGCGGAACGGTCAACAAACAACCCCCCTCCCCCCACAACTCAATTACATGCTCAATAAATAAAAGTGGCCCGTTTCACCTACTAAGGAACGTCACCATAGGTGAAACCATACCACAAATGTTCAGGGAGAGCGCAGCCATCTTATCGCCATTTAAGATGATTGGCAGCACTTTCCCTGTCATTTGCCCTCCCATTTTCCTCCCGGAGTGTGTCTAAACAATTGCCTGGTAGCTGTTTAGACACACTCCGGGAGGAAAAGGGGAAGGTGGTGGGCAGGCATATAATGCCACAGGGGGACTGCCGGCAGTACAACTACATGCCTGCGGCACTGCTTGTGCCACAGGTAAGCAGAACAGTGATGTCATGTTTGGATTTTGTATGTTTCTTTTCTAAAAAAACAGAACAATTAAAAAAAAATTACATGACTTTTTACCGTTGTTTGCTTCTATTTTCATATGGAGCAAG
This sequence comes from Rhinophrynus dorsalis, assembly GCA_037306005.1. Taxonomy (NCBI): domain Eukaryota; kingdom Metazoa; phylum Chordata; class Amphibia; order Anura; family Rhinophrynidae; genus Rhinophrynus; species Rhinophrynus dorsalis. The sequence goes on along the minus strand of CM074719.1, from coordinate 566,142,217 downwards.
AAGTACACAGGTAATAGTTCCCCTTTAAGAAGATGTGTGAATTTTCATTGTTTCATTTAACAAGAGGAAAAAAAAGCATCTGTAGGGAAACATTTCTGCAAAAATGGAATCATTTTCAAATACCTTAGGTTTACTATACTGATGAAAAATATCCAGTCACAGAGCACCAGAAAAAGCTGGGAGTAGAAAAATGATGACCAAATTTGACACTCTAATCTGTGGCCTAAACTGTGACTAGGAATTTATGACACATTATTCCACACAATGAACAGATTTTACCACAAATTTTCATATGCTTTTTCATTCAGCACTTCAAATGCAATAGACTGTATCAAATGTAACTTTCTCCTATGAAGTTTAACACCACCTCTGTGCAGACAATAATCAAATCTACCTTTACTCTCCTCAACTGTCCCTCCAAACTAATACAAGTCACCAACTCTCTATCTATAATTTCCTCATGGTGTATCTCCACTACTTAAAGTTGAGCATTTCTGAAAGAAGCTTATAATAGTTCCTCCTTTTGCCACTACTGGTATACAAGATTTCTCTCTTAACATTAACAATTCCATATTAACATCAACATCCACAGCTTACTGTCTAGACGTCACCTTTGACTTCCCTCTCATTCATTCTCCACATCCAATCACTCACATAAATCCTCTTTCATTTATGGAACCTCTCCAAAATACTTGTCTCACAAAAGATGCTACCAAGACACTAATTCAAACAACCATAATATCACACATTGACTTCTTCAGCTCCCTATTAATTGGGTTTTCCCCTCAAGAGACTGGCATCAGTCAAACTGACTCTGAATGCTACTAGTAGGCTCTTTCATCTCACTAATCACTCTACTTCATAAAGCCTGCAGGATCAAAGATAAAAAACTAACACTAACTTACAAAGCCATTCACAGATATGTCCGTCCCCCCCGCTACATATACAGCCTCATATTTGCTGAATTGCCTTTTTTGCTCTGCAAAAGATCTCCTATTCTCATCCTCCCTCATAACTTCCTTTCATTCACTCCAACAAGACCTTTCAAGAGATGCCATTCGTGTCTGGAATACAATAACCCACTCACACTTGTCCAGTTTATCAACCTTCAATCTTCAAGCACTCTCTAAATACTCGTCTCAGAAAAGACTACCTCCACAACCCATAGTACCTTCTATGTCTAACTGGCAATGTTTGGATCTCCCTGCACTTTCCTATGCAGTAACTGCCCTCAATCAATCACAAGCAGGGAGGGTTGTGAACTGTTGTTGATGTGGAAGGGATTTCCTCCCCTCACACATCACCAACACTACTAAAAATCTAAAGTTTAAGAGCATTCTCTCTCTCTTTCAGCTGCAACACTTGGTCACTAGAGGAATGGAGAAAATACTTTCAGCACCATGGACAGCATCACTACCATATCTATTTGAGTGGCATAGAGATATGCACTGCACATCCCTGTGGTACTCAAAAGGTTAGAAAACCAGTGCACAATCATCCCCTCAGCTCTGTGTCATTTTTTATTTTCGTAGTACACTCACATTAGTAAAAACAATTGAATGTAACCAATTGGCTGGTAGAGATGTCTCCAACAAATTGGTTTGCAATGCCTTGGAGACACCTAGCAACCAAAGGGTTAAATGTTTCACTTACTTTTACTGTCTCTGTGTTTCCCCCAGTGATCCCACTGCTGTAAGTGCCTTGAAGGTGTGACTAATGGACGACCCATGCACATGTCAGCCAGAAATAATTGGCTGATGCTCACACAGGCCAACGTTTGATTTGGTAACATCACGGTCTATCCACTGGATTATGAGTGACTGATATATTGGATTGATGCACTACCAAATTTATCTATTATGGCTTACCAACAATTTGGTTCTTCAGGTTACCACTGATTGATTAATGCTGCATAATCAGTGGTTCATTGCAACTGATCTACCTGTGCATAAGTAGGGATATTCTTGACTTACCACTGAGTTACTGGTTTACCTTTGTGCCTAGAAAACCATAGCCGAGAATTGTTGCTCTCACACAAAGTGGGTGAGGAAAGAAAAGCTGGGTACCCAGCAAACACTACCACAGCACAGAGTGCACCAAGTCAAGCAGTCTGATGCACAGATGGACACATATCGTTCTTGCTCCGCACATATGCTCGCAATTATGAGAATGATTATGCATATGCCCCGGAACTAGTACTTAATGGCTGAAATTCTCCTGCTCCTGTTTGCCTTCCGACCCCTCCCCCACCGGATGGCCATTCTGTCCCTTCTGCCTCCCCTTCTGTCCCTTTCTCTTTACCACCCCTCCTCTGCCGGATGGCCATTCTGTCCCTTCTGCCTCCCTCTTCTGTCCCTTTTGCCTTCCCACCCCTGCTCCACCAGATCACCATTCTGTCCCTTAGAAGTGTAACCTCTAGGAGGTTAGAGATATCTCTAATACATTCCTTTACAATACACTGCAATACATTGGCATCCAAGAAGATAATGATTGAAATCAGTAATGAACCCTAACAGTTGCAGAGTGTGTGCAATGCATTGAAAAGGAATGCTTTGCGCACCCTTCTGGCACATAAATGGTTTTAAATGGTCAGAAACCTTGTGTATTTTTCTCTGCCTATAAATAACCAGTAAATTGATATTCCAGTGATGACTGTCAAGAGACAGTTAAGGTTCTAATTGTTGCAGACAGCGATTAGAATGTAAATAAAGGATTAGATACAAAATCAAGAAAATCTATATTTATAGTACTTTGGTGGAGTCACCACCAGTAATGAAAGGAAAAATCCTCAATGCAGACAAATGGAGCCTGCAATGAAATTATGCATTGCTATATGCATCTCTATAGAATCAGTAAAATGGAGTAAATATGCAAATCTGCCAGAGCACCTTATTTACTGCACGGAAACACTGACTTCCAACTGATGTACATGCATTTTGGCGTATCTACTGGAGCGTAAGATGCTTTAGTACATACCATCATTAAGATTTGTGAATCAATGCATTGCATACCCCTCTGGTACTCAGTGGGTTAGTATGAGCAAGTAACTAACACTACCATTATAGCATAGGCAGGAAAATGTAGGAAACATTTTCTCTGTATCTTATTAGAATGTAGCATTAAATTGGACGTGGCACCTTGGGATAACTTAGGTTCATTTGAAAGACCTTTCAAGAGCAATTACATGTTATGTTAGCCTTTTTTTAGTTAACCCTTTGAGTGCCAGAGCGGTATCCAACTCATTGCAATGCAATGTGTTGGATACCTCTCTGGCACTCAAAGGGTTAAAATAATTAAATATTTTGCTTTATTTATGTGTCAGTTTATGCCAAATATACAGTTCGGGTTTGTACAGCTGTGTTCCAGATACAAACATTGCTCACTGCTCTGGCGTTTCTGGACATCCCTCTGGCACTCAAAAGGTTACATTAAAACCTTTTCATATTGTTTTATTCCATAGAGAGATGTCTTACGAGCCCCATTTCTCCACTTACTAAAATAAGTGGAATGGAGCCAGTGAGAGCTTGGGGAAGTGACAGTTGGGAAGGAGAGCAGTGTGGAATGTTATTATCTGGCACATGGCTATGCCAGCCACTGCAATCTAATTTGAATAAACTGACAAATGACGAAAAGTTAAATATCTAACATACTATTATTTTAGCGAATATAACACTTAGGCGTATTGAAAGCTCTTTAAAATGAACCTAGGTTGTTATAAGGTGTTGCTTCCAATTTAAACTGAGTAAAGGAATGCCCCAAAACACCCAGGCGCTTCCCCACTTGTCACATCCAGCACACAGAAGACAATATTAAGTGTAAGCAGCTTAGTAACTTTGGGTTCCAGGATCTAGTTTAGCATGATATCATATTAGTACATCCACATCCCATGTGTCCCTCTTTGAGATCCAAATCCCTCTGTCCCTCTTTCCCACCCTGGTGCCACTCTTTTTAGGAGATCAGACTGTGGTGTGTGTATAATAGTGTATCACATTACTCCACAGAAATAAAACTCACATTAGTTTCTGTGTTTATACATTAGCTGTGTAAATAAAATACTTTGGTCATGCTCTAAATAAATTATTCTGTGGCACAAAGAGATATCCATAGGTCATGAAATAGCCTAAAATTTCTTGGTAATGCCCACCCACCAGCCACACCCCTAGGAATTCCACCTAAAACACAAGTGTCCCTCTTTGGCTATTTAAAATTTTGGGAGGTAAGCATTCCACCTTGTGTCTACTTAATAGGGCTGATGTAAACACAAGGTGGGATTTCAAAACCATTGCAGACAGCAATTCAAATGTAAATAAAGGACTAGATACAAAATAAAGAAAATTGATATTTATAGTACTTTAAATACAGAGGGAGACAGACCACATGTACGTAGTGACTTTTTATTAAAAACTGTGTTTATAAGAAGATTTTCTGTCTTAAAGGATTAGTAATGTCTCTTTTAATTAAAATGTAATATTGTAGATATTACAAAAATAAACTAACTGATCCAAGTCCTGTCTCTCCAACCTTTATAGTTTGAGAGATAAACAATGCTAAGTTCTCCCCCTCCGTCCCCTTTCAGCTGTAAAGCTGACAGAAGGAGATTCAAATCGTGCGACTCAATGGTGGCTCTTCAGCAGAGCCGAAATACCACTATCTAAAAAGAAATACTTCATTGGAACGGTCTTCAAAGTGTTCTTGCAAACCAGGTACACTTTGTAGACAGTTCCAATGAAATATTTCTTTTTAGATATCGGTATTTCGGCTCGCTGAAGAGCCGCCGTCCTGTCTCGTGACTCGAATCTCCTTTTGTCAGATTTACAGCTGAAAGGGGAGGTAGGGGGAAATTGAGCATCGTATATCTCTCAAACTATAAAGGTTGGAGGGACGGGACTTGGATCAGTTAGTTTATTTTTGAAATATCTACAATATTACATTTTATTTAAAAGACACATTACTTTGCCTTTAATGCTTTGAGTGAAAGAGAGCTGTGCAATGCATCCAGGCAATGTGTTGTGCTTCTCTCTGACACCCAAAGGGTTAACTCAGTGCTATTATATTACAATATTAATATTCATAATACCATAGACATTACAGGACCAGGAGATGAAGAGAAATAGGTTTGAGCGCTGCTCTTCGCGCCAGGCACAGAAATCTGCAAGAACATATTTCTACATTGCACTGAATTTTATAGCCTAGGAGGTTTATGTTATCTAATACTTTCTATGGTAATAAAAAGAGAAATAAAATCATTTGTTCTATATTTCAAAATGCAGATGAAAAATGTAAAGAGCAAGTAAAATTAAGAACAATATATTAAAAATCAGTCTTAGATTACTTAAATAGGAACTAAATCCTAGAATATATATTTGCTTGCATTTAATCTGTCTTGTTGTCCACTGCTGGTTGTTTCAGTTAGCAATCTGAAAAGTCTAATGCCCCTTATAACCCATTCAGGGCTATTTAAACTTGTGTCTTGTTGTGAGAGGTGTGACCTAGAGGAAGATTACAGATTATATCCCTATATACAGAAAACGGCAAGTACAATGGGAAAATATATACAGATATAGATCTTACTGCTCTATGAAGGAAACCAAGCTATATAAATTACTCTGGCAAACTAATTAAAGGGATAGTAATGTTTCATAATAAAAGCAGCTGTAATTAATCATCATAGTACTTGGACTTTGGAGAGTGTTATTTCAGTTCTGTCAGAGTTGTAGTTCTAGAGTAATTCAATGACAAAGTATCCCCGCCCCTTTTACTGATGTAACACTGCTCAGCCAGATCAGAAGGGAGGTGAACAGGTAGACTACAGAGAGGGACAATCTTCAATTAAGATAAGGGAAAAACCTGAAAAACTTATCAAGGGGGGCAGGGCTTTCATTGTTCTCATAGGAAGAAGATTGTCCCCTGCTGTTATCTGTCTGGTCTATGGACTGCATTCCACATCTGAGAAGAGATAGCTTACACTAGGTAAAATGGGCGGGAGGGGAAACTTTGCTTGTGAATATCTCTCAATCCATAAAGGTTTGAGAGAAAAGACTTATATCGTTCTTCATGTTTTTTAATGCCTACAAAATAAAGATAAATCGAAGTATTACTATCCCTTTAACAGCCATTTCTTTCTAAAGTAAAGTTACTTTCATCACTACTATTCCCTTCTCTGTGAGCAGCAATACTATACACTGTGCCTGTCTAGAAACCGTTTGAACAAAAATTGGAAAGTCTGACCCTGGACAAGAAAAGATGGCAAAAAAATACAATAGCATTCTGTCAGTCATCATCAGCATCATCACTGATTCCTCCCAGCCACACACACTAATAGTGTTGAGTAACCAGCATCAACACAGGTTATCAGTGTCCACAATCTTAGATATGATGAGTGCCTCTGCTGCTTTTGGGGATGGGAAACATCACAGAAATATTAGGACTGCAGACTGAGATCTCAAAGAGTTTAAAACCATTACAAGTGTGGCTTCACATTTTTTGCATTTTCATGCAGTGTGAATTGTTTATGCCATACTATGGAGCAGAAGTACAACTAGAAACTAAACTTACATCCATGGTCTGGAGCAAATTTAAATAACTCCTGCAGACACAGAGCTTTTTTAAAGTTCTTGCACAAATGTCAGTCAAGTGCACACATGTACTCAAGGTGCAAGTCATCACCCCCGCATCCTGACAGTACATCTTTCTTTATTTCCGGAGGGGTGTCCAGTGAATTGTTTTAAAATGTGTTGGACTGGACACATTCAGATGCTCAATGGTTAAAGGGAAAGTAATACTTAAAATGTAAAAAAAAATATGTTGTAGGGTTTATCCCCCTGAGTAACACAAGAGTACTCCCACTGCTGAAAGGTGTTTCATTCAAAAGTTATTAATTTTCAAAGTTGAATTTTTTAGGTGCAATATCACAGTGGCCTGAAATTGTAAAGTGGCGTTGTTGCTACACGATCCTATGGACAGCTCTGGTCCCGGGACCATAAATCTCCATAGGATGGTGTAGCAACAGAACCACTGTAAACTTTCAGGTCACTGTGATATTGCATCTAAAAAATTCAACTTTGAAAATTAATAACTTTTGAATGAAACACCTTTCAGCAGTGGGAGTACTCTTGTGTTACTCAGGGGGATAAACCCTACAACATATTTGTTTTTACATTTTAAGTATTACTATCCCTTTAATGAAGAAAAGGCAAGAGGCTACTCAATTTTAATCTTATCTTACTGGCTGGCAACAGATGCATTACATGATTATAGTAGCCACCAACCAAGATAAAACACAGGTCGGAGAGTAAGGAGACACATAATAGTGCTGTTGTTAGCTTACTGGAAAGATTAGAGTACAATTTAAGAAATAATGAGTACTATAAAGAGTTTGGAAAATTTACTTACATGTCTTGTACTATAAAAGTTTGATCTTACATATAAAATCAACTTGTTTTTAATCCTTTGAATGCCAGACGGGTATGCAATGCATTTGTCATGCCCACAGACAGACGTAAAAATGACTTATGGTAACAGGAAACAACTGGGGAGAGGAAGAGGCGAAGGTTGATATGCTGCGTTACAGACCTGTACAGCAGACTGTCCTGAAGTGACATCACAAGGTTACATTTTAAAGCCTATTTCTCAGTGAAAAGAGCTTTTTTAACCCCTTAACGACAGTGTGCCATGTTATGACCGTCACTCGGTTTTTGCGTTAAGGACCGGTGACAGTCATAGCACGTCACGTACATTTTACTTACATCGCTCCTCCGGGAGAGCTGTAAGTAAAAATGGGGAGTGAAATTGACCGGAGCGGTCTCTATCAGTCCCCAGCGCTGCGTGCCGGTACGCGTCACAGGTCACGTGTACCAGCACGTCGGAATCTTCAAAGCGGTCCTTAAGGGAAGGTTACTTCCCAGGACCGCGGTCGTGAAGGGGTTAAAAAAACAAACAAAACAAAAACAAAACAGATTTAACATCAAATCGAAGGACTTTAAAGGAAGTGAGAGTTTCTCTTTAAAAAAAAAATGCTTGTATATAATTATTTTAACCCCGGCCGATCGGCGCCACACCGCGAGTTAAGGACCGTGGACCATTTTTTTTTCTTTTTCCGGTTCCGGACTCCCCGAACGGCGTGCAGCCGCGGGGGGAGCCCGAAACTCCATAGTACGTTCAGTCAGATCGACCCATGACGTACTATGACCGTCAAGGGTCGTTAAGGGGTTAAAGAAACATTGAGGATAGCTGTGAAATGACCACCTTTAAATAAACAACAGTATTTTCATGGTGCAAAAAATAAATCCTAAATAAAAATAAAAATAGATTTACAAATGTTATTCAATCCACATAACATGAAAATTACAGTAAAAATGCTTTTTCAAGCCTTTTTTCTTTTTTTATCCTACATTATCAAACAACTGTACAAACAATCATTGGATACTGAATTATAGCTGCATATGTTGGACTCACAAATACTGTTCTTCCTCAAATATAATAAAGAACAATTGTGTTATCTTATTTTTCCTGCAAAGAAATGTTTACTTCTGAGGCATTTTTGGCATGCAATGGGTTAAACATAAATGAAATGTAGATAGAGAGGCAAGTTAATTGAACAAAGTGCAATGATGTAGGAACTACCGATATAAGCTCTTTGGAATTAAACTTAAAATGAGTAATCAATAGAGATTAACAAACTGCTCATTGACCAGAGTTGAAAGAGTTGCTCACCATCCCTGTGCATCCAATTAACCCCAGAAACATTAGTCTGTTACATCAATTATTTAGCACTATCTTGACTATTAACTCAATTTTGTCTTTAGAATCAGAATCTGAGACAATTCAGCATCATCTATACTAGCGATATCCAAATATAATCATTATTTTATTTTTTTACACAAATGGGGGGACGCCAGACATTATAAATAAAATTGTGTGATAAAATGAAATTAATTCTAGACGTAATGGCTTTTGTATCCTTTTTCTTCTATCTAGGCTTACTTTTTGGGAGCAATACATTATTACATGTATATTTAGAATTCATCTTCAGACAATAAAAAAAGTATTTGTATTTCAGTTAAAAACAGAAAAATGAAGTGTATTTTTGCTATTTGTACAAGTGTTTAATATTTGATATTAGCTTATGATGTGCGTTGTTGGATATTGTTATATTAGTTATGATCAGACCAACAAGAGACAACATGATTGAAAGACATGTCAGACCTGTTGTACGTCAACAACAGTTATTGGAAGGAACCTCCCATAAAAAAGACATGTATTGTGATTAGTTTTAAAGGATACAAAATGGCTAAAAGTAAATATACACCACGGATCACGTAAATAGCAAGGTCAGGAGTTAAAACACATTGTAAAGAAGAAATAACATGTGATGAGGCTCTGATGATAAAATGCAGCTTTCAAGACAATATTTATGGCAGAAGATAAAGATAGACCAATGACTGGAACAAAATAAGACCTTGGTTATAATTGTCTTGCGCAAGAAAAGGAAAAATGTCCCCTAAATTATGGATGTATAACAGTGCACCCATAGTTGCAGTTTGAATGGTATTTCAGTGTTTAAAGGGCAATTACAGAGTTTTACTAAGTCTACTCCATTGAGCGCAGACTTAGTAAAAAGCAGTTGTAGCACTATGAATACCCAAAACCTTTTCTATAAGATGTTAGGGGAATCAGAAAACTGATAACGTAGATAAAGAAAGCAACCACGTGCTACCACAAATTGTCAAAACAAGTCCTTAAGTAAAAACATCAAAGGTTTATTAATATGAGTAAAAATACCTCAAAAAGTCTTCTGGCCATGACACTTGTAAATGGAGAGACTTAAGGTGATCAGACAGTTAGATGTAGTAGAATGCCGTCCTGCATAAATCAACACATTTCGCTTCTCAGACACTTACTCATGATCTTGGAAAATGACCCCCTTCAGTTGGAGCAGAAATTTTGTGGCCATTAGCCACAAACTCCAGGGGGATGATGTACTAAGGTGTGATAAAGAAGGAATAAAGTGGAGATGTCTTCTCCAGTGATATTACTTCCCCAATTCCTATGTTATTCTATGGAGCCCATGTTTTATGATTTCTTTAGTGGGAGGGATCTTACCACATAGACTTCATAGAATAACATAGAACTCACTGGAAATCATATCACTGGAGAAGTCATCTCCGCATTGCCACCTGTTTATCACATTTTAGTGTATAACCCTCCAGGTTTGCATGCACATTCCCCATAACAGTTGTTCTCATAGAGATATTTTTTTTCTCAGATTTGTAAATTTCATAGCTTATTTTACATCTTAATTTATACTTGCAGACAGACCTGGAAATGTGGTTCTTCACTGATAACTCTTTGAGGCTTTATATCAGTGAACACCGAGCAGAGTACCTGAGGCACTGCCAGGTCCCCTGCGTAACACAACAGAAATGTTTTATTTGAAAAAAATATATTGATTACATAATATTGTGATTACACTGCTGAGCAAAAGAAGTGTGTCCTCATAGTGATAAGATACGTTTTTCAAAGTCATTACAGCTTAAATGTACTTGTTTTTTTTTTATTTTATAAAAACTCGCTGCTAAATAAATTACTTTTTCTGTCTGGTTTGAGTATTATAATAAAGCATCTCCCAGTACTGATTCAAAAGGTCATAAGCACAAGGTCAAATGTGAAGCAATTATCCAGCAAACTGGCTGCACCACAGGGAACAAACCAAAGTTCACTGAGATTTAAATGGGGTTTTTATCTCCTTTTGAACCAATATATTGAGACCCTCTATAGCATTCAAGGGGTTTAACCCCTTAAAGACCAGGGAGTTGTGCAGCGAAATGCACTGCACACCTTCCTTGTCCTTAAAGGGTTACTGTAGGAATGGAAGTAACTTTTCACGGCAAACATTTGAAATACAGTCCTTGCCACCTTCCAGGGAAGTCGCCAAGAAAAATGCAGTTTTCCACTTTTGTCACTGCATCGAAGTCAATAATAATGTATCTTTCCCCAAGTGGAGTGTTTCCCCCATAAATTTCCCCCGTATTAAATTATAAAATGGGATGTTAGTTTACAGCGTGTTTTAGCTTGTGCTTTAGTTTGGGGACGTAGAGATAGAAAGACAGAGAGAGACAGAAAAAGCAGGTGAATGTTTTTATGCTAACTAGTGTAAGCAAAGAGAGGGAGCTGGAGTTGCTTGATAGGAATACTGGTGGTAGCCATGGTCAGTTGTTCGCTGTTTGTGTGAAGGGAGAATGAAGAGTTTTAAAATAATGAGTGGTAATAAGGCAGGTGGACTGAATAATTTGTCTCACCTGAGCTGGTTGACTGAGCCTTTGACTAAACTGAATCTTAGTAACTGATACTACTTAGAAAGACATAAATACAGCATACATTCAAGACAAATAGACAGATACAACTTGACTCCTCTTATATCCGCAAAAACAAGAGGGACAAGCATATGCTGATGTGTGATGGTGCCTCACCAGCTCATCTTGCTGCTGTTGTTGAGTATATATAAAGCATGGAGGAAGATGTCTCTTAGGTGGAGATAACAAGAGTCAAAGTCCCCACACCCATAACCTAGCCCACCACGACAACTAGTCATGTTGTTAAAATTAAGTTACACATTTCTTCTTGTACGATCTGCCAACCCACCCTTAATGGCTTTTTAGAAAAGACAGTCAAAAACTGCACAAAATAATCCAAAAGTATATATATGGAATGGCAAATTTGATGATAAGTTGACAAATGACACAATGTCCTGTTTGTTGAAAACGGTGGTTTTAAGTAACTAGTGCCATGTGTTGCACCCCACTGGCATATCTGAAGCCATGATTATTTTTCACGAATGGCTGTGCCAGAGTTGTACAAGTAGGTAGCTAGCATTGTGAGCAAAGGGCAAAGAGATTCATTAAGCTAACCATTTTTTTCAAGGATAATATTGCTATAGGACTCAGCTTGCTAACAACAATTACTTCCAGCTGGGGATTTCTCTGTTTTCACCGCAGTAGTGTTATAGCAGGAATTTTCACAGCCATAGAAAATATAAGTAGAAAATAGTAAAGTTCTTGTGGGAAATGAGTTGACATGACTGTAGCAATAAGGAAGGTATTCTATGTATTTTTTATGTGCCACAAAAATTCCCAGTATTCTCACATTATTCGGTCAGTGACCATATTGATGGCGAACACGTCAAAACCTTTGATGAGTCTGTAATGACAAGATAACTACAGGGTTCCTGACCACCCACTTGATCTCTCAGTGCAATGCCTAAAGCCACAGAGCAGTATTCACTTCCTTTTACGTCTCCTTTCACTGGAATTAAAGGGATAGTAATGTTTCATAATAAAAGCAGCTCTAATTAATCATCATAGTATTTGGACCTTGGAGAGTGTTATTTCAATTCTGTCAGAGTTGTAGTTCAGGAGTAATTCAATGACAAAGTGTCCCCCCTCCCGCCCCTTTTACTGATGTAACACTGTTCAGCTAGAGCAGAAGGGAGGTGCCCAGGTAGACTGCACAGAGGGACAATCTTCAATTAAGATAAGGGAAAAACCTGAAAAGCTTATCAAGGGGGGCAGGGCTTTCATTGTTTTCATATAAAGAAGATTGTCCCCTTATGTTATCTGTCTGGTCTATGGACTGCATTCCACATCTGAGAAGAGATGGCTTACACTAGGTAAAAGGGGCGGGAGGGGAAACTTTGCTTGTGAATATCACTTAAACCATAAAGGTTTGAGAGATAAGACTTATATCATTCTTCATGTTTTTTTTTTAATGCCTACAAAATAAAATAAAGTTAAAAGAAGTATTACTATCCCTTTAAGTCAATTCATTTTCTAGTGTGCAATCTCCTCAGATCTAAGAGAACTTTTGAATTGTTTGTTTACTACGGGGTAGGGGCTAAACAAAAGTTCCCATTGATTTAACCCCTTAACAACCCTTGATGGTCCTGGCACATCATGGGTTGTTTTGCGTTAAGGACCCATGACATGCCAGGACTGTCATGGATTTCCCGGCTCCCCACGCAGAGCCCAGAACTAGATGCAGAAAAAAAAAACAAATGGTCCGTGGTCCTTAAGTGCCGGCCGTATATGTGCGTGGCCGGTCCTTAAGGGGTTAAATATGGGTTTTAACCACAAAAATTCCTATGGCTTAACATGGACTTTCCGCCATCTTTACTTTAACCTATTGAGTGCCAGAAAGGTATCCAATGCATTGGATACCTCTCCAGCACTCAAAAGGTTAAAGCCCCATTTAACTAAACAGGAATTTGGGAGATTTTGTATTTGTTCCTCTATGGATCAGTTTCTTTTTTCAAAAACATTTTATTTGTTCCCTATTTGGCAGTTGGTTTGTTCCAGAACTGCCCCACTATTGCTTTTGTGTGTGTGACCCAACATTCCAAATCTCCTAGTAAGTCTATAGAACGAAGGCAGCTACACAATAATATTTAGCCTGGACATGTGCATCTAAACAGACAATAACAGGCAAAGATTTCTGCTCCTTCAATGAAGATTATTAAAATCTTTCAGTGCCAGGAACAAAAGAGAGAGAGGATCCATTTACTATAGTATTTGATGTTATAGATAAAAAGAGCACAAAGACAGAATAAAACCCACATATTTGACAGAATAATAGAGCCTATGAAAATAAGAACTCATCAGTAAGCCAGCCAGACAGCAAATAAGAAATTATACCTTTATACAAATTCTATATATACCATTAGTGCCTGATGTATTAACTCCTTGAAGGGATAGTAATACATCATATATTTAAGCTTTAATATTGAAGGTATTAAATAAATAAACTAAAGCATCCATGTTTTTTCTCTATAACTTATATAGTTTAAGAGTAATCACTATGTAAAGGTTCCCCCTCCCGCCCCTTTAAGCTACATCAGCGCTCTTGCTGACAGACTTGGATTCTGGTCTGCAGACCAGTCGGCTCTTCTGGAGAGCTGAAGTAGAATGGCGTACAAAGAAAATATTCACGAAAACAGTCTACAAAGTGTGCCTGGTTAGAGGCAGTAGACCATTGTCATGAATATTTTCTTTGTATGCATTGCTATTTCGGCTCTCCAGACGAGCCATCTGATCTGCGGACCAGAAACCAAGTCTGTCAACTAGAGCGCTGACGCAGGTTAAAGTGGCGGGAGGGGTAAACTTTACATTGCGATTACTATTAAACTACATAAGTTATAGAAAAAGACTAGATGCTTTAGTTTATTTTTTTAATTGCTTCAACATTAAAGCTTACATAAATGAAGTATTACTATCCCTTTAAAGCAGAAGATCTGAATTTTTCTAGAAAAGGGAATTTTTACAGATGATGTATTGAACAATTCTATAATGGTTAAATTTTTTTATCTGTGTTGTGACAGTATCTGTGACAAAATGGTTCATTTTCAGAAAGCCCAGAAATGGCTCAGACAGATGGGAAATATCCCCCTCTTTCTGAGCATTGCAGTCATGTTGCCATGGAAAGCCCCTTCACTAGAGAATGGAGTGGGAGGGCGGATATTACAAACTTAATATCTTTTAAGCTGCTGAGAACATCAATTAGACACTGATGCTTTATAATACTTTAGAATGCATAAAGAAAAACTAAATAAGCAAGTATTGCAACACCTTTAAAGAGACAATTTTATTTTATTATTTAATTGAAGAAAATATAAAAATTACAAAGATCAAAAAGCATCAGGCATGCAAGCCCCAAGACCCAGACAGAATATTGTCAAAAAACACTGTCAGTGGAGCAGTTTTGGGTTTACTACTGATCAACAAAGAAGGGTGGCTGGAGAAGAGCTCCAAGGGCCTGCTAGGGTATGTAGGTGAAGAAATAAAACATTTGGTCATGAAATGTCAGGTAAGAAGGGGGAGGCAGAGCCACAGGAGGAAGTAAATAGGAAATGGGGAGGGATAAAAGTGCTGGAGAAAAGGAAGGAGGAAAACAGGAAGGGGGGGGGGGTCTAAAGCACAAAACACATGATTTCCAAACATACTGTAATTTTCTGTGCATGTTCTCCAGGCATGTATTGGTAGTAGTAATCAGTGGGGCTAAATTGTATGTAGAAAAAATCATTTCTCTTCAGTCACGTTGTCTCCACTAGATAGGGTTGCCACCCAGCCGGTATTTTACCGGCAGGCCGGTAAAAAATTGGCTTCTGTCCAATGTTAAGTCTATGGAGGGAATGCCATGGCCGCTATTTTTTTGAAGAAAAGGTGGCAACCCTACCATTAGAATGTATTTTTATGCATCTTTTTACATGGCTTAGGGACTTATGCACGAGATAAAAGTAGAGACATACTGGGCCAAACCAGTTGTGTCATAGGGGAGAAACAAAACTACCCTGAATTGATTAGAGTTATTAACCCCTTGCATGCTAGAGAGGTCTCCAACACTTTGATGTGCCACGGACAGGGTGCACCATGTTTTCAATAACGACTTGGAGTTTGCATGAGCAATCGGTTTCCTTTTGTCTTTCTGATTCTTGAAAACTAAGCATAACCCTACGAATGTTCCCTTTCAGTTTGCCCTTGAAAAAGAACACATTTTAGGGGTGCCCCAAAAATATAGAGTGTATAAGGTTGTCTTAAGCAAAAAGGTTTGAGAACCATTGCATTAGAGTAATGTATCTCATGTGAGGAGTTCAAATATTACCTATGATAAATGCATCTAAATATTTACAAATTTATGAATGTTAATTACATGATCATAAAGCAGAAAAGTCAAATAGTAACTATAATCCTATAAATTAGGTTCTATGTACAAATAAAATCCAATAAAAATCAGTAATCTCACATTATTCGGTCAGTGATCGTATTGATGTTGAACACATCAATACCTTTGATGAGTCTGTGATGGCAAGATAACCACAGGGTTCCTGACCACCCACTTGATCTCACAATGCAATGCCTAAAGCCACAGAGCAATATTCACTTCATATTACGTCTCCTTTCATTGGAATTAAGTCAACTTCATTTTCCAGTGTACATTCTCCTCACATGCAAGTGAATATTTGAATTGTTTGTTTACTAGGGGGTAGGGGATAATTGATTTAAATATGGGTTTTAACCCCTTGAATGCTAAAGAGGTCTCTAATGAATTGCTTCACAATGCATTAGAGACCTCTTTAGCATTCGGGGGGGGGGGGGGGGGTCCTGCGTTAAGGAGAGATAAAGCAGAGAAGACTTCTCCAGTGATATCACGTCTCCACTTCCTGTGTTATTATAGGGAGCCTATGCAGTAAGATCTCCAAAACTGGAGAAATCTTAGTGAAGTGGCTCCACAGAATAACACAGGAACCGAAAAAGTGATATCACTGGAAATGTTATCTCCACTTTATCACCTCTTTATCGCACCTTAGCATCTCCTCCCAAGGTGTTTCTGAAGGTTAGAAGGAGCACCTCAAAGACAGATACTATATCTATCACATATTAAGGTAAATTTGTAGGGATGAGGGAGGAGTACAATTCATCTTTAAAGATGACCTATCACCTTTCCAAATTTTTGCCCACGGGGCCTCCATCTTGAAAGGATTTGCATGATTATTCCTCACAGTTAATGTATTACACAGGTCTGGAGGATTTAGCAGCCTAAGAAAGTGGAGAGAGGGGGTTTTTGGAAATGTGAGGAATTATGCATGCAGGTCGGCTCTGATGACATTAGATTTTCCAAAAACTAAATAGAATTATCTTATATTATTACTTTGTTTGAAAAATTATAGGCAATTTAAAAAATATAACTTTAGTGTTAAAGTTATTCTTTAAACATATAAACAGTGAGGGTTTGAAGTGCTATACCTATGGCAATGTAAACAGACACAGAAGAAATGTTCAAAAAAGTACCAGATACCTTTTTAGCCAAGACAAATACAGATAATTATAATAATTAGTTTGTACACAGGGATAATATTGATCCAGAGAGAAGACTGATTGCTATTTTGAAGTAATTGAGGCATGGGGTTTTTTAATGCATAATTGGAACTAACTTAAGCCTTTGAGTGCCATAGGGTTGTTCAACCCATTGCACCTATTAAATTCTATTTGTTTGCCCTGCTCTGGTTGAAGAGAAGGGAGATCTGGATGAGTACACTGTCTATTTCAATCTCATCAACTATGTAGCTATGTAACATACTGCCCTAAGCATGTGAAATGGATAAAGACTCAATTACCTAGTACATATTCCTCCTGTCATCATGATCCTTGTATAGGTTTTACTCTTTGTGTACCACAGAGATATCCAATGCATTGCAATGCATTTTGTTTGCTACCTCTCTGGCACT
Source organism: Rhinophrynus dorsalis (assembly GCA_037306005.1). NCBI lineage: Eukaryota > Metazoa > Chordata > Amphibia > Anura > Rhinophrynidae > Rhinophrynus > Rhinophrynus dorsalis. Next base: position 566,124,945 of record CM074719.1, on the reverse strand, counting down.
CATTGGGTTAATCCTATGTAGCCTGTTAGGCAGTTGGTGCTGCATACTCAAAAAGTGTAATTAAACTAGGGTGACCAGACCTTAACTTTAACCGGGGACACATATGAAAAATACATACTGCAGGGCTGCTTTGGCTTCAGTGCAGTCCTGAAATATGCCTATTTCCTATGTGTCCCCGGATAAAGGTGAGGTCTGGTCAGCCTAAGTTAAACTAGCATTTTGGAATCTTAATATGATAAAGGGTCTAGATCAGTGGTTCTCAACCCGTGCCCTCAATGGCTACTAACAGGCCAGGATTTGAGAATTTCATTTTAAGAGCACAGGTGAGTTAATCAATATGACTGAGCCTCTGATCAACACACTTGTGTTCTAGCAGGGAAATTCCTAAATCCTAGCCTGTTAGTGTAGGCTGAGCAGAACTCACCTTTAACCAGGGACGCATAGGAGAAATGCATATTGCAGGACTGCATTGATTTCAGTGAAGTACTGCAAAATGGCCGGTTAAAGGTGAGATCTGGTCATCCTATGTTAGTGGCAACTGATGGCACGGGTTGAGAACCTCTGGTCTAGATGATATTACATGTGATAAATCTTCAATGATTATATCTCAAAGATTCTTACTGAAAACTATGGGAAAATGGGTAGATAAAACCAGGTTGCTTATAACCTGCAAAAAATCCAGCCTAATCTCAGCCATAGGGTAAATTGATACTTCAGGCTCTTATATGGATTTTAAAGGGGACCTATGGGTGTTATTCATCAAGCTAAACATGAACAAACAAACAACTGCACCATAGGTAGGAAATTAAAATGCCACACTTTCCCATTGAGCATTTTAACCCTTTGAGTGCACGACAGGTATAATATGCATTGCGTTGTAATGATGAATGTCTTTCTGGCATTCAAAGTGTTAAAACTCGGAATGCTGCAGAGGTCAGCATTGTGTTGCTCCACACCTACCGATGTATGTCTATGCGTTAAACTAATTAAGAATTACTTCTTTCTGTGGCAAGTTCCTTTTTAACCCCTTAAGGACCGGGAAAATCTGAGGTTGTTTTCCCTTAAGGCCCAGAGCAATTTTGACCTTTTTGACAATGTCTTTGTTCAGCAGTGTTTTCCCTCTAAGTACTTTATTTTACCCATGAAAATGATATACCATTTTTTATGCACAAATAGAGCTTTCTTTTGATACCACACTTATATGGATAGCCGACCATTTATTTTAGTAAAATTAAAGAAAACGGTAAAAAAATGTAAAAAAAAAAATGCCTTTTTGTTTTCTCTTGGGATCAATTGGGCACAATGGGTTAATTTTTTATGGACACTGCATGAAAGGTATGACCGGTCAGTCATACCTACAAAATGGGCAGATTTAAGAGGGCACTGTCTCCCCTGGGTGAAAAACCCCATTTCCCTTTTTCCCACCCTATTTTGCCAGTTTTTTTTTAGGTGACATTTGGCATGAAATGTATTTCATGGCTCCACAACAATCACACTTCCTATTTTAATAATTGACATGTTTTTTTATTTATATAAAAAATATTTGTTAAAAAAAAAGTGTTGTGCCTTTAAAAAAAAAAAAAAAATTAGCAGGTCAAAAATGGACCTGCATTTAGCCAGCCTCCAGCACAGCAGTGAAGGGGTTAATACCCCCAGCTGCTGCATTTTTTGTCCACTAGGTATCTCCTCTCTGCTTCTCTGTCCCTTACTTTGATAAGAAGGGACAGACAGCTGAGAAGAGACACTAGAGGCAGTGTAGAACACTGCCTCATTCATTCTTTCACAATGCACCTGTGTATTATACACAGGTGCATATTATACCTGAGATTTTATGGTAATTAGCATTATTATATTTACATTAACTTCCTTGCATATTTAACCCATTCTGGTATGTAAAGGTTTCCGCACGCAGAACATAATTTACCATAATCATTTAGACGTTTCTGCATCATGTGCCACATTTGGGGATTTGATCCCAGGGCTGTTTGTAAGATTTTTTTCTGTTCATTTGTATCAGTCCTTCCATATGCTACAATAAATGTATTGTACATATCGAGCACGCTAGCCCTGCCCTGTACAGCATACAGAAGTGGTTTACTAAAACAGCTTGAAGGTACCACGCCTTCACTTGGAGGGAGCAAGGTGAGTAACATTATTCAGGGGGTAGAGCAAGCGCAAAGAATACCCTGCAGCCTCCCCTCTGCCTCTTAGAACCACTGTCAAATAGATATTTATGTAAAGATATAGTAATACTTCATTTTACCTTTATTTTATAGGCATTAAAAAAACATGAAGAACGAAATAAGTCTTATCTCTCAAACCTTTATGGTTTGAGAGATATTCACAAGCAAAGTTTCCCCCTCCCGCCCCTTTTACCTAGTGTAAGCCATCTTTTCTCAGATGTGGAATGCAATCCATAGACCAGAAAGATAAAAGCAGGGGACAATCTTCTTCCTATGAGAACAATGAAAGCCCTGCCCCCCATGACAAGTTTTTCAGGTTTTTCCCTTATCTTAATTGAAGATTGTCCCTCTCTGCAGTCTACCTGGGCACCTCCCTTCTGCCCTGGCTGAGCAGTGTTACATCAGTAAAAGGGGCGGGAGGGGGATACTTTTTCATTGAATTACTCTTGAACTACAACTCTGACAGAATTGAAATAACACTCTCCAAAGTCCAAATACTATGATGATTAATTAGAGCTGCTTTTATTATGAAACATTACTATCCATTTAAAGAAAGGGTTACATTAAACATGTCATACTTGCTTAGTACTGAAACGTATATAATTTAACACTCTGAGTGCCAGAGGGGTACGCAACGAAGAAATGTGTTGTGCAACCCTCTGGCAGTCAAAGGGTTAATAAAAGTGCAGTTTTTGAAGATAGAGTGAGTCTCCCTTTAAATCTGGTTTCTGCATACACTGCTGTATACTGAAGGAATATGTTACAGAGAGTGAAGAACCAGCTCCTCTGAATTGCAGTCAGTGAAAGGTACCTATCTGGAAGAGGATTCTCATGGTACCTGGATTAAACAAGCAATCAAAACGTGTTAAGGAAAATGTACTCATACGATTCCATGACAAAACAAGCACTGGAATGGTTTTAGTAATGCGATGCCTGCCTAATGCCAATTTACTAGAATTTTACACTGAAAATTCTCCCCTTAAAGGAGAATTAATGCTTCTTAAAGGGATAGTGATGTTTCACAATAAAAGCAGCTCCAATTAACCTTCATAGCATTTGGGCCATGGAGAGTGTTATTTCAATACTGTCCTAGTTGTAGTACAAGAGTAATTGAATGATAAAGTAACAATAGGGGTCACAGCGGTCGCACCTGCGACCGGGCCCGTCACTCCAGGGGCCCGGCCGCCCCCTGCGACCCCCTCGCCCGCATCAGCAGCTCTGCAGATCTTCCATTCGGCGTGCCGCTCTAGTAATACAGAGCGCTGGGAGATGACATCATCTCCCAGCCTCTGCTTTACTAGAGCGGCGTGCAGGAACTTCAGTAGTAGAGATCTGTGCCGAAGGAGGCACAGATCTGTAAAGCCACGCCGCTAGACCACCAGGACTGGAGGTAGGGGCAAGGTGGAGATAAAGGGGAAATGTGAAGATGGGGGCATTGTGGAAGGGAAAATGTGGAGATGGGGGCATTGTGAAAGGGGGGCATTGTGGAGATGAAGGGGGGCATTGTGGAGATGAAGGGGGCATTATGGAAGGGGCATTGTGGAAAGGGCATTGTGGAGATGAAGGAGGCATTGTGGAAGGGGCAATGTGGAGATGAAGGGGGGCATTGTGGAGATGAAGGGGGCATTGTGGAAGGGGCAATGTGGAGATGAAGGGGGCCAATGTGGTCGGGGGGGCCCATGGCAATTCTTGCACCAGGGCCCGGTGGCTTCTAGTTACACCTCTGAGGAAACCTTATCATGGTGTCTAAACAGAAATATGTAACTAGCATACCTGTGAACTTCTTCTTCTTGTGTCCCTGGAGAGGGCTGAAGAGGTTCTCCTGGGGGATATAAATGATGTGATTCAGTTCACAAAGGGGAGGTGCTTAATTGTGTGTGGGGGGGCAAACCCCCCTGGCACTCAAAGGGACAAATTAGTTAGAGTGTTCAATTTTTCCCTGTAGTGCAGTTAGTTAACTCCAGAATGTTTACTGTTCTACATGCATTGCATACCCCATGGCACTCAAAGGGTGAAATGGTACTTGAATGCTAGAGAGAACTCCTGTGAATTGCTAAGCAATGCTCTAGAGGCCTACTAAGCTTTGAAGGGATTAAAAGACATTTAAATCACTGAGAATTTTGAATTTAAATTTTTCCCTATACTTCTGGAGTAAATACGTTAGCCTCATTAAATGCACATTTATTTATATTTTCTTTCCCATACAAATATTATCTATAATAAAAATTCATAAGAATTCTGTTCTGGTTTTTAGGAGAAAAAAATTCAGAGATATTATTAGTTTTGTTATTTATATAGAAGCTGGGAACAGTCCGTCATTATTTCCCCATAGAGTAATCGTTCTATGTCTCCATCTGGATTATGTTCTCAATAATACGCTAGTCTTAACTGCTTTCTGTTTCCTAATGCAATCTGAGTTTTTGCAGTTAAATGGTGAACAGTTGATATGCTTTTCCTTGAACTCATTATGTGACTCATTACAAAGAATGCGTAACATACCCCCTGGTCCTTAAGAGTTAAAATATTTGGAAACAATAGATTACATTTATTAATAAAGGTTCCTAAATGTTGCAATATGTTGAATTGCAGATATTATAGTTGCAGAATATTTATAAACATTACTGGCCTTATGCAGAAAGAAAAAGGACAACAATTACAGAGCATATCAGCTGCAACATAAGGGAAAAAGACACACTCCCTCAGCCTTTTCAGGTCTTAGTGTTTAACTCTGAAACAGGAAGGGTCTTATTCTAGATAAGTGAAAAATGTTCACCTCAAAACAAATGTGTGGGAATTCCTGTGAAAAGTGGCAATTTTCCACTTTTTAATTTACACTGAAATCAAAGATAGTATAAACTTCCCTCCATGTGAAAAGTTCTCCCATGTATTCACGTTGTGCGACATCAGCAGTATAAAACAAGGTGTCAGTTTGTGCTTGGGAGAGAGAGAAAAAGCTGCTAAAGTTTTGCTATTAGCTTGAGTAGAGGCAGATAAGCAAAGAAGGAGAGCTGAAGTTGAATGACAGGAGTATAGGGTGGTAGCCAGTTGTTCTCTAGACAGGTGGGATATGAAGGGAGAAAGGAGAGCTTTAAAAAACATAAAAATAAACACTTATCCCATCCTTATGCCCACAAATTTTCTATACCAGAGACACGACTTTTACATTGGCATCCTCAGTCTTTCCTAAATGGGCTGTGGTTAAGAATCTCAGTGTGGCCTCATTCTATATACAAGATCAATTACAGTATTCTTTTTCATTACAAATGGAATACTCTTTATCACACGATGAGGTCTGGTGATATCTTCACATTAAGCACTTCATGAATCAATCGGTTTTCAAAAATATTACCTTAAAACCCCTCAAAAATTCGAGCCCCTCCTACTTACACTGCCTACTACCCACAAATTCATGGGCCATATATACAGAACTCTAAGTCACCCACCTACAGGGATACTCCATCTTACACATAAATATGGTATAGAGAGCTGGGACTGCCTTTGGAAGCCAGTGATTGGTTAAGAATATGAAACATTCACTTCTTCTTCTATGTCGACACAAATTTTAGAAATAATTACTACATTTCTTTTTCTCTGGTAGAACACTCCTATCAAATTACATAATGTCCAAAAAAATACAGCCTTAGTTATGTGTACTTATATTCCCATATTTCTAGTAAATTTTATACTATTAATTGTAGTTATTATGATTTATTTTTTTTTTTTACTCACAATACATTTTACCACAACTAGCTTATCTATTGCGCTGTCTCTATTTATGTTTTTTGAGCTTTCATAACCCCTAAGGGATCTGGGAGATAAAGAGTCCAGCAGCAGCAGAGACTTTGAACACCATTCATCATGCTCCATCACTACATACTTATTGAGGGACCTATCAGTGACTGGGTCATTCAGGATTTTTGTATCCATGGATAAACCATTCCTAATCATTCATTTTTCCATCAATCACTTATTATCTATCAATCACATTATTAATAGAAGTGACGGTCTTATACCTGTAATTCTTGCATTAGGATCGTATTCTAATGTACGCCTATAATATTTGTCTGAAATTAGAGGCTTGTATGCTTGATATCACATTATATAAGTTTTACCATTGTTAATTTGTTTCTTTTATTTTTGGTATGTTCTAATTTTTCTGCTGTACTTTGTCAATCCAATTTATAGATATACTAGAGTAAAAGCCCGTGTACACGGGCCAAGGTCCAGGTGATGTTAAGAGGCCGGTCCTGCTCTGCGTCCTGCCACCAACGCAGTCATGCACTGTAGAGACTGCCCGAAAGCACAGAATGCTCCCAGCACAGAACTCCGAGCACAGAACTCCCAGCATTCTGTGCTCCCAGCATTCCTACACCTCCCAGCATTCTGTGCGTTTGGGAAGTCTCTACTGCACATGAAGTCTTCTGACAAACATCCTAGCGAATTATTATATAGGATTATTCGTTGATTCACCCATTTTATCTACAGGAAAAACGGTACTTTGTTAATGTTTTAGGGTTCTAAAGATATCCTGTAGATATTCTTTTCAGACAGGCTTGACAATCATATATATCATTTAGTTACCAAATATTTCTTAACAGTTTATATCCCTATTTGGCCCCAGATATATATGGTGCTTCCTATATTTATATTTTTATTGAATTTATATTCATCATTAATAAAATACACCAATATGCATATTTACTTAGTCCGATAAGGTGTCATTCGTCTTCTAAATTAAGCTATAAAGTTTGGTGAGTGTTAACAGTTATGCTGGCGGTGTTACTCAACTTATTGATTAAGCCATATAGTTAAATCAGTGGTATCAGTTCTAGTTAGTGCTGGTTGTCTTTTTATTGGCTAAAGAAAGGTTGCAGATACTGTCTTACTCCTTTTTGACATAGTCCTTAATTCTAGACCACAGGATACGGACTGCCTCTCTGAAATGTGTATATATAAATATATATATATATATATATATATATATATATATATATATATATATATACTTTAATTTCTGGAAAAAGTGAAAAATTGGCATTTACAATAGAATCCTGTATATTCATTTTTGTTAAGCATCAGTATATATTGCAGCTCTGTACAATCAGGGAATACTAATTAACAAATTGATGTTTGTGCAAACATATGTGGGAGAAGTCCCTCTTTGTGAGATCTAGAACTACCTTACAGCTATAACATTCGGTAGGTTAATGCTAAGGGGTGGACCAGAGGAGAAATATAAAAATAGACAACTACACTCCAATTTAACTAAGAAACTGAAACTTAGATGAACAATCAATTTTAGTAAACAAGATTAGAGTCAATGTAAAGATTGAGTCTAATTAAATAAAGTGTCTTTATATTGCAATTCCATGCAATATATATGTCAATCAGTATTTCTCTAGTGAAAAAAATTAGACAGGCTTCTTTGAAAATAGAATTCCATAAGCTTATGGAGCAGGAGTGGGCAGTCTATGGCCCTCCAGCTGTTGTATGCCAACAACTTCCATCATCAGCTGTCCAATGTTAGGGGAGGTGAATGGAATTATAATTTAATTGCCCACCCCTATATTAGAAGTAGTCAACTGTAATAATAACATGCACAATATAAAAAAATAGGTGCATTATCTGGATGTTGCACTTAATGTTGTATTTCATATTAGAAGAAACTGGAACAATCCAGAGGTTTAGAGACCACTGCTGGTGCTTGAAACTGGACAGCGCACGTGGCTGGGGTTAGTCCTTACTCTTTAGTGCAATACAGAAGAAAAACTGACTTTTCAGCAGCACAAAGGGACTTTTATATCAGTGTAGATTACCTAATTTATTTGGTGCAAAAATAGTAGCAATGTCTTGCATGGAAAAACTGTGTCCCTTCAACAGATAAAGAATACAATGTATAAAGGTAAAGAAGAGCAGGTTTGGAGCAATCCAGCTGCACCATAGGAGACTAATAAAAATTATCATTGACTTAACAGGGACTTTTAATCCCTGTAATGATAAAGGCATCTCCAACACACAATTCATTAGAGACCACTCTGGTATTCAATGTGTTGATTGCACCATAAAAATCTGTAGAAATCTTAGTAATTTATGTTGATTCTTTCTGTGCAGTTTTTTGCCTTAGAATTGCTCTATTACTTTAAACATAAGACCCAGCTCCATGAGAACGAAAAAAGGATGGGCTGGGAGTGCACAAAATATATAATTTGTATCAGAGTGTGGGTGGGACTTAACCAGGGTGGATGGCATTAGGATGGAGTGGGCATGGTTTCCACCGAAAGAGAGCAAATGGCTGGGAAGTGGGTGGGATTAATACCTTTTCCACACACTCTTCAAGGGTGGCATTTATCATTTACCTGCTTAAAGGGAAAGCCTTAGCCTGGGAGTCACCTCTAGTAGTAAATAATTCTACACTTCGTGACTGCCTTCTGGTCAGTTTTCAACCTCCCTGATTGGCGTGCTTCAGTCGAAGCCTCTCACCTGCAACTGCGTCAGGGGCTATGCTCCCTAAGTGCATATTCCATAGAGTTCCAGACTCTGGCACATGTGATGGACTGGAACACTGGGGTCTTGAAGGCTGCCTTCCACAGGGGCCTTAGAGAATGTCTTAAAGATGCCTTGGTGTGCAAGGAGATTCTGTATGACCTAGAGGACTTCAACTCTCTCTGACAGAACCTAGCGGTTTGAGAGATTGGGTTTGTCCCATTCAGCTTATTTTCTTCTCCTCTACAAAACTATGAAAAGTTTTTTATGGGACATTACTGTCCCTTGAATGGAGGATGAAAGTCCAGGCATGTCATGGGTTGATGATCGCTGTGCACCTCAGGGCATGCTAAGATCATTGTGGGGAGGCTGTAACTGACTGCTCCAGGACCAGAGCAGTCACTTCCAGCTCTTCACTGGTGGCTCAATACATGTAATTGCTGCCACAGTGATCTCATGCACCAGTGGAGCCATATGACAAAGGCAATATATGTGAACATTGCAATTGTCACTGTCTTTGCCTCTCTCTACCTTGCTGTGGTTATGGGGAAGAGAGAAGCAGAGAGCACAAGTACCAGCAGGTAAAATGTATGTGGTGCTGGGAGTAGAACTGGCAGTACAGCAGCTTGATTACCTATTTGTGCACCTGAATAAATGTCTGAGCGTAACTGTAAAGTATTTTTTCCTCCTTTTTTCCCCCAATATTTGTGTGTGTGCTAAATGAATTAGAGGGAATATATGGTTGAACGAAAGTATACTAAAAAGGACTGGTCTTGTCCTCCAGTATAAAAAACTTTTGTCTCCAAGGGGTTAAATGCAGTCACCACTGTTTGGTATGTCAGAGGTAAAGCAGATGTCTCCAGGCCATAGAAAAGGTTGGCCATCCAACTAAAACAGGATAAAGTGAGAGGTCTCTCAAGAAACACGAGTGAGAACCATGTTTTCCTGTGCAATCCATTATTATGTGGCTTGACTGAACTTGTTGCAGTTCTAGACCAACCTCTTATGTGGATGGCAGCTGTTCTGTTTACTGTGGAACAAGTACCACAAAGAAAAGGGTGGTGCTCTGCAAATATGTACAGTGTAATAAAATGATGCAACAGTAGAATGAGATTTACTCACATCGAATATTCACCATGTTGAATAATGAAACAACTGGTATGTAGCCTGAGGGGTTAACCTGCCCTCTGATCAGGTAATTCTGGAACCCAGAAATACTTATTAGAATAGCTGTGATCAGCCACTTTATAAAGCTAAAAAAGTGTATTAATTAAAAATAAATAAAATAACAAACTATATTAGCAAAGCCTATTTGACACATTTCAGGACTACTAGATTCTTTCGTCAGGAACTATAGGCTATAATGAGACCTCCACAAGATGTATCCCTTTCTTATACACTCTTGACAGAAATTACCATCTCATTCTTTTCTTTGCAGGAGTGTAGCAGAGGCCCCCGCAGTCCCAGGGATGCACTGGAGGGGGGCTGCTGAACTTGGGGGCCACAAGAAAGTGTAGGCCATTATGGTTACCCAGTCATGTTTGTGGAAATGAGCCATGGAGTGGTGCAGGCCTCTGCAAAGCAAGAGGGGCATTGTGTCACAAAGGGCCTTCCTATGACCTACACTGTGAGTTTATATTTTCCACATGTAGTATTAGTGGGGCACTGAGCTGTCTTTTTGCTCCACACTACTCTCCGAGTACGTCTCTGTGCACCAGGAAATACCAGTAGAGGCAGTGTGGAGCCCGTGGCTTCACATTGAAACTGAACACAGCACAGTTTCTCCCTTCTAACTACAGCAAATATAAATGAAGGTATTCTGAGTGTAGCTGGGGCCAAGTTATTTCCTGATATTATCTATACACCCTGATTCCATCTCTCCTTTACTTGTCCCTCCCTTTCTACCTCTGCTCTTGCTCTTCTTGTTCCTTCTTACTTTCACACAAAAATGTGGTAATCTTAAGAGCAACAAAGATGTGAGTGCTTTTGCTTTCTGGTTCACCTCATTTGCTCCCTTGTGTTCCCATCTGTATATCTGAAAATGTGGGTACATTGATTTTGCATGGCACCAGACCATGAGTGGGGAATATTGATTTTATTATGAAGGCTTTGGGAGGACTAGATGCAACCTGCTATTATGCAAATTTAAATATTTCAACAAACAAATCACACACTTTAAAAAGCCAATCTTAGATGGATAGTGTGTCAAAATATGTGAAATATGTTGATAAATTTTAACCCTTTGTGCACCTGTCAGGCACTCAAGGGTTAATATGATCCTTCTCCTCTTCAGGATTATTCCACTAGCTGGTTAACACAAAAAACTGTAGCAGGATACTGGTAGAGCTAGGCCACTACTGAATAGCTTGGACCTGGGGTGGTGTGTATGTGTGGGGGAAGGGTGCTCTCCAGAATTTATGGAATAATAAAGGATTTGTTACTGTTTGTACTGATTAGCTACCACCTGTGTATAAGGCAGCTGAAGTGTATTTGGGATGGTCATGCTGTCTCTGGTGGTAGCCTAATGCATGGAACCCTATGCTCGTTTCTCCTCGTTGCTGTGACTTCTGTGCAAGATCGGAAAAGCTGCTGGCTGATGCTGCCCTGAGTGGCCCAAGAGACTGGAGGTGTCATATAACCTTATCCCTTAAATTTTCTTTTATATTTATAATGATTTAACCCCTTAAATGCCACAAAGGATTACACAATATTACTTAATAATCAGAGTATCGGATTGAGCATCACTCTGATACCCAACGTTTTAAATATTATTATTTATTCCTTTGTCTGCCAGAAAGGTTTTGAACGGCATTCTGGCACTAATTGGACTAACTCTGTAACCCTCTGCAATATGTTGGATACCCCACTGGCACTCAAAGGGTTAAGGGGGTACACAATGAATTGTCACTAAGTTTAGGCTCAGAAGGGAAGAGTTATTCATGTAGTCAAAAGTGAGGCAATTCTGGGGCATAATAAAAAACACCACTTTAAGGAACAAATAAAACACCTCATTGAATAATGATGATTATTTATAAGCTATAAACTATAATAATGTACATTTATTTTTAAAACTGAAATTATGGCTCTAATTAATGCATGTTTTTTATGATCTAAAATATTGGGAAGTGTGGTTTGTATATCATGTGCTACTTAGCAGTAGTAGTAAGCGTCAGTGTCCTGGTGTAGCTCAGTGGTTAAGAGGCTATTGTAATATATTGGTAGTACCATACATAGCCAAAATTCAGTTGCAAGGCCACTGGTACTTTGATTTTTCAACATTTAATTTATACAAGCAACATATACCTAGATATATTTCCTAGACACTGTGCAAATTCATTGTAGAGCATACGCTCTGTGGCATATCTTATTCATTATATTTCACTTGTAAGCACTGCGGTATCACTGGTATAGATCTGGTTTAATTGTAATCTCAATGATATCACTAGTTTAACTATATTTCAGTTGCATGTTCTGTGGTGTCACTAACTAATATAGTTATGTAGTTAAGCCTTTTATTATCTCATATTTAGCTATATTTCAAATGAAAGCTCTGCATGTCGCTAGCATCAGTTCCAATGTAATCTCTGCAGCATCACTAGTGTAGTCCCATTTCAAATGCAAGCTCTTTTATATCACTAGTGTAGCTATGCTTCAATTGTAAGCTCTGTGGTATTACTTGTATACCTATATTTCATTTGTAAGTTCTGTACCATCAAAAATTTAGCTATATTTCAATTGTACTTCAGTGGTATCACTTGTGTAGCACCATTTCAATTGAAAGCTCTGAGCTATCACTAGTGTGACTCCATTTCAATTGTTAGTTCTGTGGTATCACTATTGTAGCACCATTTCAACTGTATGAGCTGCATATCATTAATGTAGCATCATTTCAGTTGTAAGCTCTGTGTATCACTAATGTAGCACCATTTCAACTGTAAGATCTGGGATATCATTAGTGTAGCTCAACTGAATAATACATTTTATAGTATCACTAGTGTAGCTCCATTTCAGTTGTAAGCTATGTGTATGACTAGTATAGCACCATTTAAATTGCAATCATTGTGTATCACTTGTGTATTTAAATGTAAGTCGCAAGCTTTGTATCACTAGTATAGTTCAGAGGAGAAGTGGAGGCCTGCAGCCCCTGCACTCTCAAGGGCCCCAGAAAGCTTAGTGCATTATACTATACTAGTGTAAAAGCCCGCGTACATGGGCCAAGGTCCGGGTAATGTTAACCCTTTGAGTGCCAGAGGGGTATGCAACGCATTGCTTTGCAATACATTGTGTAACCATCTGGCACTCAAAGGGTTAAGAGGCCACTACCTCACAGCTCCATGATATGCAGTCTTGCATCTGCAACTGGCCAAATATGGGCAGTCTCTACTGCTTATGATTGCATCGTGACAAACATCCTAGCAAATTATTATATAGGATTGGAGCCCACAGAAAGTGCAATGAATGCCACATCTGCTTTACTTTTCCTATGGCAGCTCCTCCCAATTACGATAATGTGCACCACTCACTCTTGCAGCTGAAGTCTATTGTGGTAGGAAGTAGGAAAAAGGGTGAAGTAATGACATGCAGCAGCGCTACACTGGTCATCACTTTGCTTGAGCGGCCTGCTTAATATAGGCAAACACCAGCTGCACTATATACATAAATAATTACTAACATATACATCAGTATACTGCATATATTTAAACACTAATCTAACCCTGTCATTGTTTTAAATTGATGATGCTGATTTTAATAAAACCAGCATCATAAATGTTTAAAATGTAATAGTCAGGGTTAGGCTGTATATTTGTGTGTGTGTGTGTATATATATATATATATATATATATATATATATATATATATATATATATATAAATATATATATATAATGCAATGATATTGGTTTATATTTTAGTACAGAAATTTTGATCAGTAACATCCTTTACCATTTATTAACCTTAAACCACTAGTCAATGTCAGCTATCTTTTCTCACAATTTAACTGTTTAAATACCAAATGAGTGTCTATTGTGAGTTTCTTTGCAAGGTATTGTGCACTCCTCTGATCCTCAACAGGTTCATCAAATATTAAAATGTTAGTAATGTCTGAAAATGTTTATTAAATTTGTAGAGGGCAAAAAAATAATCTGATTGCCACAAACCCCATCTCTCAAATCTTTTACAGTTTGAGAGATATTAGGAATCAAAGTTCTCCCTTCCCTCCCCTTTTCCTGACATTAGCATCTAGCTGACAGTAAGAGATCCCAGTCCGGGAAACAGACGGCGGCTCTGCAGCAGAGCTGAAATCCCGTTTTTGCAAAATAATTACTTCACTGTAAAGGTCTACAAAGTGTGCCTGGTTTGCAAACACACTCTGTAGACCTTTCCAATGAAGTAATTCGTTTGCAGTAACAGGATTTTGGCTCTGCTGCAGAGCCTCACCTTGTCGGCCGACACGGATCTCCTTCTGTCAGCTATACAGCTGACATCAAAAGAAGGGAAGGGAGGGGGGAACTCTGACTGCCAATATCTCTCAAACTATAGTGGTTTGAGAGATGGGGTTTATGGCAAACTGATTATTTTTTTTACCCTCTACAAGTCTATTAAAAAAGAGGATTTTAGTCTTACCTGTTAAATCCATTTCTCTTAGTCCATACAGGTTACTGGTAACTTTGGGTCCCTGTTTGCGACACAGCAAACAGACACAATCACCAGGAGAAAGTCCATTTTCCAAAGCTAGACGATGAATGTCTTCTTTCCACAGGTAACCCTGGAGGAGAAGATCTGGACGGCAGGGGAGTCGGAACTGCTCCACCACTGACAGATCCAGAAGATCCGGGAACCAAACTTGTTGAGGCCAGTGTGGAGCAACCAGAATGACTGGACATCGCTGCAGTTTCAATTTCCGTAACACCCTGTGCAACATAGGAAGGGGAGGGAAGATGTAATCCAGAGGAAATAACCAGGGAATGGACATGGCATCCACTGCCAAAGCTAGAGGATCCCTCCAGTGAGAGCAGAACCTTGGAACATTCTGGTTGTGTATTGTCGCCATCAGCAAGGAAGACCCCACTTCTGAACAACGAGGTTGAACACCTCTGAATGCAGTTCCCACTCTCCGCTGTCCACTGTGTGTCGAGTGAGTAAGTCCACCATGACGTTGTCTACACCTGGAATGTGCACTGAGGATATGACCTTAACCTCTAACCAATCGGCAAGACTTCTTGTTCCGCACTGCTTGTTGATGTAAGCCACAGCCATGGCGTTCTCGAACTGAACCCAGACTGGGCATTCTTCCAGCTGGGGTGTCCAGTGACGAAGGGCACAAAATATCGCCCGAAGTTCCAATACATTGATGGGAAGGAGAGATTCCTCCGGAGGCCACCATCCCTGAGCACTCAAGCGACCCAGGACCGCTCCCCAGCCGGAGAAGCTGGCATCCATTGTCACCATGATCCAGGAGGATATCACGAAGGATTTGCCCTTCAGGAGATTGGAGAGGTCCAGCCACCATGACAAACTCAGTTCCACATGAAAAGGGAGGGATACTGACGTCTGCAGAAGGTCCGGCTGACCCTTGCAAAAGTGGATCACAAACCTTTGGAGCTCCCTGGTGTGAGCCATGGCAAAGGGGACTGTTTCCATGGTGGAGATGAATTTCCCCACCAGAGAGGATAGCTTCTTGGCTGGAACTGGATATTGAGCTAGAACAGCCGAAACCCTGTGTGCGATCTGGTGTGCCACTTCCTCCGTGAGAAACACCATGCTCTGCTGAGTGTTGACGAGAAGGCCTAGGAAGACCAGACGCTGGGATGGAATAAGATCCGACTTGCCCAAGTTGATGATCCACCCATGATGGGTGAGAGCGTGAATGTAGTCCTGAACCTGCTGATGAAGAAGTTCTGCAGAGGGGGCTTCCAAAAGCAGGTCGTCCATGTATGGAGTAACTCTGATGCTGTCCCAGTGGAGGACAGACACTAAGGCTCCCAGGACACGGTTGAAGACCTGAGGCACTGTAGTCAGACCAAAGGGAAGAGCTGAGAACTGAAAATGCCCTTGATGCAGGCAAATCTGAGATACCCCCTCTCTCTGGATGAATGGCGATATGTAAATACGTGTCCTGAAGGTCCAGAGAAGCAAGAAATTCCCCCGGAATCATAGCAGAAATCACCATCCTGAGGGACTCCAGGTGATAATGAGACCGGATCACAAAGGAATTGAGATCCTTCGAGTCCAAAACTGTATGACAACCGCCGTCCTTCTTGGACATTACGAAGAGGCTTGAGTAAAAATCCGTACCTCTGTCCTGAACTGGAAAAGGTTCCAGAACATCCTTGTCCAGTAGAGACTGGATAGCGCAGTAGAAGAGACGGCGTTTCTCTACGCCCTGGGGCGTATGAGAGGGGAAAAAGCAAAAGGGAGGAAGAGAGGCGAAAGGGATCCTGTACCCTTCCGACACTACTTGTAAAACACACGGGTCCACCACCGAATCCTCCCAAATGCTGTGATAGTGATGAAGACAACCACCAACAGCTGAATGGGGACCCGGGTTCGTTTAGTCATGCAGAAGTAGTCTTGGAAGACTTTGGCTTGGAGGAGACCTTGGGCTTCCTTTACTGTTTGGGCTTCGAGGAGGCACGTGGAGCTGAGGGAACTGCCTGGTTCGCCGGACGTGTCTCAGCCTGAAATGGATGAAAAAAACTGTTACGCTTAAGAGGAAGTTTCTTCCTGGGGACCAAGGGCAGATGAGTACTCTTACCCCCAGTGGCCTCACTAATCAGATCCTTAAGATCTGGCCCAAAAAAGGATTTACCCTGAAAGGGCAAGGACAGCCAGGCTTTCTTAGAAGCTGTGTCAGCAGCCCAGATCTTGAGCCAAAGAGCTCGCCTGGCAACCACAGACATGGTTGAAACCCTTGCCACCAGATGGATAGCATCAAATAAGGCAGCAGAAACATAGTGCTGGGCATCAGATATGTTGGCAAGAAGCCGTAACATATCCGAAGATGAATCACCCCGACGTACAGCTAGGGTGAGTCATTCAGACCAGACCACAATGGCCCGGTTAACCCATGCCGCAGCAAATGCTGGACGCCTGGCAGTACCAGCAGTGGCAAAAATGGACTTGAGGGAAACCTCAAGCTTCTTGTCAGTCCAATCCTTCAGAGAGGACGCATCAGAAACTCGTAAGGCGGTAGACTTAGATAGCCTTGAGACAGGAGTGTCCACCTTAGGGGATGAACCCATTGAGCAAGTGCTGCCTCAGAAAAGGGGTAAAGCTTAGCAAACTTTTTGGAGACAGAAGGCTTTCTGTCCAGAGATTTCCGCTCATCAGTCACTAGGCGGTCCAGAGTGGGGTTATGTGGAAAACAAGTATGGGGCTTTATAGGCTCCTGGAATACATCAGAGGGATCTGAGGAAACCTCCTGAACTGGGGGAATGTTTAGCTTGTTTAAGACGGCCCTGATCAGGCCCTCAGCCGAGGGTTCTGGATCAACCTCAAAAGGATCCCCAAAAAATTGAGAGGAGCCCACAGCAGAACATTCCTCAACATCTGAATCCACCAACAGTTCCTCTTCAGAGGAATCTGAAACGTCAGGTACTCCTTGTGGTTAGGGCAGGGAAGATCTGACTGAGGAAGGGGTCTGCCAGGAATGGAAGACCTCC
The DNA here is from genome assembly GCA_037306005.1 of Rhinophrynus dorsalis. Taxonomy (NCBI): domain Eukaryota; kingdom Metazoa; phylum Chordata; class Amphibia; order Anura; family Rhinophrynidae; genus Rhinophrynus; species Rhinophrynus dorsalis. Next base: position 566,107,617 of record CM074719.1, on the reverse strand, counting down.
TGTACTTGGAATGGAAAGAACTGCAACGTAGACCTAAGGTCCCTGGTAGCAGCCTTGAACTCTTGCACCCAAACTGGCTCTAATGCATGGCTGGAGGTCCCTGGGATAGATTCAGGGACATCAAAACATGCTGGGCATAAATGACCTGAGAATTCTCTAGGCAACCCTGTATGACATGAGGAGCAATGCACAATTGGGGATACAGAGACCCCAGCGACCTTAGTCTTAGGCCTGCCCCAAGCTCCAACGGAGTGGACAATTTCACAGTTTCAACAATGTTAAGAATAATTAATCACCCAATTTACAGTGTGTAAGATTAAAATTTCACCCCAGAAATCGCTAAAATACACTTATCTGGCAGGCGAAGGGTTAATCTGCAAAGGAGAGAAGGAGAGTCCAAGCCCTGCGTAGGATACTCATTCTGTAAAGCTCACAAAATGACTGCCGTAGCAGGAGCCAATCAGAAAAGAGAACGCGAAGCAAGCGTTCATGGGAAATGTAGTTTTCCCAGAAAAAATACCCCAAAGACCCCTGAGCCCCCTAACACACTTGCAATGTGAACCGGATGATAGAGCAAGGTCAGACAATTAAAATGAGCCATCTCTGAAGTCGCTACGTTGAGCGGTTGCAGAGATATGCACCAAACTGTACAGTCCCATAGAAGTGAATGGAGCAATGGCGTCTATGCGGTAAAGTGCACCTTAAAGGAGCGGAACTCAATTTTGCCAAAGTTAGAACTGAGAAATAAAAATACATGAAACATCACTAGAACATGTAATCAGACCCAGAAAACACTGAACCCAGTAGGGAAAGGGCAAATAACCACTTCAAAGGAATCCAACCAGCAGTTAAAGGGTTAATTTACCACAGAAAGTTGCTCCAAACACTGACAGACATAACAGAAAAGACCCAGTGAGTGCAGGAGTGTGCAGTAAGAACTCCCAGGAATAACCCCTGTGCGGAGGGGCACTGAGGGACAAGTAGACCTTCAGCACTCAAAGGGTTGCTCACCTTTCCTGCAGCTCTTCTGTCTTCAGATTACCATGTAGTAAGAAGTAAACTCAGTGGGTAACTCCTGGGGAAGCACTTGGAATCAAGATTTTCCCCCTCAGGGCTTAAGGTCCACAAAAAGCACCTGGATACTGAGCTAGCCACATCTAAGGGCATTGCCAGTTATGGTAATCTGCCTAATGGTGGTATTCCATATCTAACAGAAAAATAAAAACGTTTCTACAACTATAGCAGAACTGTTCTCTTCCTGTGATAGCTTTACCAAGGAACAAATCTTTCTGGAGCTGGTTGGCTAGCTGCAGCCAAGGAGGGAAGGTAGGCTCCACCCCCTGCAATAATTTCTTGAATTGTTGCTGCCTACTTAAAGGGGCGGATCGCCTATCCAAAGTTACCAGCAAACTGTATTGGATGACAGAGAAATTATTTTTGGACATTACTAACACTTTAAAGTGTTAGTAATGTTTGAAAAAAACTTTTTTGCATTTAGAAGAGCTTAAAAAGCTGATCTAAATGCAAAAAACCGTATCTCTCAATCCGCTATGGTTTAAGAGATACGGGCGTTTAAAGTTTGATTTCTCCTACTGACAGCTGTAAAGCTGTCAGCAGGAGATCCGTGTCGGTCAACACGCTGGCGCTTGAGAAGTGCCGGGATCTCGTTACTTACACGGAATCCCTTCATTGTAATGGTCTAAAACGTGTGCCTAGTGTTCAGACACATGTTTTAGACCATTCCAATGAAGGGATTCCATGTAAGTAAAGAGAACTCGGCACTTCTCAAGCGCCAGCGTGTCGACCGACACGGATCTCCTGCTGACAGCTTTACAGCTGTCAGTAGGAGAAATCAAACTTTAAACGCCCGTATGTCTTAAACCATAGCGGTTTGAGAGATACGTTTTTTTGCATTTAGATCAGTTTTCTAAGCTCTTCTAAATGCAAAAAAGTTTTTTTCAGACATTACTAACACTTTAAGCTTGAGCATCATACTTCATAAACCTCTTGAGGATCAGAGGACCTGACTGTGTTCATGTATTTTACGACACACAGAAGCTCTCAAATCTGCACCCAGCAATAATGTACCATAAACAAGAGTGCTTCCCAACTGGTATATGTATATATATATAAATTATTTATATGTGTGTCTGATGCCTCTGGGGTACATGGTGGCAAGGAGACGGTGTAAATCTAAATAAAGGTTAAGCCCTTGTAGGTGGTGGCTCTCCAGTTTTTCTCCCACATCCTCAGACATTCCCAGAGGGCTCATTTTGTTTTGCAACTTAAAGTTGTATTGAAGTTTTTGTATAATGTGGTTCTCATGTTTTTTCTTTGTGGGAGGAAAAGTCTGGATTTCTCATATTTGGCATTTTGCCGGTTAGGAGCCCGTGTAAGTACTTCTGTTTTTTGTTTGGTATATATATGTACTATAGAAATCTGCATCGTTCTGATTCTTCTTTTTATTGCTATTTATTGTTTTTGTTGGGGAATTTAATGAGGGTGTGGTATAATTGGGGTGGGGCACAGGGGGCCATTATTAGTGGGGTATTTTTGTGTTACACTTCTGTATCTTTCTTTTTTTTTTTTTTTTTTAAACTAAAAGTTTATTAAATTTTGTAATAAGAGATTAACAAATGAGAGGATAACAAATAGTAGTAGAAGTAAGGTATATCAATAATAACATACAAGAACAAGATATTAATGAGGCCAGGAGGAGGAGAAAATAACATGTAAGAACAAGATATAAATGAGGCCAGGAGGAGGAGAAAAGAGACCATCAGACCATCAATAGGAAGTTGTAATCGTCACCAGGCGTATGATCTAGCCAAGGAGACCAAACTGAAAGGAATTTATGAAAATTTCCCATTTCAATTGCGGATAGATATTCCAATTTACAGACATAGTTTATTTTATCCAGAACGCAATTCCAAGAAATATCCCATTGTTTCCATTGAGAGCCGAGACCAGATCTAACAGCAGAACAAAGCTTCTGTATCTTTCTATTGCCTTGAACAAGCACTTGTGAATAAGAAGTAAAAGAGTTTATTTTGGATCCTCTACATGTGATGTGAATTGGATTCACACACTACAAGAAAAGTCAGCCCATCTCCCTTCTCCTTCTAGGGTTGCCACCCAGCCGGCATTTTACCAGCAGGCCGGTAAAAAATTGGCTTCTGTACAATGTTAAGTCTATGGAGAGAATGCCATGGCCGGTATTTTTTTTAAGAAAAGGTGCTAACCCTATCTCCTTCAGAGCTCCGAAAGCATAAAATAGCCTGCCCGAAAAAATCATATCTTCTCCCCTCCATACAAATTACTTCTTGTTTATATCTAAAAACGATATGTGGCTCCATATACATTTTTATTATGTATGTTTGTGTGCATATATATATATAATGTTGCTCTACAAACAAACAAAGGAAGCCCTGCGCTCCTCCACACAATAGAATTATAATGTGCCCTGTGCTGAGAATATTTAATAACTCTATATAAATGAAATTAAGAATTTAGTTTAGTTAGTGCTATAATGTGCCCTGTGCTAAGAATCTATAATAACTCTATATAAATAAAATTGAGGATTTAGTTATGTTTTGGCCAAAAGATATAAGCTCACCAACCACGTCACGGTACCTCAACATATGGTGAGTACCTACACTAATATACAATAAACCTATGTAAAATAAAAAGTGGAATTAAAAACAAGCCCTGAGGAAGTATCCCGAAACACGTTGGAGCAGACCCTTTAAATATAATCAGTATTTATCTTGTAAGGGTCCTGAAACATATATGAAATGTACACAATGTATGCAATTAAAAACAAGTATAAAGTGGGACTTACCTAATATGTAAAAAGCTTGTTGCTGGCCTAGGATGTGGGTGCCCACCCAAAAGGACTGTGTATACTCCAGCCCTCCTATGTAGGTAAATTGTTCCCAACCCCAGGCCTGCAGAGGAATTGCTATTCACAAGTAGACAGGGAAATGTGAGCTGAAAAATCAAATTAACCCCATAACGTTTCTCTATTTGTGTAAATATGTAACGCTTTACTGTAAAAGCTATCCATGGCACACTTGAAAACAAGAGAAATCGCAATGTATTCCTCCTGGTAAAACATTTTCTAAATAAATAGAAACCTGGTGACATATATTTTTTGCACTGAAGCACCTTTCCACATATTTTTATTATGTGGGACTTATTCATACACATTTTGCATTTTAAATGAAACATCTGAGAGTTCTTTCAATTATATTTGCATATTTTAATAATTATTATAAGAATATTTTTGAGCGCTTATAAGCATTTTCTGGTCTGAAAAGATCACTGCTCAATTACATTGGTTGTAAGTCATCCTGTGGCCTTGAATTCAAGTTTGCATATCTGAAAACATCATGCTTTAGCCAAAATACCATCAGATGCACAGCTGAGGAGATATTCATCTTACTGCCTGCACAGACACCCAGTGAAATTAATGACACTCTCAGGGCAGCACAGACATTCATTACCATACAGAGGTACACTAAAAAGACTTTCACTTCCTCTCAGTAATAAAAATATCCTAAACTATTCATCCTGTTGCCCTTTTGGCTATCATACAACACAGTCAGTTTTGAACGAAGCTTTCAAATATGTAAGCTTAATTCAAGGTAACAGGTCCACTTTAAAATGCTGCACAAATATTTTAAAAAGGAACACTAATGCTAAAATAAAAATTATAGTATGGAGGGACATATAGTAACATTCTCATATATCTGTATAAAATCCCCCAAAGAACTTATGACAGAGGATATGACATGTGCTGTTTCTTAGCAGGCCAGGGGACTCGATCTTCCTTTGACAACACAATGCGATGCATACCCCTCTGGCACTCAAAGGGTTAAACATGTCACTTCCAGGACAGCAGGAAGTGAGTACTGAACACAAAACTACTTTCCTGGGCAGTTGAATAAAAGAGCAGATACAATATCCTATATAATAATTCACTAGGATGTTTGTCAGAAGCCTTCATGTGCAGTGGAGCCTGCCCAAGCTGCAGTCATGCGCAGTAGAGACTGCCTGAATGCACCGCGGCTCATAAGGAGCGGTACACTCCAAATTCAGACCGGAGTCCTCCCTGTGCACCTTCCTGGGACCACTTGGTGAGCAGAGAGGCTCTGGCACTGTGGCCCCTGTACACAGGATTTTAAACTAGTTATAAATATTTAGTAAGTGAAATGTTTTATATAGTTGTTTAAAGGAACACAAAAGTATCCACCATAATATAGTTTAATGGCTTTTATTTAATGCAAGTGCTGAACACTGGCCAAGCTTTATACTTTAACTTACATCGCTAATTATTACAAAATATTTTATCTTCTTGAGCAGCAATTCATAATTTTGACTACTCTATGTTAATAATTTATATACGTTAACAAATACCTTGCATCAATCAGTATTATAGTGTTTGGCAGTCATTTGGAAATACCATTCAATGATTTGTGCAAAGTCAAAATCCATGGTGTTATACTGGCTTACTTAATCAAGAAGCAAATGTTTTGTTTCACATTGATGGAACACCAAATCATCATAAAATATGAATTTAAAGGAGCGGTAAACTTTTATTTATGAAAACACATATTTTATAGAGCTTTTCCTGATGAATAAAACAAGGTCACTCCCATCACTGTCAGATGTTTTATTCAAAATGTATAACGGTTCAAATAATCAGGAAGTGAATTTACTGTGTTTACTTCCTGATAGTTGTAACTGACAGGAAGTGACAGGCAGTTTCTATCACATTCTATGGAGAACTGTATGTCTCTGACTTTTCTGACTTTCCTCTCCATTAGAATCTAACAGGAAAACTAATTAGAATTTGACCACTAGAGGGCACTGCTAGTGTAAAAAAAACATGCGTTTAAACTGTAATAACTCTGGAAATATAAATCTCTCAGCAGTGGGAGTACCCTTATCTTACTCAATAGGAAAATCCCCACAATATATATTTTTTTCATAAAAAAGTTTACTGCTCCTTTAAGGGGAACTATCACCTGTAGCCAAGTCTCACTAATAGGACATCAGCATAGCTGGCAACTCTCTGTATTTTACTGTGCATTACCGGGTCTCTGGGGCAGAGTCTGATTCTCCAGGGTGTGGGCAGTTTTTAAGAAACTCTGCCCAATGGTGCTCCTTCCCTGTCAGTTCCACCCACTCCCCTCCCACTTCTACTCCTTCCCCAGCCTATTGCTTATATTTTTAACACATTTCTGAAGCCCCACCCCCAGATGCGGTTAAGCCCCACCTCATTTTGACACAAATTGCTACATTTGTCACCCTCACTGACACCACAGGTCTCCCCCTCCTGGGAGGCCAGATGAAAAAGTTCCCAGGTGTGGTATCAGAAAAACATAGTCTGACACCTGTGGTCAACCCATGAGCTAATCACACATGCAGATATCTACATTTTGGCCCTATAGACTGTTAAAGGGAACGCTCACTTCTATTTAAGTTGTCCTCATCTTAATGTTCCCTTTGAGTTAATCTTTAATCCTTTTTTTTTAATGCAGTATAGCCCAGAGATTTTACCTTACAAAGATAAACTGACAACGCCAATTCTGGACAGGCTGCCATACAGTTCTCAGCCTCTTCCCCTCTCAAATAGCACCTTGTTCCCACCTGCTCTGATGACGGAAGATTCCTCCATGTGAGCTGGAGCACCCTCTTGCCAACGAGAGCACTCCAGCTCACATGGCAGAATCCTCTATCAGAGTAGGAGGTGCGAATGAGGTACTACTGGGGAGGGGAAGAGGAGACGATAGACAGGCTGCTGTACAGAACTGTACCGCAGCCTGTCCAGAACTGATGTTGCCAGCTTATCTTTGTAAGGTAAAATCTCAGGCTATACAGCATTAAATGTAAAAAAAAAAAATGGATTAAAGATTAACTCAAAGTGAACATTAAGATGAGGACAACTTTAATAGAGGTGAGAGTTCTGCTTTAATAATGAAAATCCCCTGATCATCAGGTGGAGGGCGAGACAATACAGGATCTGTAGACAGTTTAGAAGCAGAACTGGTATTAGATAATTGGCATAGGGATGGGCGAGGGGCTAATTCAGCTAATAGGGAGCTACCTATGTTACAGTTTGCTAAAAAAAAGCAAATACATTTTCAAATAATTTACAACTTCAAAATGTCAGTAATATAAACAGATGCTTGCAAATAATCATAGTTTGATTGGTAGGATGAAGCAGCTGAGACTGGTTGCAGTGATTCAGCAGTAGGATCTTCTAGGCATACTGAAACCTGGTTTGAGGATACACATAGATTGAAGTACATTTATAGGAGAAATTGGGAAACAAAAGAGGAGGGGGTATGCCTTTATCTGGAAAAGGAATTCACTCCTAGAATAAGGGAGAATATTAGTGAAAGAACCAGAGAGAACACAGAGGCTCTGTGGGTTGAAATACAAAGTGGAGGTAAACATTATAAAACAGTACTGATACTTACTAGCTAGGAAGATTGAAGAAGCCTAATTGATACTGTAAATGGAAAAGGAAAAGGCTTCTAGAATAGGAAATATAATAAGAGATTTTAAGGTATGCTTAATGCAACTCCATTTCCCAAATAGAATACCCATCTAGGAAAGAGGCCTTGATGAACAATTTGGAAACATTATACAATATACCAATTAGGGGGTATTTGTGTAGAACTGACCATAAAATGGTATCCCTTGACCTTTTTATGACAAACCCATTAATAAGTCCACAACTAAAACATTCAACTTTAAAAAAAAGGTAACTTTACAGTGATAAAGTTAGATTGCACTCAATAAGATGCTGTGTTCAATTACAAATGAGAGTTAGTACCGTGTTAGCCGTAGAAATACAGGAGGCACATATAGTTTTTGATACCTTTATTGGCTAACTAAGCAGATTTAGAATGCAAGCTTTCAAGACCTTAGGTCTCTTCCTCAGGCATGTTATACCATGTACAGCATGCCTGAGAAACAGACCTAAGGTCTTAAAGCTTGCATTCTAAAGACATAAAGACAAATAATAAAAACACCTTTAAAGGGATAGTAATACTTCGTTTTAGCTTTATTTTATTTTGTAGGCATGAAAAAAACATGAAGAATGATATGTCTTATCTCTCAAACCTTTATGGTTTAAGAGATTTTCACAAGCAAAGTTTCCCCCTCCCGCCCCTTTTTCCTAGTGTAAGCCATCTCTTCTCAGATGTGAATCTGGTTGTAAGACAAGACAGATAACAGCAGGGGACAATCTTCTTCCTATGAGAACAATGAAAGCCCTGCCCCCTTGACAAGTTTTTCAGGTGTTTCCCTTATCTTAATTGAAGATTGTCCCTCTCTGCAGTCTACCTGGGCACCTCCCTTCTGATCTGGCTGAACGGGGGGGGGGATACTTTGTTTGTGAATATCTCTTAAACCATAAAGGTTTGAGCAATAAGACATATAATTCTTCATGTTTTTTTAATGCCTACAAAATAAAATAAAGATAAAACTAAGTATTACTATCCCTTTAAGGAAATGTCAAAAAGATGAAGGTTGATATTGTGCCACTTTAAAGTGAGACAGGTGAATTAGTTAGTCAGGATAAGGCTCACTCTTTAAACAAATTATATTCTATATAAAAAGGCAACAATATCAGGCTCTGTCAAACAAAGAAGCATAGGGGTTAACCCAAAACACAGCTAAACTTTGAATTGCATGTATCACTGTGAATTCTGTGTCCTTTTACTCAGAAATGCTTTAGACTTGAGAAAGGGAGGTTCTCCCGAAAGCTTGTCAATCCAAAATTCTGTTAGTCCAATAAAAAGGTATTACAGGATACTTATTTTGTTTATTAACTAAGGACAAAGTCTAAAAGAGAATTGAAAATGTTAAGGTGAATAAAGCACATGGACCTGATAACACATACCAAAGGATACTTACAGGAGCTTAGTTCAGTTAAAACAAGGCTATTATAGTTAATATTTATTGATTCACCCATCAGGCATAGTGCTCTGCTATTGGAAGAAAGCAGATGTACTGTCATTATTTAAAGCTGAACTTTTAGATCTTACTAAGTCGCCATGCATTCATTAAATGCATGACGCCTAGCTTGGAAATAGATGTCTTACCTTTAAAAAATAGCCCATTGTAATGTAATCCTTCCCGTTTGGAGACCAGAACCCAGGCTACAGCGCAGACATCTTGTCTGCACTCCTGCACTGTCAGTCCCCATCTCCATTGAGTAGCATTGCAGTGCACCATATGGTTACCAGAAGGGACTGATGGTGCAGACCGCAGACCGCACTAACCTGTCCATCAGTCCCCAAACAGGAAGGATTACTTTACACTCTGCTATTTTTTAAACATAAGACATCTATTTCCAGATGCATTGCGACTTAGTAAGATCTGAAAGTTCCGCTTTAAAAAGGGGGCAAGATCTAAACCATTGACTTCCATAATGTGTAACATATTAGCTTAATAGAGGATATTATTCAGGTTTGTGTGATGACCAAAAATATCATTTTTTAACACTATATGGTCAAACTAATTTAATTACATTCTATGAAAGTATTTTGCTAAAGCTCTTGATACTGTGTTTCACAAAGGATTACTAGATAAATTGAAATGGATTGGCTTAGAAGACAATATTTGTACATGGATATAAAACCTGTTGAAGGTTTAAAGTTGTAAATGGGCTGCCTCAGGGTTTACTCTTGAGTCTGATGCTTTTTACTTATTTATAAATTATCTTGAATTGGACATTGGAAGTGGTTTCTCACTGTTTACTGATGACTCTAAACTATGTGTTGAAATGCACACAGAACAGGATGTTTCTGAGTTAATAGGCAGAAAACTGGCAGATGAGGTTTAACCCTATGAGTGCCAGAGGGGTACGGAATGCATTTGTACCCATCTGGCGCTCAAAGGGTTAATATACATGATCTGACTGATGTCTCAGGAGGATGTTTTGGCAGATAACAGAAGTTACTTTCACAAAGGTATTGGATACCATTTGAGCAAAGGACAATATAGCTAATTATAATTCAGATACAGAGAAGGTGTTGATCCAGGGAAATATTAAATTGCTTTTGGAGTCAAGAAGGATTTTTTACTCACTTTGGGCATAACGGCTTCAGTGTTTTTTTTTGTATTTTTACGTAATATGGCAAAAGTTCAATTTGATGGATGAATTCTTTTCTCAACCTAACTGTATTGCAGTATGCCCGAGATGCATAACTTTTTCATTTGCAGTAACAGTCGGGCCTACACATTGTCATCAATATTTGGTGGTTTGTAGCATGTCCCTTTAAATTTGCATATAGATCTGGTTTCAGATATAGGCACACACCTCAGCCTTATCTGTTAATCCTGTCTCTCCTAAAACAGGGAATAGCCCTCAATATTTACAGCTCCATCATGTGTATAATCCTACAGTGATTCATTTATACCAGTTATGCTCATTAACTGCCATCAATTCCAGCTCTCTCATTTTGCCTACCATACTTCTTACATTTTCCAACATACAATTAATTTTGTCTTCGTTATGTATTTTACCCACTTCTCAACTCATTTGATAAGAGTTCCTCCCTCTTACTACATTTATTCACACCCCATGATAATTTACTTGTTCCCAGTTCCTTTCTACTCCATTTTTAATAGCTACACCTCCCCATTCATAGTTTAAAAGCTCATCCAACCTTCTAAGCAGTCTACCCCTAACAAAGAAGGTTCCTTACTAGTGATGAGCGAGCACCCCAATGCTCGGATGTTCGGGTGCTCTGACCGAGCACCCCCTGAGGCTCGAGTGCTCGGCCGAGCACCCGAGCCCCATTGAAGTCAATGGGAGGACTCGAGCATTACACCAGGCACCCCCTGCTCTGATGAGGGGAGGGTGCCTGGTCCATAGGAAAAGGGCAGAAAAAGATGGAAACACTACAGAAATGGTTCAGGGACAGCATAGGGAGGATGTCTGGATGCACCTTGGACTCCAACATCGCTGCTGGGAACGATCTTTCGCCCGTAGTACGCCATTTTTACAGACTGACCGTAAAACACACAAAAAGGAAAATAAAAACGACTTTAGGCGAAAAATTGTTACCAAACAGTATTTGCTGTATATTTACTTGTATATCATCTGCAAATTCTCCCAAAAATTTCATCGATTTTCTGAAGTGAGGCCATGATTAAGAGGGAAACGTGCGCAGAGGCAAATTATCCCAAAAATTTCCTTGATTTTCAGAACTGAGGCCATGATTAAGAGGGAAACGTGCGCAGAGGCAAATTCTCCCAAAAATTTCCTTGATTTTCAGAACTGAGGCCACGATTAAGAGGGAAACGTGCGCTGAGCTGACCATCTAAAACATTATGGGTGAGGGTCTGCTGCAGAGCTGACCATCCTAAACATTATATGCGAAGGCCCGCTAGTGAGCTGACGCTATAAAACATTATATGAGAGGGCCCGCTAGAGAGCTGACCCAATAAAACATTATATGAGAAGGCCCGCTGGTGAGCTGACCTATATAAAAATTGGCAAACAGGGCCCGCTGGTGAGCTGGCCCTATATAAAAATTATATCACAGGGCCCGCTGGTGAGCTGGTCCTATATAAAAATTATATCCCAGGGCACGCTGGTGAGCTGGCCCTATATAAAAATTATATCCCAGGGCATATGGAAGAGGAGGAGGAGGATGAGAACATTAAGAGTCAACCATATACCCGTTTTTTGGGTGGAAGGGGTGAATGGGAATACAGAGTATTCCCATCATTGTAAATAACATATATAAAGTGAGTTTATGTTCCCCCGGGGCTTTCCTCCAGTGGAGTGGAGAAGTCAGGGGAAATCCAGGCCTTGTTCATTTTTATAAGTGTCAACCTATCAGCATTGTCGGTGGAAAGGCGGATACGCTTATCTGTTATGATGCCACCAGCAGCACTAAATACCCGCTCAGACAGAACGCTGGCGGCAGGGCAGGCCAGCACCTCCAAGGCGTAGAGTGCCAGTTCATACCACGTGTCCAGCTTGGACACCCAGTAGTTGTAAGGCACAGAGGGATCATTGAGGACGCTGACACGGTCTGCTACGTACTCCTTCACCATCTTCCAAAACTTTTCCCTCCTTGTGACACTAGGATGCGCATCAGGGTGAGGGTGCTGGCGGGGTGTCATGAAGGTGTCCCACGCCTTGGAGAGTGTTGCCCTGCCTTTGTCGGAACTGCTGTGTGCTCCCCTTTTCTCCCCTTCTCGGTTGGCCAAGGTAGCACGTACTCTGCCGCCAGCGTTGTCAGATGGAAAATTTTGGAGCAATTTTTCAACAAGAACCTTCTGGTATTGCACCATTTTGCTTGTCCTCTCCACCGGAGGAATGAGAGATGAGAAATTCTCTTTGTAGCGGGGGTCCAGAAGGGTGAACACCCAGTAATCCGTGTTGTCTAAAATGCGTACAACGCGTGGGTCACGGGAAAGGCAGCCTAACATAAAGTCAGCCATGTGTGCCAGAGTACCAACAGTCAAGATTTCGCTGTCCTCACCAGGAGGCTGACTCTCAATATCCTCATCCTCTTCCTCCTCTTCTGCCCACCCACGCTGAAGAGATGGAACTAAAGTTCCATGGCTACCCTCTGTAGCGGAGGCAACCGTGTCTTCCTCCTCCTCCTCCTCCTCCTCCTCCTCCTCCGCCTCCTCCAATTGTCGCTGAGAAGACGAAGTGAGGGTGCTCTGGCTATCACCTTGTGTAAGCTCTTCCTCCCCCATTTCCACCTCTTCCACATGCAAAGCGTCGGTTTTAATTGTGAGCAGCGAGCGTTTCAGTAGACACAGAAGTGGGATGGTTACACTGATAATAGCGTTATCGCCGCTCACCATCTGTGTCGATTCCTCAAAATTGCGTAAAACCTCGCAGAGGTCTGACATCCATTCCCACTCCTCACTTCTGATTACAGGAAGTTGAACGGAGAGGCGACGACCGTGTAACAGCTGGTACTCCACTACTGCCCTCTGCTGCTCACAAAGCCGGGCCAACATGTGGAAGGTGGAGTTCCAGCGCGTGCTCACGTCACACAGCAGCCGGTGAGCTGGCAATTGTAAGCGCTGCTGCAGCTTCAACAGGCCGGCCGAAGCTGTAGATGACTTACGGAAATGTGCACACACGCGGCGCACCTTGGTCAAGAGATCATGCACATTGGGGTAGGTTTTTAGAAATCGCTGCACCACTAAATTAAATACATGCGCTAGGCATGGTACGTGTGTGAGCTTGCCGAGCTCCAAAGCCGCCACCAAGTTACGCCCATTATCACACACAACCATGCCTGCTTGCAGGTTGAGTGGCGAGAGCCACTGCTCGGTCTGGTGACTAATCCCCTGCAACAGCTCTGAGGCCGTGTGCTGTTTGTCCCCAAGGCAGATCAGCTTCAGCACGGCCTGTTGACGCTTCCCCACTGCAGTGCTACACTGCTTCCAGCTACTGGCTGATGGGGGAGTGGCGGTGTGTGTAGAGAATTCGGAGGTGGAAACGGAGGAGGAGGAGCCAATAACGTAGGTGCTGGTGGAAACCCTGATGGAGGTAGGGCCCGCAATCCTCGGCGTGGGTAGCACCCGTGCCATCCCAGGGTCCGAGTCGCTCCCAGCCTCCACGACATTCACCCAGTGTGCCGTCAGGGAAATGTAGCGTCCCTGGCCACAAGCACTTGTCCATGTGTCAGTCGTTAAGTGGACCTTCCCAGTAACTGCGTTGGTCAGGGCACGGGTGATGTTACGGGACACATGGTGGTGTAATGCGGGGATGGCACACCGGGAAAAGTAGTGGCGGCTGGGGACCGCGTACCGAGGGACAGCTGCTGCCATCAGGCTGCGGAAGGACTCAGTGTCCACAAGCCTAAATGGCAGCATTTCGATGGCCAGTAATTTTGAAAGGTGTGAGGTTAGTGCTATGGCCTGTGGGTGGGTGGCTGGGTATTTTCTCTTGCGCTCAAATGCCTGGGGTAACGACATTTGGACGCTGTGCTGGGACAGGGAAGTGGATGTGGTCGCTGATGGTGCTTCAGATGCTACAGGTGCAGGGCGGGAGGTATGCGGGCCTGCGCCTTCGACAGGCGATTGGCCGGCACCGAAAACAGGGGAAGAGGAGGCAGTGGTGTGGCCTGCAGACACAGATGGGCGATCCAGGCGTTCCTCCCACTTACTACGGTGCTTGGATGCCATGTGTCGGATCATGCTGGTGGTGGTGAGGTTTCTAGTGTTCATGCCTCGGCTCATTCTGGTGTGGCACAGGTTGCAAACTACAAATCTTTTGTCGTCCGCACTTTCCTTAAAAAAACGCCATACCGCGGAACACCTACCCCTTGGCAAGGTAGATTTACGCAAGGGGGTGCTCCGTGGAACATTTGCGGGCCGGTTTGGTGCGGTCCGCCTTCTTTCTGTAGCCACACCACTGCCTCTTCCAGCCTGTTGCGGTGCTGCAGATGGCTCACCCTCAGGACTGCTGTCATCGCTCGGCTCTACACCTTCCCAGGTGGGGTCAGTCACCTCATCGTCCACCAAGTCCTCCTCCACTTCCTCACTCTGATCATCCTCCTCAAGTCTTGATCCCACCACATACTCGGTCATTGACAACTGTATAACATTCTCCTCAACAAGGTCTTGAGAAGGAAATAGTGGTTGATTTAATGGCAACTGTGTCTCATCATCATCATCATCATCCACTACTTCCTTTGACCTTAAATGCCGTTCACATCTGTCATCTTCTTGTGATTGGGTAGCCTCTAGAGGTTGTGAATCAGGGCACAAGATGTCATGTTCCTCTGCAAGCGTGCTTGGAGAGAGGGTCAAATGAAGGATTGGTGATGAGACGAGCTCATCACTATATCCCAGTGTGGGATCACTTCTTTGACCAGACCGTGTATGGTGGGAGGAAGGATGATCAGAGTGAGGATTATGTTGACCAGACTCTTGGCTACTGAGAGTGGACTTGGTGGAAGACAGGGTGGTGCTTAACCGACTGGAAGCAGTATCAGCTGTCATCCAACCGACCACCTGTTCGCACTGGTCGGACCTCGAGAGTGATGTCCTGCGACGCCCTGTGAAATCAGACATGAAGCTAGGTATGGTGGATGTCTTTCTTTCTTGTGCTCTGGCACCAGGCACAGTTTCTCCGCGTCCTGACCCGCGCCCTGAACTTTCAGGATCACGTCCACTTCCCCGTCCCTTTTTACCCGCCTTCTTCATCTTACACGATATATATGAGTTTAATATATATGAGTTTGAAAACTTAACAGTATTTCTTACTATTCTGCAACTCTGCAGAGTACACAGAATAGGCTGCTAAACTGCGGTGACACACACTGAATGGAATAAGTGACTTTAATATTTGAGTTTGAAAAATTAACAGTATTTCTTACTATTCTGCAACTCTGCAGAGTACACAGAATAGGCTGCTAAACTGCGGTGACACACACTGAATGGAATAAGTGACTTTAATATTTGAGTTTGAAAAATTAACAGTATTTCTTACTATTCTGCAACTCTGCAGAGTACACAGAATAGGCTGTTAAACGGCGTTGAAACACACTGAATGGAATATGTGACTTTAATATTTGAGTTTGAAAACTTAACAGTATTTCTTATAATTCTGGAACTGTACAGAGTACACAGAATAGGCTGTTAAACGGCGGTGAAAGACACTGAATGGAATATGTGACTTTAATATTTGAGTTTGAAAACTTAACAGTATTTCTTATAATTCTGCAACTCTGCAGAGTACACAGAATAGGCTGTTAAACGGCGGTGAAAGACACTGAATGGAATATGTGACTTTGATATTTGAGTTTGAAAAATTAACAGTATTTCTTACTATTCTGCAACTCTGCAGAGTACACAGAATAGGCTGTTAAACGGCGTTGAAACACACTGAATGGAATATGTGACTTTAATATTTGAGTTTGAAAACTTAACAGTATTTCTTATAATTCTGGAACTGTACAGAGTACACAGAATAGGCTGTTAAACGGCGGTGAAAGACACTGAATGGAATATGTGACTTTAATATTTGAGTTTGAAAACTTAACAGTATTTCTTATAATTCTGCAACTCTGCAGAGTACACAGAATAGGCTGTTAAACGGCGGTGAAAGACACTGAATGGAATATGTGACTTTGATATTTGAGTTTGAAAAATTAACAGTATTTCTTACTATTCTGCAACTCTGCAGAGTACACAGAATAGGCTGTTAAACGGCGTTGAAACACACTGAATGGAATATGTGACTTTAATATTTGAGTTTGAAAACTTAACAGTATTTCTTATAATTCTGCAACTGTACAGAGTACACAGAATAGGCTGTTAAACGGCGGTGAAAGACACTGAATGGAATATGTGACTTTAATATTTGAGTTTGAAAACTTAACAGTATTTCTTATAATTCTGGAACTGTACAGAGTACACAGAATAGGCTGTTAAACGGCGGTGAAAGACACTGAATGGAATATGTGACTTTGATATTTGAGTTTGAAAAATTAACAGTATTTCTTACTATTCTGCAACTCTGCAGAGTACACAGAATAGGCTGTTAAACGGCGTTGAAACACACTGAATGGAATATGTGACTTTAATATTTGAGTTTGAAAACTTAACAGTATTTCTTATAATTCTGCAACTGTACAGAGTACACAGAATAGGCTGTTAAACGGCGGTGAAAGACACTGAATGGAATATGTGACTTTAATATTTGAGTTTGAAAACTTAACAGTATTTCTTATAATTCTGCAACTGTACAGAGTACACAGAATAGGCTGTTAAACGGCGGTGAAAGACACTGAATGGAATATGTGACTTTAATATTTGAGTTTGAAAACTTAACAGTATTTCTTATAATTCTGGAACTGTACAGAGTACACAGAATAGGCTGTTAAACGGCGGTGAAAGACACTGAATGGAATATGTGACTTTAATATTTGAGTTTGAAAACTTAACAGTATTTCTTATAATTCTGCAACTGTACAGAGTACACAGAATAGGCTGTTAAACGGCGGTGAAAGACACTGAATGGAATATGTGACTTTAATATTTGAGTTTGAAAACTTAACAGTATTTCTTATAATTCTGCAACTCTGCAGAGTACACAGAATAGGCTGTTAAACGGCGGTGAAAGACACTGAATGGAATATGTGACTTTGATATTTTAGTTTGAAGACTTAACAGTATTTCTTCCTATTCTGCAACTCTGCACAGTACACAGAATGTGCTGCTACACTGCGGCGAAGCACACTGAATGGAATATGTGACTTTGATATTTTAGTTTGAAGACTTAACAGTATTTCTTCCTATTCTGCAACTCTGCACAGTACACAGAATGTGCTGCTAAACTGCGGCGAAGCACACTGAATGGAATATGTGACTTTGATATTTGAGTTTGAAGACTTAACAGTATTTCTTCCTATTCTGCAACTCTGCACAGTACACAGAATGTGCTGCTACACTGCGGCGAAGCACACTGAATGGAATATGTGACTTTGATATTTTAGTTTGAAGACTTAACAGTATTTCTTCCTATTCTGCAACTCTGCACAGTACACAGAATGTGCTGCTAAACTGCGGCGAAGCACACTGAATGGAATATGTGACTTTGATATTTGAGTTTGAAGACTTAACAGTATTTCTTCCTATTCTGCAACTCTGCACAGTACACAGAATGTGCTGCTACACTGCGGCGAAGCACACTGAATGGAATATGTGACTTTGATATTTTAGTTTGAAGACTTAACAGTATTTCTTCCTATTCTGCAACTCTGCACAGTACACAGAATGTGCTGCTAAACTGCGGCGAAGCACACTGAATGGAATATGTGACTTTGATATTTGAGTTTGAAGACTTAACAGTATTTCTTCCTATTCTGCAACTCTGCACAGTACACAGAATGTGCTGCTAAACTGCGGCGAAGCACACTGAATGGAATATGTGACTTTGATATTTTAGTTTGAAGACTTAACAGTATTTCTTCCTATTCTGCAACTCTGCACAGTACTCAGAATGTGCTGCTAAACTGCGGCGACGCACACTGAATGGAATACGTGACTTTGATATTTTAGTTTGAAGACTTAACAGAATGTGCTCTAATCTGCAACTTTGCACACTAAACAGAATGTGCTCTAATCTGCAACTTTGCACACTAAACAGAATGTGCTCTAATCTGCAACTTTGCACACTAAACAGAATGTGCTCTAATCTGCAACTGTGCACACTAAACAGAATGTGCTCTAATCTGCAACTTTGCACACTAAACAGAATATATATATATTTTTTTTTTTTTTTTTTTTTTTTTTTCCCCCCCACACCAAATAACCTGCTGCCCCCACACACAGTAGTCCTAAAAAGGACTTTTGGTTCTTTTTTTTTCACAATTTTTGTTTTTTTCCTCCCTACACTGCCTTTCCCTTCCTATCCTCAGCTCTCCCTGGCTCAGACTGAGCCGAACTCGCTGGTCAGGTGCTATACAGCACCTGACCACGGGTTCTGGCCAGCCAATCAGTGTAATGCCAGCAGCCAACATGGCTGCTGGCATTACACCGATGTCAGAGCCTCCCTGCACGTTTATTGGCTGCGCAGCAGCCGCAAAACGTGCGGGGAGGAGACCCGAACATGGCGGGCGAGCACATGCGGTACTCGTACGAGTACCGCCATGTGCCGAGCAGAGCGATGCTCGAGCCGATCCGAGCATCGGCCGAGCATGCTCGCTCAACACTATTCCTTACCATTTAGATGCAATTTAATACTACCATACACAGGGCTCAAAATGTCAAGTCCTGAGCCACTATTCAGGACCGAAAAGTTACTTGTCACCAGTTTCCACACCTAGCCCCACCCATATCCCTGCCTTTATCCCCACCCATATCCCTGCCGTTAACCCCACCCATCTCAAGTTAAATTGAGCTACAATAGTGATATCACAGAATGTAATGCCCTGCTTACTCAGTGACCCCAGTAGCTTTTTTCATGCCTCTATGTTATAAAGCTACATGACAATACAAAACAATTTACAGTTAAAAACCTATAATTGCTATTAACCCCTTGGATGTTAGAGCTGTCTCGAACACATTACTGTACAGTGTGCTTAAAGATGTTTCTAACAACCAAGTGGCCAATACACATTGGCCCTTGTAAGGACTGACCCATATACATGTCAGTGTCATTAGTATTGTTTGGTCCTAGGTAAGACTAACCCATAAATGTCACTTAAGTCCTAGGTAGCAATGTCTAAGGTAGGTTGTCCTTCATACAACTGTCAGGTATATCTCCATGATTATTGTGTGTAACAGAAGTACTTACCTAGGTAGGTGTCCATCATACAGCAGTCAGGTGTATCTATATAATTACTATGTGTAACAGAAGGACTTACCTAGGTAGGAGTCCATCATACAGCAGTCAGGTATATCAATATAATTACTGTGTGTAACAGAAGCACTTACCTAGGTAGGAGTCCATCACACAGCAGTCAGGTCTATCTATATAATTACTGTGTAACAGAATGACTTACCTAGGTAGGAGTCCATCACACAGCAGTCAGGTGTATCCATATAATTACTTTGTGTAACAGAAGCACTTACCTAGGTAGGAGTCCATCATACAGCAGTCATGTGTATCTATACAATTACTGTGTGTAACAGAAGCACTTACCTAGGTAGGAGTCCATCATACAGAAGTCAGGTGTATCTATATAATTACTATGTGTAACTGAAGAACTTACCTAGGTAGGAGTCCATCATACAGCAGTCAGGTGTATCTATATAATTACTATGTGTAACAGAAGTACTTACCTAGGTAGGTGTCCATCATACAGCAGTCAGGTGTATCTATATAATTACTATGTGTAACAGAAGGACTTACCTAGGTAGGAGTCCATCATACAGCAGTCAGGTATATCAATATAATTACTGTGTGTAACAGAAGCACTTACCTAGGTAGGAGTCCATCACACAGCAGTCAGGTCTATCTATATAATTACTGAGTGTAACAGAATGACTTACCTAGGTAGGAGTCCATCACACAGCAGTCAGGTGTATCCATATAATTACTTTGTGTAACAGAAGCACTTACCTAGGTAGGAGTCCATCATACAGCAGTCATGTGTATCTATACAATTACTGTGTGTAACAGAAGCACTTACCTAGGTAGGAGTCCATCATACAGAAGTCAGGTGTATCTATATAATTACTATGTGTAACTGAAGAACTTACCTAGGTAGGAGTCCATCATACAGCAGTCATGTGTATCTATATAATTACTATGTGTAACTGAAGAACTTACCTAGGTAGGAGTCCATCAAACAGCAGTCAGGTATATCTATATAATTACTGTGTGTAACAGAAGCACTTACCTAGGTAGGACTCCATCATACATCAGTCAGGTGTATTTATATAATTTCTGTGTGTAACAGAAGCACTTACCTAGGTAGTAGTACATCATATAGCAGTCACTTATAGCTCCCACAGGTCACTTCTCATTCTCACAGATCTTTTTACCCAGAAAGCCACACACACATTTACATGCACTCAGTATAGGTCTCCATTTCTTCCCCAACTAGCTCTCTTTCTCTGAGAGTGCCAAAAAGGTTAGATACCTATGCCATTCCAAGGGCTAACTCCCCCCAGACACTTCTCTTTGCACTTCGAGACGCATTTTTCTGAAAATAATGACATATCAGATTCATTCATACTCAGAACTGTAAAGGCATGAAAGGTTACCGGGGGAGTATGCACACAGATTCATTGTTCATTAACTAATCTTCCCAAAACTTTGGGCCACAAAGTCATCTTTCATTATCCAAAGACTATTAACTCATCGAAGCGTTTTATGTTAAATAAAACAAAGCAATTTCCAAAGTAAACAGTAATGTCCATTTGTCTCTTATCGGTGTCATGGAAAGTGTAATGGTCAGGTTAATAATGCCGTGTAACTATGTGTTATGAAGCAGAAACTCTCTGCAGCACTCCATCACTCCCCCCCACTTACGTCTCTTTAGGTTCATCATGCCGCTCCCCTCCTTGTGTCCATACTTCTTTTACACATACATAACAAACAGGGTCACCCCACCTCAGTAAGTTATTCCACGTGACAAGTCTTCTGTAGGAAGAAGGTGAGCTGCATACAGACTCACTAGGGGGGTGTTTATGGAGTCCAGCTTACCGCACTTCTAGGGCCCCCAGGACTCCAATACAATCGGTACCATTTTCTGGAAGCCCCAGATTCTGGCAGGGCCTGTTATACAATGGATTTGGCTATGGGCAAAACTTTATGGAGGCCCCACAATTTTCATGAAGCCTCCAATATACTATTTGGTCATTTTTTTGGTCCCCTGAGTCCGGTGAGGCCCCCCTGCAGGGGCCTCTGTTACGCCTCTGTGCTACATGCATATTGAGTTTGTGCACATGACTAGAACTGGCCTAAATTTTCCCACTGGTCCACAATGGCTGGACCCCCAACCTCAACGGGTTCATGCGCAGTATACACTGTGAGCACAGTGCAGCAGCTGATTTAAATAGGCGTTGGCAGGCCCATAAACAGCAGGCAGGCAAGTGGATGGGGAGAGCATTATAACATTGCTTGTGGTGGCGGTGGGCTCCCGTTGGTCGTAGGCCCACAGAGATCAAATTGTAGAGAGTGGGGGGTAAACACTAGCAATGAGGGATTGCACGGAAATGGACCATTTTCATATAACCTTTCAATTTCCACTTGCCCTCACTTACTTTCTCCTCGCCAAATGCGAGGTGGTGAGTGGAAATTTTGAGCCCTGCCATACATATTATACCCAAGAGCAAAGTCAGTTCAGTGCTCTAAAAACCCCAAACTCACCTTCCTACACCAATAGTTAAGCTATGCATTGAGCTCCCTGTGTCTACCAGTACTTGTGCATAGCAGTTGTAGTAGTTCAGAAAATACTACCCTGGTGGTCCTTGCCCTGAGCTTGTACCCTAAATTCCTGAAATCATTTTTAGGGACCTCCAGATCCGTCCAACTTTGTCATTGGTACTGACATGAAAAAGGAAAGCTGGATCCTTTCCAGCCATTCAGAATGATCTGTCTGCAATCTCTGCAACATCCTGAACCTGAACACCCAAGAGATGACATACTACTCGGTAGTCAAGTTCATGGTGACAGATTGCCTTATCTACTCTCATAATAATGGAGTCCCCTTTTACCACCACCTGCCTTGGTTTCTGCCTACTCTGCCCTCATGTCAACTGGAAGAAGGACTGTTCCCCTGTCTGCTAGAGGAATCATCCCTATCTAGTAATTCCAATTATGAGCTATCAATATCACCGTCTTCACACAATCTTGCAAATCTGTTGGACTGAGTCAACACAGAGCTGGCCTTCCTTTTCTTCTGCTCACTGCCTCCTTTCCTTGCTGTCACTCATTTGCCTACTTCAGCTGCTCATCTACAATGCCACCCTCTTCATCACTAACAACACATACTCCCTGCTCAGTTAGCTCCAAGCTCCTTTGCGGGTTTCCAATATCATGAGTGTTGTAATATTTCTTTCCAGATCATATATATTAGACTGCAAAAATACAATATGCTCACACTTGCTATGATGGTATGCCCCTTGGAATAGCTGCTCCAAGTGTTCAGACATGTGACAAGATGTGAACTACATGAGATAGTTTAACCTGCTGTCACTCATTCTTACAGGTTTACAATTCAATTGGTATTACACTGTCCGCTAACTCATACTCTTAGCTCATGTATACCAGATTTAAATATTTGGGTCCAGTAAATATGTTTTTCTAAACTGATTAAAACAATTTGAGTTTGCCTGTTTAACCATTTATATACACCAAAGCACAACTCACATGTACTTTTTACCTGATTCTTTCAAACCTGACTTGTCTGTAAGTTACATCACTGTAAGTGAGATCCATCTCACTTTATTTTAACCCCCACCCCTAACTGTGGCCATTTTTGGCGTGACTGTGAGCCATATGTACATAAAATTGGAGTAATTTAGGGCAAGCCAACTTCAACACAGAGAATAAATTCAATTTCCCATTAATTCAAATGAGGCTTTTAAAAATCCAATTTAATTCAATGAGGCTTCTGGGAATTTTTATATTCTGCCTATAGTGCAATTGATATCTCCTGCAATTGATCCACATGTAACATAGTAACATAGTAAATTAGGTTGAATAAGGACACAAGTCCATCAAGTTCAACCTTCTCCTCATACCCCAGTAATTTTATAGCTTTCCAGGTACCAAATAAGTTAGTCTTTATCAGACCTTCCTGATCTGCCTACTAATAAACAGTATAACTCTGTATGTTCCCTTTGGAAAGAAATGTATCTAATCTTCTCTAGAATGTATCCATTTTATCTGCCATAACCACCTCCTTGGGCAAAGAATTCCACAATTTAACAGACCTTACTGTAAAAAAACCCTTCCTCTTCTGAAGTCTAAACCTCCTTTCCTATAATCTCAAGGGGCGTCCCCTGGTCATCTGATCAGGCCTTGGAATAAACAGCTCAACGCAGAGATCCTTGTATTGACCTCTCATATATTATTATATATGTGTTTCTGCATATAGCCATGTACATCATTTTTCACAATGAGTCAAAGTGTCAGTGCTTTGCCAGATGTAACAAACTGGCAGAATCATTTTTTGTGCTGTGCTGTGCTGCATTCATGTTGTTTTGAGTTTATGTAAATTCAAATCATTAAAATCCTAAGTTTAGTTGCATGAGCCTCTCTGAATTGAGTTATATATATATACATATATAGATATATATATATAGATATAGATATATATAAACAATTGGAATAACAGTGCTGATTTCTAAGTCATACAAATTGTAAACTAGATAAACTAGAAAAGGGTGCTCTACAGAGTGCTATTGTCAAAGTTCAATAAATCATGAACATATTGTACAGATGGATAGTCACATAAATGTAGGTTAACGTAAGTCCCTGGCAACCAAATGCAAGTTTGTGAAGGATATTATTCTACTCACTACATTAAACTCTGTTAGATGAAGTAAGGATGCTGGTCCCTCTAAAGGTCCTAATAGACTTCCCTTCTATTCTGCTCAGCTCTGGAACTCAAAACCTTGAAGGCACATGTTTATCAGAAGCCTATTATGTTAAAGTTATGTTTTTAATAAATTAGTTTATTGTTTCTACTGTATTGGCGCCACATGTGCTTCTTGTAGAGCCACCCATTTGCGAAAGTTGGTAACTGTCTGTTAGAG
Source organism: Rhinophrynus dorsalis (assembly GCA_037306005.1). Classification (NCBI taxonomy): domain Eukaryota; kingdom Metazoa; phylum Chordata; class Amphibia; order Anura; family Rhinophrynidae; genus Rhinophrynus; species Rhinophrynus dorsalis. The sequence goes on along the minus strand of CM074719.1, from coordinate 566,083,395 downwards.
GCTGGACTCGCAAAGCCGTCACCATTTCAGCCGCTAACAGATTTCCTGCATTCCTTCTTCTGCTGCCAGGACCTGTGTGGTCACCACTCTGCTCTGTGACCATCTTCAACCCTGCCCCATAACACCGCGCTGCATCACACGTACAGCCAATGAGAGAGGAGCATCCTGTCAAGACACTCCTCTCTTATTGGCTGCAGTGCAACCACAACATGCTAGGAAGGTACTGGACGGCAGAGAACATCTACTGATGTCCGTGCCTTGCTACAAGCCTACAATACTCACATTCACCCAAAGGTAGACTATGGACTTCGGCCTTCTTAGCCCACGCAACGCCCCTGTATTGATGCAGCTGCATTAAATCCGGGGACACATTCTAGCCGAGGGCAGTGCCCTCAAACCGGGGACGTCTGGTCACCTTATGCAAAAGCTAATAGTGGATAGCCGAGATTACAAAAAAGTGTGTCCAACATGTATGTATGGATTCTATTGTTCAGCCATTGTTTCATGTCTAATATTGCCTATTAATGGATGCCCCCTATAGCTATACTTTTTGCACATGAGCAATTCCAAACACAAAAGAGGTATATATCTTTGAAATTACTTTATTCTGCAACCATTTGTTTTCCTCACCCACGTGATCTCTCCACATCATAACACCTTAATCCAGTCTAGAGACGTGACCTACTGATTGAAAAGTAACTTTCCAGACCACAAATAATTACTAGTATTTACCCCCACAGTTTGGGCTATGTAATAAAAAACACCACCTGACACTTTATGCATCAGTCACTGGTATTAGAAGAGTTCAATTTTAGCCCACTATCGTCTTCATTCCTTAAAGGGATAGTAATGTTTCACAAAAATGGCAGCTCCAATTAATCTTCATAGTATTTGGGCCATGGAGAGTGTTATTTCAAAATTGTCAGAGTTGTAGTTCAAGAGTAATTGAATGATAAAGTATCCCCCTCCCACCCCTTTTACCTAGTGTAACACTGCTCAGCTTAGATATGGAATCTGATGCTTGACCAGACAGATAACAGCAAGGGATAATTTTCTTCGTATGAGAACAATGAAAACCCTGCCCCCCTTGACAGGTTTTTCAGCTTTTTCCCTTATCTTAACTGAAGATTGTCCCTCTCTGCACTCTACCTGGACACTCCCTGCTGCCTGAGGTGAGCAGTGTTACATCAGTAGAAGGGGCGGGAGGGGGATACTTTATCATTTGATTACTCTTGAACTACAACTCTGACAGAATTGAAATAACACTCTCCAAGGCCCAAATACTATGATGATTAATTAGACCTGGTTTTATTATGAAACATTACTATCCCTTTAACCTTGCTCCCCTTTGTATCATTGGTTTGAATATCTCTTCTGCATCTGGAATTCAATGGCATCCATCAGAAGATTTGCTATATTTAGCACTGAATAACCATTTAAAAAACACAGGTTCTAGGAATGATTGAATTACATGCTTTTCTATTGTACTGCCACTTAAAAACTAACCCCCCAGAGTATCACTGGCAGAGAACCAATTAGCTGATTGTTTTGTCTAAATGAATTGAACAGGAAATGGTGAAGAATAAATAAATCTCCCATGAGTCTTAGTGAACTGAAACTCGTTCATGAGGAGTTTCCACATTGATCCAGAAACCATTCCACAGCCAGTTCTTACTGTATAAACCAATTGCCTAATGGATGGATCAAACACAGAAGTAAACCATGTTATTGTTCTTTTCTCTGCCCTTCCTTATCCCCTGGATGCTACAGACCTCTCCATAGCATTGCTTTGTTATGTGTTAGAGGCCATGCTAGCATTCGAGGGTTAATAAATGTGTAGCACAGAATTACATTAAACCCTTTACATAAAGGATAGCAAATAACATCTAACAATAACCCCCCCATCTATCTTATTATGGCGAAAAAATATTAATGGCCCCTATGAATTCTGCCATTGTGCTTTTGCTAAACAGACACTATCTTGAGTTAGTCCTGTATATCATGTGCATGGAGACAGACATGACAGTTGCTGCCAGTTTTTTTTCCAAACTGAAGCAGGCAGACTGAATGAGCTTTCTTAAAGGGGATCTCTCACCTAACTACATGTAATGCTCATTAGTTTGCTCATTAGTTAGAGCATTTATCTAAAACACTGAAAATAGTGTTCATTATATTTAAAAAGCAGTTACATGCACAAGAATTAAACTTTAAAAAGTGTCCAGCAGCCTACTTCCGGCTTGCCGAACTTTGCCGACCAGAGGCAGCTCCGTCCCACTACCCATCATCCTCCCATGACGGAGGCTGTCTGTCACTAAAGTGGAGCGATCACATTGGGTAGATATCGATCTCTGCCAATGCGATCGCTCCACTTTAGTGACAGACATCCTCCGTCATGGGAGGATGATGGGTAGTGGGACGGAGCTGCCTCTGGTCGGCAAAGTTCGGCAAGCCGGAAGTAGGCTGCCGGACACTTTTTAAAGTTTAATTCTTGCGCATGTAACTGCTTTTTAAATATAATGAACACTATTTTCAGTGTTTTAGATAAATGCTCTAACTAATGAGCATTACAAGTAGTTAGGTGAGAGATCCCCTTTAACCCTATAAGGACCAGAGGGGTGTGGAATGCATTGCAAGTCCTCTGTTCCTAAAGGATTAAGATTACCAGGTGCAGGGAGAAGAGTTTGAGATTCTGTGGACTTGAAAACAAGTGTTATCTTCACCTCCATGGACAGGAAATCCAGAAATGATTGAGGATATTACCTCTTTAGCAAAGGCAAAACAGCAAAATTCATTTGGGCTATTAGGATTTTATGGTAAATTAAGTGGAAGTTGTTATAGAGGGCGTTAGTTGTTTTTTAATGAATTGTATGATTGTTCATTGCCATCTTTGTTCATTACTGTCTTTTCCGTATGCATATTTCTGAAGCTCTGCAGGATTATTTACTGTGGATTCTGGAAAAGAATATGCAGGGACAACACAATGTATTCACCAACAGGGCTATATAGATGGCAAGTGGTCATCCATTGAAATTAGCATAAGGATATTCCCTTTCTGCAAAAGAAAGGGTTACCTCCTGTAAGAGCAGTAAAAATATATATTAATGAATGTGACAGAAGATGTAGTAGTAGTTTTCAGCAAAAGACTGGACTTGACTTATGACCATACCTGGGAACTTTCATTTGAGGGCTACCCAGAGGGTAGTCCTCTGTTCAGCAGGGGGTAACAAAAATGACGCTAATCGCGTCAAAAACGGGTGTGGGCTTAACTCGAGTGTTGGGGGGATTTAACCCTTTGAGTGCCAGAGTGGTACGGAATGCATTGCAAAGCAATGCATTCCGTACCACTCTGGCACTCAGAGGGTTAAAATGTGTCACACAAAAGGCTGGGGACGGAGGCACAACGGGAGAAAAAGCAGATGTGGCAGAGTTTCAATAGAAACTCTCCACATCCGGAGGAATCTGCCTCTGCCCCGGAGACCCGGTAAAGCTCTGTCAGAACCGGAGTCTCCGGGGCAAATCCGAAGAGTTCCCAGGTATGCTTATGACAATCAGAATATACTTAGTGTAGCCCAGAAAACTAGTGATGACATAAAGAGGCAGTAGATTCCAAATGGACTTAGCCCTCTTTATTGTGTACCAGTTAAAATGAGCCACTAATCTTTTAAATAATAAAATAACATGTAAACAAAAGAAAAAGCAAACCACTAACCAATAAACAGTTCTTAATGCTTGCAATATTCCTAGAAAACACCTATCTCCTCTCAGTTCAGGTACTTGGTTACAGATGTATATACAAAAATGCCTCCTTTGAGTAGTCTAATGGCAGCCTCCTTGTGATTTCTGGGCCCCTCTACACTACAGTTTGCTGGCCACTACAACTTTGCACTGTGGGTAACAACTCCTGGGTATCCCCTCCCACCATTGAAGAAATAGCAGTTGCAGTGTCTCTGGCTTTACCTTACTGGGAAGGCAAAAGAGTTTCCTTTATCATCCTGAAGCCAAGATAACAGGCGAAGCAGAATAGTTTCTAATTTATTCTCTCTGAAAAATACATATGATATTTTTCACCATCCTAAGTATTCCCATGTGCTAATACAGAGAATACAGAAGTTACATAGATATACCTAGTTATGGGTGAAACTTGAAGTGGTGGAGTTGAAGCTTGTTTTAGGGAGTCTCATAGGCAAGAAATCTGTTCTCTGTATTAGGGGAGACTGACTGTGTAGGACAAGAAGGGAGAAAAGGTGTTTGACTCCCAAATACCCCAAAATTTGGTGTCACTGACTGGGAAGACACAGGCAGCTGTGTTTCAAGTTTCTTCCTGATCTGGTTGTTGTCTCTGTCCTACGGTATCTGGAGGTGTGAGAAGGAAGCAATGGAGGTTTTCCCCAAATATCCCTAAATTTTATGTGACCGAGTAGGCACTGGAACCTGTGATCCAAGTTCCTTAATGATCTGGCTGTTTTCTCTGTGTCAGGGTGTGATGGTACGGTTAGGTGGATCCCCACTGGGGACCGATAGAGTAGAAACTAGTAAGATAGGACTCCTCCAACAAGGGACCAGTGAGCAAGAAGCTAGGGTGCAATGCTTGGGAACGGGGCTTGGGTACGTAGGTTGCTCAAAGGGGACCGTGCTGGGGCCTAGCCGGATAAAGGTGCTAGCCGCTAAGCTAGATTAGCCCCCTTCGGCTGAGCCGAAGGAGTCCCTCAATGATCCCCCTTGAACAAACTATACAACCCTGATCCCCAGGGAGAATACAGACTCCAACAGGAACAGAGAACACACACTGAGCAGAGCCTGAAGATACAGAGGACACAAGAACAAGAGAGAGACTTGAGGCAGGCAAGACCAAAGATACAGGATAAGCAGGCAGAGATCAGGTCAGGGCCAGGCTGGGTCACACACGGAAGTTCACGGAGAATGGTACCCAACCGGCAGGCAAGATCTGGTAAGGGCCAGGCAGGGTCACACACGGAAATATACTCAGGAGGTACCAATTCAGAAGGCAAGACTTGGTCAGGACAAGGCAGGGTCAAACACAGAAACACTCAGACAAGAATCAAGAGGCATAGGCTTGGTCAGGATATGCTTGGGACATACACGGGCAATGCTCGCAAACAATGCAGACTGCACTACTACAGACGCTATACTATCGCGTCGGTAGCATGCAGGCACTGCCCCTTTAAGGCTATGTGTAACGGTTTTCAGTACACTCAGAGGCAGGCAATTTGGTAAAACACAGTTTTATTGAAACCAGACAGAACAAAGTAACCCTCGCGGGTCCAGCAATAGTTAACAAACAGTACTGACACAGGACAGGTTACTAAATAACATTAACCCACACGGGTCCAGTATACATATATCAGAGAGCAATACATATACTGACACAGGTCAGGAACAGTTCGTGTGATATTGTGAGACACCGATGGTAAATGCTATTAGGCTAGGAGGCTGGGAGGCCCTAATAGTGAGGCCCAAGAGGCACTCTCTGTGGATTAGTGCCAAAATAGCAACTAGGCCCAGGAAGGGTGAGCGAGGCCCAGATGGATCACAACTACCAGTAGTACTGCAACAGAAGGAACAACGGAACGCCCAGGAATACACACAGACGGCGACCCAGAGTAACGGTACTGGACAATAGATGTAATAACGCTAGGCTCGATGGCAACTGCCAGGTGACAGAGCCGACTGAGGCGCCCCGGAGACCAACCTCAATAACGGAGTAGTGACTAGCCAGCGTATAATGTGCCAAAGAATAGCTCCTACCCGGGTGAATACCGGATGGCCCTGGTAACGGGCGCTTGGCTTGTTGGCGACTGACAAGAGCAGAGACTAACTGCGGCGCCCAGGAGACGAACCACAGTGGTAACAATAACAAGCCAAACGTAAAGTGAGCAACCGAGATCAGCATCAGCCCCGGGCAAGGAGGCAGCAAGGCACAAATGGGTCGCAGTCACGGAACGGTAATGCAGTACTCGAGGCAACCAACTGGCCCAGCAAGCTCAAAACAGCGCACAGGAGATACCCTCTACCAGATAAATTGGTGCACCGGACTGGAGGCACAGAGCATGAACGTCAGCCAATCCAAGTCGATACACGGAGCAGGAACGTCAGCTAGGCCAGGTCGGTTCACGGAGCAGGAACGTCAGCCAATCCAAGTCGGTACACGGAGCAGGAACTTCAGCCAGGCCGGGTCGGTACATGAAGCAGGAACGTCAGCCACTCCAAGTCAGTTCATGGAGCAGGAACATCAGCCAGACCAGGTCGGTACACGGAGCGGGAACAGGAACAGACAGAGTAGTCAGGCAGTCGGGGTCATACGCAGGATATCACACGTTAACGGCAGCAAGCTCTCAGCAACGGGAACACCATGAAAGGGCCCTGTATGAGTGACAGGGCACAGCACTTAAAGGCTACCACTGGGTGGAGTAATCACACACTAGCCAATAAGAAAGCATCAAAAATCATGTGTCAAAATGTCGCCAGCAATACACGGGCACCGTGATACTATGCACCGGAAGCCACCCCTGCGTATGCCCAGAGAAAAGAGCCGGCAGAGAAGCACCGCGGCCTAAACTGACCAGAAGGGAAGTGGTGAGGCAGAGCGGTGTAGCATCGGAGAGATCCAGAGCAAAGGGAGGCAGAACGGCTGTCCAGAACACAGAAAAGATACGGGGCATAAGGAGGAGAAGGAAGAAAGAAGAGGTGAGGCAGAGCAGGACAGAGGGGACGTGACACAGGGGAGGCTGTGGTGTGAGAAGGGAGCAATGGAAAATTACACCAAATATCCCAAAATTCTGTGTGACTAACTGGGAAGACACATTCAACCGTGATTCAAGTTCCTTCCTGATCTGGCTCTCATCTGGTCTCTGGTAGTGGGGGAGGGTGAAAGGATTAGGAGCAGTGCAGGGATGTGTGGGTAAAGTTGTATTCCAAAAACTGACTGTAGCCATGGTTGCTGCAGCGTGTTCAATAAATGATGGTGACCACTATCATCCCGAGAAAGATTCATTTTGTCAAAGTGCCACCACCACCAGTACTAATAAAAAAATTCTAAAAGCACTGAAGACGATAACACGTTTCATTCCAGCGTTGATAGCATAGTGCAAGAAGGTGTACCAGTTCAACCAACTGCTAAATCTGACAGTGAGACAAAACAGCATAAAAACACCTATCCTGAAAGTACTAGCGAGTGTTGTGAAAATCCCTCAAAGGGGAAAAGTAAAAGAAATTGCATGAGACCTCTAAAAGCCTAGAGGGATATACGATGTTGATGAAGATCTGATGATGATGATGTATATCTAGAATATACCCCTCCAACATACTCCTCTTCTTCATATACAGAGGAAGTTGAAAGTGAGAGAGATGATGACATGGCCAGACAGTTAGCTGAAAGGCAAGGCTCAGTCTTCTACCACTGAAAAGGAGCACAATGCCTGTCTATTTGAGAAAACAATTGGAAAGTCTTACCCTGGACAAGAAAAGATTCCAAAAATACACAGTCATCCTCAGTATCATCCCCACGTCCAAGACCAAGTCCCACTCAGTCACAAAGTAGTAGTAGCAGCCTCTCAGGGACCCCACAATCTATAAAGTCCACATTATGGGGAGTAGGGGAAAAGCAGACTCACACCTAGTCACCTCCTCAATGAGTTCCCACCTAAAGCAAACCCACAGGTCTTACTGGTAGACACACTATCAACAGGTCAGAGGTATCTCAAATAGCAGCAGCAAAAGTACTCCTAAATGTTCCTGGGGCTCTGGGGTACATAACAGAAGTGTTGTTGATATGTCAGAGAGAGTGCCAAGATTTTCTGCTCCTGCTGCAGAAGAGTGTGACTCAGAGTTTGTTTTTGGAAATGACAAGAGTCATAGAGTGCCTACACAGACTGCCACCCCAAGGATGTTTGTGCCAATGTTACTTAAGCAGGAAGTTAGTGCCATGGGCAAAGAAGAAAGGCACTCAGCCTGCTAACAATTTTTCACTGCAAATGTTGATGAAGGAGTCACAACTTTTAGTTTCAGCTATTTATTTCTAAACATCAACCCTGAGAAGAAGTATTACTGTGGCGGGAAATATTGCAGTTACAGAAAACATAGGCTAAATATGGAAAATTACTATGACTTTTAGACCATACCTGTTCTGGAGATTTAGTGGAGGTTGTGGTAGCACTATCTGCTAGTGGGCTCTACTGACCACTGCTACTACTAGAAATGCAGCTTCTGGATTCTTTCACATCAGCAGCATCAGTCTTCAACGCCATTTACTTATTTTTGCTACACTGGCATTACAATGCAACAGGCATCAGCAGCAACTGGTATACTGGAGGTGCTAATACTCTAACTATGCAACTACTCCAAACTATTTTTACCCTTCCTGTAGCTTTCCCTTCTTCCACATCTCTGTCTGTCTCAACCATATATAATAGTACAAGGAGGAGTTCTGGATTACTGAAGTAGTGAGGCAGGAGTTATCTCAGTCATAGAAAGCATTAAAAGAAAAGGGCAAAGATCTTGTGAGAAATTCAATAGTGGTAGTGGGAAGGCAGAAATTGTATGTGTTTTCAATGTGCATGAATTCTTATGGAAAAACAGGCAAATTGAAGATTTTCTACAAAAATTCCTTGAAAAAAATTAGATTTTTGCCCATCCCTATTTATGCCTGTGCATAGACTATATTTATTTATGCATATAAGACATATATGTGGGTGTATATATATATATATATATATATATATATATATATATATATAGGACAAAAACCAAACAGGCAGTGGCACTCAAATTATCAAAAAACCAGAAGCCTGGTGCACATCCCATAGACATTTATAGACACAATCAGCCTGGGTCCACGTGACCGCTGTGGAACACATGGGGTCGATTTATTATATTCTGTAGAGGGTTTTTCAGATGTGAGGGGGTAAGCTCTTTTTGAACACTTTTATTTGTTTATTCATGTGGGCTTATTTGTTTGACATTTTTATTTAGATCGTTTGTTTTGTGTGAGGTTTTTTGGTGCCTCTGGTTGCGACCTTTGGGAGTGACGTCAGTCACCGGGTCTCCGGTGTACGTCACATCACGCTGGTGGCAATTTGGGCGGGGAAAACTGAAAACGGGAGCAATGTTAAGGTATTTAAAATGGTCAGATTTTGTGTACAGTCATTACCCCGATGAAGGTCCGCTAAGGACCGAAAACGTTCGGTGTGAAGCAATGTTTAAATAAATAGAGTTTTATCTTTAATCTCTGTGTGCCATTCCGTCCCGGTAAGCCCAGGCTGGTTGTGTATATATATATATATATATATATATATATATATAGAGAGAGAGAGAGAGATCCCACTTATATGAGTGTACTTTATATTTGGCACTCAAGATGAATGTTGCTGATCAAAGTCCTAGTTCAGGACTTAAATGTTGGACAAATTTGAGGCATGTAATAATAGCTATGATTGTGCCGGATGTCATTGGTGTAACCAGTCATTGAAGGGCACTGGTGCAAACCTTTTTTTTGCCCCTAACACAAATATATATTTGTAGAATACAGTGTTTTACTAGCATATTACATGCAGGTAAATGAATATTCTCTTTTTCGTACCTAAAATGTCTGAGGTCAGGAAACAAACTATTATATTTTAGCCATATGTGAGGTTTAAATTACACTTAGTGAACTAAATGTAATTGTACATCACACGTTATTAGCAAAGCTAAGACAAAAAGTGTGATTGCTTATCACTGCAAAGTAATACCATCTATGTCATCCCATTAGTAACTGCAATTTCTTCACAGCAGGTGAAATATCAAACTGATGACTCTGACTCACTAATATGAATAAAATAGATACTTTCAACACCAATATTTTAAATGAAACAAACACATACACTTTCTAGACAGAGCTTTTATCTGTGCTTGGCTCTTTTTAGTTGTGGCCTAGATTACACTGAAATTAATAAGCATTATTACTGGTTTTATATAAGAGATTCCCAATGTAGTCTATGGTGAAATGTGTAGGCCTGTAATCCAGACTTGTGTAAGAATAAAAGATATATGCTTACCTCAATGAGAAAATAACACGTCAAAAATATATGTTTGATAGGGCTTTCCCAACAAAGAAAAGTAATGATACTCCCTTCTGGAGGATGCTTCCTTTAACCCTTTGAGTACCAAACTGGTATACAATATGTTGCGTACCCCTCTGGCACTCAAAGGGTTAACTCTTTGAGTATCAGAGAGTTATCCATCACGTTGCAGCACAATGGTACAGGATAACTATTTAGCACTCAAAGGTTTCAAATGTATTATGGTATAAAATGGCATAATCAGACTTCTGCAGTGACAGCGGAAAATACAGTATCACCATCAATAGTAATCGCCATGAAAAATGTTGCTCTCTAGTTCTCACAAAATATTCATGTTTGGGATATAATAACTTTAGAAAGAAGCATCTGCCTATACTGGGGTTACCCTTGTATTACTCATATATTATCAACTGGAAAAGCTTCACAGAAGTCTGTTTTTTTCATAATAAATGTTCTTATCCCTTCAAGCAACAATAAAGTTAATAGGAAAAACTGATTTTAACCCCTCCAATGCTAGAGACATCTCCAACACAAGGGGTAAAATAATAAAATGGCTGAGATGCCAAACAGCAAAGGTCATCCAGATCCAGTTAAAAGGAGGATCCATTCACACTAAACATCAAATGCAAAGCTGTGTTTAGTGAATGAGGGCTATATCCTAAAAGTTGAAAATACCTTTTATTCTCAATGCAAGTCTTCAGTCAGACATTTCTCACACAATACCATATCACCCTATTTTGTAAGGGTATTATTCTTTGGCCTGGGTTCTTTTGCCCTTTTGCCACTATGACACTCCACATAATGCCATTGTAGTCTCTTGGCTGAAAAAATGCATGGCCTGCTTCTAATGATTGTACTCAACCGATTAACAGAAAATATAATTCACTTTGCAGTGAATACAAGATTGAATGCACTCTGTTTCAGGTGTAGAGAGGTGAAAATACCCCAGTAGCAATTTTTTTAATAAACTGCATCCAGTGTGTTATATTTCCGTTAACATTTTGGTCCCACAGGTGCCAATAAGAATATTAAAAATGCGTGAAACATCTGCAATTCATAGGACCCAGAGGAAATTTTGCATGTTTCAGAATCGATTTTGAAACTAAGTGATTATGGATTACTAATTGAAGAGCCCGTTACACGGGCCACAGTGCCACTGGCAGCCAGTCGCGGGGCAGTCATGCAGAGTGGTGACTGCTCGAGCCGCGGCTGATACAGAGCTGGACGCTCCTTCTGAGCTTCCGGCTCTGTATCAGCCGTGGCGCGGGCAGTCTCACTGCGCATGACTGCAGCATGCGCAGCAGTCTCTACTGCGCATGACTGCGGCGTTTCGCACGTTTTATTATAATATAGGATGGGAATGGAAGAGGGGGACAAGGGGAGTGAGGGAAGTTCACAAGATAGAGAGCGTGTCAGCAAATGAGCTGGACTGCATGGGGCAGAGAAGGGGCAGGATCATAGGAATATGGGGGTGAAAGAAAGAGAGCGATGGAGGCAGAAGAAAAAGCATATGGGAGAAGAGGTTGGGGGAGAAAATGGAGGAGAGAAAGAGAAGGGGAGAATTGTCAGGTAGTCCTGCATTTCTCCAACCCCACAGCAGAAGAAGCTCTCCTACTTTGCTCAGACAAGTGATCTGGACAGGAACCTGTCTGATTGATATCTGAAGGTAACTGAACCTTCTGTTTTACTTTCTGGACATTACAAGGTGTATTTTGTATTTTCTGAAAGGGAATGTTTTGTATGAATTCTACACTTACAGAATTATTTTAGTCTCACTTATAACTATGTCAAGTGAGAAGTAAGGTACCAAATACTAAATCACGTTTTATTTATAGCCAATAAAATTGTGGATAAAGCTGTGGGGATTTGAAAGCTCTTCTCTTGAACTATGAAACACAAATATGTTGGTATTTAAGAGGTATCTCCATATAAACCATATTAAAAATACTTTATATGACTAGTTTACAACTTTGAACTAGCCAGCGTTAGTGGTGGATATACAGTTGATCTGCAATTTGTGAAAATCCAAAATCAATTATGAAACTTTCACTGTCAAAAATGGTTGTTCAACCTAGTTTCCTTTAGTTATATTTTTGTTTTCAACCCCCATGATCTTTATCTGTTCAATTGTTTGGTGAGGATGATGGGAGTTGTAGTCTGGAAGGATGTAAGAAGACTGCCTATGATCTCAATGTTGTTGGTTGATTTTTATGTACTTGTAATCCATAGAATATGTAATTTACTTTTGAACTCAAGATATGAAAGAAATCGCTATCTGCTAATAAAAGGGGAATGTAATCTAATCACCTGTTGTTGAAATTCACTATTCGCTTAAATAACCCCCCAAGGTGCTACCTACACACCAATTAACATACTCACAAAAAAACAAAGAAAAGAAAATGTGTATATTTGGTGCACTCTTGTGATTAAAACAATTAACTTTATTTAATAATCATAAAAAGTTGAAAGAAACCACCAATTACTTGGGTTATTAATAAGGTGAGTATCCTATAGTCAAGGCATAACGCACTGAGGAAATACCCCAGTACTATGCACTTTAATAGACTCACCCTATGTGTCAAGTACTTCGATTCACAGTATCTATTACAGATACTGATTCATTGTTTCAATACCAAATGACACAGCAACCTACTCATTGATTCTAATGTTACTGATTCCTCAAATCCAGATTAAACATTCGGTATTATATGCGCTCTCAAAGGATCACAACACACTCCACCGCACAGTTTAATATAATATTAGCCACGTGAATCATTAATGCTGCCAGCGTCCGTATAATAATATAAGACTCACGTAGCTATACCTCCGCTCGTATAGATCAATGTCCAAACGTACGGCTATTACTGCCAACCAGCTGTGTCAGTCGGTCACACAAATACACTTGTGATTATATGCAAACACATATTATATCCTCCTCGTCTAATGGCGAGGTTACCTGACACAGCTAGTTAACATTGCAGAGAGCGTTGGAATTTTCCTCACTTGGCGCTAAATTTGGATTTGAATTCTATCATAAGGAGTATGCTCATAGCACGCTGCAGTTCCAAAAAGCGAATGCCCGCAGCATGCAAATTGAACAAAACTCCAAAACTGTGTAGCTCTGTGTCATAAAAAAACACAAATAATACCAAAGTGCTAAGACACAATAAATATGACCCAAAAAGATACGTTGGTGGTTCCCCAACACAAATAAAAGCGCTCCTATTCATAAACCGGTGGGGGAAAAAACGTAATCATTCCCCTGACTGAAAAGGACAATGCCAGTCAGGGGCGCCCCACATACCGGTATCTACTGAACTCCTAACCTAACGTTTCGGCAGACTAACTGCCTTCATCAGAGGTGTAGCAAGGGGGGCCAAGTCATGTAATATTTATATTCCTAAGACACACCCCCTAATCCTAACTGAGGCTCATGGTGATCTAAAGACACCATTTTGAGAAGGTCTAATCTTGTATTGTTCATAGAATGTTAGCTAAGAAAAATCTTTTTTCTTAGGATTTTCTTTTTTAAATATCAGTTACTTACTATTATAATCCAAAATTTATATCAATTATTCATCCAACAAAATAATAAGAGTGTTATAGCAGCTTATATTTCTCTCATTATTTTAAAATACTCATTAGATAATATTGATGGTTACAAAAACATATTATAACTAATATAATCGTTCATCCCATTAGGATGAACTGTATTTAAAAGAAAAATCCACCTACATTCTTTTTGTAACAATACTGTCTCCACATCACCTCCTCTTATACCCATATGTACAGCTTCTAGACCCCAACATTTGAGCACAGACGCATCACCTCTATGATGCTCATAAAAGTGTCTAGACACAGACGTCATATAAAGAGTACCTGTAATACTTTCGCGTTCTTTTTGAGCATCCAATGGAGCTCTTCTAATTTTATTTATATGTTCAAGTACCCTTTGTTTTAGGGTTCTAGATGTCATCCCTACATATTTTTTGGGACACGGGCATTCCAGGCAATATATCAATTTTGCCGTATTGCAGTTAATAAAGGCTTCTAAACGATGAATTTTATTAAATCGATCTATAATTTCAGTTTGATGTTCAACATGTGGACAAAGTCTACAAGTGCCACAGGCATATGTGCCTTTAACTATAGCTGCTTTTTTGGCCTTCCAAATATAATGGCTTGACACCAAGTTGTCCCTTAAATTTCGATTGCGTCTGTATCCTACCTGGACTTTAGGGCCCAGAAGTTGTTTAAGTTCTAAATCTTCCATGAGAATGTGCCAATGATTATTCATAATATCTAACACTTTATTAGAATCGTTACAGTAGGTACTTATAAAACGCACCGTTTGTGATTCCTGAGATCTTAACTTATTTTTTGGTATTAACAGATCTCGTCTGGGAGTATTTTTAGCCCTATAATAGGCTTTACGTATACTGCGTCCACTGTACCCTCGTGCTTTCAATCTCAATTCATCGGCTCTATTTTCAAAATCACTATCCTTTGAGCAATTCCTCCTGGTTCTCAAAAATTCACCAGTCGGAAGTGCCCTAATGGTAGATGGAGGATGTGCACTCTGAGCCTGCAAAATACTATTTGTAGCCGTCTCTTTGCGAAATAAATCCGAAGAGAGTGTGCCATCAGCTTCCTTATTAATGGTTAAATCCAAAAAGGATAAAGAGTTTATACTGTAATTGCTGGTGAAATGAAGATTCAAAGAGTTGGTATTTAATTCACCAATATATTCCTCCAACAACTCTATGGATGAATTCCATAAGAAAAAAATATCATCAATATATCTAAGCCATGTCAAAATATGTTTAGTATATTGACACATAGAGTTGATAAATACATGTTCAGACTCCCACCATCCTAAGAATAGATTTGCATAAGTTGGTGCACACGCAGTACCCATAGCTGTGCCTTGGACTTGCAAGTAAAAAGAGTCCTTAAACGTGAAGTAGTTAAATTGTAATACAAATTCCAATAATTTTATTATAAAATCATTGAATTTTTGTTGTTCTGATCCCTCTTTATTCAAGAAGAATTTTACCGCATGGAGTCCTAAGTTATGTTGTATACTGGTATATAATGACTCTACATCTATGGTCACAAGGACAGTGGTGTCATATACTCGGACATCTTGCAATTTTAACAGGACATCCATAGTGTCCCGGGTATATGATGGTAATTGCTCAACAAACCCTCGTAATTTTAGATCAACATATTGGCTTGCTTTTTCAGTTAAACACCCAATCCCAGACACTATTGGTCGTCCAGGAGGATCTTGCAAATTTTTATGAACCTTTGGTAGCATATAAAAAGTTGCTACTTTTGGGTTCAATACCAACAGAAATGTATACTCTTTTTGTGTTATAATTTTATGTTCATATGCCTGTGTAAGAATAGATATATAAATTTGCTTAAGGTCTTGTGTGGGATTACCCAAGAGTCTCCTGTAACATTTAGTATTACCTAGTTGTTTAAGAGCTTCACGCTCGTAAAGTTCCTGCGGCCACAAAACAATGTTACCTCCTTTATCAGAGGGTTTCACTATAATGTTGGACCAAGATTCAATTTCTTGCAATGCTTCTTTTTCTTGTCTACTAATGTTATAGAGCATCTTCTGTGGTTTAATCTGTAATATATCCCTGCACACTAATTCCATATAAATCTCAATATGGGGTGATATATTGATAGAAGGGGTAAACATTGACTTAGGCGCAATCTGATCACGCCAAATTTGTGATGATTGTGTATTCACCTTTAGACTATCTACTTCACAAGAATCCTCCAAGTCATTCGCAAAGAACTTCTTCAGAAGCAATCTACGACAGAAAAGATGAACATCTTTAATCACATCAAAGTGGTTTAACGATTTACTCGGTATAAATGTCAATCCCTTAGTCAAAACTTGTATATGTATATCCGTCAAAACTTTGTCACTTAAATTAATAATTCTTAACTTGTGTTCCTTGTTGTCTTGGGTTTCTGTGTTATTGAGGTCGAGGTTGTGCTTTTCTTGCCCCTCGTTATAATTCCTTTGGGTATTGTTACAATACTTGCGGGTACGACCTCTTCCTCTTCTAATTCTTCTTCTTGTTCCTCTTCCTCCCTCCCATTGTTGTCTAAAAAATGGACATTTTTCCCAGAATTCCTGGAACTAGTAAATCCTGATGTTGGATCTCATTCTCCCTCAGAGTCAGAGGTTTCCACATCAGTATATAGACCTTGTTTGTTTATGGTGTATTGTTTAAATCTCTTGGAAAAGAAATTACGTTGTTTCCATTTATATATTTTGGAATTCCTATAGTCTGCCTCATCTCGAGATAATTTTTGACGTTTGCATGAAATGAGATTTGACTCAAATTTATCCAAGTTTTTTTGAAATTTCTGGTATTCAGTTTGAAATTCCGCTAATTCTTCAAATGGAGTCAGATTATTAGAAGCCACATCAATATCTGCCTCTAATTCTTTCAAAATAAGTTCTTCATGCTCGATTAGTATAGACATTAGGGTAAGGGAACAAGCATTTAAAGCTTCTTCCCATTTTTGTTTCAATACTTGCGTTTTTAATTCGTATGAAGGAAACAATTGTACCCTTAATCCCCTAGGTATCATATTATTACTGATATATTTTTGAAAGAAATTGAGATTCCACCAAGAACGTGTTTGTTTATTTAAAAGTTTCATTAAGTTCGAAAGATCCTCCGAATAATTATCATTGCAAGATGTCTCATTTTCTGTGTTCATCTCACCAAATAACTCATCTCTACTCTGCGGTGGAGTGTGTTGTGATCCTTTGAGAGCGCATATAATACCGAATGTTTAATCTGGATTTGAGGAATCAGTAACATTAGAATCAATGAGTAGGTTGCTGTGTCATTTGGTATTGAAACAATGAATCAGTATCTGTAATAGATACTGTGAATCGAAGTACTTGACACATAGGGTGAGTCTATTAAAGTGCATAGTACTGGGGTATTTCCTCAGTGCATTATGCCTTGACTATAGGATACTCACCTTATTAATAACCCAAGTAATTGGTGGTTTCTTTCAACTTTTTATGATTATTAAATAAAGTTAATTGTTTTAATCACAAGAGTGCACCAAATATACACATTTTCTTTTCTTTGTTTTTTTGTATGTTAATTGGTGTGTAGGTAGCACCTTGGGGGGCTATTTAAGCGATTAGTGAATTTCAACAACAGGTGATTAGATTACATTCCCCTTTTAATAGCAGATAGCGATTATAAGATAGTGCGATTTCTTTCATATCTTGAGTTCAAAAGTTTAAACGCTAGACAGCGTATCTTTAGTGAAATCAGCACATCATAACATTGAATATATCCTTGTGATAGGATAAGGCATCTATTCAGAAATGGCTACAGGGGTCAAGTCAGATGTATTAAAACGTAAACAAAAGAGAATTCAGAGTAGAGATGAGTTATTTGGTGAGATGAACACAGAAAATGAGACATCTTGCAATGATAATTATTCGGAGGATCTTTCGAACTTAATGAAACTTTTAAATAAACAAACACGTTCTTGGTGGAATCTCAATTTCTTTCAAAAATATATCAGTAATAATATGATACCTAGGGGATTAAGGGTACAATTGTTTCCTTCATACGAATTAAAAACGCAAGTATTGAAACAAAAATGGGAAGAAGCTTTAAATGCTTGTTCCCTTACCCTAATGTCTATACTAATCGAGCATGAAGAACTTATTTTGAAAGAATTAGAGGCAGATATTGATGTGGCTTCTAATAATCTGACTCCATTTGAAGAATTAGCGGAATTTCAAACTGAATACCAGAAATTTCAAAAAAACTTGGATAAATTTGAGTCAAATCTCATTTCACGCAAACGTCAAAAATTATCTCGAGATGAGGCAGACTATAGGAATTCCAAAATATATAAATGGAAACAACGTAATTTCTTTTCCAAGAGATATAAACAATACACCATAAACAAACAAGGTCTATATACTGATGTGGAAACCTCTGACTCTGAGGGAGAACGAGATCCAACATCAGGATTTACTAGTTCCAGGAATTCTGGGAAAAATGTCCATTTTTTAGACAACAATGGGAGGGAGGAAGAGGAACAAGAAGAAGAATTAGAAGAGGAAGAGGTCGTACCCGCAAGTATTGTAACAATACCCAAAGGAATTATAACGAGGGGCAAGAAAAGCACGACCTCGACCTCAATAACACAGAAACCCAAGACAACAAGGAACACAAGTTAAGAATTATTAATTTAAGTGACAAAGTTTTGACGGATATACATATACAAGTTTTGACTAAGGGATTGACATTTATACCGAGTAAATCGTTAAACCACTTTGATGTGATTAAAGATGTTCATCTTTTCTGTCGTAGATTGCTTCTGAAGAAGTTCTTTGCGAATGACTTGGAGGATTCTTGTGAAGTAGATAGTCTAAAGGTGATTACACAATCATCACAGATTTGGCGTGATCAGATTGCGCCTAAGTCAATGTTTACCCCTTCTATCAATATATCACCCCATATTGAGATTTATATGGAATTAGTGTGCAGGGATATATTACAGATTAAACCACAGAATATGCTCTATAACATTAGTAGACAAGAAAAAGAAGCATTGCAAGAAATTGAATCTTGGTCCAACATTATAGTGAAACCCTCTGATAAAGGAGGTAACATTGTTTTGTGGCCGCAGGAACTTTACGAGCGTGAAGCTCTTAAACAACTAGGTAATACTAAATGTTACAGGAGACTCTTGGGTAATCCCACACAAGACCTTAAGCAAATTTATATATCTATTCTTACACAGGCATATGAACATAAAATTATAACACAAAAAGAGTATAAATTTCTGTTGGTATTGAACCCAAAAGTAGCAACTTTTTATATGCTACCAAAGGTTCATAAAAATTTGCAAGATCCTCCTGGACGACCAATAGTGTCTGGGATTGGGTGTTTAACTGAAAAAGCAAGCCAATATGTTGATCTAAAATTACGAGGGTTTGTTGAGCAATTACCATCATATACCCGGGACACTATGGATGTCCTGTTAAAATTGCAAGATGTCCGAGTATATGACACCACTGTCCTTGTGACCATAGATGTAGAGTCATTATATACCAGTATACAACATAACTTAGGACTCCATGCGGTAAAATTCTTCTTGAATAAAGAGGGATCAGAACAACAAAAATTCAATGATTTTATAATAAAATTATTGGAATTTGTATTACAATTTAACTACTTCACGTTTAAGGACTCTTTTTACTTGCAAGTCCAAGGCACAGCTATGGGTACTGCGTGTGCACCAACTTATGCAAATCTATTCTTAGGATGGTGGGAGTCTGAACATGTATTTATCAACTCTATGTGTCAATATACTAAACATATTTTGACATGGCTTAGATATATTGATGATATTTTTTTCTTATGGAATTCATCCATAGAGTTGTTGGAGGAATATATTGGTGAATTAAATACCAACTCTTCGAATCTTCATTTCACCAGCAATTACAGTATAAACTCTTTATCCTTTTTGGATTTAACCATTAATAAGGAAGCTGATGGCACACTCTCTTCGGATTTATTTCGCAAAGAGACGGCTACAAATAGTATTTTGCAGGCTCAGAGTGCACATCCTCCATCTACCATTAGGGCACTTCCGACTGGTGAATTTTTGAGAACCAGGAGGAATTGCTCAAAGGATAGTGATTTTGAAAATAGAGCCGATGAATTGAGATTGAAAGCACGAGGGTACAGTGGACGCAGTATACGTAAAGCCTATTATAGGGCTAAAAATACTCCCAGACGAGATCTGTTAATACCAAAAAATAAGTTAAGATCTCAGGAATCACAAACGGTGCGTTTTATAAGTACCTACTGTAACGATTCTAATAAAGTGTTAGATATTATGAATAATCATTGGCACATTCTCATGGAAGATTTAGAACTTAAACAACTTCTGGGCCCTAAAGTCCAGGTAGGATACAGACGCAATCGAAATTTAAGGGACAACTTGGTGTCAAGCCATTATATTTGGAAGGTCAAAAAAGCAGCTATAGTTAAAGGCACATATGCCTGTGGCACTTGTAGACTTTGTCCACATGTTGAACATCAAACTGAAATTATAGATCGATTTAATAAAATTCATCGTTTAGAAGCCTTTATTAACTGCAATACGGCAAAATTGATATATTGCCTGGAATGCCCGTGTCCCAAAAAATATGTAGGGATGACATCTAGAACCCTAAAACAAAGGGTACTTGAACATATAAATAAAATTAGACGAGCCCCATTGGATGCTCAAAAAGAACGCGAAAGTATTACAGGTACTCTTTATATGACGTCTGTGTCTAGACACTTTTATGAGCATCATAGAGGTGATGCGTCTGTGCTCAAATGTTGGGGTCTAGAAGCTGTACATATGGGTATAAGAGGAGGTGATGTGGAGAGAGTATTGTTACAAAAAGAATGTAGGTGGATTTTAAATACAGTTCATCCTAATGGGATGAACGATTATATTAGTTATAATATGTTTTTGTAACCATCAATATTATCTAATGAGTATTTTAAAATAATGAGAGAAATATAAGATGCTATAACACTCTTATTATTTTGTTGGATGAATAATTGATATAAATTTTGGATTATAATAGTAAGTAACTGATATTTAAAAAAGAAAATCCTAAGAAAAAAGATTTTTCTTAGCTAACATTCTATGAACAATACAAGATTAGACCTTCTCAAAATGGTGTCTTTAGATCACCATGAGCCTCAGTTAGGATTAGGGGGTGTGTCTTAGGAATATAAATATTACATGACTTGGCCCCCCTTGCTACACCTCTGATGAAGGCAGTTAGTCTGCCGAAACGTTAGGTTAGGAGTTCAGTAGATACCGGTATGTGGGGCGCCCCTGACTGGCATTGTCCTTTTCAGTCAGGGGAATGATTACGTTTTTCCCCCCACCGGTTTATGAATAGGAGCGCTTTTATTTGTGTTGGGGAACCACCAACGTATCTTTTTGGGTCATATTTATTGTGTCTTAGCACTTTGGTATTATTTGTGTTTTTTTATGACACAGAGCTACACAGTTTTGGAGTTTTGTTCAATTTGCATGCTGCGGCATTCGCTTTTTGGAACTGCAGCGTGCTATGAGCATACTCCTTATGATAGAATTCAAATCCAAATTTAGCGCCACAACTAGCTGTGTCAGGTAACCTCGCCATTAGACGAGGAGGATATAATATGTGTTTGCATATAATCACAAGTGTATTTGTGTGACCGACTGACACAGCTGGTTGGCAGTAATAGCCGTACGTTTGGACATTGATCTATACGAGTGGAGGTATAGCTACGTGAGTCTTATATTATTATACGGACGCTGGCAGCGTTAATGATTCACGTGGCTAATATTATATTAAACTGTGCGGTGGAGTGTGTTGTGATCCTTTGAGAGCGCATATAATACCGAATGTTTAATCTGGATTTGAGGAACCAGTAACATTAGAATCAATGAGTAGGTTGCTGTGTCATTTGGTATTGAAACAATGAATCAGTATCTGTAATAGATACTGTGAATCGAAGTACTTGACACATAGGGTGAGTCTATTAAAGTGCATAGTACTGGGGTATTTCCTCAGTGCGTTATGCCTTGACTATAGGATACTCACCTTATTAATAACCAAAGTAATTGGTGGTTTCTTTCAACTTTTTATGATTATTAAATAAAGTTAATTGTTTTAATCACAAGAGTGCACCAAATATACACATTTTCTTTTCTTTGTTTTTTTGTGAGTATGTAATTTACTTCTTCTTGCTGTGAGATTATTGTTACAGCAAAACACATTTACCTGATTTTTATTCCAATTTGGAATAAATTTGGAATTTCCAAAAGATAACACTCAAAGACACACATACAAACAAATCATACTTCCCTGGGTGCTAAAGAGGTCTCCAGTGTATTTCTTTAGAGTGTACTTTCTAGAAGCTAAGAGCTTAAAGGCATACTAACATCACCTAATTAAAACCCCAACCATTAACCTTACTGTTTACAGGAAATCCTATGGTAACTATGAATTTTGCTTTTGCACAGTAGTTCAGTATCTTCAGTCTATCCTGGAAGTTATGATGAAGGTGGTGGACATTACTCAAACTATATTTCATACTATGCTATATATGATTGCAAGGCACAAGGATTAAATTCATAGTGTCCATTCTGGGTTATAGTAAGGTAAGTCAGAGGTTAGTAACAGTGATCAGTCAATAATGCATTTCTCTTTCAATAAGAAGTTCCACAGAATGTGAAAGATGGGGTTCCTTTCCACAGAATTTCCCACTGCAAAGAAAATAGGAGGGAATTTTTAAATTGAATGGGCTCAACCTTCTGACACACACATACACATGAACATGCACTTGTGCATATGCATGCACACGTACATTACCATGTATACATGACATTGTTTGTCGATATGAGCAGATGAGTGCGGCTTTGATTATGCCAGGTAGCACCACTGGAATCTGCTTACATCCACCAAGAATCTCTGGCCTTGCATATTTTAATTATTTCTCTAATAATCCTTTTACTCTTTATTATAAATCTTTGACCAATACAAGAATGTTAGAAGTCCTTGCCAGCTAGTAAACTGGTGCATCTGGAAGATGTAAAACTGTTTCACAGCTGTGGCTGAAATATTGAGCTAGCTCTTTTTTCTATTAGTGTTTATCTCCTTATATGCTAGAGAGGTCTCCACAATGCATTGGTGATGTTTCCAGGGGGTTTATAATTCACTGATTTTTTTTAAAATGGGGTTTTGACCATGGCTGTAGCGGTATAGGAAGCTACAAAGATATCCCAACATCACCAACCTCAAGTAGATGATTTTGTTACTGTGAACTCCGGCAGCAGAGGCAGCTATCTGAGCTTAGTGCATGTGGTGATGTGCCACATTAACATATAAAAAAATGAGACCTGTCAGAGTGCTAATGGTAGCAGGTTTGTGAGCATGCTTCGGGAAAACTACATGTCACAAATGGTGGAAGTGCTGACAAGAAATAACAATATATTGGACCTAGTGATAACGAATAACACAGAAGTGGTATCCAATATTAAGGTAAGAGAACATTTGGGAAACAGTGATCACAACATGGTTACATTTGAGATTAGTCTGGCAAAGCAAAACTGTTTAGGTTCAACTAAAACTCTTAATTTTAAAAAAGCTAACTTCAAATTGTTAAGTGCTTTAATGCAACACATAGACTGGGATATTTTATTTAAAGGCAAAAATACTGAGGAAAAATGGTCAGAATTCAAATTTAGGTTGCAGAAATGTACCAAACAGTACATACCAATGGGCAACACATGCAAAAGAAGTAAGTCACAGCCAATATGGTTAACTGCACATGTAAAGAAGGAAATGGCAAGGGAAAAAAACATTCAAATTATTTAAGTCTGAAGGAACTGAACAATCTTTCGTAAAATACAGGGAGTTCAACAAAGATTGCAAAAAGTTAATTAGGGTTGCAGAAATAGATAATGAAACTTGAAATGCAAGGGAAAGCAAGACTAATCCAAAAAAGTTTTTAAAATATATAAATAGCAAAAAAACTTAAGAGGGAGTGCATTGGACCATTCAAAAATGAGATGGGTGAGTTGGTTAGTGAGGATAAGGAAAAGGCCGATGTTTAAAACACTTTCTTTGCATCAGTATATACAAGGGAGCAAGGAACGGTAGAAGAGCTTCAAAAAGTAACAAATAAAACAATACCATTATCAGATATTGGGTTAACTCAAGAAAATGTCATGGGAAGACTGAACAAAATTAAGACCGACAAAGTACCGGGTCCTGATGGTATACATTCAAGGGTTCTTCAGGAACTTAGTGCAGTGTAAGCAAAACCCCTATATTTACTCTAAGATACTATCACCACAGGCTCAGTGCCACAGGATTGGCGAAGAGCCAATGTAGTGCCTCTATTTAAGAAGGGAACTAAAACAGAACCTGGGAATTAAAGACCCGAAAGCTTGACCTCTGTAGTGGGAAAAGTGCTAGAAGGGATAATAAGGGACTATATTCAGGATTACAACACAAAAAATAAGATCATTAGCAAGAATCAACATGGTTTTATGAAGAATAGATCATGCCAAACTAACCTTTTCAGCTTGTATGAGGAAGTAATCAGCAACCTTGATAATGGCAAGGCAGTTGATGTAGTATATCTAGACTTTGCAAAGGCATTTGATACAGTGCCACACAGAAGGCTGGTGTATAAAATAAGGAAATCGGGGCTAGGAGATAACTTTTGCAATTGGATACAAAACTGGTTGAAGGATAGGGAACAGTGTGTGGTTGTAAATGGAAAATTCTCCAATACAGTTAAAGTGGAGAACCTCAGGGTTCAGTATTAGGTCCGCTTCTTTTAACATGTTTATAAATGGCCTGGAAATAGATATAGAATGCAAAATATCAATATTTGCAGATGACACTAAATTATGCAAGGTAATTAATTCAGAACAGGATATTTTCTCTCCACAGAGGGACTTACATACAACGTCAGATTGGGCAAACAAATGTAACATGAAGTTTAATGTAGGGAAGTGTAAAGTCATGCATTTGGGAGGAAATAATCCCAAGACTACTTATGAACTTAATGGAATCATTTGAGGGGACTCATTACTAGAGAAAGACCTGGGTATCCTTGTCAACTACAAAATTGGAAACAGTGACCAGTGTCAAACAGCAGAAGCAAAGGCAAACAAAATCCTGTCTTGCATAAAAAGAGGTATCGAAGCAAGAGTGGATAACATTATTTTGCCATTATACAAATCATTGGTGAGACCTCACCTTGAGTATGCAGAGCAATTTTGGGCACCGGTTCTGAAAAAGGATATACTAGAACTAGAGAGGGTACAGCACAGAGCAACAAACTTAATTAAGGGAATGGAGGACTTGACGTATGAGGAAAGACTAGACAAACTTGGTTTATTTACTCTAGAGAAAAGACGACTAAGAGGAGAACTTAGCACATTGTACAAATATTTGAGAAGTCAATACAAGGATCTCTGTGGTGAGCTATTTATTCCAAGGCCTGATCAGGTGACCAGGGGACACCCCTTGAGATTAGAGGAAATGAGGTTTAGACCAGCAGAAGAAGGGATTTTTTACATTAGTTCTGTTAAATTGTGGAATTCCTTGCCCAAGGAGGTGGTTATGGCAGATACAATGGATACAGTTAAGAGAAGATTAGATACATTTCTTTCAAAAGGGAACATACAGGGTTATACTGTTTTGGGGGTTTTTTTCCAACGCTTGATTGAAATAAAAATATCCAATACAGAATATTATGAAATCAGAACAAATACAGGGTCAACAAATTCTGCCAACATACACCAACCAGTAGCGCATGTCATAAGCATAGAAAGGCAAAATATTGAACGCTAACAGAGAATCATTCATCAGAGATAAGTTTAAGTGTAGCTATGAGTAGCTCTATAAATATTAAATTTAAATACGATATCAATTTGGACATAAAATTGCACTACACAAGTAAGTGTAAGGATAGCTAACATTAGCTCTATAGATTCTAAATATGAGTACCATACAAAGGAATACCGTATATATCACATAGGCTTAGATATATTACCAAAATAAGGAAAAAGCAGACTATATAATAGGCTACTTTTGAAAATATAACCATGTAAGATAAAACTCTGCCAGAAAAGCACTCAGCTAAGGTAAGTGTAGAATTATCTGAAGTGAGTTCTATAGAATCAGAATATAAGTATTATATGAAGTAATGATGTGTGTATCTTAAGAGGCTGGGAGATAATACTAGTATAATTAGAAAACATAACATATATATATACTAAGACTCTAGAGGAATTAAAGGAGAAAAATAAAGGGAAAGAGTCTGAATAACACACTCAGAAATGGTCAAGTGGTCCTATTACAAGAAAAGGCGTGGGCAGAATGTCAGGGCTCTCGCCTTGAACTCTGTCAGAATAACACGCAGTGACCTCTAAGGGGTCCAGGGGTGAAGGGAAGACTGTTACTTACGAAACTACCACAGGTCTAGGCATGAACTCAGGTGTGTAAGAAAAACTATGCTCCTCATAATATATGTATGAACTATAGAATATACTAGTATAGCTGAATCCCCATGGGAAAACTAGCAGTTTAGATCATTAAAAAAAAAAAAAATCCCTCAGGGAGACCGGGACTCCCCAACTAATGTAAGCTAAGCGTCTGAGAGAAAATTTGTTCTGGCACCTCAGGGCAATCAAAATCCACACAGGCGCTATCTCACATGCAAAGAAGACTGCCCGGAGGAACCCGAAACAAACCAATACAGCTTATCCTACAACATCACTACATTCACAAGCAGAAACAGTGAAACAGAGTAAGCACACAGATCCAACAAAGAAAATTGTTAAGTATATAGAAAGAATATCCCACCATAACCAAATACAATAGAATAATAACCCCAAAGTTAGCCAACCATCCGCCCCATAATATAACCTCCTCCATGTAAAGGATAACGGTGTATTAGAGATAGTCCCCCCGGGCCGTAGGGGGACCAACCCTGCGACTCTCAAACAGACAGGCAGTCCAAAGTGGCAATTTTCTCGTACATAAAATGTTAGGGGCACTACCACTAGTTGATTCAGACATGCTAAAGAACTAAGCGCTATCAAAACCATGGTGAGTATCCGATCTTTAGTAGTGTAGGTCCAAGTATCTGCATCCAAAACGAAGATTAAACCACCAAGTTCGACCCTCATGCTGGAGAACATTCAACATAATGCAAAATCCCATAGGCGACAGTACTAATAGGTGAGACCTTGATCCCTAGGTCCCAAGGCGAGGCGTCCCAGCCAAGTCTCAGATCTTGGAAGAAGGAGAGGAAAATATCATGAACCACTAACACCTAGCAGTGCAAAGCCTTGCCGTCTGATCCGTCAGCAACAGAGTCCCGATAAACGAGCTAGGTAGATCTAAAATAGAGAATGCGTCCCACAATGCCTTAACTCTGTTTCTGGCACAGCTAATCTCCAGGTGGCTCGCCGATTCATCGTGGCTGGGACCCATCTCAGGGATAAACTCTTCCCGGTCTTCCACAACCTCCACATGTTGATCCTCCGGCCTCTAGCGAGGGCTTAGTAGCTCAACCGCCTTTCGTAAACCAGCAAATTCCTTCCGCACATATTGAATGATATCGCGCAAACAAACTCCAAACTCCTCTTTTGTTGATAGCTGCAAATTTTGTACTGCAAGGAGACACTGAGGAGATGGAATCAGAGGCTCTACAAAGCCCAACATGGCGACTAACATCGATTTACTGAATGCAGAGGGGCGCACTAGAAAGCACTGCAATCGTGATTTCCACAGGTAGTTAGTTTCACAAACACCTCAAAATTATAGCAGAAGTATCAAAGGTTGAATCCAAAAAGTCCAAAAGTGTAGGGATTATTGTCCACTAACGTAAACTGCAGAGCCTTGATCACGAAGCTTGAAGAAAAACGTTCATCTTCCTAGGCGTCTTGCTCCGCCCCCCAGTTATACTGTTTTTCAGTAGGCAGATCAGGAAGGTCTGATAAAGACTAACTTAATTGGTAGCAGGAAAGCTATAAAATTACTGGGGTATGAGGAGAAGGTTGAACTTGATGGACTTGTGTCTTTATTCAACCTAATTTAAATTTACTATGAAGTTATTAGGAGTTGTTGCTTCTTATTAACCATTTGAGTGCTAGAGGGGGCAGCCAACTCCTTTGGCACTCAAAGGGTTAAACTGACTAATAACTAAAGTCCCACTGATTTTACATTCTGTGCTATTTCTTATTTTGTGTTTGAACTTATGCTTCTCAGCACAGTTGTACAAAACCAATTAACATATCAGACTAAGAAGCAGATGTTATTACAGAAAAACATATGTTCTAGTGCTGTGGGATATGATGTGTTCTTACTGTACTTTCCTCTGCAGGATATGGTGTGCTCTCACTGTACTTTCCTCTACAGGATATGGTGTGCTCTCACTGTACTTTCCTCTACAGGATATGGTGTGCGCTCACTGTACTTTCCTCTACAGGATATGGTGTGCTCTCACTGTACTTTCCTCTACAGGATATGGTGTGCGCTCACTGTACTTTCCTCTACAGGATATGGTGTGCTCTCATTGTACTTTCCTCTACAGGCAGAAGAAAAGAAATACATATTGATCAACATGGAGTGAGCTTTTTCCACCCCTGCACATTCATTTTGGGTACATTGGCTTTCTGCTCTCTGTGTTACATTGTTACACATACAAAGAAATGTGTGGCATTCTAGCGTTTCTATACATTGTTATTTTGTTATAGACTTCTTGAACTGGGACTGAACAATTTAACCCCTTTAATGCTAGAAATGTCTACAACACATTGATTTTCAATGTTATGGACACATCTCTTGCATCTGTGGTTTTGACTGGCATTCCAAATAAAAAAAGCCTAATTACTCACTATGACATTAAGAAATCAATGTAAAGGGGAACGTTTCCCTTGGAATAAGTTGCTCTTAATTTGTATAACAAACGGACTTACTCAGGCAAGTGTTGGTCATACATCAGCAATTTGCTTTACTGTTTTTTGTTCTAGACCAGGGATAGTGAATTGCAGGACCTCCAGCTGTTGGGAACTAAAATTCCCATCATCCTTGTTGGAGACTTTGGAAGCTGTTGTCACTTACAGCTGGATGTTTAACAGTGAACTACCTCTGCTATAGCCATAGAGAGAAAGCACCACCCATGGGTAATGGGATTTTCTCAAGGCAGTAAAATGTATCTCTGCAGTTATAGACTAAAGCCTGATTTAATCCTTTGAGTGCCAAAGGGCTAAAGGGAGTATGAAGGACATGTGCCTAGGTAAGTATCTATCTTAAACAAAAGACACTTTCTAAAATTATAATTTTCCAGAAAGGATGCCTTGGGGGAAAAACACTGCGCTAATTAAACTCTGTAGCAATTCTTTATAAGTGGGGGTGTAGTGTCTGGATTTGTTTCTGATATATTATTAAGCTCATATCTGTACAAAGCACTGGAAGCTTATTTCATATTCTAGGGTTTTTTAGTAACATTTTAGGCTATGTGCATTTTGTGATCTGCTACATGTCCTCTTCGCTGGAGCTGAAACAACTGTTCCTCTAAAGTACTGAATATGGCCCAAACATATTACTATGCATTCTCATGTACCAGCTTCAAATAGAGAAAAACGTGAAAAAAGAAACATTACCCATTGTCCTGGGCTTGGAACGGACAGGAAACACAGATATATCCAGTCCGCTGTGCCTCATGTTCAGGGATGTATTCCAAGACACCACATCCCCAGGTGCTGCTTGCCAGGCATGCCGGCCTTGCTAGCATTGTGACGGGACAGGGAGAGATTGGATATGTTGGCAGAGAAGTAGGATATTGCTGGGATGCAGCCACAAATGTGCAGCTGCTAGTGGTGGCTTGGATGCAGATGATGTTGATAGCAGTGGTGCAGCAATTGTCAATCTGTGCTGAGCTATAGCAGATCTTGAAACTTCTGTGGATGTAGCAGCTGCATGAGCTGGACTACTGTCTCTGTTTAAGGATCAGCAGGGTGCACGCAACCCTTTCGTTCTTAGAGAGTTAAACAACATCGTACAACTATGACAACTGAGACTTGTTTTTTCTTACCCCCAGCCTGCAGGTCTTGGCCAGTGCTGTGCAGATGGCTCCAGAAATCCCAGTGCTTCTGGTGTCATGGACTGCCTCCAAGATGAAGAAGTTCACAACCACTGATGATCCATCACCAGTGGCAAAAGCAGTGGGCACTTCCTAGGTCTTCTTCCTTTCCATTGTCACCTTACACTCACAATAGTGATGTTTCAAAACATCAGACAATGTACCTGGAGTTGCTGAGACTGCACACTTCCTCCTGGATCTGCCTCTATACTGTGTTGCATTGTCCTGTTGTTGCGGTATGGTCCAAGTTCAGGGGCATGCAGAAGTTCCTAAGAACTCTGCAGATCAGCTTCTCATGGGTGAAATCTGGGATACTGTGCTTCTCCACTTCCTGGAAGCAGAGGCAATGTCTGTCCCTGTGGTCATGGCCCTCCTCTTCCTCTCCTCACAGCCCCCCTTGGCAACTCACCCCCTTCATCCCTGAAGTGGATGTTGTTTCTAGGGGCCCAACTGATGCTGCTCCTGCTGTTGCTACACTCCATGCCACTGCTCCCATCCCTCTAGTTCTCCCTGCTGCTGCTTAACAGAAATCCCACTATTCTCACGTCTCTCTCTGATTCCTCCTCACCAACCCACAGACAAATGGTCATTCTCACTCTTACACTCACACATTGATATCTAAATACAGAGAACAAACCAAATACAAAATAAAAAGGTGTATATAAGAAAACTGCATCAATAAATCATAAACAGAATACAGTGTTCTACAGGAAATAAAATGTGTGGATGTGGACATTCAAGGGGGAAAGGGCAATGTGTGGGAAAAATTAATATATGGGAATATATTTATGTAATTGTGTATGTATATGTGATGCTGTATGTAGCATATTAATTCAGCAATGTATGTGTGGATATGTGATGTAAGTTTAAATGCAACTATACACAGTCCAACAGCACCTAACTTGAAAACATCATGGTACACGGAAAGAACTTGGCATTGAGAAACCCGTTATACAGAATCCCCCCACCACCACCACGTCATTTTGACCAATATGATATTTAAATCCATTACTGTCTTTCGAAAATCAGAATTCAAGAACCACGTATTTTGCAGTTTACATATTGTATAAAGATAGGCTTTTAATAATAGTAGCCACAGCTATAATGTAATTGTTTCATACAGAGCTTCTCTCTTAAAGTGGCAATAAGCTGTTTTGTAGAAAAACACGTCCAAAATGGAATCTAGGCCTAAGTTGTATAAAACCAACAATAGTACTTAACTGCAATGTAATCTAGGGCTAGGCCATTGTTTATTTGTAGTGTGATTTGTAGCTACATATTGTAAGTATTTCTCAGTTTTTTTCTAAGAAAGCCTATTTTTTCATCTTTGACATCATAAGAAACATGGAATTTACCACTTTTTCACCCCCTAAGTGACATAGGGGTATCCAGCGAATTGCATCACAATGTGTTGGATACCCCTCTGGAGCTCAAAGTGTTAACAGCATAAAATTGCAACTAAACAAAATAATTTACCACTTACAAAAAAATTATATTATTTGTAGCTTTAACGCTTTGATTGTCAGAGGGTACGCATCTCATTGTGTCGCAATGTGTTGCGTACCCATCTGGCACTGAAAGGGTTAATGCAACCCACTGAATGCTAAAGAGTTCTCAAACATATTATGAAGCATTCTTGCTTTATATTATATTCAGCTCCCTGAAAGTTTTCCAACACGAGGGAGCTGTCTTTAGTATCTGAAGTCTTAAGACCACAGAATACATTTATACATAAATATATACAGATTATTTAAAGGATGAACAGTTTGGAACAGGTTTGTAACATAAAATTACCCCAAGACCATGGAGTTATTTGTCTGTCTGCAGCTTCATCATTTAACCCTTTCAGTGCCAGAGGGGTACTCAACGCATTTCTCTGGCACTGAAAGGGAGCAGTTTAATCCCTTGAATAATAGAGAGGTCTTCAGTGTAAATATCTGAAGATCATTCCAGTATCTATGTTAGGAGGTAGGCAACCTAGGGCCCTCCACTTTGAAGGCTACAATACGAATCAATCCACTGCGGGAAAAGGAGGCGCTCGTATTAGGGGGAACAAGCATTACGGAGGGGGGAAACATTTCCGGTGATTTAGGTGACGATGTTCTCTCCCAGACTGCAGTGAGTATAACTTATACACTGCATTTATCCTTCCCACACTGGATTAGAGGGGAACAAGCCCATGTGTGGATAGTAGGGGTGACAACAACGAGTTCGAGTTCTGGCACAAACCGGCTGCAGACTCTATAATTATTCAGGAGGGGAGGACTGATTAAAGCTGTGTGACCATTCAGTATGCAACATGAGAATCTCACGCTGTCATGCAGTGCAAGGTTCTCATGTCAGCATATTTGTCATGGAGACATAGTTAATGCTTCATTTGAGTGCAACCTTTTAACCATGTTTAGCAATAGGCTGGCTGAGGTTGATGGGAGTTGTAGTTCTTAACATCTAAAGGACAGCAGGTTGCCCATCACTGATCTGAGTGATTAACCCCTTAACGACCGGCCGTTCGGCGCGTCGCGGTTACTTAAGGACCACAGAGCATTTTTTTTTTTAATTCCGGTTCCGGGCTACCCGAACAGCGTGCAGCCGCGGGGGGAGCCCGGAATTCCATGACAGTCATAGCTCGTCATGGGTCGTTAACTCAGATCAACCCATGACGTACTATGACTGTCAAGGGTCGTTATGGGTTAATTACAATGGAAAAGTAGATTGATCCATTTGGAATAAAAAAAACTAGATCAATTCTGATGCAAAACAATTGCATTATAGATGTCAAATAAAAAAAATATGTTCAATATAAATACAGATGTTCACTTTACTGTGAATTTTTTTCATTCATTTTTGTAGTAATGATCCTGATTATGGTTACAGAGATAGATAAGGAAGAAGACTTTCATTGGGACACAATATGAATGATAGCCTCCGTAAACATATGTTGGATAGCTTGTAGAGAGGGGTCTCCTAGCAGATACACTTGTTGAAAGGACGAATTGAATTTGAAGATCTTGGAGATGAGCTTAGCTATTTGTTTCCAGTAATGTTGCACTATGAGAAGAAACCTTTACAATTTACCACAATCTCTAAAACAGCTATTTTACCAATTATGGAATATATTGTTTATTCAAGATAAGACACACTATCCCCTGTGAATCATTTTTATAGCTGCTTTTGTCAGTGCTACATTAGTGCTATCTGTAGTGCTTAATGTTATGAATTTTTCAGGATAAAATTAATTCTCAAGGTTAACTCCTATTTTAGATTAGACTGGTAATTTGGAGTTTGCTTTGTGGAGTTTAAAAAAAAGTAAATCAATGAGAGATGGCCCTTGTGGAATGGTCTATAAAAAATATGGCTTCAAACCAGATAAGGTTAAAGGGATAGTAATACTTCAATTTATCTTTATTTTATTTTGGAGGCATTAAAAAAACATGAAGAATGATATAAGTCTAATCTCTCAAACCTTTATGGTTTGAGAGATATTCACAAGCAAAGTTTCCCCTCCTGCCCCTTTTACCTAGTGTAAGCCATCTCTTCTCAGATGTGGAATCTAGTTGTAATACCAGACAGATAACAGCAGGGGACAATCTTCTTACAGTGAAAAATATTAAAGCCCTGCCCCCTTGACAAGCTTTTCAGGTTTTTCCCTTATCTTAATTGAAGATTGTCCCTCTCTGCAATCTACCTGGGCACCTCCCTTCTGCTCTGGCTGAGCAGTGTTACATCAGTAAAAGGGGCGGTAAGGGGATACTTTGTCATTGAGTTGAACTACAACTCTGACAGAATTGAAATAACACTCTCCAAAGTTCAAATGCTATGATGATTAATTAGAACTGATTTTATTATGAAACATTACTATCCCTTTAAATGACCAATCTTTAGCAAATGTAATAATATATCTGAAAACTTTACCACTTGGCAGCTCATGATGTGATTTTAAATATGCTAATGGAAATAGTCTGACATTGTTTAACAGAAAAGGGGTGATACAGAAGAGGTGTTAGAACTAGGCTCAAACCAATGTCTTTAAAAGTTCCAGATATGAAGTGAAGATTTAGTAATTTTGCAGATTAAGGATGTAAAAAGGACATTTTCTAAAAAACTCTGGGGGAAGGAGGAAATGTATGTCAAGATTTGGGTTTACTGAACTGACTGACATAAATGTATGTTTGAAATTGAAAGGCCTCAATTTCTATTGTGTAAATGCATACTATTTTTGTTTTTATATGAGCAAGTTTTTTATCCCAGATAAATTTAAAATTAGTTTTTGAAAATGTGTTTACGAAAGATTTGGGCATACAATTGGTCAGACTTCTAAATATACATTAATTTGGGTAAGAATCATTTTATAGCACTAATACAGGCTAGCCATTTTCCAAAGTATGACCGGCTCTTCTCTTCTGTGAGTGAATGAAACATTTTGGGGTAATTATAACTGAAAAGAACATTATAAGAGCTGGTTAAGTTGATCCCAAGAAAGTTGATAAAGTTTGTTTTCCAGTTAAAAGTGAAACTGATTTTCAAAAGTTTTTTTTTTTATTTGTTTGCTTTTTTTGTTGATGTAGAATGTTTAGGGTCATGACTTCAGTTTTGAGAAATGTGAGAAATGTCAGGAAGACTGCCAAATGTGCTCAGAGATTGGAAGACATTGGGAAATGATATGAGAGGTTTAGAGAGATAATAGGACATCATAACACACGCGGCAGCATTCGATTTGCTTATTGGCTATGTGCAACCCTGATTTATTTGGATTGTTTCTAATTATACGATCCAGTGATTCAATAGCACGTTCAGATAGGAGTGTGGAAAGGGTACATTACTGTCTAGCCTTTTGAGTATTTTAAATGAGGAAGTAATTTGGCCCCAGAGTCTTATGAGAGCTTGTGTTGATGAATATAGTACTAGTAGTAGTTTTATAAATGATGACGTGCGATGAAGGCTTTTTCAAGGGCTAGTGCAACAAGACATAACGGTATCCTGCTTCTGTTGATAAGAGTGATTTATAGTGATCCTTCTGATATTGTCTGAGGTATGAATTATATTTAATCTTTATGGCTGAGATGAGGTTCTAGAGGGAAATGTTTAATTTGGTAGCTAATATTTTGTAGAGGGTTTTAATAATTAATAAGGGAGATTGGCCTCTAATTTTGAATGTCTTGCGTGTCTTTGATTTAAATAAAAACAGTAGGGTTGCACCGATACCGATACTGGTATCGGTGCCGATACCAGCATTTGCGCGTATTCTTGTACTCGCGCAAATGCAGCCGATGCCAGCACCGATACCCTTTGTCAGGGTCGGTGATGCAGAGAGGGAGCCCGGGGAGCTGCTTACAATGCTCCCCGGTCACCTCTCTCCCTCCTGCAGCATCGGAGCATTGCCGCGGGTTACCATGGCAACACTCCAACGCTGACCTCTGCCGGGGCTCTCAAGAGAACAGCGAGCACCCGGCAGAGGAGGGTAAGGGAGGCAAGATGTGGCAGTGGGTGGTGAAAGAGGCAGAGAGTGGGGTCAAGAGGGAGAAAAAGAGGCAAAAGGAGGAAGGATCAGGAGACAGAAGGAGGGAGGACAAGAAGAGGCAAAAGGAGGGGGGATCAGGAGAGAGAGAGGCAAAAGGGTGGGATCAAGAGTCAAGGAGAAGGAGGGGGAGAAAGGGGGATCAAAACGGAGAGAAAAAGCCAAGGCAAAAGAAGGGGGCTCAAGAGGGAGAGAATGAAGCAAAAGGTGGGAATCAAGAGGGGGAGAAAGAGTCAAAAGGGGAGAATCAAGAGTCAAGAGGTGGTGTGTGTATGTATATGTGTGTGTGTGTGTATATATATATTTCAAGTACTCACCGATACCAATTACCTATACTTTTTTTCACGGTCATTTGCCAGTTTTCCAAGTACCTAAAGCATATAGGTACTTGGAAAACTGGCAAATGACCGCAAAAAAAGTATTGGTAATTGGTATCGTAAGTAGTTGAAAAAAGTATCGGTACTCGTACTCGGTCTTCAAAAATCGGTATCGGTGCATCTCTAAAAAAACAGTATGACAACACTGTCCAATTCTCAGAGAATTGTGTGACCTTTCATTATTTGTGAAAGAGAGATTGTAAGTAGGGGATCAATATGTCATGAATTTTTATAAAAACTGCAAATTATCATATGATAAATGTGGGAGGTTACCAGGGCTGGTGCAAAGATTTTTTTGTATACACAGGAGAAGGTGCATTTTGATGCCCCCCCCCGACACGGCCACAATCCCCTGCACCCGCCCACACATTCATTTCCACACTCTGCCCACCTCCACAATCCCCACCCCATCCTCCTCCCCACCTCCGCATTGCCCACACTGTCCACCTCCACATTGCCCACCTCCACACACTGTCCACACTGCCCAACTCACCCTAAGCACACACTCTCTCTCTGACTAAGCACACACACACACACACACTCTCTCTCTCTCAGACTAAGCACACACATACTCTCTCTCTCTCAGACTAAGCACACACGTACTCGCTCTCAGACTAAGCACACACATACTCGCTCTCTCTCTCTCTGACTAAGCACACACTCGCTCTCTCTCTCGGACTAAGCACACACACACTCTCTCTCTCTCTCAGACTAAGCACACACATACTCTCTCTCTCTCAGACTAAGCACACACGTACTCGCTCTCAGACTAAGCACACACATACTCGCTCTCTCTCTCTCTGACTAAGCACACACTCGCTCTCTCTCTCGGACTAAGCACACACTCACTCTTCTCTCTCTCAGACTAAGCACACACTTGCTCTTCTCTCTCTCAGACTAAGCACACACTCGTTCTCTCTCAGACTAAGGGGAGTTGACTTACCAGACTTCTAGAAATACTAAGTGGCCTCCAGACTGACTGCTTTGACAGCTCTAGTGTCAACCCATTCACCCGCCGACTGGGCATTGATTGACTCCTCACATAGAATAGCAGAACCAAAACATTGCCTGCAAGAACACTTAACACCTTCACTGCAGTGTACACTCATCGGACACTTATTTGCTCGCCCAGGGCACCTCTATATCCGCATACAGCTACCCCACAGATTTAAAGGATACTTTGACAGTATACAGTTCTCCCATGTTTTGTACGTTGGCCTACACATCCCATAATACTCAGCCAGCCAATCGGAAAGAATTTTCCCTATCTAAAAGTACATAGGATTACCATCCATCACACCAAGAGAACGACATGTTTTCCCCTTTCTCCTGACTGTAGGTGGGGTCTGGTCCATAGACATCACTTTACACATCATCCTAAAGGTCTCTAAGGTTAAAATCAAAAGACTTACTGTTTTCACCGCCCCATTCTGCCAGATCTGTCAGAGACCCCAGCTCTCTAGCCAGGGCCGGCCCAAGGCATTATGGTGCCTGGGTCCATGGATAAAATGCTGCCCCCACCCCAAAAAAACACCCACTAAAAAACATAAAAAGGGGAAAAAAACATCTTGATCAGGGCTGAGCAATCATAATCTCATTGTGGAAGGGGCATTGTGGAGATATGGGGGGCAATGTGTGTATCCTGTTAAGCTTATTTTTGTATTGGTAAAAAGGGAAAAAACTGTGGTTAGGCTTGGGCATAAAAATGTCATCTCTGCACAATGCTCCCTTCATCTCCACATTGCCCCTTCCATAATGCCCTTCATCTCCACATTGCCTTCTTCATCTCCACAATGCCCCCTTCCATAATGCCCCTTCATCTCCACATTGCCACTTCCACAATGCCCCTTCATCTCCACAATGCCCCTTCCATAATGCCCTTCATCTCCACATTGTCCCTTCCACAATGCCCCCTTCATCTCCACAATGCCCCTTCCATAATGCCCCTTCATCTCCACAATGCCCCCTTCAGCTCCACATTGTCCTTTCCACAATGCTCCCTTCATCTCCACATTGCCCCTTCCATAATGCCCTTCATCTCCACAATGCCCCCTTCATCTCCACATTGCCCCGTCCATAATGCCCCTTCATCTCTACATTGCCCCTTCCACAATGCCCCCTTCATCTCCACAATGCTCCCTTCATCTCTACATTGCCCCTTCCACAATGCTCCCTTCATCTCTACATTGCCCCCTTCCACAATGCTCCCTTCATCTACACAATGCCCCTTCCACAATGCCCCCTTCATCTCCCCATTGCCCCATAAAGCCCCTTCATCTCCACATTGCCCCTTCGTCTCCACAATGCCCCTTGATGCCCTACCTTGAGTCCCCAGTGGTCTAGCGGCGTGGCAAGTGATCTGTGCTTCCTCCGCACAGAGCTGAAGCTCCCGCGCGCAGTGCTCAGTAATGCAGAGTGCTGGGAGATGATATCATCTCCCAGCACTCTGTATTACCAGAGCGCCGGCCGGGAGATCAGCTGGACTGTCGCCCTGGCTGTCAGAGTCTGCGGACGGTGTGTCACATCATGGACGCCGCGAGGGAGCACTTGGTAGCATAAATCAGCGCGGCAGATGTATAGCTAAAAAAAAAATGGAGGGGGAATTCCTGGCTTCCCCCTTTGTGGCACCCCTCCGATGCGGCACCCTAAGGCAGCCGCCTGTCCCACCTTATGCTAGCGCCGGCCCTGGAAGTTACAATTGTTAAGGAAGTCACAAATGGTATTTTACAACCCAAACTTTGGGGTGCTTATACAGATTACAGAAGTTATCATGAAAAAGCTTTTGAAGTTCATGAGTATTATGGAACAATGTTTTTGGGACTTCTCAGTTTGATGATATTTGTATATTTTAATTTATTATTTATCTGGTTTATCTAATTTCATAAACATATTTTGTACAACAAAGGACTTTTTCCTTGGTATACAAAAGGGTAGCATCAAGTTGTTACATTTTTTTTCTTGTCATTATCAATTTTGTGACATTTCAGGTGGTATGAGTTTGAAATTCCTTTTCAAGTGACTAGATCTCAGCCTTCCTCTCTTTTAATTTTGTCTTTTGAGATTGGAAGTTTATTTAATAATAGAGCCCCTCATGAAAACCTTATGATATGCTCAAAATCCACTGTAGCGTGAAATCTGACAACATTTGTTTAATAGAATAGTTCAAGTTCTCATTTCATAAGATATATAAATTGTTGAGTAAAGATTAATTTAGTCTCCATTTTCTTAGCTTTGTTATAGACAGTGAGATCAAAGAGAACTCATTGTAGTCAAAGTAGAAGACAATATCTGAGAGGAGACAGAGGAGAGAAGTGTATTCTTAGAGACTATGACTGTCACCCAAACCACCATTAAATCAAAGGAGATAAGTTCACAAATATGTTAGGTAAAATGGAATGGTGTTTTGTAAGAAAAGCTCATAATAAAGAGTGCAAGGAGTTGCATATTGTCCAGTAGGACCTGAATAACAACAGCATAAAATTAAATACAAGGGGACCGAGGTGGGCCAATATCAAGGAAACTGCAAAGTTAGCTGGAATACCATGAGCATTAGTATATACTATATATATTAATTTAATACTTGAGTTGGTTGGAACTCCTAGAGGAGTTCAGCAAAGGATGATGGATCCCATCTTGCAATATTTTGGCTTTTATATCAGGAGGTTTCTCACACTGAAAATGTGACAGCAACTTTAATGGTTCACATGTGGAGGCCAATGTTAAAGGGATAGTAATACTTCGTTTTAACTTTATTTTATTTTGTAGGCATTAAAAAAACATGAAGAATGATATAAGTCTTATCTCTCAAACCTTTATGGTTTAAGAGATATTCACAAGCAAAGTTTCCCCCTCCCGCCCCTTTTTCCTAGTGTAAACAATCTCTTCTCAGATGTGAATCTGGTTGTAAGACCAGACAGATAACAGCAGGGGACAATCTTCTTTGTATGAAAAGAATGAAAGCCCTTCCCCCCTTGACAAGTTTTGCAGGTTTTTCCCTTATCTTAATTGAAGATTGTCCCTCTCTGCAGTCTACCTGGGCACCTCCCTTCTGTTCTGGCTGAACAGTGGGGGGGATACTTTGCTTGTGAAAATCTCTTAAACCATAAAGGTTTGAGAGATAAGACTTATATCGTTCTTCATGTTTTTTTAATGCCTACAAAATAAAATAAAAGATAAAACTAAGTATTACTATCCCTTTAAGGTAAGTGGTAGGGAAATTACTTTCAACTATGTAAACTAAGAGCTTCCACAGCACATGGGTTGAATACTTATTCAGTCAACATATTTTTTTTTCACATTTCTTAAAAATATTTCCCAATCCCATAAAACCAATGTCACCTTATATTAATTCATTTTGAGTCTCTGTGTTTTAAAATAAAATGTCATACAGAATGAAATAACAATGTACAGTTTGTAATTCAGTAATATGAGAGAATCGGTCAGGGGTCTGAATACTTATGCAATACATTGTATACACCTTCCATAATCAATTACCACAACCACACTGACAACTGCTGCATGTCCATTACTGTCTTATTGATTTATACTTCAGCAAATCCTGTGCAGAGAATACAAATATAATGTAATATCAGTTAATTTCTGACATGATAACTGTTAATATTTATAAACCATTGCCATTACAAAATAAATGAATGTAGAGTTCACATAGATCAAAACTAACACCATTACTGCAGAAATTATAACTCAGGTTTGCTTGGAAGAAATTATCACTTCATAATTTACACCTATTTCAATTAGAATGAAATTAAAAAAAAGTTTGGAGTGAGTCATAAGTGAATCATCAGTTATTCTATCTTTACTGTGACACAGGGACAGAGATGAAGAACTGGAGTTCTTCAGCAACCAACCACACAAGACAAGGCAAATACAAATTCCCATAGACTTAAATGGGGGTTTTAATCCCTTGAATGCTAGAGAAATCCCTAATGCCTTGCTTTACAATACGTTAGAGATCTCTACTAGTGATGAGCTAGCACCCCAATGCTCGGGTGTTCGGGTGCTCTAACCGAGCACCCCCTGAGGCTCGAGTGCTCGGCCGAGCACCCGAGCCCCATTGAAGTCAATGGGAGGACTCGAGCATTACACCAGGCACCCCCTGCTCTGATGAGGGGAGGGTGCCTGGTCCATAGGAAAAGGGCAGAAAAGGATGGAAACACCACAGAAATGGTTCAGGGACAGCATAGGGAGGATGTCTGGATGCATCTTGGACTCCAACGTCGCTGCTGGGAACGATGTTTCGCCCGTAGTACGCCATTTTTACAGACTGACCATAAAACACACAAAAAGGAAAATAAAAACGACTTTAGGCGAAAAATTGTTACCAAACAATATTTGCTGTATATTTACTTGTATATCATCTGCAAATTCTCCCAAAAATTTCCTTGGTTTTCGGAAGTGAGGCCATGATTAAGAGGGAAACGTGCGCAGAGGCAAATTCTCCCAAAAATTTCCTTGATTTTCAGAACTGAGGCCATGATTAAGAGGGAAACGTGCACAGAGGCAAATTCTCCCAAAAATTTCCTTGATTTTATTGAACTGAGGCCATGATTAAGAGGGAAACGTGCGCTGAGCCGACCATCTAAAACATTATGGGTGAGGGTCTGCTGCAGAGCTGACCATCCTAAACATTATATGCGAAGGCCCGCTAGTGAGCTGACGCTATAAAACATTATATGAGAGGGCCCGCTAGAGAGCTGACCCAATAAAACATTATATGAGAAGGCCCGCTGGTGAGCTGACCTACATAAAAATTGTCAAACAGGGCCCGCTGGTGAGCTGGCCCTATATAAAAATTATATCACAGGGCCCGCTGGTGAGCTGGCCCTATATAAAAATTATATCCCAGGGCATATGGAAGAGGAGGAGGAGGATGAGAAGATTAAGAGTCAACCATATACCCGTTTTTTGGGTGGAAGGGGTGAATGGGAATACAGAGTATTCCCATCATTGTAAATAACATATATAAAGTGAGTTTATGTTCCCCCGGGGCTTTCCTCCAGTGGAGTGGAGAAGTCAGGGGAAATCCAGGCCTTGTTCATTTTTATAAGTGTCAACCTATCAGCATTGTCGGTGGAAAGGCGGATACGCTTATCTGTTATGATGCCACCAGCAGCACTAAATACCCGCTCAGACAGAACGCTGGCGGCAGGGCAGGCCAGCACCTCCAAGGCATAGAGTGCCAGTTCATACCACGTGTCCAGCTTGGACACCCAGTAGTTGTAAGGCACAGAGGGATCATTGAGGACGCTGACACGGTCTGCTACGTACTCCTTCACCATCTTCCAAAACTTTTCCCTCCTTGTGACACTAGGCTGCGCATCAGGGTGAGGGTGCTGGCGGGGTGTCATGAAGGTGTCCCACGCCTTGGAGAGTGTTGCCCTGCCTTTCTCGGAACTGCTGTGTGCTCCCCTTTTCTCCCCTTCTCGGTTGGCCAAGGTAGCACGTACTCTGCCGCCAGCGTTGTCAGATGGAAAATTTTGGAGCAATTTTTCAACAAGAACCTTCTGGTATTGCACCATTTTGCTTGTCCTCTCCACCGGAGGAATGAGAGATGAGAAATTCTCTTTGTAGCGGGGGTCCAGAAGGGTGAACACCCAGTAATCCGTGTTGTCTAAAATGCGTGTAACGCGTGGGTCACGGGAAAGGCAGCCTAACATAAAGTCAGCCATGTGTGCCAGAGTACCAACAGGCAAGATTTCGCTGTCCTCACCAGGAGGATGACTCTCAATCTCCTCATCCTCTTCCTCCTCTTCTGCCCACCCACGCTGAAGAGATGGAACTAAAGTTCCATGGCTACCCTCTGTAGCGGAGACAACCGTGTCTTCCTCCTCCTCCTCCTCCTCCTCCTCCGCCTCCTCCAATTGTCGCTGAGAAGACGAAGTGAGGGTGCTCTAGCTATCACCTTGTGTAAGCTCTTCCTCCCCCATTTCCACCTCTTCCACATGCAAAGCGTCGGTTTTAATTGTGAGCAGCGAGCGTTTCAGTAGACACAGAAGTGGGATGGTTACACTGATAATAGCGTTATCGCCGCTCACCATCTGTGTCGATTCCTCAAAATTGCGTAAAACCTCACAGAGGTCTGACATCCATTCCCACTCCTCACTTCTGATTACAGGAAGTTGAACGGAGAGGCGACGACCGTGTAACAGCTGGTACTCCACTACTGCCCTCTGCTGCTCACAAAGCCGGGCCAACATGTGGAAGGTGGAGTTCCAGCGCGTGCTCACGTCACACAGCAGCCGGTGAGCTGGCAATTGTAAGCGCTGCTGCAGCTTCAACAGGCCGGCTGAAGCTGTTGATGACTTACGGAAATGTGCACACACGCGGCGCACCTTGGTCAAGAGATCATGCACATTGGGGTAGGTTTTTAGAAATCGCTGCACCACTAAATTAAATACATGCGCTAGGCATGGTACGTGTGTGAGCTTGCCGAGCTCCAAAGCCGCCACCAAGTTACGCCCATTATCACACACAACCATGCCTGGTTGCAGGTTGAGTGGCGAGAGCCACTGCTCGGTCTGGTGACTAATCCCCTGCAACAGCTCTGAGGCCGTGTGCTGTTTGTCCCCAAGGCAGATCAGCTTCAGCACGGCCTGTTGACGCTTCCCCACTGCAGTGCTACACTGCTTCCAGCTACTGGCTGATGGGGGAGTGGCGGTGTGTGTAGAGAATTCGGAGGTGGAAACGGAGGAGGAGGAGCCAATAACGTAGGTGCTGGTGGAAACCCTGATGGAGGTAGGGCCCGCAATCCTCGGCGTGGGTAGCACCCGTGCCATCCCAGGGTCCGAGTCGCTCCCAGCCTCCACGACATTCACCCAGTGTGCCGTCAGGGAAATGTAGCGTCCCTGGCCACAAGCACTTGTCCATGTGTCAGTCGTTAAGTGGACCTTCCCAGTAACTGCGTTGGTCAGGGCACGGGTGATGTTACGGGACACATGGTGGTGTAATGCGGGGATGGCACACCGGGAAAAGTAGTGGCG
The DNA here is from genome assembly GCA_037306005.1 of Rhinophrynus dorsalis. Lineage (NCBI taxonomy): Eukaryota > Metazoa > Chordata > Amphibia > Anura > Rhinophrynidae > Rhinophrynus > Rhinophrynus dorsalis. The sequence goes on along the minus strand of CM074719.1, from coordinate 566,039,679 downwards.
GCTGGGGACCGCGTACCGAGGGACAGCTGCTGCCATCAGGCTGCGGAAGGACTCAGTGTCCACAAGCCTAAATGGCAGCATTTCGATGGCCAGTAATTTGGAAAGGTGTGAGGTTAGTGCTATGGCCTGTGGGTGGGTGGCTGGGTACTTTCTCTTGCGCTCAAATGCCTGGGGTAACGACATTTGGACGCTGTGCTGGGACAGGGAAGTGGATGTGGTCGCTGATGGTGCTTCAGATGCTACAGGTGCAGGGCGGGAGGTATGCGGGCCTGCGCCTTCGACAGGCGATTGGCCGGCACCGAAAACAGGGGAAGAGGAGGCAGTGGTGTGGCCTGCAGACACAGATGGGCGATCCAGGCGTTCCTCCCACTTACTACGGTGCTTGGATGCCATGTGTCGGATCATGCTGGTGGTGGTGAGGTTTCTAGTGTTCATGCCTCGGCTCATTCTGGTGTGGCACAGGTTGCAAACTACAATTCTTTTGTCGTCCGCACTTTCCTTAAAAAAACGCCATACCGCGGAACACCTACCCCTTGGCAAGGTAGATTTACGCAAGGGGGTGCTCCGTGGAACATTTGCGGGCCGGTTTGGTGCGGTCCGCCTTCTTTCTGTAGCCACACCACTGCCTCTTCCAGCCTGTTGCGGTGCTGCAGATGGCTCACCCTCAGGACTGCTGTCATCGCTCGGCTCTACACCTTCCCAGGTGGGGTCAGTCACCTCATCGTCCACCAAGTCCTCCTCCACTTCCTCACTCTGATCATCCTCCTCAAGTCTTGATCCCACCACATACTCAGTCATTGACAACTGTATAACATTCTCCTCAACAAGGTCTTGAGACGGAAATAGTGGTTGATTTAATGGCAACTGTGTCTCATCATCATCATCATCATCCACTACTTCCTTTGACCTTAAATGCCGTTCACATCTGTCATCTTCTTGAGATTGGGTAGCCTCTAGAGGTTGTGAATCAGGGCACAAGATGTCATGTTCCTCTGCAAGCGTGCTTGGAGAGAGGGTCAAATGAAGGATTGGTGATGAGACGAGCTCCTCACTATATCACAGTGTGGGATCACTTCTTTGACCAGACCGTGTATGGTGGGAGGAAGGATGATCAGAGTGAGGATTATGTTGACCAGACTCTTGGCTACTGAGAGTGGACTTGGTGGAAGACAGGGTGGTGCTTAACCGACTGGAAGCAGTATCAGCTGTCATCCAACCGACCACCTGTTCGCAGTGGTCGGACCTCGAGAGTGATGTCCTGCGACGCCCTGTAAAATTACACATGAAGCTAGGTATGGTGGATGTCTTTCTTTCTTGTGCTCTGGCACCAGGCACAGTTTCTCCGCGTCCTGACCCGCGCCCTGAACTTTCAGGATCACGTCCACTTCCCCGTCCCTTTTTACCCGCCTTCTTCATCTTACACAGAATATGTGACTTTAATATTTGAGTTTGAAAACTTAACAGTATTTCTTATTATTCTGCAACTCTGCAGAGTACACAGAATAGGCTGCTAAACTGCGGTGAAACACACTGAATGGAATATGTGAGTTTAATATTTGAGTTTGAAAACTTAACAGTATTTCTTATTATTCTGCAACTGTACAGAGTACACAGAATAGGCTGTTAAACGGCGGTGAAACACACTGAATGGAATATGTGACTTTAATATTTGAGTTTGAAAACTTAACAGTATTTCTTATTATTCTGCAACTGTACAGAGTACACAGAATAGGCTGTTAAACGGCGGTGAAACACACTGAATGGAATATGTGAGTTTAATATTTGAGTTTGAAAACTTAACAGTATTTCTTATTATTCTGCAACTGTACAGAGTACACAGAATAGGCTGCTAAACTGCGGTGAAACACACTGAATGGAATATGTGACTTTAATATTTGAGTTTGAAAACTTAACAGTATTTCTTATTATTCTGCAACTGTACAGAGTACACAGAATAGGCTGTTAAACGGCGGTGAAACACACTGAATGGAATATGTGACTTTAATATTTGAGTTTGAAAACTTAACAGTATTTCTTATTATTCTGCAACTGTACAGAGTACACAGAATAGGCTGTTAAACGGCGGTGAAACACACTGAATGGAATATGTGACTTTAATATTTGAGTTTGAAAACTTAACAGTATTTCTTATTATTCTGCAACTGTACAGAGTACACAGAATAGGCTGCTAAACTGCGGTGAAACACACTGAATGGAATATGTGACTTTAATATTTGAGTTTGAAAACTTAACAGTATTTCTTATTATTCTGCAACTGTACAGAATACACAGAATAGGCTGTTAAACGGCGGTGAAACACACTGAATGGAATATGTGACTTTAATATTTGAGTTTGAAAACTTAACAGTATTTCTTATTATTCTGCAACTGTACAGAGTACACAGAATAGGCTGTTAAACGGCGGTGAAACACACTGAATGGAATATGTGACTTTAATATTTGAGTTTGAAAACTTAACAGTATTTCTTATTATTCTGCAACTGTACAGAGTACACAGAATAGGCTGCTAAACTGCGGTGAAACACACTGAATGGAATATGTGACTTTAATATTTGAGTTTGAAAACTTAACAGTATTTCTTATTATTCTGCAACTGTACAGAGTACACAGAATAGGCTGTTAAACGGCGGTGAAACACACTGAATGGAATATGTGACTTTAATATTTGAGTTTGAAAACTTAACAGTATTTCTTATTATTCTGCAACTGTACAGAGTACACAGAATAGGCTGCTAAACTGCGGTGAAACACACTGAATGGAATATGTGACTTTAATATTTGAGTTTGAAAACTTAACAGTATTTCTTATTATTCTGCAACTCTGCAGAGTACACAGAAAAGGCTGCTAAACTGCGGTGAAACACACTGAATGGAATATGTGACTTTAATATTTGAGTTTGAAAACTTAACAGTATTTCTTATTATTCTGCAACTGTACAGAGTACACAGAATAGGCTGTTAAACGGCGGTGAAACACACTGAATGGAATATGTGACTTTAATATTTGAGTTTGAAAACTTAACAGTATTTCTTATTATTCTGCAACTGTACAGAGTACACAGAATAGGCTGCTAAACTGCGGTGAAACACACTGAATGGAATATGTGACTTTAATATTTGAGTTTGAAAACTTAACAGTATTTCTTATTATTCTGCAACTGTACAGAGTACACAGAATAGGCTGTTAAACGGCGGTGAAACACACTGAATGGAATATGTGACTTTAATATTTGAGTTTGAAAACTTAACAGTATTTCTTATTATTCTGCAACTGTACAGAGTACACAGAATAGGCTGTTAAACGGCGGTGAAACACACTGAATGGAATATGTGACTTTAATATTTGAGTTTGAAAACTTAACAGTATTTCTTATTATTCTGCAACTGTACAGAGTACACAGAATAGGCTGCTAAACTGCGGTGAAACACACTGAATGGAATATGTGACTTTAATATTTGAGTTTGAAAACTTAACAGTATTTCTTATTATTCTGCAACTGTACAGAGTACACAGAATAGGCTGTTAAACGGCGGTGAAACACACTGAATGGAATATGTGACTTTAATATTTGAGTTTGAAAACTTAACAGTATTTCTTATTATTCTGCAACTGTACAGAGTACACAGAATAGGCTGTTAAACGGCGGTGAAACACACTGAATGGAATATGTGACTTTAATATTTGAGTTTGAAAACTTAACAGTATTTCTTATTATTCTGCAACTGTACAGAGTACACAGAATAGGCTGTTAAACGGCGGTGAAACACACTGAATGGAATATGTGACTTTAATATTTGAGTTTGAAAACTTAACAGTATTTCTTATTATTCTGCAACTGTACAGAGTACACAGAATAGGCTGCTAAACTGCGGTGAAACACACTGAATGGAATATGTGACTTTAATATTTGAGTTTGAAAACTTAACAGTATTTCTTATTATTCTGCAACTGTACAGAGTACACAGAATAGGCTGCTAAACTGCGGTGAAACACACTGAATGGAATATGTGACTTTAATATTTGAGTTTGAAAACTTAACAGTATTTCTTATTATTCTGCAACTGTACAGAGTACACAGAATAGGCTGTTAAACGGCGGTGAAACACACTGAATGGAATATGTGACTTTAATATTTGAGTTTGAAAACTTAACAGTATTTCTTATTATTCTGCAACTCTGCAGAGTACACAGAAAAGGCTGCTAAACTGCGGTGAAACACACTGAATGGAATATGTGACTTTAATATTTGAGTTTGAAAACTTAACAGTATTTCTTATTATTCTGCAACTCTGCACAGTACACAGAATAGGCTGCTAAACGGCGGTGAAACACACTGAATGGAATATGTGACTTTGATATTTTAGTTTGAAGACTTAACAGTATTTCTTCCTATTCTGCAACTCTGCACAGTACACAGAATAGGCTGCTAAACTGCGGCGAAGCACACTGAATGGAATATGTGACTTTGATATTTTAGTTTGAAGACTTAACAGTATTTCTTCCTATTCTGCAACTCTGCACAGTACACAGAATAGGCTGCTAAACTGCGGCGAAGCACACTGAATGGAATATGTGACTTTGATATTTTAGTTTGAAGACTTAACAGTATTTCTTCCTATTCTGCAACTCTGCACAGTACACAGAATGTGCTGCTAAACTGCGGCGAAGCACACTGAATGGAATATGTGACTTTGATATTTTAGTTTGAAGACTTAACAGTATTTCTTCCTATTCTGCAACTCTGCACAGTACTCAGAATGTGCTGCTAAACTGCGGCGACGCACACTGAATGGAATACGTGACTTTGATATTTTAGTTTGAAGACTTAACAGAATGTGCTCTAATCTGCAACTTTGCACACTAAACAGAATGTGCTCTAATCTGCAACTTTGCACACTAAACAGAATGTGCTCTAATCTGCAACTTTGCACACTAAACAGAATGTGCTCTAATCTGCAACTGTGCACACTAAACAGAATGTGCTCTAATCTGCAACTTTTCACACTAAACAGAATTTTTTTTTTTTTTTTTTTTTTGTTTTTTTCCCCCCACACACAATATAACCTGCTGCCCCCACACACAGTAGTCCTAAAAAGGACTTTTGGTTCTTTTTTGTCACAATTTTTGTTTTTTCCTCCCTACACTGCCTTTCCCTTCCTATCCTCAGCTCTCCCTGGCTCAGACTGAGCCGAACTCGATGGTCAGGTGCTATACAGCACCTGACCACGGGTTCTGGCCAGCCAATCAGTGTAATGCCAGCAGCCAACATGGCTGCTGGCATTACACCGATGTCAGAGCCTCCCTGCACGTTTATTGGCTGCGCAGCAGCCGCAAAACGTGCGGGGAGGAGACCCGAACATGGCGGGCGAGCACATGCGGTACTCGTACGAGTACCGCCATGTGCCGAGCAGAACGATGCTCGAGCCGATCCGAGCATCGGCCGAGCATGCTCGCTCAACACTAATCTCTACCAATCAAGGTTTAAAATACACATTGAAATCAAAGCACATTAGAGGAATTTGTATGTGTTCCTGATGTTGCAGTTAGTTCCACAAATTCTCCAATTCTAGTTAGTACAAAGGTTCAAGGGAAATAAACTACATTTTATCATCCATATGTCAAACAGTGCAGTACAGTGATTTTTCTAAAAAGAAAGGTACAGGTCACCACATTCTATAAAGGTCTATTGCCTTGCTGGTACCAAGGAGAGGTGTATTGCACATGGAACAGATTCCCACCAGCAGCTGTAGGGACGAATACTGTTACGGAATTCAAATATGCCTGCAATAGACATAAGTCTATTCTGAGATGGACGTAACATTGTGTATTTTATTAGACATGGAAATGGGCAGACTGGATTGGTCAGACGGTTCTTTTCTACCATCAAAGTCTATGTTTTTATATTTGTAAGGCCCAGTCTAAATCAGTGAAAGCACTGTAGACCTGTAGAACATTAAAGAGGTTAAAAATCCCATTTAAGTCAATGGGAATTATCATTTATCCCAGTGGTGCAGTTTAGTTTACTTTTTGTATACCGTCTTAAGTGTTATGTAGTTCATTGCATGTTCATTGTTTTATACCTTGATAAAGAGTCACCAGTTTTGAATCTAAATATTCTGCTGAGGTTCACAAACCTCAAATCACTCGGCCACAAAAATAAGAAGCACTGCACCCTAAGGATCTCTTCACATGAAGGACTGCATTGGCTGACAGTCACCCATGAATGCAGAAAGCTACAACTTTCTAGGAGCCAGCTATGTCACTGTAGAATTGTGGTAGTGAAGGCCTCGACTTTGGCCTATATACCTGACGTGTTGACATTCAAACAAGTGGTTGAATCGTTGAAATTATAGTTTTCCAGTCACTGATTGATCCTTATTGGATACAGCCAATGCAAAATAGCTGGCATTCACATGGGCCAGCCTTCTGCTTTATAAAGCACACCTCCCTTTGTAGTGGACCTGCAATGGCTATATGTGTAGCATATGAGCAATTTAAACATAGAGGTAACTCATTATTGTTTCAACAAATAATGTAAGATGATAGGATCAAGGTATTTTCAAAGAATTAAGGATATTACATGGATCCACTCTATGGTTGTTTTGATATTTTCCATGTTGGTGTAATTTCCTTGTTTAGTAGATTTGTATTTTCATATTACACTAGAAGTGCACACTGATTTGTACACAGTTACACCTTGAGAGGAGAACTGATTTGTACACCTGGTTACCAGGTGTACCAATCAGTTTTCCCCTCAAGGTGTAACCAGGTGTACCAGTCAGTGTTCCCCTCAAGGTGTAACCATGTGTATAAAGCAGTGTTCCCTACAAGGTGTAACCAGGTACTGGCCAAACCTTCAAGGGAACACTGACTGGTACACCTGTTTACACATTGAGGGGAACAGTGACTGGTACACCTGGTTACACCTTGAGGGGAACACTGATTTGTACACCTGGTAACCAACCCTCAAGGTGTAACTGTGTACAAATCAGTCTTTTCCACCCAGGTGTATCCAGGTGTGCCAATCAGTGTTCCCCACCAAGGTGTAACCAGGTGTACAAATCAGTGCTCCCCTGAAGGTGTATCTATGTGTACAATTCAGTGTTCCCCACCAAGGTCTGACTAGGTGCCCACTTTATGTGGACAGGCTTCAACTTTAATGCAGGCAGCTCAAGGAATGTTCCATTGCAGTGCAGTGCTGATTTTAGTCAATTAAAATAGTACCACAGAGTAATGTGCCACCACCAGAGCAATACAGAATTATATGCCACCACAGCAATACAGTTATATATCACCAGCATATCAATACTGATTTATATGCCACCACCACAGCGATGCAGTTATGTCACCAGAACATCAATACAGATTTATGCCACCACAAGAGCAATGCAGATTTACATGTCACAACCATAGCAATACATTTATGCCACAGCACAGCAATAGTTATGCCACAACCAGTGTAATACCCCATTATATGACACCACCAGCGTAGCAAAATACCATTATATGCCACCAACAGAGCAATCCATCATGATATGCCGCCACCACAGTGCCTCGTGCCTCCCACAAAAGCATTATAATTCACAATATATGCCAAAGTGGGACATTTTATACACATTGGTAAATCTGGTAATGGTAGAGTGTCACATTGTGTAACTGATTTGTCACTCCACTTGTATGTGTGCCCATTTGTTGCCCAGATGTATACACTGTGGCATGGATGATGATATTTAGAATAATTTTGCCCAAGTTATTCTAAATATCAACATCCTTACCACATTATATTAAACTGGACTGGGCACTAAATGGGCATACAACATGCAAATATAGTAGCAAATTAGTGTCCACCTCCACATTGTGCTCCATTGTCCACCACCTCCACATTGCCCCTCACTGTCCACCACCTCCACATTGGCCCCCCCATTGTCCATCACCTCCAAAGTCTGTCCACTACCATAATGTCCAGCCCCACTCTGGCCCCCATTGTCCAACTCCACCATGTCCACCACCTACACATTGACCCCCATTGTCCACCACCTCCATACAGTCTGTCCACCTCCATGTCAAGCTCCACTCTGGCCCCCACTATCCAAATCCACATTGGCCTGAAGGGAAGAAGGACTTCTGTAGACACTATGGTGGGATGGGCAGCCTAGAGCTTATAACTGATTTTGGATTACATGTCCCATCCCCCTCAGACAGTCAATGGCTGGCTGAGTATGATGGGATTTGCAGTCCAAAAACAGCAAGGGAGCCACATGTTTCTCACCATACCGTTGGCATACACAACTACAGCTTTTTAGTTTGAGGGCCTCACTGGGAGCAACCATCACATTGTGCAATGCATTTGCATTTTCCTTACGGTCTCCTCATGGTCTCTCTGCTCTCGCACTTCTTCCTCATATGTGCTCTGCTGTAGTTGTCTCCTCTCCTACCGTCCTTGTGTGATGGCAGTCCAACAGAATGGCGCTTTGGACAGGAGACTTACTAGCTGGCTAGCTTGCTCATTTCACATATATCCATGCATTATGGTACTGCGTTGCCATCTGTCCCCGCCATTTCCCATGAATGAACCAGCCAATGAGAGAGGAGCATTGTGACAATATGCTCCTCTCTCATTGTCTGACTTTTTATGTATGGAATGTACAGTGATGAGTCCTTTCAGTCCTGTCCTACTCCTAAGGCACCAACGCACAGCAAAGGCGCTTTTACACAGACACATTCAAAACTGAAATTTATCACTGCACGTATTTGATTTTTCACTGCACGAATGTGCCCACAGACACTTTAAAATAGGCCCTGCTATCAGCCAATAGCCAACCCTCCCAGGGTGTGTCTTTATGTTTGCTTCTGGCTGCAAGAGTGTTCTACTGCGTTGCTGACTCCTGTATATGACCTGGGTTCCTCTGACATCCCTTCTGGCTCCCGGATTGTTCCTGAAGTCGCTGATCTCTGTATTCCTGAGCCCGGCTTGGCTTTTGGTTTACGCTTCTGGATCACAATTTTGCTTTGTTTGCTTTTGTTATTTTAATAAAGGTGTTTTGCATTTTATATTTTCTTGTCTGTCTGGTTCCTGATCCCTAACAGTCTGTGAATATAAGGGAAGTGATGTATGTGAGTCGAACAGTGGAAGGTGAATGTGAACTGAACAGTCGAAAGTGAATGTGAGTCAAACAGTCGAAGGTGAATATGAGGTGATATGTCAAAGGTGAGTGTGAGTGAATCAGGCAAAGGTGAGGGAAGGTGTAGCGTGAGGAGGTGTGTGTTGTGTTGGAGGCTGAAGTCATGTAGGTGGTGAATGGGAGGGTGTAGAGGGAGGAGGTGTGTACTGTGGTGGAGGGTGAAGTCCTTGCAGAGATTGTCACATTAGTCGGTAGATGGTCGATGCCCCCCTGCCCACTCAAGTAAAAATCCCACCCCATAATATACCAATGGGACAGGCAGTATAGAGGAATTTTGCATAACTCCTCCTTCATGCCATCCCTGTGTGCGTGCCAGGGCAGCAGAATTTGTGTCACATTACTTCTTGTTTTAATAGTATAAAAAGTCTGAAGAAGCATTATTTAATGTAAAATGCTATGCTGGTTAAACCTATGGGTATCAAACTTGTAATTTTCATGAGGTAAGCAAAGCTCTCTTGAAGCTTTTCCCTGCATTCCCTGTGCAAGGAGAAGCTTCAAACTGTCAGTTCATCTAGGAAAAGCACCTTCCTTACACTGTGTAGAATCCCTGTCGATGATCCATGGTAGTATTCACCTATCTGATCATGATAGCCAATTAGTACTGGCGAACTGGAAGGTACTCAGGGCCTTCTTTACCGCTCTCCTCAACCGCATATTTTATGATCTTCCAGGTTGAGTGGGATGGCCATTGACTCACTTTAGTCAATGACTTGAATAGGCCTTCAAATGAACCTGAAAGTTTGAAGAATGCGGGTTTTAGGAGGGAGGGAGGAAAGGAAGACAATGAGTGCATTCCAGGTGGCCAACACGGATCACCTATCAGGACTGTATAAGCAATCAATACCAGGTGGCATCAGGAGGGGTCCTGATGCCACACCAACAAGGTATAATAATTAAAAAAGTGGATGTGTGCCAGAGGAGTGTCTCTACATTATCTTCATTTCTGTAGTAGTTACATCCATTTTAGTACAGGCAAGTCAGATTTCAAAAATGTAGGAAAAAATGAGAGATTGTAGTTGGCATAGTTTTCTGCTTCTGGCACCCCCTACATTGTATCAGCTCATACCAGTAGGGTACCAGTCTTCTTGAAAGAGGAGTTGCTAATGAATACAATAAGACATTTCCATTTTTTGGTACCTTTTGAAGGGGTAGAAAAGTAAAAAACATTTGGCATACAAGGTCAGGTTTAAAAAGGTATTTGATGCTGGTAAATGCTACTTTCCAAAATGTTATGTATACCTTTTCATTGTATATGTAATTGTTATGACCATTTTTATAGAGGGAGGCATTTAAAAAATGTGTCAGGTATAGGTTAATGCCCCTGCCACCTCTTATGGTATGCCATACCATATGAATGGGGTAGCATTTTTTTCAGACTGGTAGATACTAAATATAGTAGAAAATTCCATGCTTTCCAAAGATTTGAGTATCTTTGAAGTGGTGGAAATCCATAAAAGAATATATTTGCCTATACTGCTACTTTATGGAAATATTTGTGCACACCAGCCTAGTGGTAGAAACACCTGCTTTCATAAAGATGAATGTTTACATTCAGTAAAAAATAAGGTACCGTTTTTTTTGGGCTAGTACTAGTTACTGCATAGAGTGTAGAATACCATCATTTTGGCATCTTTGGAGTGACTGAAGTATAAAAGTATGTTTTTTGTACCTATAGCACCATATTCTACAAATTGTTCTGCACATTAGCCTAGAGGTAGAAGGCAAATTATGCTGCTAGTTGTCTACTTTCCAGAATGGTATGCTTTGTGTACCTTTTCTTCATTTAAGTTGTTACAAATTATTTTAGAACAGGCAAGTTATCTTTTACAAATGAGAGATTGTAGTTGGCTCAGAATTGTTCTTATGGCACCAACTACAGTATGTCAGCTCATGAAAATCGGGTGCCATTTTTCTCAGGGGAGCATTAGCTAATGGTTGCAGTAGGAAATTCCATAGTTTCAAAGATTTCATTACATTTTGAAGTGTTGGAAACGTAAAGAAATTACTATTTTTTTAATTTAGCACCAACTCCTGGAATTACTTACGCACATCAGATTAGGGGTAGAAAGAAGCAAGTGACCCCATTTTATGAAATGGAATACCTGTTTCAGCAAATGTATGATTTTAGGGGGTCATTTTGATTATAAGGTAATTATGCCTTCAAATTTTGTTTAGTGTATTTTGGTTATCTGTATGAAAATATCAATAAAAATTCTGTTATGCCTTTTTACCAATTTGGGGCTCCAGGTAAGGCCATAAATTTGTGCACCCATACATTTTAGGTCTCCACATCTTCAAGAGATATATGACATTCAAATTTCATACTTTATTCATTATTCTACGCTTGCTTGGGATGTTGTACAATAAATTGTCAGTTTTAAGTAACAAAATTTCCTCACTTCATAATTTTGTGTAGCAAGAAACCTCAACCGTATTCGGATTTGTAAATTAATCCAATTTAAGGAAATGTATTATTCTATATAGTTACTAGTTGAAAAGCCCGTTACACAGGCCACAGTGCCATTGCCAGCCGGTTGCGGGGCAGTCATGCTCTGTATCAGCCGCGGTGAAGGCAGTCTCTACTGTGCATGACTTTGTTGTTACACACATTTTGGCGAATTATTATATAGGATTGATCTGCTTTAGGGTAGTTTTACTATGTATCTATGAAAACACCCTTATTAATTAGGGGGTCTATGCATGCCATGCATGTAGGTAAAAATAATGCATATTTGTTCCTGTTGTCCTTGCAGGATTCAAAACTTTTAAAAATAACTGGAATTGTAAGAAACACATTTTTTGATACAAAGGGTTGAATTCTGTTACAGGTGCTATTTTTATCACTACTTTTATCTCTGGTTTTCCCCGTAGACTTCAGCAGGAAAATGTTTGATAAAACGGGTGTTAACATTTATCTCCTGCAATAGAATCTAGTCCAAAATGTATAATATTACCAAAATAAGTAATCTTTTGTTTTTATGTCATCATAGCGGGTTGCACGATGCAAAATTTACCGCACTTGAGGCATCATGAAAGATTGAACTTCTTTTGAAAAAAATGTAAAAAAATATACATAGTTTTCCATACACAACTAGAAAGTTAGCTACAAAAAAACATACCTAAACAGATTTATAAATTCTTAGTTTTCCATGTATAATTAGAAAGTTGCTACAAGAATCAAACCTACGTAGATTTATAGGAAAAATGCTGAAACTGTTTCAGATCTCCATGACACAAAAATGCCCCAAGCCTCTGGAACTCAAAGGGTTAATCGGTGTTGCCACTTTTCCTGGTCTCCAATGAAGAGATCTGTAGTGTAACCAGAACAGCCAAAAGAAGAGGAAACATCCCATATATATATTTAACAACTACATTATGACTCTTATAAAATTACATGTTTTTACCCTTAAATTTTGTCTTGTTTCTCTGTGATTTTTTTTTTTATTAAATTATTTGTATGCCATTCATGTCCATCAACCCGTTTCCCCAGGGAACTCGGACTGTGACTTTCTTTGGTTAAACTAAAGATGCTTTGTCATTTGCTATAAGAGATCAATCTTTTGTGTGGGGGAGCTCAAAGCAATACACACCAGTCTGGTTCTTAAATAGTTAAGATTATCATGTTCAGTGGAAGGAGCTTTTTCCCTGTGGTCCTGTTAGCAACTATCATGGAGGCCTCCTGTAACTGGGCACTCCTAGTGTAATACAGAAAATGCACTTGTACCACCACCACTTCACCATCGTACTCACAATCTAAATGTCCACTCACCTTTGATATACAACTGGTTCAAAAACATAACCAATATATGGCAAACAGGGATTTTAAATCTGTCCCGATTCGCATAACATTCCTACAAATCAATCAAAAAAGAATTTTAAAAAATCCTCTGAAATAGTAGTAAAGGACTTGATAACGTTTTAATCCTATATAATAATTCGCTAAAACGTGTGTAACACTGCGTCATGCGCAGTAGACACTGCTGTGCACGATGCAGTCATGCGCAGTAGAGACTGCCCGCGCTGCGGCTGATACAGAGCTGCCGCGGGCAGTCTCTACTGCGCATGACTGCCCTGCGACCGGGAGGCAGTGGCACTGTGGCCTGTGTAATGGGCTCTTCAACTAGTATCAAATAAAAAAGATGGCCTTGGTGCCTTGAAACGCGAAGAACTATTGGGCAATTACTGAATTGTTTCGTACACATCTTCTTTATTTGATATTAAAACGTTATCAAGTCCTTTACTACTATTTCAGGGGATATTTTATAATTCTTTTTTGCTTGTTTTAGAGGAATGTTATGTGAGACGGGGTGGATTTAAAATCCCCGTTTGCCATATACCGGTTGTGTTTCTGAAATGGTTGTATATCAAAGGTGAGCCCATTCCATTATAGAGGTATATTGCACTTGCAATTGAATGAGGTTTGTGCCCCTTCTGGTTCTTTGTTTGTATTCCTGGACATGACGTTACATCTGGAACTCACTGACAATGTTATCTTTTGAATCCAGAAACAAGTAAAAAATCATTAGGATTAGGGACCACTAGGATTTTCTGTCCATAGTAAGGTAAGTGGGGGACTATCATTAGGAAGTGTTAATTTCCCCTTTAACCTGAACATTTCTTTTGTAGTCACCCAGAGATACTGTTCCTAGCAATTATCATGTGGAACTGTAGTCAGTGACTCAAGGGGGAGATTCACTAAGCGGTGATGAAGAGCTGATAATATGGAGATGACTAAGATTTCTTCAACTTTGTAGATCTTAGTGAATAGGCTCCATGGAATAACATAAGAACTGGAGAAGTGATAAACTGGAGAAGTCATCTCCACTTTATCACCTCTTTATCTCCACTTAATTAATCCCCCCCAATCTCTTCCACAGAAGAATTAATTATAAAAATATATTTGCCTATTGGAAACTAATTGTTGCAATTGCTATCAGTTTAATTAACTTAGCAGTTTACTGCCCCTTTAAAGAGGAAAATGTGTAGAGATTCTGATGGAAGGTTTTGCATAAATGTTAGATGGGCCACATTAAGCATTGGCCCATATTTTGCTCTCCTTAAAAGGATAGTAATGTTTCAAAATAAAAGCAGCTCCAATTAATCTTCATAGTATTTGTCTCATGGAAAGTGTTATTTCAATACATTCAGAGTTGTAGTTCAAGAGTAATTGAATAATAACGGATCCCCCTCCCGCCCCTTTTACCTAGTCTAAGCCACCTCCCCTCAGATGTGGAATCTGGTCATAAGACAGCTCACAGCAAGGGACAATCTTTCTCTCGTAATGTTTCATATATATATATATATATATATATATATATATATATAATATATATATATATAGGAGTCTGTGTCAGTTGAACTTGCCGGCCTATTGAGTGTCAGTCTGCTAAATATTCTGCCAGTCAGTCAATGATAGAGGCTCAGCCAGCTCTAGAAGGAACTTGGATCCCTAGTGGATCTGTCTTGTCAGTCACATGAAATTTGGGGCTAAATCTCTTTACACACCCCCAGACTCCCTAACACAGAGAACAGCCAGCATAGAAAGGAACTTGAATCACCTGTCTGTCACACAAGATTTTGGGGGTATTTGGGGTATATATTTTTACCCTTCACATTCCCCAGGGTTCTCCAGACACCCATAACACAGAGAACAAATTTTCTGCTGACAATATTTCCTAAACTATCCTCCAACTTCACTTTATTTGCCTATTTTAACTTGCTCAAAAATGGTACTGCTTCCTCTACCTCTTACAAATACAGAATGACCTGGCACCCCTTTCATACTATCCCTGCAGGAAAAGAAGGACATTTTCCACATGCATGGCATTTTTCCGGGGGGGGGGGGCAAAACTGTAATTTGGCCCACAGGCCAGCCCTTCCAGCCCCTATGCTTATTTGGGGGGGCGGGGCAAGTTTAGTGGGGGAGGAAGTGCCCCCTCTTACCACCTTGTGGACACTCTTGGCTACATGGGGGAAAAATTCAGTCTTACAATTGATTTCAATGCTATGAGTTTGATGGGAAAAAGTGGAAAATCGTCACTTTTTGAGAAAAATGTCCCGTTGGAAGGAAGTACCATTTTCTGCCTGTTCTGAATTTGAGGTAAAACATTGTGCCCATACCTAATAATAGAGTTAGTGTTATTATAATTTAAATTCTGACAATTTATACTATGTCAGGAAAATTATGGGCTTAGTTTGTATGGTACCAGAGTGATACATATTTCATCATAGATTGCATTGGTTACCAGGATTGGGTAGGAGTTATGAAAGCTCCATCCCCAGTGGTTGAACTGCAGCATATGTACTGCATACTGCCACATACACCCCACTGTAGGTAAGATTTTAACCCTTTAGGTGCTAGAGGGGTGAAGTGACAACTTTAAAGAAACAAACTATGCATCTGATGCAATAGGAAAGATGGTAATTCTGGAGCATGCAACATCAGAGACAAATACAAATTTCCAGATTTCCACTAATTGAAATGAGATCTCTAGCACACAAAGGTTTAAAATATAAAAATTTATATATGGGAAATGTTTATTTTTATTTCACCCTTGTATTGCAGTTGGTTTGCTCCAGAATTGCTCATCTTTTTTCTTTCTGCATAAGGACCTACGTGGTCAATTTTACAAAGTACTCATATCATCAAATGATAGTTTATGGTGTGGGTACTGAAAGAGTGCAAGTGACAGCTTAACCCCTTAAGGACCCTTGACGTACCAGGACCGTCACGGTCCTTGAACTACCCAAGGACCGATGACGGTCATGGTACATCACGTACTTTTTACTTACATCGCTCTACCGGGAGCGCTGTAAGTAAAAATAGGGCCTGAAATTGACCGCTCCAAGATCGGAGCGATCTCTATCAGGCCCCATAATGACGCGCCGGTACACGTGACAGGTCACGTGTACCGGCGCATCCAAGTGCGCCTGTGCGGTCACTATGGGACTGAAATATCCCATGACCACCAGTCCTTAAGGGGTTAAAGATCATAGTTCTGGGATTCCCTTCTATATTACACCTGGGCAACAATGACATTCCCATTAGGTGGATGAGCTAACTGCCTTGGGCTCATATGTCTGCAATGCTGTTCTCCCAGTGATACATATGGTTTACCCCAGTTCTTCATAATACATAAGCCTCAGTGCCTTCAGAAAGAAACATGTGTTAGTAAATGTACACTGCATGGTATACGATATGTGCCTAATGACCAAGACATTATAAGAGGAGTCATTTTTAATTACTTGCATTCAGCAAACACTGATGTATCTCCCTAAACAGTAATTAGCATGTTAGAAGTAATTTGTAATAATGAATAATGTTAAATGCTTGTCTGATTTGTTTTATTTGTTTGAAATTGTTTACATTAAGGTTCAATTTATTTTACCACTTGGTAATACTGATATAAATAGAAATTGCCTAAAATCAATGTCTGCTTACCAGAGTAGAAATAGAGTATTGGCTTTTATTGCTATCACACAACACCTCTGTGGGAACATTTGCTGATGTAATTATCCCACTGTGGTGGAAGATATATATGTAAAGCAACTTATCCATGAGGTCCAAAACATTAATAAAAAAAGACAAATGACATATGTCTTCAATAATATATGAGGGGCTATCTTAGTCACAATGGTGCCACATCCGCTTTACTTTATAGATCCCTGCCCTACATTAAATACACTTAGCTTAGTTTCCGGTTCCTAGAAACATTTATAGTACATTGGGTCTCTGTGCTTTCATCTGCAGCAGATCAAAATCAATTCTGATAGGGCCAGGCTTTAGGCTGTACAAACTATTCGATTACAGAGGGCACTATCCCTAAGATGAAGCCATGTGGCATAATGATGCTTTATACTCCCAAGTTACAATAGCCCCATAGTAGGAAAGCCACCAGGGGTCATAAGACTGGTGTAGGGGAGGCCCCTGCAGCCCCCACAAGCAGAAAGCTTAAATTAAAATAAATAAATAAATAAATAACAGTACTTTTACTTGCTTATGAAGCTAGAAGTATCCTTTGCACCCAAAGCAAATTCTCCATTTCAGTCTGATTCTCTGTCCTTTGAACTGTTGACATTTCTTTATATATTCATTCTAAATTATTACAATGTTTGCAACTTCATCCTTCCCCTATGTGCACATTCTCACCACAACCTACCACCATAGGAGCCCATTTGATACAGTAACCCCCAACTGCTTTTGCCTCTTCCTCCCTCCTTCCATCATTTGCCTCTTTCCCTCCATCATTCCATATCCGTCTATCTTCTTCATCTCCATTTGCTTCATCTCACCATCTTCATCCTCCATTCCTCCTTCCATTCTCTCCCTCTATCATCTTTCGTTCTCCCTAATCTCTCTCTTTCTCCCTCCCTCCTTCTTCCTTCCTCCAGCTGTGTCTTCCATCTCTCCATCTTCTTCCTCCCTCTGTCTAGCTTCATCCTCCATCTTCTTCATTACTCTACCTCTTTCCTCTTTTCATCAATGCATCCAATTAATCCCTCCATATTCTTCCTTCCTCTCTCCATTTATGTTATTCCTTCCTTAATCCCTACATCTGCTTCAGCTCTTCATTGTCTTACTCTCTCTTTTTTATTCCTCTCTTCTACCGGTCATCTTTTTTCTCCTTCTTCCTTTCCTACTCCCATATATTTACTACCTATCTTATGTTATCCCTCATACCTCTTTTCTCCCACTCTATGCTTTCATTACTGTCCCTTCATGCCTCCTTTCTCCTCTCAATATCACCTTTCTCCCCTTCATGTGGGTCTCTAGATTGCAAGGTATGATATGTCACATGTGTCACTAGATTGAAAGCTCTGATGTGTCATGAGGGTCACTAGACTGACAGCTTTGGTGTCTTACAAGGTCAGTAAATTGCAATATTTGTTGTTTAATGTGGGTCACTATTTAGTGGATCCCAAAACAGTAATCAAGCACCAGTGTTGAAGATTTTCTGGCTATCCTCAATTAAGCACTGGCCATTCAATCATTAGCATAGGAGGAACTGTCTGAATGACTAAGCTACTGATTGGTCCACCTGTGATCATGAGAGAAGATGCTGAATACCTGCATTGTTGGAGTTTAGGTAGCTGGAGGACAGGTTTGGGAACCATTGCTATATTGTGTATGCTCTGCTGGGGCAAGAGGGTCACTACAAATTCCAAGCTCTGTTTCATGTAATATAGTAATTTAGGTTGAAATTGCATACATCCTATTCAACCCTTTACCTATCCCTATCTACCATCGTTGAACCAAAAGAAGGCAAAAAAACCCTCAATACAGCAATTTCAAATTCTGCCTTGAATGGGGGGGGGGGATTCCTTCTTGATTCCAAATGGCAATCAAATTACTACTGGCCCCTTGTCCTTTGTTCTGTTCTGTTAATGAACAGGTCTTTGGCGAGCCCTTTGTATGGGCCCTGAACATATTTATATAGTGTTATCATATCCCCTCTAAGACGCCATTTCTCTAGTGTGTACAAGTTTAACTTTTCTAGCCTTTCTTTGTAAATAAAACTTTCCATTCCCCATACTAGTTTTGTAGCCCTCCTCTGCACTTTCTCTAGTTCCATAATGTCCTTTTTCAGAAAGGGCGCCCAGAATTGAACAGCATATTCTAGGTGGGGTCATACCATGGACCTGTGAGGAGGCATAATAATATCTTCCTCCCTTGAGTTAATACCCCTTTTAATACATGCCAATATCTTATTGGTCTTTGCAACTGCCAGCTGGCACTGCACGCTACTGCTAAGTCTACTGTCTACCATTACTCTGTGGTTCACTACAGATAAATGTTTGATGCAAATATTCGGTTTACTTCTTTTACAGAACAAAAGAGTAAATAATAGTCTTTAACAATATCAATAATTATTTTTTACCAAGAGGGAAACATTTATTTGTGCACTTGTGTGTGTGTACATGGGAGATTAGGGTCTAGTGTGCTTTAGTCAGTTTTCACACAGGGTAACCAAAATCCACAGAGGAGCAGCAAATCTACCCAAATTTCCATATACTGCTACTCTGCCCTGTCTGAACTCATGGGAGGGCTTACCCAGAAAAAGGCTAAAGAATAAACCCAGGATTTCCAGTTAAAGATTTCCAAAAATTTGAATTTAATGTTTAATAAAAAATAACTATAACTATTGTAAGTCTGTATCCAAATGCCATTGCAGCAGTCTGAGTATAGATCAATGTAGGCAAACATAATTCATGGTATTAAAAGGAAGCAGTTTACTTCTCAGTATCTTCTATGGTTGAGGTATTTTGAGTGTGTATTTTGTGTACTTGATCAATCATTTGGTATGACAGATGCATGTTTTTAAAATATAGTTAGATCAAAAATGGTATACCAAATTCAGTGTAGAAAAGTACCCTCTTTTTTATACAACTACAAAGGTTCCTTGTTTTTCGATTGATTGTGTACTTGATCAACCAAGTGCAAATAATGATATATCCTGGTCAAAATAATCACTCAAATGTTTGACCATGTAATTCAAACTTTGATTGCCTTACTGATGGAAACAAGGTCTACTAGAGGGAATATATGATAGCAATTTTGTACTAAATCAGGGGCGCTGGAATTAAGATTTCTGTCCCTATGCCTGTGATAGTTAATGATCCAAGATAACCGCACTCACAGGACTTCTTAATAGAGAAGAGCAGATCAAGTTTATAGGTTGAGAAAGGCCCAAAGTGGGGTCAAAACGTTGATGACACAATAAACTTGATCTGCTCTTCTCTATTAAGAAGTCCTGTGAGTGTGGTTATCTTGGATCACTAATTGTATGTATTATTGACCTGGCATCCAGGCTATTTGTCCCTTTACACTGGAGAGTGCATTCAGTGGATTAAAAGTCCAAATTAAATTAACCCTTTAAGGACGGCCGATTGCGCATGCGGCCATCACTTAAGGACCACGGACTGTTTTTTTTTTCCTCTTCCGGTTCAGGGCTCCCCGAACGGTGTGCAGCCACGAGAGGAGGCCTTGAATTCCATGACGGTCCTGGCACGTCATGGGTCCTTAATTCAAATCTACTTGTGATGTGCCAGGCCTGTCAAGAGTTGTTAAGGGGTTAATGGGGATTTCAATTTCTACTCTGAGGTAGAATTGGTGCCAGAATTGCCCCTCTGTGTAAGACAGAAATGAGGAGCAATTTGAGACAAACCAACTGAACCATAGGGGAGAAATAAATATCCACAAAACATCTTATTGATTTACTGGGGGGAGGGGTAACCCCTTGAATGCTAAAGAAGTTTCCAACAAATTGCTTTACAAGGTTGGAGACCTGTCTAGCATTTAAGGGTTTAACAGCCCCATGTAAATAAATGAGAAGTTTAACTGTCCCCTTTGGGGCTGTTAATCTGATCCAGAATTGTTCCTCTTTTATTCTGTTAATAAAGCCCTTGAGCTGCATTATATATATATATGGAAGCTATTATTACATTTATATTTTCTCTCTACATAGTGTAAGAGAATCTACTGCTCTTCTGTACGTAACAACTGTGTACCATTTTCCACCTGTGTCAGTGTTCTATTACAGTGAGCTGGAGATCCTCTGACGGTTTCCCTTGTGTAATGAAGCGTGCAGGTAGCATCAAGGAAATCCATTCTGGGACAAACCAGCTGCCCCATATTTAAGTGGTCCTACTTTTAACCCTTTGAGTACCAGAGGGGTACACAACGCATTGCGTTGCATACCCCTCTGGCACTCAAAGGGTTAATGGAAAACTGGAGAAAATCAATTGAAGCACAGGGAACAAATAAAAATTACCACAATTCCCACTGATATAAATGTGGGTTTTATACTCTTCAGCGTTAGAAATATCTCCAACTCACTGACAGCAATGGACACCACTTTGATGTGTGCCTTGGGCGAGGTTCATTCTTTCTGCTTGACGGCTCTGAATTGTAGCCCTCATCACACCACACAGCTTACTTCCAATGTTCCAGCTGGGAGCACTTTCCAGAGGTATGACTAATGGGCTGATCACATCTGTGTTAAAGGGATAGTAACACTTTAAATGTAAAATATAAATATATATAGTAGTGTTTATCCCCCTGATTAAAAGTACTCCTAATGCTTAAAGGTGTTTTATTCAAAAGTTATTACAACTCAAACTTGAATTTTTAGGTGCAGTATCACAGTCACCTTAAATTGTACAGTGGTGCTGTTGCTACACCATCCTATGGATAGTCCTGGTCATGTGACCAGAAAACTCCATAGATAGAAGGCACCAATAGTGCCTTTTATCCAATATAACACTACTAGTTGAACAGCCCGTTACATGGGCCACAGTGCCACTGCCAGCCGGTCTCGGGGCAGTCTTGCGCAGTAGAGACTGCCCGCGCCGTGGCTGATACAGAACTGGACGCTCCTCCGGAGCACCCCGCTCTGTATCAGCAGCGGCATGGGCAGTCTCTACTGTGCATGACTGCAGCACACTCAGCAGTCTCTACTGTGCAGGACTGCATCGTTACACACATTTTAGCGAATTATTATATAGGATAATATAAAAGAGAAAATATTACACTCAAATTTGGATGTAGTTGGTGGGCACATATGTGCAACATTCAGGCATGCAGAGAAAACGCATCTCTGCTCGGGCAGTTCCGCCTGCAGCTGGATCAATGAAACACCTGTCTTCATTTAAAGGGATAGTAATACTTAATTATTGCTAATCCCTATATTAAAATAATATTAAAAATAAAAGTATTGTCCCCAGTGTCATCTCTCAAACCTTTATAGTTTGAGAGATGATCGCTCCTAAAGTTGCCCTCTCCCT
This sequence comes from Rhinophrynus dorsalis, assembly GCA_037306005.1. Lineage (NCBI taxonomy): Eukaryota > Metazoa > Chordata > Amphibia > Anura > Rhinophrynidae > Rhinophrynus > Rhinophrynus dorsalis. The sequence continues at coordinate 566,017,692 of CM074719.1, read as the reverse complement.
CCCCCTTCCCTGTAGTCAGCGTTCTAGCTGACTGCAGGGAAGCTAGTCGTACGACTTTCAGGTGGCTCTGCAGCAGAGCCAAGATTGCGTTAATAAAAAATAAATCTTTCACACGTAGCAAACACACGTAGAAGACCGTTTTAGTGAAATATTTTTTTTTTTTATTAACACGATCGTGGCTCTGCTGCAGAGCCGCCTGATGATCGTAAGACCGGATTTCCCTTTAGTCAACTACAATGCTGACTTCGGGGAAGGGGGAGGGAGAGGGCAACTTTAGGAGCGATCATCTCACAAACCATAAAAGTTTGAGAGATGACACTGGGGGCAATACATTTATTTTTAATATTACTTTAATATAGGGATTAGTAATAAGTAAGTATTACTATCTCTTTAAGATAATATTTATTGGAAATAAAAAAGTAAAAAAGATTTAAAGCATGGTATGCATTTTGCAGCATACATCACTGCTTTATCAAGCATGAATATGAAATGAAAAAAAAAAATTTTGCCATCTTCTTTCTTTTTTGTTCTATTTGTATAAATGTGGTACTCCTTTGGGGAGTTTTTGATAGAAGCGCAGCCTCATACCATCTTCTTCTGATGCCTATAGACTAAGACCTTCTTAGCTGGTCTGTACATACGTGTTGTATCAGCAATTATTTTTGTGAGTGAATTTTCACTGGTGGTGGTGTTTGGGGACCTCCAATATTTTCAAAATGATTATACTAGGAGCGCCTAATTTTTCCACCTTTTATTTTTTTGTTTGTTCTATAAATTTCCATAGGATGGTGTAGCAACAGCCCCACTGTGCAATTTCAGGCCACTGTGATACTATGCCTAAAAAAAACTAATTTAAGTTCTAAAAAATGTTAAATAAAACAAATCTCAGCAGTGGATATTCCCTTGTTTTACTCAGTGGGATAAACCCTACAAGATATATTATTTTTAAATTGTAAGTATTAATATCCCTTTATCCCTATCCTATATGACTGTCTGACTCCCTCACTGGCTACCATTGAGTGATAATAATCTGTTGGAGTATATATTCCGTGCCAAACACACTATTCCAAAAGGTTTACTAAACGATACTGGCCAGTTTCTAATAACTCACTGCCCATAATTCCCTTTTAGTTCTATGTTCTGTATTCTGCTTTCTGCCATATATTTTTAGACACCCCTCAGACCTGGATTTACATCTCAGGGATTATCATTTTATTAGCAACTATTTGAACAGCCCGTTACACGGGCCACAGTGCCTCTGGCAGCCGGTCGCGGAGCAGTCACGCGCAGTAGAGACTGGCCGCGCCACTGCCGATACAGAGGAGCGCCCAGCTCTGTATCAGCCGCAGCGCGGGCAGTCTGTACTGCGCGTGACTGCCGCACGCGCAGCAGTGTCTACTGCGCATGTCGGGCGTTACACACAACTTAGCGAATTATTATATAGGATTATGAATGACCACATCTCAATCCACTGCATGCCTCCAGCGGAGCACTACAGCAGCCAGAAGCAAAGCAAAGCAAATACACCATGAAAGCAGCAACTTACTGTGTAATACATTATAACATGCTACCAGCAAGGCAATGCATCAATACAGAATGAGGTGAACTGTGTAATAAGTAAATCCAACCCATACTCACTTATTCAACCTCTCTGTCAACCGGCACCTTCCCATCCTCTTTGAAACATGCACTAATCACACCCATCTTAAAGAAACCACCCAGGACCCAAACTCACTTTCAAACTACCCTCCCATTTCTTTACTCCCATTTGCCTCCAAGCTCCTCAAACATCTTGCATATAACCAGCTCACTAAATTCCTCTGCTCCCATTCCCTGCTAGATCCCTTGCAATCTGGATTCCGCCTTCATCACGCTACTAAAATTGCCCTTACTAAAGTGGCCAACGACCTGTTCTCTGCAACGTCAAAAGACCACTACTCCATACTCATTCTCCTGGACACAGTGGATCACCCACTCCTCCTCCAAGGTCTCCACTCCCTAGGTCTCTGTGACACCACCCTCTCTTGGTTTTCATCATATCTCTGCAAACGCTCCTTCAGTGTCTCCTACTCAGGCTATACTTCTCCACCCCTCTCACTGTCTGTCAGAGTACCACAAAATTTAGTCCTGGGCCCCTTGCTCTTTTCAATTTACACCTCATCCCTTGGCAAACTAGTAAACTTCTTTGGGTTTCACCATCTTCTCTATGCTGATAGCACTCAAATCTATGTTTCTTCCCCACATCTCTCCCCTTCCCTCCTGTTCCAGGTACCTTATTGTCTGTCTGCTGTCTCTTCCTGAATGTCCTCCCATCAACTCAAACTTAAACTTAGCAAAACAGAACTCATTATTTTCACCATGGAGAGTGTTATTTCAATACTGTCAGAGTTGTAGTACAAGAGTAATTGAATGATAAAGTATCCCTCTCCCACCACCTCAGATGTGGAATCTAGTCCCTTGACCGGACAGATCACTGCAAGGGACAATCTTCTTACTGTGAGCATAAGGAAAACCCTGCCCCCCTTGACAGGGTTTTCCTTATGATCACTGAAGATTGTCCCTCTCTGCGATTCATCTGGACAGTCTTGCTGCTCTGAGGTGAGCAGTGTTACATCAGTAAAAGGGGCAGGAGGGGAATACTTTATCATTCAAATACCCTTGAACTACAACTCTGACAGTATTGAAATAACACTCTCCATGGACAAAATACTATGCAGATTAATTGGAGCTGCTTTTATTGTGAAACAATACAGTCCCTTTAACAATACATCTAGCATACAGTTTGATTTAAACATTGCATGAATTAAATGCAGATGCCAAGGATCTTCATACATTTCCACACATAAAGGTAATGAGTAATTGATCCCAAGCAGAGAATGTAATCAGGATATTTGTATGTGTTTCCCTGACCTCAGTCACCCCATGACAGAATGGACTTCTTTATGGTTTCATTGTACAGTAGAATATAACTACGCTTCTATCTTCAGAACAAATAATGCAACATCTCCATATTATTGGGCTGCCAGGGTGAGTCACATCTCATTGCAGTATTATATCAGTGCATCAGCTATGCTTGGTATGTACAGGAAACATGGTTTATCTCTGACTACTTGGTGTAGGAGGGATGCCACTGGAGGTGAGACACAGCAGGTTTCCAAATGGATTAAGGGATAAAAGACAGAAATTATACATAGAATCCCAAACAGACTGTAGGGAATTATTTACTTATAACCAAGTATTCCATTCATGTGTCTTCCACTCACAAATTAAATTATCACAGATCAAAGTAAAAGAATCAATGTACTTAAAACACTGAAACCTTCTTCTCGAAATATTACATATAATAAATATTAACCCCTTGGAGGCTTAAAGGAACAGTATTACTTCATTTTAATGAAGTTTTAAAATTCTGCATATTAAAAAAATAAATGACGGAAGTCTCTCAGACGTTACTAGTTTAAGAGATATAAGCTTCTAAAGTTCCCACCCGTTTTACACACGTCAGCGCTCTGACAGATTGAGATCCTGGTCCAAGGACCAGACGGCTCTTCAGCAGAGCGAAGTAGCATTATCCACAAAGAAATTCGTCATTAGAACGGTCTACAAAGTGTGCCCGGTTTGAGGCATTCTGGAGTAAACCAACTGCACCGTACAGGAAAAATACAAATTCCTGTTAAATGAAATTGGTAGTTTACCCCCTTGAATTCTAGAGAGGCTTCACAATGCATTGGGGACCTCCTCTAATAATGAAGGCATTAAAAAGATCTGTTCAAGTGCATGGGAATTTAGGAATGTTAATTGTTAGAGACAAACTGAGGAAACAATTGTACCTGCACTGCACTTGTTCCTGCTTATTCACAGTACAGAGAATGTTACATGTTCCACATGTTCTAGAACAACGGAAGGCAAATCTTTCCATTCAAAGCAAATTTAGAGTTAGAATCTCACACATTCACGCATACCCCGCCCCCCCCCCCCCGATTCCAGAGCCTCTTATCACAGAATCAGAGTAGTACAGTCATCAAACTGTCTCACACAAAATTTTTTCCTAATTTGTATTTTAATGGTGGGACTTGAATGTCATCACTGCTCAAGAAAATGACAAATGTATACCTTCAAATCGAAGGTAGGGGTTCCCCACGTCCCCCAGTAGCTTCTGTCTTTCCCATTGCCCCATCCTGAACTTCAAGGGGTCAACATAACCAAGACATGGTGATGTCATCACATCTTGCCGACCCCATCAAGATCAGGAGATGGAACTGGGAAAGACAGAAGCCAGTTTAGGATTTAGGGGTCCTTCTTAGCGTCAGATTTAAGGTATACATTTCTCGTTTAAATAGAAAACTTGGACTACATCAAGTTGGTCAGTGTACTGTATTATGCCCACTTCTACTCAAAGGGTTTAGAATACACCATCCTATGGACTGTCCATAGGATGGTGTAACAACAGCGCCATTATTCAATTTCAGGCCACTGTGATATTGCACCTAAAAAATTCGAATTTGAGCTGTAATACCTTTTGAATAAAATACCTTTCGGCAGTGAGAGTACCCTTTTTTTATAAGCACTACAATATATATTTTTTTACATATTAATTATTACTATCCCTTTAAGAGAAAAGAGTAGCTTTTTTACCAAGCAAGTTGTTGTAATATATTGTCACTGACAAAGAATTAAAGAAACATATTTATGATTTATTAAAAACATACGATTTGCTATTATTTGAAGGCTCAACTTGCCCAACCTGAATAAGGGGGCACATATATAACTGACCACCTAGTTTGTTTAAAACCGAACAGATAATATCACATATTTTAACTTTTTGTGTGTGTTTGTGTGTGTGTGTGTGTATGGGTGTTTGTGTGTGTGTGTATGGGTGTTTGTGTGTGTGTGTATGGGTGTGTGTGTGTGTACTGTGTGTGAGTGTGTGTGTATGTGTGTGTGGGTGTGTGTGTGTCTGTGTGTGTGTGAGTGTGGGTGTGTGTGTATGTGTCTGTGAGTGTGTGTGTGTGTGTGTGTGAGTGAGTGTGTGTTTGTGTATGTGTGTGTGAGTGAGTGTGTGTTTGTGTATGTGTGTGTGAGTGTGGGTGTGTGTGTGTGTGTGAGTGTGGGTGTGTGTGTGTGTATGAAAGTATTTTACCAAGAAGTATACATTAAAGTGGATGTATCACCTGTGCACAACATCCTCTAAGTAGTTAGGTGACACATCCAATAGCATTAAAACGTTATTATTATGTTTTTTTAAGCTTCCTTTTGGTTTAAATGTAACTTACAAAAGTATCTGCTGCAGCCACTTCCGGGTGACTGCAGTTCTCTGCGGTTCTCCACTGTTACAGAGCTCTGCCTCTGCTCCCCTCCCTCCTCCAATGACAGAGGCGTCTGTCAGTTAACTGGAGCGGTCTCATTGGCAGAGATCAATATCTAGCCAATGAGAGTGCTCCAGCTTACTGACAGAAGCCTCCGTCATCGGAGGAAGGAGGAGAGCAGAGGCAGAGCACTGGGCTGCAGTCTATATGGAAGTGGCTGCAGCCCAAACTTTTATAAGTTACATTTATGCCAAATGAAAGCTTAAAAACAAATAATAATAACGTTTTAATGCTATTGGATGTATCACCTAAATATTTAGAGGATGTTGTGCATAGGTGATACATCCATTTTAAAATTGTCTCTCATTTTCAATTATGTCTTGGACTCATTTTATCTACCTCCAAAGGGTAAAAGGCTGGCTTGACTTTGCAAGGACTAGAACCTGTGACCCCAGGGTTTGAACAGACTCTACAGATGCAGATTAATCAACTAAACTATCTCACTAACGTCTGTCAAAGACAAGACTTCCATGTACACTTGTGCTTGCACACAGCTATGTGTGAATGTTACAATATACCTAATACTATAATAATAAAATCATAGTTTAAACAAGTCAATCCCTTTAAAAAATCTTTAACAAATATAGAAAAACACCAAATCTCATTAGAAAAACATCAATAACATATAACAAAATACAATGTAGACAATGCAACAACCCTTCTTGCAGAACTATAAGTCAAGAGTAGAATCCACAATAACAAGCCACTTGATGTAAGCACAAAGTGTCCAGTTATGATACATGTAAAATAAGATGCCAGTACTTATCTTAATTTTTATGTATGGCTAAATGGAGATAATGCAGATGAAAGTAATACAGATGAAGATGGAATGATGTTATTTCACTTCTTCAAAAATAAATGCATATAACATTCACACATCAGCTCAGTGATGCAGTTTCCATTCAGGAGACATATACCCTATACAAATACAGATTCTGGAAGAGAAATGTCCAAAGTACCCAAATCTAAAAGCAATGTTTATCTGAATAACGTCAATCCTTCCAAGATACATTTCTAATTCAAAAGTGCATGTCAGCCTCCCGGTCCTGTTAGCCCTGTTCTGCCACCCTTCTCTGATCTGTTGTGCCATTATTAAAGATGCTGTCCTCCAATATTACCTTATCAGCTCTTCCTTACCAACTTAGCACTTCAGTCCATCTTGGTTGTCATTATATATGGATCTGTCCCAAGATCCAAGTAAGAGTACACAATAATTAAAGGGATAGTAATACTTCGTTTTAACTTTATTTTATTTTGTAGGCGGGAGGGGGAAACTTTGCTTGTGAATATCTCATAAACCATAAAGGTTTGAGAGATAAGACTTATATCATTCTTCATGTTTTTTTAATGCCTACAAAATAAAATAAAGTTAAAACGAACTATTACTATCCCTTTAAGCACAGCTAAACCCAGTCAAGCACAGTATCTTGAATGCATACAATAATGATGTCTTAGCATCCCATGGGACTGATGTGCGGATTACTAGCAGGAGGCATGACAGAGAGCAATACTTACTGGAATGAAGGTTTGGTACAATTGTCCTAATCCAAGTAGTGCAATTTCCAAATGCAATTGAGATTGTTACATTTTATGTCAAAATGTTGAAATCTTTAATATTAATAATAATAATAATAATGTGTCTGCTCTGTATGTTTGTATTCTGTAGCTACATGTCCTTGTATGTTGACATTATGGGATTCTCATGTGTCAATATCAATCCTTTGTTATTCACATCTACTTCTCTGCTGCTAATGAATGAAATATTATCTTCCTGTCCTCGCGTTTCTCTAATCCTTTGCCTACCTTATCAGTTTGGACACTATAAATAATGATGATGAGGATAGTAATTAGTTCCGGATGTGTGACCTGCAAAATCAGAGATTTACAGTATCTGGTTACCAACAATATTATTATCAAAAAGGATATTTCTTATATAAACTAATAGGATATTTTCCTTTGATAAATAAGGACCCAATTATTTTTCACTAGTATATCCACAGTTTTGCAGTAAGGTGGATTTAGTAGTGACCTAGGGCAGAATGTAAGAAAAGTGTGCATGCACTGAAGGCATTTTTTCTGCACAGATAGATATTGCGCATATTCTAATCCAGGAAGCCGTATACTGAACACTTCTAGAATTTCACATAAAAAAGTAGCTTTTACGACAACACTTCACAGACGTTTAAGCCCATCACGACAAGTGACTTACCAGGTACGTCCCGCAAAAACTGTCACTTAGTGACAGAGGACGTACCTGGTAAGTCACGGAAGTCATTCGCTAGAATAACGAAAAAAAAAACTCCATTGTTAAGTGCCGGCCGCGTGCGCCCGCGGCCGGTCACTAAGGGGTTAAAATCGTTTGCAATAGCACTTGCTGTTCCATTCAGATTTGTTAATCCTGACTACTCCCACAAAAAATATTTGCAGCTGTTCACTAATCTTGATGAGCAATTCAACAAAACCATGTGTAAACTTATTCAGTAATGGTTTTCACACTCAGAATAGCACGTGCGCACGTTTCTTGCATTCTGCCCTTAGTTCATACTTAATTTAATAATCATTCATTATGAAAAACAATTATGATACATTGTAGGGCTTTTTTTTCCCACGTCTGCTGCTGTTGCATTCAAAATTATTATCCCATACGTTTTTGTTTGCTGTCTGGATAACTTCTGGTCCCTGACTGTAATTCTCAATACACCGCAATAAAAACAGCAACATCAACTGGTGACTTGTCATAAAATCCTGTTGATTAATTAACTAGGATGTTTGTAGGAAGCCGTCATTCGCAGTAGCGACTGAGAGAGTTCGGCCAGTCTCTACTGCACATGATTGCAGTGCGTGAGTGAGGGACACAAGACTGCATCTCGTTGAGCAGTGAGGTAGCTGCCTCTTGACCCTTTGAGTGCCAGAGGGGTACACATCGCATTGCAAAGCAATGCATTGCGTACCCCTCTGGCACTCAAAAGGTTAACATTGTCCTGACCTTGGCCCGTGTACACAGACTTTTACACTAGTTTGGATTATAAATTAATAATAATTTTGAGCGGTAATAACTTTTGAACATTATACAAAGCGATGGATGGGATCCCACTCAAGGCTTATCTTTGGGTAGCTTCCCAGATTTTTAATCAAACAGTTAACAGGAGAAATCTTGTTTTACTTGGCAGGACAAACACGACAGACAACACATGCCTGTTCATTACAGAACATTAACCTTTTAAGGACGAGTGAGATATACAATACATTGTGAAGTAATCCACTGCCAAAACCTCTGGCCCATATAAGGTTTAGTGTTGCTTTAAAAACTGTTGTTCATTTTGAAGGTTAAGCGAATGAAAAACAGACTTTATCTCCTTGGATGCTAGAGAGGACTCCATCGTATTGCAAAGCAGTACATCAGAGACTTCTCTAGTATCCAAGGCCTTAAAGGGATAATAATTAGGGATGAGCGAGCACCCCGATGCTCGGGTGCTCTGACCGAGCACCCCCTGATGCTCGAGTGCTCGGCCGAGCACCCGAGCCCCATTCAAATGAATGGGAGCACTCGAGCATTAAACCAGGCACCCCCTGCTCTGATGAGCGGAGGGTGCCTGGTCAATGTCCCCCTTCATCTCCGCTATGCCCCTCTTCCACAATGTCCCCCTTCATCTCCTCTATGCCATAGAGGAGATGAAGGGGGACATTGTGGAAGAGGGGCATAGCGGAGATGAAGGGGGACATTGTGGAAGAGGGGCATAGACTCTATGCCCCTCTTCCACAATGTCCCCCTTCATCTCCGCTATGCCCCTCTTCCACAATGTCCCCCTTCATCTCCTCTATGGCATAGGAGATGAAGGGGCACATTGTGGAAGAGGGGCATAGCGGAGATGAAGGGGGACATTGTGGAAGACGGGCATAGCGGAGATGAAGGGGGACATTGTGGAAGAGGGGCATAGAGTCTATGCCCCTCTTCCACAATGTCCCCCTTCATCTCCGCAATGCCCCCTTCATCTCCGCAATGCCCCCGTACCTCCATTCCCTGGTGGTCCAGCGGAGCGTCTTCGGATCTGTGCCTCTTCCGGCACAGATCCTCTTCACCCGAACATGTCGGGCGAGCACATGGCGGTACTCGTACGAGTACCGCCATGTGCCGAGCAGAGCGATGCTCGAGCCGATCCGAGCATCGGCCGAGCACGCTCGCTCAACACTAATAATAATGTTTCCCAATAAAAGCAGCTCCAATTCATAGAAAGAAAGCCTTGCTAGCAATCACAGTCATTCAATGCTACTTGACTAGCTGGCTATAGATTTCTTCCCAGAGTCTAGGAAATAGTACTATGACGAAAAATGGATATGTATGTAAGATATCAACACATCTTAAAGGAATAGTAATGTTTCACAATAAAAGCAGCTCCAATTAATCTTCATAGTATGGATGGAGAGTGTATCAGAGTTGTAGTTCAAGAGTAATTGAATGAGATATTATCCCCCTCCCATCCTTTTTACTGAAGTAACACTGCTCACCTCAGAGCAGAAAGGTGGTGTTCAGATGGCTTGCAGAGAGGGACAATAGCATAAGGGAAAATCCTGTCAAAGAGGTAAGGGTTTTCCTTATACTCACAGTAAGAAGATTGTCCCTTGCTGTTATCTGTCTGGTCTATGGACCAGATTCCACATCTGAGGGGAGATGGTTTACACCAGGTAAAAGGGGTGGGAGGGGAATACTTTATCATTCAATTACTGTTGAACTACAACTCTGACAGTATTGAAATAACACTCTCTATGGCCCAAATACTATGAAGATTAATTGAAGCTGCTGTTTTTGTGAAACATTACTATCTCTTTAACTCCTTGAATACCAGAGGGTTATGCATTGCACACCTCTCTGGCCATCAAGGGGTTAGAGGAATAGCAATGCTAAATCCATGTTTTATACGAAAGAGTATGTTTAACCCATTAATGATCGGTGGCATCCACCATTTGTTTTTCCGGAAGGACCAATGATGTTCCTGGCACGTCACGTACTTGGTGCTTACAGCCCTCCTGTGCTACTCCAGAGCTCCAATAACTTAAACATAAACCAGATACATATCTAAATGTTTACATGAATTTATAGTAATTAAGATACTGTAACTTAAAACTGAGTAAAACAAACATATTTCTACTGCTACAGATGCTTCAGTCAAAAGTTATTACAGAGAAAACTCACATTTTTTATTTTTGTTGCCATTGCTTTTACTATCTGTGTATCATATAATGCAAGCTTTCCATAGATGGATGTAACAACAGTGCCACCTGGGCACCACAACATCTTGAACTCACTCAAAAATATCAATGTATCTGTAATAACTTTTGAAAGCAACATGTCTACAATATATTTTCCAGTAATTAGGGTTTACTCTCCCTTTAAGAGTCCTCAGTTCAAGCTGTGTAGTCCTGATTCTTGACCAAGGATTTAACCACACAAAGTTATCAAATGCATTGTTACAAAATGCACCGCATAGCTCTCTGGCACTTTTAAGGGTTAAGGAACACTAATGCTTTCTAATAATAAAACATAAATTATCTTACACTGAAGAGAATCTCAATGGCCACACTGGATCATTTCTGTAGGAAAACAAAGCACTGGGCATCCCTCTGGTGCTTGATGGGTTATGTTGTATCAGATAGCATGGCCATGGAAGCAGACATTATGCTTTGTTGCAGGACTCTAGAATGCCGGATTCCCCCAAACCAAAGATTCCTTCCTTCATAGAAAATATGTCAGAGGAGTTTGGGGTCCTTGAGTAAATTGTGTTTGCCTCCATTTACACGATATCCAAAACTAATTAAGATTCGGTGGGAGGAACAGTACATGTAGAGTCAATTCATATTGGCCAATGGGATTTTCTATCTAGATTAAGGTTAGTGGAAATTTAAGGAATGGAAGCTTATTTAAGGAATGGAAAAGAAAACAGTTTCCCCACTAGCCTACACAAAAACATGCAATCTAATACATTTCTAAACATCTCTCAAGGTTACAACCTGGCTATACATGGTACTGTAGTTTTAGTGTTCCATTATGTTGTCTCAGACATTTATCTGGTCTAGTTTAGAGAGAACATTTGCCTGTCAGTTCTAAATGTATCATCATTTTATAATAGGATTATTAGAACAGGGAATAAAGCTATAAGCTTGAGAGATATAGACACAGAAAAAGTGCAAATTAATTACATGCCAAAATACCACTAGATTGTGTAATAAAATGAGAATTAATGGAATTTGCTATTCTTCCAGAAGCAGTATCATAAACTACTGTACATTATGCATTCAAATAAAGTGAAGTATCTAATTTTGTTTCAGTGACAAGAATGCATCAAAGTCAAGGAGTATTGTATAGGATTGAAAAAAATGTAAAATGTAGCTGCGTGAAGGAATAGGGAAAATGCTGTATTTCTTTTGTGATGTTTGGTGAATTAATTTGTGTACTGCATAGTTGGCATATGAGTGTGCATGTGTATGTGAGATAAAGTATGAATGTGTGCATATATACGTGTTTGATAAAGTATGAGTGTGTGTATGTGATGACTTGAGATGATGTACAAGCGTGAGATGATGTATTAGTGTGTGCATGTGATGTGTATGATTTATGAGTATACTAGTTGAAGAGCCCGTTACACGGGCCACAGTGTCACAGCCACCCGGTCGCGGGGCAGTCACGCGCAGTAGAGACTGCCCGCGCCACGGCTGATACAGAGCTGGACGCTCCTTCGGAGTGCCCAGCTCTGTATCAGCCGCGGCGTGGGCAGTCTCTACTGCGCATGACTGCAGCAGGCGCAGCAGTGTCTACTGCGCATGTCGTGGCATTACACACAATTTAGCAAATTATTATATAGGATGCATGAGATGCATTTATGAGTATATGCATGTGAGATTATTTATAAGGGAGTGTATGAGATGCATGTGAGATGATGTATGAGTTTGTACATGTGATGCATGTGAGAGGAAGTATGAGTGTGTTCATGTGAGATGATGTATGAGTGTGTGCATGTTGCACACGTGAGATGATATAAGAATGCATGCACGTGTGCTTGTGAGATGATGTATGAGGGAGTGCATGTGTTTTGTGTGAGTTGATGTATGAGAGTGCGCATGTGATGCATGTAAGAGGATGTATAAGTGAAGGCATGAGATGCATGTGAGATGATGTATGAGTGTGTGCATGTTGTGCATGTGAGATGATATATGAGTGCATGCATGTATACTTGTTAGATGATATATGAGGGGGTGCATGTGTTGTGTGAGTTGAAGTATGAGAGGGCATATGTGATAAGTGTGAGATGATGTAAGAATGTGTGCATGTGAGATGATGTATTTTGCTTGAGAAATGATGTATGAATACGTGCATATGAGTATGTGCACATGATACATGTGAGATGATGTATGAAGGGGGATCATGTGAGGTGATACGATGCATCAATGCATCCATATACTCATGTGATATGATGTATGAATATGTGGATATGATGTGTTCTTTCATACATGCATTTGCACAGGAATGTTAAGACCACTAAAATCAATGGGTTTATTCTTCCAGTTTAATTTTTTCAAATTTTCTTCAGCATTTTCCTTCTCGGGAAATTCCACAGAAAGGAGAAACATGTCTCCATGGGAAGAAAGCTAGACCTCCCGCCCAATACTATTATAGGAGGAGGAATAATGCACCTGGACACTGATTCCCCTTCCCCAACTTTCATCCATGATGTGATGCAATTAACCTGAGAACAGGGATCAGTCTTAGCTGTCAATCAAAAATCTTTTAGCCAATATTGTTCTTTTTCTGTGATTTCAGCCAATTCTGTGGCTGATTTTCTAAGGAAAAAACTGTGGGGAGATGCATTAGGGTTCAATGTAGTGATGTATTTTTTATTTTTTTTTGGCAATATGATCAGAACAATTAGGTATACAAGGGGAGGGGGAGAGACATTGATCATTAGCATATAATACTGTAATAAAATGTGTTTTTATTCTAGTCCAGAATACAGTAATAAATGCTGTGTGAACAATGGAATAGTAATTTGGACTTCATTTGTATATCAAAGTAAGTCCAAAATGCATATAAGCAGCACCAGATGTGAATATGTCGCAGCTGACAATGTTTGGATACAAGTATATGTACAAATACCTACGCCATATAGATGGTTTCTGTAATTCTGTACAAACACGGTGGTGGTGTGGGGGAATCATGAAAGAAACTACGTAATGGCTGCCTGTTCAGATGCCTGCTGTGCGTTATATTCTGTGCACCTGATCCGCAGCATGTGACACCTTATCTACAAAAGAAAACTAAACTAAATCAAATACACCATAAGAGAGAAATAAAAATTCCCCAAATGCCCACTGATTTAAATTGTATTTCTACCTCTTAACCCTTTCAGTGCCAGAGGGGCAGGTCCGGCCCAAGACATTGTGCTGCCTGGGCCCAAGGATGAAATGCCACCCCCCCCCCCCAAACCAAAACACTCCCACACCCACGCGAGAGCCTGACCTCCAATTTCTACACTGAGCACATACGTCTAACTTTTAAACATAAATCAATATTAATTAACCCTTAATGTCAATGATAGAAGCATGTTTTATGAATGTTTTCAGGTTTGTTAGATTAACTAAACATGCTTTTCTCATTGATTGACAACATTAAGGGTTAATATCAGCTGTTTAAAATATAACAATATGTGCTTAGTGAACTTAGAATTTCAAAAATTATGAAATTCCAAGTCCAGTGGAAGTTATTACCTTTCTGCTGATTTACATCATGAGGCTTAAGTTATTAATATCAGAGTCTAGACACTGTCCACACCCACACCCTATCCACCCTGTCCTTCTCCACATACTGTCCACCTCCACATTGTCCATCTCCACACTTCCCACCTCCACACACTGTCTACCCTGTCCTCCTCCCCACACTGTTCACCTTGTCCTCCTCCACACTGCGCACCTCCACACTTCCCTCCCTGTCCTCCTCCCCACACTGCACACCTCCACACTTCCCTCCCTGTCCTCCTCCCCACACTGCACACCTCCACACTTCCCTCCCTGTCCTCCTCCCCACACTGCACACCTCCACACTTCCCTCCCTGTCCTCCTCCCCACACTGCACACCTCCACACTTCCCTCCCTGTCCTCCTCTCCACACTGCACACCGCCACACTTCCCACCCTGTCCTTCTCCACCCCCTGTCCTCCTTATCCTCCTCCACACTGCGTTCCTCCACACTTCCCACCCTGTCCTCTTCCACACACTGTTCACCTTGTCCTCCTCCACACTGTCCATCTCCACACTTCCCACCTCCACACACTGTCTACCCTGTCCTCCTCCCCACACTGTTCACCTTGTCCTCCTCCACACTGCGCACCTCCACACTTCCCACCCTGTCCTCCTCAACACTGCGCACCTCCAAACTTCCCACCCTGTCCTCCTCCACACTGCACACCTCCACACTTCCCATTCTGTCCTCCTCCCCATACTGTTCACCTTGTCCTCCTCCACACTGCACACCTCCACACTTCCCACCCTGTCCTCCTCCACACACTGTCCTCCTTATCCTCCTCCACACTGCGTTCCTCCACACTTCCCACCCTGTCCTCCTCCCCACACTGTTCACCTTGTCCTCCTCCACACTGTCCACCTCCACACTGTCCACCTCCACACTTCCCACCCTGTTCACCTTGTCCT
Organism: Rhinophrynus dorsalis; assembly: GCA_037306005.1. Lineage (NCBI taxonomy): Eukaryota > Metazoa > Chordata > Amphibia > Anura > Rhinophrynidae > Rhinophrynus > Rhinophrynus dorsalis. The sequence goes on along the minus strand of CM074719.1, from coordinate 566,002,630 downwards.
CTTCCACACTGCGCACCTCCACACTTCCTACCCTGTCCTCCTCCACACTGCGCACCTCCACACTTCCCACCCTGTCCTCCTCCACATACTGTTCACCTTGTCCTCCTCCACACTTCCCACCTCCACACTTCCCACCCTGTCCTCCTCCCCACACTGTTCACCTCGTCCTCCTCCACACTGCGCACTTCCACACTTCCCACCCTGTCCTCCTCCACACAGTTTACCTTGTCGTCCTCCACACTTCCCACCCTGTCCTCCTCCTCCACACTGCGCACCTCCACACTTCCCACCCTGTCCTCCACCACACACTATCCACCTCCACACTGCCCTCATTGTCCATCTCTGCACTGTCCACCTTCACATTGCCCATATTACCCACCTGTTCACCTCCATACACGCTCCACCTCCACACACTGTCCACCTCCTTTCCATACCCTTTCCAACCCCACACTCTATCCACCTCCACACCCTATCCACATTGTCACCCATTGTCCACCCCCCATTGTTCACCTTCACAGTGTCCCACTTGTCCACCTCCACATCAGGGCCGGATTTGCCATAAGGCAGAGTAGGCATCTGCCTACAGGCGCACCCCACAGAGGGGCGCCTGTCACTGAAATCAATTTTTGTTTTAAATATTTTTATTCACAGCGCTTGTGCTGCGCACAGTGGCAGCAGTAACCAGCCGCATAGTAAGATCTGTGCCTTCTTCGGCACAGACCTGTATGCTGTTGCTACCTCGTCGGCTCTTTAGTAATGCAGAGCGCTGGGAGATGACATGTGAAGGCAACTTAGAGCTGATGGGGGCAAGTTGGAGCTGATGGGGGCAATGGAGATGATGGGGGCAATGTGGAGATGATGGGGGCAATGTGGAGGCAAGTTGGAGCTGATGAGGCAAGTTGGAGCTGATGGGGCAAGTTGGAGCTGATGGGGGCAATGTGAGGGCAATATGGAGCTGATGGGGGCAATATGGAGCTGATGAGGGGCAATGTGAGGGCAATATGGTTATGTGGGGGGTAATGTGGAGATTTGGAGCATTGTGTAGGTGTCCAGTGGAGATGGCCAATGGGGGGGCGCTTCAGATTTCTGTGCCTATAGGCTCCTGAGATGTAAATCCGGCCCTGCTCCACATGCGTGGCCGGACGGCTTCTCTGTTCTTCTTGGGTGCTCTGCCTCTGACCTCATATCCTGTGCATTGTGCTCATACCACAAGATCGTGCAGACATGAGCAGTCAGGGAACTAGCTTCCCTTCATTGAGTCTGCGCATGCGCGTGCGACCTTGCGGACTGCGCACCAGGAGCAGGATAGGGGAAGAGGCAGATTGCCCAAGAAGAAGCTCGCTGTCAGTGTCTGTCCTGTTAATGGCGGGGCAGCGTTCTGGTAAGGGGGGGCATGGGCAGGCTCCTTAACACTTCACCCGGTGATTCGGCACTGCCTTGAGGCGGCCAATTTCCGCCCCTGTCAAAGTGCCGCCTGGGTCCCATGGACCCACCAGGACCCATGTCAGGGCCGGCTCTGCAGATCGGTAGGCAACGCATCGCAAAGCAATGTGTTGCCTACCCCTCTATCACTCAGAGGGATAAAGCTAGAGAGGTCTAAATGGCATTGCTCTGCAATCCGTTTTAGATTTCTCTAGCATTCACGGGGTTAAACCCTCCATTTGAATCAATGGTATTTTTTATTTGTCCCCTACTGTGTAGTTGGTTTTCCACTGCTCCTCTTTAATGGGTAATGCACGTTGGGGAGAAAGTATTATATTGATTTTGTATGATATCAGGAGCTATGTACACACACAAGGCTCCCTTTATTGTACTTCTGTGGGTATTTAGGGTAGTCCTTCCTCTGCTCCTTGCTTAGACCAATGTACTAAGGAAGGCACAGAGGAAATTAGTACACACCTTTTCCCTGCACATTCCACATACCTGGGAACCATCTCATCGATGGACCTCATAAAAACACACAGGGCTGTGGATGGGAGTGTCCAAATTATGCTACTGATGTCATGATGTGGGAGGGGCTTAATCAGGAGGGGATGGGCGTGTCAGAATTATGTTTTTGTGTCCTAATGTGGGAGGGACTTAATCGAGTGACACAGAATTTGGGGGTTGAGAGGGGGGATTTACATGTATGAGGCAGGGAAGTGATAGGGGCAGTGTGAGAGTGGGTTGAATGGGTGGGAAAGTAGGTGTGGTTTCCACTAAATTTGCAAAGCTGGAGTATCAGCCTCTGTCCCTGGAGACTCGGTAAGTCATTCTGAAACTTGAAGTCTCCATGGGAGACCCAGAGACTTCCCGGGTATGATTATGAGGCTTGTAATGCAGGACTTACTGGCATTAAAGTCCAAAGCTAGCAGAGTTTGTCCGTTAATGTGCATTACAATGATCATACTCTCAAATGCATACCCCTAATTGCAGTGACTGGTGTTAGACACTAAGCCCAGAGTTGCTGCCTGGAAAATACATGTTTATTATGAGGACTTGAGAGCTACATGCAGACCTAAAATGGGGATCAGCATATAAAGGCAACTGCAAACACAATGCTAAAAATATAAATCTATATGTCACTGCTGTACTAACATAGCTTCCAAATGTCCAGATTTACGTAGAACAGTCCCGATTTTGATGCCCAATCTTGCTGTCCCACCATGCTGAGCCAATGTCCCGCTTCCCAGGCTTCTGCCCCACTTGTCTCTAGTTTAGTCCCTGTCTTGAGCCGTATGGTGATTTTCATCACTTTTCCCCAGAGTCACGTTAGTTACACACGCCAACTAGGGCTCCAGTGTCAGGAGCTGGGTGCAACCTCCCCTGATGCGATCATCTCCTGCGCATGCTTGCTCACGCAAGATGCCAAATGAGTTGATTGGCAGCATGAATGTCATAAAATGCGCACATGCACATAGTGTAGTCTACTCTGCAGAACTCTGTAGCAGAGAGCGGGAACACACACCATGTCTGGCTGCAGAATCGGGCTATCAGGAGCTGTGACGGAGTTTAATTACTGTAATATATCTGCGGGCAAGCAGTGTCAAAAAAAGTGCTAGAGAGGATGAGTGACTAGTTCTTGGGGAGGGGAGCTTTTACCCGTACTAACACAAGAGCACTGTAAATTAAGTGTAGTGATCACAACCTATGTCCTATTGATGATATACTGATAACATATTGTTCTCTCTTATCATCGAAAGTCACTTCTTTACCTGCTTTTTTGAGCACTGCCTGATAGATTGTGTGTTGCATTTTGTAAGTCTGATCGATACATTTACTGAAAGGATTGTGAGTGTGTTGCCACCCTTCAGTGCCCGGCACTTGTCCTCTGCCAGCCCAGGGAAGATCTTGGAGATGAGGACAAGCGTCTAATTCTCCTGCCCTCCTTTGATGCTTATCCCCAGCAGTCAGTACTCCTGCTTCACCAACCACAACCTCTGCACATGGGCTCACAGCCATGACTGTTCAGTGGGAACCTTCAACCATGCCCTGGGACTACCCAGACCTGACTCTGAGCCACACTCTAAGTCTGCACGGGGACAGCCATTCCCAGAGAGTAAACAGCAACAGGGCTTCTACGAGGACTGGCTGGACCCAGCTCCAAAGCTCTCACCAGTTAGCTCAGCTAGAACATGTAACCAGTGCTCTTGTAGCAGCGGGTCAAGGATCCCAGACCTTGAGGCTCGAATCCACATGGCTATGGTAAAGGGGGAGTGGGTTCTTGCACATGGAGAGACATACAATTCCTGCCATCAGAAGCAGCACCAACATGGCCAACACAGGGACACCAGTGCCACCTAGTACAGACAGAATGACATCCAGAAACCAAACTGGCCACCAGAAGTACATGAACTGAGAATAACAACAGCAGATCATATGGTAAAACAACCAGTCTGACAAGTACATACTGAAGAACAAGGTTGGGAAACTTATGGCTTTGCAGCTATTGTTGGACTACAACTCTTAGATTTCCCCTCTAACCAAGTAGTGCCTGGCATATTAATTCACTTTTTATTTACAATTTAAAAGCTTGATGCATATAATGGTACAATACTGAATTCATACCTCCAAAGCGTCCCCAGTCCCTTTTTAGGAGGGACAGTCCTTCTATCCCTCTTCGGTGTCCCTGTGTTTAGGAGATCAGACTGTGTGGTATGTATATAAGTGTATCACATTACTTCACAGCAATACAACTTAATTATTTGTGTTTATACATTAGTCTGTGTAAATAAAATACTTTGGCGTTGCTCTAAGTTATTCAGTTACACAAAGAGGTGTCAGCAGGTTTAAAAACAAAAAAAAAGGTTCAGGAATGCCCCGCCCATCCGCCACGCCCCCAGCAAGACCACCTAAAACAAGTGTCCCTCTTTGGCCATTTGATATAATGGGAGGTATGGTATGAAGGATATCTGTGGAGGTAAGTGCCTGCGATAGACAAATGAATAATTACTTATTACTAAAATTTTGGTTTCAGAGACTTATAAAGAATGATACTGTTTGTACGCCACACTTGGATACAAAACACATATGATAACACATGCTATGCTAATCTGGTGCCGAACATATCTTGTTTACCTTAGGGCTCTTTCACACAGGTCACTCTGTAGCAACAGAAACTGTGTTTACATTCCCAACATCTCATTACTTCAGTAAAAACAGAAATGATTAAATCTCAAGGAAAATTCAGCTACCTGCATCAATTGTAAGATACCAGTGAAATCAAAACTACAACCGTATAGCTGCATCACTGCACTGAATGAAGAAAGTTGCAGCATGCTGAGCCCAGAGGCGTAACTAGCCCCAGCGCTCTGCAATACTTAATTGCTGGCATCGTGCGAGGGGGTCGCAGGGGGAGGCCGTGCCCCTGGAATGACAGGTCCGGTCACAGGTGCGACCCCTATAGTTACGCCACTGGCTGTGCCTCTGTGACAACAGCAGCTCATGTTGTCTGTATGAAATAACCCATAGGACAAAATAATTCACAATTTATTCACTTTTATTGATGATTTTCTGTCACTATGGCTGTCAAACGTGTGAGAGAGGCCTTGGTGCACACAGTGAAACCCTGGACATACAGGGTGTCCACTGAATTCATATCCTGAATTTTTCGTATACTCGTTAGTGGAGCAGTATATGCCACAGAGGGTTTTCTTTAAGTAACACAAGTGTACTATAATTCAAAACTATTACAGCTGAAACTGACGCAATGAGGCAGATCGCATGCTATGGTGAAGCCTAAGGCTCAGTTGTCCCATGGGATTCAGTAGAACAGACTGCTGTCTAGACACCAGGTGGCAGTTTACAAATAGTAAAAAAGTTTAGGTGCAATATCTTCTGAATTAAGAATCTCCTGATTCGTAAAGGCTTATCTCTTCCATTGAATGCAATAGAAATAAATTTCCGTCTGGACAAAAGCTGGCAGTTTAGAAGCATCAGAAGGGTGAGTAGCACATTAATTTCTAACACATTAAACATCCCTCTGGTCCTCATAGGGTTAATTAAAAAAAAAGTTTAAATTATAATATCGTTTGAACGAAGCCTCTCACAGTTTTGGAAGTACCCTTGTGTTAATCAGCAGGAAAAGCTCTATAACATGACATATGTTTCTGCTCTTTTCAACCCTTTGAGTGGCAGTGCATTCGATACCTATCTGGCACTCAGAAGGTTAACCATTTGGTTGCTTACCTGGTCTATCTATGTTAGAATCTTTCTTACATTTGATTCATCCAAAAACAGACTGTTGAACAAACTCTTTAAATGGATTTGTTTCCAACAATCCAGATTTGTAGCCATTTCCCTTAATTAGAAACTATTGTTATTCATGGTTTTTTGTTTCTAGTTTTGGAGCAGGAGATGAAAAAGTAAATATTTTACCAAGTTAAGTAGTATTTCAGAAAAGAGCATTCTAAGAAAAGAAAATAAGTTAAAAAGTAAATAGATAAAATTAAAATGTGTCCTTTACCTTAAAGGGATAATAATATTTAAATATTACTATCCCCCATCTTGGAACCCTTAAAAAACTGAATTAAATGAGCCCAGCAGAATCTCTCAAACCTTCGTGGTTAGAGAGATATCCACTTTCAAAGTTTTGCTTTTTTCCCTCTCCCCTGACGTCAGCGTTCTAGCTGACAGCAGGGGAATCCGGTCCCTGAGCAAGCGGAGGCTCTTCAGCAGAGCCGGGATTGCGTTATGGAATTTAAGTATTACTATCCCTTTAAGTGATTTGTTTTGGTGGAATTTTTTTATTCATTTATTTCCATAAAATATGCTTGAGGGAGATTGTGGTTTGTATACGGAACAGTACCAGAGCAAGTCTTGGTCAAACTATCTGAACCGTAGGAGACATAAAAATGGGTGAAATGTAACCCCTTAACCCTTTGAGTGGCAGAGGGTGTCAGAGACATTGCAGGTATGCAACGCATTGCAATGTGTTGCATCCCCCTCTATGGGTTAACTCAAAGGGTTAAGGACCAAAGGGATGTGCAATGCATTGCTTAGCAATGAGTTGTGCACCCCTCTGATCTTTAATGGGTTAACCCCAAGACTGCTAGCAATGTTACTCAAAAACATTAAATAGATTTGAATTTGGGGAATTTTCGTCACCTATGGCAAAGATGATTTGATTTAACTGTCCTTTATTGTCCTTAGTACATCAGCCTTAACACTTTGAGTGCCAGAAGGGGTATGCAATTACCCCTCTGGAACTCAAAGGGTTAATGAAACATTCCAGCTTAAAGATGACTATGCAACTATAAGGGCCACATGCACAAAAACAAAATTGGAGCAGTTCTAGGCTATCAACTAGTATCTTTGGAAATAAATAATAATAATAATAATCTTCAAATTAAATGGGGGTTTAAACTCTTGAATACTAGTGAAGTCTTTGAGACACTGAAGATCAATGCATAGAAAACCTCATTATAATTCAAGGGGGTAAAAGTCTCGCCTTAATCAATAACAATTTTTTTTCATTGTAGTGTTTTTAGTTTGTTCCTGAAATGCTCCACTTTCGCACGCAGAAACTTTTACTTTACATTACGCTTTAATTATATTTTTACCAGCATGGCCAATTAATTTTTCACTGGAATATTACAGTGCAAAGACCTGTCACAAACAAAAATTCCCATTTATTTAAATGGGGCCTTCATCCCTTTGAATGGGGCTATATATATATATATATATATATATATATATATATATATATACACATACATATATACCACACACAGTGGTGTATTTAGGTTTTGTGCTGCCCTAGGCCTGACTAAACTCACGCACCCCATAATCTTCATTTTCCCACCCCTTCCTGTGTAGACCACACTTATTCCTGTTTATGACTTACCCCTCATCTGTAAACCCCACCCCTTCCTCTTTAGGTCCTGCCCCTTCCTCTTTAGTTACAGCTAGAACCTACTGGACCCTGGGGCAGATGAGGCCCCTTTAAATGTTGGGCCCCATCACAACTGCATCCTCTGCACCCCTGTAGTTACTCCCTTGTTTCAACCCTATGGGTCAGTTCACTTGCTCCAGAATTTCACATATTGGGGTTGATGAATACGGCAATTCTGGGGCAAAGTTACTGTACTATAGCAAACAAATTCAGATTCCCTTTGATATAAATGGGAATTCTATGAGCCCTGTTTAAATTAATACAAATTTTTGATTTGCACCAGAATTGTGCCACTTCTTTAGAACATCGGCACCAGTGACAGATCTTTGTTTTTAAGTCTTAGCCCTGTTGGACATTGGTTATAGTCACTGCCCATCGGGGATTAGAACTTTTTCCTTTGAGCAATACAGGAGATAATATGTTTATAAGATGCCTAACCATATTAACACCTGTAGATATGAAGACCAGAAGTGAGGTTGGGGTTAAGCCACATAACAAAAATGTCTGAAAGACAGCTGGAAAAAGAAATCAATTCTGCGCTAAACAATACAGATTACCCAAAAATGATAAAACCCTGTGTTGAGTAAATAGTAAAAGGGTTAATAACATCCGGATATAAATGTATGCAATATTGTAGATTTAATAAAAAATAAATTATGTGGAGCAAGTCCCATCTCTCAAACCTTTATGACTGGAGAGATATAAGGTTTCCCCCTCCTTCCCCTTGCACTACCATCACACAGATGGAGATCCAGGTCCTGGGACCAGCCGTTGACTCTCCAGCAGAGCCGAAATACCGATATCTAAAAATAAATACTTCATTGGAACGTCTACACACTGTTCCAGGCACTTTGTAGACCGTTCCATTGAAGTATTTATTTTTAGATATCGGTATTTCGGCTCTGCAGAAGAACCTCCTTGAGTCGGCCAACACAGATCTCAGGGCAAAGGGAGGGGGGGGGGACTTTAAAACCTTATTTTTCTCAAATCATAAAGGTTTAGAGATGGGACTTGCTCCACATAATTTATTGTTGTTAAATCTACAATATTGCATACATTTATATCCGGACATTACTAACCCTTTAAACCTATGCATTGATTAGACTCAAAACAATGAGGGTTTATAGCAACTAAAATGAAAAAGTAGTGTTATGCAAAATATTGTTTAATGGCAAAATTAAAACCGGAGTCTTACCTAATACATATAGAATTTGAAATAAAAATTAATCTTGAGAAAGCAGTAATCCACAAACCGTTGTGTAATGGTACAGTTAAAACCTGATATGTAACACCTAATTAAAATCACCCAACCCACCTCTAGTCCTATTTTTCGGAAGAGACAGGGTCACTTTCAAACAGGGAAGGTTTGTAGTAGGTAGTTGGAGTCTGTAAAGACAGAACAATACACACCAGCCTCTTTATAAGTCTATTCACCCACCACTACAAGCCACATGATACCTGTATAAATTACTAAAGGTACACCCCAGCAGGTAAGCTAATTAGAGATAGGAAAAATACAATGCTTTTAAAAGTAATATACTCAACACAGGGTTTTATTATTTTTTGGTAATCTGTATTGATTAGAGCAGGCTTATTTTCTTTTAGCTTTTCTTTTGTGTTCACCTAGTCTGGGGATCTGGAGGGTCCCCTCTATCCTTGCTGCTTTTCATTTTCATTCACTGAAATCTTTATTATAGTTATATAATATATGAATCTTTATGATGAGTTTAGCAATGTGAGTTTCCTTTTCTTTTTGAAACACAGCTGGGGTATTACAAATAGCTACACTAGATATTCATAATACCCATACCTCATATTAAAATTTGTATTCTACACAAAGATCCAATTTAGAGAATAAAGTAGCCCCTTTTAATAACAAAAGCAGTGCAGACATTAAAGGAAGGATAACAATTCTTGATCATAATCTTCTTCAGACCTCGATTATCAATGCAGGGACTGAGAGACTTCTCCTTTTTTGAGTTAAAAAGAAATCAGCTCCAGCTCTCAACTGGGACAGATGTATAAACCCTTTGGCCAAATTCTCTTGAATGTAATCTCCAAGTGCTCTGGTCTTCCAGTTCAGGAAGAAGAGAGTTCTTACCCATGGGTTCTGTAGTTCTGGGAAGTAAATCTATTGGGCAATCATAAACCTTATAGGGAGGCAGATAATCAGGTAGTCCCAGTATGGTTCAGGAACTATGATCTGTATGGATGACAGATATGGTGAGGCAACCACTGCAAGACTTTGATCCTGAAGGCAAGTGACAACAAGAGAATCCCCAAGACATGATCTGATTCGTGCAGCAGTCTATATAGGGTTTATAAGTTCAAAACCAAGGAAGGCCAAGTATGACTGGACCAGTAGGGTAGCAAGTAATATCCAAGCTCACCATGGAGGACACAATAAGAGGATTTGAGTCTTACCTATTAAATCCTTTTCTCTTAGTCCATACAGGTTACTGGTAACTTTGGATAGGCGATCCGCCCCTTTAAGTAGGCAGGAACAATTCTAGAAATGACTGCATGGGGTGGAGCCTACCTTTCCTCCTTGTCTGCAGCTAGCTAACCAGCTCCAGAAAGATTTGAGACACTCACTATGACTAGATAGTGGAAGGAAAGAAGACTCCTGCGAGCGTGACCCCGAAGGACCCCCACGGTCTGCCATAGGAGAGCCAAGCATGGTCTCTTGACAGGGTGGGAGACCACTAACTATGGACTAAGAGAAAAGGATTTAACAGGTACGACTAAAATCCTCTTTTCTCTGTCGTCCAATACAGGTTACTGGTAACTTTGGGATGTCCAACCATTGAGTTTCCCAGAGGTGGGAAGTAAGGCAAGGACCAGGCGCAAGGCCCCTAAAGTCACCAGCTCGTATATGAACCATCAGATCAGAGATAGCCCAACAACAATAAAGTGTAAACGGACACTGAACAGGGGTAGCAACACCCCAAACTGTTACACAGCACAATGAACTGGAGTCAACGGGGCTCAAAGTAAAGGAAGCACCAGGAACCAAAGAAAATCCTAGACAGGCAAAACTGCCTCCAGGATTTTCCTCCCAAAGCTGGCAACACATCAACATGGTAGTGCTTCGAAAAGGTGTGCACAGACGACCAGGTGGCAGCCTTGCACAACTGATCAGCAGAGGCCTGATTCTTGTAAGCCCAAGAGGCCCCAATAGATCGAGTAGAATGAGCCGTGACCCTGAAAGGGACAGGCTTCTTCCTCAGCTCATAAGCTTTACGAATAGTGGACTTGATCCAAGAAGCAATAGTCACTGGGATCCTCAGGAATGACGAACAATGCGTCTGATTGCCTGATAGACTCAGTGCAATGTACATAAAACTTGAGACAATGCACCACGCCTACCAAGTGGAGATCCCTCTCCTTGTCAGAGGTGGAGTCAGGGCAGAAAGAGGGCACCACAATCTCCTGATTGATGTGGAACTCCGTAACCACTTTGGGAAGGAACTCCTGAGAGGTGCGAAGCACCGCCTTGTCCTTGTGAAACACCAAAACTAGCGGTCTACAGGAAAGAGCATGCGACTCCGCGACATGGCGAACAGACATGATCACCAGGAGAAAGGCCATTTTCCACGTCAGAAGGCATAGAGGAATAGTAGCCACGGACTCAAAGGGAGGGCGCTGAAGGACACCCAGAATCAGATTAAGATCCCACTGAGGAGCAGGAGCCTTAAAGACAGGGCAGTATGGGCAAAGCCCTGGAAAAACACTTTGACATCAAGAAGGATAGCAATGTGCCTCTGAAAGAAAACAGAGAAAGCAGAAGTCTAAACCTTAAGGGAAATCAAACTGAGGCCCTTATCCACACCGTCCTGCAAGAAGGCCAGGACCGCGGGTAGATCAAATTCCTGAGATAAGTCCCTATCGGCACACCAAGATAGAAAGGTCGACAAGACACGATGGAGAAGATCCGGACGGGAGGGGAGTTGGAATGACTCCGCCACTGACAGATCCAGAAGCTCCGGAAACCAAACTTGTCGAGACCATTACTAAGCAACCAGAATGACGGGACATCGCTCCAGACTCAAATTCCGTAACACCCTGTGCAACATAGAAAGGGGAGGGAAGACGTAAGCCAGAGGAAATAACCACGGAATGGACATGGCATCCACTGCCAAAGCTAGAGGATCCCTCCAGCGAGAGCAGAACCTTGGAACCTTCCGGTTGTGTCTTGTCGCCATCAGGATGCAAGGAAGACCCCACTTCTGAACAATGAGGTTGAACACCTCTGGGTGCAGTTCCCACTCTCCGCTGTCCACTGTGTGTCAAATGAGGAAGTCCGCCATGACTTTCTCTATGCCTGGCATGTGCACTGCGGATATGGCAGGAACGTGTTCTTCTGCCCAGGACAAATTAGCCTTGACCTCTAACCAAGCGGCGAGACTTCTTGTTCCGCCCTGCTTGTTCATGTAAGCCCAGACTGGGCATTCTTCCGGCTGGGGCGTCCGGTGACGAAGGGCATGAAATACCACCCAAAGTTACAATACATTGATGGGAAGGAGAGATTCCTCTGGAGACCACCGTCCCTGAGCACTCAGGCGACCCAGGACCACTCCCCAACCGGAGAGGCTGGCATCCGTCGTCACTGTGGTCCAGAAGGATATCAGGAAGGACTTGCCCTTCAGGAGATTGGAGAGGTAGAGCCACCATGACAAACTCAGTTCCACATGAAGAGGGAGAGATACTGACGTCTGCAGGAGGTCCGGCTGACCCTTGCATACCTGGATCACAAACTGCTGGAGCTCCCTGGTGTGAGCCATGGCAAAGGGGACTGCTTCCATGGTGGAGATGAATTTTCCGACCAGAGAGGATAGCTTCTTGGCTGGAACTGGATCTTGAGCTAGAACAGCTGAAACCCTGTGTGCGATCTGGTGAGCCACTCCCTCTGTGAGAAGCACCATGCTCTGCTGAGTGTCGAAGAGAAGGCCCAGGAAGACCAGGCGCTGGGACGAGACAAGATCTGACTTGTCCAAGTTGATGATCCACCCATGATGGGTGAGAGCGTGAATACAGTCCTGAACCTGCTGACAAAGAAGTTCCGCATAAGGGACTTTCAGAAGCAGGTCGTTCATGTATGAGTAACTCTGATGCCGTCCTGGTAGAAGATGGACACTAAGGCTTCCAGGACACGGTTGAAGACCCAAGGCACTGTAATCAGACCAAAGGGAAGAGCTGAGAACTGAAAATGCCCTCGGTCTGCTGGCTCTCTGGATGAATGGCGATATGTAAATACACTTCCTGAAGGTCCAGAGAAGCAAGAAATTCCCCCTGAATCATAGTAGCAATCACCGTCCTCAGGGACTCCTGGTGATAATGAGACCGGATCACAAAGGAATTGAGATCCTTCAAGTCCAAAATTGGATGACAACCGCCGTCCTTCTTGGACACTACGAAGAGGTTTGAATAAAAACCTGTACCTCTGTCCTGAACTGGAACAGGTACCAGAACATCCTTGTCCAGAAGAGACTGGATAGCACCGTTGAAGAGACAGCGTTTTCCCACGCCCTGGGGCGTATGAGAGGGGAAAAAGCGAAAAGGAGGAAGAGAGGCGAAAGGGATCCTGCACCCTTCCACCACTACTTGTAAAACCCATAGGTCCACCACTGAATCCTCCCAAATACTGTGATAGTGACGAAGACGACCACCCACAGCTGAATGGGGACCCGGGTTCAGCGAGTCATGCAGGAGAAGTCTTGGAAGCCTTGGCCTTGGAAGAGACCTTGGGCTTCCATTGCTGTTTGGGTTTGGAGGAGGCACGTGGAGCTGAGGGAACTGTCTGGTTCGCCGGAGGTGTCTCAGTCTGAAAGGGACGAAAAAACCTGTTATGCTTGAGAGGAGGTTTCTTCCTGGGGACCAAGGGCAGATGAGTACCCCCAGTGGCCTCACTGATCAGATCCTTAAGATCTGGCCCGACTAAGGATGTACCCTGAAAGGGCAAGAACAGCAAGGCTTTCTTAGAAGCGGTATCAACAGCCTAGATCTTGAGCCAAAGAGCTGGCCTGGCAACCACAGACATGGTGGAAACCCTTGCCACCAGACGGATAGCATCAAATAAGACAGCAGAAACATAGTGCTGTGCCTCAGATAAGTTGGCAAGAAGCCGCAACATATCCGATGATGAATCACTCCGACGTACAGCTAGGGTGAGTTGTTCAGTTCAGACTGCAATGGCCCAGTTAACCCATGCCGCAGCGAATGCTGGATGCATGGCAGTACCAGCAGTTGCAAAATGGACTTGAGGGAAACCTCAAGCTTCTTGTCAGTCCAGTACTTCAGAGAGGATGCATCAGAAACTGGTAAGGCAGTAGACTTAGATAGCCGAGACAGGAACGCCCACCTTAGGGGGATGATCCACTGAGGAAGCGCCGTCTCAGAAAAGGGATAAAGCTTAGCAAAGTTCTTGGAGACAGAAGGCTTTCTGTCTGGAGATTTCCACTCATCAGCCACTAGGCAGTCCAGAGTGGGGTTAGGTGGAAAACAAGTATTGGGCTTTATAGGCTCCTGGAATACATCAGAGGGATCTGAGGAAACGTCCTGAACTGGGGGAATGTTTAGCGTGGTTAAGACAGCCCTGATCAGGCCCTCAGCCGAGGGTTCTGGATCAACCTCAAAAGGATTGCCAAAAAATTGAGAGGAGCCCACAGCAGAACATTCCTCAACATCTGAATCCACCAACAGTTCCTCTTCAGAGGAATCTGAAACGTCAGGTACTCCTTGCAGTTTGGGCAGGGAAGATTGACTGAGGAAGGGGTCTGCCAGGGATGGAAAGAGTTGCAACGTAGACCTGAGGTCCCTGGTAGCAGCCTTGAACTTTTGCACCCAAACTGGCTCTAATGCATGGCTGGAGGTCCCTGGGATAGAATCAGGGACATCAGAACATGCTGGGCATAAATGACCTGAGAATTCTCTAGGCAACCTTGTATGACATGAGAACCAATGCGCAATGGGGGATACAGAGACTCCAAAGTCCTAAGTCTTAGGCCTGGCCCCAAGCTCCAACGGAGTAGACATTCTCACAGTGTCAACAAGTTCAGAATAATTAATCACCCAATTTACAGTGTGTAAGATTAAAATTTCACCCCAAAAATGTCTAAAATACACTTATCTGGCAGGCGAAGGGTTAATCTGCAAAGGAGAGAAGGGGAGTCCAAGCCCTGAGTAGGATACTCGTTCTGTAAAGCTCACAAAATGGCTGCCACGGCGGGAGCCAATCAGAAACAAATGCACAAAGCAAGCGCTCATGGGAAATGTAGTTTTCACAGAAAAAGTACCCCAACAGTGTCTGAAGCCCCCTGAGCCCCCACCACACTTGCAATGTGAACCCGATGAGCAAGGTCAGACAATTAAAATGAGCCATCTCTGAAGTCGCTAGGTTAAGCGGTTGCAGAGATATGTCCCAAATTGTACAGTCCCATAGAAGTGAATGGAGCAATGGCGTCTATGTGGTAAAGCAAACTCAATTTTGTCAGAGTTAGAAATGAGAAATAGAAATACATGAAACATACCTAGAACATGTAATCAGACCCAGAAAACACTGAACCCAGTAGGGAAAGTGCCAATAACCACCCCAAAAGATGCCAACCAGCAGTTAAAGGGTTAATTTACCACCTAAAGTTACTCCAAACACTGACAGACATAACAAAAAGACCCAGTGAGTGCAGGAGTGTGCAATAAGAACTCCCAGGAATAACCCTGTGCAGAGGGGCACTGTGGGACAAGTGGACCTGCAGCACTCAAAGGGTTGCTCACCTTTCCTGAAGATCTTCTGTCTTCAGATTACCATATAGTAAGAAGTAACCTCAGTGGGTAACTCCTGGGGAAGCACTTGGAATCAAGATTTTCCCCCTCAGGGCTTAAGGTCCACAAAAAGCACCTGCATGCTGAGCTAGCCACATCTAAGGGTTTTGTTAGTTATGGTAATCCACCTAATGGTGGTATTCCATATCTAACAAAAAAAAAATAAAAAAAGTTTCTAAAACTATAGCAGAACTGTTCACTTGCCTGTGTTATCTTCACCAAGGAACAAATCTTTCTGGAGCTGGTTGGCTAGCTGCAGCCAAGGAGGGAAGGTAGACTCTACCCCCTGCAGTAATTTCTAGAATTGTTCCTGCCTACTTAAAGGGGCGGATCACCTACCCAAAGTTACCACTAAGCTGTATTGGATGACAGAGAAAGTACATTTTAAATGAACGATTTTCAAGTAAATTATACAGTCTCCTAAGGGTTTTCTGTCCACCATGGACACTGTGAGAGGAACCCTCTTGGACTTTGTGGATACAGAAACCTTTGTAGCCCATACTGCATCCACAAAAAGACCTGGCACTATAAAGTCCAAGAAGGCAAGAGCTGAAATGGTTCCCATGCACCTCATCAGTTGCATGGGCATCATTAGGGACACATTTACATCCCAGGTGCCCCTAGGTAAGGAACTCTAAGCTCTGTTAGCTGCACCTAACTCCTCACATGACCCCACCCCCAGTAGCATCCACTTTTCCCTGGCACAGAAAATAACCTTGGCCTACAACAATTGAGAACAATGTGTTGGTGATCTAAGGGGTTATATAATAGCCTGTAAGTGGATATAAATCTGGTGCAGAATAATTGAGACTGTCCTGGCCATACTCCCAATTTGGAATGTGTATACTGCCTATAGGCAGTTGCCTACTCTGCCTACTGGGAAATCCATCACTGAGTACCAAAATTCTATCACAGGGGTTGAAAGCAAAGGGTCCCTGCTTAAAGCGGACTACAACCCTACAAAAGTTGCCACCCAATAATTAGGCATATGGTGACTAGCTATTATCTTCCACAAGTATCGCGTTTAGAAGTAATCCTGTTTGTTCAGAGACGCAGACATCTTTCTCAGAGACGTCTCCGTGCCTGCTTTGTCTGTCCCGGTCTCCTCTAGAAGGCATTGCATGGAGCTTAAAGGCACCAGAATGGACTGTCAGTGCAGGAGAGCAGATGGTTCTACAGCAAGAACACTGACCGGCAGTCTCTGAAGAAACAGGATTACTTCAAAATACAGTACTTCTGGAAGATAATAGCAGTATTAAGAAGCTAGTCGCCATATGCTTAATTATTTGGTGGTAGTTCCACTTTAAAGAGTTGCTGCATCAGAATGTGTTAGCATCCCTCTAAATCTAGATTTTAGGACTCATGATCCAAGTTTATGACCCTTTTTTATTTATAAGCAGTCAATTTCTCTTTAAGGATCTTCAACTGTTGTGAACAAGTTATGAAACAATATACTGTAAGAACCAACTTAAGGGAAGAGTACTTAAAATAAAAATAAGTAATAGTGCTTTTTCATGTTAAAAAAAATAAGGAGACTCTCACTGCTGGTAGAACTTTCATTCAAGAATTATTATAGTTCAACATGAAAAAGAATGAACTGCTTTTGCAGCTATGTTCCAGTGATGGGTTTGATATAATGTATTGCAAATGTTCTTGCTGATCGTGTGCGATTTCTTTATTGTATTATTTGATCAGATTTTTGTCTTCATTTATGCATGAATCTTGGTAATTACACTTTATTACTCCTTTCAGGGACTGGGTACCCCCTATTGGTAATCTATGTTAGACCTCCTCTGGGGCATATTATATCACATTGGTTATCTTTTTGGGGTGATTCTTCTATCAGTGTTTATATTTTATTTTGTCCTTTTTGTCTTATGTTTTTTTAGAAATATTGTCTACTGTAGTGATAATAAACATTTTTTGGAGCATAGATGTGTGCCTCCATTAGTGTTTTTTTTCCTTTTCTCAACCCCCTTTTTTGCTCTCCTTATTATTATTAAGAATTAATACAGCTCAAGTTAATATTATTATTATTTACGTAATCTGCAATTTTTAATTTTGGTCAGCAGGTGGTGTGATCCTTTCACATACTATAGAAGGCTTTCCTTTTGGGGGTTATGCACTAAGGTGTGATATAAATGTGATGAAGAAATGATAACTTCTCCAGTGATATAATTTCTCCAATTCCTATGTTATTCTATGGAGCCTATGCAGTAAGATCTCACCCACTTGATAAATTTTAATGCATAGTCTCCATAGAATAACATAGGTACTGGGGAGGTGATTTCACAGTAGAAGTGATCTCTGCTTTACCACCAGTTTATCACACCCCCATCAAATCCATTATAAAAGGATTAGTGACTTAAGGACAAAAACTGGATTGGACTTGATTTTAAAAAAAAAAAAGTTGAGCTGTAATGACTTTGAATGAAAAATCTGTCAGCACTGGAAGTGCCCTTGTTTTAAACAGCATGAAAAGCCCTTAAAGGGATAGTCATGCTTCGTTTTAGCTTTGTTTTATTTTGTAGGCATTAAAAAAACATGAAGAACGATATAAGTCATATCTCTCAAACTTTTATGATTTGAGAGATATTCACAAGCAAAGTTTCCCCTCGCTGACCAAAATGGTCAAGTCTGCCATCTGGAATCTGGTCCGCAGATCAACCGGTGGCTCTTCAGCAGAGCCGAGATCGCAAGATATAAAAATAACTATTTCATTGGAAGGGTCTAAAAAGTGTGCTTGCAAACTAAGCACACTTTGTAGACTATTCGAATGAAGTAGTTCTTCTTATATCTCGCGATCTTGGCTCTGCTGTAGAGCCACAGCCGGTCCATGGACCAGATTCCAAATCTGACATCTAGATGGCAGACTTGTCCATTTTGGTCACTGAGGGGAAACTTTGCTTGTGAATATCTCTCAAACCATAAAGTTTTGAGAGATAAGACTTATTTCGTTCTTCATGATTTTTTAATGCCTACAAAATAAAATAAAGATAAAACAAAGTATTACTATCCCTTTAAAGGGATAGTAACACTTAACATATAGTAAAATTAATATTGCAAGGTTTATCCTCCTAAGTACAACAAGGGTACTCCCACTGCTAAGAGGTGTGTTATTCAAAAGTTACAGAAGTTCAAACCTGAATTTTTTAGGAGCAGCATATCAGTGGCCTGAAGTTTTATGGTGGCACTGTAGCAACACCATCCTATGGAAGTTTATGGTTAGGTGACGAGAACTTCCATAGGAGATTTGGCAACAGCACCACTGCGACATTTCAGGCCATTGATATATTGCACCTAAAAATTTCAATTTTGAGCTGCTTTTGAATAGAACACATCTCAGTAGTGGGAGTACCCTTGTTGTAAAATTTACTATATATTAAAGCAGAACTACCACCTAATATAAAGTCACCCCCCACTAATTATGCATATGGCGACTAGCGTCTTAATAGTTCTATTATCTGCCACAAGTACCAGCATCTGAAGTAATCCTTTTTCTTGTGACACTGACGGCTAGGCTTCTTACTATACAGACATCTGTGCATCTGCACCGTCAGTCTCTTCCTGTGCCTTTCGGCTCCATGCAATGCCTCCTAGAGGAGGCCGGGACAGACAGCACAGAAATCTCTAAACCCAGATGTCTGCGTGCAAGCCTGGCCGCCGGTCTCGCAGGAAAAAGATTATTGGCATACTTGTGGCAGATAATAGAACTATTAAAAAGCTAGTCGCCATATGCATAATTAGTGGGGGGCAACTTTATGTTAGGTGGTAGTTCCGCTTTAAGTGTTAGTATCCCTTTAAACATTTGTTTTACATAAAAAAAAAATCTACCGCTCATTTTACCAATCATGATATGGTGGTGTTGTTTCTAGTACACAAAGGGTTAAAATATCAGTACGGTAACAAAGAGGGAAACCATGGAAAATATTAATATATCAAAGCACATGCAAGTTTTTTTATGCTCTTTAGAAGTCACAGAGTACAAGCAGCTTTTGTTTCATAAGATGTAATTGATGGACTAAATCTAGCATGAAGCCAAACAAACACAAGAGAATCACCCTGTAGAAGGCAAGGAATTAAAAGCATAAGCCCTTCTCATAAATACTTTTATGTGCATTAATAGAAGCAACACACTCGAGACATCTCTAAGATTCGACAGGTTAAATGCACCATTTAAACCAGTGGGGATTTTTTTTTAAGCTTTTGGTAATAGAGTTTCTTTCTTTGGTATCAACCAAATAATATGCCATCATTTAAAGGGATAGTAATACTTTGTTTTATCTTTATTTTATTTTGTAGGCGTTAAAAAAACATGAAGAACGATATAAGTCTTATCTCTCAAACCTTTATGGTTTATGAGATATTCACAAGCAAAGTTTCCCCTCCCGCCCCTTTTACCTAGTGTAAGTCATCTCTTCTCAGATGTGGAATCCAGTCCATAGACCAGACAGATAACAGCAGGGGACAATCTTCTTCCTATGAGAACAATGAAAGCCCTGCCCCCCCTTGACAAGTTTTTCAGGTTCTAAATATAAAGTAATTCCCGCACCACAACTAAGTAAATTAAATTGAACCAAATCTCCACTAATCATAGCAGTGGAGATAAGGGTGCCATGATACCATTTATATATAATTAAACAAAAAGAAGAGAAAAAAGAAGTATCTTATAGGCACTCCAATTTTACAGTAGTAACAAAAAAAACCACAAAAAGTACAAACTCTATCTTTATTAGCATATATGGATAGAAATAAGAAATATTAAAATAAGCGGTGATTAAAATATCTCATCTGACATTCCAATGGACTGTTCCACGCAAGTTCAGTGGTTTGTCAAAGTCTCCCTCCTAATGTATTGTTAATAAGAAGAGATTGTTAATTCAGTATCATCTCAATTTTACATGTGTATATAACTGTCAATCCACCACATACATATTATGGTATTGGTCCGAAATTATAAATAACCCATATTAGGTGTATAACTAATTCCAGACCCAATAAGTAAGAGTACTCTTTATATAATTCCTAATGTCCTCAGAATAACTTATTAAGGAAAGTAGGGTTATCGTACATATTATCAGATAAGTAATCTAATCATTATCAGTATTTATAATATGGTGTATCCTCTTACAGTATTCCTTCATATAACAGATCAACACATTCAAAATCTACAATATATCACATTCTCCTACAATATTCCTTGATGTAAAAAGTTAAATCTGCCAGAATCTAAAGCAATTAATAATTGCCCAAACATGTATTGAAAGTATAAACTCGATGTGAATCTAACCCTGTTGGATGATAATTAGTATATTTCTACAACATTATCTTCTTTTAGTTCTCATAGTATATCATAGTTAGATATGGAGACTAACGCCTAACGCGTTTCGCCCAACACATGAGCGTCTTCAGAGGCAGCTAACAAGGTTTTTCCTGTATTATAATTGAAGATTGTGCCTCTCTGCAGTCTACCTGGGCACCTCTGGCTGAGCACTGTTACATCAGTAAAAGGGGCGGGAGGGGGATACTTTGTCATTGAATTACTCTTGAACTACAACTCTGATAGAATTGAAATAACACTCTCCAGAGTCCAAATACTATGATGATTATTTAGAGCTGCTTTTATTATGAAACATTACTATCCCTTTAAGCACATTCTTATCTTCAGGCAACATAATGAGAAAATAACGTGGCCACATCTACTGTCTTTCTAAACCAGTGGGGAATGTGTAATTCTCCCCTATGGTGCAGTTGATTTTCCCTTTAATTACTCCACTTATACTCTGAAATACAACATGGGCCATTTTTAAAAGAAAAGTAGCGGAATACTGGAGCAATCCATTTGCACTACAGAGGATAAAATAATAATAATGTATAAATCCTGAAATACCTAAAATAGCACATCTATACATGTAATTAACAATAAACAGATCAATATATGTGCAATCCATCCAGCCATCCATCCATCTAAAACGTGAATATGTAATCAATGTGAACATATATTCATTCTGACATGTATGAAATATAAAGTACCGTTAACTGATATAAATCCAGTAGAAATAATACAACCTATTACAAAGTATAAACAAAAAGAAAAGACATATAACAGTAGCTTAATTACTAGAATCCCAAAAAACAAATGGACTCACAAAAAATAGATATCACCCTAAAACCTTAAAGGGTTAGTAATGCCTGAAATAAAGTTTATTCTATATGGTAGATTTTACAAAAATAAATTATTTGGTGAAAATCCTATCTCTCAAACTGCTATGGTTTGAGAGATATCCTCTGCTAAAGTTTCCTTTCTCCTGATCTCATCTGTATAGCTGACAGGAAATCCATGTCGGCTGACATGAGGAGGCTCTTCAGCAGAGTCGCTATAGCAATACTGGAAAATAATTACTTCATTGGAACAGTCTACAAAGTGTGCTTGCAAACCAGGCACACTGTGTCGACTGTTCCAGTTAAGTAATTGTTTTTCAGTATTGCTGTTTCGGCTCTGCTGCAGAGCCGCCGGCTGCTCCCAGGACCAGGATATCCTGCTGTAAACAGTGCGCTGATGTCAGGAGAAGGGGAGGGAGGGAAGAACTTTGGATGCAAATATCTCTCAAACCATAAAGGTTTGAGACATGGGATCTGCGCCACATAATGTAATTTTTTAAAATCTACCATATAGAATAAACTTTATTTTGGGCATTACTAACCCTTTAAAACAGGCCATTAAATAGGAGTTTATAGTGATTCATACAGACCCAAAGATGTAAGGGTACAAACAAAACAAAAAAAACAACAGGATTCTCTCTTGATTGACCCCTTAACGATCGGTGACATGTCAGGACCGGCACTGTTTCTTGTGCTTATAGTTTTCCTGCAGGAGCAATGTAAGCACTAGCGGGGTCTGAAATTGACTGCTATAAGACCACAGCTGTCTGTGTCAGACCCCCGTTCTCCACACTGGTACACGTCATCAGTCACATGTGCCGGCAGGTTGACAACGATCAATGCTGTCCTTAAAGCAAGGTCACTTCCCTGGACTGTTGGTCATTAGGGGTTAAATGTTGTATATGGTTATATCTATTAGATTCAATTATAAATTATATAAGAGTTGCTTTTAATCCTTCTGGATCTTCATTCTGACAAATAACAAGAGACACCGCGACCTCTCTAGCATCCAAAGATTTAAGTCAATGGGAATTTTTAGTTCTCCTCTATAATGCAATTGGTTTGCCCCAGAATTAATCCACTTTTATTTTGAATATATAGTGCTGGCAGTTTTAGTGATTAAACTTTAAAGCCAGACAGACACTATATAATGTTGTAAGGCAAACATTGCACACTTGATTTTACGTCTTTTAGATATGACAGTCATTGAGAATTTTGGTGACAATTTTTACACATAAAGTAAGAATGGTTTTAATGCATCTCCGTCATAGGGGCCTATTTGTGCTACAAATCCTGTAGACTATTATGAATCAATTCAGCATGGGCTGGTTCTCCAACATTAGCCTTTGTTAAAGGATGTATCACCTTGTAAAAAGATGTTATCATCCACTTTGTTAATAAAAGTTATTATAGGAAAAACACAAAAATCGAAATACTTACAAAGATATTCCATCTTGAAGTGCAGAAGAGGTTTGCTGAAGAATCAGCATGTCCTATTATGCTGATCGGCAAAGCTCTTCTGCACGTTGTATTTCTCTTCCCACCTCTCTCCCAGCTGCCCCAGGAAGCGCATTCACGCTTCCCTTCTGTGTGTTGTGAACGGCTCCAGCCTGTTACAGCACACCGAAGAGAAGCGTGAACGCGCTCCCTGGTGCAGCTGGGAGGGAGGAGAAATACGACGTGCTGTAGAGCTGTGCTGTTCACATATTGAGGAAGTGCACAGCACAGAAGAGGGAAAATCTTTAGTATTTCGATTTTTTTTTTTTTTTTTAACTCAGCTTTCCTAGAATAACTTTAATTAACAAAGTGGAAGGTAACACCTTTTTATAAGGTGATACATCATCTTTAAGCCTTTCATTGCCAGAGGGGAATGCGACACATTGTGAAGCAGGGTTTCATACCCCTCTAGATCTGAAATGGCTCATTAGTTATGAACATCATGTCTACTGAGGCAATAATTATTCTTTCTACAGAACTCTAGGACCCTAAACTCCTCCCACTGGAGTCTTCTAAGAAAGCCTTCAATGGGAGGAGTTTCAGGTCCCTGTGTCCTGCACTACATCTGCCATAGTGAATATGATATCCAGCATCAAATATTTATTTTGGAGAAAAAATTCAAAATCCATGCAGGATTGATTCATAGCGGCCATTAGGATTTTCTTCCCAGATTAACATAAGTAAAGGTTTTTTTTAATAGGTTTTAGTGTTCCTTTAATGTTATTAAATGCTTCGAGATGAAGATGTTTAACCCCTTGGATATTAAGGCTATAGGGAAGAATAGGCAAGTTTCATAAGCATTTAAATTGTGCACACTATTTCTGGGCCGCTTAACAGTGTACAGAGCTGTGTCACACACCCACATAGTACTTAACTGAGCAATTAAGGGTCAGGGTAAGGAGCTTTACAATTAAAGGAAAGTACCTGAAAGTTCTCTACAATCGCCTGCAGATCTCTGTAACCTGCAGGGTTGGGTGAAGCTTCCGGGAGATTTCTGTTCTTTCCATTGACGCATACTGCAGGCAAATTTGTTGACACAGGCTTCAACTGAGAGAACAGAGATGCTTCTTTTTCCAGAAATGCCAGTTGAAGTGCTAACATCACCCAACCCTGAAGATCATAGAGATCTGCAGGATGAGGGAAAAGAGAATGGCATGGCTTTAAACGAGCAGTAAACATTTTATGAAAAAAAAAAATAAACTATATTGCAGGGCTTTTCCTGTTGAATAAAACAAGGGTGAATAGATGCATATTTCCAGCATTACTACAGTGTAAATCCTTGTTTTTTGTTTTGTTTTTTCTTCGTTAAAGGGGATCTCTCACCCCTATAGACTTAGTAGAGACAGTATATAGCTATAATGAGGCAAACATTATTTATTTAAAAAAAAATGCTATGTGGCTAAAACTATTAATTACATAATGCCCTGCGCCATACTTCCGCATACACTGGTCTTGCTGCTCTGCCTCTGATCTCTTCCCACTTCCCAGCCTCCTCCGATGACAGAGGCTTTCTGTCTATAAGCTGGAGTGATCTCATTGGCTAGATTTCGATCTCTGCCAATCAGATTGCTCCAGCTAACAGACAGAAAGCCTCCGTCATCGGAGGAGGCTGGGAGCAGAGGCAGAGCGGCAATCTGCGGCAAGACCAGTGTATGCAGAAGTAGGGAGCAGGGCACTATGTAATCAATGTTTTAGCCCACATAGCGTATTTCTTTAAAAAATAAATAAAGTATGCATCATTATAGCTATATACTGTGTCTGCTAAGCCTAACTTTTATAGGAGTGAGAGATCCCCTTTAACAGTGCCCCTAGCAGTCAGATTCCGATCAATTATTCTATTGCATTCTGTGGGAGAGGTGAGTCACTAACAAAAAGTTCTCAGAATATTACAAAAACTGTGGAGTCATGCTGTCAGTTTGAACTTTCAGGAAGTAATGAAGCTGTAACTCAGTTCCTGACTATTTAAAGTGCTGTAACATTTGAATTTACTGTTGTTATACATGGCAAGAAAAAAACAAAAACATGCATGTTACATATGGGAAGTATATCTCATAGCTATCAGCTAATTGCCTATGTTAAAGCCCATTTCCTTGACCATTTTCTATCTCTTTAAAAGGTTATACAACTTGCTGGGATTAATTTAATTGGATTGTGCCTATGTCATGAGTCAAATCACACCTTTAGCCCCACTGACGCTGAAGACATTGCCAAAGCATTGTGGTAAGACAAAAAGGCATGATATAGAGTTTTAATCTCTAAAATGAAATGAAAATAATATAAATGAATGAATTTTAATATAATGAATGTGTGAAATCTCTTCTATTCTCAGTGCTCCATTTGCTGTCTTTTTTCCTGACGGTTCAAAGATGGCCCCAGTGGGAAAAGGATTGAAATCTGTCTGCTTCTCTTTTCCAGTTTAGATTAATAACATGTGACCCCATGGCTTTTATCTTCTTCTATACTCCATTCCTTGGCTCTTTCACTTCCAATCTGAAACCTAAAAATGCTCTAATGAATCCTGGATGATGTGCAAGAGCCGCTGTTCATTACCGCGTACCAAAACATAAAGTAAGTCTGACATCTGTGAGGGACAAGTGCTGGCAGGCTGCAAACAAGTTTGGGTTCAGGGATATCATCAAAAAATAGAGAATCACATCAGTGTCTGGGGACTGTGTTTGCTGGGCACTAGAAATTGCTCTGGTGGCTGTAGAAGCAGTTAGACAATGTTTTAATTCCCTTGAATGCTGGCGACATCTCTAACACACCGTGAAGCAATGCATTAAGTATGTTTCTAAAATCCAAAGGGTTAAATTAAGGGTGTCTAATTTTGTGTCATCTGTGGGTCACATTACATATTTATGGATATTATAGCTTGTTATTAAAAAATATGATCTTTTTGCAGTAATGTAAAAGCAGTATGAAAGTTGAATCTGTTTTATTTGTACAAAAGTACACAGTTAACCCTTTGAGTGCCAGAGGGGTGTGCAACGCATTGCAAAGCAATACGTTGCGTACCCCTGTGGCACTCAAATGGTTAAAGGACTAGTATTAGTCATCGGTCAATTTAATGAGAATATCTGTATTTAATAGACTGGACTAGTATCAAGAACTGTCATTTGTTGACTGCAAAGTCTTTGTGACCTGCACGTAGTTAGGCCCTACTGGTCTACTATAACCCTTTGAGTAACAGATGTATCCATTGTATTGTTTTTCAATGCATTGGATACCTCTGTGGCACTCAAAGGGTTATTTTTTTATAAAATCTCAGGTCCACACCTTGGGCTCAGACAGGCCATAATGAGCTTACTGGCTATACTTTGGATGCCCATAGAATAAAAGTGGACAAATATTAACCCATTGAATGCCAGAGGGT
This sequence comes from Rhinophrynus dorsalis, assembly GCA_037306005.1. Taxonomy (NCBI): domain Eukaryota; kingdom Metazoa; phylum Chordata; class Amphibia; order Anura; family Rhinophrynidae; genus Rhinophrynus; species Rhinophrynus dorsalis. The sequence goes on along the minus strand of CM074719.1, from coordinate 565,976,405 downwards.
TACGCAAAGCATTGCAAAGAAATGCGTTGTGTACCCCTCTGGCACGCAAAGGGTTAAACACAGAAGTTGCTGCAGGACAGACAAATATATAGAACAGACAGAGCAATCAATGGCTGCTAACCTCTTCAAATATTTTTTAACTAACAGTATTAAAAGAAAATTACTGACAACCAATTTTCCAAAACCTGTTATATTTCTCCACCCGCAGTGCCTCTCATATAAATGATACTACTTCCAAACTGAATAAACGTATAAATCAAAGTCTGCTGAATTCATTTAAATACTCAAACAGCATTATATTAAGGTAATTTATAATAAAGAACACAATGAAAAGCTAAACAGTGCAAAAAACATTTGTCTCTGCTTGGCGTTATACCAGTTTTTACTGTCACCTCAATATTTTTACTAACACCTCCATGTATAACAGATGTACTGATTGTCAGTAAATCCATTGATGGTTGGTACCATGGATTAGACAGAGAAAGCATGAGAGAGAGAAAGAAAGTCTAGAGAGACAATGAAACAGTGAGAGAGAGGACAGAAGGAAAGACAGATATATAGATAGATAGATAGATAGATAGATAGATAGATAGACAGACAGACAGACAGACAGACAGACAGACAGACAGACAGATAGATAGATAGATAGATAGATAGATAGATAGATAGATAGATAGATAGATAGATAGATAGGTAAAAATAGGTAGATTTTCAAAAACATTTTTGATGTCCAGTTGTATACAATGCAGTCTACTTAATACAAAAATGAGAAAATGCTCTTCTCCTTCAGTCTTTCATAAAAACTTTAAATTATGCATCCAAGAATGTGAATGTCAGAGAGGTACCCAACACATTGCAACTCCTGCCTGGCATTGAAATGAGTAAATGTTCAATCCAGGGCTGATTCCATCAAGACTGATAATGTAGTACTTTACCAGTATTATATGAAACCAGCAATGCAATAGACCATTACATGCCACCAGCAGAGAAATATACTATTAAATGACACTAGCAGAGCCATACACCATTACATGTCACCAGCAGACATAAATATCATTACATGTCACCAGCAGAGAAATATATTACATGTAACCAGCAGAGCAATAAACCATTACATGCTATCAGAATGAAATTGCCTAGAATTATTTTTTTCTTGAAAATCATCCATGATACAAACATTCATGGGACTTGTTCTGCCTTCATAACTTAAAGCAGAACTACCACCTCCATTAAAGTCGCCCTGCAATACTTATGCAAGTGGCGACTAGCTTTGTAATCATTACTTTACCATTCCAAAATGACCATAAATAAAGTTATCCTTAAGCTTCCGAGACTGACGGCCAGGTTACTGCAGCCTGTGCACCTGCGCCATCAGTCTCTTCCGGTGCCTTCCGGGCCTGTGCACTGCCTGTGAAGGGTGAAGAGGACTGACTGCACAGGCGCACATTCAAGATGCCCACTGCTGCCTGGCTTCCGGTCTCGGAACCTTAAGGATAACTTTATTTGTGGGCATTTTTGAGAGGTAAAATTATAATTAGTAAGCTAGTCACCGCCTGCATAAGTAGGCGTAGTTCCGCTTTAAGTTGAACCTATACATTAAATGTGCATTGAAAATTTACATATTGAGGCTGATGCAAAGAGATAATAGTAGTATAGAGAATATTGTGTACACTGGTTAGTGCATTATTAACAAGGGTACAAGATCTTAAGAACCTATTCCCAAATGGCTCACAATACAGCAAACAAAACAAAAAAAGAACTGCAAGCAAAGTTATTTACCATTAAAGCGGAACTTTCAGCTATTACTAAGTCGCATGGAAATCCATGTCTTACCTTTAAAAAATCGCAGATTCTAAAGACATTTTTGCAGTTTGAAGAATGACGGGCAGGTTAGTGCGGTCTGTGCGCCTGTGCCGTCAATCCCTTCCGGTTACCATGTGGTGCGCTGCAATGCTGCTCAGTGGAGACCGGGACTGACAGTGCAGCCAAACAGACAAGATGTCTGCGCTGTAGCCTGGGTTCCGTTCTCCAAACAGCAAGGATTTCCTTAGAATGTGCAATTTTTTTTAAAGGTAACAGATGACTTTCCAAGCTAGTCGCCATGCGCTTAACCCTTTCAGTGCCGGAGGCTCGGGCCATTTCCTGTACCCTGCAGGCCAGACACTTTTTCAGCATTTTTGCTATCCTTCCATTTAGGCTTGATTTCCTCTTGGGATTTTTAGTTAAATATGGAAAACTATATATTGTTTTTTTCAGAACGAATTGAGCTTTCTCATGGTACCTTACATGAACAGAATTTTATATTGTGCAAAAATCTATGATGTCATAATGACAAAAAAAAGTGAAAATTTACTAATTTTGCTAAAATCACATACTATTTATCAAAAACATTTACCTTGATTGAAAAAGTTTCAATTATTTGAAAAAGCCCTGAGTCCCCCGAGTAAAAAAAATACCAAATTTGTATAGTTTTACCTACGTCCATGGCTAGCGTAGAGCCCTAATCACCAGCAGCGCAAAATGACACTTTCAACTTTATAAACTAAAATGCGCATTCTAGGGTTTTTGTGGTAAAACTACCCTAAAACAGTGGAATAACTATATAAAACTATATATTTCTTAAAAGTAGACAACCTGCTGCATCTAATGAGGGGTAACTTACCTTCTTGCCCCAAGCCTGTTGTGCACAAATGCTTCCAGAAGGTGGCACTATAGGAAAAAAATTGCATTTTCTTACGTTTCTGCCCCTTCATCTGTATGGAAATCTGTGAAAACCATGGAATTTCCAACTGTATTCATTAGCTAGTGCTCTTAGGAGAAAAATCACACCTCATTGGTATGAGTTCCCCTACCTTAGTGGGCGCTACAAGTACCAAACTACACCTATTGCAACCACTAATTTTTCTAACATTTTCTCAAACATTACTTGTCTGTACAAAAATGGTTATAACAACTAGAGAAGTGAAGAAAGGTTACACAAACCATACCATTTTGGAAAGAAGACAACCTGCCGCATCTAATGAGGGGTGAATTGCCTTCTTACCCCAAGCCTGTTGTGCCCAAATGCTTCCAGAAGGTGGCACTATAGGAAAAAAAATGGCATTTTCTTACATTTCTGCCCCTTCAAATGTACTAAAATCTGTAAAAACCATGGAATTTCCAGTAGTATCCATTAGCTAGTGCTCTTAGGAAAAAAATGACACCCCATTGGCATGAGTTGACCTACCTCAGGGGGCGCTAGAAGTGCAAAACGACATCTACTACAACTTCTAATTTTTCTAACATTTTCTCAAACATTACTTGTCTATACAAAAATGGTTATAACAACTACAGAAGTGAAGAAAGGGTACACAAACCATACCATTTTGGAAAGAAGACAACCTACCGCATCTAATGAGGGGTGACTTGCCTTCTTACCCTAAGTCTGGTGTGCACAAATGCCTCCAGAAGGTGGCGCTAATGAAAAAAAAAGGCATTTTCTTACATTTCTGCCCCTTCAAATGTACTAAAATCTGTAAAAACCATGGAATTTCCAGCAGTATCCATTAGCTAGTGCTCTTAGGAAAAAAATGACACCCCATTGGCATGAGTTGACCTACCTCAGGGGGCGCTAGAAGTGCAAAACGACATCTACTACAACTTCTAATTTTTCTAACATTTTCTCAAACATTACTTGTCTATACAAAAATGGTTATAACAACTACAGAAGTGAAGAAAGGGTACACAAACCATACCATTTTCGAAAGAAAACAACCTACCGCATCTAATGAGGGGTGACTTGCCTTCTTACCCCAAGTCTGGTGTGCACAAATGCCTCCAGAAGGTGGCGCTAATGAAAAAAAAAGGCATTTTCTTACATTTCTGCCCCTTCAAATGTACTGAAATCTGTAAAAACCATGGAATTTCCAGCAGTATCCATTAGCTAGTGCTCTTAGGAGAAAAATGACACCCCATTGGCATGAGTTGACCTACCTCAGGGGGCGCTATAAGTGCAAAACGACACCTACTACAACTTCTAATTTTTCTAACATTTTCTCAAACATTACTTGTCTATACAAAAATGGTTATAACAACTACAGAAGTGAAGAAAGGGTACACAAACCATACCATTTTGGAAAGAAGACAACCTACCGCATCTAATGAGGGGTGACTTGCCTTCTTACCCCAAGTCTGGTGTGCACAAATGCCTCCAGAAGGGGGCGCTAATGAAAAAAAAGGCATTTTCTTACATTTTTGCCCCTTCAAATGTACTGAAATCTGTGAAAACCATTGATTTTTCAAATGTATTCTTTAGCTATGGCTCTTAGGAGAAAAGTGACACCTCATTCGTATGAGTTCACATACCTTAGGGGGCACTACAAGTACAAAACTACACCAACCTCTAATTTTTCTAACATTTTCTCAAACATTACTTCTCTATACAAAAATGGTTATAAGAACTAGAGAAGTGAAGAAAGGTTACACAAACCTTACCATTTTGGAAAGAAGACAACCTGCCGCATCTAATGAGGGGTGAATTGCCTTCTTACCCCAAGCCTATTGTGCCCAAATGCTTCCAGAAGGTGGCACTATAGGAAAAAAAATGGCATTTTCTTACATTTCTGCCCCTTCAAATGTACTAAAATCTGTAAAAACCATGGAATTTCCAGTAGTATCCATTAGCTAGTGCTCTTAGGAAAAAAATGACACCCCATTGGCATGAGTTGACCTACCTCAGGGGGCGCTAGAAGTGCAAAACGACATCTACTACAACTTCTAATTTTTCTAACATTTTCTCAAACATTACTTGTCTATACAAAAATGGTTATAACAACTACAGAAGTGAAGAAAGGGTACACAAACCATACCATTTTGGAAAGAAGACAACCTACCGCATCTAATAGGGGGTGACTTGCCTTCTTACCCCAAGTCTGGTGTGCACAAATGCCTCCAGAAAGTGGCGCTAATGAAAAAAAAAAGGCATTTTCTTACATTTCTGCCCCTTCAAATGTACTGAAATCTGTAAAAACCATGGAATTTCCAGCAGTATCCATTAGCTAGTGCTCTTAGGAGAAAAATGACACCCCATTGGCATGAGTTGACCTACCTCAGGGGGCGCTAGAAGTGCAAAACGACACCTACTACAACTTCTAATTTTTCTAACATTTTCTCAAACATTACTTGTCTATACAAAAATGGTTATAACAACTACAGAAGTGAAGAAAGGGTACACAAACCATACCATTTTGGAAAGAAGACAACCTACCGCATCTAATGAGGGGTGACTTGCCTTCTTACCCCAAGTCTGGTGTGCACAAATGCCTCCAGAAGGGGGCGCTAATGAAAAAAAAAGGCATTTTCTTACATTTTTGCCCCTTCAAATGTACTGAAATCTGTGAAAACCATTGATTTTTCAAATGTATTCTTTAGCTATGGCTCTTAGGAGAAAAGTGACACCTCATTTGTATGAGTTCACATACCTTAGGGGGCGCTACAAGTACAAAACTACACCAACCTCTAATTTTTCTAACATTTTCTCAAACATTACTTCTCTATACAAAAATGGTTATAAGAACTAGAGAAGTGAAGAAAGGGTACACAAACGATACCATTTTGGAAAGAAGACAACCTGCCGCATCTAGTGAGGGGTGACTTGCCTTCTTACCCCAAGCCTGGAGTGCACAAATGCCTCCAGAAGGTGGTGCTAATGAAAAAAAAGGCATTTTCTTACATTTCTGCCCCTTCAAATGTATTGAAATCTGTAAAAACCATGGAATTATCCATTAGCTATTGCTCTTAGGAGAAAAATGACACCCCATTGGTATGAACTGACCTACCTTAGGGGGGCACTACAAGTACAAAACTACTACTGCTACAACCTCCTGATTTCTCTAACATTTTCTCAAACATTCTTGCGTGTATGAAAATGGTTATAACAGCTATAGAAGTGAAGAAAATGTAGCGAAACCATACCATTTTGGAAAGAAGATAACCTGCCGCATCTAATGAGGGGTCACTTGCCTTTCTACCCCTAAGTCAGTGTGCACAACTATTTACAGAATGTGGTGCTACAGAAAAGAAAAACATTTTTTTTTTTTTTTACAAATCAGTCACTTCAAAGATACGAAAATGGTTCAACACCATGGGATTTCCTAGGAGGACCTCCTGCCAGCCTACGATAAATGGTACCCCACTGCTGTGGGATGACATACCATATTGGGTGCCAGGAGTGTAGCTACCAGTTGAACAAGGATGGGGAAGCAAACAGTGTATGTATGATTCTATGGCTATCAGTGGTCAGTCAGTGTACGTGAGGACCTGTGACTGCCAGTGAAACCAGGTGGGGGGAGGGATGAGGGGTCAGGCAGTGTATGTGGGTATATCTACCACTGGGCAGAGCGCAAGTATGGCAGTGGTGGTGGGGGAGGTAAGGTAGTACATATGGGGGATCTGTGACTACCACTGTGCACTGTAAGTCCCCCACATACACTGTTTGATTTCCAGCCTGAATCCAGTGCGTATTGGCACTTGGGTCTACCAGTAGGCAGTGGAACCAGGCTGGGGGGGTCAAACTGTGGGAACGGGACTGCCAGTAGGCTGTGGAACTGGGCTGGTGGGTAGGGTACGGGGGGGATTGAGTAATTTTGTGTGCATGCCACAGGGATGTCCAATGCATTGCAAAGCAATGCAATTGACCCCCTGTCGCACACAGAGGGTTCTTTTTTTTTTTAAATTCTTCTTTATTCATAGCTTGTTGGGTGGTCTTAGGGCCCCCCAACAAGCTTTGAATGTAAAGCAATAGTAAAAAAAAAGTTCTGTGTGTGCCACAGGAGGGGGTCTAAAATGAACCCCCTCCCCTGTGGCACACAGAGGGTTAATTTTTTTTTTTTTTGTCTGTTTTTTTATAGACCTCATTGGGGGGCTTCAGGACCCTTCCTTATGTCCACCAATGAGGTCTTAGTAAAAAAAAATATGGGCTAAAAGAATTGACCCTGTGAGTGTCACAGGGTTCTCCAGCACATTGCTTTGCAATGTGCTGGGGACCACTGCGGTACTCACAGAGTTAATTTTTTTTAATTTTTTTTTTAATTATTATCAGACCTTGTGGGGGGTCATCAGGAATTCTCCTGATGTCCCCCCAACAATCTCTGATTATAAAATACTAAAAAATATTCCTATGTCTGCCACAGGAGGGGGGCTCTGCAATGAACCCCCTCCCCTGTGGCACACACAGGGTTCATTTTTTTTTTTTTCTATTTTTTATAGACCTCATTGGGGGGCTTCAGGACCCTTCCTTATGTCCCCCAATGAGGTCTTAGTAAAAAAAAAATATGGGCTAAAAGAATTGACCCTGTGAGTGTCACAGGGTTCTCCAGCACATTGCAAAGCAATGTGCTGGGGACCACTGCAGCACTCACAGAGTTATTTTTTTTTTAAATTATTATCAAACCTTGTGGGGGGACATCAGGAATTCTCCTGATGTCCCCCCAACAATCTCTGATTATAAAATACTAAAAAATATTCCTATGTCTGCCACAGGAGAGGGGCTCTGCAATGAACCCCCTCCCCTGTGGCACACACAGGGTTAATTTTTTTTTTTTTTTTTTTGGTCTATTTTTTATAGACCTCATTGGGGGGCTTCAGGACCCTTCCTGAAGCCCCCCAATGAGGTCTCTTTAATAAAAATATGGGGTGCAAAAATTGACCCTGTGAGTGCCACAGGGATTCCCAGTGCATTGCAAAGCAATGCACCAGGGAACCCTGCAGCACTCACAGGGTTCATTTTTTTATTTATTTTTCTTTTTAATTTTAATTTTTATTTTCAGACCTCGCTGGGGCACATCAGGACCCCTCCTGATGTGCACCCAGTTATTGATCTCCCAGCCGGGCTGGGAGCTCAATATGGCGACGGAAGGAGAGCAAAAGCTCTCCTTCTGTTCACTCCTACCTCCGGTAGGAGTGATCTCCATCGGGCAATGCCTTGTAACGTCATCGGTGACTATGTCACCGATGACGTTAGGAGGCTTCCCCCGGTCCCGCCCACTCCTACCCGGAAGTTCGGGTAGGAGAGGAGGGATAGGAGAAGCTGCAATTCTCCTTAGTAAATATTGATCTCCCAGCGCGATCAGCTGGGAGATCAATAACTGGGGGGACATGAGGAGTAATCCTCATGCCCCCCCACGAGTGCCAGGAAATTTTTTTTTTTAAATGCGGCCACTGCATGCCGGTTATACCGGCCTATGCAGTGACCGCATTTAAGCTGTACAACGTACGAGCTTGGCACAGCAGGTACAGCTGTCCTCACTCGTACGTTGTACCCACTTGGCACTCTAGGGGTTAATGAATGCATGGCGACTTAGTAATAGCTGAAAGTTCCCCTTTAAGACTATATACTTAAAGGGATAGTAATGCTTCACAAAAACAGCAGCTCCAATTAATCTTCAAAGGATTTGAGCCATAAAGAGTGTTATTTCAATACTATCAGAGTTGTTGTTCAAGAGTAATTGAATGATAAAGTTTCCACCTCCCGCCCCTTTTACCTAGTGCAGTGGTTCTCAACTCCTGTCCTCAGGACCCACTAACAGGCCAGGATTTGATGATTTCCTTGTTAGAGAACAGGTGAGTTAATCAATGTGAATGAGCCTCTGATCACCACACCTGTGATCTAGCAGAGAAATCCCTAAGTTCTGGCCTGTTAGTGGGTCCTGACGTCAGGAGTTGAGAACCACTGACCCAGTGTAAGCCACCTCCCCTCAGATTTGGAGTCTGGTCCACAGACCAGACAGCTCACAGAAAGGGACAATCTTCTTACTGTGAGAACAATGAAAACGCTGCCTCCCTTGACAGGCTTTTCCCTTATGCTCAATGAAGATTGTCCCTCTGTCTGCGATCCATACAGACAGTCTTGCTGCTATGAGGTGAGCAGTGTTACATCAGTAAAAGTGTGGGGATTCTTTATCATTCAATTACTCTTGAATTACAGCTCTGACAGTATTGAAATAACACTCTCTATGGCCCAAGAACTATGAAGATTAATTGGAGATGCTTTTATTGTGAAACATTACTATCCCTTGAAGACTCAGCAAAACAAATAACATCCAAACAGATTGATGAATGAATGCATGAATGAATGTATGAATTAATATGAATATGTTTTTTTATCTATAGACCCACAGGTGTACACAGCACTTTACAATTTAGGTGTTTAGACAATGCAGGTTTTCAAGTGCTTAGCAAAATAAATGTGGTGTCCCTGCTTTAGACCTTACAGTCTAAAGCAGTAAAGGGAGACATACATAGTACATAAGGCTTAAGTGTGTAATACAGAGTTGGAGTTCTGGTCAGGATATGGGAAAAAGAAATATAGTAAGTACAGTATGAGTGACTTGGATGTGCGGAGTCCACGCCTTTTAACCTTGTTGAGGAAGTCTAATTTTTACGTGATAGCACAAGAGAAGTACAGTAGTGCAGGCTGGGTGGTAGCGTATTCCATAGATAAGGAACAATGAGAGAAAAAGGTCTGATGCTAGAGTGGGAGGTAGCCAGAGTATAAGCCAGGAAAAGAATGTTGTTGTCAGATTATAGGAGTCAGGATGGGTATATTGGAAGATCAGAGTAGATACGTAGAAAGGAGTAGAGGAGAGAAGGGTCTTGAATGAAAGGAGTATTTTATAAGAAATTCAGCGTTTCATAGGTAGCTATTGGAGAAATTGAAAGAAGAAGGGGGCAGGGACATAAATGTAAGTTGTGCTACAGCATTTTGTGCGGACTGAAGCTTATAGAGTGGGGAGGCAGGAAGACCAGAGAGAAGAAGGTTATAGTATTCCATGTGGATGTAAACTGGTATCGCCCAATGTAAGCTGACTGAAACCTATGTCTGTGGAGGAGCAGCTCCACAGAGAACAAGCAGAAAGCTATTGATATAATATATAGGGAATACCCAGAACAAGGACAACACTGGGAAAAGGCCAGATGCTAGGGATCTCAGAGTAGGATACGGTGCTGGCTGACATTAACTAGGCTGAACTAAAGATGCTGATCACAAGTTCGGATTGGTGCAGACTGGAGGAGTCGGCCCAAACCCAGGATGACTGCCTAGGGGATACTGGCTACCTACTGGGGTTAAGGGAGGACAATGAAATATAAACAAATTAATATCTGTAGTGTCAGTCAAATGTTGCTGAGCTGGAACAGGAGAGAGATACTGGTGGTCTGGGATTCGAACTGCGACTCAGAGATTTGATTGGCTGTCGAATGATTCGAACCTCAACTGTATGGGTAGGAATCCAACTGAAGGTTGAATGTATCAAACAGAGGAAGAAAGCAGCTGGACCAGCTGAGAGTCAGATAGTCTTATTTAGACAGCTAATGTGTAAACAGTGAACACAGGAGAGTCAAATAATCAAGCAGGCTGGAATAGAATAGTCGAATGGTCAGTCAAGAAGGATTGGCAACAGGAGAGCAAGAAGTTACACAATCGACAAGAATAGTAGACAAAAGGAGAGCCGTGGACGACAATGGAAAATCAATGCTGGAGGCAAAGTACAAGAACGATAAGCTGAAGCATAGTCAGGAAACAAGGGTAAGGTCGGTACACAGAGATCACACTAGACGAAGGGCAAAGGGAACTCGGGAACAGGACTGGGAACAACTTGACAAGAACTAGAATCGTGCACCAGTACTGAGAAACTGGCACTTGAATCCAGTAACCGGGAGGACTGCAGAGCAGTGAGATTAAGTGAGTTGAGGTTACGTATGAAGAGGGGAGAGGAAGTTGGGATTTCAGAAGAAATATGAACAGTACTGAATGTTACCAGATGATAATAAGATAATTGGAGATATTAAAAAATCAGAAAGTACACAGCTTCTAGCGAGCACAAGGTCTAAGAAGTGAGCATCCTTGTGAGTACTAGAGAATGTCCACCAGTGTAGTCCAAATGCAGGTGTTAGAGAGAGACAGAGGGCTGTCCAGGAGACAGAGGGATCATACACATGGCAGTGAAATCCCACAGAAGAAGGGAAATTTTGTATGATGACAGGTAAAAGGAAAGCCAGGACTCAAAGTAAGAAAGGAAATCTGAAGGTATACATGCTGAGTTAGGTGGGTGATAGATAACTGCAATCTGCAGAGAGACAGGAGTGAAAATAAAGACAACATACGACTCAAAAGTGGTATGTAATGGCAATGTTTAGAGAGAAGTAGTGCCACATCTCCCCTACTTCCAATGTGGTGTGGAGTGTGAGAGAAGGGGAGACCACCATAAGAGATTACTGCAACCAAAGTGGAGTCCAATTGAGACACCCAAGTTACAGTTGAGATATATATATAAAATATTCACCAGTGTGCAGGCATGTCACATAAACAGTATTAATACAAATATATAGATTTCAGTTGCACAAGCAGCAGGCAGAAACAATGAAGCAAAGAACAGGTTAACCCATTGAGTGCCAGAGTGGTACAGACATTCCGTACCACTCTGGCACTCAAAGGGTTAAAAGCTCCAATTAAACTGACAGGAATCCTTTATACTTCCCCTACACAGTTGGGTTATTACAGAATTACTACATTTCTTCTTAGTACATCAACCTCATTGTGACTGACTAGCCAGTCTTCTTTACAATTATGTGTTTTTACATTTAGCAAAGTACTTTCAGTGACATCTAATCCCTTTGCTTTATATAACACACTAGTTACAAAGCCCGTATACACAGGCTGATCCAGAGCGGGGAGCTCCAGATCGCTCACAGCCTGTCTGCAGCAGCAGAGACACTGGGTGACAGTTTGTCACCCAGCCACCTCCGCTGCTACCTTGGAGACTGGAGCACAGACAGGCTGTCAGCCTTCCGGAGGTCTCCACTATGGATCAGCCCGTTCTATCAGTCCCCACTGCGCATGTGCAGTTACGCACACAGTGAGCGACTCATTCTAGGACTTTATGTTATAGGATTGTTCTATCTACTAACTTACATACAGGGGAAAATGTACAGAGATGATTCCGAGACAAACCAGACACTGGGATCAGTTTTGTAACCCTATACCTGCCACACTCCAATTTACTAAGCTACTTACTCTGAAATTCTCCCATTAAAATGAACTAGTCATGCCTAATACAATGTGCTAATTGTTTATGGGATGTATAGAAAGCCTAGTAAACATGAACTTTTGTGCAATAAATAAAACCAGAACATGTAAACATCACCTTTGCCTCTTCTCCTTTCTTCTCTTTATCGCAGCTGGCATTTTAGGCTAGGCTTCCATCTCTGCGCTGTTTACCACCACACCCTTTTATTTATTATTTATTTATTTATTTTCTCTGCAAGCCCAAGCTATCCTTCAGCTTCACTGCCAGGACTGCAGTCACCACTGACTTGAAAAAAGGTAACTGTTCCATGCACTCTGTTAACCCTTTGAGTGACAGAGTGGTATCATTGCATTGGATACTCCTCTTGCACTCAAAGGGCTGAAATACACAAAGTGAAAACACATTTTCTTAATATATAGATGGTCACCCAAAGGGTTAATATGATGTAATAAATAAGGTGATCATTTAACATTATACCATTTTACTGTGCATGTTATGGACCTGGAAGAAGGGCCTTGCTGGCATTAACCCCTTAACAACCCTTGACGGTCATAGATCTGAGTAAATGACCCATGACGTACTATGACCGTCATGGAATTCCGGGCTCCCCCCGCGGTTGCACGCCGTTCGGAGAGTCCGGAACCGGAATTTAAAAAAAAAAAATGCTCAGTGGTCCTTAAGTGACCGCGACGTGCCGATCGGCCGGTCGATAAGGGGTTAAAGTGTTCACGACAACAGAGAGTGTCCCCTGTATGCAGTACAATGATCATACATTCTAATGCACGTCCTCCCTAGTACTGGAGGCTAGCACCAGTGGAGCTGCTGTGGTGGATTTGTACATTCCCCCCAGTATGCTCAACTAATGAGGCAAATCAAAAACAACCAAAGCAAACAAGTATTGTGATGAAATGTCTTTTTTATTCCATTTGGTGCAGTTGGTTTATCCTAGAATTACTCCACTTTATTTTGTGTATACGGCACACTCTTTTTCATTTTTCCCTCTGTATATCTAGAAAACAAGGACAATAGGGAACAATCCTAAATATGCTACTTCTGCCAATAGCTCCTGTTGTGACCATATTTAGTTGTCAATATCTTCCTGGGCAAGGTTTTCAGAGTTTTTAGTTAAAGGGATAGTAGTGTTTCACAAAACAGCAGCTTCAATTAATCTTCATAGGGTTTAGGCCATGGAGTGTGTTATTTCAATACTGTCAGAGTTGTTGTTCAAGAGTAATTGAATGATAAAGTATCCCTCTCCTGCCCCTTTTATCTAGTGTAAGCCGCCTCCCTTGGGTCCAGACAGCTTACAGCAAGGGACAATCTTTTTACTGTGAGCATAAGGAAAACCCTGCTCCCTTGACAGCTTTTGCAGGTTTTTCCTTATTCTCACTGGAGATTGTCCCTTTCTGCAATCCATCCAGACAGTCTTGCTGCTCTGAGGTGAGCAGTGTTACATAAGTAAAAGGGGCGGGAGGGGACACTTTATCATTCAATTATTCCTGAACAACAACTCTGACAGTATTGAAATAACACTCTCCATGGCCCGAATACAATGAAAATTGATCTGAGCTGCTTTTTTGGGGGGAAACATTACTATACCTTTACCACTCAATTAACCTAGGTTCAATTATTACTACAAATTTGTATAGTATACAGGGAAACTAAGAGAAGTATTCAAGTAGTCAAAGAGGTACATTTCCTGAGCAAGCAAGCTGCACCATATGGGTCAAATAAGAATTTTTCAAATCCCCTTTAATTTAAATGAGGCCTATCTTCCTCAACACCCCTTATCACCACATCCAGTTTTTTTCCTCCCTCTGCTAGCCCAGGATCGGACAGCTCAGGTTACTCAATATTCTGCAGCTTCCCTGACAGGAATGAGGTCATCACTAACCTGAAGGAAATTATTCACTGCTCCATACACAGAAACTGTAAATATATTTTGTTACCTGCGTGCATGTGTGCGTGTAGTTGAGGTAGATGTCAAGATAGGTGTTACCAGGTCACTGCAGTGATTTGTAAACATAGTACAGTGACTTGTGGGATATAATTAGACTGGGCTGACCTAGGATATCTGCTAGGGGAACGGGTGGATATAAACAACTGCAGTAACACACATACCTAACTCAGCTAGGAGGTTTAACTTACATGCCTAAGGTGTAGCATAGAAATGAAGGGCTGATGTTACAAGAAATGTTGAGGATAATTAACAAAATACTTAAACATATTTTATTTTCATTGAAGAGCAAACTGAACAAAAAAAGTATGTGCAAAAATATAATGTTATTTCCAAAGATTTAACATTCAGTTTGCATAATAGTTTCACTAGGACATTTGGTAGATTATGATGACTAAACTTGGGGATCACTGACTTTACTCCTCTAGATTATAAACCCTAGGGCCTTCAGGCCTAGAATGTTAAAACGTATCTATTGTTCAATTCACAAACTGGTCTGTAGAGTCATTCAGTAATGTCACTTGGTTTTTATTTTCTAATGTCTAGCTAAATTTAATTAAAGAAAAATAAATCATTTTTAAAATGATTAAACTGAATTGTTCATTATCCTAGATTATTCAGAACATCAGTGTTTTACACAAATGTAATATTTTTGCTTTCAGACGCACACCATCAGCAGGACAAGAATACAGCAATTAAGACCCCAGACATATAAATGCCATCAGTGAAAAAATGTCAGACTTGGGCTCCCCATAAATAAAATGGATAGCAAGGTAATGATTGATGCAATCCAGTTATTGATGTGAATTATTGCCTTAGTCCCTGTAATTTTGTACTGATGAAGACATTTATAAATACAGTAATGTAAAGGTCAAATATCCTGCCTGCTGTAATGGGACATACCAAGGAAGTTGAGGCTTTATTGCATTGTCCACAGAAATCAGTGGTGGAGAAGAATGAAGCATGATCCACAGTCCCCATAAAATGCTATAGATGGGTTTTCTAACCTGACTAACAATCTATATGGCGCTGCCCTCACAACACAACAAAATCTGCAAACTACAGACTTCTGGGCTGCCTCCAGCTCCCCTGAAAGCCCAGGTTGTCAGTATTCTGAACCCCCCCCCCCCCCACCCACTGAAAAAACAAAGTTGACAGGAGCCATCTTTACTATTTCTACCACATTGGAGACTGGTGACCCATTCCCACAGGATATAGACTAATCTGTCATGCATTGGTGCGTACCCATTCATTACATTAAGGATGGCATTCTTGATTCCTGACATCACCATTCCAAATTAATCTCATAACTGAGATCGGTGAACAAGCTTCAGTGCAACTCTCATTATAGATTGCTAATCACAAACCAAAGTATTTCAGTTTACCCAAACTTTGGCTAACCAGCTTTCTCATCACTGTTGTTTGTGTTGAAGTTCATTACCTTTCATTTTATTTGATTAGCTCCATAGAAAGTGTGTTTTATTAAAAAAAACAACATAATTGTATATGAGTAAGCTAGTGGTTCTCTACTAGGGTAGAGCTGTGTCATGTATTGGACAGCAACTCAGGATTTCAAAATGGTTCTATGAGGACTTAGACGCCTGCTTTTTTCCAGTTCTCATGCAGATGGGAATACACATGCTTTCAATATCGGGCATACACCAAATGCTAACACTCGGCCAATGACATACTGATGCACAAACCACTTAGCAGAAAATCCTAATGGCACTTATTAATGTTGCCCTGGTGTCTTTGATCAAGAGAGTTAACATCTTCAATAAGTTCTGCATGTTATGTCCATGTAGGCTAGCAGGACTCTGCTCGGTGTACATGGTAATATTAACCCCATAAAGACTCAGGGGGTGGCAATGTATTGCTTGAAAATGTGTTGCATAACCCTTGTGTCTATATAGGGTTAAGAAGACTCAAGCACTCTGCCTAATTCAATATTTAAAAACAGCCATCAACTATCATGTCCGACTTCATGGACATCACATCCAGGACTGTTTGAAAAATGGAATCTCGTGAACAAAGGCACAATGGCAAAATTCAAAGGGTCATTAGGATTTTATGGCCATAGTAGATAAGAGAGGGTTATAATTAGGGATGGCCAAACATTTTTGAAGTTGTTGATTTTGTTTTTTAGTTATAATTTCTTTTTTGGACTGTTGTAAGGACAACTGTTTTTTTTTTTTTATTTTATTATATATATATATATATATATATATAAATATATACTAGTTGAAGGGCCCGTTACACAGGCCACAGTGCCATTGCCACCCGGTCACGGGGCAGTCACGCGCAGTAGAGACTGCCCGCTCCATGGCTGATACAGAGCTGGACGCTCCTTCGAAACGCCCAGCTCTGTATCAGCCGCGGCGCGGGCAGTCTCTACTACGCATGACTACAGCACGCACAACAGTGTCTACTGCGCATGTCGCGGCATTACACACAATTTAGCGAATTATTATATAGGATATATGTGTGTGTGTGTGTGTGTGTGTGTGTGTGTGTGTGTGTGTGTGTGTGTGTAAAAGAGTTTTCATGTAAAAGCTAAAAAAAGTGCTTTTGTTACTTTTTTCATCATATTTTATAATTGTTTTATAGTAAATTATATGATATGATGAAAATAATGGTATCTTTAAAAAGCCTATCTTATGACAAGAAAACCAGTATATAATATATGTGGGTACATTAAATGAGTAAAAGGAAAATTACAGCTAACCACAAACACAGTAGAAGTGTTAAATCAGCCATTGTCCAGAAAGACAAAAAGTGTTCCAAACCTCCGGTCCTTAAGGGGTTAAACAAAATGATTCAATGCTTTCAATGATTGCTTAAGCAGCGGCAAGACTCCGAAAATGTAACTGCGCATGGGTGTTGACCTTCTTATGATGTGCAGGCACGCAGTGTATGTTTTAATGGCTCCTCCTGAGTTAGTCCTCCTCGGTACCAGGACTGCAGTCAGTGAGTGAGGACGCCGGTGCTGATCAGTCAACTTATTTTGCCTAATGGGATGGGGAATCATGATCCTTTACCAGGTACTCGGAGTCTGACTAATTTAATTTAAAGCAGTGAGTTGCATTGAAGGGGGGCGTGCTTTTAATCCTTATACGCTCTTTTTAACCTGTATACAATTAAAAAAAAACAGGGTGGTCTGAATTTAAGTGTAATAGAAACATTTATTTATTTTTATAAACCTAAAACACAAAGTATTAAGATTGCAATTACAAATGGCCTAAGAAAAAATCCATAGACTAGATTGTGCTCAAGAACATCTGTATCTTGTCAACTCATTCTTGTGCTGGTACAATCTGCTGGGCATTCTGGCATCTTGGCATGCACTGCCCCAGAAAATGGTTGATTCATAAAATGCTGCTAGAGAACTTTCTGACCAGCACAGACTGTTGTGGCACCTCCTCCTGTCAAAAAGTCAGAACATCCGGCAGGCTATACCAAGCTGGATGTAGCTCTCAGTATTTTCATACAATTTGAAGAGTAGTTGTTGCTATGTAGTGCCTTCTAGTACTGATGGTAAAATCAGTACTGCCACTCCTCTGAGGGAGGACTATTGCTTAGATGGACCATAAACGTTACAAATACCATTAGTAGATAACTGACAAGAGATTTACCCCTTTGGACAGTCTAACAGGGGATGAATTGTGTGGAGAATTTGAAAACTGAACCCAGGAGATGTTTCTGCAGTTCCTTCACAGACATTGATCCTGTGACTTTAAAGGGATAGTAACACTTAAATATTACTATTCCCCCATCTCGTAGCACTAAAAAAAAATAATGAGCCCAGCTTCATCTCTCAAACCTTTATGGTTTGAGAGCCATCCACTTTCAAAATTCCCTCTTTTTGCCTTTCCCCTGATGTCAGCATTCTAGCTGACAGCAGGGAAATCCTCTCCTGGGATCAGCCGGCGGCTTTGCAGCAGTACAGAGATCACGGTAATAAAAAATAAATCCTTCACTAAAAAGGTCTTCTACATGTGCTTGGTTTGCAAGCACACATAGAAGACCTTTTAAGTTAAGGATTTCTTTTTTATTACTGTGATCTCGGCTCTGCTGCCGGTCCCGGGACTGGATTCCCCTGCTGTCAGCTAGAACGCTGACATCAGGGGAGAGGGAAAGCCGATATCTCTCAAACCATAAAGGTTTGAGAGATGCCGCTGGGCTCATTTTACTCAGTTTTTGAAGGGCTACAAGACAGGGGATAGTATTTTTTAAGTATTATTATTCCTTAACATGTTATGCTTCACTTGCTTAGAATGCACACACTATGGTGTATATAATTGCATCACATTGCTCCGCAGCAATACAACTTGCAAAGTTTATTTAAACCCCAGCATGTGTGTGTATGTATATGTATGTATGTATATGTGTGTGTGTATATATATATATATATATATTAGTCTGTGAAAATAAAATACTTTGACTGATGATGATGATGCAGATCTAGAATATATTCCTCCAGCGTCCTCCTCTTGTTCAGACACAGATGAAGTTGAGAGTGAGAGAGATGATGCCATGGCCAGAAAGCTAGCTGAAAGGCAAAGGCTCAATCTTCCCCCGCTGTAAAAGAGCACTGTGTCTGTCTTTAAAGTGTTTCAGAAAAACAATCGAAACTGTGACCCTGGACAAGCAAAGATGGCAAAAAGTACATAGTCATCCTGTCCTTCATCATCAGCATCACTGCCGCTTCCAAGTCAAAGTCCCATTCAGCCACACACACAACAGCAACAGTAACACAGGTAATTAACATCCACAGTCTTAGCTATGATGAGTGCCTCTGCTGCCGCTGGAAGTGCTGCACCTTTTACACCTAGTAGTAGTAACAGTAGAATTGCATCAACATCTAGCCCGAGTAGTAGCAGTAGCCTGTCATGAACCCATCAGTCCATGAATTTCACAATATGGAGATACTTCACTCAGGATCCAATAGCTAAGCATGTTGCTACTGTGTCTGTGCAAAAAGCACGTGAGCAGGGGGAAATCAGGTTCACACCTAGGAACCTCCTCTATGAGATCCCATCTGAAGCACAACCACAGGTCTAACTAGGAAACACACTATTAGCATGTTAGATGTGCCACAACTAGCAGCAGAAGAAGCACTTCAAAAAGTTCCCAGGGCTCAGGGGAAGATAAGAGAAGTAGTAATGTTATTTACATGTCAGAGATTGTACCAATGCCAACAGTTAGTTTATTCCAAACAACATCTATGGCTCCTTCTGCAGAGGAGTATTATGACTCTGGGTTTGCATGACATCAGAGAACCAATGTGATGAGTAGCTCCATGCTAGCATATCCCAAGACATGGTTATTCTTCCAGGATAGCTGTGCCTGAATTGTACAAACATGTGGTTAGTGTGGTGGGCAAAGGGCTGGAAAGCGCATATAGTAAAAAATTCCACCTGACACCAGATATGTGTACAAGTGGCAAGAGCACAGTCTACCACCACGAACAGTGGGCAACACTAGCTTACAACATCAGGTGACAGACAGCAATAGTGCCTCTGGTTCTGGATGTGTGATTAAGCCCACACCATGAGCACTCTGCCTTGTGCATGCAGAGTTTTGAGAGACAGTCCCTCAAAGCCGTAGATGTTTTAAGTGAGCTAGAACAGGTGATAGAGGAATTGCTTGTACTCCTCTCCTTACAAGCTGGTTTTGTGTCTGCTGATAAAGTTTCCAACATAATAACTGCCTTGAGCATAGGTGATATGGTGCATTTGCTCTGCTTTTCCCACGTGCTTGATTTAGTTGTGACCAGATTCCTGGCAGAATCCAAAATTCTCAAAGAGATGCTTATTATTGTCCACCAAATCTGTGCCCATTCTAGTCGCTCCTACAGTGCGCGCAACACTCTGTATTCCATACAAGAGAGTAACAATCTGCCCCATCACCAGCTGAAAATGGAGGTGCCTACCAGGTGTTATTCCACACTGTACATTTTAGAGTATTTGTATGAGTGGAATAAGGCCATTAGCAGGTACACCATGCAAAACTGGAAGGCTTTGGAGTGAGCCTCTTTGTCACCTGGCCAATGGAAACTAATGTGCAATGTATGTGAGGCAGCCATGCTGGGGAGTCACACAGGGGCAGAAATTAATGAAATTCTACCATTTATTTATTTATTGCAGAAAAAATGAGGAGCACGGCTGAGGAATCTTACCATAAAGACAAAACAGACATTCACTAGCTGGTAAAGGACATGTTAGTGTTCTTTAAAGAAGATCCTCCCTCGCATAGTGTCCATTAAAAGCAATGAGGTATACATTCTTGCCACTTTGCTGGACCCCCACTTTAAACATAAAATGTCATAATTTCTGCCAAAGCGCCATCAGCAGTTTGTCACAACAAGGAGGCATCAGCAGCATATCTTTGAGGAATCTGATTCTGTCAAGGAATATAGAGATATTCTTACTGAACAAGTGGAGGGTTGCATAGTGGGGGATGAGCGGGAGAATGTTAGTGCACAAAAATGTCTAGACAGCATAGTGAAAAAGAAAGCAACAAATAATTTCAACCAGCAGGAGCACCTACATCATCAACCAGATCATCCCATTCTGAACACAGGGCAATTCATGGCTCTCAACAAGGACGGCAAAAATGCAACATTGGTGGTGGTGGTGGCGGCACATCTCTTTGGGACTTGGTCCCTGAGTATGGGCTGGTAACTGACTCACAGGAACACAGTGTAGCTCCTAGGAGTGGCCCACTGCATGTGAGATAGTTTCTGCAGAAACAATGACCTTATGGACTACTGGCAAACAAAGCAGTGTGTGTGAGTGGCCAGCATTGACAAGTACTGCAATGGAAACCCTTAGTTCCCTACAGCAGGCATTGCATCTGAGTGGGTTTTCAGTCCAGCTGGTTTCATTTTCATTGTGAATTACCATACAATGTGGCTGTCAAGCAGCAATGTTGGCAGACTACACTTAAAAATGAACCAACATTTCATACTATTTGAGTATCAGGTAGTAGAAACCACACATGACACAGAAAGCCATCTACCACACTTGGGACCACTACTATGACCAATAAGTAATATGTATCAGTAATCTGAGAAGGTTATTTACATTTAACAAAAACTGGTGTAGTAATATTATATATATATATATATATATATATATATATATATATATACACAAAGTTCAAGGGATGTAGAAACGGCACACACAGGGTCTTGTTGAGTAGAAAACAGAGGTTACATTTATTGATCAACGTTTCGGCTGCCTGAACAGCCAATCTTGAGAAACACCCTGTGTGTGCCGTTTCTACATCTCTTGAACTGTATAGAGTGCAATCCTTCCTCCACAAGATATATATATATATATATATATATATATATATATATATATATATATAATTGTGTGTGTTGTATTATACGCACTCTCGGGACTTAACACGAATGTTTAAAGGGATAGTAATACTTTATTTTATCTTTATTTTATTTTGTAGGCATTAAAAAAAATGAAGAATGATATAAGTCTTATCTCTCAAACCATAAAGGTTCATAAGCAAAGTTTCCCCTCTCTGACCAAAATGGTCAAGTCTGCCATCTAGCTGTCAGATTTGGAATCCGGTCCACAGATCAACCTGTGGCTCTTCAGCAGATCTGAGATCACAAGATATAAAAATAACTATTTAATTGGAAGGGTCTAAAAAGTGTGATTGTAAACTAGGCACACCTTGTAGACTATTCGAATGAAGTAGTTCTTCTTATATCTCGCAATCTCGGCTCTGCTGTAGTGCCACGGCCAGCTCCAAATCTGACAGCTAGATGGCAGACTTGACCGTTGTGGTCAGTGAGGGGAAACTTTGCTTGTGAATATCTCTCAAACCATTAAGGTTAGAGAGATAAGACTTATGTCGTTCTTCATGTTATTTTAATACCTACAAAATAAAATAAAGATAAAACGAAGCAATACTATCCCTTTAAAGCAAAAAGAAATGTATTTGATCAACGTTTCTATATCTGGTCAGCCTTCCTCAGCCTCCTGAAAAAAATGTCTGTGAAGACCTAAGAGTGCTTATGATGCAACACACACAATTATTGTTGAACCTTTCATCAGCACCACTATCATACACGTCTGCCACATTGTAAATTGTACTTTTCTGCACGGTAACACATTTTTCAAGGCTTATGTTGCTGTAGGACTCATAACTTTGACTTTCAGATACTTATTTCTCCACTGCAGCCCTCAGAAGAAGTAATATTTTGCTGGGAAATGTTGCACCATAGGAAACATAGGCAAAATATTTGTTGGAATTGGTGAAAAGTAGGAAAGTTTAGCATTAGCGAAACGGAGAAAACTTTTTCGAAAAAAACGAAAAGTCATATGAGAAATTTTACTTACTTTTGTCCACCTCTAGTTATAATTAGGAGGCCTCGCTTCTCAAGTGCCCTCTTTTTTATATTGCTTTAAAATGATGTTTCAAAAGTAATAGGTGACCTAGAAATATCATAATGTTTGGTACATTAACCCTTTGACTGCCAACACATTACTAGTATGCATAATCCTTAGGCTTGAGTAAAGCAATGATGTAAGCTCATTAACTCTATGCAGCAGGCTGTTTTGCAAGATCCCAAATGAGTTTCACAAAACAGGTATTTCTTATTACTTTACATATCCTATATAATAATTCACTAGGATGTTTGTCTGAAGCTGTCATGTGCAGTAGAGACTGCCTGAACGCACAGAATACTGGGAGGTGTAGGAATGCTGGGAGTTTTCCGCTGGGAGCATTCTGTGCTTTCGGGCAGTCTCTACAGTGCATGACTGCGTCGGCGGCAGGACGCAGAGCAGGACCGGCCTCTTAACCCTTTGAGTGCCAGAGGGGTGCGCAATCCATTTCAAAGCAATGCTTTGCATCCTCCTCTGGCACTCAAAGGGTTAACATGACCCGGACCTTGGGCCGTGTACACGGGCTTTTACACTAGTGCCATTACAATCAGTCAGATTGTAGGAAATATGATCATTTGGCATCCCAAAACGTTTCTGAATTATTTAGAACTAGAATTTTCCCATTATCTGATGAATAAATAGACAAACCAAATCAGATTTTCACATGCATATTGCACCCTGTCATCCCCTACCTTACTTCAACTAGGTAATATTTTTGGCCTATTTACTACTCTCAGTATAGTCAAGAACACTATTTGCATGTTGTGAAATCATACAATCTGCTTATTTTACATACAGAGATTCTCCATCTGGTCAGAAGTAGAAACGCTTTTCCCTTGCCAGTGCCGTTATTTTGCTATAAATATGATATAAACATCTCTCCAATTATCACTCAGTTTGGAAATTCTCCTTCGTTACTTGTATTTCAGAAAAAGTGAAAGTCTGTCAGTGCAGTGCCATATGCTGATGGATATATTTGCTGCTTGTAGAATAATTAGCATGTGTTAGTTCTTTAAAGGGAAACTAATACTAAACTATAACTGCAATATTAAACCTTTGAGTGCCAGAGGGGTATGGAATGCATTGAAAAGCAATGCATTCTGTACTCCTCTGGCACTCAAAGGGTTAAAAGCACTATGTAATGGTAACTAATATATACAGTGGATATCACATCCTTAAAGGGATATTAACACTTCGTTTTAACTTTATTTTATTTTGTAGGCATTAAAAAAACATGAAGAATGATATAAGTCTTATCTCTCAAACCTTTATGGTTTATGAGATATTCACAAGCAAAGTTCCCCTCCCCGCCCCTTTTACCTAGTGTAAGCCATCTCTTCTCAGATGTGAGTCTGGTTGTATGACAGTACAGATAACAGAAGGGGACAATTTTCTTTGTATGAAAACAATGAAAGCCCTTCCCCCCTTGACAAGTTTTTCAGCTTTTTCCATTATCTTAATTGAAGATTGTCCCTCTCTGCAGTCTACCTGGGCATCTCCCTTCTGATCTGGTTGAACAGGGGGGGGATACTTTGTTTGTGAATATCTCTTAAACCATAAAGGTTTCAGAGATAAGACTTATATCATTCTTCATGTTTTTTTAATGCCTACAAAATAAAATAAAGTTAAAATGAAGTATTACTATCCCTTTAATGAAATTGCAGCTTTTGATGATGTAAAGGCTGAAATCAAGACAAGTCATGTCAGACTTTTTTTCATCTTTAATGGAATAGTAAACCCCCCAAAAAACTGTTGGCGAATTGATAGGAATAATAAAAAAACATGTAATGCCCTTATTCCCATCTCTCAAACCGTTATGGTTTGAGAGATGTAAGAAAATAAAGACCTCCGCTCTCTCTCCCCCTTCTCATGCTTCCGCTGTATAGCGGACGTCATGAGATCCTGCTTCCGGGACCAATCGGCGGCTCTTCAGGAGCGCTGTCATCTAGATATCTAAGTATAATTACTTCATTGGAATGGTCTACGATGTGTGCTTGCAAGCCAGGCACACGTTGTAGACCATACCGATGAAGTAATTATATTAGATATCCCGATGACAGCGCACCTGAAGAGCCGCCTACAGTCGGGTGATCGGATTCTGCCTCTGACAGCTTTACAGCTCGTCAGGCAGAAAGGGGAGGGAGAGGAGGACTTTATTTTCTTATATCTCCCAAACCATAACGGTTTGAGAGATGGGAATAAGGGCATTACATGTTTTTTTAGTATTCCTATTAATTCACCAACAGTTTTTTGGGGGGTTTACTAACCCTTTAGAGTGGATCTATCACATATAGATATCTAATGCGCATTAGATAGAGCATTTTGCAAAAAGTTTAATATGTTAGTCATTTTTGAAAAAAAAAAAAACATTATCTGCGCAAAAATTCAAGTTTAAAACGTGCCCAGCAGCCTACTTCCGGCTTGCAGCACTGCCTCTGCTCCTGTCCCACTTCCCAGCATCCTCCAATGACAGAGGCTTTCTTTCTCTAAGCTGGAGCAATCTCATTGGCAGAGATCTATATCTAGCCAATGAGATTGCTCCATCTTAGAGACAGACATCCTCTGTCATCAGAGGATGCTGGGTAGTGGGACGGGAGCAGCCTCTCTGCGGCAAGCAGCTTGCCGCAAAGGCAAGTGGAAGAAGGCTGCTGGGCACCTTTTAAACTTTAATTTTTGTGTAGATGTTTTGTTTTGGTTTTTTTCAAAAATGACTAACATTAAACTTTTTCAGTAAATGCAATATTTAAGTGAAGAATAAATAAAATAATTTAAAATAAAAACTATCAATTACTTAAGTGTGCACACCTCATTACAGCTGGGGTTGTAATTGTGTTCAGATATTACCAAAGTCAAATCACGTAGAAAGGCAATTTTCCTTCACCTGACATCAAGTGAAGTGATTCTGAGTATCCCTAAATACAATCATATCTTCCTGAAGGATTTCCTTGAAGATCTCTTGGTTAGAAACTTCAGATAGCCATGGTCCACAAGGAGGTAAGAAAATATCTAGGGGATGTTATTGTTGAAGGTTACCAATCAAGAAAGGGATATAAATGAATTCCTAATGCAGTACATATATCATGGAACACTGTGACGACCATCATTAAGAAGTAAAGGACATATGGCACCACCAGGACATTGCACAGATCAAGGCATCCCTCCAAAACTATTAACTGGGTAAGGATAAAACTCATTAGAGAGGCTACTAAGATGCCCATGGCAACATTAAAGGAGCTGCAAGATTTTATGACAGTAACTGGAACTCCCTGCATATTACAACCATTTAGCATATTCTACACAAGTCTGAACTGTGGGGAAAGGTGGTAAGATGGAAACCGTTTCTCACACCCAAGAAGACACATTCAATGTCACAAAACCATGTGACAGAATAACTCATGGTTTGGTGAGAACTCTTTGGCCTTAGTTGCAAAAGATATGTTTGGAGCAAAGCTAACACAACTCATCACCCAAGCATACAATATCTACTGTCAAGCATGTAACACCAGTATCTTCCTATGGGGCTGCCTCTCTTCAGTTGGGACAGGGGCTCTGGTCATCATAGAGGAGAAAATTAGTGTTGAGCGAGCATGCTCGGCCGATGCTCGGATCGGCTCGAGCATCGCTCTGCTCGGCACATGGCGGTACTCGTACGAGTACCGCATGTGCTCGCCCGCCATGTTCGGGTCTCCTCCCCGCACGTTTTGCGGCTGCTGCGCAGCCAATAAACGTGCAGGGAGGCTCTGACATCGGTGTAATGCCAGCAGCCATGTTGGCTGCTGGCATTACACTGATTGGCTGGCCAGAACCCGTGGTCAGGTGCTGTATAGCACCTGACCAGCGAGTTCGGCTCAGTCTGAGCCAGGGAGAGCTGAGGATAGGAAGGGAAAGGCAGTGTAGGGAGGAAAAAAACATAAATTGTGAAAAAAAAAGAACCAAAAGTCCTTTTTAGGACTACTGTGTGTGGGGGCAGCAGGTTATTTGGTGTGGGGGGAAAAAAACAAAAAAAACAAAAAAAAAATATATATATTCTGTTTAGTGTGCAAAGTTGCAGATTAGAGCACATTCTGTTTAGTGTGCACAGTTGCAGATTAGAGCACATTCTGTTTAGTGTGCAAAGTTGCAGATTAGAGCACATTCTGTTTAGTGTGCAAAGTTGCAGATTAGAGCACATTCTGTTTAGTGTGCAAAGTTGCAGATTAGAGCACATTCTGTTAAGTCTTCAAACTAAAATATCAAAGTCACGTATTCCATTCAGTGTGCGTCGCCGCAGTTTAGCAGCACATTCTGAGTACTGTGCAGAGTTGCAGAATAGGAAGAAATACTGTTAAGTCTTCAAACTAAAATATCAAAGTCACATATTCCATTCAGTGTGCTTCGCCGCAGTTTAGCAGCACATTCTGTGTACTGTGCAGAGTTGCAGAATAGGAAGAAATACTGTTAAGTCTTCAAACTCAAATATCAAAGTCACATATTCCATTCAGTGTGCTTCGCCGCAGTGTAGCAGCACATTCTGTGTACTGTGCAGAGTTGCAGAATAGGAAGAAATACTGTTAAGTCTTCAAACTAAAATATCAAAGTCACATATTCCATTCAGTGTGCTTCGCCGCAGTGTAGCAGCACATTCTGTGTACTGTGCAGAGTTGCAGAATAGGAAGAAATACTGTTAAGTCTTCAAACTCAAATATCAAAGTCACATATTCCATTCAGTGTGCTTCGCCGCAGTGTAGCAGCACATTCTGTGTACTGTGCAGAGTTGCAGAATAGGAAGAAATACTGTTAAGTCTTCAAACTCAAATATCAAAGTCACATATTCCATTCAGTGTGCTTCGCCGCAGTTTAGCAGCACATTCTGTGTACTGTGCAGAGTTGCAGAATAGGAAGAAATACTGTTAAGTCTTCAAACTAAAATATCAAAGTCACATATTCCATTCAGTGTGCTTCGCCGCAGTGTAGCAGCACATTCTGTGTACTGTGCAGAGTTGCAGAATAGGAAGAAATACTGTTAAGTCTTCAAACTCAAATATCAAAGTCACATATTCCATTCAGTGTGCTTCGCCGCAGTGTAGCAGCACATTCTGTGTACTGTGCAGAGTTGCAGAATAGGAAGAAATACTGTTAAGTCTTCAAACTCAAATATCAAAGTCACATATTCCATTCAGTGTGCTTCGCCGCAGTTTAGCAGCACATTCTGTGTACTGTGCAGAGTTGCAGAATAGGAAGAAATACTGTTAAGTCTTCAAACTAAAATATCAAAGTCACATATTCCATTCAGTGTGCTTCGCCGCAGTGTAGCAGCACATTCTGTGTACTGTGCAGAGTTGCAGAATAGGAAGAAATACTGTTAAGTCTTCAAACTCAAATATCAAAGTCACATATTCCATTCAGTGTGCTTCGCCGCAGTTTAGCAGCACATTCTGTGTACTGTGCAGAGTTGCAGAATAGGAAGAAATACTGTTAAGTTTTCAAACTCAAATATTAAAGTCACATATTCCATTCAGTGTGTTTCAACGCCGTTTAACAGCCTATTCTGTGTACTCTGCAGAGTTGCAGAATAGTAAGAAATACTGTTAATTTTTCAAACTCAAATATTAAAGTCACATATTCCATTCAGTGTCTTTCACCGCCGTTTAACAGCCTATTCTGTGTACTCTGTACAGTTCCAGAATTATAAGAAATACTGTTAAGTTTTCAAACTCAAATATTAAAGTCACATATTCCATTCAGTGTGTTTCAACGCCGTTTAACAGCCTATTCTGTGTACTCTGCAGAGTTGCAGAATAGTAAGAAATACTGTTAATTTTTCAAACTCAAATATTAAAGTCACATATTCCATTCAGTGTCTTTCACCGCCGTTTAACAGCCTATTCTGTGTACTCTGTACAGTTCCAGAATTATAAGAAATACTGTTAATTTTTCAAACTCAAATATTAAAGTCACATATTCCATTCAGTGTCTTTCACCGCCGTTTAACAGCCTATTCTGTGTACTCTGTACAGTTCCAGAATTATAAGAAATACTGTTAAGTTTTCAAACTCAAATATTAAAGTCACATATTCCATTCAGTGTCTTTCACCGCCGTTTAACAGCCTATTCTGTGTACTCTGCAGAGTTGCAGAATAGTAAGAAATACTGTTAATTTTTCAAACTCAAATATTAAAGTCACATATTCCATTCAGTGTCTTTCACCGCCGTTTAACAGCCTATTCTGTGTACTCTGTACAGTTCCAGAATTATAAGAAATACTGTTAAGTTTTCAAACTCAAATATTAAAGTCACATATTCCATTCAGTGTCTTTCACCGCCGTTTAACAGCCTATTCTGTGTACTCTGCAGAGTTGCAGAATAGTAAGAAATACTGTTAATTTTTCAAACTCAAATATTAAAGTCACATATTCCATTCAGTGTCTTTCACCGCCGTTTAACAGCCTATTCTGTGTACTCTGCAGAGTTGCAGAATAGTAAGAAATACTGTTAATTTTTCAAACTCAAATATTAAAGTCACATATTCCATTCAGTGTCTTTCACCGCCGTTTAACAGCCTATTCTGTGTACTCTGTACAGTTCCAGAATTATAAGAAATACTGTTAAGTTTTCAAACTCAAATATTAAAGTCACATATTCCATTCAGTGTCTTTCACCGCCGTTTAACAGCCTATTCTGTGTACTCTGCAGAGTTGCAGAATAGTAAGAAATACTGTTAATTTTTCAAACTCAAATATTAAAGTCACATATTCCATTCAGTGTGTATCACCGCCGTTTAGCAGCCTATTCTGTGTACTCTGAACAGTTGCAGAATAGTAAGAAATACTGTTAAGTTTTCAAACTCAAATATTAAAGTCACATATTCCATTCAGTGTCTTTCACCGCCGTTTAACAGCCTATTCTGTGTACTCTGCAGAGTTGCAGAATAGTAAGAAATACTGTTAATTTTTCAAACTCAAATATTAAAGTCACATATTCCATTCAGTGTGTATCACCGCCGTTTAGCAGCCTATTCTGTGTACTCTGAACAGTTGCAGAATAGTAAGAAATACTGTTAAGTTTTCAAACTCAAATATTAAAGTCACATATTCCATTCAGTGTGTTTCACCGCCGTTTAGCAGCCTATTCTGTGTACTCTGCAGAGTTGCAGAATAGTAAGAAATACTGTTAAGTTTTCAAACTCATATATATTAAAGTCATATATATCGTGTAAGATGAAGAAGGCGGGTAAAAAGGGACGGGGAAGTGGACGTGATCCTGAAAGTTCAGGGCGCGGGTCAGGACGCGGAGAAACTGTGCCTGGTGCCAGAGCACAAGAAAGAAAGACATCCACCATACCTAGCTTCATGTCTGATTTCACAGGGCGTCGCAGGACATCACTCTCGAGGTCCGACCAGTGCGAACAGGTGGTCGGTTGGATGACAGCTGATACTGCTTCCAGTCGGTTAAGCACCACCCTGTCTTCCACCAAGTCCACTCTCAGTAGCCAAGAGTCTGGTCAACATAATCCTCACTCTGATCATCCTTCCTCCCACCATACACGGTCTGGTCAAAGAAGTGATCCCACACTGGGATATAGTGATGAGCTCGTCTCATCACCAATCCTTCATTTGACCCTCTCTCCAAGCACGCTTGCAGAGGAACATGACATCTTGTGCCCTGATTCACAACCTCTAGAGGCTACCCAATCACAAGAAGATGACAGATGTGAACGGCATTTAAGGTCAAAGGAAGTAGTGGATGATGATGATGATGATGAGACACAGTTGCCATTAAATCAACCACTATTTCCTTCTCAAGACCTTGTTGAGGAGAATGTTATACAGTTGTCAATGACCGAGTATGTGGTGGGATCAAGACTTGAGGAGGATGATCAGAGTGAGGAAGTGGAGGAGGACTTGGTGGACGATGAGGTGACTGACCCCACCTGGGAAGGTGTAGAGCCGAGCGATGACAGCAGTCCTGAGGGTGAGCCATCTGCAGCACCGCAACAGGCTGGAAGAGGCAGTGGTGTGGCTACAGAAAGAAGGCGGACCGCACCAAACCGGCCCGCAAATGTTCCACGGAGCACCCCCTTGCGTAAATCTACCTTGCCAAGGGGTAGGTGTTCCGCGGTATGGCGTTTTTTTAAGGAAAGTGCGGACGACAAAAGATTTGTAGTTTGCAACCTGTGCCACACCAGAATGAGCCGAGGCATGAACACTAGAAACCTCACCACCACCAGCATGATCCGACACATGGCATCCAAGCACCGTAGTAAGTGGGAGGAACGCCTGGATCGCCCATCTGTGTCTGCAGGCCACACCACTGCCTCCTCTTCCCCTGTTTTCGGTGCCGGCCAATCGCCTGTCGAAGGCGCAGGCCCGCATACCTCCCGCCCTGCACCTGTAGCATCTGAAGCACCATCAGCGACCACATCCACTTCCCTGTCCCAGCACAGCGTCCAAATGTCGTTACCCCAGGCATTTGAGCGCAAGAGAAAATACCCAGCCACCCACCCACAGGCCATAGCACTAACCTCACACCTTTCAAAATTACTGGCCATCGAAATGCTGCCATTTAGGCTTGTGGACACTGAGTCCTTCCGCAGCCTGATGGCAGCAGCTGTCCCTCGGTACGCGGTCCCCAGCCGCCACTACTTTTCCCGGTGTGCCATCCCCGCATTACACCACCATGTGTCCCGTAACATCACCCGTGCCCTGACCAACGCAGTTACTGGGAAGGTCCACTTAACGACTGACACATGGACAAGTGCTTGTGGCCAGGGACGCTACATTTCCCTGACGGCACACTGGGTGAATGTCGTGGAGGCTGGGAGCGACTCGGACCCTGGGATGGCACGGGTGCTACCCACGCCGAGGATTGCGGGCCCTACCTCCATCAGGGTTTCCACCAGCACCTACGTTATTGGCTCCTCCTCCTCCGTTTCCACCTCCGAATTCTCTACACACACCGCCACTCCCCCATCAGCCAGTAGCTGGAAGCAGTGTAGCACTGCAGTGGGGAAGCGTCAACAGGCCGTGCTGAAGCTGATCTGCCTTGGGGACAAACAGCACACGGCCTCAGAGCTGTTGCAGGGGATTAGTCACCAGACCGAGCAGTGGCTCTCGCCACTCAACCTGCAAGCAGGCATGGTTGTGTGTGATAATGGGCGTAACTTGGTGGCGGCTTTGGAGCTCGGCAAGCTCACACACGTACCATGCCTAGCGCATGTATTTAATTTAGTGGTGCAGCGATTTCTAAAAACCTACCCCAATGTGCATGATCTCTTGACCAAGGTGCGCCGCGTGTGTGCACATTTCCGTAAGTCATCTACAGCTTCGGCCGGCCTGTTGAAGCTGCAGCAGCGCTTACAATTGCCAGCTCACCGGCTGCTGTGTGACGTGAGCACGCGCTGGAACTCCACCTTCCACATGTTGGCCCGGCTTTGTGAGCAGCAGAGGGCAGTAGTGGAGTACCAGCTGTTACACGGTCGTCGCCTCTCCGTTCAACTTCCTGTAATCAGAAGTGAGGAGTGGGAATGGATGTCAGACCTCTGCGAGGTTTTACGCAATTTTGAGGAATCGACACAGATGGTGAGCGGCGATAACGCTATTATCAGTGTAACCATCCCACTTCTGTGTCTACTGAAACGCTCGCTGCTCACAATTAAAACCGACGCTTTGCATGTGGAAGAGGTGGAAATGGGGGAGGAAGAGCTTACACAAGGTGATAGCCAGAGCACCCTCACTTCGTCTTCTCAGCGACAATTGGAGGAGGCGGAGGAGGAGGAGGAGGAGGAGGAGGAGGAGGAAGACACGGTTGCCTCCGCTACAGAGGGTAGCCATGGAACTTTAGTTCCATCTCTTCAGCGTGGGTGGGCAGAAGAGGAGGAAGAGGATGAGGATATTGAGAGTCAGCCTCCTGGTGAGGACAGCGAAATCTTGACTGTTGGTACTCTGGCACACATGGCTGACTTTATGTTAGGCTGCCTTTCCCGTGACCCACGCGTTGTACGCATTTTAGACAACACGGATTACTGGGTGTTCACCCTTCTGGACCCCCGCTACAAAGAGAATTTCTCATCTCTCATTCCTCCGGTGGAGAGGACAAGCAAAATGGTGCAATACCAGAAGGTTCTTGTTGAAAAATTGCTACAAAATTTTCCATCTGACAACGCTGGCGGCAGAGTACGTGCTACCTTGGCCAACCGAGAAGGGGAGAAAAGGGGAGCACACAGCAGTTCCGAGAAAGGCAGGGCAACACTCTCCAAGGCGTGGGACACCTTCATGACACCCCGCCAGCACCCTCACCCTGATGCGCAGCCTAGTGTCACAAGGAGGGAAAAGTTTTGGAAGATGGTGAAGGAGTACGTAGCAGACCGTGTCAGCGTCCTCAATGATCCCTCTGTGCCTTACAACTACTGGGTGTCCAAGCTGGACACGTGGTATGAACTGGCACTCTACGCCTTGGAGGTGCTGGCCTGCCCTGCCGCCAGCGTTCTGTCTGAGCGGGTATTTAGTGCTGCTGGTGGCATCATAACAGATAAGCGTATCCGCCTTTCCACCGACAATGCTGATAGGTTGACACTTATAAAAATGAACAAGGCCTGGATTTCCCCTGACTTCTCCACTCCACTGGAGGAAAGCCCCGGGGGAACATAAACTCACTTTATATATGTTATTTACAATGATGGGAATACTCTGTATTCCCATTCACCCCTTCCACCCCAAAAACGGGTATATGGTTGACTCTTAATGTTCTCATCCTCCTCCTCCTCTTCCATATGCCCTGGGATATAATTTTTATATAGGGCCAGCTCACCAGCGTGCCCTGGGATATAATTTTTATATAGGGCCAGCTCACCAGCGGGCCCTGTGATATAATTTTTATATAGGGCCAGCTCACCAGCGGGCCCTGTTTGCCAATTTTTATATAGGTCAGCTCACCAGCGGGCCTTCTCATATAATGTTTTATTGGGTCAGCTCTCTAGCGGGCCCTCTCATATAATGTTTTATAGCGTCAGCTCACTAGCGGGCCTTCGCATATAATGTTTAGGATGGTCAGCTCTGCAGCAGACCCTCACCCATAATGTTTTAGATGGTCAGCTCAGCGCACGTTTCCCTCTTAATCATGGCCTCAGTTCTGAAAATCAAGGAAATTTTTGGGAGAATTTGCCTCTGCGCACGTTTCCCTCTTAATCATGGCCTCAGTTCTGAAAATCAAGGAAATTTTTGGGATAATTTGCCTCTGCGCACGTTTCCCTCTTAATCATGGCCTCACTTCAGAAAATCGATGAAATTTTTGGGAGAATTTGCAGATGATATACAAGTAAATATACAGCAAATACTGTTTGGTAACAATTTTTCGCCTAAAGTCGTTTTTATTTTCCTTTTTGTGTGTTTTACGGTCAGTCTGTAAAAATGGCGTACTACGGGCGAAAGATCGTTCCCAGCAGCGATGTTGGAGTCCAAGGTGCATCCAGACATCCTCCCTATGCTGTCCCTGAACCATTTCTGTAGTGTTTCCATCTTTTTCTGCCCTTTTCCTATGGACCAGGCACCCTCCCCTCATCAGAGCAGGGGGTGCCTGGTGTAATGCTCGAGTCCTCCCATTGACTTCAATGGGGCTCGGGTGTTCGGCCGAGCACTCGAGCCTCAGGGGGTGCTCGGTCAGAGCACCCGAACATCCGAGCATTGGGGTGCTCGCTCATCACTAGAGAAAATGAATAGTCCCAAAAATCAAGATATTTTTATACACCCCCATTCCTCACATGGTCCTTCTCCAGCTCCATACCTTTGGCCTATAACAAGCAAGAAAAAAATCAAAACTCTTAACCACAGAGTTCTCTAAAATTTGGAGCTGTAGGAAGTTGCCTATTGTGCCTATTGTGAGCAGGATTTGCTACTTCTGCTCTACTGTGTAAGGCATCAGGGCAGGGAATTATCTCAAAACTCTTTCCCCAATTCTTCTGAAAACATCACATGCAATATCAAATGTAAATGTATGGAGACATTATATATTTGTGTATGCATGTGAGTGTAAAGTGAAGGGATTTATTTAAAGGGATAGCAATGTTTCACAATAAACGAAGCTCCAATTAATCTTCATAGTATTTGGGCCATGAGAGCATTATTTCAATAGAGTTGTAGTTCAATATTAACTGAATGCTAAAGTATCCCCATCCCACTCCTTTTATTGATGTTACACTGATCACCTCAGAGAAGCAAGACTGTCTGGATGGATAGCAGAGAAGGACAATCTTCAATGAGCATAAGGGAAAAACCTGTCAAGGGGGACAGGGTTTTCATTGTTCTCACAGTAAGAAGATTGTCCCTTGCTGTGATTTGTATGGTCCCAGGACCAGATTCCACATCTGAGGGGAGGTGGCTTACATTAGGGTAAAAGGGGCGGGAGGGGATACTTTATCATTCAATTACTCTTGAACTACAACTCTGACAGTACTGAAATAACACACTCCATAGATATGCACCATGGCAGTGCTGTACAAACTGTTTTTGTGCCTTATCTAATACTTCATTACCTGCAGTGCATATAAACCCCATGTGCACTTTCCAAGGAGACATTCCCTTTGCCTCTCTTACTATGAGACCTGTGGCTTCCTGCCTCAGCAGCTAAACATTATGGGTGTTATGCAATAAGGCATGATAAAGAGGTGATAAAGCAGAGATGACTTCTCAAGTGATATCACTTCTCCAATTCCTATGTTATTCTATGGAGCCTATGCACTTAGAATTCCAAAGATGAAGAAATCTTAGTGCATTGGCTCCATAGAATAACATAGGAATTGGAGAAGTGATCTCACCGGAGAAGTTATTTCCTCTTTATCACCTGTTTATCACACCTTGGTGCATAACCCCCTATGTTCTTTCCCCTGGTCTTGAGTGAAGTAATACAGTGTTTGACTGCAGCGACTGAAAGCAGCCACTATTCAAGTCTGAAGATGCGAAAATGCATGGAAAATACCTCACAGCACAGCATGGGGGAGGAGTAGTAAGCACTGACCCTAATGAATTACTAAACAGAGGTCAAAAACAATTTATGCAGTGCTGACCTATTAAATAGCCTGTATCTATTAAAAAGACCTACATAGAATAGTAAGTTCAATTTTACCATATGTGTTTTGCAGTTGTCAAAAATGAATGCAGCACTTTCAATTAACCATCCACAGTCTTCTCATCCAGAGAACAGGCCACTTCCACAATGAAGCAAATCTGGCCAAACCAAGATTACCAAAGGGGAGACCTAAAATTGATAATTGATTTTCACTGGCATTTGAACCCACTGCATGCTAAAGAGGTCTCTAGCACATTTGCATTGGAGACCTCTATAGCAAGGCGCTGTCTACGTGTTGATTGGTATACGCACATAGAGTCACTGCATGACTTACAGGTATTTCTGCTGAGTAAGAAGAGCTATGTTATCATGCCCCCATATTGGCTCTACTGTGATGTACAATTCTCTTCCAATTATGTCCCAACCAATTGACAATTTATTTCTTTATATTTTGGAAAACTCAATAAAAATGTATTAATAATAATAATAATAATAATAAAGACCCATTTAACTCAGTGATAGTATCTCACACCTCCTAATGTTTCAGATGACCAAAGAGGGACACTTATTTAAACCTTTGAGTGCCAGAGGGGTACAGAACGCAATGCAGTCCGTACCCCTCTGGCTCTCAAACGTTAAGGTGATGTTGATGGGGGTATGGCTGGAGAATTTGTAGGCGATTTCATGATCTACTGACACCTCTTTTTGTAACTGAATAAATGATTTAGATAAAGATCCAATAATTTTATTTACACAGACTAATGTATAAACACATATAGTGATGTCTAAACAAACATTAATGTGAGTTTTATTGCTGTGGAACAATGTGATACACTTATATACTCACCACACAGTCTGATCTCCTAAACAGAGGAACACCAGGATGGGAAAGAGGGACAGTGGGATTTGGGTCTCAAAGTGGGACTGTCCCTCCTGAAGAGGGACACTTGGGAGGTATTGTTTGGGGATGGTATTTTGCTATTATAAATAGTATCTTTTGTTATTTCACTAAATAGTACTAAATGTGTAGGCGTCTTACAAAGTTCCCAGCTGATTATAACAGCTCTTAATTTTTACAGCTCACACAATTGTCAAATGGTGTAGGATCGAATGCATATTTTTATATTTGACTTACATTTTTTAACACTTTCCAGATCTCAGACATAACTTGAATTTCCTTAACATGAAACAGCAAACTGTTTGTGACAAGTCAGTGTCCATAAATGGTATGAAGATATTTCCAGGAAATGTTTCGATATCCCTAACCCTCTACTGTTTAAACATGACTCAAATCCACAGCCACAGTACATGACTGGAGTTATTCTGGGGCAAAGCATCTGCACAATGTGGGGGAAAATTAAAATGGACCAAAATTCAGATTGAATGAAATGGATCTTTTAACCCTTTGAGTGCCAGAGGGGTACACAACGCATTGCTTTGCAATGCATTGGTACCCCTCTGGCACTCAAAGGGTTAAGCCCTTGAAAGCTAGCTCTTAAATGTAATTCTTCACATTTGCTTTTTATCATTCAAGGAATTAAAAGAACAATAACCATTTTTCATGAAAAAAAATAGTTACGGTGCTTTTTCTACCAAGTAAAATTAGACTGTTCTCCTGGGAGAGTTCAGACATATCATTTTGCACCAACTATATATGTTTATAGTGCACTCTATGTGGAAGTTTGAATCAGTCACTACCGATCTGCACTGTCAGTGATAAGAACTGATAAGAAAAGCACCATTTAGTGACCACAAAGGGAAACTGCAAATTAAATTAACTAAATCTGGACTTTTATTACACGGTACAAAATAATACATCTTTCTATATAAATGATACAGCTTTATTGACCATTTAAGGACCCCCGAGTAGTGAATGTATTGTGAAAAGATGCATCATACACCTTGGTCTTTAACCCTTTGAGAGCACTTAAAAAGTTATAGGGTTAATAGCTCTATCTATTGCAAAGCAACACATTACACACCTTTCTGGTACTCAAAGGGTCCTCACTAGTACTTTCTACCTAAGGTGCAGATTGTTTGCTGTAGAATTGTTCCAGTATAGCATTTCAGGGGTTATAAGCCACATTTTAATCAATAAACACTTTAGGAATATCTGTTCCCTATGGAGTGATTTCCTCATAAAGAGAGAGAGGGGGTATTGGGGGGGAGTGTACATGTGTGAATGGGAAAGTAAAATAGTTGTGTGTGTGTGTGTGTGTGAATAAGTATGTGTGTTTGTGTACACATGCACTGGTGTGCGTGTCTGTGTGCATTTGTGTTTCTGTGTGTGTGTATGTAAATGGTAAATGAAAATGTGTGTGTTTGTGTGTGTGTGTAAATGGTAAATGAAAATGTGTGTGTGTGTGTTTGTGGTGTATTATTTCATTGGTGTGTATTTGTATATTAGTGTTCTGGTGTGTGCGTGTGTGTCTGTATATGAGTGTACTAATGTGTGTCTGTGTGTTTGTATATGAGTGTACTGGTGTGTGTATATGTATTTGTATTTTTGGAAGTGCATGTATGTGTGTGTATGATGTGCATGCCTTTGAGTGCTCTGCTGTGTGTGTGCATGTGTGTGTGCACATACATGTATGTAAATATGTGTATATAAATATGTGTGTGCATGTGTCTGTATGTAAATGTGTGTGTAAGAGTGCATGTGGTGTATACAAGTGTATGAGTTTTCTGGTATGTGTGTGTGGTGTACATGTATTTGAGTGATTTTGAGTGTGTGCTGTGTAATTGGTAAATTATGTACATGCGCATGTATGTAAATGGTAAATGTATGTGTGCGTGCACAAGTGAGTGTAAATTGCAAATGAAAGTGTGTGTAAATTGTAAATGAAAGTATATGTGTGTAAATGATAAATGAGAGGAGTGAGAGAGAGAGTATGAGTATGTGTTTGTGTGTGTGTATTTTCCATGCAATAAATACACTCTAGCTCAAAGCTATCTCATTGCAGAGCCACTAATTTATAAGTCCCAATCTTGGTATAATTCATCTCATGAGCTCCATTTCACAAAACTATTGTGGGATATCTTTGCAGCTAAGTGGTTTTTCTCTTTGATTTCTATACTCATCCATCAAATCCACTGCTTCTTTTCACATTTGCCAGCTGAGGTTAGGGTCCATTAACCATCATAAAATAGACACTAATTTCACAATTTACCACCATTTAATTAAACTGATCTGGAATGAATATATACATTTTTAAAACTGTGTGACAGCTTCTTATTTCAGATATTATTCTCTGCATAAAGTTGATTGCATGAAATGTATATGTCCAATAAAACAATTCAGTTTGCAGTAGTACCAGATGATTCAGTCCTAATGCTGAATTGTATTATTCAGGGGTGGTTTTCTAAGAAGAAAGGTACCAAGTCACCTTATTCTTAGTGGACAAAGTGCCAAAAAATGTACAGTCCCTGACAAAAGCACTGTCACTGACCGGAAGGAAATCAGCGCTGACAATACTTATACGGCTTTATATATAAACGGAAGCAATTCTGGGGCAAACCATCTGCACCATAGCGGAAAAAGAAAAATTCTCATTGATCTAAATTGGAATTTTAACCCACTGAATGCTAAAGAGGTCTAAGAGTCCTCTCTAGCATGCAGTGAGTTAAAAGCCTCTTT
Organism: Rhinophrynus dorsalis; assembly: GCA_037306005.1. NCBI lineage: Eukaryota > Metazoa > Chordata > Amphibia > Anura > Rhinophrynidae > Rhinophrynus > Rhinophrynus dorsalis. Next base: position 565,937,297 of record CM074719.1, on the reverse strand, counting down.
AAATCGATGTGCATTTGAGGATTTTATAAGTGTCCACTATGGTCTGGTTTGCACAGGAATTGCTCTGGTTATTCTTAGTACATCAGCCTCCTTGTATGAACATCCTGAGTGTAGGAAGGGGTGTCCATGCGTTGGACAATCCCGCAGCACTGAAAAGTTTAACCAATTCTAGTTGTCATAGGTACATTTTAACCCCTTCTTACATCTAAGGCTGTGGGGGGGCACTGTCTGGATTTAATGAAAAGAGGTAAAAGACTTATTATCACTTAACTCTGTTAAATCTTTCAGTGCCAGAGGGGCATGCAATGTGTCGCGTGCCTCTCTAACACCCAAAGGGTTAAAAGATGTCATGAAACACACTGATTGCCAATTGCTTCGGACAACTCTGATTTAACCCTGTGAGTGCCAGAGGGGTATGGAATGCATTGCATTCCGGGCCCCTCTGGCATTCAAAGAGTTAAGTGCAATTAAACCAAACATTGGTTTAGACACATTTTTTTTTAATAAGAAGATAAAACAGTGTGTCAACCATCTGAGTGACAGAAGGGTCTGCCATACAGAAGATTAACCATTTGAGTGCCAGATGGGTGGCACTCAAAGGGTTAATCTATTGATCTAACCTTATTTTGTTTCATGATGCTAGACAGAGAAGCGGACAATCACACCGATGGAGAGAACTCTTCAATACTGATAATCTAGTCCTTGTCTGACCCTGCACTGAGCCCTACATGGCAGCGGTAGGGTAGGTGTGACAGGAGAGGTGTATTGTTGTATCTCCAGCTATTAAGCACTACAAATTCCATCATCCTCAAGATGAGCTTTAGTCCACAACAACTGGAGGTCCAACAATTGATACCTCTGCATTAATGTCACTAATAAATCACACACAATAGATATGTGGAAAAACAAACCAAGAGAAAGTATAGGTAAATGGTAAACATTACACAGAAAGCTGATATTATATAAATAATAACTATAACCATTGCTTACTCACACGGGATAATATCCATAGTGATGCACTGAGTTCTCCCCTCCATCATCTGTCTCCATAAGCAGGTAGTCCTGGCTCTCATTCCTTACGCCTGTGATGGGACAGTTATTGTTCCTGCTGACATAAGGCTCACTGTGGCTCATGTTTAAGTGCTGCTTATTGCCCCCTTTTCTGTACAAGGATTAAATCTGGTCTCTTTCCACCACAAAGTCACCCACAGTTAAAGGCACCTCAGTGTATCAGTTCCTCCTGCACTGAGAATACTTCATCTGGCAGAGCAGGAGAAGATGCTCCCCGGATCTGGAGAAATAAAAGGGAGAAGGAGAGACCTCTTGTTCCCACGAATCCACTGCATGCTTTTATCCACTTGCTTTTCTGGTCCACAGCTATCGTTTGATTACTTTCTATTTTTATGCTCCCTCTAGTGGCTGAGTTCGGGACAGGCACAAACAGCGGTGATTTATAATGCCTAGGCTTGGCTGCGCTCAATAATCTACCTTCTGTTTAACCGTTTGAGTGCCGCAGGGATACACATCTCATTGGCACTCTCTTGCACTCAAAGGGTTAAAACAGACAAACGGGAGTAGTTCTAAGGCAAATTATATACACTATAAGGGAGAAATAATGATTCCTAAAATCCCGACTGTTTTAAAGAGGGATATTAACTCCTCAAATGCTAAAGGGGTCTCCAGTGCATTGCTTCGCAAATTAGTGTAAGTTGCATTTGTCCCCTATTGTGCAGTGATCTTTCCCTGGAAATTGTAATTGCTTCAGTTTCTTTCATACCTAAGGCCCAGTGGAACTTATGTATAAATGCAATGTGGTGCAAACCAGAAAGACCAGCTTTTTGTAAAGTGGAACCTGGGAGCTTATTTATTTATTTGTTTATTTATTTTTATACCACTTTATGATAATACTAATGTAAAAGCCCATCTACACGGGCCAAGGTCTGTGTAATGTTAACCCTTTGAGTGCCAGAGGGGTACCCTCTGGCACTCATAGGGTTAAGCAGCCACTACCTCACTGCTCCACGCGATGCAGTCTTGCATCACCTCACTCACACAATGAAGTCATGTGCAGTAGAGACTGCCGAATGCGTGCAGTCTCTACTGCGCATGATGGCTTCTGACAAACATCCTAGTGAACAGGGCTGGATTTACATCTCAGGCGCCCCTAGGCACAATACCCTCCGGCGCCCCTAGCCCCACCTTTGCCCGGCAGCGTAGTGATGATGTCACAGGGGGTCCCGGCGGGCAGCAAGACCAATGGAGTCTGGAGGCAGTGGCACGCAGGAGCAGCAGTGGGGTGGCCCGGCAGCATGGGCACAGCCACGAGTACAATGGGGAACATGTTACTGTCTCATGTGCACATGTGCCCTGAAGGGCGAGCGAGCACAGGCGACTGCTCACAGCATAGTTACTTTTAAATTAAGTGGCAGTGTGGCACAGCATTATTTATTATGCACTTTGGGGTGGAATGTGGGCGTGACAAGGCCTTTGCCAGGCGCCCCTGAAAATCCGGCGCCCTAGGCAAGTGCCTTGTCTGCCTATTGACAAATCCGGGCCTGCTAGTGAATTATTATATAGGATAATCTACAGAATATACATGCATTGTGTTTTGAGTGAATTATAATATATACAATATTTATCATTGTCATAAAACACAGAACATACTTCTTGTGTATTTTTTTAATGTATAGCTGCCATTGGAGTAAGCCTAGGGAAGCAGACAGTATATGTGGTCCTATGGCTACCAGTGAACAGTGGAACCAAGCTGAGGGGTCAGACAGTGTGTGTGTGAGATCACTACTAGTGAACAGTGGAATAAGGGTGGGTTGTCAGACAGTGTGTGTGTGTGTTTGTGAGTGAACAGTGGAATGGGGTGTCAGACAGTGTATGTGTTATCAATACCAGTGAACAGTGGAATAAGGGTGGGGTGTCAGACAGTGTATGTGTGTGATCACTATAGGCTGACCATATTTCCTTGAGACAAAAACAGGAAGGAGTGTGGGACAGACGGGCAGTGGGACTCCGTCGCTCCGAGTCTGATCGCAGTAAGCTGCAAGCAGCGAAACCACGTTTGCTCCGTCTCTTACTAGTGGTGTTCTCTCTCTGGCCAAAAAGCCTGCCCCCTGAAGTAAATCAGAACTTGACATTTATATTAAAAAGAAGGGACAATCTGGAAATATGAAAAAACGGGACTGTCCCTTTTAAAACGGTACATATGGTCAGCATAGATCACTACCAGTGAACAGTGGAATAAGGGTGGGGTGTCAGTGTGTGTGATCAATACCAGTGAACAGTGGAATAAGCGTGGGGTGTCAGTGTGTGTGTGATCAATACCATTGAACAGTGGAATAAGGGTGGGGTGTCAGTGTGTGTGTGTGATCACTACCAGTGAACAGTGGAATAAGGGTGGGGTGTCAGTGTGTGTGTGATCAATATCAGTGAACAGTGGAATAAGGGTGGGGTGTCAGTGTGTGTGATCAATACCAGTGAACAGTGGAATAAGGGTGGGGTGTCAGTGTGTGTGTGATCAATACCAGTGAACAGTGGAATAAGGGTAGGGTGTCAGTGTGTGTGATCAATACCAGTGAACAGTGGAATAAGGGTGGGGTGTGAGTGTGTGTGTGTGTGATCAATACCAATGAACAGTGGAATAAGGGTGGGGTGTCAGTGTGTGTGTGATCAATACCAGTGAACAGTGTCAGTGTGTGTGATCAATACCAGTGTGTGTGTCAGTGTGTGTGATCAATACCAGTGAACAGTGGAATAAGGGTGGGGTGTCAGTGTGTGTGTGTGTGATCAATACCAGTGAACAGTGGAATAAGGGTGGGATGTCAGTGTGTGTGATCAATACCAGTGAACAGTGGAATAAGGGTGGGGTGTCAGTGTGTGTGTGATCAATATCAGTGAACAGTGGAATAAGGGTGGGGTGTCAGTGTGTGTGATCAATACCAGTGAACAGTGGAATAAGGGTGGGGTGTCAGTGTGTGTGTGATCAATACCAGTGAACAGTGGAATAAGGGTAGGGTGTCAGTGTGTGTGATCAATACCAGTGAACAGTGGAATAAGGGTGGGGTGTGAGTGTGTGTGTGTGATCAATACCAGTGAACAGTGGAATAAGGGTGGGGTGTCAGTGTGTGTGTGATCAATACCAGTGAACAGTGTCAGTGTGTGTGATCAATAACAGTGTGTGTGTCAGTGTGTGTGATCAATACCAGTGAACAGTGGAATAAGGGTGGGGTGTCAGTGTGTGTGATCAATACCAGTGAACAGTGGAATAAGGGTGGGATGTCAGTGTGTGTGATCAATACCAGTGAACAGTGGAATAAGGGTGGGGTGTGAGTGTGTGATCAATACCAGTGAACAGTGGAATAAGGGTGGGGTGTCAGTGTGTGTGTGATCAATACCAGTGAACAGTGGAATAAGGGTGGGGTGTCAGTGTGTGTGTGTGATCAATACCAGTGAACAGTGGAATAAGGGTGGGGTGTCAGTGTGTATGTGTGATCAATACCAGTGAACAGTGGAATAAGGGTGGGGTGTCAGTGTGTGTGTGTGATCAATACCAGTGAACAGTGGAATAAGGGTGGGGTGTCAGACAGTGTGAGGAGATGTATACAGTAACTGCAAATATAATGGCAATAATGGAAAAAACATTTACTTATTCCTATAGTAAATTTCCCCTTTAAGTAAAACTTTCTTAAAGAGGCAATTAAGAGTTGTGATCCACTGCTTGAATCACTGTCAAACATATTACCCCCAAACTGTTTAGCAATAGATCCAGATGGACAGGGTTACCCCAAAGTCTCCTCTCCGTATGTTCTCATCTAGCTCTGCTGCTGAACTATACAGTAGAGGGGTTCCATAAGCCTCCCCTCCACAAAGACCCCATACAAACGCGCACACACAAAGAGAGCAAATATGTTTAACCCATTGAGTGCCAGAGTATTCAACATATTTTTAACTTCTCTGGCACTCAGTGGGTTAAAAAGAATGTGAAGTTAGAACATGTTCCTTATATGTAGCAGTGACTATCACACTTGCCGTATTACTAATTTCCCCTACAAAGTGCAACACATTTCAAACCAAAACCTGCTACACTATTTTATACAGAGAAACTAAAATGGCTATCAGTATGTAATATACTGTCAGGTGAAGGTATAGTATACCAGAGAGACTAAAATGGCTATCAGTACGTAATATACTGTCAGGTGAAGGTATAGTATACCAGAGAGACTAAAATGGCTATCAGTATGTACTATACTGTCAGGTGAAGGTATAGTATACCAGAGAAAGTAAAATGGCTATCAGTATGTAATATACTGTCAGGTGAAGGTATAGTATACCAGAGAAAGTAAAATGGCTATCAGTACGTAATATACTGTCAGGTGAAGGTACAGTATACAGAGAGACTAAAATGGCTATCAGTATGTAATATACTGTCAGGTGAAGGTATAGTATACCAGGGAGACTAAAATGGCTATCAGTACGTAATATACTGTCAGGTGAAGGTATACTATACCAGAGAGACTAAAATGGCTATCAGTACGTAATATACTGTCAGGTGAAGGTATACTATACCAGAGAGACTAAAATGGCTATCAGTATGTAATATACTGTCAGATGAAGGTATAATATACCAGAGAGACTAAAATGGCTATCAGTATGTAATATACTGTCAGATGAAGGTATAATATACCAGAGAGACTAAAATGGCTATCAGTATGTAATATACTGTCAGGTGAAGGTATAGTATACAGAGAGACTAAAATGGCTATCAGTATGTAATATACTGTCAGATGAAGGTATAATATACCAGAGAGACTAAAATGGCTATCAGTATGTAATATACTGTCAGATGAAGGTATAATATACCAGAGAGACTAAAATGGCTATCAGTACGTAATATACTGTCAGGTGAAGGTATCATATACCAGGGAGACTAAAATGGCTATCAGTATGTAATATACTTTCAGGTGAAGGTATAATATACCAGAGAGACTAAAATGGCTATCAGTACGTAATATACTGTCAGGTGAAGGTATCATATACCAGGGAGACTAAAATGGCTATCAGTACGTAATATACTGTCAGGTGAAGGTATAATATACCAGAGAGACTAAAATGGCTATCAGTACGTAATATACTGTCAGGTGAAGGTATAGTATACCAGAGAGACTAAAATGGCTATCAGTACGTAATATACTGTCAGGTGAAGGTATCATATACCAGGGAGACTAAAATGGCTATCAGTACGTAATATACTGTCAGGTGAAGGTATAATATACCAGAGAGACTAAAATGGCTATCAGTATGTAATATACTGTCAGGTGAAGGTATAGTATACCAGAGAGACTAAAATGGCTATCAGTACGTAATATACTGTCAGGTGAAGGTATAGTATACCAGAGAGACTAAAATGGCTATCAGTATGTAATATACTGTCAGGTGAAGGTATCATATACCAGGGAGACTAAAATGGCTATTAGTACGTAATATACTGTCAGGTGAAGGTATAATATACCAGAGAGACTAAAATGGCTATCAGTATGTAATATACTGTCAGGTGAAGGTATAGTATACCAGAGAGACTAAAATGGCTATCAGTATGTAATATACTGTCAGGTGAAGGTATCATATACCAGGGAGACTAAAATGGCTATCAGTACGTAATATACTGTCAGGTGAAGGTACAGTATACAGAGAGACTAAAATGGCTATCAGTATGTAATATACTGTCAGATGAAGGTATAATATACCAGAGAGACTAAAATGGCTATCAGTACGTAATGTACTGTCAGGTGAAGGTATAGTATACCAGAGAGACTAAAATGGCTATCAGTATGTAATATACTGTCAGGTGAAGGTACAGTATACAGAGAGACTAAAATGGCTATCAGTATGTAATATACTGTCAGGTGAAGGTATAATATACCAGAGAGACTAAAATGGCTATCAGTATGTACTATACTGTCAGGTGAAGGTATACTATACCAGAGAGACTAAAATGGCTATCAGTACGTAATATACTGTCAGGTGAAGGTATCATATACCAGGGAGACTAAAATGGCTATCAGTATGTAATATACTTTCAGGTGAAGGTATAATATACCAGAGAGACTAAAATGGCTATCAGTACGTAATATACTGTCAGGTGAAGGTATCATATACCAGGGAGACTAAAATGGCTATCAGTACGTAATATACTGTCAGGTGAAGGTATAATATACCAGAGAGACTAAAATGGCTATCAGTACGTAATATACTGTCAGGTGAAGGTATAGTATACCAGAGAGACTAAAATGGCTATCAGTACGTAATATACTGTCAGGTGAAGGTATCATATACCAGGGAGACTAAAATGGCTATCAGTACGTAATATACTGTCAGGTGAAGGTATAATATACCAGAGAGACTAAAATGGCTATCAGTATGTAATATACTGTCAGGTGAAGGTATAGTATACCAGAGAGACTAAAATGGCTATCAGTACGTAATATACTGTCAGGTGAAGGTATAGTATACCAGAGAGACTAAAATGGCTATCAGTATGTAATATACTGTCAGGTGAAGGTATCATATACCAGGGAGACTAAAATGGCTATTAGTACGTAATATACTGTCAGGTGAAGGTATAATATACCAGAGAGACTAAAATGGCTATCAGTATGTAATATACTGTCAGGTGAAGGTATAGTATACCAGAGAGACTAAAATGGCTATCAGTATGTAATATACTGTCAGGTGAAGGTATCATATACCAGGGAGACTAAAATGGCTATCAGTACGTAATATACTGTCAGGTGAAGGTACAGTATACAGAGAGACTAAAATGGCTATCAGTATGTAATATACTGTCAGATGAAGGTATAATATACCAGAGAGACTAAAATGGCTATCAGTACGTAATGTACTGTCAGGTGAAGGTATAGTATACCAGAGAGACTAAAATGGCTATCAGTATGTAATATACTGTCAGGTGAAGGTACAGTATACAGAGAGACTAAAATGGCTATCAGTATGTAATATACTGTCAGGTGAAGGTATAATATACCAGAGAGACTAAAATGGCTATCAGTATGTACTATACTGTCAGGTGAAGGTATACTATACCAGAGAGACTAAAATGGCTATCAGTACGTAATATACTGTCAGGTGAAGGTATAATATACCAGAGAGACTAAAATGGCTATCAGTACGTAATATACTGTCAGGTGAAGGTATACTATACCAGAGAGACTAAAATGGCTATCAGTACGTAATATACTGTCAGGTGAAGGTATCATATACCAGGGAGACTAAAATGGCTATCAGTACGTAATATACTGTCAGGTGAAGGTATAATATACCAGAGAGACTAAAATGGCTATCAGTACGTAATATACTGTCAGGTGAAGGTATAGTATACCAGAGAGACTAAAATGGCTATCAGTACGTAATATACTGTCAGGTGAAGGTATCATATACCAGGGAGACTAAAATGGCTATCAGTACGTAATATACTGTCAGGTGAAGGTATAATATACCAGAGAGACTAAAATGGCTATCAGTATGTAATATACTGTCAGGTGAAGGTATAGTATACCAGAGAGACTAAAATGGCTATCAGTACGTAATATACTGTCAGGTGAAGGTATAGTATACCAGAGAGACTAAAATGGCTATCAGTATGTAATATACTGTCAGGTGAAGGTATCATATACCAGGGAGACTAAAATGGCTATCAGTACGTAATATACTGTCAGGTGAAGGTATAATATACCAGAGAGACTAAAATGGCTATCAGTATGTAATATACTGTCAGGTGAAGGTATAGTATACCAGAGAGACTAAAATGGCTATCAGTATGTAATATACTGTCAGGTGAAGGTATCATATACCAAGGAGACTAAAATGGCTATCAGTATGTAATATACTGTCAGATGAAGGTATAATATACCAGAGAGACTAAAATGGCTATCAGTACGTAATATACTGTCAGGTGAAGGTATAGTATACCAGAGAGACTAAAATGGCTATCAGTATGTAATATACTGTCAGGTGAAGGTACAGTATACAGAGAGACTAAAATGGCTATCAGTATGTAATATACTGTCAGGTGAAGGTATAATATACCAGAGAGACTAAAATGGCTATCAGTATGTACTATACTGTCAGGTGAAGGTATACTATACCAGAGAGACTAAAATGGCTATCAGTATGTAATATACTGTCAGGTGAAGGTATAATATACCAGAGAGACTAAAATGGCTATCAGTACGTAATATACTGTCAGGTGAAGGTATAATATACCAGAGAGACTAAAATGGCTATCAGTACGTAATATACTGTCAGGTGAAGGTATACTATACCAGAGAGACTAAAATGGCTATCAGTACGTAATATACTGTCAGGTGAAGGTATAGTATACCAGAGAGACTAAAATGGCTATCAGTACGTAATATACTGTCAGGTGAAGGTATACTATACCAGAGAGACTAAAATGGCTATCAGTACATAATATACTGTCAGGTGAAGGTATCATATACCAGGGAGACTAAAATGGCTATCAGTACGTAATATACTGTCAGGTGAAGGTATAGTATACCAGAGAGACTAAAATGGCTATCAGTATGTAATATACTGTCAGGTGAAGGTATAATATACCAGAGAGACTAAAATGGCTATCAGTATGTAATATACTGTCAGGTGAAGGTATAGTATACAGAGAGACTAAAATGGCTATCAGTATGTAATATACTGTCAGATGAAGGTATAATATACCAGAGAGACTAAAATGGCTATCAGTATGTAATATACTGTCAGATGAAGGTATAATATACCAGAGAGACTAAAATGGCTATCAGTACGTAATATACTGTCAGGTGAAGGTATCATATACCAGGGAGACTAAAATGGCTATCAGTATGTAATATACTTTCAGGTGAAGGTATAATATACCAGAGAGACTAAAATGGCTATCAGTACGTAATATACTGTCAGGTGAAGGTATCATATACCAGGGAGACTAAAATGGCTATCAGTACGTAATATACTGTCAGGTGAAGGTATAATATACCAGAGAGACTAAAATGGCTATCAGTACGTAATATACTGTCAGGTGAAGGTATAGTATACCAGAGAGACTAAAATGGCTATCAGTACGTAATATACTGTCAGGTGAAGGTATCATATACCAGGGAGACTAAAATGGCTATCAGTACGTAATATACTGTCAGGTGAAGGTATAATATACCAGAGAGACTAAAATGGCTATCAGTATGTAATATACTGTCAGGTGAAGGTATAGTATACCAGAGAGACTAAAATGGCTATCAGTACGTAATATACTGTCAGGTGAAGGTATAGTATACCAGAGAGACTAAAATGGCTATCAGTATGTAATATACTGTCAGGTGAAGGTATCATATACCAGGGAGACTAAAATGGCTATTAGTACGTAATATACTGTCAGGTGAAGGTATAATATACCAGAGAGACTAAAATGGCTATCAGTATGTAATATACTGTCAGGTGAAGGTATAGTATACCAGAGAGACTAAAATGGCTATCAGTATGTAATATACTGTCAGGTGAAGGTATCATATACCAGGGAGACTAAAATGGCTATCAGTACGTAATATACTGTCAGGTGAAGGTACAGTATACAGAGAGACTAAAATGGCTATCAGTATGTAATATACTGTCAGATGAAGGTATAATATACCAGAGAGACTAAAATGGCTATCAGTACGTAATATACTGTCAGGTGAAGGTATAGTATACCAGAGAGACTAAAATGGCTATCAGTATGTAATATACTGTCAGGTGAAGGTACAGTATACAGAGAGACTAAAATGGCTATCAGTATGTAATATACTGTCAGGTGAAGGTATAATATACCAGAGAGACAAAAATGGCTATCAGTATGTACTATACTGTCAGGTGAAGGTATACTATACCAGAGAGACTAAAATGGCTATCAGTACGTAATATACTGTCAGGTGAAGGTATAATATACCAGAGAGACTAAAATGGCTATCAGTACGTAATATACTGTCAGGTGAAGGTATACTATACCAGAGAGACTAAAATGGCTATCAGTACGTAATATACTGTCAGGTGAAGGTATCATATACCAGGGAGACTAAAATGGCTATCAGTACGTAATATACTGTCAGGTGAAGGTATAATATACCAGAGAGACTAAAATGGCTATCAGTACGTAATATACTGTCAGGTGAAGGTATAGTATACCAGAGAGACTAAAATGGCTATCAGTACGTAATATACTGTCATGTGAAGGTATCATATACCAGGGAGACTAAAATGGCTATCAGTACGTAATATACTGTCAGGTGAAGGTATAATATACCAGAGAGACTAAAATGGCTATCAGTATGTAATATACTGTCAGGTGAAGGTATAGTATACCAGAGAGACTAAAATGGCTATCAGTACGTAATATACTGTCAGGTGAAGGTATAGTATACCAGAGAGACTAAAATGGCTATCAGTATGTAATATACTGTCAGGTGAAGGTATCATATACCAGGGAGACTAAAATGGCTATCAGTACGTAATATACTGTCAGGTGAAGGTATAATATACCAGAGAGACTAAAATGGCTATCAGTATGTAATATACTGTCAGGTGAAGGTATAGTATACCAGAGAGACTAAAATGGCTATCAGTATGTAATATACTGTCAGGTGAAGGTATCATATACCAGGGAGACTAAAATGGCTATCAGTACGTAATATAGTCAGGTGAAGGTACAGTATACAGAGAGACTAAAATGGCTATCAGTATGTAATATACTGTCAGATGAAGGTATAATATACCAGAGAGACTAAAATGGCTATCAGTACGTAATATACTGTCAGGTGAAGGTATAGTATACCAGAGAGACTAAAATGGCTATCAGTATGTAATATACTGTCAGGTGAAGGTACAGTATACAGAGAGACTAAAATGGCTATCAGTATGTAATATACTGTCAGGTGAAGGTATAATATACCAGAGAGACTAAAATGGCTATCAGTATGTACTATACTGTCAGGTGAAGGTATACTATACCAGAGAGACTAAAATGGCTATCAGTATGTAATATACTGTCAGGTGAAGGTATAATATACCAGAGAGACTAAAATGGCTATCAGTACGTAATATACTGTCAGGTGAAGGTATAATATACCAGAGAGACTAAAATGGCTATCAGTACGTAATATACTGTCAGGTGAAGGTATACTATACCAGAGAGACTAAAATGGCTATCAGTACGTAATATACTGTCAGGTGAAGGTATAGTATACCAGAGAGACTAAAATGGCTATCAGTACGTAATATACTGTCAGGTGAAGGTATACTATACCAGAGAGACTAAAATGGCTATCAGTACATAATATACTGTCAGGTGAAGGTATCATATACCAGGGAGACTAAAATGGCTATCAGTACGTAATATACTGTCAGGTGAAGGTATAGTATACCAGAGAGACTAAAATGGCTATTAGTACGTACTATACTGTCAGGTGAAGGTATAGTATACCAGGGAGACTAAAATGGCTATCAGTACGTAATATACTGTCAGGTGAAGGTATAATATACCAGAGAGACTAAAATGGCTATCAGTATGTAATATACTGTCAGGTGAAGGTATAATATACCAGGGAGACTAAAGAGAGCTGCTGCTGCTGACTCCTAGGAGAGATCAGTCAATACAATCAATTAACCCTCCAGCTGCCCAACAAGTTACAGCAGCTATTTGCAGTAAAAGAACGATCTAGGGCTGGATTCTGTTGCAGGTGATACATGTTAACACAAGTTTTATCAAATATTTTTTTCCTACTGAAGTCTATGGGGAAACCTGGAGATAAAAGCAGTGATACAATTAGCACCTGTAATAGATTCCAGCCCCTAGACTTTACAGGCAAAGGGGATCCCAAGCCCCATTCAAAACAATGGAGAACGTGGGGGATTTTCATGTGTTCCTGATGGATGATGCAGTTAGTCTGCTCCAGAACTCATCACCTTTCCCTTTCTGTTGTATTTAACCCGTTAAGGACCAGGTGACTTACGATGACTGTCGCAGTATTTGTACTGCGGACCGGTGATGGTCACATACATTTTACTTACAGCTCTTCACCGTGCGCACTGCAAGTAAAAATGGGGTCTGAAATTGACCAATCCAAGACTGAGCCGTTCTCTGTCAGACCCCAATGCGGCTTGCCGATACACGTAACAGGACATATGTACCGGTGCGCCAGAAAGGATCAGAGCAGTAACTTCCGTGGACCACTGGTCCTTAAGGGGTTAATGTTCTATTTGTGAATTTGTGGAAGAAAAGCAATATCATTTATCTGGTGTTTGTGATCTTATCACTTATATTTAAATTCTTGTTTATTTCCTGTGTTTATTTAGTGCTGTTCTTAGAGGGAGGCGTCACATGGCTCAGTCCAACCTTATAACAGTGTACACAGTGTACTCATTTATCTATATACAATATCTGGGCGCCACAAGATGCTTCACACGTGCACCCCTCTCCCCAGGAAATTAGAATTGTAGTCTTGTTGAAGTTGTCCATTGTTATTGATTTGAAACGCGTTTTTACACATTAGAGGGCACAAACGTATTAAGAATCCTATAACATAAAGTGGTAGAATGCGTCGCTCCCTTTGAGCGTAACTACACATGCGCAGTAGAGACTGCTGGGCAGTCTCTACTGTGCATGTGTGGTTTTGCACACAAGGGAGCTTCACTGTGAGCCGGCTGGAGCTCCCGTTAACCCTTTGAGTACAAGAGTGGTACGGAACGCATTGCAAAGCAATGCGTTCCGTACCACTCTGGCACTCAAAGGGTTAAGGATCAGCGCGTTCGGTGAGTCTCTACTGCGCATGACTCCAGTCATGTGCATTAGAGCCTCGCCGAACACGCTGATCTGGAGCGGGGAGCTCTGGACGGCTCACCACCTGTCTCTGTTCCAGGGCAGCAGCCTGGGGCGCTGGGTGCACTTTAGCCTGTGTATACGGACTTTCATACTACTATATATATATATATATATATATATATATATATATATATATATATATATATATATATATATATATACATATAAAGAGAGAGAGAGAAAGAAACATCCATTCAGCTAGTTATGAACTAGGTTTAGGCTTTACAGTTAACCATTTGCTTCGTAATGGGTTGGATACTTTTCTGGCACTCAAAGGATTACGAGTAATATTATATCTAGAGCAGATATTTAGTGATGGGGTAGTGTATATATAAAAGATAAGGGTTAGTGAATATCAGTGGTGCTAGTATAGGAATTAAAAGAATGGGATAGTATTAGAGTTTAAATTTGGGTTAGTTATCAGGGTTGGAAATACTATAAGAGTAGAGGGTTAGGGTTGGGTTTAGCCTTGCAGCCCTCTGGTAAGAAAAGAGAGAGAGGATTAGATAAGGGATAATATAGAGTGGAATTTGTTTTTGCTGTATCCAGGCATACACTTGATCTGTTAAGCCACATTCGAAACACCACTGCAATGGCTAAACTATTGCATTTAGTGGATCAATAACTACCTTTTGTAAAGAGAAAACCAGAGCATTGACTTGACTTGAGCCCTCCTCAAGCTTCATATGTCTCCACCTATAATGAAGAACACTAGAGCTAGAAGGCCATATACACAAAACAAAAAGGACTAATTCTGGAGCAAACCATCTGCAATATAGGGAACAAAAAATGGCAACCGATTTGAATGAGGCTTTTAACTCTTTAAGTGCCTGAGGTGTACGCAAAACATTGCAAAACAATGCCTTGCATACCCCTCTGGTACTCAAAGGATTAAAGGACCAGTAAACGTTTTTTATTATTGATATTCCTATCCCATAAAGGTTTGAGAGATAGCTTGTTCTAGTTTCCCCCTCCCTGATGACAGCTGTAAAGCTGACAGACGGAGATCCAAGTCGGCTGACTCGAGGAGGCTCTTCAGCAGAGCCGAAATAGCGCAAATGAAAAAGAAATACTTCTTTGGAACGGTCTGCAAAGTGTGCCTGGTTTGCAAGCATACTTCATAGACTGTTCCAATAAAGTATTTCTTTTTAATGTGCGCTATTTCGGCTCTGCTGAAGTGCCATCTGTTGGTCCCCGGACCAGGATATCCTGCTGTCAGGAGAGGGGAGGGGGGACTTTAGAACACTATCTCTCAAACCATAAAGGTGTGAGAGATAGGAATAGAACCAATGGATTTCTTATTTTCTGCACTACAATATTACTTTTTATATAATTAAGACATTACTATACCTTTAACCCCGAAGGTTATATACACTGCGACTGTCTCCAGCTTTCGAGCATGTTCTGTGTAGTCATTTCACTACGTCTGAAGAGTGAGAGGCTGAGCTGACCTTGCTGGGAATATTCACTAATGTGATTTATTTGTGCATACAAAGCTTATACACTATCTCTATTTCCATCCTGTAACCATTGGAGTGCCTGAGGGGAACACAACACATTGCTTTGCAATGAACTGCGTACCCCTCTGGCACTCAAAGGGTTAAGAACAGGCTCTACCTGACGTTAAGATTTAATCACTAAAGCTGCCTTTATTTTTGGTGTAATTAAGAATGTCTTTAAACATTATGACCCAATTCTTGTTTGAAGGAGACCATTTCTACTCCACTTTTCAAAAAAGTCAACTGATTGGAATTAGTCCTTAGCTAAAATATCACTGAACATTTATACAGATCTTCATATTGCTTTGCTGCAACTGTACACTCACACTTTCTTTATTACTCCTGTTTATTCATCCCCCATTAGAATTCAGAACTCGTCCACTACAGAACATTGTAGCAAATACATTTGTATATTTCTTTCTGTAAGAAAAAAGGAAGAAGATATTGAAGAACAGGAACGAGAGGCAGAGGTCAAATTTAAAGGGATAGTAATACTTAAGTATTACTAATTCCTATAGTAAAGGCCTACTAAAAAAAAAAACGTATTGCCCCCAGTGTCCTCTCTCAAACCTTTATGGTTTGAGAGATGAACACTTCTAAAGTTGCCCTCTCCCTCCCCCTTCCCCGTTGTAGCTGACTGAAGAGAAAAACAAGCCATAGATCATCAGGCGGCTCTGCAGCAGAGCCGAGATCTCATTAATTAAAAAAAAATCTTTCACTAAAACGGTCTTCTATGTGCGCTTGCAAACAAAACACACGTAGAAGACCATTTCAATTAAAGATTTCTTTTTTATTAACGCGATCGCGGCTGTGCTGGAGAGCCGCCTGAAAGTCGTACGACTTGCTTCCCTGCAGTCAGCTAGAATGCTTTAGAAGAGATGACACTGGGGGCAATACATTTACTTTTAATAGGACTTTAATATAGAGATTAGTAATACTTAAGCAGGGCTCAAAATTTCCAATCTCCTGTAGTCAATGGTGAGAGAAAATTCAGCCCTGGTGAGTAGAAATTCAGCACTGGTGGGTATGTTTTGGCTTGCAGTGGCGAGTAACTTTTCAGGTCTGGCTAGTAGCAAAGGACTTAAAATTATAAGCACTGACTTAAGTATTACTATCCCTTTAAAACACTTTTACTGATGTATATCTGCATGCTCTTGTGCTTTAATTACTTTTCAGTCTATTAGTGAATTGTTTGTATTAATCCTTTGAGTGCCACAGGGGTATCAAAAACATTTCAAATCAATAAGTTGGATACCACTCTGATAGTAAGGGAGCAGTAAAAGTATGCACAACTTTTATTATGCACATGTACAGATTCAATTTGACAGTGCCATACATTTTGATGGCAGAAAAGAACCATCTTTGCCCATCTAGTCTGCTCATTTTCCTATCCAATAAAGCATGCAGTCTTACATACACCAACCTTTATGACATGTCCTAGGTAAAGGGTATTAAATAAAACAAGAACAAAAAGTTGAGGAAACAGGCCATAGCTTTATTTAAATAAATAACCTTTAATAACATCTTTATTAACATATCAAACATATCCTGTATAATAATTCGCTAAAACGTTTGTAATGACGCAGTCATGTGCAGTAGAGACGGCCCATGACAAGGCTGATACAGAGCTGGGCACTCCAAAGTCAGACCGGAGATCTGACTTCAGAGTGTCCAGCTCTGTATCAGCCGCGGCACGGGCAGTCTCTACTGGGCATGACTGCACCGCGACCGGCCGGCACGGTGGCCCGTGTACATGGGCTCTTCTACTAGTGATATCAATAAATATCTAAATAGGAAGGTCATGCTGAAATTGGTAAAACATATACAACATTATAAATAATGCATGGCCAAAATGAGAGGGCACATGCTCATGGGAACAGTTTTACATAACTTCTTATCACATAGCTATAGCATCAATGACCCCACTGTGCCATGACATCAGGTATGGGTGCAGACTTCATAGGATTGCTACCCTAAGGAATGAATACACTGTAATCCTTAGTTCTTAAGACATGTAGCCTCCCCTTAACAAAGCAAAGACAACCACCAATGGGCTGACTGCTTAATTCCTTAATAAGATGGACCACCCACCATATAAGAAAAATGGCCTATGTCTAATCACCCTGATAAATGACAAATTAATGAAATCTAACCACAAATCTTTTGGCTGGACACCATCGTCCCAGTACAACCAATGGTCCTTCTCCTCAAAAGCTCTGTGCAGTACAGTAACACCCTCCACGGTCACCAAATATTTAGAAATCCACATATTAATGTGAATACTGAATCCTTATTATACTTCTAACTCCTCTGAGAAATAATCTCAGCTCAAACTAGAATAAAATGAGGTCCTTGATAATATGCTCCCACAAATTCCAAACTGGGAAGGATTCCATATCAAGATACACTACAAGGACATGAGGGCCTTCACCATGGACCTTCCCAAAATGTACAACGTAATTAAGGAGCTGCTTTGAGTTGTCCACTGGGTCCTTGTATTGGTGTTGCAGAGTGTATGTTGGTTTGTATGGGAATGTGTTTTATTGTATGTGGGGTTGCCTTTTGATAGTTCCTTGTTCTCTCAGTAGTTGTACTTTGCCACCCTTTTGACAGCTGTTCCAGCCCTCTTCATAGATATGATTCCCTTCTCAGTTCGGGTTCCCCTGTCATAACCAGGAAATCTTGACAATCCTATGTTGTTCCACTGATTTGACTACATGCACCAAAAGCTTTATGAAAATGACTGGATTTTTTCTTTTTAAATGACCATTCTGCCTAACATTGGTCAATACAGTTTATTTTAATTCCTAGAAGTGGTTAATTCTTGAAATTCAGATGTTATAAAATTACACTGACTTGATAAGTACATTTGGTCAGTTCAGAGTATGTATAATTGCTTCCAACTTGGAATCATTTTGACACAATAAATTATTATGCAGCCGCAAGAGTGCAGACATGATTATTGTGTCTAATGTTGCTTCAATTAGTCATCCAGGAGCAGGATACAACATCAGCATCTTAAATATTTCCAGTTTATATGGAGATTTGTGAATAAAATAATTTGTTGTAAGAAACAGACCTGGTATGGCAATTGTAATTAGGATGTTCAGGATTCAGTACATATTAATCCTACTAGACAGACCTCTCTAGCATTCAAGGGGATTTAAAGTCCATAGGTTATTTCAAAATTTAGACCAGTTCTAAATAGCTTTTCTCATGTTAGAATACAATAATTTGCAAAAACAATTTTCGTGTTTGTTTCATATATCCTGATGAGACTAATGTATCATCATATCATTTTCTATATTTAGTGGAAATATATATTACAGTGGAAAAGCTACCATTCCCACATTTTCCCTGCCAAGAATGGATGCAGGAAACTAATTATCTGGTAAAATATTGCTAGATCTTTTTTCTTGATAATAAATTCTGTCTGTACTCTTACCAAGTGATTTATATAATATAATATGGTGAGGCTTCACTTCTTATATTCAAAACTCTGATAGGAGGGTGAGCTACAAAGAGAACACCTGTATTTATTTTGCAAATATATATATATTGTGTTAAGATATAAATATATCACTTATTTGTTTGATAAAAAATCAAATGCTACACTGAGGGAAAAACTTATTTGATCCTCTGCTGATTTTGTATGTTTGACCACTGACAAAGAAATGACCGGTCTATAATTTTAATGGTAGGCTTATTTGAACAGTGAGAGACAGAATAACAACAAAAAAATCCAGAAAAATCCATTTCAAAAAAGTTAGAAATTGATTTGTATTTTACTGAGTGAAATAAGTATTTGACCCCCTATCAGTCAGCAAGATTTCTGGCTCCCAGGTATCTTTTATACAGGTAACAAGCTGAGATTAGGATCACTCTCTTAAAGGGATTTTTTTGTTGTTATTCTGTCTCTCACTGTTCAAATAAACCTACCATTAAAATTATAGACTGATCATTTCTTTGTCAGTGGGCAAATGAACAAAATAAGCAGGGGATCAAATAAATTTTTCCCTCACTGTATAGACAGAGTTTAGCATACTTTCCAGGGGCCAATCTAGGATTTCAAGAAGACATGGGTTTCCAAACAAATGAACATAATTATGCAATAACTGAAATTAACATTATACTGTATAATTTTGCACCTGCAACATTCCACTCTACTACTGCTGGACTACAATTGCCAAGTTCTTGCCTGGTGTGAATTATTTGGAATTGTTTGGATCTGCTGCTTTGAGTTGTCCGGTGGGTCCTTGTGTTGGTGTTGCAGAGTGTGTGTTGGTTTATATGGGAACTTATTCTTTTTTATGTGGGTTTGCCTTTTGATAGCTCCTTGTTCGACCAGCAGTTGTACTATGCCACCCTTTTGCCAGTTGTTCCAGTGCTCTTCATATACCTTTTTATTCAGATATGCTTTGTATATTTATTTTCAAAATAATGAGATAGTACCAAGGCAAATACCATGTATTTGCCTTGGTGTTTTATTTCTACCACCTATTTAAGTACAGAATTTATTATACACCCATCATTTAAAACAAGTGGACCACATTACTTGTGCTCCATTGATAAATGTTATATTTATTTTGAGTTGTAGAATATGCATTGTGTTCCATTCACTGGTTAGTATCATCTATCATGGGGTTTTCTGTGTATGGTGACATGTTGCTTGCATATCACTGGATATTTGCTCCTATTGACTAGTCCAGTTGTAAGAATACACACTATGTATTCCATTGCATGGCTGCTATTTCATTGGAAGTATTTACTAGTTAAAGCAATGGGAGCTGTTATGGACATCTCTCCATACGAGTAAGCAATAGTAAGTGGAACACATTAAATGATGTCTGGCCCTAACTTGTACTGACCTAACTGCAATATGTTTGATAAGAAAAAATCTTTGAATTTATTTCTTGGATTGGAGCAGTATTCTTCAACATCATATTTCTCTCACTACTTCAGTTGGCTTGGATCATTTGTCTTTTCTTCCTGCACGTCTGAGAATTTGTGTGATTACACACACACACTCATTATATATATGCATATATATATATATATATATATATATATATATATATATATATGCATATACATATATATATATATATATATATATATATATATATATGCATATACATACACACATATATATATATATATATATATATATATATATATATATGTATATGCATATATATATATATATATATATATATATACACATATATATATATATATTGCTTTTGGGTTTTGCACCTCTTTGTACTACCATTCTCATTATCCTCAGCTGGCCCGCATCCAGATGAGGCTGATGGGAATTGTAGTGTGACAACAGCTAGTGGAAATATACTGGCTGCCTGCTGTTGTGTGCTAACTCATTGTCAATCCAAATATGTTGACGGTATCCAAGGAGTTAAAACAAGAGAACCAATCAGGTTGGATACCTTCACATAAATAGATAAATGACAATATTAAATAATTTTGAGAACTTTACACTATATTAGGTATTGACACATTACTTCACAGTAAAGAATTGATTGAAATGATCAATCCTGCATATTTGTGCAAAAATATATATAATTTAATAAATTACAATATACTCTATTTATAAAAAGTGTAAACAATGACATAAATGAGTGACCAGCAATTAAAATAGATATACAGTAACTCAAACCACAATTACCACCATTAGGATTACCAGCAATTAAAGGGTTAACCACACATATGTATATTCAGAGGTATTTTCAGCATAGAAAAGGTTAATTGATCCTTACAATTAATAAAATACAGCTGGCAGCAGTGTATATGAATACCCCTGCCCCAGAAACTGCATAAACTATGCTAATTGAGGTTTAAGGTAGGTTGTCATGTGAATTAGCTTTAATATTAAGCCACGTCCTCTGACAATTCCCTTATATCATATCTAATAACCAAATTTAGAGACTAAATGGAATAGAATCCCAAATTTAAATCACTATAATTTAATTATCTACTGATTACAAATCTTGCATACCTTCTGAATAAAACATATAAATTGCATTGAATATAGTCAATAACAGATTATACCAGAGAATACTTAGAATCAATTCAATAATATGTGTCAAGACAGTATGTTAAACTTCGTGCAACATATATCACAAATATAACTATAGCAATATTATGTGAAACCTATAGGGTACTTCAAGGGTTATTCCACTTATTAAAGGGGATCTTTCACATTGATATAAGCAATGCTCATTTTTTAGAGCATTTAGGGAAAACATTTAAAACATTGTTCATTAAAAAAAAAAAAAAAAAACTTTATCTGCACAAAAACTAATGTTTAAAAAGTGCCCGGCAGCCTACTTCCGGCTTGCTGAAGCTTGCCGAACTGCCTCTGCTCCCCTCCCTCCTCTGATGACGGAGGCTGTCTGTCTCTAAGCTGGAGCAATCTCATTGGCTAGAGGATGCTGGGTAGTGTGACAGGAGCAGAGGCAGTACTGCAAGACGGAAGTAGGCTGCCGGGCACTTTTTAAACATTAAGTTTTGCGCAGATAACTTTTTTTTTTTTTTTTTAAATGAACAACGTTTTAAATGTTTTCAATAAATGCTCAAACTAATGAGCATTACTTATATCTATGTGAGAGATCCCCTTTAAGATAGGGTGCCACACTCCCGATGGCAGCTTCTTTTGTGTAGTGAAAGTTTAAAAGAAACCTTCACTTTACAAAAGTTAGACCTAGTACACACACAATAAATAGACAAATAGCGGTTCAAGGGTTAATAAATGAATTCAAAGAATTCCCCAGATCAATATTAGCTATTATAACCTTTCCAGCAACACAATATTCTAGAAATAACAGAATTTATCTTAACTAATTTATAAACCAAGCTATTTAACTATAGCTACTGCTATAAACTATTTTATTCTTATCTGGCAAAATATGACAATTTACCAATAAATAAATACATTCTGCTTAATTCCAGAATTTCTATAGCTAATATAGCTTAATATAATTAGTCCCAAATGGTTGGCCAGTTCAATTAAGGACAAATTATAAGAACAATTATGTTTCTTCAAATATAGAAGAAATATATATTTGATTCTGAATTTTGCAGAATTTAAATAAGGAAAGATATAGTTACCAGTCCAACAAGTGTGAATTTCTTAGGATTTCTATGGCAGCTATTACAAAATATTTCAGGAAATCATAGCAGGAATTGAACCAGGAAGCCAAGAGACTTTTTACCTTCTATCATAGTATTTTATATGGTAAAATCACTCTTATCAGCACTCTCCGCCCATCCCCTCTGATCGGACAGAGATCCATCTCATTATACAGTGATATCACCAGTATTATCTGATTGGGTGCTTCTAATCCTTAATTTCCATATGACATCATGCATAAATTATAACAACATTCCAAAGTATTAGTAATAACCCCATGTAATCTATAGATGGTGCCATTACTTTACATAAAACTTCACCTCTAAAATGATACCTGCCTGGGTTCTATCACAAGTTTGGAATTTGAACCTTGACCCTACGTCACATAAATATGTCCCCTTACTAGACTTTCCCATAGGGGAGTATGTCTCTATTTTAGACTTTTGAGATTTTCTCATAAGATACTAATACTGCTTGAGACTGTGGTTGTCTGCAATTCTATATCAATCACCATAAAAGTCTCCTAGATATTTTAACTCCCATATTGAAGCAAAGAGGCCCATTGTCTCTGTTACATGAGGAAATTTAAACACATTTTAAACACAGGTTTTTAGAGAATTTGGTTTAAAAGAATAAGTAACCATTTCCTCCCCATCATGGCAATGTCTCTGACAGCATACACTCTCTCTAATCTATAAAGTGGGAAGGTGGGGTACTGGAAAGCTGGAAAACCCAATCTGCTTGCTCTTGCAGTGTCGCCTACATAAAAAAATACCTTTCCTAATCAATATAAAATTGGGAGTCAATCCTTTAAAAAAATGGAGATTGTTTTTGATATTTGACCTACAACAGTAAATGTAGTCTGGTTCAAAACAGGAGTAGTCTTTAGTTTATCAATGGAGATAACCATTGTGATCGCCAGTAATCTGACAGGGCAGCATTTATTGAATGTAAGGAGAGGGGGACTCATAATGATCCTATATCCAGCTCTCCTTGTTCTAAAACTTACCATGGTGCCTTGTATGAAGGGGGGGGTCTTTCATTCAAAGATAGGCTGTAATAATATGCATGTTAGAAGACAAGTTGATCACGCAACATGTAGTATTTTATGTAAAAGTACTTATGATGGGTGCTTCTGGCACCCCCTATGGCATGTAAAAATCAATATGGTACCTTTGTTCTCAGGCTGGCAGTAAGTACTACCTAGAGAAGTAAATTCCATGGATTCAAAGATTTTAGTATCTTTGTAATGGTGGAAATGTTAGAAAACGTATACGTTTTATTTCTATAGCATTAGGCTATGGAAAGATTTATGTGCAACAGCCTAGAGGAAAAGAGGCAGGTGACCCCTCATTTGATGCAGCTGGTTGTTTACTTTCCAGAATAGTAGTCTACCTTTTCCCACTGTCTGTAATGGTTATGACCAGTTTGCGGCAGCAAGTAATCTTAGCATGATAGGTGAAACTTAGTGTTCCTGGAACCCCTATGAGATGCCAAACCATACAAATGTGTTACCATTTTTTCTGGGGCTTGCAGTAGGAAATTCCATTGTTTTCAAAGATTGTATTAAGTGGTAAAAATATAAAATATTGAAATTCTTCTAGTAGCATCACCTTCTAGAAAAAAAGTTGGAAATTTTCATGGAAAAAAACATAATTTACTCCTTGCTGCCAATAATTTTCCCATGAAAGCTATTTTCTACCTATGATTTCTAAAGCTGAAAGAATTTCTGCTGTAGTACTACTGCTGAGTGCTGAAGTGGAGAAGTCCGCAGATAAAAATGTTAGCCAAAAGTAACAGAAGCCTTGAACAAAGTCCCTTTGTCTTTGTTCACCACACTAACCATCTACTTGTTAAGCTCTGGCACAGCCATTCTTGAAAATAACTGTGGCAGTCCTTAACGGCCATCTTTCTAAGAGAAGCCATTTTAACCTGAAAAGCAGCTTCCATTGATTTGCATAGGGATCATTCTTTACTTAAAGGGGAACATTCACATGACACAAACTTGTGTCCACTGGCTTTCATTAGTATAACTAAGTTAGCATTGTTTTATTCTACTCTTACTTACCTAGTATTGCAGGAATTAGGACTTTAATCAGGAACTTCCAACTTGTGTGGCACAGTGGAGCAAGACATCCCACCTCCCTCCCAGCTGCCCCAGGGAGCATGTTCACGCTTCCCTTCGTAGCTATATTTATGTGGTGTAGCGTTACAGCAAGCTCCGGTTTCCATGCTATTGAGATTGCAAGCTCAGTAGCATGGTAAACGGAGCTTGCTGTAACGCTACACCACATAAATAGAACTACGAAGGGATGCGTGAACATGCTTCTTGGGGCAGCTGGGAGGGAGGTGGGATGTCCTGCTCCGCTGTGAAGCACAAGTTGGAAGTTCCCAATTATGTCTTAATTCTTGCAATACTAGGTAAGTAAGAGTAGAAAAAAACAATGAAAGCCAGTGGACACAAGTTTGTGTCATGTGAATGTTTCCCTTTAACAGAACTCTATAGACTATAGACTTAGTCAATAATAGCAAGTGTGACTGGGTTTGGGTTGGATGTAGAAATAACAACAGTGGTGATGATGACTGAGCTAATTTGTTGGATATAATGATGATAGTGTTGATTTCTGCTCTAAATTACATTAACTATTAGCATGTTTAGTGATGTTTTGTCTGTCTGAAAATAACGTGATGTATGTATGCCTCCATCTCTGTCACTCCGTCTCTGCTCAGGTGTAGGAATTTGTTCTCCTGCCACCTATCGGTCAAGATATTATCTTAACCCTCTGAGTGCCAGATGGGTATGTAATGCATTGCTTCACAATGTGTTGCACACCCCTCTAACTCTCAAAGGGTTAACTGTGGCTGCCACAGTAAATGTCACTTTCTACAAATCACACACATACTAATTTCAACCATCTAGAGAACTGACTACCACCAATACTTCTTAAATCAAGCAACTCAAGCCCCCTCCCCTCTTTGCCTGTCTGCTTCTGCACACTAGTTGCTAGTGCCAAAAATTCAACAGCTTTCTCTTACTCTCCCAAAGGCTGCAGTTTTCTTGTTTATAGTACAGGGTAGAACTGTTAGATTCAGAATCAGCAACTTGCAGTAAAGGATAGAGTGCACAGCAGCTGGTGAAGCACCACCACTCCTCAACATACATATGTCCCTCTTATTTGTTGTCTTGAATGTACAATGTACTTATGTCTGTTTGTATAATATGTGAGCCTTTGTCTCAAGAGTATTGGGCTCAGCCATCTCATGTAGGAAGGATCACTTCACTTGACTGTCACTTATCAATGAAACATGTTGTGTTTTGTTTTTTTTACATAATTTTTATGCTCCTTTCTCTCTTCATATCCACTCCCAGAGAACTGGTAGTAGCTACCATTAGGGATGCGCTAAACATTTCTCCTCAAATCAATAATGTATTTTCCCCACATGGAGAAATTACCACATGTATGTATATACATGTGTGTGTGAGAGAGAGATTAATTTTTTATTATTTAGTGTAGGCAGACAGACAAAGAGAGGGCTGGAGTAGCTTGATAGGGTAATTTATAGTAGCCACTGATAGTTCTTTGAGTGTGGGTGTGACGTAAGAATGAGAGATTAATACAAAGAAAAACAATAAACATGATGTTGACTAAGTGACAAAAAGCCAGGCAGGTGATCTTTCCTACCTGAGCTGGTTAGGCATGGCTGAGACTCTACTGACAACCTGACATATTTTGCTACTTACAAACACTCACTCCAACATCAGCAAGAAAAAGAGGGATGAAGCAAATACAGAGGTGTAGTGGGTACAGCACTAGCTGCTGCGCACTTTATTCTTTAATTACAAGCTAGTAGTGTTTATGGAGGTAAGTCATGTACTATAAAAAACAAACACAGCAGTCCTTGGGAGAGAGAAATATTGACACTAACTAGGCAGTCATACAGAGACAGACAGACAAATAATTAATTTGTTGCAGTCATGGGTTTGGGAATACTTTTCCATGGGAGCAGGGACTGTGTAGTTATCTCCAACTGCATTATGTACATTTTGTGAAAAGGCTGTGAAGAAAGTGAAGGAGGGGTCATGCCTTGGCACATCCACCCTAATAAAGTAGAAGAAGCACAACCCCACTGAGATTCATGTAGAATATTTAAAGGGATAGTAATACTTAAAATATAAAAACAAATATGTTGTAGGGTTTATCCCTCTGAGTAAAACAAGAGTACTCCCACTGCTGAAAGGTGTTTCATTCAAAAGTTATTAGTTTTCAATGTTGAATTTTTAGGTGCAATATCACAGTGGCCTGAAATTGTACAGTGGCGCTGTTGCTACACCATCCTATGGAGATTTATGGTCCCAGGACCAGAGCTGTCCATAGGATCGTGTTGCAACAGCACCACAGTACAATTTCAGGCCACTGTGATATTGCACCTAAAAAATTCAGCTTTGAAAATTAATAACTTTTGAATGAAACACCTTTCAGCAGTGGGAGTACCCTTGTTTTACTCAGGGGGATAAACCCTACAACATTTTTTTTTACATTTTAAGTATTATTATCCCTTTAAAGCTGCCCCCCAAGAAAAAATCTTACATAAGTATTTAAGTTTGGTACTACTACTACTACTACTACTACAACTGATAGTGAAACTTTTTCATATCAGTTCTACAAATAGTCTCCTCACTAGTGGGAGGATTATCATCTTCACTTATTGCAAGACCATAGCCTCAGTCAGTTTCTGTAGGACAAGTTTACTACCACCAAAATGTCCATGCACATCTCCTACTCCTTTCCCCTCTAGTACATTTGATGGATAATAATATTGTTTCTTACTGTAAAGTATACCATATAGCTGTTAACGTGTGTAGTGATATTTTTGTGTCTGAAAATAATATATGATCTATGTTTCTGTCACTGTTCTCAGTCACCTCCATTCTGAAAAATCTCCTGCTCATCTCTCTTTGTCACCTGTCAGTCAAGATTATTTTTGAATTTTCTATGTCTGTCATTTTCAATGTATACAAATCATACCCACACTCCATACTACTGCAAGCATGGGAGAGTAGCAGCTGATGGGGGGGGGGGCAAGTCCCTGCTCCACACATTCTAATGGACTAAATTAGGATTTGTTATACCCTTTAGAAATGTAACACTCTTGGATGCTGGTGACATCTTCAACACAATGCTCTGGAGAGTTCTCTAGCATCTGAGGGGATAAATCCCAATTTGTACATGATATAATGATGTGCACAGAGCTTGAAGTTGCCTAGATCACACTGCCTTGGGTGGTGGTTGTACGTGCACAACAGAAAATTTGCCCTCTCCTCCTTGTGGATACCAGGGGCACAACGCAGGGTAGAGGATAATATTTGTGCATTTGTGGCTGTCAGTGGAATAATAGAACAGGATGGGGGTGTCCTTGGGCATTTCAAATTAATTTGAATTAATGTTATGGCTTTGGCTCCCATATACATTTTCCTGTTATTTCTGGTCTTCTAATGAGTTAATATATGGTGAATGTGAACATATTAATTTCTTTAGTTTAAATCTGCTTAAAAATATGGCTTTAATATACCCAATTTTTCACATTTAACTTGTTCAGGGATCAAACAAAAGTGCCCCCCTTTAAAGAAAACATATGATAATAGTCCTGGGACTCCATTTTGTTTTAAACCCACTCTCCATTCCGATCTGATCAAGATGGAGAAAAGGGAGAACAAGGTTATCCTCTAACATTTCATTTAAGACTGCTTGGTTTTAAATACAATGTACTTTAAAAAAGGAGGACAAAAACGAACAAACAAAAAAAAACATTAACTCTTCCATTGCCAGCTTTGCTTATATGACTTGATCCAGTAATGGAGGGGTTACTATGGGGTTGGATTTGGACAGGTTGGTACCAGGGCCAAGAACTTCTAAATGTGTTGGCATTAAAGATGAGCATGAACATAGTGAGCGTTTATAAGTCTGTGATATTCAATACAAAGTAGCATAATAGCCTTTTTATATTTTGCTGCTTAAACTTAAAACTAAAAATTAAACATCTGCATCATTACTAAAGATAAGATAAGGATTGATATGTTTTGCAGTAAGTCACTTTTTACCTTAATAGAATCAGCATGAAGGGCCAGATTGGCTATGCTCAAGGGACTCAAATATCATTCAGACATTCTTTTGTAGACATCTATAATCTATTTTTAAAGGGATAGTAATTTTTCATAATAAAACAGCTCTAATTAATCATCATAGTATTTGGGCCTTGGAGAGTGTTATTTCAATTCTGTCAGAGTTGTAGTTCAAGAGTAATTCGATGATAAAGTATCCTCCTCCCGCCCCTTTTACTGATGTAGCATTGCTCAGCTCAGACAGCAGGGAGTGTCCAGGTAGATTGCAGAGAGGGACAATCTTCAATTAAGATAAGGGGAAAAAGCTGAAAAACCTGTCAAGGGGGGCAGGGTTTTCATTGTTCTCACAAAAGAAGATTGTCACTTGCTGTTATCTGTCTGGTCTATGGACTAGATTCCACATCTGAGGTGAGCAGTGTTACACTAGGTAAAAGGGGCGGGAGGGGGAAATTTTATCATTCAATAACTCTTGAACTACAACTCTGACATGTCTAGGGCATGTGGTATAGATCAAATAAAGACACACACAACTTGTTTGGATGTAAAACCAGGCCACAGCTTTATTAACTTAAAATTTAATAACCACCACAACTTTAAGCCCTTGCCAAATGCTAGGCATAAACTTATGCCCACCCTACTGAGCCCCAAAAGGCTCAACCCATCTTTTCCTCCATTCCACCACACCCCATTAGCTGGTCTGTGCAGCTCAATGAGGGGCGGTGACCACAACCCGCGACCGTGGTCCGGGTGCTTAATGCCCAAGGCCGCTGGCCTGACATCCACCTGTTAACCATGCATTCCAAACATGATGTACCATTTTTCCTATTGGCAAGGGCCAAAAGCGCCAAAAGCTGTGACAAATAAAGTAAACCCAGGTACTTTCATGACCCAAAACTCACCAGAAAACAAACCCCAAACTAACAATAAAACCCAAATACAGGGAGGGAGGGAGGGCCGATACTTTTGGTATTCACTTCTGAAAAGGAAGTGATGCTCCAAGTGTAACCCTTTATATTGGTTCCCATGCCCCACCCCTTCTTAAACATTAAAGGGGCAGATACCCCTTACAAGCTTTCTTTGACCCCCCCACAGCCCTGACATGATTCCCCTTCTTAGGGCTTGTGGGGAATTCTTGTCTAGGGCATGTGGTATAGATCAAATAAAGACACACACAACTTGTTTGGATGTAAAACCAGGCCACAGCTTTATTAACTTAAAATTTAATAACCACCACAACTTTAAGCCCTTGCCAAATGCTAGGCATAAACTTATGCCCACCCTACTGAGCCCCAAAAGGCTCAACCCATCTTTTCCTCCATTCCACCACACCCCATTAGCTGGTCTGTGCAGCTCAATGAGGGGCGGTGACCACAACCCGCGACCGTGGTCCGGGTGCTTAATGCCCAAGGCCGCTGGCCTGACATCCACCTGTTAACCATGCATTCCAAACATGATGTACCATTTTTCCTATTGGCAAGGGCCAAAAGCGCCACAGGGCCTGATGCGTACATCCTATGCAGCCAGGCCCTTCCCCCCATAGAAAGCTATGGCCTGCTCCAAACCCCCCCAAAAATGTCCAAAGTGAAACGAAAAGAAAAAAGAAAATGTAGCCCAACCGCACAGTGAGCCACCCCATCTGACCTAAACAAGGAAAAGACGAATCCACAAAAACAGAATGTTGCACAGACAACCCCCAATTGTGAATGACACACTCAACACGCGTCGAGTCAGACATATCCCGTACTTCCAATGCCCTGCGATCCCTGTCACCAACCCAGCACTGGCGTGGAATAATCACTGGCCACGGAACACCAGCCTAGGGAAATGGCAAAGGAGAACAGAAAAATTTCCCATGAATGGCCGCACCAAAAGCCAAGCTAGGCCAGAGCCAAGGTCATTACCCCCACAAGTGCACCACAAGAACCCAAGGGGGACCACTAAACGTACCAACCAACCTCAGGAAGAAAGCGAGACCACTGCGGACCCAGATAGACAAACCAGGACACCAACGAAAAAACAAAGGGTTGAAAGACAGCAGCACCCACCACCACAATCCGCCGCTCTCCATCACACCCAAATAACGAAAGTGGCCAACAATCCAGCAGCAACAAGGCCGTGACCTGAACAGAAAACAAAAAACACAGTATAGCAACAGAAACTACAACTCGACACCCAACCATCCTGTCCGGCCTAACAGAAGAGAAAGCCGTGCGGACTCCCACCGACCGATACAGCAAACAGACTCAGTACCCAAACCAGTCATATCCGCCTTCATAGCAGCCCCAATGATATCCAAACCCGCCACCGAAAACAGTCACCCAAACCCCAGAACCATAGACATCCCTCTCGAAGCAGCGGATACGAAACGAGAGAGAACCAGAAGCAAACGCACAAAATCCAGAAACACACACCGGGACTGAATTGAAAAGAACTAAACAACTCCCCCAGATGCAGAGCCACAAAAAAGCAAAACAATAAGCCACCCCAAACACTGACCAGAATGAGCCGAGCAAACACCTGGAAGATAACTGTTGCAAGAGTGAGAACTAAACCAGGCGCCGAGTATCAGACTGCGCCACCACCAGTCAAGACCGCAAAGACTTGCGCACCCCAAATTCCTATGAACAATCTGCCCCCCCGCAACAACCCAAAAGCCAACCCAGACACCCGGCCCCCCAATAGCCGCCGGGAATACACCCCGACTAAACCAATTCCAGTACCAACCACAACACCCCATCAATCCTCACAGCATCCCCCACCACAGCCTCCAACTGATCCACTCATCCCAAGCAACCGCACACCTTGCCAAAGAGGCTGGAGCCAATGAATACCTCCCCCGGATACAACTGTAGGCCACCAAGATCCCACCAGTGGTCAGGACAAGGAGTACCCCACAGCTGTCGCCCCCAGACATGCCTACCAAACTCCACGACCAGGAATCGAGAAAGTGCATCAGCAGCCACATACAGAACCCAGGCACATGCCGCTCCCAAAAAGATATATCAGGACTCAGACAGATGGCACCGAACAACAAAGCAGACAGAACAGGGACAGAAGAGGAAAACAAGTTATGAACCGCCAGCACCACCCCCATAGCGTCAGAGTACAAAAAACAACCTTACCATTCTGCATCCTGACAACCCACAAAGTAAAAGCGATGACAATTGGAAAGACTTCCAGGAAAAACCAGGTCCCTCATCAAACCGGAAGACCCCAAGTCACAGGCCAAAGAGGCCAACCCAATCCAGCCCAAACAAGGACCCGAACCGCAAAGAACACGCTGCCACTGTACACAAATCCAACACCCTATTCGAGCCCCAGAAATCCAGCAGGCGTGCCAAATCATGGCCTAGTAACAGAACAAGGAGGAGCACGCAGCAGAAAACGCCCACCTAACACGCTAGCAAGAATTGAAAAAACGCCCAAAAGCAATCCCTGAAATCTTTGGGTATCCTCCAATACCACCACAACTTCACCGCCTTCGTCCCAGCAGCAGTCTGAATATCCCGGTCCGGAGGAGCCTCTTCCAAGGAAAGCCAAGAATAAATATCCACAAATTTGCTCCTCTGGAAGGCCAGGAACCAGACAAATGCAAAGTGCAAAAAACCCCTTAGTGAAACAACCAAAGCAAAACCGCAATCCAGGAGCATAGACCAAAAGACAAGCCGGGGTCAGGAACCTATGCAGGTACGCAGACAAGCCAGGATCAGGAATACAGAGATCAGCAACAGCAAGAATAAGCCAGGAGTCAGAAGGGACATCAGAGGAAGGCAGGTCATGCACAGATAATCAGATGCAGGAAAATGCCCTCGCACCGAAGCAAACATAAGGGCAAGGAGGAAGGAAGCCAGCTGCGTGAAACAGCCTGGAAGGGATTGGCTGAGAAACAAGCAGGTGCGCAACCATGTCAACAGAGAGATCAAGGCAGTCTGGTCAACCCCAGCCGACTCAGCCCACCAGGGAAGGAAAGGCAGCAGTAATCAACAGCATAGCGTGTGACGAAATCAGTCAAACCATGACAACCTTCAAAACTTCTCCCGAACCTCAACCCTCAAATGTAGCCCCAAAGGACTGGCCCAGCAAAAATAGGCAGTCCAACGGCCGCCATGGGAACCCCCCCAAAAGAGTGAACACCCAGCCGCAGCCCCTAACCCCAATAACTGGGAAGCAGCCGAAGGAATAACCACACCAGCCCCTGCAACGGGCGCCCCAGTAGAAACAAGACCAGCCCCAGAAACACCCACCACCACCACCAGGAGCAAGAGGGGGGGATCACCCCTGCACTCCCTGGTCCCCGAGAGCTCCCAACATGCCAAACCTAGACTAACCCAGACCCCCAACACCAGGGACTGCAGCCAAACTGTTAATGTAATATAACAAACACATACTGAAGGGAATAATACATAATTATACAGTATTTTTACATTGCACAACCAGAAAAACAAACTAAACATGTTGCACACAACATAAACACAATTAAATATACACATAGTGTGTCAACATCGACATAGAGAACATGGGGCACCCCAAGCTGATCCCCACGGCACTCCACAGTGCCATGCACCCTGGCCGAGAATCACGGCCCCAGGCAATCCCGTACCTGTTATCGCAACGGGAGGCACGGACTGCGTAACTTCCATCTCCGCAGAGGCACCCATCAGTGCCACACCAGGATCCTCACCAGCTGAAGCACTCCGCTACCCAGGTGAACCCTGAAAAGAAAAGGGAAACCAACACAAGGTGCCACGGCACCCCAGGTAGAGAATCACTGCCCCAGGCAATCCCATACCTGCCACCACACAATGGGAGGTACAGACTGCGTAGCAGCCAGCTCAGCAGAGGCACCCATCCATGCCACCAGAATCAGCTCCAGCAGAAGAAATCCGACACACAGGTAAACCCTGGAAAAGAAAAAGGGGGACCAAAACCAGAGGCTCCAAAAAACCCCACTCGCCAGTACAGTCCACCGAACAGGAAACAGCACCTAGGACAAAGGAAAAAGAAAAACAAAAAACCCACCAGGGGCACCCAAGGCCCCCACACCCTGTCTAAATATTATTTTATTTTTAAAATAAGTATCTATGCCTTTATTGAATTTTTTTTTTTTTTATAGCCAGGCCCGTGCAGGCCACCGTCACCATCAATGCCCGTTTGCCGTTATTATGCCTTCTAATTTCATGAGATATACACAAACACATATATATTGTTCCAAATATATACATATACACACACACATACACATATTGGTCATACATACATATATATACACACATATACATATATATATACACACACCAAATATTTCGTACCATATGTACACACACATACATATTTAGTCATATAAATATGCACACCCACATATTGTCTCATATATATGCCCACAAATATATATACATTCACATAGACATACACACACACAAATACATGTTCCCATATACATACACACACATATACATGTTCACATATACATACACACACACACACATATACATGTACACATATAAATACACACACACATATACATATGTGCACATATACATACACACACACACACATACATATGTTCACAGATATATACACATACTCATATACATACATGTTCTCATAGACACACACACAAATATAAGTTCTCATATATATACACACACACATGTTCTCATATATATACACACACACACAAATATAAGTTCTCATATATATACACACACACACACACATATGCATGTTCTCATATATCAACACACACATATTTTTACCTAGAATATAAACACACACAAATATACATTTTGTCATCTACATATACACACACTTATATATATAGTTTCCAGATATATATACACACACACAGATACATAGTTAGTCAGTCATTTGTTTTGACCTTTTTTTTTTTTTTTTTTTTTTTATATATACTCAACACAGCAGGTAGAGCCCTGCAACCACACATCACCAGGACAGGGTCCCAGAGTATCACCCTCAGCACACCCAGCACCCACAGCAGGACAAACAGACCCAAACATTAAGAGAAGAAAGCCCACAGGACCTACCAAGAAGGAAAAAGCAGACAGAGCAGCCAGGAACAGGGGCAAAATGAAAGTGAGGGGGGAGGGGCAGCAGAACAAGAGAGAGAACAGGGAAACCAGCAAACAAACAAGGAAGACAAAAGCAGCCCAACAGAGCCACCAGGAGCTGAGGCAGGCAAAATAGGAGAACAGAAAAGAGGCAACAGGACCCAGGGAGACAGAAAGGAGGAAAGGACCCCAGAACCCCTGTCCATCTGGAGGGCTGCAGAGCTGCAACAGACACCTGCATCAGGAAACTGGAGCCAGAAAAGGGGACCCGCTGCTTCCAAAAGCCGGCTGGGCTAGGCTGAGGGATGTTCCACTGTCCGTCCCAAGGGTCAGTCGAACAGGTGGCTGCGTCCGGATGCTCCCCGTAAGCCAGGCGGCCACCCCTGCCGAAGACACGCCAGTAGAATCCATCCTCCAAGAAAGCTGCTACCCCAGCCAATCACCACCGCCAGACTTCAGCCAACAGAAAAGCAGATGACGCCATGGAAGACAGCACAAGTAAGCCGATCCGATACTTTTGGTATTCACTTCTGAAAAGGAAGTGATGCTCCAAGTGTAACCCTTTATATTGGTTCCCATGCCCCACCCCTTCTTAAACATTAAAGGGGCAGATACCCCTTACAAGCTTTCTTTGACCCCCCCACAGCCCTGACATGATTCCCCTTCTTAGGGCTTGTGGGGAATTCTGTACTGAAATAATAATCTCTATGGCCCAAATACTCTGAAGATTAATTGGAGCTGCTGTTTTTGTGAAACATTACTAGCCCTTTAAATTCCCATTCCAATCATATAAGGAGACATTATGCTCACTTACCCATTTTTAACTTGAACATTATGAATTATAGAAAGAGTCACTAAGTAAGCTAATCAGCAGTCTAGTATTTGATTCTCTCTACACACCTGCTGAATTCACAACCCAGTAATGCATTGGGCCAAAGAGACCAATACAGTTATTTGTACTCTTCAAAATAATTAATCTCAAACCCAGCTGTCTTTCAAATTGTAATGTCATTCAAAAGTTATATTTTCTTCACTTAGTAGGCTACATATATAAATAATGGAACTGTTTAGCAGTAAAAAAAAAAGTCAATTTTTAGTTCACGCTCCAAAAGATGTTTCCACTTAGCCTTTAAACAGACGTGAGAAAGATCAATGGATGAAATGTTGTGTGTTAAACCAAGATTTTTAACCTGTATATTTTTTTAACCCATTGGATTCTAAAGTGGTCTCCAACACATTCAGGGCTGATTTCCCAATAAGGACATTAGGCAACTACCTAGAGTGCCAATTTGCGAAGGGTGGCTCAGGTGTGCAGGCCACGCCCACATTTTGAGTTGTGGGAGTTGCAGTGCAATCTCATTGTCTCTGCACCACCATTTTACAAGCTATTAACATAGTAACATAGCTGACAAGGCTGAAAAAAGCCCAGCCCATGCCAAAACACCCCTGTTGATCCAGAGGATGACAAGAAAAAAAACACCAAAGCCATTTCCAATTTAGATCCATGTGGGTAAAAAAATTCCTTCCTGACTACAAACGGCAGTCAGATAGATCCCTGGATCAACAACCTATCTGTTTTGAAACCAGATGTCAAAATTCTCAATATTGTTCTGTGCTAAATAGGTATTCATTACTTTTTTGAAAGCAGTTACGGTATCTGCATGTACAACATCCCGAGGCAAAGAATTCCTTACCTTTACTGCTTTTAAAATCTCGGATGCTAGAGAGGTCTCCAGTGCATTTTGCTTGTATGTAATAGGCTAAGAATGTTTTCTGTGCCAGGGAACGATGGATGGGACTGTGGGAGGGTTCATATGATGAGTGGGGGTGTGGCCATGGGTGGAGCTAAGGACACCCAGAGTGCCTTGACTAATAGCACCTGGGACGTGAATCCGGCTCAGTAATAATCTTGTGAATAAAAATGTTGGAGACCTCTCTAGGATCTGAGGAGTTTCAGATAATGTAGATTTTAACTTATCACATACTATTTTGTTTTTTTTTACAGAACTGTCACTATTAATTAGAACATGACTTGTTATGTGTTCTTCTTAAGTCAGTTTTAACCTGGAGACATAATTCATGTGTAAATAATATCCAGATTGATCCCATGGGCATTCAGCAAAATGGTATCATCTACTTTAATAACCACTGTATACATACTAATCAAGAAAACTAAATAAAGAGTAATTAAAGTTTTCAATTTACAAAACACTGACATTTTTCTTCTAATCAGGTATAAAACATATTCTCTAATGGGGCCACTCTTACTAATCAACTCTGAAAGACATTCACAAATGAAATATAAAAATTTGATTTAATCTACCAACCAATCAAATAGCCACTAATGGGTTTTTTGTTTTTATTAAAGATTTTCAACAAATTATTGTTAAAGGAATACTAACACTTTCTAATAATAAATACCCACATATCGTAATCTGGCCATAAATGCCTAATGGTCACTATGAATCAATTCTCTATGGGTTGACTCTCTCCAATTAAAGGGAAAGTAATACTTAACCCCTTAAGCTCCATCAGGGTATCCAATGTATTGCAAAGCAATAACCTTGATGCTACTTTTCTCTATAGGAGTTCTTAGGATGCTGAAGCTTGTTTTTCTTTATGAGAAGGATAAGCTAAAAGCAGGTTAGAGATCAGTAAGTGTGGGCAACTGCAAATACAAAGCAAAAAAAGATGGCTGAAAGGACAGATAGATGGACAGACAGACCTGACTCATGTCTGACTCGTGAGAAATGCACAAAGGTTCGATAAGGACTCAGGAAGACGATGTTGTGCCAGATCTGTGTAGAAGGCATATCACCAATATGCACTAAGATATCTTCACCATCAAATCCCTGTGAATCCACCACCAACCTTCCACAATCCTGCGACATCGCCATCAATCCACCACGACTTCAACAGGTTCATGATGTTGCTTGACAAAGGCTTATTTACATATGTAAATGCAGGTTAATGAGCAATTGCTGTATTCATATGGTTGTGTTTATGTGTTAACATGGCTGTTCGTCACATGCACTAAGCTCACAGTGGCACTGATATCCACACTATATTTATCTATACTCTAGCCTCTGAAATACAAATGAAACCGCTATACTTTTTTTACTCTATATACTATATTTCGTTTTGATGTGACTTAGGGATTAGCATGATGTACTTAGTGATCCATCTTATATGGGAGATCTAGGGTCTCGTTTTCTTTTCTGCTTCCCTCTTTTTTTGTTCAAAGTAGTTGTGTTTCAAGAGCCATTCAATAATCTTACATCATATAAGGTGTTTTCTAAATAAAGTCAAACACTGATACAATGTGATCTAGTTAATGTAATGTCACTTTTCTGTGGGAACTGGATTCTTACATACTGGCAACCCCAATAAGTTAATTGTATGTAATGGCATTTGCCACTGTTTCCATATCCTTATATAATAATTCGCTAAAACGTGTGTAATGACGGAGTCATGCGCAGTAGAGACTGCCTGCACTGCAGCTGATACAGAGCTGGACGCTCCTTTGGAGCGTCCAGCTCTGTATCAGCCGCGGCACGGGCAGTCTCTACTCTACATGACTACCCCATGACCGGCTGGCAGTGGCACTGTGGCCCGTGTAACGGCTCTTCAACAATTTTTTAATAAACCTCTTGTCTGGTTCATACACAATGGATAATATTTAGATATGCATTTTTAATTACGCTATCATTATTATCATTCAATCATTCGGACATATTCCACTGTATTAATTTCTTCGGCTCATTCGCATCCCTTCATTGACAGACTGTTGTATTTATATTAGATATAATTTATCCGGATCAGTCTGAACACAAAGGGATTCCGCTCTTCATATGTAACTTATGAAGTTTGATGGATCATTATTTCATTTGACTTATGGTATTTAATTATTAATTTGGACATCACTCACTTCATCTGATTAGACTGTTGTAAGTGGGTCATTCATTTTATGTTTGCATGATCCATTATTAAAATTGTCTTTTTTTTTTAATTATTGTTCACACTCATATTTTCTCAGTTTTCCATTCCTAATTGGTGTATCTCTGAAGGGGGGTATTATCTACTACTTGGGACCACCGCTGTATATCATACATCAAGAGTTAATGCCGTATATTGAGCTTAGTATTTTATTATTGCTATTTTATTGCTGTGTTCCCACTTTATGTAGTGCCTTACAGGTGAACACTTTATAGACCATGATACATATGTAAATGTGTATCTATATAAATAAAGGTATTCATTTCCTTTTTTATCAGGCAAACGGAGGACTCAGTTGCAGAGTGCCTTGTTGAGTGCTGTGTTTACATGAATCAGCTGATCTGTGGATAGCAGGCTCCACTAGTTCAGTGAGTAGAGAAGGGCAGAGAAGCTGTGATATGTAGCTTCTTTGCTATTCTATTAGTTTGGAATCCTTTCAGTGACACAGGGTTGTACAATCCACATCCTTATGCCACTGAGAGGAAAGGGTTAATGGAGCAATGCTGCTTGTGGTGATTAAGTTTGATCCAATCCTCTCCACTCCCCCAGTAAGCAAGTGGGAGAGCAGAGAGCATGCGCTCAGGTTTTAGGGTTGTTGGAACTGCTGGTGATGAGTCAGGCAGTGCATCCTTTACAGAGTACCAGAAGCTAGACAACCCTGAACACTAGTGACTGAATTTGACCCTCCCCTCCACTCGCATACTTAATTCTTAGTGCATACAGTGATGTGTGCCACACATCACCATGCACACATCACCATATCATCACCCTTTAATACATCCCCCCCCCAAGGATCAAACTCTCTCTCTGTTAAACAGGCCATTTATGTCTAAAGGTATGGTTTCCATATAGCCTATTTCTAAAGACTGTTATAATGGATATGGCACAGGGACAGGCAACCTGAGATCCTCCAGTTGTTGAGGAGTACAACCTCTGTCATCCCTAACCAACTGCTGTTTAGCCAGAGTTAATGAGAATTATAGGCCTCAACAGCTGGAGGGCTTCAGTTTGAGCATATCTGGGATGTGCACTCAGAGTTTATCTGTCTAAATGACTGGTTACCATAGAAACCTAGTTTGCCTCTGGCTACCTAAAATATTTTTTAAGAAATACTGATATAGACCAATCAATCAATCAAATTAACTATGTCTTTTCACTTTTTACACAGTGTGTTAATGGTGTCTGCACTGCCAGGGCGTCTTCATGTCCAAAATGATTTTCTAGTTTGACAAGACATTAAACAATCACAAAACAAAACCTCCAGACAATGTCACCAAATCAGATTATACATTCTCAGGAAATTATTGGAATGGGCTTAAACTGGTCACTAGTATTACTGTGAGTAACAGCAGGGTTCTGTTGATAGTTACATTAAATAAATGTCATTATTTCATTGAAAGTAATCTGAAGTAACCTGTGCAACTCCAGCTGTTGAACTAGAAATGTCTTCATGCAGAGCCAGACAATGGTCATTTAAGTTGTAATCCTACAATAATTGGGATACTGTGAGAGTAAGAAAAAGATTCAGAGATCAACCAGACACTGGGATTGATTTTCTTGCCCTGCCCATGCCTAACACTAAGTTAGTCAACTTCTTATGTTTAATATACTCCCATTAAAGCTGATTGCTCCATGGGGAGAGCAGTGGGGAAGAGTATGGAGATTTAGGGGTGTTCCTATTTGTTGCATTAGTTGTACATGATGCATTAACGGAGAAAATTAGCATAACTTTATGCTATTTCCCTGCACTTCATGGGTCAGGCATTCCGGGCTTGCTGACATTACAGCTTTAGCTCTGCAGAGTGATATGTTCTTGAACATTCCCATACATGCAGCTTCTGACAGCGGAGGCTAACACCAGTGGATCTATGCTATCAGTTTTGGACATTCCCCCACTGTTTTCTACAAGGCTGTCCTAGTGGTATTGCAGTACCCAGTGTCGGGCTGCACCATCGTGTTGGTTGCATGCACAGAACATGTCCTAATTTACTTCCATTCACCTATAGCAGGGATGCCAAACTACATTCCAAAACATCATATACAGTACAGATTTTAATTATTTACAAGCTTTGTTTAGTTGCTTTGACTACAACACTTGCACAAAATCATGGTGTTTCTTAACACTTTCTGCTCAATGCACCCCTAAAACACATTCTGGAGTTTTCAAGGCACCCTTAGTATTGTATAGGCCATTTGTCAAGGTCTTATGGAAGATGAAAGTGCATAACTATACATTTTTTCTTAGGTCTGGCAATCAGAGCTACAGAAACTAGCATGCTGTGGATTAAACTTCCATAAATATAAATATGAAATTGAATATTCTCACTTTTGTCAAGCCTTCAGAGGAAATTGTGTCATGTTCAGCTGGTGCCCAGGGCATAACAAAGATGCCACAGCCCCCTGGTTGAGAAACACTGCTTTAAAGAAACTCTGATACTGAAATAAAATTCAAGTTGGTTATATAGAGAGCATGTTCCAACCTGCACACATACACACGTGAACACAGACGAACACACACACACACATATACAAACACACACATACACACCAGTACACTCATGCATGCTTGCGCACACACACATATATACAAACACACGCATACACACCAGTGTACTCATGCACGCTCGCGCACACACACACATATACAAACACACACATACACCCCAGGGGCACACAGGAACATCACATACTCAAACACAAGTAAACACAAACATACATGCACATGCACCTGTGCACTCATATGTATAAGGAACATATTGTCATCAACCCAGAGATGCACAATTGTGAAGCGTTCCTAAACTGTGCCGGCCACACCTACTTTTGAGATGTGGGTGTGGCCAGTACAATTCCAGTGTCCCTGCACCAGTCTTACATGTTAAATCCTTTTCTCTTAGTCCATACAGGTTACTGGTAACTTTGGGTAGGCAATCAACCCCTTTAAATAGGCAGGAACAATTCTGAGAAGTGACTGCTGGGTGGAGCCTACCTTCTCTCCTTAGCTTGCAGCTAGCCAATCCTCAACCAGTAAGATTTGCAGACTAACTATTGACTAGGTAGTAAGAAGGTAAAGGAAGACTCCTGTGAGCATGAACCCGAAAGGGCCCCCACGTTCTGCCACAGGAGAGCCAAGCATGGTCCCTTGACATGGTGGGAAACCAGTAACCTGTATGGACAAAGAGAAAAGGAATTAACAGGTAAAACTAAAATCTTATTTTCTCTGACATCCAAAACAGGTTACTGGTAACTATGGGATGTCCAACCATTAAGTTCCCCAGGGCGGGAAGAAAGGCAAGGACCAGGTGCAGGCCCCCAAAGTCACCAGAGCACCAATGAACCTACAGATCATGAATAGCTCAACAATAACCGCAAAGTGTCAACGGACACTGAACAGGGGTAAAATAAACCCCAGGAACTGTTACACAGCACACTGAACTAGAGCCAACAGGGTTTAAAAGTGAAAGAGTACTGAGAGACTAAAGAGATCCTAGACAGGCAACACTGCCTCCAGGATCTTCCTCCCAAAGCTGGCATCAGCCAGTGCCAGCACATCCACACGATAGTGTTTAGAAAAAGTGTGCACAGACGACCAAGTGGCCGCCTTGCACAACTGATCAGCTGAGGCCCGGTGTAATGGTTTGTTTGACACACAGACACAGTGGTTTAGGATAAAACACAGTTTTATTGAAATCACAGTAATAAAATAACCTTCACAGGTCCTGTAGTATATAAGCTGAATAATACAGACACACAACAGGTTATATATACATATGCCTACACAGGTCCAGCATAAACATAAAGTCCACAACAGTCTATACTAACACAGGTCAGGAAGATTATAATGGATTCCCAGGAGCAAGGTACTGCATGGGTTAATGGTCTTCTTTGAGTGTAAACAGTCCCATGTGCAGAGAAGTCTGTGATGGGGCTCTCTGCATATAGACAGCTGAAGAATTCGTAATGCCCAGAAACAGATAAGCAGAACTAACGTGAACTGCCTAGGCAATAATGGGAACAGAGACACATAAGGTACTGCCGTAGCAGTAACGGAGACCAGACCACTTGCACTCTGCCGGAGCAGTAATGGAGGCAGACACATGCACTTGGCAGAAGTAGTAACGGGGGCAAACCGGTGGCTCACTCCGGAGCAGTAATGGAGGCAGACATTTGCACTTTGCAGAGACAGTAACGGAGACTAGGCCCAAGGTAAACTGCCGGAGCAGTAACGGAGGCAAACACTTGCACTTAGAAGAGGCAGTAACGGAGACTAGGCCCAAGGAAAACTGCCGTAGCAGTAACGGAGGCAGACGCTTGCACTCTGCAGAAGTAGTAACGGAGGCAAACCGGTGGCTCACTGACAGAGCAGTAACTGAGGCAGACACTTGCAGTTTGCAGAGGCAGTAACGGAGACTAGGCCCAAGGTAAACTGCTGTAGCAGTAACGAAACTGGCCACTGGTACTCTGCAGGAGGAAATGGTGACGCAATTGCCAGACAGTCAATGCAGAGTAGTCAGGCAGGCCAAGTCGGTACACTGGAAATCACTGAGCAGAAACAAGCACTGGCACAGGAACACCACGAAAGGGCACAGGAGAGGTGCCAATAGCCCAGCATATAAAGGTCATACTGGGTGGGACAAACACACGGTAGCCAATGGGAGCAAAACACAGAATAGACTGACAGAAA
This sequence comes from Rhinophrynus dorsalis, assembly GCA_037306005.1. Lineage (NCBI taxonomy): Eukaryota > Metazoa > Chordata > Amphibia > Anura > Rhinophrynidae > Rhinophrynus > Rhinophrynus dorsalis. The sequence continues at coordinate 565,893,864 of CM074719.1, read as the reverse complement.
AACAACAAAGGAGCACGGGCACCGTGATACCCGGTTCTTGTAGGCCCAAGAAGCCAACTAAGTAAAAATATAATCAATGGTGAGCACTAGACAATTAAACTACGGAAGGAATACTGTGTGTTACATACACAGGGTGCTGTAACTATCATAGTAGAAATGTCAAAAAAAAAAAAAAAAAGAAAAAAAGATGATCCCAGCCAGCACTCCAACTTGTTTCTTGACCAACTTGTTTCTTGACCAAGGAACAAATCTTACTGGTTGGGGACTGGCTAGCTGCAAGCTAAGGAGAGGAGATAGGCTCTACCCAGCAGTCACTTCTCAGAATTGTTCCTGCCTATTTAAAGGGGCTGATCGCCTACCCAAAGTTACCAGTAACCTGTATTGGGCGACAGAAATATGTTTAAGCTCTTTTACCACATCATGGTACCCCAATTTCAAGCGATTCCTATCTTATACACACAATCATCCGTATCTAAGTTGAAAATTCTCCTGACGACTTCTTGTATATAAATGAATAGGATTTAGTACCTAGTTAAAAACATTAAATACACAAGACTGGAGCTCCATCAGTCCCCTTTATAGGTCTTTTCCACCCACCCCCACAAGTCACATGGGGTTTATAAATTATCTTGATTGCAAAAAGACATAGGTCAAGGAAGCCAAACAGAAGGCCAAATACCATGTCTTTAACAACCTCTTTGCAAATAATAATAAATGTGCACATATAAATTATAAATTTGAAGTGCATTTCATTCTATATCATTTATATTTGTGAAATTAAATAGAATATAGTGAAAAAACAGCTAGAATGTGAATAAGAGATAGGCCAAAGCAAAGAAGAAAATAAACTCACATCACTAACACCATAACATATACATATAATATACAAATGAAAATAAGAACCCACGTGAATAAGATATAGATAGCAGAAAGGGGTGAGGGGGTTCTCCAAATTCCCTGACAGTTAGGCCTAGGCCTAAATCAAAAGCTCAAACAAAACACAGACCTGCACTCCTCCATACAGATTATCCAAACGTGCACCCGTATAAAGCATATATTATACCACTGTTGATAAATTTGCAGTTTTTGTTGCATAGTTTGCCCAAATTATATTTAAGCTCTCTTATCATGTAATGGTATCCCAATTTCAAGTGAGTCCTATCTAATATACAGAATAATCCCTATCTAAGTTAAACATTTAAGAAGTCCTGTGGTTTACGGCAATTGTTTATCTAATTGCATGCATGTCAATTGTTACTGCAGTTTTTGGATCAAGCTGCCTTTTGTCTGTTGGTATAATCACTCCAACTGGGAGGGAGAATTCTAACAGACAAAGAAGCATCCACTATACTGAACTGGCATCCTTCCACAGTGAATTTATTTATTCACTGCGTAGCAATCCATAGGTTTGATTAACCCTTTCAGTGCTGTATCTTTGACTAGCTTACATGGTGTTGCATTTATAACCATAATATGCTGTTGACTATGGTGTGAAATTGTATCTGTTGTCAAGAAGTGTATTTCTATATCTAATCCAATGTGCAAGCATATTTAACAGAGGATAAATATTTTAAATTGTATTTATCTAATCTGAAACATTTCATTTTCCAGACAATTTTCTATTACTACAAATGATTAATGCAGAGTGACATTCTTGCCAAAAGGGTCATAGTTCACAAAACAAAGGAGCAACCACCATGAAAATGTAACATAGCTATATACAAGGTGGGGTAGGTATCCGTATACACTGCACCAACTGTGTTATTAATTGTAACACTCAATTAACCCTTGCTATGCTGCCATATATAAATATTGTTAACCTATAGCTTCTGGATACATATATGCAAAGACTGAACATTGAATCCTGCTCTCACTACTAACCTTTTATTCCTCCCTTGATAATAATTTAATTTCCCCAAGATCCCTAGGGGTGAATAAGGGGGACTGGACAGCATTGGTTCTTCCTGTTATGAACACATAAGGGTCCTTCCAGTTCCTGCCCACGAGACTCCCTACCACGCTACCTCCAAATTTTCTTTATTTGCCTACGTTAACTAGCTCAAAATTGTGCTGCTTTCTTTATCTCTCAAAAACACAAAATGAGATGCTGCGGGAACCTGACACCCCCTTTATACCATCCCTGAGGGAAAAGAAGCAGCACTTGCCAATTGATGGGGAAATTGAATCTTACCATTGATTTCAATACAATGAGCTAGGCAGGAAAAAAAGCAGAAAATTGGCAGTTTTCTCAAAACATTTCCTATTCAACAGGAATTTTCACCTGTTTCTCTTTTGAGGCAAAAAGTTTTGCCATCCCTAGTTGAAACCCAAATTTCAATGAAGGAAAATTTGGGGATTTTGTATCCCCTCCACCATGGTCTGTCCGGTTTGTTCCAGATTTGCTCCAGCATTTGGTCCCATGGTGTCTAACCATTGGCGCTGTCTGAATCACAATTTTGTTTTGGCTTTATAAAGATTATCTTTGTTCTTTGTGTGAGTGCAGTTTTAGTAATGCACCTAGAGCTTCTTTATTTGTAAGTCCATATAAATCAATAACTTATGTATAAAAGGTGATTTAAAAAAGGAAATAATTGCATTTGAAAATGTCATTAAATATTAAAAATAAACCATAAATGGAAAATACTTATTCAGGGAATTATATTTATTATCATATTTACAGATAAAGAAGGAAGACAGACATAAACTCACCATAGAGAACAACAGGTAACTGTTATAGGTTATAAATAATTCAATGTGTCTAATGAAGTTGTAACAAATCAATTCTGAAATAAATAGGCTGTAAAGTTAAAGGATACTACTGCAATGTGTCTAGGACTACACAGCCAACATATTAATCAACATAAATGATAATGGAGGCTCCCGGCCACAAACTGTGTCTCAGTAACAGTTTAATGCAACAAGTAGAAAATTGTATAGGATAATGCTTGGTCCTTATCGATAAAGTACAGAAAATATGGAACATACTAATTGCACCATAGGGGACAAAGGAAGAAAATTAAATTCCCCAAATCTCCCGAGGTGCAATTAGTTTGCCCTAGAAATTCTTCAAATTACCTTTCATTGCACGGATATTTTGTTTACAGAAACAGCAAACTTTTTTTAAGCTGGGGAATTTTTTGATTCCAAAGTTCCAAAACTGCTATTGGGATTTTCCCATCACTTCTTATGGATAGTCATATGCAGTGACTTAAAGGGATAGTAATACTTAAAATGTAAAAAAAAATATGTTGTAGGGTTTATCCCCCTGAGTAAAACAAGAGTACTCCCACTGCTGAGAGGTGTTTTATTCAAAAGTTATTAATTTTCAAAGTTGAATTTTTTAGGTGCAATATCACAGTGGCCTGAAATTGTACAGTGGCGCTGTTGCTACACGATCCTATGGACAACTCTGGTCAGTTGACCATAAATCTCCATAGGATGGTGTAGCAACAGCGCCACTGTACAATTTCAGGCCACTGTGATATTGCACCTAAAAAATTAAACTTTGAAAATTAATAACTTTTGAATGAAAGACCTCTCAGCAGTGGGAATACTCTTGTTTTACTCAGGGGGATAAACCCTACAACATATTTTTTTTTACATTTTAAGTATTACTATCCCTTTAAAGGGATAGTAATGTTTCAAAAAACAAAGTGAATCTTCATAGTATTTGGCCCTTTCCTTGAGGATCACTTTGATCCTTGCCAACGCACTGGTACATGTGACCTGTTGCGTGTACCAGTGCAACAAGTGGGGGTTTGAGTGAGACTGCTCCAGTCTTGGCGTGGTCAATTTCAGACCCCGTTTTTACTTACATCACTCCCACAGAAGCGCTGTAAGTAAAAAGTATGTGACACGTCACAGGTCCTTAAGGGGTTAACATTCAAGGATTTAGAAACCTCATTTAAATCAATGGGATTTTTTTGTCTGCCACACAGTAGTGTATTTGTCACAGAATTGCTCTATTTCTGCTTAGTACCACAGCCTCACTGTCACTTTAAAGAGACACTCACACCACACACAACATCAGTTAGTATTAATGTACAAAGGACAGATAGACTGAATCTTGGAGAAGTATAGGTGCATGTTCTATGCACCATTCCAACCTACATCTATGTCTGAAAGATTTCTTTGGCTCACACAGGTTCCCTGTGTTAACCCCTCCATGGGAAGGCATGGCTATATATTAATCTCTGATTAGCCAGCTGATGTACTAAAACCTGGAATGATTCTGGGGCAAAGCAACCACCACCACAATGAACAAATTGATTTAATGGAGATGATTACTATATGGACACTAACACTGCTGACAGATACATATTTCTACAGTTATTAAAGTTTAAAGGGATAGTAATACTTCGTTTTATCTTTATTTTATTTTGTAGGCATTAAAAAACATGAAGAATGATATAAGTCTTATCTCTCAAACCTTTATGGTTTAAGAGATATTCACAAGCAAAGTTTCCCCCTCCCGCCCCTTTTTCCTAGTGTAAGCCATCTCTTCTCAGATGTGAATCTGGTTGTAGGACCAGACAGATAACTGTATGAAAAGAATGAAAGCCCTTCCCCCCTTGACAGTTTTTTCAGGTTTTTCCCTTATCTTAATCGAAGATTGTCCCTCTCTGCAGTCTACCTGGGCACCTCCCTTCTGATCTGGCTGAACAGGGGAGATACTTTGCTTGTGAATATCTCTTAAACCATAAAGGTTTGAGAGACAAGACTTATATCGTTCTTCATGTTTTTTTAATGCCTACAAAATAAAATAAAGATAAAATGAAGTATTACTATCCCTTTAAACTTTTGGGTTTTTATATTTACAGTGCCTTCTAGTGGCCAGCTTTCAGTTAGTTATTCTGTTGCATTCCCTAGGAAAGGTGAACAATTGGCAAACAGTTCTCCATGGAATGTGACAGATTTCAGGAAGTAATAATGCTGTAATTCACTTCCTGACTGTTTGAACAGTTATAACTTTTATATAAGACAACTGACAACTTTGGGATTGTACATGTTTCACTCAGTAGGGAATGCTCTATGACACATAGGATTTCCTAAAAAAATATGTACTGCTCCTTTGAGTGGCAGAGGGGTATCACAATGGTTTGGATACTCCTCTGGCAGTCAAGGTGTTAAATTAAAGACCTGTCTGTAGCATTCAACAGGTTATAATCCTATATTTAAATTGGTGGGAAGCTTACTCTCCAGAACCAGCGGTACAGGAGGGCTTGACTGCTGGGGGCATGGCACCAGGTTAGTCCCCAAAATATTTTTGTTTTGAGCATTGTAAATTGGCCTGGATAGCTTGGAGGTGGGTTAGGGCAATGTTTATAAATATTCCCGGGAGGCTTCAGGCCTGCTCTAACATTTGGAGGGCCACTAGCCTCTCTAATGGGGAATTTTGCTGTCACTCCCTCCCTTATTTGTTTTCTTTGTGTCACAGCAGGTTAAAAGCATGTGTGGATGGGTCCTCGCCAGTGGAAGAAGAGATGATACTTGTCCATCAGGGCTTTGGGGAGTTAGCCCCTCATCCATTGCTTAACGGCACGGGGAGGGCAGAGACTCTGGTTACTGTGTGTTGATCGTGCCCCCGGCCGGTGGCTGGCATGTTTTTTTGTTTAATGTTAATAAATGCTGTGGCCTTTTCTTACCCAAGCAGGCGTCATGTGTTGTTTCTTGGGTGGAAGGGGTAGCTAAAATGTTGTCTGTATCCCCCCCCCCCCCCAGAAGTCATGTGTATTCACTTCTTATAGTGCAGCTAGTTTGCTCCAAAAGGACTGCAGTACATCAGCCATTCTATTCCCCCTTTAAGGTCTGCTCAGCTAGACAGGAAATGATAAGTGAATACTCATTCCTGCTGTTGTGGGGAGGGAGAAAATTAAGTAGAAATATGGAGCAAAGAGAAATTTGGCATTCATGTGAAAATAACTAAATTGTGGGAAATAAATTACTGTAGATGCTTTTGCTAGGCACAGGGGAAGTGCTTTAAGATAAGAGGAAGATTTAAAAATTATATGTGAGCAGTAAAAGTAAGTATAAGCTATGAAATATGCAACAAAGTAATTAAAACTGGATGTTCGGTGATTTTCTACTTTTCTTAGATTATTAACCCCTTAAGGACTGAGGCTAGTTTTCCCCTTAAGGGTCAAGTCAAACATGTTTCCTGCTCTAAGTTTATTATAAAAAGGTTTCAGAAGTTTATTCCTTAGTGTACCCATACAAATACATATATATATATATATATATATATATATATACCCTATATAATAATTCGCTAAAACGTGTGTAACGGCGCAGTCATGCGCTGTAGAGACTGCTGCGCGTGCTGCAGTCATGCACAGTAGAGACTGCCCACGCCGCGGCTGATACAGAGCTGGATGCTCCTTTGGAGCGTCCAGCTCTGTATCAGCCGCGGTGCGGGCAGTCTCTACTGTGCATTACTGCCCCGCGACCGTCTGGCAGTGGCACTGTGTAACGGGCTCTTCAACCAGTATATATATATATATATATATATATATATATACTAATAAACCACTGTACATTTTCCTAATATACTTACATACTCAGCATTAACCCTTTGAGTGCCAGAAATGTATCCAAAGCATTGCAATGCAATGCGTGGGATACCTCTATGGCACTCAAAGGGTTAAAGTCTGCCCGCATTAATAAAGATCAGGCAAGGATTATTAGGGTTTGCAGCAGGTCACAATTTGTATTATTTCATTGATAATTCATAAAGGGCCATACTGACAAAGTGTGAGAGCCACATTTGGCCCCCAGGCCTTAGTATGAATGTACCTAGTATAATGAATCAATAGATTAGTGCAGATTATGTTGCAAAATGTTTGCATTCATTTCAAACTGTAGTTTTTTTGTTTTTTGAGGAGGGTTATGGAGTAAATTCAGATAAGTTTTAGTTTGAAAAAATCATTATTGTTCAATAAATTGAGGGTACTCTAATTGCTGGCACTTCATTTTCAACCTGCCATTAACCCTTTGAGTGCCAGAGGGGTATCCAACATATCGCTTCACAATGCATTGGATATCCCTCTGGCATTCAGAGGGTTACAAGTGGAGCTATTGCCATCTGCAGACAAGTAGAGTAAAAGTGATACCTTTATTGTCTCAGCAGCTCTAGAGTACAATGTTTCAAGACCATTTAACATAAAATATTGGAAATAATATGCACCTTAGTTTTTAACCCTTTTCACATTATATGAAGGGGGGTACAATATCTGTCCCTCTTTGCTCCCCCCCACCTTAATACAGTCATATGTGTGCCCCCCTTTCCCTCGCTCTACCCACCTCCATGACTGAGAGATACTTGCAGCAGGTTGCATGTTTTCATTTACTGCTTGCTTACTCTGCTTCTGTTCCACTTCCTTTCAGGGTCTCTGCCCATTGATAATACCTTAGTGTCCTTTGAGAACTACCATTGTTTTAGTGTATACTGAGACTTTATCCATGGCTAACATGGAACCACCCTTTACCTATATTCTATAGCAGGGATGGGCAACTCGAGTCCCTCCAGCTGCAGTCAGACTACCGCCTGAATAACCACTGGAATACTAAAGAGGTCTCCAATGAATTGAGTAGATCTGTTTATTCTTAGTACAGCATCCTCAATTACTCAACCATAGAATAGAAAAACTGTCTGGACCAGGGGTAACCAAACGCCATTCTCAGGTGCTACCCACAGTGCATGGTTTTGAGATTTCTCTGCTTGAGCAAAGGTGAATAAATCAGTGGCTCAGTCACTTTAATGAATCCACCTGCATTATCCTAAAAACATGTACTGCTGGTAGCACTTGAGGACCAGGATTGCTTACCCCTGGCTCTGGACACTAGGTATACTGTAGATGATGAGAACAGATCGCCATTTAAATGTGGGACACTAATGACAAACACACTGGAGCACTGCACTGGTTCCTATGTGGTCCTGCACAATGGAAATGTAATAAGCGCCCACCAATAAAATAGCGATCAGGTCACATTAACTGTAGGTGAACTATCAGAACACCAGATTGCACTGCTAATATACAGAAGCAGTGTAAACCATAATAACTTTTGAATAATGCATCTCCCCACACGTACCTTTGCTTTATTCAGCTGAAAAAGTTGTACAATAGTTTTTTTTTGAGTGTTTTGCAATGTGTTGCATAATCCCCTGGCATTCAAATGGTTCATTTTACCAGGGGTAACTACAGGAAGGGGGGGGGGCAGTTGCACTGGGGCCCAGCATTCACGGGGCCCATCTGACTCAGCGTCCAAAAGAATTTAGTCCTGCCTCTGTATCTGGTAGTGGGCCCCAAATAATACTTGCACCGTGGCCCTTCAACTAGTTATGCCACTGAATATTAGTATTTAGACCCTTGGGGAGTAGGTAACATATTGCTGTGCAATGCATTGAATACCCATCTGGCACTCAGAGGGTTAGGAAACTATTTTAGCAATATTTATTTTAGGTGTTCAGTCTCACTCAATAATATTTTATTTTACAAATGGATTCTGTGGACAGTTGAAGCTTGTGATATAAATTGGAATGCCACTTCATGCACAAAACTGTTTTGGAATATGCAGTGAAAAGATGTGTGATCAAATATTGATGTATCTTAAAAGTATGAAAGGACCACACATCAGTTCCCTAAATATAAAACAATTTAATTGTCAGTTTGTAACTGTTCCAGTTTTTCTTGTGTAAAATATTAAAAATGTTTCCTAATAGCAGCAGTTTTAGTCTGTCTTTAGAGAGAGTGGGGGAGATACACTAAGCGGTGATAAACAAGTGATAAAGTGGAGATGACTTCTCCAGTGATATCACTTCTCCAGTTCCTATGTTATTCTATAGACCCTATGCAGCAAGATATCCAAAGCTGAAGAAATCTTAGTGAATTGGTTCCATAGTGTAACATAGGAATTGGAGAAGTGATTTCACTGGAGAAGTCCTCTCCACATTATCACCCCTTTATCACTGCTTAGTGAATATTCTCCAGTGTCGCCTAGAAAGATTTAAAAAAAAAATACATTTCTTAACCCCTTAACGACCAACCACGCAGGCATGTGGCAGTCACTAAAAGACGGAGCTTTTTTTTTTTTTCTGATTCCGGACTCCCCGAATGGCGTGCAGCCGCGGGGGAAGCCCGGAATTCCATGACGGTCATAGTATGTCATGGGTCGTTAACTCAGATCGACCCATGACGTACTATGAGTGTCAAGGGTCGTTAAGGGGTTAATAAATCATTGGGGAGCTTAACCCTGACACTACGTGTCCTCAATAATTTAAAAATGTAGAACTATGTTTCATATTTTCACAATTTTTGATTTTCTTTTTCCAGAGCATCTAAGCTGGTTTCCTCTCCCTTCTGTTCTTTTGCTTTTAACCCTTTGAGTGCAACACAATGTGCTGGATACCTCTCTGGCACTCAAAAGGTAAAACCTCCTACTGATGAGCAAAGGTCACAACATAAAAAAAGTGACGTCAAAATCAATTCCTAGCTAATTTCACCAACAACCACTCCGCCCCCTCTTCCTCTAGTCTCCCACGTGATCTTCAGCAGAGTGCTCACTCTTTCTCCCACACACTTCCGCTCCCAGCTACTCTTTTTTGCTCCCCCCCAAGCCCTTGTCCCTCTATCCATAAGATATTTGATCAGTTCTGTTGGATCTGAAATTTTCTATGGATCCCTCAAATGGATTCTCAATGTCAACTATTGATGTTCTATTCATATACTAGTAGAAGAGCCCGTGTACACGGAACACAGTAGTGGGCGGTCACGGTGCAGTCATGCCCAGTAGAGACTGCCTGCGCCGCGGATGATACAGAGCTGGAAGCTCCGAAGGTCTAACTTCGGAGCGCCCAGCTCTGTATCAGCCGCAGCGCGGGCAGTCTATACTGGGCATGACTGCAGCACGCACAACAGTCTCTACTGCGCATGACTGTGTCGTTACAAACTTTGTAGCGAATTATTATATATAGGATAGGATAGCCTCACCTTACAAACCTGACAGTGGTTCAGGAAACTTGTAACAAACTGAGGTGAAGCAGTAGTGTACTGAGTTCTGTAACCCTTTTAATTTGCATGTGTGGTTAAATATACAAGAACGTCATATGGGAGTCAACATGGGGTGAAACAAATCATTATCTAAATATTATTAATCAGCCTACAGATAAGCATGAAAGTCACAAGGTCAGTACATTATCACCGTAGTGTATCCTATTACAAATTCATCTGAAGGGTGCACAGGATATTTAAAAGCAAGTTTGGTTCAGTTGTGGGCATTGTTTTATATTCTAATCAGTGCTTCCATAGTTATTGATGCATGAGTATTTGGGACTTCAGTGGCTAATTTTGGTGCCTTATAGGATAACTTTATCTGTTTCAACACAAACTGTCAAAGTAGAAACTGCGTGATTGGGGAATGATGTGACCTCAGGAATTCTGATCTGCTGCAATGCAATTGCTTGACTTGCTGTTTCTAAAGGTTTTCTATGAGTTGTTTGTTTGGCTCCCAATGTACCTTAAAGAGAGCTCCCAAAGATGCTGAACTGCAGTAATGTGTGATGGCAGGAACACCTAAAAAGATGTCCAAAGATTGCTTTTTGAGCCATTTGGTATGTCATTTCTGATACAGTTCCAATGCAATCAAGTCCAATATTGCAGTGTGCTAAGCTCCAAAATATAACAACAATGCCAGTGATTCCAGGTGTATTATATGGGTTTAAAAATTGCCTTGCTTCATACCTGTGCCACACCAGTGCTTAAAATAAATCCACAATATATAAAATATAATATTTTCCCTTAAAATAAGATTTAGTGTAACTTAAGAGTATGGAGAATATTCTTTACCTGGTCTATTCTGTACAAACATTCTATTTATATAATCAGGACCTGCTTGCTAAGGTGCATAATTTATATTCCAATAGTGCTGCTCGGGAAACACTTCTGTAGACATACGCAGAGGAGTAACCAATGATGTGAAAGAAGATCAACTGCTCAGGGGAAATCATCCAAGAAGGCATAGGGCTAGAAGTTGGTGCTAGTTAGATGCTATTCAGTTAGGAAAGTCACCTCGAGAGTATGGCTAACAATGAAGAAGCAAGTGAGGTTATGAGTTCTATGGGCATTAGAAATAAAGGCACAGTTACATCATTGTGTGGCAAAATGTGTACTTTTATTGGAGACAAATGGTGATCCCAAAGGAGCTGGAACTCATATACACCCACTTTATTCCTTCCCCTGAATTACTAGTGAGGCATTTCACACCAGCCAATCACTAAATCTACAATTCACTAGACTTGGTAAAACTACACACACGATACAAACCTAAAACCAACAACTGGCACATGTGCCAGAGGAGAAAGGTAAGCAAAGTACCACTACTAGTAGTAGTAGTAGTCTCCCAGTAGCCACTCAGACTCTATAAAAAAACATGAAAGCAGGGGGGAAGCCGGATCACATCTAGGCACATCCCGATTGAGAGCTCACATGAGGCACAACCAGAGGTCTGTTATTGGCATGTAAGATGTGCAACAACTAGCAACAGTAAAAGCACTGCTAAAAGTGCACTGGGATCAGGGACACAACATAGTAGTGTTGTATATGTGAGACATTTTTTTTCTTCATTTACAATAACACCCGTGTTTCCTGTTGTGCATATGTAAAATGGAGGAGCATGACTGAGTTAGTTGGAGAAGATGACAATGATCATAGAGTGCCTACACATGCTACCACCACCTCAGCACCACTAGTCATGGTGTTAAAGCAATTAAGTTACCCGGTTCTTCAATGTATTTGAAGCCAACAACTGCAAAAAAAAATTCATCCAAATGAACTCATGTTTAATGGCAAAGTTGCTAAAATGTTGTCAGCTGATATGCTGTCATATTATTTTGTTGAAAACAGGTTTTAATGTCCTGCGATATACCATGCTGGTAAATCTGAAACTGCAGGGTTTTTTTAAGGATGTTATGTTAGAGTTGTACAAGCAGGTGGTTAGTGTCGTGGGCAATGGGTTGGAATCATTATACAGCAAGAAAGTTCACCTGACCACAGATATGTATACAAGTCACAAGAGTACAGATTATATGTCACTACTCAGCAGCAGCAGATCACTGCCAGTAGTAAAAAGGCCAACTGAAATTTCCATGAAAATTACAGGACTTTTCACCCATCTCTAGTTAGCACACAGGGTGATAACGAAAAGGTTGAACTTTGACGGATGATGTCTTTTTTCTAACTTACCAACTATGATACTATGTTTTTCTTCTTTGTTTTAAATAAACAAGCAAAATTGTTATAGAGCTTTTTATGCAGAGCAAAACAAAGGTGCACAAAGTGCTGGGAGATTTTTCATTCAAAAGTTATTACAGCCCAAACTATTTTAATCTGCAATGTTCTGTTGTAGTCTCCAGATGGTGCTGTTTCTATCACTTACGATGGAGAGTTGTAATCAATGACTCAGACTCTCCAACACTGGAAATAATACAAAAATGAATGAAATGTCTTTTATCACCCTTGTTTTACTCAGCAGAAAAACTTTTTTTTTTAATTTAAAACTTTTACCGAGCCATTAAAAACACAATTATTTTTTATGCATTGATAATGCTATTGATATTGCAATGTTTATATTACAAAATAAGTTCAGTGAAGAAGAAAAGTTCTTATTCAATTAACTGTAGCGTCTCACGAGTTAAAATTGTTAGTGTCTTTTTTTGTGAAAGGAGATCAATTACTGATATGGAAAAGTAAATGTTTCAGTAGTTCCACATGTTCTCTGTGCTGAAAGGCATTTTTTGCTTTCCCCACTTACAATGTACATTTCTTTGCTGTCCCTTGAGAGATTGTTGGCAATCTATATTGCTCCTTTCCACAAGCTGAGCAAAAGGAGAAGTGTCATAATGTAAGGTAAATGTATATAATGCTTTTTACATTTTCCTCTGAAAGGAAAAGTAATTGGAAACATAATTTTATATTCCTCCGCTTTGACATATATTGATGTTATATTTAAAAATTGCTTTGCTTGTCCAGCTATGAAATGACTACACTATCCTTTCCCATGATATATATTTGTTTTAACCCCTTGGATGCTAACCCCTTTTAACTTATTTATCACATACGGTGCATAGTGGCGTCGCTGATGATTGCACTGTGCCTGCCCCAAGAGAAAGATAGCCCCACACCCATGTCCTTGGGAAGGGTGGGGGCAGGTGGAGAAGAACGGCTTCTTTCTTCTTCTCCCCAATCCCCTTCACTGGCTGGATAGAGGATGATGATGCTGCCTTAGAATCAGCTGGATTCTATTCCCACAGTGGCCACTGTGGTGTGTGACACACTAGTTCATCAGCCGCTACCCTTGCAACACAGCAGCATCAGGAATTACAGCAGCAGCAAACTCTGCAATCTCACAGCTGTAGTGGTGGTGATGTCCATCTCCACTTGCATATCTGTCTCCCATTCTTTCTCGATTTCGGCTACAAAGGCCATTAATGTCTCTTCCACCCCAGCTGCTCCACCATCACCTTCATCACCACCACCACCACCAGTCCCTCCTTGCTGCTTCTGATTTATGAGAATTGCACTGATTGGAGACATGGCAAGTGTAGCAGAGGGTCCCCTACTGTCACCTCTTGAAGTGAAGAAGGCAGACTGGCAGCACTAGCAGAAGGCACAGGCAGCTGATCTGTGCTGATACAAATGTTGCTAGCCAGTTCTGCCTTCCTCAGCATCAGGTCCCAGAGGTACAATGCCAGGGGAAGGGTCAAGGGGATGTTGTGGGCTCCCTTGACTGCTAGTCTGGCTGCTCAGCATCACTTCCCCTTCCACCTCAACAAGAGGATCTACAGCGAGCACACTAGTCCCACCACCAGTTGCTTCACTATCATCACCCCCTCTCTCACCCCCAGCACACTCTAGCTGCTGTTGGTACTAATGGGAATGCTTGGGGATGGCAAGTGTGACAAAGGGTCCCTTGTTTTCACACTTGCCATCATCTCCTCCTGAGTATCAGAAGGTACACTGGCAGCACTAGTAGCAGGCACAGGTAGCTGACCTGCCCTGTTCACACTTCTACCCACTTCCTTCTGCGCCTTTGATGATGATGACAACACTATTTTCTTCCAGATCCCTAAGGACATTATAGGAGGACTGGGCATCACTGGGTCTGGAGAATCAGGGCCCCCAGACCCTTCTATGCTGGTGGTGGTCACTTTTTTTTTTTTTAGGTGGCTGCCCATTCTCTTACCCACCAGTCTTTTTTGAAGCGAAAACCCAAAGTACATGTAAGTAAAGGGAAGGGTACTTTGTAACCATTGAAAATATAGTGAAAACACTTTGGCAATAGGTGAAAAAGGCAAAGATTTTAAGGGAGATATTTAAGGCGGAATTTCCCACATGCTTTTCATGGATTTTTTCACGGGAACATAACTGGACCTTTCGCCCACCCCTTGTTATAATAATATACTATTAACCCCTTGAAAGACAGGCAACTCTTCAACACCTCACTTGTAGGTGTTTTGAAGATACCTTTGGCATTCAAGAGGCTAAATTTATATGAATGCTTTAGTTTTTTTGCTGATTTTTTTTATTTTTTTTTTTACCCCTTGATGCACAAACAGGTCATATTTTCAAAAATATGTCCACACTCAATTTTTTTTGTTTAAACTTTTTTTTTTTAACCATATTTTAAAAACATGGTTTAAAAAAAAAAAGTTAAAACAAAAAAAATTGAGTGTGGACATATTTTTGAACTTCTGGCACCCCGTACATGACCGAAAGATGCCAGATCATGTCCCATCCCCATAACCCCAAGAATAAAACACAAGACCACTTGTGTGGCTTGATAGTATTCGTCCCCCGATGTCAGCAAACAGCTCAAAAAACCCAGACCATACCATGAATCTCACTCTAGCCCACGTCAGCCCCAGAGCCGTGGCCCAACTGGGAACGAGTAAGCCGACGCCTGTCACTGTTAAGCGATGCTCATGTAACCCAACAAGTACCAAGGCTGGCATCAAGGGAAGA
Source organism: Rhinophrynus dorsalis (assembly GCA_037306005.1). Lineage (NCBI taxonomy): Eukaryota > Metazoa > Chordata > Amphibia > Anura > Rhinophrynidae > Rhinophrynus > Rhinophrynus dorsalis. The sequence continues at coordinate 565,878,850 of CM074719.1, read as the reverse complement.
ACTGTAACCCACCAAACCACGACAATTTATTAAAATAAAGAAACATACAACATACCCAAAGATGCAAAACAAGATTTGTATTTTTTTTTTAATCTAACAAAATTATTCTAACTACCTAGCACTAACCCTCACCACTATAACCTACATAATAACAGAACATAAACCATACCTAAATGCTACAAGACAATAATATCACAACAGGTGTTGTGCAACAGCTGTGCATTCTGGTGGTACGGGAGATCTCCGTGGTGTCACTCACCCTGGTTGTCCCTCTGTTGTTTGCCACGTCTTCAGGTCAGCCACCAACCAATGCGAGTATATATATATATATATATATATATATATATATATATACAGACACAAAAACAAACCAATGCTTCTCTATGTTAACCCCTTAGTGACAGACAACTTACCTGGTAAGTCCAGAAAGTAATTCGCTATAATGGAAAAAAATAAAACCCTGTCATTAAGGGGTTAAGAATAAGTGTGTGCCCTGTATTTAGCATATATAATATTTCTAAATAAAATAAGTGAGATATTAGTTTTCTCTAGCTTGCATGCTTCTTGTTTGGTATCAACTATTCCTCACATGACCTGTGGGGGTTGATATAAAGGTTTCATTTATGGAGTGAGCTGTTGGATCCACAGCTCCCTAATATTCTCACAATGCAGATCCATTGGGGTCTTTTTTGTATTAGGTAAGTCCACTATGTACATCTTTTTATTATCATGTATGTCTTCTCTTTTTAATTGCACCACACTGGGACCCAGAAGCAATATAAAGAGCACATTTAAAGGGTCCCTTGCTCTCCAATGCATTTATAATAACATCTCTTCAGGGAATTTCAAGATTTATTTTTATTTTAATTTTTAGATAGGGCATTACAGATGTATAGAGTAGGACTTGCCGTACAGTGATAAACCTTGGCGGGGTGGCAAGCTTATATATATATATAAAATCAAACAAACAACAATGCATGGACAGTGCTATAATATACTGTGTCATACAATAAAATATTTATTACATGAATAATAAAGGGCATATAAAAAAATACTGTAAAATCTTGCATATAATACACACAATTTTGCCCCTCTTCATCTTATGTGAAGTGAGGGGTACGTATTATACACAAGAGAAAAATTATAATAAAGAAAAAGTTGCAGCACTGCCTCCCTCCCCACTTACCCATAGCCTCTGGTAGTCCGTCCAAATTCTTTAGTCCATCCAAATTCACTACTGGGTCTGTAGTCCGTCCAAATTCTCAGCCTGTCATGGTCCCAGTGGGCAGCATGCTTGCATCTGCCGCATACTTCCTGCATTGCCCTGTCAGGACTTCTTCTTGCTAACCAATGGCAATGTCTTGTGAGGACCGCAAGACATTGCCATTGGAAATGTCAATGCCATAGGCAATGTCTTGCGGTCCTCGCAGGGCAATACCACTTTTGTGTTTATGGGGTCACTATTAGGATATATTTAGTAGTGTGTGTGTGTAGCACTAGTGCTTTTATGCACATCATTTTGGTCTCTCACTTTGGAGCGTTTAAATGTCATAATATATATGCCTGTTTTGTACTTATATTACATGATCTTTGCTGATATTTAGTTAACCATTTGTAGATGGTATATTTTTGTATTACACTATTCAGCATTTGTGTGATCATGTGTCATTTCCTAGGCGACAACTGGAGTAGCCACCTCTATGTTGTTTGCTTTTAATTGTTTTTAAAGTTATTGTTTTCTATGCCATTTTTATATCAATAAAATCTATTTTGTGATATTTTGGAATCTTGCTATTAGTGCCTCTCTGTATGGGACTTTTCTTTTAGTCTTGGTGAGGTTGCTCCCTTTGAGTCCCTTTTTTCCAGTATTTTATATCTAGCTATGTTTGAAGTCCTAGAGTGCACCCTACCATTTGAGCGGTTATAGTACAGAGCTTTATTGAGTCAGTGCCTACTCATATCTGTGTTTCAATACTCGAGAGGTCTGTTTGAAGCTGGAGTAATCCCTCTGCCCACAGTGATAACAAGTGGAAGACAGCAGGACAGGGCGGCGACATTTTTCCATGGTGACAACTGCGCGCCTGCACTGTCAGTGCCTTTTGGAGCCGAACTGCTCCTAGCAACGCCTCCTAGAGCCGTCTGGGACTGACAGCACAGGCGCGCAGACTTCACTATGGAAAGATGTCTGTGCTCCGTCCTGCCTGTCAGCCCGGGAACAATGGATAATTCTCCTTAACGCGGTAATAATTCTGGCAACTAGTGCTACTGAGCAGCTAGTCGCCAGATGGGTAATTATTGGGGCGCAAGTCTTTTAGTGGTGGTAGCTCCGCTTTAAGATCACGCATATATTCCATTAAGGGCAAAGTGAACTGCCTTTATTTACAGCTATCTCACCGATATTGGAACTGTTAATCTGTGCGCAGATTCTTTTTCCTCCAGAGCTACTATTTTGCCATCATTAGCGCATATGGACTTTGAGTACTAACAACTGAGTATATTTTTTACATGCCATTTATTATTCATGTAATAAATATTTTATTTCTATGACACAGTGTATTATAGCGCTCTCCGTGCATTTTTGTTTGTTTGGTTTTCTACACTTGGACTTGGACCACTAACAAGTGCACGGAGAGAAGCGATATTAATCACTGTTTTTTAGTCTGATCGGTATATCACTGGGTCTACTGGGTGCCGTGATCACATAAGGGTTCTGAGTTATATATATATTTTCAAACAGAGGCACTCTCGTTGCTGTTATTGTTAGTGCCTGGGTGCTCGTGTAGAAAGCCGTATGAATAAATCCAATAAAGAAGCAGCAGCACTCACAGGTCTTCCATATGATATGTGTCACATAGTGAAAATTTTATTGATCAACGTTTCGGGTGCACTACAGCAGCCTTCGTCAGGATAAGTGTGCAAACAACATCCTCTCACATTTCAACCCCCTACTCCAGTGAAGCGCCAAAATTCGGCGCTAGTGATTGGTGCATTTAAAACAACTTAATTTACCTAATTGTGCTGAGATGGACAGATAACGGAATACTTCAGAACCATTTGTCATGAATATATTACTGACACTTAAGATGAGGACAAAGACACTGTAGTTGTATCAAGTTATTATCCTGGCATCAAGTATTCTTGATCGGGACAAAGGGATGGTACGGGCGCCCATTGTAAACTCGGAATTTCTGTGCTGTATCATGACCCATAGAGGTATTGGCTTCCAGGTATTATGTACATAATCAGTAGTGTTGCCCAAGTATATATGGAAATGCAGTCTAAGGGAAAAACACCAAAAAGACAATGCATCAACTGCTGTGCAATGCGATGGAGACCAACTGAGTCCAGATCGCATAAAATCCCACAGCTCTATACTTGTGGCATGCAAGTAATCAAAGTGTCAAAGAAAATAGCATATGGCACAATGTGGCAAACATAACTCATCATAACCACGTTGGGTGGCTCTCTGCGATGCACCGGAGAACTAATCAGTCAGTCTCCACTGCATCACGGAGCGCCACTGCGGACAGAGCACTGAGCTCACCCAGTGTTAGAAATGTGTGCGCAAACTATCAATGAGACCAACAGCGCTATAGTCCGTTTGGAAACAATAGACCCCAATAAAAATACATTAGACCTATGCCCTGTAGCGTTGCAAGGAAATAGAATTATACGGAGGTGGTAGAGCATACAAAGGGCATGTATTCTGAATGAGATACACAATGGCATAAAAGTCGGTGAAAGTAATCACAGATACGTTACATTGTGGCAAATAAGGCATAAGGTATACAATAAAGGATTAGGAAACACCGACGGGCGACCCCGCATAAACTCTGCAACGTTACATAGTGTCTCCGGTGAACACAGAGTGATGAGAGGGATGCCATCACGTTTGTGACAATAGCTAAATTAAGAGATAGCCAACAAAAGAAACACAGGGGCCACAAACGCCCGCACCCAAGACGTGGGGGCAGACAACAGAAATATAGGAAGACCACCGACTATGCCCAGGAACTAGTCTTCAATTTAAGCAACAGACCATTAACATCCGCAGAAACTACGTTGTTATCTAGGGGGTTGTCATTCGTTCCAACTACTAAACCTAACCAGTTTCAAATTGAAATAGACACCCACAGATTTCAACGTACTTTGAACTTGAAGGATTATTTCAAAGGGACACAGACTACAACACATGAAACCTTAAGACCAAAAAGTTACTTTGATCCCCCAACCACTAGTCCAGCCATTAGAGCTTTTACTCGCACTATCATTACAGAAGCAAATACAATGAAGTTTCCTAAGACTAGATCAAATCTCTCTAAATCAGAGCAACAAGCCCTCCATTCACTTCAAAATGACAATACAATTGTAATCAGACCAGCTGACAAAGGAGGTGCTATTGTCATATTAGATCAAATAGCATACAAGACAGAAGTTATAAGACAATTATCTGATACCAATACATATTTAAAACTATCCCCTGATCCCACGAATTCTTTTAAAAAACATGTTGACAATATACTCTGTCAAGCTAAACAAAATCAATACATTTCTGAAAACCTCTACAAATATCTTTCAAACCAAGACCCCATTTGTCCAATCATATACCTATTACCCAAGATACATAAGACCCTCATTAATCCACCGGGCAGACCAATCATCTCTGCCAGGGGTCTCTTTTACAGCCTATCTCTACCTTTCTTGATACGGTTTTACAACCTATTGTACAAAAGATGGATTCATACCTAAAAGATACCACACATTTTCTTCAATGTATACACAACATAAAATCATGAAAGAGACCGACATACTAGTCACTATGGATGTGGATAGTTTGTATACAGTAATTCCACATCAAGAAGGTATTTTTGCTGTTAGGGATACCCTACTTAAGCAGGAACATGACATTGTATATCCCATTGAGATGCTATGTGAATTTTTGGAATTAACTCTTAAAAAAAACTTTTTTCATTATGAAAATGATTTCTATTTACAAATAGCGGGAACCTCAATGGGCTCCAATGTTGCACCCTCCTACGCTAATATTTTTATGTGCCAATATGAGGGACGACATTTACAACATCCAAATGTCGTTTTTTATAAAAGATACATAGACGATCTGTTTTTGATATGTAGGGGCAACACACTGGAACTCAGTGATTGGATTCTTTCACTCAATCAACTGGAATCATGCATTCGCTTTAAGCACAACTACAGTCATGAAGCAGTGGACTTTCTGGATGTCAGAATTTTTATCCAAGGTACATCCCTTGGGACCACTTTATATCAAAAGCCCACTGACAGAAATTCTACTCTACATGCCTCGAGCTGTCATCCTAAAGCTCAAAAAAATGCCATTCCCTATTCACACTTTTTAAGGGTAATTAGGAATAACAACAATCAAGAAACAGCTATTCTACAATTAAATGAGATGTATAAGAACTTCCAACTAAGAGGATACCAGGACATTATCCTGAAAGAGCAACTACAGCGAGCTTTACAATACAGACAAAATGACCTACTTGATAAACTCCCTAAGGAAACTGACAATAGACTGGCATTTGTGCTCAATTATTCACCTGGCATTGAACGATTGGGCAAAACCATTCAGAGACAATGGAGCATATTATCTACAGATCCAACACTGCCAATTACTAATATGCCACCACCACATATAGCATACAGGAGAGGCAGGACTTTACGGGATCTTCTAATGCAACCTGACAGAATACAATCACCTAAGAACATCCCAAGTGATTTTAGAAGAGAGAACTGGTTACGCGGTGCCCAGAGAAAAATTGGTTGTTTCAGATGCATAAACTGTACAACATGCAATAGTCTACTCAGTGGTGCTCAATTTCGCCACCCACATACGAATGCTAAAATAAACATACGCCATAGAGTGACTTGTACTACTGAATATGTCGTATACATATTGATTTGTCCATGTGGCTTATACTATGTAGGCAAGACTGAAACCACATTTTGAGAAAGAATGGCCAATCATCGCTCGTCCATTAGAGCAGCACTAAATACAGGTAAAGCGGACAAACCGGTTCCCAGGCACTTTTTAACAGCCCAACACACCATACCTACACTGCGATCCATGATCACTGATCATGTACCACCAATGAAGAGAGGCGGCAACAGAAAGATCAAACTCCTACAAAGAGAGACATACTGGATCCGACATCTCAATACTGTTGCTCCAAATGGATTGAATGAACAATTATCCTATGCCTCATTTTTCTAATAGAAGTACTAATGCCTTTATGAAGTGGACCTTTATGCACTAATAGGACTGACGTCCAGCATAGTTGGTACCACCGGCACAGTACTTCCCCATACATACACAGATTTTCTATACATCTGCGGAGCTGCTCTTTTGCTTCTATGAATTGGCTAGCAGCAATATAAAGGTCTCTCTTCAAAGCAAACTACCAAAACAAATTGTTATATGCTATTCATGTGGAAGACTCATGAGCTCTGTATCTTTCACATTGTGGTGGCAGATATAAGTTGAGTGACATTATGCTTGATCTAAGATGTATTGGATATTATTATGTGCACTCCGTTCTACAAATACACACAGAGGATTTACAACAGAATGACAGTACTAACAAGCATCTCCTCAATTCAACTACAATGGTTCTTTACTATATCACACACTAAGAGGATTAACGTGGGATTCTGACATTTAAGGGACATCGGCCCTAGACGTATATAAAACCTCTAAGACTCTTGTCATGCAGTATGACTCGTCTGTCTCAACCCAATATTAATACTTGGCTCTATTCAGTACCTTTAGAGAGTAGGGTCGTGAAGCATATTGAATAGTAGCCTGTATTTTAGACATGTCGGCGCTTCATTGCTTCATGATTTATTTCATTGAGTGACTTTCATTTGAACGCCTACATGTCCCATTATACTCACTAATTCAGCTATCTCTTAATTTAGCTATTGTCACAAACGTGATGGCATCCCTCTCATCACTCTGTGTTCACCGGAGACACTATGTAACGTTGCAAAGTTTATGCGGGGTCGCCCGTCGGTGTTTCCTAATCCTTTATTGTATACCTTATGCCTTATTTGCCACAATGTAACGTATCTGTGATTACTTTCACCGACTTTTATGCCACTGTGTATCTCATTCAGAATACATGCCCTTTGTATGCTCTACCACCTCCGTATAATTCTATTTCCTTGCAACGCTACAGGGCATAGGTCTAATGTATTTTTATTGGGGTCTATTGTTCCCAAACGGACTATAGCGCTGTTGTTCTCATTGACAGTTTGCGCACACATTTCTAACACTGGGTGAGCTCAGTGCTCTGTCCGCAGTGGCGCTCCGTGATGCAGTGGAGACTGACTGATTAGTTCTCCGGTGCATCGCAGAGAGCCACCCAACGTGGTTATGATGAGTTATGTTTGCCACATTGTGCCATATGCTATTTTCTTTGACACTTTGATTACTTGCATGCCACAAGTATAGAGCTGTGGGATTTTATGCGATCTGGACTCAGTTGGTCTCCATCGCATTGCACAGCAGTTGATGCATTGTCTTTTTGGTGTTTTTCCCTTAGACTGCATTTCCATATATACTTGGGCAACACTACTGATTATGTACATAATACCTTGAAGCCGATACCTCTATGGGTCATGATACAGCACAGAAATTCCGAGTTTACAATGGGCGCCCGTACCATCCCTTTGTCCCGATCAAGAATACTTGATGCCAGGATAATACCTTGATACAACTACAGTGTCTTTGTCCTCATCTTAAGTGTCAGTAATATATTCATGACAAATGGTTCTTAAGTATTCCGTTATCTGTCCATCTCAGCACAATTAGGTAAATTAAGTTGTTTTAAATGCACCAATCACTAGCGCCGAATTTTGGCGCTTCACTGGAGTAGGGGGTTGAAATGTGAGAGGATGTTGTTTGCACACTTATCCTGACGAAGGCTGCTGTAGTGCACCCGAAACGTTGATCAATAAAATTTTCAGTACGTGACACATATCATATGGAAGACCTGTGAGTGCTGCTGCTTCTTTATTGGATTTATATATATATATATATATATATATATACACTGTATATTATAATAGGATTTTAGTCTTACTGTTAAATCCTTTTCTCTTAGTCCATACAGGTTACTGGTAACTTTGGGGTAGGCGATCAGCCCCTTTAAGTAGGCAGGAACAATTCTGAGAAGTCACTGCTGGGTGGAGCCTACTTCCTCTCCTTAGCTTGCAGCTAACCAATCCCCAACCAGTAAGATTTGAAGACTAACTATTGAATAGGTAGTAAGAAGGTAAAGGAAGACTCCTGTGAGCATGAAACCGAAAAGACCCCCACGTTCTGCCACAGGAGAGCCAAGCATGGTCCCTTGACAGGGTGGGAGACCAGTAACCTGTATTGACTAAGACAGTGTTTCTCAACTCCTGTCCTCAGGACTCACTAACAGGCCAGGACTTAGGGATTTCTCTGCTAGAGCACAGGTGTGGCGATCAGAGGCTCATTCACATTGATTAACTCACCTGTGCTTTAACAAGGATATCATCAATTCCTGGCCTGTTAGTGGGTCCTGAGGACGGGAGTTGAGAAACACTGGACTAAGAGAAAAGGATTTAACAGGTAAGACTAAAATCCTATTTTCTCTGTCGTCCAAAACAGATTACTGGTAACTGTGGGATGTCCAACCATTAAGTTCCTCAGGGCTGGAAGGAAGGCAAGGACCAGGCACAGGCCCCCAAAGTCACCAGAGCACCAATGAACCTACAGATCATGAAGAGCTCAACAATAACCGAAAAGTGTCAACGAACACTGAAAAGGGGTAAAACAAACCCCAGGAACTGTTACACAGCACACTGAACTAGAGCCAACAGGGCTGAAAAGTGAAAGAGTACTGAAAGACTAAGGAGATCCTAGACAGGCAAGGCTGCCTCCAGGATCTTCCTCCCAAAAGTGTCATCAGCCGATGCCTGCACATTCAGACGGTAGTTTTTCGAGAAGGTATGCACAGACAACAAGTGGCCGCCTTGCGCAACTGATCAGCTGAGGTCTGATTCTTCTGGCCCAAGAAGCCCCAAAGGACCTCGCAGAATGAGCCGTGACCCTGAAGGGAACAGGCTTCTTCCGAAGTTCGTAAGCCTTACGAATCGGGGACTTGATCCAAGAAGCAATGGTTACCTTGGAAGCAGGCTTCCACAAAAAGAGTGTCAGACTGTCACAACTGACTCATTGCGATGCACATAGAACTTGAGACAACGAACAACATCCAACAGATGAAGATCATTCTCTTCATCAGAAGTAGGGTTAGGGCAGAATGAAGGAACCACAATCTCCTGATTAATGTGGAACTCAGACACCACCTTCGGGAGAAACTCTTGTGAAGTGCGAAGCACCGCTTTGTCCTTGTGAAACACCAAAAAGGGTGGCCTACAAGACAGAGCATGCAGCTCCGCAACACGGTGAACAGAAACTATCGCCAGGACAAAGGCCATCTTCCACATCAGCATACGTATAGGAATGGTAGCCAGTGACTCAAAAGGAGGATGCTGAAGTACTCCTAAAACCAAGTTAAGGTCCCACTGACGAGCAGGGGACTTAAACACTGTACGGGTATGAGCAACACCCTGGAAGGAAACCTTGACATCAGGAATGAGAGCAAGACGCCTCTGAAAGAAAACAGAGAGCGCAGAATTCTGAACCTTAAGAGAACTCAGACTGAGACCCTTATCCACACCATTCTGGAGGAAGGAAAGAACTATAGCAAGGTCAAAATCCTGAGACAGGTCTTTGTCAGCACACCAAGATAGAAAGGTAGACCAAACTCGATGGTAGGTCTAAGAGGAAACAGGCTTATGGGCACTAAGCATAGTAGCCACCACACCAGAAGAAAAACCTTTCTTTTTCAAAATTGAGGATTCAACCTCCATGCTGTCAAAGCCAGACGATAAACGTCCTGAGGTAACCTTGTAGTAGAAGATCGGGACGGGAGGGAAGTCAAAGAGGTTCCACCACTGAGAGGTCCAGAAGCTCCGGTAACCAAGCCTGTCGAAGCCAGTATGGAGCAATCAGAATGACTGGACAGCGTTCAAGTCTCAGTTTCCATAGCACCCTGTTCAACAGAGGAATGGGAGGAAATAGGTATGCCAGAGGAAATGTTCAATTGATCAACAAGGCATCCACTGCCAGAGCCAGGGGATCTGCCCAGTGAGAGCAGATTGTTGGAACCTTCCTGTTGTGTCTGGTTGCCATCAGGTCGATGCATGGGAGACCCCACTGCTGGATGATGAGGTTGAACACCTCTGGATGTAGTTCCCACTCTCCGCTGTGCACCGTGTGTCGGCTGAGGAAGTCTGCCAGAACGTTGTCTACGCCAGGAATATGAACTGCAGAAATGGCAGGGACATGCTCCTCTGCCCATGATAAAATAGCCTTGACCACTAGCCAAGCTGTGAGGCTTCTTGTGCCACCTTGCTTGCTGATGTAGGCTACCTCTGTGGCGTTGTCCGACTGTACCCTGACCGGGCAATCCTCCAGTTGCTGTGTCCATATCACCCGAAGCTAAAAGACATTAATGGGAAAGAGAGATTCCTCCTGAGACCACCGGCCTTGAACACTCAAGTACCCCAGTACCGCTCCCCATCTGGAGCAGCTGGCATCCGTTGCTACTGTGGTCCAGAAGGTCACCAGGAAGGGTCTGCCTTTCAGGAGATTGTTCAGGTTGAACCACCACGAAAGGCTCTGCTCCACATAAAGAGGGAGAGATAGGGATCTTTCCAGGTGATCTGGCCGCCCCCTGCATGCCAGGATTAGAAACCTCTGGAGTTCCCTGGTATGAGCCATGGAAAACAGGACTGCTTCTATGGTGGAAATGAACTTCCACACTAAGGATGACAGCTTCTTGGCTGGAACTGGATCCTGAGACATGAGCCACTTCGTCCGTGAGAAACAACACCCCCCCTCTGAGTGTTGAAGAGGATGCCCAGATAGACCATCCTCTGGGAAGGAACAAGGTCTGACTTGCCCAGATTGATGATCCATCCGTGATGGGAGACAGCATGAATGCAGTCCTGTACCTGTTGATGAAGGAGTTCTGGAGAAGAAGCCTTCAGAAGGAGGTCATCCATATATGGAGTGACCCTGATGCCGTTCCGATGTAGAATGGAAATCAATGCTCCTGGACTCTGTTGAAGACTTGAGGAGCCGTGGTCAGGCCAAAGGGTAGGGCAGAAAACTGGAAATGCCCTTGGTTGCAGACAAAGCGGAGATATTGCCGACTCACTGGATGAATGGAGATGTGCAGATAGGGTCTAAGCCCCATATCAGTACATCCAAAGTATATAAAAATGGGTCCAATGTTAGTAGAATTAACCCTATGAGTGCCAGCGTGGTATAATTACCCCATTGGCACTCATAGGGTTAACCCAACTATGGTACAAAGCAACAGCCCCAGCAAAGTAACGCTTACCATTAATCCTGATGTCCAGTGTGGTCTTCTGCATCATGGTCAGCCACTGTCCTTCTTCTTTCTTCTCTCTTCATTCTTTCTTCTTGTCTCTTATTTCTTCCATCTTTCTTTCATTTAGTTGTTAACAAAAAAAGCCATCGATGAAACTGCCATGTTTAACCCTTTTAGTAATATTTTTATTTATAATAATTTGGCATTTTATAAAACATGGCGAAATTTCTTATTCACTTTGGGCATGTGAGAATCTACTGACCCACGCACCTATGCAAAGTTTAAGCAATGCATTGCATACTCCGCTGGCACTCAACGGGTTAAACTATGCATGGATGTGCGGGTTATTTTCATGCAGATTTATTGATGGCTCTTTTTTTTTTTTACAGCTAAATGAAAAGAAGACAGAAGAAAGACCAGAGGAAGAAAGAAGAGAGAAGACAGAATAGAAGATAAGAGAAAGAAGGAAGATAGAAGGAGACTGACAGTGGATGATAGGTAAGTGTAACACAGATAAGCTAACAATCAGTGCTTGACAGTATGTCAGGCACCAATCGTTAGTTTTGTTAATGTGATGTTCCCATTATTGACACTTTTTAGTGGTGTTTTGAGAACTTAATGCACAAAATGGACATTTGGCCACAAGACCTATTCTGTGGCCTATTGTCTGTTGTGCTTTCAGCAGGAAGGACATTTGAATACCGACAGTGACGTTTGTATTGGTCGGCCAGTATCCATTATTGTCCTACTAGCTATTTTAGGTCAGACAATTGAATCTAGGCCCTGTGTTTCTAATGCCCTTTTTCAAGATAATTTGGAGTCTGTTACAGGCCATTAATGTACATAAAGCTATACATGTTTGGTGCCACTGTACTCAGGAGATACTGTCATTTTAGAAATAAAGTATAACTGTAGTTGCAAACTTGAAGTTGTTTGAAATTTAGAGTATGATATTAGGAAAATATCCTATTTTTTGCACATTTATCCCTCTTAACTTGTTACACAAACCTAAAGTGAGATGAAGGGCCAACATAAAGCTGAACTTATCCTGACACAAACAATACATCATTTTCATTTTGAAGGTATTCATACAAATTAAATCTTAGGGGGGTGGGGGTTAATAAAATGTGCCTGGCCACCTCTGGGGGGGGGGGATCCCCAAACCCCGGCACTCAAAGGGTTAATGTTTTGTGTCTACACTGCTGTTTCTATGTACATTAAAATATCAGTACAGTGTACACAATCATCATGTAGAAAGTTAAGTTAAAGCTATTTAAAGAAATATATGATTCAGAAAGTCAATATAAGATTTCAATATATTTATCGCTACATTGTCATAAAAATAAAAGTACTGGTGTTCACTTTAAAGGAGAAGTAACTGAAAATCTTAATGGCCCTTATGAATTTTGCTTTTGTGCTTATGTTTAAGAGATAAGGGGGGATTATGAACTAAGGTGTGATAAAGAGGTGATAAACTGGAGATGACTTCTCCTGTGATATCACCTTTCCTGTTATTCTATAGACCCAATGCACTCACAAGTGGGAGAGACTTTAGTGCATTGACTCTATAGCGTAACATAAGAACTGGAGAAGTGATATCACTGGAGAAGTTATCTCCACTCTATCACCTCTTCATCACTCCTCAGTACATAACCCCCAAGATCTTCAATCAGCCCTAGATCTTTGGAGGCAGACATGATAGTAGCAAGCAGGACCAGAGAACAGAGACTCCACCCATAACACATGATAAGCTTAACCGTCTAAGGAGCAGAGGGGTGCATTGTTTCGCCACCCCCTCTGGTTCTGATTCTTAATGGGTAAAGTAAGCTTATGCAGTCTTCATGCTTCTGTATAAAAAACTGCTAGCAGCTGTCATGTCCACCTCCATAGTCATGACATCCAGGACTGATTGAAGATGTTATCTTTTGAACAACATTGATAGGGGTCATTGGGATTTTAAGGCTATAGTAGATAAGAGGGTATTATTATTAGGAGGTGTTTCTTCTCATATGCCCTCTTTATTATTCTGCTGTTAGCTTGTCTTTCAGTGAGTAAAGAGTACCCTGGAAATACCAGCAGGCTGTATTGCAAGACCTAAAATGGGCTTCCATTAGGATTTCCTGTCCATAATGAGGTCAGTGGGGGATATTATTGCATGGTATTCACCCTATATAAAGTCCACCCCCAATAATTAGGCATATGGCGATTAGCTTCCTAACAGTGATATTATCGGGTGCAAGTACCATGATCCTTCTTTTTCTGAGACTGACGGCCAGGCTTCTGTCTTTAGAGCAATCTGCGTGCCTGCGCTGTCAGTTCCTTCCGGTACCTTAAGGTACTGTGCAATGCCTCCTAAAGGAGACTGGGACGGACAGCAGCACAAGTGCGCATATGTTTCTAAGACAAGACGTCAGCGTGAAAACCTGGCTGCCGCTCTCAGAAGAAGGATTACTTCAGAACATGGCACTTGCTTACGATGATAGCACTGTTAAGAAGCCAATTGACATATGCCTAATTATTGGACGGGACTTTATATAGGGTGATAGTTCCACTTTAAGGCATTGTTTCTAAACGTACGGAGCCTCTCTAGCATTTAAGAACTCAGTATTAGTCACTGCTGTCAGTGATTTGGGAGGTAGCTCTAGGACATTTGGGGGAACACTTTTAATAGATTGGATTTAGCATTCAGTATCATTCAAATGACTGATGTGATATGCTTTGATGGAAGCTGACATTAACACGTCAAAGAGATGTCTAATGAAAGAAATGGGATTGTGAATATCTTATACTTTTAGCAGTGACATTTCATTTTTTTTAAGCAGAAAAGAACATCATCTTTTTCAGTAATGCACCAGACTGTAAGTTTTCCTAGACAGATGGGACCTTCACTTGTCATTGTGTCTAAGGGTATAGAGGGCCATATGCATAACACTAAAGCAGTATTTGACACATCCACTGTACAACAAGGAATACATTGACATTCCCCTTGATTTAAAAGGGGGATTTAGTCCCTTGAATGCTAGTGAGGTATCCAAGGCATTGCTGCGTTGAGCACCTCTTTAGCATTCAAAGTATATAAAAAAAACCTTGAAATCCATGGTAAATTTAATTTGTTTCCAGTGATGCCTCTGCTTTGCCCCAGCATGGCTCCACCTTTTCAGTTGTGAATATGACCAATAGTTTAACTACTCTATAAGTTTCTTTTATAAAAACATAACATAAAGGGTATGAGAGGAAGAGGAGAAGGGCAAAGTTATTAGCGGAGTGCAAAAAGGAGTGTTAGGAAGGAGGAATCAGGATATGAGGCAGGGATCTTGAAGAGGAGTGGGAAGTGAATGGAGAAAGATGAAACAAAAGGACATATTCAGAAAGTAAAGTAGAGCAATTCTTGGGAAAGTCAGCTGCAGGATGAGAAATACATTTCCATTGATTTAAATGGAGAATTGTGACCATCATGTTTCTTTTCACTGCAGGAGACACCTAGCTAACATTCAAGGGATTAAAATCTCCATATAAAGCAGAAGTAACACATCCTACTAACCTATCACTTGTGTCTTTGTTCAAGTCAAAACATATTAACCCCCTCCCCTGACTTGGTTTCAGAGGCTGTGGAGGGGTGGTTCCTGCCCAGTGGGGCTGATTTCCCGCTATATTCGCAGCTCTGCCCTGGCACTGAAGATACTAAGCCTAAATACATGCTGGCCTGGGAGGCCGACAGTGGAGCGGAACTATCCATGGAGACCTGGCATCATATCTGGACTGCAGTGGCCACCAGTCCTATTTGTATCCTCCATAAGGAACAGGTCTACAAACTCCTATATAGGTGGCATCTACCTGGGCGAGTCTCCGTTGTGTTTCCAGGGATGTGTCGAACAGGGAGGGCTCTTCCACATATGGTGGTCCTGCCCCGTGGCGGAGGCTTTTTGGACTATGGTCAATTCTCTGATGTTTTCGGTCACCTCCTTTCGCTCTTCTTTGGATCCCTGGTGGTTCCTCCTGGGGCTGAGGCCCCCGGAGGCACCCAACAACCCTCTCCAACTACTATCACATATACTTCTGGCGGCGAGGAATATCCTGGCCTCTCACTGGAAAAGGCCTGGGATCCCGGACCGGCAAGCCATGGTGGATCCGTGTGGAGGATCCACTCAGTGGAGAAATTGATGGCCCTCCTCTCGAACTCGCAGGAGCAGTTCTTGGCGGTGTGGGGGCCGCGGCTGATATACCATGACCAACAGGAGCCGCAGCAGGCCTGACTGGTATTAGGCTTAGGGCGAGCGGCCTTAGTAACAGGAAGAGTGAGGTGCTCATGCCCCTCTATAGATCACTGGTAGGACCTCACCTGGGACTCGGTACTGTTAGCCCTGCTATTTTTAAAACAGGAGGTAATGGTTTTGACAGCACATTTTACTATTCTATAAACTGTGCTGTCAACACCAAAAAACACGCAAAAATGTGAGAAATGTGAAAAAACTTCCTCAGTATTCACAAAGTGTCTACGACATCACTTCACCAGAACTCCGACAAAAAAATACGCACATCTACATCAATCCGACATGCCTTCACTATGTCTATGAATTTGGATTCTTTGAATCGACAATTGCTAATTTCCATATGGAAATGAAGCATAATGAGATACATTTGTATGCAAGATGTCAAAGCCGCATTAATGCGGCTTTTACATGTACTCTAAACGCTGCATTCACTGAATGTTAGGGGGTGTCATGAGGGGTCATGATATCCTCCTTGAGGTCTAATGTGTATATTATTAATGTTAAACAGTTTTTTAATAAAAAAATAAATGTTTAACACACACACACAGGCAAGGTATGCAGTCCATACCTTGCCTTTTAATCCTTTGGGTACCAGAGGAGTAGAAAACACATGCTAAGCAATGCTTTCTTACCTCTCTGGTACTCAAAGGGTTAAGTGTGGAATAAAAGACAGGTTCGACTACTATGTCAGTCCCTGAGGTGAATGTCGGATGGAATTAGTATGTTGAATATATGCAATATATGTCAACATACTAAGGGGGGGTTGTCGAAGGGCAGGGGACATTGTGCAGTGCTTGGTGTATTATTTCTGTTTATTGGAACCCTTTGAATGCCACAGGGATGAGCAATGCACATCCCTATGACATTCAATGCTGCCCATGGTGCTGACAGCCTTCTCTGTGTTCCTCTACTGGCTGGGTAGGGAAGCACAGAGAATGCTGTTCAGCATTGCCACAGTGTTGGTGATGTGTGAGGGGAGGAGATCCCTTCCACACCGACAGCACTTCGAAAATCCTGTAGGCTAATAGGGACCTTCTCCAACTTTCCCCTTCCATCCGACAATTTTGATGAATATGTCGATGTGTGTGCAGATCGAATTGTCGGAGTGATTCGAACACATCGACAATATCATACCGACACCACATCGACATTTAGTGCATCTAGGCCCCTGTATCCCATTCTCAGCCTAGAATATTTAGGAAAAATCACATATATTGTAGAATATTCTGGAGAGGAGGCTTAAGACTCAGATGAGCAAACCAATTCAAATCAGGCAATTGTGTATTTGGCATGTGAAACTGGATATAATGGGTAATAAACTGGATGATTTACAGATACTAAATGTTTTACTATTTGAGAGTTTGTTTCTTGTATTATTTTCAAGGCAATCACCCACCTGGCCCAGATAGTGTGGCAACCAGTTCTGGAGGGGGTTACCCAGTATTGGTGTCATTTGTATAGCAATATGAGTAAGAGGTTTACTTTTGATGAATATCACAATTTCACGGTGTGTAATTGCTGGTGAAGAGAAGATGGTAGGAGGTCTAAGTACTTTTGTATTGCACATGGCATTTCAAATTTGAACTGTTGGGGAGTGACTTTCTTCAGTGTCTACAATAGTTAATGGGGATTTACCACTGGATAACCTGGTCTAATTGCTATGCTTGGAACTCTGACACACTTGAAGTCCTGTCTGGTGTCTACTGATAGGAAATAGGACTGATGAAATCCCAGAGATGCAGGCCATTGAATCTTTGTTGCCAGTAGGAAATGTTTGGTAAATTGGAACAGACAGAATATAGCTGGCATTAACTTATTTTTAATGCTATTAAAGGCTTTTTGGGCTTCAAGGGACTGGACAAATAAGGTAGTTTTAGTGTAGCTGAACATTATGGATGAGGCAGGGGATGTATTTTTAAATACTGTCTGACGCCTACATACCACAGTCAAATCCAGCTAGACCCAGATGGATGATCTTGAGAAAGACTGAGTACAGTCTGTTTGCAAATATCTTGGATAAATGCTGCAGCTCATGAGATATTTTTCTTTCTTATATATAAGAGTAATAGTTGCCTATAACATTAATTTGGGAGGGTTCTTGCCCTCTAAGAGAGAAATGAATGACGGGGTTTAAAATGTTTGAAGATTCCCCACAGAAAGGACTACAGGAGATTGAAAGTGGAGCTCAGTAACAGTATAAAATTCAAGATTGCTACCAGGCACCTGTTCATCAGTGTAAGGTTTAAGGAAGAGGAAATTTAGAGATCTCAGTGAAACTCAAATTCTGGTGAAAAAATTGAAAACTAACGATATATTTTTAAAGATTGTGAGGCCATTTAGACTACCAATGCTGCATTTATTAACACTTTGAGTGCCAGAGGGGTACTGAATGCATTGCTCTGCCATTTAACATTTGTTAAACCCCTTAACATGTCAACTGCAAAATGGGCTACCACACCCTCTGCCCTCTTCTGTCTGAAGCCTTTTTCACTTTCCGCTCCCTACCTATGGAACTCCATACCTCTCTCCCTATGTCTTGAACACTCTTCCTCTGTCTATAACCCCTTAGTGACAGGCCGCATGCGCACGCGGACGTCACTTAACGTCCGGCTAACATTTTTTTTTTTACCAAATGATTCTGGAGTACCCAAACGACGTGCAGCCGCGCGGGACCCGGATTTCCAGGACATATCTGGTATGTCCATTGTCACTAAGTGACAGTTTTTGCGGACCGTACCATGTAAGTCCATTGTCCTTAAGGGGTCAAGTCTACCCTGAAATCCTATATTCTGGAGCACTAGGATCATGCACTACCTTATGGAAAACTCAGCACTTGTAATGACAGCCCCTGACACCCCCATACCCTGCTGTATATCTCCTATTACCCATATAGATTGTAAGCTTCTTGGGGCAGGGACCTCTCTCCTATTGTTTCTATGAACGTGACACTTATTTTATCCCTTTTTATTTATTGTAACATCTGTTATAAGGCTCTGCGTACACTGTGTGGCGCCATATAAATAAAGCTATAAATACATACCTGGTGGTTTATTGTAAATATTTAATGATATCTTTTATTCCTGTATAAAAAACTTGCTCCATATAACCTCAGGGACAAATGAAAACATCCTAGATCTTAAACTTTTTATTCCTAAACTGTCATCAGGCTTTTTATGATGTCTTCATTAAGCAAAAGATATTGTGGGAAAGAATTATTTTCCAGGCCTCCACAGGATGTTGTGAAACCTAAACCCCAAGACCTCTAGGGATTTATTCTGACTTGCACATTAATATGGGGAACATTTCATAATAGCAGTTCAACAAAGCACTGACAGTGCCACAACAGGAATGGATAGAAAAAACATGTCATCTCTTCATTCCCTGAATTCTTAATGAATCCCTTTGTACTCAATGGCTATTTTTATGCTTTGATCTTTTCTGCAATATTTTTAGCATGTATTTTGTATAAAGACATTCTCAAATGAAAATACAATTTATTACATCTAGGAATGTTCATAATTTTCTGTAGCAGGAAAAAAAAGTCTACTGTCTCCCACTGGAGTTCCCAATGGGAATTCCCTTTTCCACAGACTTCTTTCGCATTGAGATCTAGCAAGAGTAAGTGTGTGAGTGCTCATCCGGAGGTAAGTTTCACGGGTATTTCCTCTCCATGGGAATTTTCATGGAAAGTAGGAATATATCTTCTTTCCACGATGAGGAAAATGCATGTTTTCTACACTCCTAATTAGAATTTGTCTTTTTTTATAACAGTTTATTGGCCTGCCTGTTTTACATATTTAGAAAAATAATCCAAGGATTTAGCCTCCGGTGTGTTTTCACCTGGCTTGCTCATGGTCCTTGATGCCAGCTGAAGTGGTAAGCACAATGTACCCAAACTGACGTGATGGCAAGAGGTTGTTCTGCCACTTCTCCAGATACTTCAACTGAACATGAAATCTGGGGCTAATGACGCCACACTTGTTAAGTCTACCTGTGAGATTGACTACTAATTTTCTGGCTCTGTGATCATCAATAATTTCAAATTCTCCAATGTAACCGTTCTTCATCATCACTGTCAGGAACCGCACAATCACCTTGGAGCATGGTCTGATATGAACCTGGCGCTTGCTATGCTTCTCTGCATTGTTGATGCTTTTTAGCGCATCTGCCAGAACATTCATTCGCACCATGGTGTCGGGTCTGCAGTATGGCAGAAAAAGCTAGAATTAATCTTTTAATGGATGTTTACAAAACTTTTCACCAGAAAGACAGAGATATTTTGTGATCTATTCACTCTCTTAATCTTTTGTTTCTTTGTTTATATGAATAGTTCGGCTCAGTATTAATGCATATTTCTAATACAAATGATAATATACAAAGCATGACTTGATAAACTGGTACACAAATACATAAAAATGTTCTGTACGTTGGTATAATAGACACATATCATTAGGAACTAATAAATTGGAGCATTTCCAGTGCAAACCAATTGCAATGCAATGATGACTGTTCTAGAATTCAAGGGGACAAAAGTCTACCCCTCTGGCACTCAAATGGTTAAATCAGTAGGAAATTGGAGACGTTGTAACTTGGTTTGGATTGCTCTTTTCACTGTACATAACATTTTATGACAATATTAAAAGATACAGTTATGGTAAGAACTTAGCAGCAAACATTGTTACATTTTGTATTAGAACCTAATGTTTTCAACTTCATCTACTTAATATTGTAAGGGCCAGTAGGGTATGCACCATTCTGGTCCTTAGAAGATTTACATTTTTTTTAAGATTGATTGTATGTGTAACAGATGTGTACAAAAATTGCCTCAAGAGCAAAGTCACCAAAAAGTTGCATTTGGGACTTTTTTAGTGTGATCAGTATAGTTTAATACAACTCATTTAGACATCTATAAAGATATTACCTAGCACATATATAAAAGAAATAGAGAATCACTGATTACTGCAACGTGTGTATATATTTATATATATATATATATATATATATATATATATGCAAGTGCAGCTGTGTGCCTTTATAGGTGCACTTGTGTTTGTATGTATGTGTGTGGGGTTGTTGAAGTCTGTGTGTATGCACTTGTGTTCAGGAGCGTAAAAAGCTGTGCGTGTATTCATATGAGATTGTGTGCAGGTGAGTGACTAGCTGTAGGAGATTGTGTGCAGGTGTGTGTGTGTTTTTGTATAGCAGTAGGAAATTGTGTGCAGGTGTGTGTATAGGTGTATGACATTATGTGCAGGTGTGTGTATTGGTGTATACGATTGTGTGCAGGTGTGTGTATTGGTGTATGAGATTGTGTGCGGGTGTGTGTATTGGTGTATGAGATTGTGTGCAGGTATGTGTATAGCTGTATGAGACTGTGTGCAGGTATGTGTACTGGTGTATGAGATTGTGTGCAGGTGTGTGTATAGGTATATGAGATTGTGATAGAGAGGAAGAGAACAGTGACAAATATTTACATTGCCTTTGTCATTTGGATCCACTGTCACATGACATCACTGGAACAGCAATTATATGTGCAGAGCCACTGTGGAATGAATGGCTGGAACTGACTGCTACAATAATGGAGTTAGTGTGCCCTGAAGGGCGCTGTGATCACTAACCCTTAACACGCTAGGACAATCATACATTATTAAGGCACAGAATTGTGTGATGATCCTGGCACGTCATGCAGTGTTAACAGGTTAAAGGATTTAACTGGAGAGAAGTCTTCAGAAAAAAAGGAATGCCAGAAGGACAGCATGACAGAAGAAATGTGCAAGTACTGCTTTATGGAAACAGTGGTTGATTCTTGAACAGCCTCCCATCGGATGTGGCAGATGCTAATACAGTAAAAGAGAGTTCAAGACTGACTGGGATACACATGTCTTTCTGAGAACTGTAAGACTGTGCATTTTAAATAGACAGGAAAATGTGCAGACAGACTAGATCAGCCAATTGGTTCTTATCCATTCTCAAAATCTATGTATCTATGTTTTTATGTTTCTATATGTGACCATGCCTACAACTCCAAATGTGGGTGCATCCAGCAAACCTGAGGCAGCCTGCAAAGTGTTGTATTTTAGGCAGTTGCCTGCTATGCCTAATGGGAAATATGGCACTTGTCACATCACATTTATCTACATTACTTTGTAGATCATAACATTTTGAACTGAACTGTTGTATAATTTTGTTGTTGTCCGTAAAAATCCAAAGCACTTGAAGTTTATTAATAAACATAAAAATAAGTGATGATATTAATGTTTAGACTTGCATTCTTTAATTTGTTTAATAGCCTAGTGTGTAGCACTGAGCAGCAGTATCTGAACAGACCACATCTACTATACTCCATTAGCGTGTCACAGAAAAGCAAGAAGCCTAAATTGACATTACCTATTTGCTATTCCTGACAAGGCACTCTTACTTATCTTTTGCCATTTTTATGCTTGATTATTCTTGATATCTCTTGGAATCATGTTTTCATGATAATTCAGATGGCACATTTTGTGATGGTGCATACTTTTTATTATATAATAATAATTCAGAATTGTTTCTTTTGACTTACTCCCAAATAGTATATACTGACATATAAAAAAAAGTAGCTTTTTCAATTTAAAAATGTACATTTAATTCTTTTAGTACCAGGGCTTGAGCTATTTTTTTGGACCCTAAAGGCCAGACACATTTCCAGTTTTTTGCTATCTATCTGTATGACTCCTGCAGATAACCTTCTAGCTACATATAGAAAACTATACATTATTATTTTTTTTTCTCCAGAACAAATTGAGCTTTTTCATTGTGCCTCATACGACAAACTATGATGTCATAAATACAAAATGTAAAACATTGCTTGTTTTGCTAAAATCACATAAAATATGCCAAACACCTCTGTGTTGGTTATGAAAATTTCAGTTAGTTTTAAAAAGCACTGAGCACCCCTGAGTACAAAAATGCTACATATATATAATTTTACCTAAATGCATGGCCTGCGCAGACCCCTAATTAACAGGAACATATTTTCAGCTTTATGAACTAAAATGCACATTCCAGTGGTTACATAGTAAAACTACCCTAAAACAGCAGAATGATGATATAAAATTATATATTTCCTGAAAGTAGATAGCCCACTGCATCAAATGAGGGGTAACTTGCCTTTCTACCCCTAGCCTGGTGTGCACAAATTTTTCCAGAAAATGGCGATAAAGAAAAACAATTAGCATTTTTTTGCAGGTCAACCCTTTCAAACGTACTGAGATTTTTTTTTCTGCTCTTATGAGAAAAATGTCACCCCATTGGTATGAGTTGAGCTATTGTAGGGGGGTGCCAGAAGCACAAAACTACACCAAGTACAAGCTCTCATTTTTTTTTTTGCAAACATGACTTGCTTGTAATAAAATGGTTATAACAACTACATAAATTAAGCGAAGGTAGACAAAGTATACCATTTTGAAAAGAAGATATTCAGCTTCATCAAATGAGGGGTAATTTGTCTTCCTAGACTGGTGTTCACAAATGTTTCCCAATCCTCCTGTGAAAGAAAAAAAATTGCATTTGAGGGGTAATTTGTCTTCCTAGACTGGTGTTCACAAATGTTTCCCAATCCTCCTGTGAAAGAAAAAAAAATTGCATATTTTATTACATTTCTGCCACAAATGTACTAGAGTTTTTCAGAAAAATGGAATCTCCTACTGCATTCATTAGCTACTGCTCATCCAAGAAAAATGTTGCCCTATTGGGATGGGTTGTCATAACCTCATAGGATGACCTACTGGTCATAAAATTTACTTGTAATAAAATGGTCGTAACTTTTAGAGATATGAAGGAAAAGTATGCAACGCATAACATTTTGGAAAGTAGACATTTACCTGCATTAAAGTAGGGTATCTTGGCCTTTCTTCTCCTAGACTGGTATGCACAATTATTTCTATAAGGTAGCACTATAGAGATTTTGTTGACATTTTCAGATACTGAAATCATGGACATGCCTACTGTATTCAGTCCTTTCTGCCAGCCAAAGAAAAATAGTACCATGTTGTTATGGTTTGACATACTGTAGGGAGTAAAACCATACCTGACACTTTTCTTTTTGAAATTATCTGCCAACACTTAAATGTTTTAAATAATATAAATGTGAATAAAATGTCAGAAAGGCATACCATATTGGAAAGTAGACACTCCCCTGTATCAAATGAGCCATCACTTGCCTTTTTACTCCTAGGCTAGTGTGTACAACTCTCTAAAGAATGTGTTGCTTTAGAGAAAAAAACATATTTTTTTACTCTTTGGTCACTTCAAAGATACTAAAACCATTTAACACCATGGAATTTTTTAGTGTATGCAGCCTGAGAAAAATAGTACCCTACTGGCATTGGTTGACATACCCTAGGGGGCACCATAAGTATCAAGACCAGTGGAACAAGGCTGTGGGAGCAGGCATTATATCTGTGATACCATGACTACCAGAGGAACAAGGCGAGAGTATATATAGACATCTGTGACTAACAATGGGCAGTGGGACCATGCTGGGGGGGTCAGACAGTGTATATAGGGATCTGGGTAAACAAGCAGGGGGAGTCATAGAGCATATGTAGTAGTCTGTGACTACCTGTGAGCAGTGGAGTCAGACTGGGGAGTCAGTATATGTGAGGGGGCCAAGTCAACCAGTGACCAGTGAACCAGGAGGCTGGCAAACCTCCCAAGATTTCCAGTGGCCAAAGAGAGGCAGTTTTGCCTTAGTGGTGTTGCTGGGGGTAAAACTGGAAGGCAGGGCATTACAGCAAATACATGACCCACTGACAGTTCTTTATGTAACTGGATAAACGATTTAGAACAACATAAAAAATATTTTTTATTTGCATAGACTAATTTATAAACACTTGCGCCACACAGTCTGATCTCCTACTAAAGAGGGACTCTAGGGTGGGATAGAGGTATTTGGGTCTCACGGAGTGACTTTCCCTTCCAATGAGGCAATGCTTAGGGCACCCTTGTGATCCTGTGATACACACAGGGTTGAATATTTTATTTAAAATACATTTTTATTCAGTCCTCGTTGGGGGGCTTTTGGACCCCTCATGATGCTCTTTCCCAGCTATTGATCTACTAGCTGCTAGTGCTAGGAAATCAATACAGGTAACAGACAACAGCATGGCTCACCTCCTTCCTCCCTACCCAAACTTTCTGGTAGCAGTAGGCAGGATCAAGGAAAGCCTGCCAACATCTCAGGTGATTATGTCACTGGGGACGTGGGGAGGATTTTGCCCAATCCCAGTCCTACCCACTTTTACCTAGAGGTTCAGGTAGGAATGAAGCAGGAGAGCACATTGCCAAACTTGTGTCCCACACTTGACTGGCACTCGGGGGGGGCAAAACATATACTATATAATAATTTGCTAGGATGTTTGTCAGAAGCCGTCATGCGCAGAAGAGACTGCGCTCATTCAGACAGTCTCTACTCAGCAAGACTGCATCGCATGGAGCAGTGAGGTAGCGGACACTTAACCCTTTGAGTGCCAGATGGGTTGCAATGAGTTGCGTACTGCTCTGGCACTCAAAGGGTTAACATTACCCGGACCTTGGCCCATGTACAAGGGCTTTTACACTAGTATTTTATATTTCTGAATCCACCATGGATTACAATGTAATTTGTATATAGAGCTCAAGGTATTGTGAGCATGTAAACTGAGTTAGCTTTGTGAAGTACAAGGCTATTTAAAAAATGTGTGTTAGAAAGCTGTATATTCCTGAGGAGACACTAAAGGCCAGAGATGGTCACTCCCAGTCCATGGATATGGGCCCAGTGTTATATGTGTACTTTTATGTTACTGCCTAATTTGCACTGTGTGAACATGTATGATGTAGTCTTGCTTGCTGTTAGTTTGAGTAATACATTAACTCTGACAGCAGTAGCTCCGCGTTGAGGCCGTGTTACAGGATTTCTCTGAAGCTGAAATATGGATAGCTAAAGACAAACTGTTCTTAAATCCTGACAAAATGGTCATACTGGTATATGGTGCAAAGCACAAACTACTTAACCCCTTAATGACCCATGATGTACATGTACGTCATGAGATTGAGGTCCCTAAAGGACCAAGGACGTACATGTACGTCATGGAATTCCGGGCTCCCTGCGCAGCTGCACGCTGTTCGGGGAGTCCAGAATCAGCAGAGCCAGTCCTTAAGGGGTTAAACTCTGTAATATCCATTTGACCATTATACTAAAATATAATCGATTCCCACAAATATCTTGGTATTTGGCTTGGCCTCAACCTCAGTTTTGGTTTTCATATTGATAAATTAATATCCAAACTTTATAATAAAATAGGAGCTCTGTTTGGAAACAATCCTCTCGTAAGAAAATTAATTGTTCAACAGTTGCTAATGCCAGTCATAGACTATGGGGATGTAATGTATGCTTCTGTGCCACAAATCCATCTTGGTAAGTTCTACACTGTACATAACTCATTATGTCGCTTTGTCCTCCAATGTAATTACACTAGTCATGATTGTGATATGTTTAACCCTTTGAGTGCCAGATGGGTATCCAACTCATTGCTTCTCAATGCGTTGTGTACCCCTCTGGCACTCAAAGGGTTAAAGAATGACAGTGGCTGACACTCGAATCTAGATGTACCATTCACCTATCTTGTCTAGTTTATAACCACTTCTCTAGAAAGCTATAAGACTATGGGTTTGATTCATTTTTTTTTACATTGATATTCAATAGTCCTACCAACTGAAACCACAACATTCATTGGAATTGGCCAAAAATCCATTGTGTGTTTTAAGTTCCCAAAACCCAAAAGTTCCCAAAAACATAAATATTTTGACTAATGGGAACATCAAAAGAAAAGAGCTAAAGACTGGTGCCTGACACAGTGTCAAGCACCGAGCATTAGCTAAAATAAACAGTCACCCTCCCAAACACTAACCCTACACTACCCTTAACAGTAAAGTGCAACAATACTACCCCTAACATTATACTTTCACCCAGATCTTACTCACTTACCTGTCACCCACTGTTCATCTTCCTTGTTTTTCCTTGTCTCTCTATCTTCTCTCTTCTTCTGCTCTGTCTTCTTTTCTTCCGTGTTACAATCATATTACTGTAAATAGAAAAAAATATTATTTATTACATTTGTGACCAAAACATAACTGCATATGTGCATAGTTTAACCTTTTGAGTGCTAGAGGGGTACACAATGTATTTCAGAGCAATGCGTTGCATATCTATCTGGCATTCAAAGGGTTAAGAAATGCACATATGTTCAAGTTGAAATCATAGATTTTGCCAAAAGAAAAAACAAATGTTAACATTGTTTTCAGTAATATTATATTGTCTGTTTCAAAGAGCGAAATTTCAATAAAACAGGAGGAAGAGAGGACAGATGCCCACCCATTTGGTACCTCCCGGGCCGATGCCTAAACCATTGTGTGGGAAACTGGGCCTGAGTGGCCCACCGGGAAATGTACCAGTGGGCTGCGGCATCTGGGGCCGGGCTGTGCAGCCACAACAAAAAAATAGTTTAATTTCAGGGACCTGTGGCGCCTTGACATTGCTCTGGACCTGACCCCCGCTAGCATAAGGCTGCAGAAGAGAGGGGCACTGAAACAGGTGAGTTGGAAAACATTTTTTTAATATATATCTTGCTGACCCCAGTTCTATTTTCTGTAGGTAGTGGTTATGCTGGGTCCTGTGCAGTCTTCCGTTTCCAGTGTGAAGCTGATAACTGCACACTGCCTCCGCTTGTACTTCCGGGCATACTGAGGTGACTTCAGTGAACCCGGAATGGGAGTACATGCGGAGCCATCATATTCAAGCTGACATGGAAGACTGTGCACAGCTGGAGACACCAGCTGCATGGTAGGGGCCAATACATTTTTTTCCCGGGCTGCTTTTTATTTCCAGTCTAACCCTGGTGGGAAATGTGAACAAAGACTGCCTTTTTATATGCCCAGTCTCTGTTCAAAATGACTCCCATCCATCGCCTGGGATGTGTGCTTAAGTAACAACCAGCCAATCAGCTTTGAGCGGGGGATTGATGGAACCTGCTAGAAGCTGAATGGCTGGGAAATGCATAAGCACATATCCCAGCCGATGGATGGCAGTCATTTTGAACAGAGATGACTCATACAGAACTCATGTAATTACTCAATATTAGGCATTGCTAATCTACCCTTTGATGGCTTTTTAATCATAGTTGTGTAAGGAATCCTAGATTTTCTATTGTTCCATATATATTTTGAAATTATATTCTTTAAGGGAGTTAACAACTTCAATGGACCACTCATATGTATAGATCTAAATAAATACAAAATATTTGGTATCAAACAGGCGTTAACCACATTTAAACGACCCAACCATGAAATTTGTAGACCTTTCCAGTTTTGAATTTTTTCCCTAAATTGTTTTAAGATAGCTTGGTAATTAACCAATATCAAA
Source organism: Rhinophrynus dorsalis (assembly GCA_037306005.1). Classification (NCBI taxonomy): domain Eukaryota; kingdom Metazoa; phylum Chordata; class Amphibia; order Anura; family Rhinophrynidae; genus Rhinophrynus; species Rhinophrynus dorsalis. Next base: position 565,850,672 of record CM074719.1, on the reverse strand, counting down.
GAGTTGAGACTCAATCTGATTTTAATTCCCAGGTATTCTATCTTCTCTGCTCCCCAGATCCACTTATATAATCCTCTCAGTCTATCCTATACATTTTTGAAAGATTAGCTAGCAAAGTCTTAGCTTTATTTATTTTAAGTTTATAATTAGAATATTTACTATAACTTTTGATTGCCTCCATTACTAAATGAATAGAAGTTAATGGATCTGAGAGGGTCAGCAATGTAATTTTAATTTCTCTGTTAAATGTCTTAATTCCATGAATATCTAATATCTGCCTTATTAATGTCGCTAAAGGTTCAATAGATAAATAGCACAGAGGTGCCAAAGGGCACCCCTGTCTTGTACTACTCCGGATGTCAAACCATGCGGAATACAAACCAGGCCCTACTAATTTTTGTTTGGGTAAATTAATATAAAGACATAGTATTACATTTAAAATTGCTTATTATCCCAAATTCTTCCAATGTCTCCTCCAGCAATGTCCAGCTCACTCTGTCAAACGCTTTTTCAGCGTCAAGTGCAAGGATTACGGATGGTATCTGATATGTGCTAATATTATTTATTAGTTTAACTAATATGAGAATAATATCGGGCATATTTTATTTAAACAAGGACAGCAGAGCAGGCAGTAATGGAAGGCAGGCAGTCTAATATTTGGGAATGAGAAGACTCAAGACATGTTTTATGAAGGGCAGCAGAGAAAACCTGGTATGAAGAAATGCTGAATTTGATACATGCGTATTGGTGTAAAGATGGGATGAGGAAGCAAACAGAGGTCTTAATTTTAAGCAAGGAAACAAAAATTCAAGAGGAATGCAGAATCACTGACAACCTTTGCTTATGTGATAACATTTTCAGTCCTGGATGTTGCCAGCAGGACCTCAAGCTCTGCAAGCTGGTTATCTTAAGTAGACTTAAGCACTCAGTTCTGCCTCAGTTTGAAAAAAAACCCCCACCAAAAATGACTCTCCATGGAAATTACATCAAGGACCAACTGTAGATGTTATCTATTGATCAAATGCAGAACATCAATTGGGACCATTGTATTGTCTGGTTATAGTAAGACAGGGCTGTCCAAGTTCAATCTGGAAGGGCCACCAAAAGGCCAGGATTTAAGGATTTCCTACATTAAGCACAGGTAAGTTAATCAGTGGCTCATTCATTTTGATTGTCCCGCATGTGCTTAAGAAGGGAAATCCTTAAATCCTGGCCTGTTGGTGACACTCGAAAACTGAACTTGGACACCCTGCAGTAAGGCAAGTGAGGGTTATCATTGGGAGGAGTTAGTTATCCTTTAAGAATACTGCAGCAACCCCATTGGTGTAGTTAAGTACGGGCTGCTAAAATTAAAGAAAAATGATAAAGGGTTACACACACTTGTACCTGTATGCTGTCCGCTGTATAAATACTCTATTTTTTTTTACGCCTAAAGTGTAGACTAAGACACACTCTCTCAGGGCTCCCACAAATGCTTTTTGCATGGTTCCAGGGCTCTCTTTACAATAACAATCGTCATAGGTGCCTCAGAAGTGTAATAGATACATTGTCTGTTAATGGAACTGAGGTATCAGCCTTTGTCAATACATCATTAGCTTTGCATAAACCATTAATCAAACTGTGTCTATATAGGAAAGTCTACACAAGCATTGAAATGCAACTTTAGGATAAGATATTTGGGGTCTAACCTAAAATAATAGGATAGAGGGGGGACAGCGCAATAAGATAATTCTAAGTGTAGTACTTTATTCAACAATGGATACAAAAAATATATAAAACTCAGATGAGTATAATATTAGATTACTGGCTATCTATACATAATATGGGATCCACAGAGGTATTGCAACAAAATAAAAAAAAAAGAAAAGGAAAAATTATACCCAGTTCTTATGATCTGAAATCACCGCACACACAGCCGTGTCCAGTTCAATATCATGGGTTTCAGTTTAACATCAATATCATATCACTTCAATGGTTATCCAAAATAGCATATAAAACATTCACAGAAACATAATTAATAAAATCCAGGAAAGAGACTTTATATACTCTAAAAAAAGCAAAAAATAAAAAAGTTAAAAAATTAAAGAAAGGTAATAAGCCGCCTTTTAAATCTGGAGTCACAACACACACAGCCGTATCCAGTTCAATTTCTTATAATCTCATTAGAATACTAAAAAGTAATAGAAGTATATCTAATATTCTGTCTTCAAAATTAATAATGGCCAAAGACGGTAATATAATATGTATAATAGAAACCATCAAAGATGATTGTTAATAAAAACAAAATTGTATCTTTCAAGAACACAGGTATCCGTATACAGTTCAAGGGGACATGTCCCCTATTGTGAATACTCTTACTTGATTCAGGTAGACAGTAAGCACATAGAGTACTATCCGTGCACACCTCCATGGTTGGTCCCAAATTCCCGGCACTCTCGCCTAGGCTGCGGTTTGGATCTTACTAATCCTGTATGCAGTTCTCTGGGAGGTATCCATCGGGATTGTTTGAACGGCGTCTCTTTCAGATTTCCTCTAGTGCTGTCTCCAATCCACAAGAGATAATGACAGGATCCTTGCGTTCATGTATAACACTTGATATCAACGCGTTTCGGCAAGAACTCTCACCTTCGTCAGGAACAAATATGTTTTACATGAAAATATGTCTCGGAGATCCTGACACAAGACGGGACTAGCAGCAATGGTTGAGCCTACAGTGGAACATTAATGATTCGTTAAGTCATCCATATATACTTGAATTAACTTTGGAAATTCCAGATTTGGAACTATCTTCATGTATTCATCATATTAGTAATTTAATTTATACCGGGACTTGCCTATATATACTGCATTTCCAATCATATTACTTTTATGTTGCATATTAATAGTTCCCATCCTAGCATAGAGACCTGAGGTAGTACTGGTTTTCTATATTCTATAACTTAAAATAACTACATGCTAGCTGGAAGTACATGATATGTAAAATTATATATCCCAATTTAATTTTTTTTAACCATTTGAGTGCCAGAGAAGTACGCAAAGCATTGCTCTGAAATGCATTGCATACCCTTCTGACACTCAAAGGGCTAACCTCCATCATTTTCCCAACCTAAAAGGCCTCAATCAAGGTGTTTGGTCTTGACATACCCTGCTTAGGGTCAATAAAGACAAAAAGCTAATAGAAACAGTTCTGCCGTGTCACAGCTGCACACACCAAAGGTTCTTCCTTCTACTTGTTTATTTTTTGTTATGTTCAGATCTGCTTCATTTTTATTTTGTTAACCAGTACATATTTCTATTTTGCTCTCTAATTTTATCAAGATTTGCCATCTAGAAATGTGTCTCCCCGAGCATTAGCTAAAATAAACAGTCACCCTCGCAAACACTAACCCTACACTACCCTTAACAGTAAAGTGCAACAATACTACCCCTAACATTATAATTTCACCCAGATCTTACTCACTTACTTGTCACCCACTGTTCATCTTCCTTGTTTTTCCTTGTCTCTCTCTATCTTCTGTCTTCTTCTGCTCTGTCTTCTTTTCTTCTGTGTTACAATCATATTACTGAAATAGAAAAAAATATTATTTATTAAATGTGTGACCAAAACATAACTGCATATGTGCATAGTTTAACCCTTTGAGTGCTAGAGGGGTACACAATGTATTCCAGAGCAATGTGTTGCATATCTATCTGGCATTCAAAGGGTTAAGAAATGCACATATGTTCAAGTTGAAATCATAGATTTTTGCCAAAAGAAAAAACAAATGTTAACATTGTTTTCAGTAATATTATATTGTCTGTTTCAAAGAGCGAAATTTCAATAAAATATAAATGTAGTCTTATAAAGAACTCTTTGTGGTCTCCAGAGCTGTTGGCGGCAGGAGGAAGAGAGGACAGATGCCCACCCCTTTGGTACCTCCCGGGCCGATGCCTAAACCATTGTGTGGGAAACTGAGCCTGACTGGCCCACCGGGAAATTTACCAGTGGGCTGCGGCATCTGGGGCCGGGCTGTGCAGCCACTACAACAAAAATAGTTTAATTTCAGGGGCCTGTGGCTCCTTGACATTGCACTGGATCTGACCCCGCTAGCATAAGGCTGCAGTGGAGAGGGGCACCGAAACAGGTGAGTTGGAAAACATTTTTTTTAATATATATCTTGCTGACCCCAGTTCTATTTTCTGTAGGTAGTGGTTATGCTGGGTCCTGTGCAGTCTTCCGTTTCCAGCGTGAAGCTGATAACTGCACACTGCCTCCGCTTGTACTTCCGGGCATACTGAGGTGACTTCAGTGAACCCAGGAATGGAAGTACATGCGGAGCCATCGTATTCAAACTGAAATGGAAGACTGCGGGACTCAGCATAACCACTACATTCTGGAGACACCAGCTGCATGGTAGGGGCCAATACATTTTTTTCCCAGGCTGCTTTTTATTTCAAGTCTGACCCTGGTGGGAAATGTGAACAAAGACTGCCTTTTTATATGCCCAGTCTCTGTTCAAAATGACTCCCATCCATTGCCTGGGATGTGTGCTTAAGTAACACCCAGCCAATCAGCTTTGAGCGGGGGATTGATGGAACCTGCTAGAAGCTGAATGGCTGGGAAATGCATAAGCACATATCCCAGCCGATGGATTGCAGTCATTTTGAACAGAGATGACTCATACAGAACTCATGTAATTACTCAATATTAGGCATTGCTAATCTACCCTTTGATGGCTTTTTAATCATAGTTGTTTAAGCAATCCTAGATTTTCTATTGTTCCATATACATTTTGAAATTATATTCTTTAAGGGAGTTAACAACTTCAATGGACCTCTCATAGGTATAGATCTAAATAAATACAAAATATTTGGTATCAAACAGGCATTAACCACATTTAAACAACCCAACCATGAAATTTGTAGACCTTTCCAGTTTTGAATTTTTTCCCTAAATTGTTTTAAGATGGCTTGATAATTAACCAATATCAAAGAGTTGAGACTCAATCTGATTTTAATTCCCAGGTATTCTATCTCCTCTGCTCCCCAGATCCACTTATATAATCCTCTCAGTCTATCCTATACATTTTTGAAAGATTAGCTAGCAAAGTCTTAGCTTTATTTATTTTAAGTTTATAATTAGAATATTTACTATAACTTTTGATTGCCTCCATTACTAAATGAATAGAAGTTAATGGATCTGAGAGGGTCAGCAATGTAATTTTAATTTCTCTGTTAAATGTCTTAATTCCATGAATATCTAATATCTGCCTTATTAATGTCGCTAAAGGTTCAATAGATAAATAGCACAGAGGTGCCAAAGGGCACCCCTGTCTTGTACTACTCCGGATGTCAAACCATGTGGAATACAAACCAGGCCCTACTAATTTTTGTTTGGGTAAATTAATATAAAGACATAGTATTACATTTAAAATTGCTTATTATCCCAAATTCTTCCAATGTCTCCTCCAGCAATGTCCAGCTCACTCTGTCAAACGCTTTTTCAGCGTCAAGTGCAAGGATTACGGATGGTATCTGATATATGTTAATATTATTTATTAGCTTAACTAATATGAGAATAATATCGGGCATATTTTATTTAAACAAGGACAGCAGAGCAGGCAGTAATGGAAGGAAGGCAGTCTAATATTTGGGAATGAGAAGACTCAAGACATGTTTTATGAAGGGCAGCAGAGAAAACCTGGTATGAAGAAATGCTGAATTTGATACATGCGTATTGGTGTAAAGATGGGATGAGGAAGCAAACAGAGGTCTTAATTTTAAGCAAGGAAACAAAAATTCAAGAGGAATGCAGAATCACTGACAACCTTTGCTTATGTGATAATATTTTCAGTCCTGGATGTTGCCAGCAGGACCTCAAGCTCTGCAAGCTGGTTATCTTAAGTAGACTTAAGCACTCAGTTCTGCCTCAGTTTGAAAAAAAAACCCCACCAAAAATGACTCTCCATGGAAATTACATCAAGGACCAACTGTAGATGTTATCTATTGATCAAATGCAGAACATCAATTGGGACCATTGTATTGTCTGGTTATAGTAAGACAGGGCTGTCCAAGTTCAATTTGGAAGGGCCACCAAAAGGCCAGGATTTAAGGATTTCCTACATTAAACACAGGTAAATTAATCAGTGGCTCATTCATTTTGATTGTCCCGCATGTGCTTAAGAAGGGAAATCCTTAAATCCTGGCCTGTTGGTGACACTTGAAAACTGAACTTGGACACCCTGCAGTAAGGCAAGTGAGGGTTATCATTGGGAGGAGTTAGTTATCCTTTAAGAATACTGCAGCAACCCCATTGGTGTAGTTAAGTACGGGCTGCTAAAATTAAAGAAAAATTATAAAGGGTTACACACACTTGTACCTGTATGCTGTCCGCTGTATAAATACTCTATTTTTTTTTTTACGCCTAAAGTGTAGACTAAGACACACTCTCTCAGGGCTCCCATGAATGCTTTTTGCATGGTTCCAGGGCTCTCTTTACAATAACAATCGTCATAGGTGCCTCAGAAGTGTAATAGATACATTGTCTGTTAATGGAACTGAGGTATCAGCCTTTGTCAATACATCATTAGCTTTGCATAAACAATTAATCAAACTGTCTCTATATAGGAAAGTCTACACAAGCATTGAAATGCAACTTTAGGATAAGATATTTGGGGTCTAACCTAAAATAACAGGATAGAGGGGGACAGCGCAATAAGATAATTCTAAGTGTAGAACTTTATTCAACAATGGATACAAAAAATATATAAAACTCAGATGAGTATAATATTAGATTACCGGATATCTATACATAATATGGGATACACAGAGGTATTGCAACAAAATAAAAAAAAGGAAAAATTATACCCAGTTCTTATGATCTGAAATCACCGCACACGCAGCAGCGTCCAGTTCAATATCATTGGTTTCAGTTTAAGATCCATATCATATCACGTCAATGGTTATCCAAAATAGCATATAAAACATTCACAGAAATATAATTAATAAAATCCAGGAAAGAGACTTTATATACTCTAAAAAAAGCAAAAAATAAAAAAGTTAAAAAATTAAAGAAAGGTAATAACCTGCCTTTTAAATCTGGAGTCACAGCACACACAGCCGTATCCAGTTCATTATCTTATAATCTCATTAGAATACTAAAAAGTAATAGAAGTATATCTAATATTCTGTCTTCAAAATTAATAATGGCCAAAGGCGGTAATATAATATATATAATAGAAACCGTCAAAGATGATTGTTAATAAAAACAAAATTGTATCTTTCAAGAACACACGTATGCGTATACAGTTCAAGGGGACATGTCTCCTATTGTGAATACTCTTGCTTGATTCAGGCAGACAGTAAGCACATAGAGTACTATCCGTGCACACCTCCATGGTTGGTCCCAAATTCCCGGCACTCTCGCCTAGGCTCCGGCTTGGATCTTACTAATCCTGTATGCAGTTCTCTGGGAGATATACGTCGGGGTTGTCTGAATGGCGTCTCTTTCAGATTTCCTCTAGTGCTGTCTCCAATCCACAAGAAATAATGACAGGATCCTTGCGTTCATGTATAACACTTGATATCAACGCGTTTTGGCAAGAACTCTCACCTTCGTCAGGAACAAATATGTTTTACATGAAAATATGTCTCGGAGGTCCTGAGACAAGACAGGACTAGCAGCAATGGATGCACCTACAGTGGAACATTCATGATTAGTTAAGTCATTCATATATACTTGAATTATCTTTGGATATTCCAAATTTGGAACTATCTTCATGTATTCATCATATTAGTAATTTAATTTATACCGGGACTTGCCTATATATACTGCATTTCCAATCATATTACTTTTATGTTGCATATTAATAGTTCCCATCCTAGCACAGGGACCTGAGGTAGCACTGGTTTTCTATATTCTATAACTTAAAATAACTACATGCTAGCTGGAAGTACATGATATGTAAAATTATATATCCCAATTTAATTTTTTTAACCCTTTGAGTGCCAGAGAAGTACGCAAAGCATTGATCTGCAATGCATTGCATACCCTTCTGACACTCAAAGGGCTAACCTCCATCATTTTCCCAACCTAAAAGGCCTCAATCAAGGTGTTTGGTCTTGACATACCCTGCTTAGGGTCAATAAAGACAAAAAGCTAATAGAAACAGTTCTGCCGTGTCACAGCTGCACACACCAAAGGTTCTTCCTTCTACTTGTTTATTTTTGTGTTATGTTCAGATCTGCTTCATTTTTATTCTGTTAACCAGTACATATTTCTATTTTGCTCTCTAATTTTATCAAGATTTGCCATCTAGAAATGTGTCTCAAGGCGGCAGTGCCTCTTAGGACAAAAATGAGATAAGTTAAGTAGCATACTAAACGGATATAATAAATCATATCTTTGTTTTTATTTTTGTCCATAAATGTCTTACATAAGGAATAATTATTCAAAAACAATTTAGGACCTCCCCCTAATTCTACAGCATTATGGAGAGTCTGCTAAGATTTTTTTTTTATTATTCATTCACATTGTGTGCTTGTCATACCCTTTTTTATTTGTTAGTCTCTCTCCTTGTAGAAGGGTATACTAGGCATGGGTCCTTGCTTTCCTGGTGTCTAGAGAGATGAGGTCCACAAAAGGATAAAATGTATGTTTGTGATTTTGCTGACTCATGTAGGGGAGATTTGCCTTACATTTTAGTGCTCTACCGTCTGTTTTGAGGATCAGGCTGATATGAATGTGGAATACTCTCTTCTATACTGGCACAAGGGATGAAAATATGTGGCTGAGAAGCACCTGAGGAGGCACCATCCTCCAGAATAAATTATTTCATTTTGTTCATTCTCAGCGTGTGAGTTTGTCATCTGATGTTAGCTGCTGAAATTCCACAGATCCCTTGTCATTACTTTTCATTTCCTTCTTTAAGCCACACTTTTTAATTATAATCTTCTCTACCATCCACCATCATTTTGTATGCCTACCTGTGTATCAGTGCTTCTTACAGATAGAGAAGAATTTCCTTACATTCGTAAGCCCTGACATGCTACTGAGACTTCCTTTGATGTGAGTAAGGTTACAGCCTCTGTCCTGTGAATCACCGTATCTGAAATATTACCTACACCACTCGCAATAACTGGAAAGCAATGAGAGTTTATGGGGTTAAGTTCATATATAAAGTCTTGGTGTAAGCATAAGGGGTTTGGGTTTCTAGAGCTGAGCTGTCTTTTCCCTTGAAGCCAATCTTTATAGAAGATGTGGAAGGGGTTCTGCGGTACTAGGGGATAGGATGGTTAGAGGGTTATAGAAGATTTGAAACTAGAAAATGGGGGAGAAACAACACAGGATAAAGTAAATAATGTTGAAATGGAGTTAGAAAAGGGTCATGAAAGCCTCCCACACGGATGTGTGAGGGTTTTCCAATCTCACCCACTCCTACCAGTACTTCTGGTAGGATGGAGACGGGGGAGCCCCTTTGCACTTCTCTGTCTCCTCTATTGATCTCCCTGCTAAATCAGTTGGGAGATCAGTAATGGGGGACATCAGGAGGGGTCCTGATAACCCACCACAAGGTCTGCTCTTAACACAATGTAATGCTTTAAGTGCCAGAGAGGTATCCAGGGTATTGCAACTATGTGATGTGATAAATACCTCTCTGGCACTAAATGAGTTAAAAAGAAAGAAATGGTTTAAAAACACACACACCTGCTATATATATATATATATATATATATATATATATATATATATATATATATATACAGTAGTATCAAAGCCCGTATACATGGGCTAAAGTGCACCCAGTGGCCCCGCCTGCTGACCAGGAGCAGAGACAGGCGGTGAGCCGTCCAGAGCTCCCTGCTCCGGATCAGCGTGTTTGGCGAGTCTCTCGCCGAATGCGCTGATCCTCAACGGGGAGCTCCAGATGGCTCACAGCAAAGCTCCCTGTGTGCGAAACCACACATGCACAGTCGCTACTGCGCATGTGTGGTTACGCTCGCAGGGAGCGATGCATTCTATCACTTTATGTTCTAGGATATATAAACATATTATGTGTATCTATCCCTTTGAGAGTTGTTAGCATTCCTTTAATTGTTGTAGCAGGAATGGTTTCCCTTTAACATCAGACCAGTGGGTACACTTCACACCCTTTCTTGTGTGTCTCATTGGTCCTCATTATTTGTGTTATTTATTGTGCAGAAATGTTTCTAGCCAGTGGCTTAAAAATGACAAATTGTTAGTTGTTTCTAGCATATTAGGGGTTAAATATTTTTGTACACAGTACATAAAAATAGCATCAGCAGAAATAAAATCAGGAATCCTTGAGAACTTTGGTGATAACTATTTGCTTATTTTTTTAATTAGATTTTTTTCTCTCTCTTCTGATCCTGGGTAAGAGTATGTTTTCTTTCATTTTAAAAATGTGATTTTTATGTGGTAAAGTAGATTAATCCATCTCGGATTCCAAACTAAAATACAAGTTACAATTTGTACTCAGCAATTCTTTAAAGATGTATTTGTATAGCACTCCCTGTCATCAATTTGGCAATGTGACGTTCCTTAGAGAAGCTTGGTTCATTTTCTTGACATTGGGAAAAACAACCTAATTCCACAGAATATGTGATGTGCTCAAGTTATTTTTAAACTGTAACAATCTTGCTTCCCTGTGAACAGATTTATGTCATGTAACAATGCTGAGATAGTGATTAACTTTTTATGTGCCAGAGAGGTATCCTAAGCATTGCAAAGCAATGCATTGGATACCTTTCAGGCAATCAAAGGGTTAAATTATAGGCCTCATTCGTCAACCTAAATCAAAGCACATCTGGACCAAGTCAGCTACACTGCAGGGTTAATGGAAATTCCCCAAGTTGCCACAGATTAAAAAGAGCTGACAGACAGTTTACCTGAGCCCGACATCATGCTAATGCTCAAGTAACTGGTCTGTCAGCTGGGCAGCACAGTGCTGGGCAGAGCAATAGGACCATAGCACCACTAGCAAGAGGAACACATGTGAGGCACAATAACAGGACAGGGGCACCTTAGCATAGAGAAACAATTGTGAAGATGAATTATTGATTGATACACAGGGAACATGCAAGTGCTTCTTGCACAAAGTGTGCCTGGGTCCTGATAAGCTAACTGATATCTATAATGATTTTTTTAAGTTAAGAAAGAAATAAATCAATTTCTATTTACATAGTGTTACACTCACTCACTACAATAAGGAGAAAACCTGACTGTGTCAAAAGTGGTGTGACATTTTTAAACCGCTGCTCCTTTGAATAAATGCTTCTATTTATAGACCAGTCTGCATGGAAAATAGCTAAAATCAAAACTGAAATTCTTCTGACTGAAAAAAAACAGGAGGGTGTCATTAAAGGGATAGTAATGTTTCACAATAAAAGCAGTTCCATCTTCATAGTATTTGGCCATGGATAGTGTTATTTCAACACTGTCAGAGTTGTAGTTCAAGAGTAATTGAATGATAAAGTATCCCCCTCCCACCCCTTTTACATGCCTCCCAACATTTCAAATTACCAAAGAGGGACACTTGTGTTTTAGGGGATGTTGCTGGGGGCGTGGCTGGTGGGAGGGGCATTACCAGGAATTTTTAGGCTATTTCATGACCTATTGATACCTCATTGTGTAACCTAATAAATGACTTATAACAAGACCAAGGTATTTTATTTACACAGAGTAATTTATAAACACAAATACTGATGTTTCTATAAACAATAATGTGAGTTATAATGCTACAGAGAAATGTGATACATTTATATACACACCAAGCAATATGATATCCTAAAAAAGGGACATCAGGGTGGGAAAGAGGGACAGAGGGATTTGGGTCTTAAAGAGGGACTGTCCCTCCTAAAGAGGGACACTTGGGAGGCATGCTTTTACCTAGTGTAACACTGCTCACCTTGCTGTGAGCTGTCTGGTCCCAGGACCAGATTCCACGTCTGAGGTGAGCAGTGTTACACTAGGTAAAAGGGACGGGAGGGGGATACTTTATCATTCAATTACTCTTGAACTACAACTCTGACAGTATTGAAATAACACTCTTCATGGCCCAAATATTATGAAGATTAATTGGAGCTGCTTTTTTGTGGAATATTATTATACCTTTAATGTAGATAACTGCAAAGTCCTTGTAGATAAACTTGAGGTGTCACTGAATAATAATAAAAAATGTATCCTCCATGAAGAGGGGAAAAAATTAAAGCAAGTGCAATCCGATTACAAAGACTTAAGGGTCTATCCATGGCTTTTGGGTCTATCTGAAAGGCATCCCTTTCTTGTACTTAGTACTATTACTAGATCTAATAAGAGTATCAGTCTAGTGATAGTGATTGACTTTCACACTCAGAGGGGACTGAGAGTGCATCAGAAGGATATTTTTCTGGGCGAGCGACTAGGAAAGGCAAATCAAAAATTACCAGGGCAAAGGAAACAGACAAAGAAAAACCAGGAGAGGAAGTGCCATCTAGTCCTCACTGATAGTGAAACTACTGTCTTGAGTAAGTGATTGAGCTATGTCCCCAAAATAAATTCCAATCGGAAATCAATCTATACAAACTACACAGATAACTTAAACTTAAAGGTTTTTTTTCTAATGGTGCCACACCAAATCCTGACAAATCTAGCAGCTTTTTCAAGAAAAAAAGTTATTTTGACCCTATTTGCAAAATGAGATTGTTTCTGAAATGAGCATAAATAAATGGAGCTTTATGCTATCAAATCTTTATCTATTGATAATAATATAATTGTATGGCAGTCTGATTGTGATAATGGACTACAGCAAATATAGGGAGAAAGGGAATAACCAACTGCCTGATCCTGGGTGTTATAGAAAGTTAGACCATGACCCCACTCATAAAATGGAAATTGGTTCCATTATCAGTCTTGGTTTTGCCAACCATTGGATCTTACTTGAAATTAAGCATTTCCTTGTTCAAGACCATCCACGTATACCAGTACTTTACTCCATACCTAAAATACATAAATTACTGGAAAATCCCCCTAGTTGGAGAATAATCTCTGCCCGCCTTTCTCTTTTCTAGTCTGTCTTGCAGTATATAGATTTCTATCTGCAATTTTACATGCGTAAACTTAACACCTATGTACGAGATTCAGTTCACTTCATTTATCAGCTACCTACTACAGTGAGCCAGAATATTTTGTTGGTAATAATGGACATATCTAATCACATTTCACAAATCCTAAAGGGAGGCTATAGACACTGTTGGATGCCTGATTAATTACATCTCTCCTTGATAAGGGACCTTATCAGTTCTACTTGACTTTGTGATTAAAATGTAAAAAAAAAATTCAGGAACATCACATTGATCTTTCACAGTGTCTATAGCCTCCCATGAGGATTTGTGAAACACACATCTTATAGAACTCAGTAAGTAAAATTAACCATAATGTGTTTATTTCATTCATAAATATCACGTTTGCTGGACTCGCTTTACAACACTCCGGATTCATGGAGCAAAGCTCTGCAGCTGTGTTCTCCGTATTCTCTATAGAGGTTACCAATGATTTGACTTTACAATGAGGACCTGACATAGATCTTATGTATATAGACACTATAAAACTTTCTTTCTCAAGCGGTAGCTATATCGGATATATTCTTTTATTTCAATGATTCAGCTTATTACCTAATTACTTTTCAGTGTAACAGAATTGATTGCTTCCTTAGAGTTACACGGGTGGTAGTATTAGGCTGTTTATCATCAGGGTTCATTCATTTATTAACATTTTCTTAACGGGTTCATTAATATATTCATATTACATTGTATTTGGTCCTCACATGGGAGGAACTTGGATACACAGGAGCTATGATATTACAGTATTGGACTTTCACATAGCATTGCACGCTAACAAATAGGTTTTTTTTTATATAAAAAATCATCTCCATACACATTTTTAGTTATCAGCTCCATGTGCCCTGCTTTGACAGTGTCAGTACAGACAGTAATATTTATTACTCAGGACATAACTGATCTTGTATTTTTTCTCTCTTTTCCATTATTTTAATTCACTGTTTCATTCTGTACATGGGTGGATTATGTCACTTTGTGCAGTAGGGGCTCTGACTACATGCTACTACAGTGGTGCGGGGGCGTTATGGGAACAAAAAGCGTTTAAACATTTTTATTTGTTTGTATTGTTATTTTGTCTTGAAAAAGGTTGAGGATTCTGTATATATATATATTATATATATATATATATATATATATATATATATGTATAAAATCAGATGTAAAGAAGGGGGCAGCACCCGTGGGACTTCCAACAGTTTGTGAAATAAAAGTTATTTTTTCTTCAAGTCCCATGGGTGTTGCCTCCTTCTTTACATTTGATTGTGTCCCCGATGGGAATGTGCACCTGGGCATTTTTCAGTTGGTGCCTTAATTCATTAGTTTACATATTGCTATATATGTGATGTAGGTATGATGTTATGTTTTTGATATTTTGGATATAGACATCTGAATTTTTCATCAGATGTAGTTCATATATCTATCTTTGATTTAGACTTTAGGACATTTAATTAATTTATAATTAGGATTTACTTATATATGATATATTTTTTATGGATGGTTGGTTACTATTGTATTTATGGGTCCTGCATGAACAGTGTCTGGTCAGACATGCAGGATATGTGAATCTGTACAATGGTTATTTGTTGCTGATCTGTATTGGTATTTGGTGGTCCACACAATTGGACATTAGGTTGATGTTGGGCCCAACTTTTTGTGTGGTATATAGCACCATTGCTTTTTATGGGATACATTCTCCTATATGCCTGACTAGAGCTGTATGTATGTTTACATTTTGATGACAGTGAATTATGTTTATATTATCTGATTTTTATTTCAAAAATATGTTTTATTATATTCTACTATACTGGTTCTGAAGCACTAGGGAATTAGCCTTTTTTTCCTTTAATCTCTTCTGGAAACATTTGTGTACACCAGGCTAAGGGAAGCAGTGGGTTGTCTTCTTTCCAAAATGGTATGACTTGTGTACCTTTTATTCTTTCCTGTAGTTGTTACAAACATTTAAGTGCAGGTATATCATATTTAAAAAAGCAAGAAAACTGAGAGACTGTGTTCCTGACACTCCCTAAGGAGGCTTCTAGCTACCTAACCTAATATGGTATGGTATTATGGTATTATATAACCAGCAATGATTTCAGTATATTTGAAGAGTGTAAATATGATTTTTTTTTTCTGCTGATTTTAGTGTTTTACAACTTAGAACCATAATAATATTTGATTGTGGGATATAGAAAAAAAACGGTTCTGGACAGTACAGTCACTGTACTGTAATTTCATTTACATAAAATGCCACGTATTTTAAACATTTTAGCATCTTTGAAGAGGGGGAAATGTAAAAAAGAAATAATTCCCTATGGCATCACCTTATGGAAATAACTGTGCACACCAGCTTAAGGGTAAGATGGCAAAAGTATCAGAATTTGATGCAGGTGAAAGTCTATTTTTTAGTATAGTATGCCATGTGTACCTTTTCATCACATCTCTAATGCAAGCAACCTATTTTTTTATTTTTTAAAGAAAACAGGTGTAATTTTGTGCTTCTAGCACACACTACGGTATGTCAACCCATACCAGCATGGTACCTTTTTCTTGGAGGAATAGCAACATTTGAAGGGTTTGGATAATGGAAACATTTTGCATACCAGATTGATGTGGTGGGTTATCTTGTTTCCAAAATGGTGTGTTTTGTCTATCTCTTCTTCATTACTGTATAGGCAAGTCATGTTTTAAATAATAATAATAATGTAGGAAAAATGAGAGCTTGTAGTTATAGTACTTTTTGTGCTTCTTGTACCCCCTATAGTATATCATCTCATGCCAGTGAGATGCTATTTTTCTCAAAGAGCAGTAGATAATAAGACAGGTAGGACATTCCATAGTTTTCAACTATTTCAGTACAAGGGGTAGAATGTAAAAAAATGCCTATTTTTTCACAGACAAGGGGTAAACAGGCAATATGGTGTGTAATTTGCACTATCATGTGCTTTTAAATGCAGTTATTTAGTAATTTTAGGGTAGTTTTACCATGTAAGCAGTGGAATGTGCATTTTAGTTCATAAAGATGACAATACAATTTTGTCCTCCTGTTAATTAGGGGTCTGTGTAGGCCATGCTTATAGGTAAAATTATACATATTTTCCATTTTTGTATTAGAGGATTCAAAACTGTTACACTGCCAATACAAATGTGTGTGTGTGTGTATACATACATATATATATATATATATATATATATATATATATATATATATATATATATTTTTTTTTTTTTTTTTATGGTAGTTGCAAAATAAGTGATTTTTAATTTTTTTTTAATTTATGACATCATAGCTTGTCACACATTACAAAAGTTCGTTCTTGTGAGGTACCATGAAAAGTCTGAATTTGTTCTGAAATCAAATACATATACACTACCCATTCAAAAGTTTAGGGTCACTTAGAAATGTCCTTGTTTTCCATCAAATGAGTTGCAAAGTGAATAGGACATACAGACAAGACATGACATGGTTAGAAAATGGGATTTTAGTCTTACCTGTTAAATCCTTTTCTCTTAGTCCATACAGGTTACTGGTAACTTTGGGTAGGTGATCAGCCTCTTTAATAGGCAGGAACAATTCAGTGACTGCTGGGTGGAGCCTACCTCCTCTCCTTAGCTTGCAGCTAGCCAATCCCCAACCAGTAAGATTTGCAGACTAACTACGTTCTGCCACAGGAGAGCCAAGCATGGTCCCTTGACAGGGTGGGAGAACAGTAACCTGTATGGACTAAGAGAAAAGGATTTAACAGGTAAGACTAAAAGAGGATTTTTGTCTTACCTGTTAAATCCTTTTCTCTTAGTCCATACAAGTTACTGGTAACTTTGGGTAGGCGATCCGCCCTTTTAATTAGGCAGGAACAATTCTAGCATTGTATGCAGGGGGTGGAGCCTACTTTCCCTCCTTGGCTGCAGCTAGCCAACCAGCTCCAGTAAGATTTGAGACACTAACTATTGACTAGATTGTAGAAGGGAAAGAAGACTCCTGTGAGCAAGGACCCCCACAGTCTGCCACAGGAGAGCCAAGCATGGTCCCTTGACAGGGTGGGAGACCAGTAACCTGTATGGACTAAGACAAAAGGATTTAACAGTTAAGACTAAAATCCTCTTTTCTCTGTCGTCCAATACAGGTTACTGGTAACTTTAGGATGTCCAACCATTGAGTTTCCCAGAGGCGGAAGTAAGGCAAGGACCAGGCGCAAGGCTCCCAAAGTCACCAGAGCAGATATGAACCATCAGATCAGAGATAGCCCTAGCAAACAAGGAAGTGTCAACGGACACTGAACAGGGATAACAACACCCCAAAACTGTTACACAGCACACTGAACTACAGCCAACAGGGCTCAAAAGTGAAGGAAGCACCAAGAACCAAAGAAGATCCTAGACAGACAAGACTGCCTCCAGGATCTTCCTCCCAAAGCTGGCATCAGCCGATGTCAGCACATCAACACTGTAGTGCTTCGAAAAGGTGTGCACAGATGACCAAGTGGCAGCCTTGCACAACTGATCAGCGGAGGCCTGATTCTTGTAAGCCCAAGAAGCCCCAATAGATCTAGCAGAATGAGCAGTGACCCGAAAGGGAACAAGCTTCTTCCTGAGCTTGTAAGCTTTACGAATAGTGGATTTGATCCAGGACGCAATACTCACTTTGGATGCAGTTCTTCCTGCCCTGGGGCCCTCATGAATGATGAACAGCATGTCAGATTGCCTGATAGACTCAGTGCGAAGTACATAAAACTTGAGATAACGCACCACATCTAACAAGTGGAGATCCATCTCCTTGTCAGAGGTAGGGTCAGGGCAGAAAGAAGGCACCATAATCTCCTGATTGATGTGGAATTCGAAATCACATTCGGAAGAAACTCCTGAGAAGTGCAAAGCACTGCCTTGACCTTGTGAAACACCAAAAAGGTGGTTTACAGGACAGAGCATGTAACTCCGCGACACGGCGAACAGACACGATCGCCAGGAAAAAAGCCATTTGCCACGTTAACAGGTGTAGAGGAATAGTAGCCAAGGACTCAAAGGGAGGGCACTGAAGAACGCCCACAACCAAGTTAAGATCCCACGGAGGAGCGGTATTCTTAAAGACAGGACGAACCTTAAGGGAGCTCAAACTGAGGCTCTTGTCCACACCGTCCTGCAAAAAGGCCAGGACCGTAGGCAGATCAAATTCCTGAGACAGATACCTGTCAGCACACCAAGATAGAAAGGTCAACCAGACACGATGGTTGGCCTTAGAAGAAACAGGTTTGCGGGCACTGAGCATAGTAGCCACCACACCAGAAGAAAACCTTTTCTTCTTCAATATTGAGGATTCAATTTCCAAGCCGTCAAAGCTAGCCAATGAACATCCTCCTTCCACAAGTAACCCTGTGGAAGAAGATCTGGGTGACAAGGGAGCCACTGACAGATCCAGAAGCTCTGGAAACCAAGCCTGTCAAGGCCAGTACGGAGCAATTAGAATGACTGGACAGAGCTCCAGTCTTAATTTCCGCAACACCCTGTGCAATATGGGGAGGGGAGGAAAGATGTAAGCCTGATCTACATTGCTGCTTAGGCTTGGTTGAGGAGTGCGGATCCTGAGGGACCATCTGGGTTGCTTGGCGCGAGTCTGCTTGAAAGGGATGAAAAGGCTGATTCCTTTTGACAGGCGCCATCTTTCTCAGGACCACTGGCAGGTGAGTACTCTTCCCTCCTTTGGCCTCGCTGATGAGATCCTTGAGCTCAGGCCCAAACAGGGAGGAGCCCTGAAAAGGCAAAGACAGGAGAGTCTTCTTGGAGGCCGTGTCAGCAGACCAGGTCTTGAGCCAAAGAGCATGTCTGGCTACCCCAGACATGGTAAATGCCCTGGCTACCATACGCACAGCGTCAAACAGGGTAGCAGAGACATAATGCTGAGCTTCAGCAATGTTAGCGAGAAGCCGCAACATGTCAGCAGTAGGGGCCTCTTGAAGGACAGCTGAATTGAGCTGCTCAGTCCAAACAGCCACAGCCCTATTCACCCATGCTGCAGCAAATGCAGGGCGGAGGGCAGTGCCAGCCGTCGCAAAAATAGCCTTGAGAGAAGTCTCAAGCTTCTTATCAGTACAGTCTTTGAGAGCAGTGGCGTCATCCACAGGCAAGGCAGTGGACTTAGAAAGCCTGGAAACAGGGGCATCCACTTTGGGGGGGTGTGGACCCACTGCGTGAGGGCCGTTTCAGAGAAAGGTAAAGCTTAGCGAACTTCCTAGACACAGATGGTTTCTTGTCTGGAAACTTCCACTCCTCAGACACCAAGTGGTCAAGGGTGGGGTTAGGTGGAAAACAAGTATAGGGCCTAACAGGCTCCAGAAACACATCAGAGGGGTCAGAAGACACCTCCTGTACCAAGGGAATGTTCAGGGTGGTCAACACAGCCCAGATCAGGCCCTCAGCCGAGGAAATGGGGTCAGCCTCAAAGGGGTCCCCAAAAAAATGAGATAAAGGAATGGCTGAACAGTCATCATCATCAGAGTCCACCAATAATTCCTCCTCGGAGGAGTCAAACACATCAGGTACATCCGGCAGTTTAGGCAGGGAAGATCTGATAGGGGCAGGAGTCTGCCATGATTGGAAGACCCCCTGTAAAGTGGATGGAAGGAGTTGCAAGGTGGGCCGGAGGTCCCTGGTACTGGCCTTAAACTCTTGCATCCATACTGGCTCTAGTGCATGGCTGAAGGCCCCTGCAGGAGATTCAGGGGCAGCAGCGCATGCTGGGCAAACATGACCTGAGTATTCTCTCTGTAACCCTGTGTGACATGAGGAGCACTGAGCAATAGGGGACACAGACACCCCAGTATCTTTAGTCTTAGGTTTAGCCTCTAGGTCTAATGGAGTACACATTCTCACAGAGTTAAACGGTCAAAGTATCAAAACACCCACAAAATAGTGTGTATGATAAATAAATGCACCCCAGAAATGCTAAATAAGACTTATCTGGTAGGCGAAGGGTTAAACTGCGGAGGAGAGAAGGAGAGTCCAAGCCCTGGTTAGGATACTCGATCTGCAAATACACAAAATGGCTGCCGCGACAGGAGCCAATTGGAAACGAGCGCGTAAAGCGGGCGCTCATAGGAAACTTAGTTTTGCTAACGGAGTACCCCAACAGTGCCCGAAGCCCCATAAATCCCCCAACATGCCCAGAACATTGACCGGATGACAGAGCAAGGGCAAACCCACAAAATGAGCCATGTCTCTGACCACGCTACGTGGAGCGGTTGCAGAGATATGTCCCAAACTGTAAAGTCCCATAGAAATAAATGGAGCAATGGCGTCTATGCGGTAAACGCGCGCCTTAAAGGTGGGGACATAAAGTTAACGAGGAGAATACCTAAACGTAAAACTGCTAAAAAGCCCACTAGAATAAAACACTGGTCCCAGTAGGGAAAGTGTCCAAAGCCCCCTCAAAACATGCTAACCAGCAACAAAAGGGTTAAGGTACTACGGAAACTTGCTCCAAATGCCTCACAGACATACAGATAAACCCAATGAGTATGTAATAGGAACTCCAAATGACACTCCTGTGTGGAGGGGAAGCATGGGACATGTGGACTTCAGCACTCAAAGTGTGCTCACCTTTTTCAGCAGGTCTTCTGATTACCATATATCAAGAAGAAGCCTCAGTGGGCAACTCCTGGGGAAAGAACTTGCAGGCAAGATTTTCCCCCCAGGGCTTAGGTCCACAAAAGCACCTGGTAAACTGAGCTATCCACATTTGGGTGATGGGAATTGTCAGTGATGGTAATCCGCCTAATGGTGGTATTCCATAGCTAACAGAAAAATAATAAAAAAGCTAAAACTACAGCAGAACTGTTCTTCTGCCTTGTGTCTTGACCAAGGAACACATCTTACTGGTTGGGGATTGGTTAGCTGCAAGCTAAGGAGAGGAGGTAGGCTCCACCCAGCAGTCACTTCTCAGAATTGTTCCTGCCTATTAAAGGGGCTGGATCGCCTACCCAAAATTAACAGTAACCTGTATGGGAACGACTGAGAAATAATAGGATTTTAGTCTTACCTGTTAAATCCTTTTCACTTAGTCCATACAGGTCACTGGTACCATGGGATGTGTAGTCCCCTTTAATAGGCAGGAACAATTATGCAAATAATCTGCAAGGGGCGGAGCCTCCCCTCTTACTTAAGCCACCTTCTGGCCAGAGCCACTCATATTGATTTGAGACCCCAAGAACTGACCTCAGGTAAGCAAAAAGAAAGACTCCTGTGAGCATGCCCTAACGGTCTCCCACTGAATGCCACAGGAGAGCCAAGACTGGTCCCTTGACAGGGTGGGAGACCAGTGACCTGTATGGACTAAGTGAAAAGGATTTAACAGGTAAGACTAAAATCCTATTTTCACTGTCGTCCAATACAGGTCACTGGTACCATGGGATGTACAAACATTGAGCTGATCCAGAGGCGGGAAGTAAGGCAAGGACCAGGCGCGAGGCCCAAGTCACTAGAACTGATAACCAGTTGAAACCCAGCCCAAACTGTAAGTGTCAACGGACACCAACCAAGGAAACAAACCTTGAACTAGCACAGCACACGGAACTAGAGCCAACAGGGCTCAACAGTAAAGAAGCACTAAGGATCACAGAGCGGAAGACCTACACAGGCAAGACTGCCTCCAGGACCTTCCTTCCAAAACTGGCATCAGCCGAAGCCAGTACATCAACTCGATAGTGCTTAGAAAATGTGTGCACAGAGGACCAAGTGGCCGCTCTGCACAGTTGATCAGCAGAAGCTTGATTCTTGTAGGCCCAAGAGGCCCCAATAGATCTGGTGGAATGGGCAGTTACCCGGAAGGGAACATGCTTATTCCTCAACTTATAGGCTTCACGGATGGTAGCCTTAATCCAAGAAGCAATGGTAACTTTGGAGGCCGGTCTCCCTGCCCTAGGCCCCTCAGGAATGACGAATAGAGCGTCAGACTTCCTGAGAGACTCGGTGCGATGAACATAAAACTTGAGGCAACGCACCACATCCAACAAATGGAGATCCCGTTCCTTGTCAGATGAAGGATTAGGGCAGAAAGAGGGAACCACAATCTCTTGATTGATGTGAAATTCGGACACAACCTTTGGTAAGAATTCCTTGGTAGTGCGAAGCACAGCCTTATCCTTGTGGAACACCAGGTAAGGAGGTTTACAAGACAGAGCTTGTAACTCTGCTACCCGGCGAACTGAAACAACAGCCAAAAGGAAGGCCATCTTCCAAGTCAAGAGACGTAATGGAATGGAAGCCAAGGATTCAAACGGTGGTCGCTGGAGAACTCCCAGCACCAAGTTGAGGTCCCACTGGGGAGCAGGACTCTTGAAGGCAGGTCGAACATGAGTCACACCTTGGAAGAAAACTTTCACATCAGGAAGGATAGCAATCCTTTCCTGGAAAAACACAGACAAGGCAGAAGTCTGAACTTTGAGGGAACTCAGACTGAGCCCCTTATCCACACCGTCCTGCAAGAATGCCAGGACAGTGGGAAGATGGAAGTCAAGAGGCAAATTCTTGTCAGAGCACCATGTCACGAAAGTTGACCATATGCGATGATAGATCTTGGAAGACACAGGCTTACGAGCACTGAGCATCGTCGATACCACAGAAGGAGAAAAGCCTTTCTTAGCTAGAATCGAGGATTCAACCGCCATGCCATCAAACGGAGAGAGTGAACATCCTCTTTCCACAGATACTCCTGGAGAAGCAGGTCCGGACGGGCAGGAAGTGGGATTGGATCCTTCACAGACATGGCCATCAATTCCGGAAACCAGGACTGGCGAGGCCAGTTTGGAGCAATCAGGAAGACAGGACAACGTTCTCTCTTCAACTTCTGAATGACTCTGATCAATAGAGGAAGAGGAGGGAAGATGTAAGCCAGGGAGAAGTCCCAAGGGATCGACAAGGCATCCACTGCTAGAGCAAGGGAGTCCCTCAGCCGGGAGCAAAACACCGGAACCTTCCTGTTGTGTCTGGCAGCCGTCAGATCCACCACAGGCATTCCCCACCGTTGAGTGAGCATGTGAAACACCTCTGGGTGCAGAGCCCATTCTCCGCTGTCGACGGTATGACGACTGAGGAAGTCTGCCATGACGTTGTCCACGCCTGGAAAATGAACCGCAGAGATGACAGGCACGTGATCTTCTGCCCAAGACAAAATATCCTTGACCTCCCACCAGGCGGAACCGCTTCTTGTGCCGCCTTGCCTGTTGATGTAAGCCACAGCCGTGGCGTTGTCTGACTCCACTCTGACTGGAAGACCGGTCAATTGAGACTCCCAGTGCCTCAGGGCCAGCCGGACAGCTCGAAGTTCCAGAACATTGATGGAGAGCATGGATTCCTTCAGACCCCATGTCCCCTGAGCACTGAAGCGACCCCAGACTGCACCCCAGCCCCGAAGGCTGGCATCCGTAGTGACTGTGGTCCAAGGAGGAACTGGAAAGGATTTCCCTTTCAGGAGATGAGAGAGATCTAACCACCAGTGCAGACTCGACTCGACATGAGGAGGAAGAGAAACAGACAGATGGTGATGATCTGGATGATTCTCGCACGTCTGGATCGCGAATCTCTGAAGATCCCTGGAGTGGGCCATGGCAAATGGTACTGCTTCGATTGTGGAAATGAACTTTCCCACTAAGGACGACAACTTCGGTACTGGAATTACGTCCATGTCCAGAATCCCAGCCACTCTGACGGCTATCTGGTGAGCCACGTCCTCTGGAAGAAACACCATGCATTGGCGAGTGTCGAACAGGAGACCCAGGAACAGAAGCCTCTGAGATGGAATCAAGTCCGACTTGTCCAGATTCAGGATCCAGCCATGACGGTTCAGGGTGTGCATGCACATCTGTAATTGCTGATGGAGAAGCTCCGCTGAGGAGGCCTTCAGTAGGAGATCGTCCATGTAGGGGGTCACTCTGATCCCATCCTGATGGAGCACCGCTATCAAGGAGCCCAACACCCTCTGGAAGACCTGAGGGGCTGAAGTCAGCCCAAAGGGGAGCGCTGCAAACTGAAAGTGTCCCCTGTGGCAGGCAATCCTGAGATACCGCCTGCTCTCTGGATGAATAGGGATGTGAAGATAAGCATCCTGAAGGTCCAGGGAGGCAAGAAACTCCCCTGGAGACATTGCTGCAATCACAGAGCGCAGGGACTCCTGGCGGAAGTGGGAAGTCACCACATAGGCATTGAGATCCAAAATGGGACGAGCTCCTCCGTCCTTTTTGGCTACCACAAACAGGTTGGAGAAATATCCTGAACCTGTGTCCCCCTGAGGAACCGCCTCCAGAACCTCTTTGTCCAAGAGATCCTGAATAGCGTCGTCTAACAGACGCCATTTTGTGGGTTCCTGAGAAGGACGAGTAAAATGGAACCGAAAAGGAGGAAGGGAAGAGAAAGGGATCCTGAATCCCTCTGACACCACCTGAAGAACCCATGGGTCCGCCACTGACTCCTCCCAAATCCGGCGAAAGATGCGGAGACGACCGCCTACAGCCGGATGCGGACCCGGGTTCGGCGAGTCATGCCGAAGCAGTCTTGGAGGTCTTGGCCTTGGGGGCAACTTTGGGCTTCCAGGACTGTTTGGGCTTGGAGGAGGAGCGCGTAGTGGGAGGACCCGTTTGGGCCGAGGAACGTGTCTCAGTCTGAAAGGAACGAAAGGACCGATTGCGTTTGGCTGGAAACTTTTTCTTAAAGACTGAGGGTAGAAGAGTACTTTTACCTCCAGTAGCCTCACTGATCATTTCTTTGAGTTCAGACCCAAAAAGCAAATTTCCCTGAAAGGGCAAAGAAAGCAAGGCTTTCTTAGAGGCTGTATCAGCAAACCAAATTTTCAGCCAAAGAGCGCGTCTGGCCACCACAGAAGAAGTGGAGGCCCTCGCCATCATGCGCACAGCATCAAAGGCAGCGTCAGCAATATAGTTCTGAGCTTCAGTGATATTAGCAAGAAGCTGCAACTGTTCAGACACAGGCGCATCCTGGCGAACCGCTTCAGTCAGTCGTTCAGTCCAGGCTGCAATAGCTCTATTAACCCATGCCACAGCAAAGGTGGGGCGCATGGCAGTGCCAATAGAAGCAAAAATAGACTTAAGAGAGAGCTCTAATTTCTTATCCGTCCAGTCCTGCAAGGCAGAGGCATCTGAGACAGCCAAAGCAGTAGATTTGGATAGTCTAGACACGGGAGCATCCACTTTGGGAGGATGAACCCATTTTGCCAACTCCGCCTCAGGAAAAGGGTAAAGCTTGGCAAACTTTTTGGAGACAGAGGAAGATCTATCTGGATTTCTCCATGCCTCAGAGACCAGACGGGCAAGAGTAGGGTTAGTTGGAAAACAAACAACTGGTTTAGATGGCTTTTTCTGAAAAACATCAGTAGGATCATAAGTGGATTCCTGAGTCAGAGGAAGGTTGAGCGTATTTAGAACCACTCTGATCAGACCCTCAGCCGAAACTTCAGGGTCACACTCATAGGGGTCCCCAATGGACCTGTTAGATTCAATAACAGTACGTTCCTCAGCATCAGAATCCTGTAAAAGTTCTTCTTCAGAAGAATCAGTGATATCAGGAGCTCCCTGTGGCTTAGGCAGGGAGGTCCTGATAGTAGAGGGGGTCTGCCAAACCTGGAGAGCCCCCTGTACCTGAGAGGGAAAGAGTTGAAGCGTGGATCTGAGATCCCTAGTGGCAGCTTTGAACTCCCTCACCCAAGATGGCTCAATAGCATGGCTGGAAGGCCCAGGGTTGCTATTTTGACAAGTACAAACAGGGCATAGATCCCCCACATTATCGCTATCCAGCCCAATGTGGCAAGAGGAGCAAAACGCCATGGGGGTAGCGGACCCCCCATCCTCCTTAGTCTTGGGTCTAGCCCCCAGCTCCAGTGAAGTAGACATGCTCACAGCGTCAATATACCCCACCAAGAACACTATCACCCAGAAAGGTGTTAAAGATTAAAGTTTCACCCCAGAAAAATGTCTAAAAACGGACTTATCTGGCCAGCGAAGGGTTAATCTGTTGAGGAGAGAGAAGGCTCGGTCCCTGCGTAGTGTACTCGCATAGGAAAAGTGCAATAAAATGGCTGCCGTCATGGCTGCCAATCAAAAACGGGCGCGAAGCAAGCGCTCATGGGAAATGTAGTCTTTCCCAATACAAGTACCTAAACAGTGCCCGAAGCCCCCCTGAACCCCCAATATTAATAAAACACCAACCGGATGATAGAGCAGGAGCCTAGCATTAAAATGAGCCCTCTCTGAAGTTGCTGTGACAAGCGGTTTCAGAGATATGTCCCACACTGTGATTTCCCATAGAGAGTAAAGGAGCCATGCGTTTGAGCGGGAACGCTGCGCTTAAAGGCGCAGTACACAATTTTTAATAAAGTTCAGTAAAACATTAAAAAGTGCCCAAACAAGCATGAAACACATGAGAATCATAAATAAATGAATACCCAATGCTCCAAAACTCAGAGAATAACACAGAAATTGCATAAACTTTTTAGAGATAATGCAATAAAAACACCCTATGAGTGCTGGAGTGAATTACAAACTCCCAAATACAAGCCCGGCAAAGGGACACTGTGGGGACAAGTGGACCTTCAGCACTCAATGGGTGACTCACCTTTCTCGCTGACTTCTGTCTTCAGGTGACCATGATAGGTAGGGAAAGAACCAGAGGTAAATTCCCCAACAGGGGAGCTGCTTAACACAAGCTGTCCCCTCTTCAGGTATAGGTCCACAGAAATCCCTGGAAGCTGCACTAGCCACTTCGGGTGAGGGCATTCACAGCCATGGTCACCCTCCTAATGGTGGTATTCCATATTTGAAGAAAAAATAATAAAACTCTAAGAAGCATAGCTGTTCTCTGCCTGGTGTGCAAGCACACCAGGAACAAATCAATATGAGTGGCTCTGGCCAGAAGGTGGCTTAAGTAAGAGGGGAGGCTCCGCCCCTTGCAGATTATTTGCATAATTGTTCCTGCCTATTAAAGGGGACTACACATCCCATGGTACCAGTGACCTGTATTGGACGACAGTGAAAATTATTTTTAATTTAAATAATAATTGTGTTCTTTAAACTTTGCTTTAGTCGAAGAATCCTCCATTTGCAGCAATTACAGCCTTGCAGACCTTTGGCATTCTAGTTGTCAATTTCTTGAGGTAATGTGAAGAGAGTTCACCCTATTCTTCCTGAAGCACCTCCCACAATTTGGATTGGCTTGATGGGCACTTCTTACACACCATACAGTAAAGCTGCTCCAATAACTGAAACAAGGACATTTCTAAGTGACCCCACAGATTCCAGGTGAAATGATCTATATAGATATAAATCGCTAGCCTGCGAAGATCCCTGTGTGCGTAACCTCACATGCGCAGTAGAGACTGCCGGAATGATACAGTCATACGCAGTAGAGACTGGCCGAAAGCAATGATCCGGAGCGGGGAGCTCCGAACAGCTCACCTCCTGTCTGTGCTCCAGGCTCTGGGGCAGCAGCCGAGGCAGCTGGAAGGCACTTTAGCCCGTGTACATGGGCTTTCATACTAGTACCTAAATAGATAGATAGCCAGCAGGGTACAAAAATTTTCACTTGCCTCTGGCAATGATAGGGTTAAAAATTGGTTTCCTCACAGAACCCACAGATATGTGAAGCTGATAAGCAGAGAATTACTCCAGCTTTTGGATGCCTAATACCATACTTCTTGAAGCACACACACACACACTACACAGCTTCCTTTTACTATCTGAAGCTGTAGTGGAACTGCTCTGTAACCTCAGTCCGTCACTCTGCCTCTGCTCCCCTCCCTCTATCCAGCCTCCTCCGATGACAGAGGCTTTCTGTCTGTAAGCTCTCATTGGCTAGATATTGATCTCTGCCAATGAGATCGCTCCAGCTTACAGACAGACAGCCTCTGTCATCGGAGGAGTCTGCATAGTGGGAGGGGAGCAGAGGAAGAGTGACAAACTGTAGTTACAGAGCAGGTAACCTCAGTCTATGTGGAAGTAGGTGCAGGGCAGCGTTTATAACTTCAATTTATACCAAATAACGCTTAAAAAATAAAATTAAGATGCTTTTAGCCATATTCGATGTATAACCTAACTATTTAGGTTAACTTATATAGAGATGATACAATCCCTGTAAGTGTGGTGATATATCGAGTTTCTCATGACTGTGTGTCATTACATGAGGTAGGATGAAGAAAGTTGGCAATGATTGTTCGTAATTTTTTCTTTTTTTTTCTTTAAGTATACTAAAAATATTTTAAGAAATTTGCGATTCAGCAGTAAATACTGTGACGTGATTAAGGTGTAATAGATAAAGATCACAGTGCAAGCGGAATTCCAGTTGCAGACTGATTTATCACTTCGGTAATCTCTCCATGTGGCCAGCAGTTTGATAAATTTCCCTGAAAGATCTTCCCTTCCCCACCCCATTGCAGTTGGTTTGTTCCAGTATTGTTCTAATTATTTTTAGTTCATCAGCCTCACTGACTATGTGCTAAGATGAAATGGGCAAAACGGGGATAAACCAGCTGCACCATTATAGACACATAAAAATTCTCCAAATTGCCATTTATTTGAATTGGGCTTTTAATGAAAGCAATACATGGGACAACTTCCTAATTACACTGATGAGGTTAAAAAAGCCCCATTTAACCCTTTGAGTCCCAGAGGAGTATGCAACGCATTGCAAAGCAATGCATTTAGGACCCCTCTGGCACTCAAAGGGTTAAAATGAACAGACATGTTTTAGATTGTGCCCTGTAGTTTAGTTAGTTTGGCCAATAATTGTTCCAGATCTTCTTAGAACATAAGCATCAATATGCTCTTTTTGAAGTATTAACCCATTGAGAGCCAGAGGGGCTCTGGCACAGCACTCAAAGGGTTAAACACCATTGCCCAACTCTTCATAAAACAAGCTGATTCATATCAATCCTTAATGTTGATTCAACATTTCCGTCTCATTTCCCCTCCTGACATCCAAGACATTACTTGAAAACAAATCCCTATATAAGGCAAATAATTAGTGATTACTGTATGGTATATAGCAGAGCATGTCTGTTTCTTGCTAATCCAACCACAATAAATACATCTTATCTATTTGCTACTTTATCAGTGTTTTATATGAACATCATCAACTCTGCCGCACACAGTGTAGGTCCCCTTGCATTATGAATAACTGAACACTAAGGTATTTCAGCAAAATACTCTTAAATAAAAGATTAACAAACTGTGCAAGATAACAACAATGGAGAAGAGCCAAGTGCAAACATTTACATAATAGAGTTTGATGATTTACACTAACATATTATACCATATAAAGTAATGTATATGACACAATTGTAAAGCACAGAATAATATTGAGAATTATGACAGATGGCTTCAATGCAGATAGGTTGTTGAACCAGAGAACTGACTGCCATATGGAGTCAGGATGTAATTTTTTACCCATTTGGGGCTTAATTGGAAATGGCTTCAATGTTTGTTTTTTTTTGCCTTCCTCTGGATCAACAGGGGTGATATGGCATGGACTGGACTTCTCGGACGCATTTGTTTTTTTTACCCTCATCCACTATGTTACTATGAGTCACATTTTTGAATAAACTCTCTTCTCAAAAATACATTGCACAGTTTTCCTTGGAAATTCCACTTTGAAATTAACTGCTTTGAAAGGATGCTCACATCTCACCAGACCCCTCTCCTTCTCCAGAACTATTATATAATATTAAAGACAGTGAATTTTTCTTTAATAGTATGTATATTCTAACTCTGAACACATAATAGTTTTAAACTACCTTAGTTTTCATTGGTGGGTTTGGCCGTATCAGCAGCAATTAGAAGGAGCATAAAACCACATTGGTAATCAGTGTGCAAATAGCAGAGACATAATACTTATGTCCAGTATCAATGCTCTAAGTTAACAAAGATGTGAGAAAAAAACAATACATAATATACTGCTGCTCTATAAAAACAATTTGTGCATAGCCATATGCGGTATTGCATAGTCATAGCAATATTATATAGCTATGGCAAAACTGTAATTTCGTTCTGCTGCAATGGCAGGACCTCATACTTTCCCCGTTTCCTACACTAAAGTTCAGCATTGGTGTGGCCCTGGAGTCTCACTCTTGGCACGGCACTTCTGGGCCTTCATCTCCAGCTGTCCTCAGATGCTGAATGGGTGGGACCCCTCTTCCCCTCATAGTCAAATGGTTTGGATTACACCAACACATTTTGGTTGTTACCACCTACAGGTGAGGTAGGCCCCAGCCTAGGGCGCATATCTACAGGGGGCACAGACAGAGGGGGATTGGCTCAGGGTTGGTCCTCAAGCTGTGGAATGGCGGTGGTGGGGCATCCAAAAGGCCCCATACGAGCTGATTTGTTCCTGTTACAATAATTTTCTGTAGTGAGTGGATAACCGAAGGCTCCGTTTCCGTGATGACCTCCCTTTGAGATTGTACAAAAGATACATCAGTGTTGTAAGCAGAACTGCTCCAATCCACAATCTCAAAGGGAGATCATCGAGGCAGCAGTGCCCTCCGGTTACTCGCTCACTACAAAAAATAAGAGGTAAGGGGTGTGAAATCAGATAGCACATGTGAGATCAATTGCATTTTTAAAAATGGTTTTGTGACTGCCAAGGGAAGTGGAACCAGATTTGGGGTAAGACAGTGCACGGGTGGGATCTGTGACTACGGGGGGGGGGGGGGAATCTGTGACTACCAGGGGGCAGTGAATGCAGGCTATGAGGTTCAGTGTAGCCAGGCTAGGAGGGTCAGTGTTTGGGGATTTGTGACTACCTTTGGTCTGAGGAACAAAGCTGGAGGGTCAGTGTATGTGAAGTACTGTGACTGCCACTAGGAAAAGTATAAAAATAACTGAAATGATGCTCATTAATGATACCACAGTTCACAATTGAAATGGAGCTACACTAGTGAAAGCACAGAGCTCACAACTGAATCAAAGCTACACTGGGGATACCGCTGTGCTTAAAATTGAAATGCACCTACAATAATGATCCCACTGAGCTTACAACTGAAATGGAACTACACTGTTAGTATAGTTTCATTTCAATTGTAACCCCTTTACTAGAACAAGTAATTGTATGTTTGGTGTATTACTGGTGTCATACTCTTTCAGTTGTAAACTTTGTGATATAACTGGTGTAGCTCAATTTCAGTTGAAAACCCTGTGGTATCACTAGTGCACTCCAATATCAATTGTAAGATCTATGGTATCAGTAGTGTAGGTCAATATCAATTTTAAGCTCTATGGTATCAGTAGTGTAGGTCAATATCAATTGTAAGCTCTCTGGTATTACTACCAACTGTAAGCTGGTTATCACTAGTGGCACCTTTTGAATTGTAAGCTCTGTGCTATCACTATTGTATTTCATTTCAATTGTAATCTTTGTATCACTACCATAGCTCCATTTCAGTTGTAAGCTGTTACTTCATAGCATTAATACCAAGTATAAAATTAACAAACATTGGTGGTCTGGGGCCGTGTGCTGGAATGATACAATAAGTGGGCCACTTGACTGTATTTGCCCACCAGGCCAAAAGTTACCAGTCCCATTCAGCTAGAAAGCCTCCTCCTGCTGCATAAAGGGGTGGGACACATGGGGCGGAGTCAAGGTGTGGCAAAATGAGGTTTTGCCTAGGGTAACATAATTCCTTGCAGCAGCCCTGGTTGTTACTCAGGCTTCATCAGGGTCGCAGTAAGATCATACTGCACTATGGGATTGGGAGATGGGGGGAAGTCACCAGTGTGAGCTACACACATTGAGAGACACTATACAGCATATTCAGGGCATCATGAAAAGCAGCAGTGCATAAATGGAAGAAGGTTGATCCAGGAAATTTATCACAGGAGTAAGGATCTTGCCACAACTATACTTTGGTGAGGTGGAATAGAAGAGAGAAGCTTAGCTGGCCTGTACTTGGTGCACAACTTGAAACACCTTCAACAGCAGCTGAGCATAGTGAGTGGCCAATTAGAGTACTGCTTCCCCAGCTTGTGGTTGGAATCCTCTGGATTCTGCTCTTCCCTAGTGCACCATTTTGGAAAGGCTCCAAGGGAAGGGGTGGGGGGAGCTGGGCTTTGTTTGCATACCTGGGAACTCTTTAGATCTGCCCTAGAGACTCTGTTTAGGGTCTGTGCGCACAGAAGATGTTTCTCTGCTTGGGGACTACCTGCCTTTTATCATTTATCACCACACTCACCTCATTTAA
The DNA here is from genome assembly GCA_037306005.1 of Rhinophrynus dorsalis. Lineage (NCBI taxonomy): Eukaryota > Metazoa > Chordata > Amphibia > Anura > Rhinophrynidae > Rhinophrynus > Rhinophrynus dorsalis. The sequence goes on along the minus strand of CM074719.1, from coordinate 565,818,355 downwards.
GCCACATCCACATTATGATTTGGATTGTGTAATTGTACAATCGGAACATGACAATTTTTGTAGAATCCATAAAGACACAGTAGTAATTCACAGGCAGCAAATTAGGAGGGCTGTGTGGGTGCAGAATGATTAACCCTTTCAAGACCAGAGGTTGTGCAACAGGTTTCACACTCTTCTGTTGCTCATCAGGTGACCAACCTGCTGCCTTCCAGCTGTTCATTGACTGCAACTCCCATCATCCTCAGAAGCCAAACGACTGTCTGATAATGATGGAGGGTCACAAGTTGCATAACTTTTCATTGTCTCCCAAACACTCTTCATGTCTCTTTTATACCTCTTCCCTATCTCTCTCCCCCACATATACCACCTCTCACCTCAATAGCTATATCCCCCCAAATTCTCCTTGACAATTTCCATTTTTCTCCCCACCTTCTGAGAATTATGATAATTTTACTCCATCAATAGCTTGAGGATCACAGATTTTACATACCATATATTTACCCTAACCCCATTCCATGTTCCTCCACATCACTCTCTCACCCTCCATGTCTCTTTTCATTCTGTTCTCCATGTCCCCCTAGTGTGTGTGTCTCTCTATCTTATCTTACTCTCCATGTCATAGTGCCAGTGTGTGTATCTCCCACAGGTGATGCTATATCTTTCTAGCTTGATGAATAAGACCCATTGGATGTTTTCATGATAGGCCCACTTGAGCACTGGTTGGTAAATTAATGTGGAAGGACCACTGACTGGTCCATCTGTACTCAATCAGAGATATGCTGAAAACATGCACAACTGATAGCTCTTGAGAACTGGGTTGGATAGCCCTAGGATAGGTGTTAGATTGTTTCTTATATTTTTGTTATCATTTTTATTTAGTCTATCCCAAACTGTACATGCATGTGTTTTCAATTGTTGGATATAGTTCTCTGTACTGTGTTATTCTAGTAATTCTAATAGATTACTCATATGCTAATGCACATATAATGATACAAAAAATAGGTAAGTAAATAATTTAGCTGAAATGTTTTAAATTACCAGATATTTTGGGCTAAACAGTTGGAAAACATTGTGAACTACTTAATTATATGTCCATCTTTTTAAGCATTGAGAGGTAATGAATTGCAAGATAATGATGTCAAGATAATGAACTGCTAAAGTATATTAAGCTTATTGGATCAGTTAGGGCTGTGTTTCAAAATGTGTACAACACTCAGGGAAATATACTAATAATAACAAATTGAAGTTACTATTAAATGTATAATTGGGCTGTATTCCATTGCAGGTGATACCTACTGAAGTCCATGGGGACATTTGGGGAAACAGAGATAACATTTACTTTTTCGCCATCCTCTGGATCAAAAAGGTCATATGGTCAAGGTTGAATGTGATGGATGCATGCCCTTTTTCAACCTCATTAAGTATGTTATTGCCAGTGAAATCCTGGTCCCTGTATATTTTATTTACATTGAATTATATTATGCGTATTTGCCAATTTCTAACAAGCCACAGGAGTATATTTACTAAGTAGGAGAGAAAGCAACATATTATATGCAGTGATTGAATGTATTTCCATGTATCATGTAAATAAATACAATAAATAAATAGCTTAGCGCTCACAAATTAAACACTGGGAAGCCACATGCATGTATCACATGTAGGGAGTTCAAAAATCTAAATCCTAGTATACAGATAAAAATGAAGACAAATGAGGATCTTAACCCCTTAAGGACCAGCGGTCCAGGGAAGTTACCTTCCCTTAAGGACTGCTTTGATCCTTGCCGATGCGCGGTACACATGACCTGTAACGTGTACTGGCACGCCGCTTTGAGGCCTAAGAGAGACAATTTTAGGTCCCATTTTTACTTACAGTGCTCCCGGTACTAAATAGTATGTGACGTGCTATGACCGTCACCAGTCCTTAAGTGTATAAGGACCGTGACAGTCAAAGCACGTCATCTGGTCCTTAATGGCAAATAATATTAATTAATCACTTCTATTACAGTTAGAAATAGACTCTTGGAAATTGTAACCCCTTCCAGTTTAAATCCCACCACCACCTAAAAAAACAATGGCGGGGAGATGTATTAAGTTCGATAAGGGCTCCAGATGCTCAAGATTGCGATGTTATGTTGGATCTGTGTTGAAGGAACATTACCAATATGCACTTAAAACATAAAAAAAAGGTTAGTTTCCATGTGGAAATGCAGGTTAATGAGCCATTGTCATATTCATGTAAATGTGTTTATATGTTAACTAGTGTAAAAGCCCGTGTACCCGAGCCAAAGTCCGGGTAATGTGTTGCAATGTGTTGTATACCCCTCTGGCACTCAAAGGGTTAAGCGGCCACTACTTCACTGTTCCAGGTGATGCAGTCTTGCGTCACCTCACTCATGCGATGCAATCATGCTCAGCAGACACTGCCCGAACCCAGGTAGTCTCTGCTGTGCATGACTGCATCTTGATAAACATCCTAGCAAATTATTATATAGGATGTGGTTGTTCGCCACATGCAGTAAACTCCTATAGTTGCCTCTGCTGTTGAAATTTACAGTCCCAACATCTTCTACCTGAGGCTGGTGATGTTGAGATCTCCCTGTAGTGCTCTGTGGAGTTTACTGTCTCTGTTGTCCCTCCCTTAACCTTAGAGGGTGAAAGATTCAGAAATAATGTGATACTTTACAGAAAGAGTAATAGATTCTTGATCAACCTCCCGGCGGAAGTGGTAGGGGTAAAAAAAAGTAAAGGAATTCAAAAATGCCTGTGACAGACATACGTCTGTTCTGAGAATGATGTAAGATTTTGCACTTTATCTGGAAAATGGGCAGACTAGGGGCTGGATTCTATTGCAGGTGCTAATTTTATCACTGCTTTTATCTCCAGTTTTCCCCATAGACTTCAATAGGAAAATGTTTGATAAAATGTGTGTTAACATTTAGCACCTGCAATAGAATGTAGCCCAAGATGTGTCAATCTGCTGTCAAAATCTGTATTTTTTTTACATGTTTCTAATATTCTCTAATTCTATATTTGTATGTTGTTTGCACTTTGTGGTATGCATCAAAGCAGAGGTTCTCAACCATTGACACTTCTTTTTTCTATGAAGATTTTGGCAAAAATGTGAATGTGAAAGGGTTAATAATGCTCTTGATGTATGACACAAAATGTTAGGGGTACTCTCTAAGAAAAAAAATGTTAAGCACTGTTGAATTAACCCTTTGAGTGCCAGCGGGGTACACAGCACATAAATGCAATCCATGAGACTTTAACCTTTTGAGCACCACAATCTTCACAATGTATTGCTTACCCTTCTGGCATTCAGATGCTAGAAAGGACCTAATATCTAATCAGCCTCATGCCTAAGAAGTACATTTACCCCTTTTCCTTGGTAACATCTACTCAACCCTCTGGTTCATAAATACTGACAAACAATGCACAGAGGAAGGGAACACCCAGAAATACATTTAGACCGCCCACTGGGGAATTATTGATGAAAGAGGCTTGGTAAGTTGAGACAGGCAGGCATTTGACTATGAAATCAGTATTTGTACACCTCTATTATCCATATTCAGAATACACTGTTATTTTTAAACAGACATTATTGCCTAAAAATGAATAGGGTTCATACCTTTTTAAATATCAAGCACCCTCAGCCAACATTTGTAACAACCATTATTTAGGTGCATAAACCCCCTAAAAATATATTATAAATGTGTTTCTTCTATTCATTTGGAAGCAACTGGGCATTGCCATTTGACTTATTTGTTTACTCAGGGTGTAAGTAGTGTAACCAGTGGATGTACTGAGATGGAGCCCTAAGCTCCATATCAGAACATCCAAAGTATGAAAAAAATTGGCAAATGTTAGTAGAATTAACCCTATGAGTTCCAGTAGGGTATGCATACGCAGGGTTAACCGACTAAGTTAAAAAAACATCACCTGAAAAGAAACAATTACCTGTAATCTGATGTCCAATGGGTTTTCAGCACCTGGTCACCTACTGTCCAGTCTTCTTCTTACTTCCTTCTTACCCTTTCACTTCCTCTTCTGTCTTCTTCCTTATTCTCTTCTGTTTTCTTCTCTTCTTCGTTTGAGCAAATATGTACCTGAAAAGAACAACGAAGTAAACATGAAATATGCTCCATTAACATAAGATGCAAATATGTGAAGTGGTTAACCCTTCGACTGCCTGAGGGTTACACAATGCATTGCAGACCAATGCGTTGCGTACGTCTCTGGCACCCAAAGTGTTAAATTAATGGATCTAGTCCTAGTCACAAAAAAATCAACATTCCCCCAAATGAAATAAAATGTTTAAAAAGCCAGTCCGCTTCAAATTATTTTCGTGTCAAATAAAAAAATGTAGGGTTATGCACACTCTCTGCACACCTTCCTGAGACTGCTCGAGAGGGCTCCAGTTTGAATTCGGAGCGCTTCTATCACAGTGTACCTTAGAGGCCTAGTTATCCTGTGCTTCGTTCCTCTGTGGTGTGTCGGACAGCATAGTTGTGGCCACATCCGCATTGCTGACATAATGAAACAGGCACTGGCTAAGACGCCTGTTCATGGGCCTATTCTGTGTGGCCCTTTATAAACTTCCCTGGGCCTGGGAGTCATTGCCCTTACGTGGTGTTTCTGATATTGTCTCTTATGCTCCATTGTGACCTGTGCTCTCCTGAGAATCCGCTCCGTGTAGCTTGTCTGACTACTCACATCGGTTCGGACCTGTGGCTCTGGCTGACTTACTCACTCCGTGTAGTCCCCAGTTTGTCTAACCTCTGGCTTTTGCTGCCTATCGCTCCGTCTAGTCCCTGGCTTGTCTGACCTGTGGCTCTGGCTCTATACTCTGCGAACTTGCCTGACCATCAGTCTCAGTGTTTCATGGTTCAGGTCTGCTCTTGTTCCCTGTTGCTTCTGGTCGCGTGATCCAGGGTGTAGACGTGTGCCTCAGTTACCTTTCCCTCTGGTGTTTCACCAGCACCATGGTCCTAGTCTCCGGTATCTCGCAGTAGTGCATCATTCTGTGTTCTACGGTTGTGTGGGCTTTACTATTATTGCTGGTGGATTTATATTTTATATTCGTGTCTGTCCTTCTTTGCCTGAAAACCGTGACAGCCAGCTCTGTATCAGCCGTGGGTCGTTCGGGCACACTGTACTGCACATGACTGCAACGTGGGCAGTCTCTACTGCGCATGACTGCAGTGCGTGCAGTCTCTAATGCACATGATGGCTTCTGACAAACATCCTAGTGAACTATTATATAGGATGGTGCATTGCAATACTTAAATAGTCTGCCAGCTCTGCAGCTGTCGCCGGCAGTGGCGGCAGAAAGTCAGACTAAACCCAGTCTGTGGGAAACGAGCCAGCCTCTGTTCAAAATGGTTTCCAGCCTATCATTGGCTGGGATGTGGGCTTACGTATCTCCCAGTCAATCATCTCATAGCAGGTTTTGTCATCACCCCCAGCAAATGATAGGTTGGAAACCATTTTGAACAGACACTAGCCATATAAAAGCTAGTCTCTGTTCAAATTTCTCACAGACTGGCTTAGGTAACAAGGGGGGGGGGGGAGTTTAGTGGTACTTTTTGTTGCCACTGCCGGTGACAGCTGCAGAGCCGGAAGACTATTTAGGTATTGCAATGCACCATATAGGGTATATTTGGCAGAAAACTATATTTTTCAATTTGGCAAGAAAATGTAAAGCAAAATGGATTTTTAAACATTTTATTCAATTTGGGGGAATGATTTTTTAAGGACTAGATTCATTATTTTAACCCTTTGAGTGCCAGAGGTATGCAACACATTGCTCTGCAATGCATTGTATACCCCTCGGACATTCAAAGGGTTAACCACTGCACATATTTACAGCTTATGTTTGTGGAGCATATTTCATGTTTACATTTTGGTAAAAGGGTGGTTAAACTCCTTGTACAGGAGGATGGGCCAACACTACAGGTGTACCAGTGTAACATGGATTTACTCAACACCAATCTGTCCACGTTGAGGTATAATGGTGTATTAGGAGGTACCATCCATTGCAACAAGAACAATGTAATTTTCAGGAATCCTTAAAACATTCAGCAATAGAATCAATGATTGAGAGTCTTTTACATATCCAGTAAGGGCTTGTAATAAATAATCCAACCACACACATAGTGGATGAATCTCCCTCTGCCTGAGACAATCGGTCATCCATGGGGATGAATCATGTATGTTTTTTGGCAAGCAATATAACATTGGACATTAAGGAATATGTTGAGGGAGAAATTCACCTGGCTCCATATATCCCACTTGTACACCCAAAAATAAAAACATCTTGTAACTGCTTCACAGGATCAATGTTTATCTGCATGTGTATGGTGCTATCTGTTAACTGAGAATAAACTTCACTTTTCTATTCATCATGTTTTTGTTAACTACCCCCTGCCTTTATTGGCAGGATGAATAACAATGGTATGATCTTTGAACAAACTGTCTAGGGCTTTATGTTCCCATCTTGAGATGTCAGGTTGTGTGTTGCTCACTTTCATAGTAAATTTATTTTTATTTATTTATTTATTTAGAAAATGCTTTACCAGGAAGAATACATTGAGATTTCTCTCGTTTTCAAGTATGTCCTGGACAGTTTTCAGTAGAGGGTTGCTTATTTATACAAATTGAGAAACACTATATATTTCATGTTATTAAATATACATACAAATATTCATATTGAAATTTTAGAATTATAAACAGTTACACTCTGTTTTTAGATATAGAGAAGCATTTACTTTTAAGGATTTTAGACTGGGAGCAGATCTGGTTATTTCAGGCAGATAGTTCCAGGCCATTGGCGCTCTGTAGGAGAAGGCGGCTCTTCCTGCTTCTTTCTTGTATTGTGGTATACGTAGCGAGTTGTTTGCGGTGGAGCGGAGGTTATACTTAGTATGTAGAGCAGGAGTGAGCATACTGCTCAGGTAGTCTGGTAGTTTTCCAGAGAAGTGGTTGTGTACTAAGCAAGAAAGGTGAAGGGCACGTCTAGATTTGAGTGTTAACCAATTTAGTTCTTTTAACATATCACAGCGATGAGTAGTGTAATTACATTGAAGGCTAAAGCGGCATATTGAATTATACAGGGTGTCAAGTTTACTAAGATGGATTTCTGGCGCTGGAGCATAAACTACATCACCATAGTCTATGACAGGCAGCAACATCTGTTGCACAATACGTTTTCTGACCAAGGGACTTAAACATGATTTGTGTCTAAAAAGAGCACCGATTTTGGGATAAAGCTTGGAACTTAACTTGTCAATATGATGTCCAAAAGTGAGGCTGGGGTCAAGCCACATACCAAGATATTTGTAGGAGTCCACTGGGGCCAAATTACGATTTGACTCCGTTACAATGGATATGTGGGTATTGCCGAGATTACGCAGTTTGTGTTTTGTGCCAAATATCATTGTGACAGTTTTGTCTGTGTTTAAGAACAGTTTGTTCCTTGCTATCCATCTTTCAACCTCGCAGAAATCATGTTGTAATATGGCCTCAAGGTGTGATATGTTTGAGTTTTTAGTATAGAGAATGGTGTCGTCTGCATACATGTGTACTGAAGATGATTTGCAAACCTTGGGAAGATCATTTATAAAAAGAGAAAACAGAAGCGGGCCAAGAATGGAGCCTTGAGGAACTCCGCTTGTTACTTTGAGAGGAAGGGAGTCATTGCCAGCAACTGACACATACTGCATTCTGTCTGATAAATAGGATCGGAACCAGTTTAGAGAATTATTACCCAGCCCTGATCTTTGGAGTTTATTTATAAGAATATTATGGTCTACTGTGTCAAAGGCCTTGGCAAAATCTAGGAAAATGGCTCCTGTGAGGTCACCATTTTCCATGCCCGTCTGGATATCGTTTGTTACTTTTAGGAGGGCCGTGACTGTTGAGTGATTTGGTCGAAAGCCTGATTGAAGAGGGGTGAAAAAACTAGTCTGTTGGTAATATTTATTTAGTTGCACATGTACACATTTCTCTAGGATTTTGGATAAAGTGGGGAGTAGGGATATTGGTCTGTAGTTTGATACTACACTTTTATCCCCACTTTTGTGGATAGGCACAACTCTAGCCACCTTCCAGGATTTGGGCATGTACCCTGTTGCCAAAGAGGTATTAATTAAAGAAGCAATCGGTTTGGCCATTACCATAGCACTGAGCTTTAATAGCATTGTTGGTAGTTTGTCAGGGCTAGATTGGCATTTCATTTTTGGATTGAGGAGGTGATCATATATTTCGCTTTCATTTACTGGCATGAAATTGAATTCATATTCAGAACTGGGCCAGGCAACAGGTGCCAGTGAATGTTCTGTAGATGGCTGAACTTCTGAATTTACAGACTTCATCATTAACCACTCAGCAAAAAGAAGTAATGAAGACATTTGATGATTGAAGTTCGAATAAAGGCTTGTGCTTCAAGCGATGTGATGGTCCATATATCACTATATTCTTTCAATTAAAACTGATGTTGAAATTTAACCATGTCAGTTTCGCCAACTAAAAGGTTTGAACTCATTGTGGAGATAAAATTCTAGCCGCTTGTGAAGATTTCCTCCTCATGAACAGTCAGAGATTGTTGAAATAAATTACAGGGCTTATTGTATTTCAGTGATTGTAAGAGGAGGTTTCCCTTTTTAAAACACCCAACCTGCCTTTTTGGCTGCACCTAACATGCAATCACCTCCGGTCTATTTTCTATATATTTGAGTAAATGGTCATTTTATATTAGTCTTGATAAAGCTACATGGGAGAGACGAAACATTAACTTTGTCCATTTCTTATTGATTAAATATTCTTGATGTTTCTTAACATCTTCGCGTCCTGTGACGTACCCGGACCGTCACGCTGGTCCGGCACTTAAGGACCAGTGACGATCCTGGTACGTCATGTACTATTACTCACCGCGCTCCTGCAGGAGCGCGGTGAGTAATACCGTGGACTGAAATTGATCGATCCAAGACCGGAGCGATCTCTTTCAGTCCTGCTTTCGATGTGCCGCCCCACGTGATCAGTCATGTGGGACGGCATGTCGAACGCGTCTATCTGGTCCTTAAAGGACCAGACACCACGGGAACGTCGGACCCTAAGGGGTTAAATCCTGTGAGTGCACCCATCCTTTTATCTATTTAGCATCTATCTATCTATCTATCTATCTGTGTTGTTTAACCCCTTAACTACTGTTGATGTGTCACGACCATCGCCATTTTTTTCCCTGAAGGACTGGTGACGGTCCTGTCACGTCACATATTTTGTGCTTAGAGGTGCTCCTGCAGGAGAGCTGCAAGAACTAACAGGGTCTGAAATTGACCGCTTCAAGAGCAGAGCTGTCTCTTTCATACCTCACTTCTGTGAGCCAGTACACGTCATCAGTCATGTGTGTTTGCGTGCAGACAACTATCAATGCGGTCCTTAACCCTTTGAGTGCCAGAGGGGTACAGAATGTATTGCAAAGCAATGCATTCCTTACCCCTCTGGCACTCAAAGGGTTAAGGGAAGCTAACTTCCCAGACCGCTGGTTGTTATGGGGTTAAAGATATTGAAATATGTAGGTACTGGTGAAAAGCCAGTTTACACGGGCCACAGTGCCACCACTGCAGTCATGTGCAGTACAGACTGCCCGCTCCATGGCTGATATGGAGCGGGGCGCTACGAATTCAGCAGAGTCCTCTCTGCGCACCTTCCTGGGACCAAGGGTCCCAGGAAGGTGCGCAGAGAGGACTCCGGTCTGAATTCAGAGCTCCATGCTCCATATCAGCCACGGTCCGGGCAGTCTGTACTGCACATGATTGCAACGTGCACAGCCATCTCTACTGCGCATCACGTTTTCTGACAAACATCCTTAGCGAATTATTATATGGGATGATTGTTCTATTTTTTATATCAAGCAAACACAGTAATAATAAAGATTTTAGCCCATTTGATGCATGAGACATTTCCGACATTTTGGAGTACAACTCTACTAATATCTCTAGCATTCAATGAGATAAAAAAGCGATAGAAAATATTGCAAATCAGTCTCTGCATGTAACAAATGCTGTCTGAGACTCCTGTTTTCAGACAAACCAAACAGACATTTTAACCCACCGCACACCACTCAAAGTACTGTAGACATCTAGCACACGAGCGGATAAAATTGTTAATCTGACAAATGTATCATTCGCTTATGGAATTATTTCTAGTGACTGTGCTAGAGTTTAACCCTTTAAGAACCAGAGGGGTGTGTAAAGCTTTGCTTCAAAGGTGTTGCAAACTCCTCCTGTCCCCAAAGAGTTAAAGTACAGTAAGATAAACAAGGCCATGGGAAGAGTGACTTTAACTGAAATGAGTTACCCATATGTGTAGTATTATTTATAGGGACTATTCTGAATTCTCATGTTTTTTCACTAGGATTCTCAAGCAGTAATATTTATCCTTACGTCAGTAAACAGACACAGCTGGAAATATGTTTATCATGAAGATGCTACTGTAATATTTCACATGCGTATCACTGAGACAAGGGCATAGCAAATGTAGTAGATTTGACCAAACATGACCTCACCAATATGTGTTCTTTTTTTTTTTTTATTAGAGGAGGAAATAGAAAAAGTAATGTGTTTATGTAATGTGCAATGTGTAGAATAGTTTTATCCCCTTTGGATGTTAGAGGATGCTAACACAATGGAGGAGTGATAAAGAGGTCAGGGAGATGACTTCTCCAGTGATATCACTTCTCCAATTCCCATGTTATTTTATAAAGCCAATGCACTAAGATCTCAAAAGTTGGAGAAATCTTAATGTATAAGCGCTACAGAATAACATAGGAACTCAAAGAAGGTATCTCCACAAGTAAGGTTACCACCCAGCCGGTATTTTACCGGCAGGCCGGTAAAAAATTGGCTTCTGTCCAATGTTAAGTCTATGGAGAGAATGCCATGGCCGGTATTTTTTGTAAGAAAAGGTGGCAACCCTATCCACAAGGCATGATAAAGAGGTGATAAAGTAGAGATGTCTTCTCCAGTGATATCACTTATCCAGTTGCTATGTTATTCCATGGAGCCTATGCACTAAGATCTCTCTCTAACTTGAGAAACCTTAGTGTATTGGCTCCATAAAATAACATAGGAAATGGAGAAATGATATCACTGGAGAAGTCACCTCTGCTTTATCACCTCTTTAACACACCTTAGTGCATCTCTCCCTAGGGGAATTATGCACTAAGGTGTGTTAAAGAGGTGATAAAGCTGAGATAACTTCTCCAGTGTTATCACTTCTCCAGTTCGTATGTTATTCTATAGAGCCCATGCACTAAGATCTCCAAAGTTGTAGAAATCTTAGTGTATAGGCTCTATACAATAACACAGGAACTGGAGAAGTGATATCACTGGAGAAATGATCTCCACATTATCACCTCTTTATCACACCTTGGTGCATAACACCCACTATTTCACAATTCATTGGATACCATTTTAGCATACAAGAATTTAAAGTGGACTGTCACTTTGTAACAAATATGTGACTGAAAGAACAATAGCTTAAATGTATCAAGGAGATTGGATTTATTCTGGAGTAAACAAACTGCACATTAGGGGACAAATAAAAATTCCTAAATTTCCATGATTTGAATAGAGCTTTTTAACACCTTGAATGTTAGAGAGGTCTCAACCTCTCTCGTATTGAAGAGTTTAAAAGCCCAAATGGAATTTGTATTTGTCCCCAATGGTGCAGTTGGTTTACTCCAGAATAACTCTCATTTGCTTTTATAAATTAGGCCCAATATTTTTCTTAGCCATTTTTATTTAACCCTTTTAGAGACCTTGGAGGCCAGAGACAATGTCAGGGTTTTTGCTATCCTTCTGTTTATGTATGACTCCTGTAGAAAACTGTCTAGTTATATATGGGAAACAATACAGGTTCCTCCTATCCCTTGCTCGAAGCTGATTGGATGTGAGGTACGTAAGCATACATCCCAGCCAATAGCTGTGAGTCCTTTCAGAGACTGCCCATATATAAAGGCAGTCTCTGTTCAAAATTCCCTCACAGTGGAACAGGCATCAGCACAACAGGTACAAAGGGGGGCTCTGCTCAGTCTTACTTTTTCCACGCCACCGCAAACTGTAGTGAAGAAAAAGGGGACATTCTTTTAATTATGATTTTTTTTTCCAGAAATCTTTTCGTATAGATATTAAAGAAGTGGATCATTGGGGAATTTTTTTTTTTAAATGTTGACTGTTTTTTTTTTTTTTTTAAATGATGCCCTGCAATGCATTTCATACCCCTCTGGCACTTAACAGGTTAAACTATGCACAGATGTGTGGGTTCTTCTTAAGGCATATTTATTAATATCTCTTTCTTTTACAAGTATATGAAGAGAAGACGGAACAGAAGAAGAAAGAAGATGAAGAGGAAGAAGAGAGAAGGAAGAAGAGAGAAAAAGATGTACAGTAGCTAATCAGAGTGCTAAAGTCCCCGCTTGACATCAGGGTTACTAGTAGGTGTTACTTTGTAGGGGCTGTTGCTTCATAACTTAGTCGGATTAACCATGTAAGCATACTCCACTGGTACTGATAGGGTTAGTTCTACTAATACTGAACACATTTTTCATACTTTGGATGTATTGCTTCGGCAGTTAAAAGTTCCGTTAAGGAACTTTGCACCACAAAAATACTGGGTGCAGGTTTTCCTACAATAAAGTTAGTCTCATAGTTCATCTTGCTGCCTAACGCAGTCAACTGAATAGGAAATTCCACCATTTGTAGTAAGTGTCAATGGGCTCAAATGGCCACTGACAGTTAGCTGCTGAGGTGCTTATTTTTCTGCCGGCAGTTCTTCATAGTACAGGTAATTACATTGCTTACTGTGCTTGAAAAACTGCCAGATGGTTTTTTTCCTGTTGGGTCCTTTTAATCTAGGCTTAACTCCTTAGATACACAAGCTCCAGGACTTGTTAGAACCTTGCAACTCATATGGCCAGACCATAGCATGTAATGGTGTGATACTTTGCTGACGTGTCTCTAGTGGTAGAGGTTCAGTTAGGTAAGATAGGAAGAGGTTAGCATGCTAAATACATTTATCACAACAGTCTGAAAATATAGGACAGGAAAAATAAGTGGAGGAAGACTATTTATTAGTCTATTGGGTTCCTGACTTTCAACCTGGCAACTTTTTGCTTTGTATTATTTACACATTCAGTTGGTGCATAGTTTACATATGGGCATCATGACTTTTAAAGGGACACTAATGTCCCATAAAAAATTCTTCAAGTTTTGTAGATGAAAAAAATAAACTATATGCCACAGATCCTATCTCTCAAGCCTGCAATTATGTTAGCCATTCCTTATTTAACTCTTTGCTGCCTAAAAAACGCACTAAAACGCAATGTCCAAGGAAATAGGCGTACGTTTGATGACAGAAAGGTCAAGTTAGGTGTTAGATGGCCTAGATTCACTAAAGGTCGATGCTGCGACAATATGATTTTGTCTATGTATTCAATACACTTCGATATTTCATATACAAGGAGGGCAGTGTATGTTGAATAAAATTGGAGAAAGAAGAATGTCGAATGGGAGCACTATATGTCAAAATACAAATGGAGAAAGTCGCATGGGAGCAATGTATGTAGAATTACAAAGGGGGAGTTAATATGTCGAAGGGGGGGACTGTATGTTGAAGGGGGGAACTGCATGTTGAAGAGGGGTACTGTATGTCGGACTTCTAACATGTTGTGCAGAATGGGGAACAACACCATTGTGTGTTAGCCCCATATACAGTGGCCATGGGGATTAGTGGCTAGAATTGGGCAGGGGGAAAAGGCTGGACAGGGTCAGACAGTGTACATGGGGTACTATGGTTACCAGTGGGCAAGGGAAAAGTGTAGGGGTCAAGCAGTATATATGGGGTTCTATGGCTACCACTGGGCAAGGGAAGAAGGCTGGGGGCGTCAGGCAGTGCTGCACAACATGGTAGAAATCTGACATACAGTGCCTCCCTTCGACATATTAACCCCCTTTGTAATTCGACATATAGTGCTCCCGTCGACAAACTTTCTCCATTTGTATTTCGACATATAGTACTCCCATTCATCATACTAATATCACGGCACCCGTGATCTAGGCGACATTCTGACCATCTTGCTATTGCTGCTTTCCCATTGGCTGCGCTGTACTGCTCCTCCTAGTGACGGCCTTTTTATACCCTGGGGTGTCACTCTGCAGTTGCCCTTTCGTGGTGTACCTGATGCCTAGCGCTAGTTTTGATTTCCTCATACCAGTGTATGACCCCGGACTGCCTGACCACGCCATTGTCTCTGTTCCTGATTCTGTGTACCGATTCATATTGGCTGACGTTCCTGCTTCCTGTTCTGACCCGGCCTGGCTGACGTCCCTGCTACGTGTACCAACCTGGCGAGACCGACAATCCTGCTCCGTGTACTGACCCAGCTTGGCTGACGTTCCAGTGCTGTGTACCGAATCGGCTTGGAGGTGGTTCCTGCTTTCCCAGTGCCCGGTTGGGCAATTACCGTGCTGTTCCTGCTGCTGACTACCTGGCACAGTTCTCGTGTTGCTGTGTCTCTCTGTGTCACGGTACTCTGGTACCTCGCTCCATCCAGTCTAGGGGTTCAGAGTCTCAGTGTGCCAGTGCTCATCCACACCGTGCTAGTGATCGCTTGGTTTTACACTTTGGTTCAGTTGGGCGCATCCGGTGGTCTGCCGGTATCCAGACCGTAGTGTTCATTAACCCCTTCAGGGGTGGTGCCTCGCTCTACTACTTGCTACACCAGTGTTGTTTGGGCTCCGTTATCTGTGCATTTGGGATTCCATATAGGTCCTGTTGGGCTCTTCCGGTTGCCATCCATTTTATACTATACGCACATTAACCCTTTGGTGGTAGCAAGTGTACACGGTGGTGGATAGTCTCGGTAGCGCCTCCGTTATTGGCACGAGCTCTGACCTGCCTTGTGTAGCCTACGGTGGGCGTCCACTGTTGTATCCTCTGTACAGGTGATCCTTTCCTGTTTGCTGTTGCGGTCCTGTCACTGTCGCCTCCTGATGCCTATAGGCGACATTGGGCCTCCGTTATCCTGACTACTAAATCAGTGGCTACTTAAGTTCACATTGGACTTTTCATACACTGTATCAATCTGTTACCTGACCTGTGTCAGTATTGTGATTGTATTTCTGTACTGGACCCGTGTGGGTTAACCTGCTTGTAACCTGTCTTGTGTCAGTATTGCTGCTATTTACTGGACCCGTGAGGGTTACAACATTCCTTGTGTGCTTCAATAAAATTGTGTTTTACCAACATCTACTGTGTCTGAGTGTACTGAACCGTAACAACTAACCTTCTCCATTTCTATTTTGACATATAGTACTCCCATCCAACATTCTTCTTTCTCCAATTTTATTCGACATACGATGCCCTCCTTGTATATGAAATGACAAGTGTTTTGAATACATCGACAAAATCATATTGCCACAGCATGGAACTTTCGTGAATCCAGGCCATCTAATGCTTAATGTGATACTTCTCCTTGGTCTAGGTGTTTCAAGGGTTAACCTGACACTTCTCCATTTGTTTTATACTTAGAGAGCATGCCTTAATGTACTCTGCAGCTTTCATTGACAGGATTTTTTTTTAAACCATGGTTGTGACTTATACGCCTCAACTATGAGGTGCAGGATTACCATCAAAAATGTTTTAACCAAACACGCGGTAAAACTGAACACATGGATTTGAATACCACTTGCCCACTGCTTTCAGTTGATATTTATGGGCTTTTTTTTTTAGAATAGCGGTGTGTAGAAATACCTCCAGTTTCCATATTGGGGGGCTGTGTTCGGGGAATGCTGGCGTCTCTTTCCGATTCCCTTGACGACTTCCCCAGTGGGTACTTCTGAATGCTCTACCCCATTCCCCCACATCATCTAAAATTCTTGATTCGCAATGGTTGCTTGCACTGACGGTGGCTAAAGCTTGCATCCCGTTACATTGGAAATTGGTAGATCCACCGTCTGTGGAGGAATGGAAGGGGAGTTTAAAGGACTATTTCCTTTTGGAAAAATATCATACCACTAACCATGGCCTTCGGGAGACCTTTGATGTTGATTGGCAAACCTGGAATGCTTATTTTCACTCACATTCCTAATTATCTATGACCTATATTCACTGTTCTAACTAGGATTTAGATAGTTTGGTCAATTATTTCAAGAGCCTATACCCTCGTCCTTCCCTACCCTTCCCCCATCTTTCCCCCTCACCTTTCTACTCTCTCTCTGTAACTCTTCTTCCTCTTTCCTAGTTTGATTCCTTGATTTGCTTCATTATAGAATGATGTTTCTGGAAACCATTGTGGACGCTTTATTGGTTTCCATTTATTCTTCAGATAATCAGATGTACTCTGTACTGTATACATTTTTCTTGTTGTTGCACTTCCTTTGCTTCCAGCCAATGAGAGAGTAGCACTGTCATGTCATACTCCTCTATCAGTGGCTGGCTGGCAACACTGTGTGTGATAGTCGGAAGCCACACAGCAGTGCCCAAAGGGGGACAGATGTTTGAGTCCAAAGGTGTTTCTAGACCAAGGGGATTACTGCCACTGGGCCTCTACATGCGCTGTTCTTTTTCAGTAATTTAAGTTTCAAATAGAATTTGACAGCAGATAAGAACCATTCGGCCCATCTAGTCTGCCCATTTTCCTACTGTAAAAACCTCAAACCTTTTTTGGTCCATGGTCTTGTCTTATGTTCAGGGCAGCTTTATGCCTATCCCATGCATGCTTACATTCTGTCCCTGTGTTAACTTCTACCAATTCTGCTGGTAGGCTATTCCACTTATCTACTACCCTCTAAGAGAAGTAAAACTTTCTTACATTAGTCTAAACCTTTCTTACATTAGTCTAAACCTGTGTCCCTCTAGTTTTAAACTATGGCCTCTTGTCCTCACATTTTTACTCCTTTCTTCACCACTTTGCCTCACTGCCTTGATGGGAGAAACAACTTTGTTGCTGTGGTGCCACTGCTGTAGTGGTCCCAAGCCCTAGAGGGCAATTCTTTTTTCCAGTGTTTGCCATCAAAAGATGAAGAACACCCCAGCATGCAACACTTCACCACATGGATCTTCACATACTAGTCCCCTGTTGCTCTCAGTACTTTAATGTGAGAAGAAAATAGGGCTCTCTCTGTACCTCATAGAGAGTATGGCTCTGATAAGGAAGAGACCAGGGCCATGGAGAGCTGTAGAGAGGGAAGACACTGACATCGAGAGAGGGGCTTGGGTCAAAAGGCAAGGCTTGATTACATAATTTTGTGAAGGGATAATAGTGTTGAATCTGTTGCACCACTTTCTGCATTGGTATAATGTAATACTGATATTGAATGGTAAATGAAGTTCCAAGAGACATATATGCCTCTATAGCGCTCAATGAAAGCGGCAACAACACTGAAGTGTGTATAAGTAACAACCAGTGGGCACCCCAAAAGCTACATAGCCAAGGAAACCATGAACAGTATTGTGGTGTTGTTGTCACTTTTCAGTGAGCAGTCTAGAGGCACATATGTCTCTTGCAACTTCATTTACCATTCAATATTAGTATTTCCCACACCTACTAGTCCTCTTTCTCCTGTTGTAAGATCCATAGTATCATGTGGATTACTTTCTGGGGATTGCAAGCTTTGCGGTGTCCTGCAGATCACTTTTAAATATATTTTGGGCCATCTTTGTCAATTGTAAGCTCTGTGGCATCACTTGTGTAACTTAGTTTAAATTGTAAGTTCTGTTATATCACTAGTGTAACTCCATTTCAGTTGTAACTTTTCTGTGGAATCACTAATGTAGCCTAATTTAACTTGTAAAATTCATTCTCTGCTGTAGCTCAATTTCAGTTGTAATCTTAGCGGTATCACTAGTGGAGCTCTATTTCCCTTGTAAACTCAGTGGTATCACTAGTGTAGCTCCATTTTAATTGTAATATCTTTTCATCACTCATGTAGCTCTTTAATTGTATGCTCTGTGTATCTATAGCATAGCTCTGTTTCAATTGCTTGATCTCTGGTATTACTAGTGTAGCTACAATTCAACTGTAAACTCTGTGGTACCACTCATGTAGTTTCATTTGGTATCAAATAGTGTCACTAATGTAGTACAATTTCAGTTGTAAGCTCTGTGCATTGTCATTCTGGCTCAATTTCAGCTGCAGGCTCTATGGTATCACTAATGTAGCTCCATTTCAATTGTAAACTATGGAAAATGACTAGTTCGTTTTCATTTATGGATTGCTATATTACCTCTCAAGTATGTGCTACATGAGAGAGCACAGAAGACACTACTCAGAATGTACATCTGTATAAATTATGTTACATAGAATTAAATTAGTGATTATTGATATTTGTCTAGCTTAAGAACATTAATGGCAGTTATAAAATTAACAAAAGAAGGTGGGCCGAGATTGTGGACTGGAGCAATTGTAGCAATGGGACACTTAATTGTGTTACCCCAAGGCCCAAAGTTGCCAACCGTCCCCACACCTTTGGAACTAGAAGGGGCATATTTATGAAACTAAAAGTGGATCAATTTTGGAGCAAAACAAACTGCACAATGCTTTACATTTATGTCACTATTTTGTTTACCCCCATGTGCAGTTGGATTGGGTGGGATGTTGTCAATTGCTACAGAGGGCATTGAGTTAGTATTCCTATGGGAATTAGGCCTGTTACATGCATCTGTTTTCCCACTCTTAACTGGGTAGTTTGAATGTTGAAATTTACTTACTTAATCTGTAATTTGGAAGGCGCTAAATAAACGGACTTGATAATTAATTACTTAATTGTATCACTCTAAATCTTAGGCAGGTACTTTGTAGCACACATGGCTACATATGGCAGAAGAAGTGGGATCTTGAATACCAACTGGGGATATTATATGACTTTAACAAGACAAAATGTAAGAGTTAACCAAGAACCTGACATCACATGTGATTAGATGCCATTCACCATGTGCGCTGCAGTGTACCTAACTCTTTAAGATTTAGCATATATGTCAATGGTTGTAGTTCTTCAACTGATTGAGTGCCAGTCTTTGGCTATCCCAGTATTAAAGTGTTGTGATTGTTAAAAGAGCCTCAGTTAATGTTTAAGAGTGCACATGTGGTTATCATCAGTGGCGGTGGGCAAGCTGTGAAATTCTGCCATTTGCTCCAGCCCCAGATTTTTTTGGAACCTAGCAAAGCCCCTGCCCACTGCTAAGAGATACATATGTTCAGAGTTATTACAGTTAAAACAAAGTGATTCTGTTACATTCTATAGGAAAGGTAAGTCACTGACAGACAGTTCTCCATAGAATGTGATAGAAACTGAGTCATGCTGTCAGGTCTTTCAGGAAGTAAAAGCTCTGTAGTTCTCCTCCTGACACTCTGACTATCATATATGATAGTTGAATAAAGCCACTGACAGTAGTAATAACCTTGTTTTACTCAGTAGGAAAAGCCATATAACATATAGGTTTTAATTTAAAAAACACCCCTCAACTTTTAGGCCTTGTATGTCCTGATATCATAACACTGAACATCAAGGTTACTGCACTTTTCACCTTATATAATTAGTATTCATATTAATTGAAGTCATGGTATGCCCACATAGCAGATTGCATCTGAAATGCATATGAATTACTCACAGCCGAATGCTTCTCCAGTCAATTCGAAGCACATCATTTATTTAACCTACTTTGAATTTTCTAATATTCCTATTATTCACTTCAATAGCCAAATTAATTGCATACTCACTGAGTAAATGTAAAAATAGCAGCATCTAATGCCAGGACTACAATAAATACATTTAAAGCTTGCAGCACATTTACTATTATTAATATATTAACACAGCTATTTATTGTCTTAACCCTTTGAGTTTCTTGTGTGTTTACACATTGTGATTCAATGTGTTGGGCATTCCTCTTGCACTTTAAAGGGTTTAATGGTGACAAATATTTCAATGGCACTGTACAATGCAGCAAAATACAGTGAACAGATTACAAAATGAAGAATATGGGTATAATCCCCCTCATCTTAAAAGTTAACATGAATATGAATATTAACATAAAGAAATGTAAATTATGAAAAGGGCACTACAATTGTTGTTATACAAAAATGTACTGTAGGGCTTTGCTTACTAAATAAAACAAGGCTACTTACAAAGATTAAAGCTGCTCAGTTAAAAGTTATTCAGGGGTGTGGAAATTAAAAAAAAAAAAACTACTTGTCCAAGGGACTAAAACGGGAGCCCTATCTACTTGTCCCTCATGACAATCTACTTGTCCTGATACACAAAATAATAATGGGTGAGTGAGAAAAGTTGAATACATTTTTTTTCCAATTTCTCCCTGCAGTTCGGGGCTGGTCACCTAAACGGCCACCAGGTAACTATAGCGTAAGGAATACTCATTTGTATTGCTAATGCTATAGTGTTCCTTTGAGCTATTATGGTACTAGGATTCTCTGTTTTTGTATGGTTTAGCAGTGATTCAGGGTTCCAGGGCAACCGCAGTAACACCCTCATGACTGTGTGGCAATGACAAAAGTTACACTCTACCTTATTCTATACCAGGGGTAGAGGGCAATGACAAGCTGAGAGCCACAGCTGACTTTCTCAGCCAATCAATGCCTGCTATTGCTTGTGTGGCATAAGGTGGAGAACTCATGTCATCACCATACAGTCATTAGGTGTTACTGTGGGTGCCCTGGGATACTGAATCACTGTTAAACCATACAAACATGGCTTAAAAGAGTAATGGGAGATGGCACACAGGGACTTCAGTCACCACTTGAAGGTTTTGAAGTGGTTATGGTCAGTCCACCTTATACCACCTGATGTCTATAGCTGCCCCACTTACACCCACCAGATGTCCAGAACTGTCCCCAGAGTTCCCGGTGTGTTTGCACAGATGAGCCTGTAGCTTTCAGTTCTTATTATACGATGCAGAGCAGTCCGCAAAAGAGCAAAAAAAAAGTGCTCATACACATCAGGAAGTGCTTTCTCCCCCATTTCACAAACACAATTTAGACTTTTTCTGCTTCAGCAACCCGGTTACCCCAAGAAGCTTCGGACGCCCCCATGACAGAGCTTAAGACTATCGGACTGGTCCACAGAAACATACAGGGTTGGGCAGACTCGGTATATCCAAATGTATCCATCAAATTGATTACACAAAGTGCTAACAAACCGGGGAATTAACTGTATTATTAATCAATATCTATATGAGATGAAAGGGAAATATCTCTGCATCGTGAGACAACTATCATAATATTCCGCTCCCCCCCCCCGCACTTACATTATGTATACGGAGAGCTGCAGGACACACCAATTTGACGCAAGGGGGTGGGTGGAGCAAATGAGAAACGTCTTGATTTAGAAGTTACGCATAAATAAATAACTGAAAGTATCTTTATGTAGCAGACATGATTCATAGTATTTATTTTTCTGTCTTAATGATAAGACACAAGGGTATCCTTTTAAAATATCATGTTTGGAATAGCGTGTGCTCAAACGCCGCATTCAACATGTCGCTGTGTTGAAAAGGGCGACATGACTATGCAGACCGAGATTCTCTTGTTGCGCATCCACGTTATTGACAGCATTGTGTCTCTTGTCTCTGTCTTTCACTGTCCTACTGCTATTGTGTCTCTGTATTCCTTTCACTGTCCTGCTGCTGGACTCGGCTGTACATGACGCAGAGAAGGGGAGAGAGAGAGAGAGAGAGTCCGGATAAGATAGAGCTGTTCTTCCATAAAATAAAAGCACACTGCTGACTGAATACAAGTTTGTTGATTCTAGAATTCTGTGCATCCCTGTTCTCCCCCTGCCAGAATATAATTACACATTAGCACAATCGAATCCAGCAGCAGGACAGTGACCCACGAAGAGAGTGCACACTTTTTTCCCTCCTGACAGGACTTTAAACAGCATAAAGTGGATAAGATGAAGTTGTAGACTCACTCAAAACAATGACTGTAAAGAGAGATATGCACTCACCTGGCCCTTAGTTTCATCTCACGCTATTTCAGATGCCTATGACTCTAGCACTCAAATGGTTAAGATGCTATAAGCGTTGCGCCTATTCTCCATTAAACACCACATAAACTAAACAGAAGATGCCTTCAGGAGGTAGCCACATAGAAATGAGCAGAGAATAGCTACGTACAATGGGATACTGCTGCCTCGGGCATTGAAGGCATCTTCTACTTAGTTTATGCAGCTTTTAAAGGAGAATAGGAGCGACTCTTATGGCATCTAAACCCTTTGAGCGCTAGAGTCAGGCATCTGGAATAGTTTGAGATGAAACGAAGTGCCAGGTAAGAGGAATGCATATATCTCCTTACAGTCATTGTTTTGAGTGAGTCTCTGGCTTCAGATTATCCACGTTATGTTATTTAAAGTCCTGTCAGAAGGAAAAATTGAGAGCAAGGTATACGGTATGTGCACATATTGACTTGT
Organism: Rhinophrynus dorsalis; assembly: GCA_037306005.1. Taxonomy (NCBI): domain Eukaryota; kingdom Metazoa; phylum Chordata; class Amphibia; order Anura; family Rhinophrynidae; genus Rhinophrynus; species Rhinophrynus dorsalis. The sequence continues at coordinate 565,795,874 of CM074719.1, read as the reverse complement.
TATGGCATCTTAACCGCGCTGCCCGCCTCTGCCCTAGTTGTGTCTCTCTTATCTAGACTGTCAGGCTGATTCTCAGTGTCAGCTCTTCCATCATGAAGATATCTGGGTAGTGGGTCTGGTGAAACTTCGCTCCACTTGAGCTGCACTGGGGTGAATCACGTCCGGTGCCTCTTCTGTGTCTACTTCCCCTGGTCCTGTCCTTACTGCTGCCCTGACTATTGTTGGTCAGATCTCCAAGGAGAACTGAATCCATGCCATCACCTTCCCCAAGGCAGCACTTTGCTGCCTCCTGATGCCCTAACAGCTCAGTCGCGTCCTAGCTCAGGGGTTGGACTACAAGTTCCATAATTTTGCTGGAGTGTGATTGAAGTCCACTAGCAAGGCTGCATTTCACTGCCTCCCGGTGCCCTAGCAGCTCAGCCACATCCTTCATTCATGGAAACGAGGAATTGAGTTATCAATGTCTCCCTGTTCCCTAGCAGCTTCTGGAGGTTTGGCATTAAATACTGCGTTCACAAGTGAGATGTACTGGGGAGCTTTCATAGCTCATGCCACATTCACATCTCAAAGTTGGAAATTCACTTTTGGAGATGTGTAGTACTTGTGTCTTATCATTAACCCTTGAAGGATAGATGGTGACATTTCAATCATTTATCTCCCTCTCCCTCTTTCCACCCTCTTTAATGCTCAATTGCCTCTTTCTTCTTGCCTTTACCATCTTGTCTGTCTTCAACAGAAGCTGCTTGCACGGAGCTGCACAGGAAAATGATTGAGCTACCTGGCTTGTTGCCATTCAGTTCGGGTGGGTGGGGGTGACTTTTTAGGCCGCCTCCTGTAGGCCACGATACAGTACTGCATACCAGGGACATAATCGCTCAGTCACCTCTCTTCCCTGGATGCACACAAATACAGGCTTTTCAGCTCTGCTTGCCCGAAGCAGGGCTAAATGTGAGACAAATTTACCTGGCCGACACTCAAAACTACATGTCCCGGCCGTCGGGCAATATAAATTCCACAACCCTGAACATGTACAGCAATTCCAGGACAAGCCAACTGTATCATATGACACAATAACAATTCCAATCCACTTACATTACATTTCTAACGCCTTGAATGCTGTGACGCCACTCCGGTTCATGTGACTCACCCCGTCTCTCTATTCAGCTTTATGTATTTTAACCCTTTGAGTGCCAGAGGGGTACGCAGCGCATTGCAGAGCACCTCTGCACTCAAAGGGTTAAACATTGCCATATGTTTTCCACCTCCATTTTCTCCCAAAATATTATATTTATTAACCCTTTCTGTGCCAGAGGGGTATGCAATGCATTGGTTTGCCTACCCCCTGGCACTCAAAGGGTTAATAATAATCTGCATCCATAACTACATATATACTGAAATATAAACCAACATTACTGTGAGGTTTCTTGCTATGGACCAATGTCATACACTTATTTACGTGACACTCAGTTTGATCTCCTACAGGAGAATAAAAAACAATTAATAAAAGCTCACCTAACTGGGACTTTATTCCCCTACCTCCAAACCTCCATATCAGTAATTAGCCATGTTGGCTGGTTGCCTGACATGGTCCACTATGCACTGGGGCTGTATTCCCAATAAAGCCCCAAGTGGGTAAAAAACAAAATTCTTTGCTGACTCCAAATGGCAGTCAGATGGTTCACTGGATCAACAACCTATCTGCATTGAAGCCATCTGTCATAATTCTCCATATTGTCCTGTGCAAGATAGGTATCCATTAGTGATGAGCGAGCATGCTCGGCCGAAGCTCGGTTCGGCTCGAGCATCGCTCTGCTCGGCACATGGCGGTACTCGTACGAGTACCGCATGTGCTCGCCCGCCATGTTCGGGTCTCCTCCCCGCACGTTTCGCGGCTGCTGCGCAGCCAATAAACGTGCGGGGAGGCTCTGACATCAGTGTAATGCCAGCAGCCATGTTGGCTGCTGGCATTACACTGATTGGCTGGCCAGAACCCGTGATCGGGTGCTGTATAGCACCTGACCAGCGAGTTCGGCTCAGTCTTAGCCAGGGAGAGATGAGGATAGGAAGGGAAAATCAGTGTAGGGAGAAGAAAAGTGTTGGAACACCATATAAAGACCCAAAAGTCCTTTTTAGGACTGTTGTGTGTGGGGGCAGTAGTTATATTTTGTTTGGGGGGGCACAAATTTAAAAAAAAAAAAAGTCACATATTCCGTTCACTGTGCCTAGCCGCAGATTAGCAGCACATTCCGTTCACTGTGCCTAGCCGCAGATTAGCAGCACATTCTGTTTAGTGTGCAAAGTTGCAGATTAGCAGCACATTCTGTTTAGTGTGCAAAGTTGCAGATTAGCAGCACATTCTGTTTAGTGTGCAAAGTTGCAGATTAGCAGCACATTCTGTTTAGTGTGGAAAGTGTAAAAAATAAACGTCACATATTCCGTTCACTGTGCCTAGCCGCAGATTAGCAGCACATTCTGTTTAGTGTGCAAAGTTGCAGATTAGCAGCACATTCTGTTTAGTGTGCAAAGTTGCAGATTAGCAGCACATTCTGTTTAGTGTGCAAAGTGTAAAAAATAAACGTCACATATTCCGTTCACTGTGCCTAGCCGCAGATCAGCAGTACATTCTGTTTAGTGTGCAAAGTTGCAGATTAGCAGCACATTCTGTTTAGTGTGCAAAGTGTAAAAAATAAACGTCACATATTCCGTTCACTGTGCCTAGCCGCAGATTAGCAGCACATTCTGTTTAGTGTGCAAAGTTGCAGATTAGCAGCACATATTCCGTGTAATATGAAGAAGGCGGGTAAAAAGGGACGGGGAAGTGGATGTGATCCTGATAGTTCAGGGCGCGGGTCAGGACGCGTAGAAACTGTGCCTGGTGCCAGAGCACAACAAAGAAAGACATCCACCATACCTAGCTTCATGTCTCAGTTTACAGGGCGTCGCAGGACATCACTCTCGAGGTCAGACCACTGCGAACAGGTGGTCGGTTGGATTTCAGCTGATACTGCTTCCAGTCGGTTAAGCACCACCCTGTCTTCCACCAAGTCCACTCTCAGTAGCCAAGAGTCTGGTCAACATAATCCTCACCCTGATCATCCTTCCTCCCACCATAGAGGGTCTGGCCAAAGAAGTGATCCCACACTGGGATATAGTGAGGAGCTCGTCTTATCACCAATCCTTCATTTGAACCTCTCTCCAAGCACGCTTGCAGAGGAACATGAGATCTTGTGCCCTGATTCACAACCTCTAGAGGGTACCCAATCACAAGAAGATGACAGAGGGGAACGGCATTTAAGGTCAAAGGAAGTGGATGATGATGATGATGAGACACAGTTGCCATCAAATCAACCACTATTACTGTCTCAAGACCTTGATGAGGAGGATGATACACAGTTGTCAATGACTGAGTATGTGGTGGGATCAAGAAATGAGGAGAATGATCAGAGTGAGGAAGTGGAGGAGGACTTGGTGGACGATGAGGTCACTGACCCCACCTGGGAAGGTGTAGAGCCGAGCGATGACAGCAGTCCTGAGGGTGAGCCATCTGCAGCACCGCAACAGGCTGGAAGAGGCAGTGGTGTGGCTAAAGAAAGAAGGCGGACCGCACCAAACCGGCCCGCAAATGTTCCACGGAGCACCCCCTTGCGTAAATCTCCCTTGCCAAGGGCTAGGTGTTCCGCGGTATGGCGTTTTTTTAAGGAAAGTGCGGACGACAAAAGAATTGTAGTTTGCAACCTGTGCCACACCAGAATGAGCCGAGGCATGAACACTAGCAACCTCACCACCACCAGCATGATCCGACACATGGCATCCAAGCACAGTAATAAGTGGGAGGAACGCCCGGATCGCCAATCTGTGTCTGCAGGCCACACCACTGCTTCCTCTTCCCCTGTTTTCGGTGCCGGCCAATCGCCTGTCGAAGGCGCAGGCCCGCATACCTCCCGCCCTGCACCTGTACCATCTGAAGCACCATCAGCGACCACATCCACTTCCCTGTCCCAGCGCAGCGTCCAAATGTCGTTACCCCAGGCATTTGAGCGCAAGCGAAAATACCCAGCCACCCACCCACAGGCCATAGCACTAACCTCACACCTTTCCAAATTACTGGCCATCGAAATGCTGCCATTTAGGCTTGTGGAGACTGAGTCCTTCCGCAGCCTGATGGCAGCAGCTGTCCCTCGGTACGCAGTCCCCAGCCGCCACTACTTTTCCCGGTGTGCCGTCCCCGCATTACACCACCATGTGTCCCGTAACATCACCCGTGCCCTGACCAACGCAGTTACTGGGAAGGTCCACTTAACGACTGACACATGGACAAGTGCTTGTGGCCAGGGACGCTACATTTCCCTGACGGCACACTGGGTGAATGTCGTGGAGGCTGGGAGCGACTCGGACCCTGGGATGGCACAGGTGCTACCCACGCCGAGGATTGCGGGCCCTACCTCTATCAGGGTTTCCGCCAGCACCTACGTTATTGGCTCCTCCTCCTCCGTTTCCACCTCCGAATTCTCTGCTCGCAGCGCCACTCACCCATCAGCCGGTAGCTGGAAGCAGTTTAGCACTGCAGTGGGGAAGCGTCAACAGGCCGTGCTGAAGCTGATCTGCCTTGGGGACAAACAGAACACGGCCTCAGAGCTGTTGCAGGGGATTAGTCACCAGACCGAGCAGTGGCTCTCGCCACTCAACCTGCAACCAGGCATGGTTGTGTGTGATAATGGGCGTAACTTGGTGGCGGCTTTGGAGCTCGGCAAGCTCACACACGTACCATGCCTAGCGCATGTATTTAATTTAGTGGTTCAGCGATTTCTAAAAACCTACCCCAATTTGCATGATCTCTTGACCAAGGTGCGCCGCGTGTGTGCACATTTCCGTAAGTCATCAACAGCTTCAGCCGGCCAGTTGAAGCTGCAGCAGCGCTTACAATTGCCAGCTCACCGGCTGCTGTGTGACATGAGCACGCGCTGGAACTCCACCTTCCACATGTTGGCCCGGCTTTGTGAGCAGCAGAGGGCAGTAGTGGAGTACCAGCTGTTACACAGTCGTCGCCTCTCCGTTCAACTTCCTCTAATCAGAAGTGAGGAGTGGGAATGGATGTCAGACCTCTGTGAGGTTTTATGCAATTTTGAGGAATCGACACAGATGGTGAGCGGCGATAACGCTATTATCAGTGTAACCATCCCACTTCTGTGTCTACTGAAACGCTCGCTGCTCACAATTAAAACCGACGCTTTGCATGTGGAAGAGGTGGAAATGGGGGAGGAAGAGCTTACACAAGGTGATAGCCAGAGCACCCTCACTTCGTCTTCTCAGCGACAATTGGAGGAGGCGGAGGAGGAGGAGGAGGAGGAGGAAGACACGGTTGCCTCCGCTACAGAGGGTAGCCATGGAACTTTAGTTCCATCTCTTCAGCGTGGGTGGGCAGAAGAGGATGAGGAGATTGAGAGTCATCCTCCTGGTGAGGACAGCGAAATCTTGCCTGTTGGTACTCTGGCACACATGGCTGACTTTATGTTAGGCTGCCTTTCCCGTGACCCACGCGTTATACGCATTTTAGACAACACGGATTACTGGGTGTTCACCCTTCTGGACCCCCGCTACAAAGAGAATTTCTCATCTCTCATTCCTCCGGTGGAGAGGACAAGCAAAATGGTGCAATACCAGAAGGTTCTTGTCGAAAAATTGCTCCAAAATTTTCCATCTGACAACGCTGACGGCAGAGTACGTGCTACCTTGGCCAACCGAGAAGGGGAGAAAAGGGGAGCACACAGCAGTTCCGACAAAGGCAGGGCAACACTCTCCAAGGCGTGGGACACCTTCATGACACCCCGCCAGCACCCTCACCCTGATGCGCAGCCTAGTGTCACAAGGAGGGAAAAGTTTTGGAAGATGGTGAAGGAGTACGTAGCAGACCGTGTCAGCGTCCTCACTGATCCCTCTGTGCCTTACAACTACTGGGTGTCCAAGCTGGACACGTGGTATGAACTGGCACTCTACGCCTTGGAGGTGCTGGCCTGCCCTGCCGCCAGCGTTCTGTCTGAGCGGGTATTTAGTGCTGCTGGTGGCATCATAACAGATAAGCGTATCCGCCTTTCCACCGAAAATGCTGATAGGTTGACACTTATAAAAATGAACAAGGCCTGGATTTCCCCTGACTTCTCCACTCCACTGGAGGAAAGCCCCGGGTGAACATAAAGTCACTTTAGATATGTTATTTACAATGATGGGAATACTCTGTATTCCCATTCACCCCTTCCACCCAAAAAACGGGTATATGGTTGACTCTCTTCCATATACCCTGTGATATAATTTTTATATAGGGCCAGCTCACCAGCGGGCCCTGTGATATAATTTTTATATAGGGCCAGCTCACCAGCGGGCCCTGTGATATAATTTTTATATAGGGCCAGCTCACCAGCGGGCCCTGTGATATAATTTTTATATAGGGCCAGCTCACCAGCGGGCACTGTGATATAATTTTTATATAGGGCCAGCTCACCAGCGGGCCCTGTTTGACAACTTTTTGTATAGGTCAGCTCACCAGCGGGCCTTCTTATATAATGTTTTATTGGGTCAGCTCTCTAGCGGGCCCTCTCATATAATGTTTTATAGCGTCAGCTCACTAGCGGGCCTTCGCATATAATGTTTAGGATGGTCAGCTCCGCAGCAGATCCTCACCCATAATGTTTTAGATGGTCGGCTCAGCTGCAGACCCTCATTCCTAATGTTTTAGATGGTCAGCTTAGCGGCATGCCCTCACCCCTAATGTTTTAGAGGGTCACCAGCAGGCTATTAATCCTAATTTTTCAAGGGTGTGTATGATGCCCTCCTTTATGTGTAATAAAGGGTGTATTGGAGTGACATTTCAGTCTAATTTTTGGCAGCCCTTTCACTTAGTGCATCGGCTTTATGAGTGTTGGACCACTACCTGAACTATTGTACCACAATGTGAATGAGGCCCTCCATTTTGTGATATACAGGTTGTATCGGAGTGCCTCAGGTCCTCCCATTGAATTAAATAGGGCTGGGGTGTTCGACAGAGCAGAAGGTAGTTCTTGGCTTCATCCACTAAGTCACTTCGTCACTTTTACTGAATGGATCAGACCCCACTGTTCCGACTATAAATTTTAGACTTAACAAGGGCAAACGGACATGTTGTAAAACCTGTGGTAGCTGCGGCCTCCGTTCCTGAATGCTGTACCTTACCCGGGCCATAACCACGTTGAACACCTGCTTTACTCTGCGCACGTTTCCCTCTTAATCATGGCCCCAGTTCCGAAAAATCGATGAAATTTTTGGCAGAATTTGCAGATGATATACAAGTAAATGTACAGCAAATACTGTTTGGTAACAATTTTTCGCCTAAAGTCGTTTTTATCTTCCTTTTTGTGTGTTTTACGGTCAGTCTGTAAAAATGGCGTACTACGGGCGAAACATCGTTCCCAGCAGCGACGTTGGAGTCCAAGATGCATCCAGACATCCTCCCTATGCTGTCCCTGAACCATTTCTGTGGTGTTTCCATCATTTTCTGCCCTTTTCCTATGGACCAGGCACCCTCCCCTCATCAGAGCAGGGGGTGCCTGGTGTAATGCTCGAGTCCTCCCATTGACTTCAATGGGGCTCGGGTGCTCGGCAGAGCACTCGAGCCCTCGGGGGTGCTCGGCCAGAGCACCCGAACACCCGAGCATTGGGGTGCTCGATCATCACTAGTATCCATTACTTTTTTGAAAGCAGTTATGTGTTCAGGCACACATTTTAGACCATTCCAATGAAGGGATTCCATGTAAGTAAAGAGATCCCGGCACTTCTCAAGCGCCAGAGTGTCGACCGACACGGATCACCTGCTGACAGCTTTACAGCTGTCAGTAGGAGAAATCAAACGTTAAACGCCTGTATCTCTTAAACCATAGCGGTTTGAGAGATATGTTTTTTTGCATTTAGATCAGCTTTTTAAGCTCTTCTAAATGCAAAAAAGTTTTTTTTCAGACATTACTAACACTTTAAATAAAATTCTTCCACTCGTTTTAGTATTTATTGTTGAGATTTTGCTGCTGTTCCATCTTCAAGCTTTAATGACAACATTTGGCTCCTATTTGTGGCCATCTTTTGTTTTGCTTTCTTTAACCCTTGATTTTCTTACAGTGTCCTTTTGATGAGCTCAACATTGAACTTGCGTGTTTCTTCTTTAATGTGCTTCCTTATGGTCTTGCACATTTCTGCATGTTCTATTCTGTTTTTAATATTACCGTTTGCTTTGTCATCATAGTAACTATTTCTTTTGAAATTCGGTTGGTTTTTCTTGTTTTGAAGTAGGTGCAAGGGCATGGGCATTGTCTACTATAGTCTCAATAGCTTTTTACCGTGTGGGTTGAAATGTCTCTGTCTGAAAGGCCTTGCAGCACAATAAAGCGATTAGACAGTGCTATCTCAAAATTCTTATGAATTTTCAGTAGCTGGCTAGAGTTGATCTTCACATTTGTTGACTTGATCAATCTCTTTCTTTCTTGCAGTTAATTTTGACTTTTGATGTCTCTAGACGATGGACACTTCCAATTATAAAACGATTTAAAGCGGAACTACCACCGCACAAAATGTTTCCCCTGAAGAATTATCCATCTAGTGACTAGCTCCTCAATAGTACTAATTGCCATAATTATTACCTCCTTATAGAGAAATTCTGCTGCTCTCGGGACTGACAGCCAGGAAACAGCGCAGACATTGTTGCATAGAGACATCTGCGAGCCTGCGCTGTCAGTCCCAGTCTGCTCTAGGAAGCGTTGATAGGTACCTTATGGTATCGGAAGTGACTGACAGTGCAGGCACGCAGATGTCACTATGCAAAGATGTCTGCACTGTTTCCTGGCTGTCAGTCCCGGGAGCAGAAGAATTTCTCTATAAGGATGTAATAATTCTGGCGACTAGTACTATTGTGCAGCTAGTCGCCAGATGGGTAATTCTTTGGGGGAAACTTTTTGTGGGGTGGTATTTCTACTTTAAGACTGAGCAGTCAGTGACTATCATTTTATTATTTGCAAGTATTTAGTCAATTTCACTTGTATTACCATTAGGGATTTTCCATGTGCATTTTCTCTGGGCCTTTTCCCTGTACAATGAATTCATGATGTACAAATTCTGTTCTTCTATAAATTCAATTACTTGGTTGCCTCTATCATCTCTTTTTCCAGTTCCATGTGGTTTGATCCATTTTTCACCATTCTGGATTTTACCAGTTCTTGCACTAAAATATCCCATTATAAATTTGTAATGGTAATTGTCCTGTTTGTAGAAGTGTAATAAATCATCATACAATTCTTCAACTTTATCATCCCTGTGGCTACTTGTACGTGCATAAACTTGAATGATTTGAAGAACATAGCGACTGTTTTGTTTGATAGAACAGGAAGCGATTCTTTCAGAATTAATTTCTACTTTTATAACTGAGTCTGTCAGTCCAAGAGTCCGATTCCTCCACATCATCCATCATTGGTTCCTATGTAGTATAGCCACTGTCCATCTTCTAATTTGACTAAATCTTCATCTTCACAGTACTGTGAAAAAGTCTTAGACATTTGTGAAAAATGCTACAAAGTAAGAATGCATTCAAAAATGTTAAAAGTCTATTTTTATCAATTAACAAAACGATAGTGAATGAAGAGAAGAAAAAAACTAAATGAAATCAATATTTGGTGTGACCACCCTTTGCCTTCAAAACAGCAACAATTCATCTAGGTGCACTTGCACACAGTTTGTTAAGGAACTCGGCAGATAGGTTGTTCCAGACATCTTGGAGAACTAACCAGTTATTCTGTGGATTTAGGAAGCCTCAGTTGATTCTCTCTCTTCATGTAATCCCAGAGAGGCTCAATGATGTTGAGATCAGGGCTGTGTGGGGCCATACCATCACTTCCAGGACTCCTTGTTCTCCTTTACGCTGAAGATAGTTATTAATGACTTTGGCTTTTTGTTTGGGTTCATTGTCATGCTGCAAAATACATTTGGGGTCTATCATATGCCTCCCTGATGGTTTTGCATGATGTATAATTATCTGCCTACACTTATCAGCATCGAGGAGACCATTAATTCTTAAATCACCAACTCCATTTGTAGGAATGCAGCCCCAAACTTGCAAGAAACCTCCACTATGCTTCTCTGTTGCCTAAAGACACTCATTCTTGTACCGCTCTCCATCCTTTGGCGAACAAACGGCATTCTGCTACACTCAAATATTTATAATGTTGATTCATCAGTCCAGATGTGTTTTTCATCTGCTGCAGTAAGTTTCCATGGCCGTGCATTGCTTCTATGGTCTCAACATTGCCTGTTTCTTTGTGCTTCTTCAAAGGAGCTTGGACAGCACATCTGGAAACCTCAGTCTGCATTGAAATTACTGCCTGGGAGAGATCTTGCTGATGCAGTGTATTCCTCCTACACAGCTGTTTCTGTTTCAGTTAATGATTGTGTTTCAACTTACATATTAAATTGATGATCATTAGCACCTGTTTGGTATAATCGTTAAATCATACACCTGACTATATGTCTACAAAATCCCTGCCTTTGTGCAAGCGTACCTAGAAGTGTTTTGAAGGCAAAGGGTGGTCACACCAAATATTGATTTGATTTAGATTTTTCTTCTGTTCGCTCACTTTGCATTTTAATTGATAAAAATAAACAATTAACATTCTATTTTTGAAAGCATTCTTACTTTACAGCATTTTTTCACACCTGCCTAAAAATTTTGCACAGTACTGTATATCACATACATATCACACATAGCCTCCTCTAATTCAACACCCTTAACCCCTTAAGGACCAAGTGCCATACTATGACTGCCACGCAGTTTTTGTTTTAAGGAACGGTGACAAAGCACGTCACGCATATTTTACTTACAGTGCTACTCCAGGAGCACTGAAAATAAAAATGGGGGCTGAAACTCTCTCAGTTCCCAATGAAGCACGCAACAGGTCACGTGTACTGGCTCGTCGGAAAGACCAAAGTGGCCCAAGACCCTGGTCCTTAAGGGGTTAAACTCTCTTTATTATTATGGTTTATTTTCTCTGTGCAACTGTTAAACGAAGATAAGGTATAAACTGAATTACATTTATATTGCCAAAACCTTTAACTGAAATGAAAAGTGTTACATTTTGAAATACTCTCCATGTCTACAGGAGACGCGTGTAATAAATTATGTTTTTATTGAACCGGAACTGCAATCACAAAACCTACACTCTAATATATGTGTAAAATGGAAATCAAGTCAAATCAATACATGACATAAGGCCTAAATTGATATGCTTAATTGTATCAATTCTAGGGCAAACCATCCACACCATAGGAGATAAAGGATTTAAATATGGGCTTGTGTTTTTAATAAACTGTGATTTTGTACATTTTTAACCATTTGTTTTCTGGTTCATTTTGTGTTCGTGGAATTTGTTCTCTTTTTGGTATTAGATCCACCCTATCACAGGTAAGCCCTAGCATTTTAATGCTACAAGCAGTCCACAGCTGACTCTTTATGGGACCACTATCTTTTACCTCACAAGCTTCCCGGGCTTCTTTAGAGAACCCACTCAATACCTTTACTCACAAACACATAAAATGGTTCACCTTTACACATGTAAAAGTTGAGGCCTTTACCCATTTAGTAGGAATAGGCAAAATGTAGTGAAAAAATAGCATTTCCCACTGATCTGCAATTTTCCTTCAATGTGATGATTTTCCTCTTTTTGTCCACTTTTCTCATTGCATTGAAATCAATATTAAGAATTATTTTTTTTCTCCACATGGAAAGTTTCCCTTATTTTCCCACCAGGATAGTGTCAGGTTCCCACAGCTAAAGTTCGATGAGGTCTCATGATGGCGATGTTGTGTAGAATCTGTTTCTAAGGCAAATACCCAATATTCACTATCATATCCCCATCAACCTGCCACCAGTCTGACCTCATTGCCATGAATCTGCCATGCCTTTGACAGGTTTAAGGTTTTATACTTAACACATCAACATTGAAGCATTTCCATTTGGAAATTTGTGTTACTGAACTAATGTCTGATTCATGTGGGTGTGTTTATATATTAATGTGACACTTCACCACATACTGTACATCTGCCTCAGCTGTCAGAGTTCATAATCCCAAGATCGCCTACCTGAGTTTAGCAATGTTGGATTCTCCCTGTAGCTCTGTAGGAGCCAAAGGACAGCTTGCAGCTGCCTTCCCATAACACTTTCAGTGCCGTAGGTATGTACATTGCACTGAAATGGTTAACCCCTTAAGGACCGGGAAAATCTGTGGTCGATTTCATTTAAGGACCAGAGCAATGCTGACCTTTTTGCCCATGTCTTTGTTCAACATTGTTTTCCCTTTAAGTACTTTATTTTACCTATGAAAATCATAGCCCTATTTGTGCGTAAAAAAATGGTATTTCTTTTGATACCACACTTATATGGATATCCCACCATTTATTTTAGTATAATTAAAGAAGAAAGTAAAAAAAAAAATTAAAAAAAACGCCATTTGTTTTTTCTCTTGGGATCATTTGGGCACAGTGGGTTAAATTTTTATGGACACTGCATGAAAGGTATGACTGGTCAGTCATACCTACAAAATGGATGGTTTTAAGTGGGCACTGTCTCCCCTGGGTGAAAAACCCCATGACCCTTTTTCCCACCCTATTTTCCCACTTTTTTAATGATGACATTTGGAGACGTGTATAAAAGTATTACATGGCTCCACAACAATCACACTTCTTATTTTGGTTATTGACATTTTTTTTATTTAAATATCATTTTTAATAACATTCTGTCCCTTACTTTGATAGTAAGGGACAGACGGCTGAGAAGAGACACTAGAGGAACACTGCCTCTCATTCATTCTTTCACAATGCCAGTACATAGGATCGCTGCTGCAGCGATCCCATGAGCCGGCACCTGTGAAAGTGGCTGAGACTGAATGCTCCGGTCCCGGAGCGCTCAGTCTCAGCTGGGAATTAATAATAGCAGCATACACAGAGGCGCGATGCTATCATTTAACCCATGACGTACCAGGACCCTCATGGGTCCTTAAGTCAAATCTACCCATGACGGTCCTGGCACGTCATGGGTCGTTAAGGGGTTAAACAATGTCTGTTTTAGATAGCCTTCATTCAGGTGAACAACAACATTTTTCAGGATTTGCATTGGGCTTGGTGTGCCTCTCATTCAGAACTGGATCATCCATTATGGGAATCTAGGGTACTGCATAAGGCTCATGACAGTATGAGGGGCCCTGACTGCCAGGGATGGGTCACAGACAGAGGCCTCACTGTGGCTGCCATGAAAATTCTTGTGTCAGGTGCAATTTTTGTTGAAAGAGACCAGCACCATCCAATTAATTCCATTAAAACCACAATACCAGTACCTGCTAGCAGCACTCAGAAGTGTCAGAAGTACCGGATCAAGAGATGTGGGGCCCCAAACTGGTACCTTGCCTACTATCCTATGGATACTAAATCTGTCTCTGCACTCATTAATAAAACACAAGGGTATTTTTCTTTGGCCAGTTCAGATGTTGGTAGGTAGCATAAGTGTAGATTGCTCAGATTAATATCCTGAAGTTAGGAATGAGGGTTAGTATGTCTTTCCATGCCGGTTGGAATGTTGCGCCATCTGTCGGGCAAATTAATTCAGAGGCATTTCCTGGGTATTAGTAACAAGAATGTACACATCAATACTTACTGTTAGATGGGTGCTTTTGATTATGTGCGGGTATTAATGACCAAGTTGAGAACAAGGTGTACTCACATATTACTGCAGGTGGAGCAGTACTTCTATTACACCATCGGTAATGATCTTTAAATTAGGGCAGGTTGGATAATCCGTGATGAAAGTGGCCTACTGAACATTGGATAGCCCAGATATTTCATACCTCCAACATTTTAACTGGCCAAAGAAAGACACCCTTGTATTTTATTAATGAGTGGAGCATCAAGCCCAATGCACATCCTGATGAATTTTGTTGTTCACCTGAATGAAGGGTATCTAAAACAAACAAATATATTGTTTAACCCTTTCAGTATCACAGGGATGTGCAATGTATATCCCTACGGCACTGAAAGGGTTACAAGAGCAATGATATTTGTGGTACAGAAGTCAGATGATACTCTCCACTGCTCCAGTGGACAAGTGGGGGAGCAGAGAGAATGCACTCAGACTTCAGGGTTATTGGACTGCTGGCAATGTATAAGGGAGGGCTTCCATTCCACATCACCAGCAATTCGACAACTCTGCATACTAATGAAGAGATTCACCTCCCCCATCCTTGCATCACTAATTGTTAGTACATATGGCGATATGCATCGACTCTTACTGCATCTGAACCCAGGAGTAATTCTAGGCAAAACCAACTGTACAAACGGGGACCGATACGAAATTCTCAATGCACCGGAAACCGTTCTAGCATTTGATGGGTTAAAAGCCTGATTTAAAGGGATATTAATGTATATAATAAAGCTTATCTCTGAGTCTTCTCTATTGTAAACATACCACTTTGAGCTACATTTAATAACTTACTGTTTTGTAAGATATTCAATGTAAATATTTTGGCCACGTCACACTGCATCTAAGTGCAGAGCGGTGAGGAACAAACTTCAGTAAGCAAAAGGAAATCCTGCCCTCCGTCATCAAGGGGGGAAGGGTTTTCCTTATACTTACTGACTTAAGTTTGTCCCTCGCTGCCTCCACCCAGTCCCACGACCGAATTTCAGCTCTAAAGGGAGGCGTACAGAAGGGGAGGGACTGGGATCCTTTTACCTTGAATATCTTTTGAACTACCGAACAGTAAGTTATCAAACATATTGCAAAACTGTTATGTTTGCAAAAGAGAAGGCTCAGCTATAAAAGATATTGTAGACATTAATATCCCTTTAAAGAATGGAAATGGGGGGGGGGGGTTGTTTGCCCCTATGGTGCAGTTGGTTTGCTACATATTTATCCCAATTCTTCTCAGTCTATGAGCTGCAATATCTCTACAGGAGGTATGACAATAAATGGTCTAGCATGAGGTCGCCTGGCACTCATCCTATATAATAACTCGCTAAATCGTGTGTAACGCCGCGACATGCGCAGTAGACACTGCTGCGTGTGCTGCAGTCACGCGCAGTAGAGACTGCTCGCACCGTGGCTGATATAGAGCTGGGCGCTTCGAAGGAGCGTCCAGCTCTGTATCAGCCGTGGCGCGGGCAGTCTCTACTGCGCGTGACTGCTTCGACCGGGTGGTAGTGGCCCGTGTAACGGGCTGTTCAACTAGTGTCTATATAACAAATCAATACAGCTACAGACTGACAGTAAAGTAAATTAACAGATTTCAAACAAGTGGTAAATGCCTCAAATAAAATTGCAGAGCTATTAAATGTACAGTGGGATAAGAGCATGGCTTTAAATTGAATCCAATATCTGAGTATAAGCCTTAGTGAAAAGAACAAAATGACCTGACCCATAGACCTGCAAGCTAATTCTCACCTTCCAAAGGGAAATAAACATGCATTACTTAGGGCAGAGGAATACTAGTCAGAATATAGCATTACTAAATGATTAACCCCTTAACGACAACGGGTAAAACAAGATTGTCACAGGCAATCCAATTCTCCCAAAGGCCATGACTGGGTGAAGTAATGTGTTGGAGACTTCTGAGAACCTAAGGGGTTAAGTATGAATGATGGAGTGCTCCCAGCAGTACCAAAGTAATGTTTATGTCATAATGGGAAATACAATTATCCCCTCTTCTCCGTGCACCAGAGTGAGGGCCACATGAGTTCCCACTGGCCACTCCTGTCAAAATTTGTGCAAGAACTTCAGCGGGGAAGCGATTTTGACAGGAGAGACCAGGAGGTGCGAGTTTCATAGATCAACTGATTCACTGCATGTCCATTGACCCTTCCGCTGAGTCCTTAAATCCAACCTGAGTCAGAACGCATCCACCGTCACTCACTTTTACAGCTTCCACCGAATGCCTCACTCGTATACTACTAACACACTGTTAAAACTGTCAGCATCATAACTAAAAAGCTACTCCCTTCCTCTCGCTGTCCACCATGGCTGCCATTAAAGATAGCCCTACACCTGGCTCTCTTGCCACTTCACTGCCCCCATCCTCCATTAGAATTACATTCTCCATCCTTCACCTTCCAGCAAAGTCCACCACCTCAGAATTAAAATTACTCAAATTACATTCTCCTCTTAGATTTTCATTTCCCTCTCTGCCATGAAAAATTACCTGTTGACAGTTCATCACCCCCTCCATCCCTAAGTTTCAATCTTTCTCCACCCGCTTAGACACTTCTCTCACACTAACCCGTTTGCTTCTTCGCCCCTCCCACCTTCCCTTTATCTACCAATGACTGCAAGCCACCAAGGGTGTGTCTGTTTTCTAGGTCCATTTTGTGTGAGTGCATGTTAAATAAAATGTCTGCCCATGCTTACATTCTCCGGGCACAAATACTGAAGAAAACAGAGGAATTGTTGGCTGTGCTTTTTAAAGATTTTAACCCCTTGAGTTCCGTAAATGTATTTTCAGTGTGAAAGCCACTACAATTTTCTTTAGTCCTACACAAAGCCTTATTGTGTATCTGATATGTTATAGATGTATTTTATATGTGCTCTGTAACAAAGCGGAAGGACATACTGCTCATGACATTTTTGTTCTATATGTGTGTCGTATAATAAAGCAAAAACCAACAACAAAAAATGGAAAACCACAATGTACACACATTTCTAGAATAGGCAACACCATTCTTACATTGTTATTTTTGAGTGCCATAGACGTTCACAACGCATTGCAGAACAATGGGTTCCATAGCACTCAAAGGGTTAAATGTAAAATAAAAAAGACTCTTTAGACCTAGTTGGATTTTTTTATGTACAATGAATTGGATACCTCTCCAAACCAATTTGTCTGTACGTATCTTTATGTGTAGCACTTACGTGAAGTGGCATAGCAGAGGCCCCTGCGGTGCGGGATGGGGGAGGTGTAGGTTATCTCATACCAATGGCCTACAGTATGTTAATATTTTCGGTAGGTAGTGCAGAAGCCTTGTCCAGCTTTGTCTTAGGTTTCAGTTGGCGCCACACTACCTCTGCTCAAATGTACTTTATGATGCACTGAAGTGATCCATCATAGTATACCCAGAATTACCAGTGGAGGCAGTGTGGAGGGATGTCTCTACACTGAAAATAAAGACTGGGTGGGGCAAGGCACCACCACTACATACAGAAAATACAATTTAAGGTATCTGAAGGTGGATGCATTAATGAATATATTCAGGTGTGTGAATATAATTGTGGATGTGTTATTGGATGTATATGCATGCTTGTAAATCTGAGATTGGTTGGGTGTGAATGACTTTGGATGTGTGTGTTCTCCCAGTCCATGGCCTTACCAGAACCAAAGGGAGTCCTTCTTTAGTTTACTCTCACAGCTTGTGTAAGTAGGGTTGCTTTGATTCCTGTGTGATCCTGCAATGTGTGTATTTTATAAGTGTTCCTGATTTAAAGGAATATGTGGTCACCCCACTTGTGTCCAATTAACCCTTTGTGTGCTAGAGAGGTATACAATGCAATGCACACCCCTCTAGCACTCAAAGGGTAAAGCACAGGTAAGCTTTTTGCTATCCTTTTCAATACACAGGGACATGTGAGAGGAGAGACTGAAGAATGGTGGCTACTTAACCCTTTAAGGAGCAGAGGGGTGTGCAATGCATTGCTGTATAATACATTGCACTCATCTCTGTTCCTTAAAGGGTTAACTTTTCCCCAGCTGAACTGTGCCCTGTGTATAACACATCTTTCTATGTAGTAGGGAAGAGCAGGCTAGGGTTTCCACCCGGCCGGTATTTTACCGGCACAGCCGGTAATTAACTCACTGGAGCCGGTGCCGGTATAACTACTATACCGGCAATTGAAAAGCCGGTATTTGTGTGCCTCTGGGGTCCGGACTCCAGAGACAAGGGAGAGAGAGCTGGTTTATGAGCTGCCAGCTTTGCAGGACATGATTTTTGGGAGATATAGATAATACACCATCCAATCAGTCATTTTATTATTGATTCAATATAAATGGCAGATGAATAGCACAAGCTAGTGGAAGCCAGGCAGCTGACATGAGCCTTTATCGCAGCCTTGAAGGTTTGCAGGACAGGACCGCTTGCCGCTGAATCACAGGAGCTAGGGCACAACTGAGCAGCACTGTCCAGGACAGCGGGGAAGGCGGGCATATGATAGTGCTTAGTTGCAGACTGTGCCACCTTAAGAGCCTGATAGAGGAAGAGGCTAAGCCTAAGGCTAAGTGTTCACATATACATTCAGATGACTATATACAATGAATAGGTGAAATTTGTCCCTTGGATGCTCTTCTGGGGATAGCTGCAAGCCAATCCATGATGTATTCTCCAATCTGCCTGACTCAGGTATGCAAGTTCTCTTTTCTTACTAAGGGCTGAGGGGGACTATTTTCTCCCCCCCATTCTTAACAATGGGGGTAGTCAGACTATCTCCACTGCAAATAGGAATTGAGGACAATTTGAAGGGATCGTGGTACCTGTGTAGCAGGTGGGAGCTGCCACCTAAGTTTAGGAGAAGCAGATTATGATTATTATTATTATTATTTACAGTACTGATAATTAACAGAGGACATTTAATACCACTGCCTTGTTGATCAATGCCCCCATAGTAAGGAATAGATGATTTATTGCTATTTACTTTTCCTGTACACATGATATGCATAAAACAAAAAATGAGCAATTCAGAGGCAAACCATAGCTGAAAAAAAAGAATTCCCATTTGATTAAAATTGGTATCTTAACTATTTTTGCGCTAGAGAGGTAGCCAGCTAATTGGAACTAAGCGTGTTGACAGTCTCTGGTGTTGAGAGGATAAACCCCATGCAGTTTTTTCCTTTCTGGGTGCAGTTGGTTTCCTCCAAAATTGCTCCGCTTTTGAGCATGGGTCTTATTCATCATGCTAAAGAGACAAGAGGTGCAATTCTGAAGTATACCAGTGTGTCTGTCTGTCTGTATGTGTTTGTGTATACATGTGTGTATGTCTGGATGTGTATATGTGTGTGTATATGTCTGGACGTGTATGTGTGTGTGTATGTCTGTATATGTGTATGAGTGCATCTATACGTGTGTTTGTGACTTTGCGTATGAGTGCATCTATACGTGTTTGTGACTGTGCGTATGTGTGTGTCTGTGTGTATATGTCTGTATGTGTGTGTGTCTATGTACATGTATGTGCAGGAGTGTGTCTTTTTGTGAGTATGTTTATTGAAGCAAATGCAGCATACAGACAATAAAACGATACAAGGAGAGCGAACAGTACATATCAAATACAGGTATGCTTGAGTGGACAACAAACAAGGTAGAGTGTTGCAATATATCAGGCTCAGGACAGCAAACTGGGGAAAACTGGAATAGATGAACATGTGCAGTGGGAGAAGAGGAGCTCCAGGGGCTGTCCTCTCAGCTCCAAAGGCTTTAGAGGTGTAGCCTGTGGTGCCTACATAGTCACATCATAAGGAAGGTGGAAAATGCAAGAAGAAGGGAAAGAAAACCGAAAGGAAAGTGGGGCAAAGCAAAGAGGTCGAGAGAAGGAGAGGAAAGTTCACAGGAAGGATGGGTAGTAGAAAGGATGAGGACAGGGAAAGGGAGGGGGACCAGCAGCCATCGTCAGCTGCAGATAGAGAGCAGGAGTCACTCTTTAGATGTGTTAAAGAAGGATAGTCAAGTCGTCCAGGTTTCCATAAAGCTCTCATGGGCCAAACCCTTAATAGACAGTAGGCTCTCCATCGTCATAACCCCAGTCATACACACTATTCACTCTGCCTCAGAAGGAGCCATG
The DNA here is from genome assembly GCA_037306005.1 of Rhinophrynus dorsalis. Classification (NCBI taxonomy): domain Eukaryota; kingdom Metazoa; phylum Chordata; class Amphibia; order Anura; family Rhinophrynidae; genus Rhinophrynus; species Rhinophrynus dorsalis. The sequence continues at coordinate 565,776,013 of CM074719.1, read as the reverse complement.
GGGGACTGTAGGCATACAAGCCTTAAGCATATGTGTGGGCTGTGCCAAGTGCCCCAACACTTCAACTGGGCATTGTTTTGTCATTTGTTGGAAATTAAAAAGTAAATCATATGCTAAGCATCACAAATGAATCAAACAAGCAAGGAATTCAATCAGTACTATTAAATTAATATACTGACCAATAAAAGCCTCTAGACTGTAAGCTCTCACGAGCAGGGCCCTCTGATCCTCCTGTTCTCCACATCTGATTGTACTATTTAATACCTCTGTATGTCTATTACCAATTGTACAGCGCTGCGGAATTAGTTGGCGCTATATAAATAAAGAATAATAATAATAAATTCAATAAAGTATTTTGTTTTGCATAATACGTGACACACACAAGCATAACAGCTTCCTACTGCAAAACTGATTTAGTTTTCTATTTCTGAGCTGTTTTATTACAAATATTAGAGGATTAGATGGGTACAGGAAGCCTGAAATGTCAAGGCTGGATAAAATGAGCAATTTATGGGATTCTGTATTAGATATATATCAATGAGAGTTTATGAGAAAGGCCAAATAGCAGTACGAAAACAGTGTAATTCCAGGGCAGTAAAAAGAGAGAAAAGGAATTAATTTGTAAACAACTTCAGAAAACTGATCCTTGCCTAAATGAATCATTGCATGCCACATCTTAATGACTTCCTTTTCCCCCATAGCCATTTCTTTAAAGAAGCAGTAGGCAAATGTTTTCATAAAAAAGTTTACTGCTTCTTTAAATGTCATTAAAAATCTTTTCATTTGCATGCCCCTCATTAATAAAGTGCTCCAATCCCTTTCTCATCTCCTGCCTCGACCCCTTTGGCTTAAAGGGATAGTAATACTTCATTTTATCTTTATTTTATTTTGTAGGCATTAAAAAAATGAAGAATGAAATAAGTCTTATCTCTCAAACTATAAAGGTTTGATATCTATAAATGCAACAAAAATACTCCGGGGGGTGGTGGTGTAGGAGATTTACTAAAGCATGATAAACAGGTGATAATGTGGAGATGACTTCTCCAGTGATATCACTTCTCCAGTTCCTATGTTATTCTATGGAGAAAATGCACAAAGATTTCTTTAAAGGGATAGTAATACTTTGTTTTATCTTTATTTTATTTTGTAGACATTAAAAAAACATGAAGAACGATATAAGTCTTGTCTCTCAAACCTTTATGGTTTGAGAGATATTCACAAGCAAAGTTTCCACTCCCGCCCCTTTTACCTAGTGTAAGCCATCTCTTCTCAGATGTGGAATCCAGTCCATAGACCAGACAGATAACAGCAGGGGACAATCTTCTTCCTATGAGAACAATGAAAGCCCTGCCCCCCTTGACAAGTTTTTCAGGTTTTTCCCTTATCTTAATTGAAGATTGTCCCTCTCTGCAGTCTACCTGGGCACCTCCCTTCTTCTCTGGCTGAGCAGTGTTACATCAGTAAAAGGGACGTGAGGGGGATACTTTGCCATTGAATTACTCTGGAACTAAAACTGTGGCAGAATTTAAATAACACTCTCCAAAGTCCAAATACTATGATGATTAATTAGAGCTACTTTTATTATGAAGCAGTACTATCCATTTAAACGTAACTTTGCTTCTTGGCTTTGACTCTGTTAGACTTCTTTGCTACATCTCAGTTTGCTGATGTATTCATTCTCACCCACCAGCTAAACTGGTGTCAGATAGTAAACCTTTTTTGTCAATTAATTTAACCTGTCCTGAACTGCTGCAAGAATAAACTGTGAGTGCTCATCACAATAATTCTTTGTATGATGAAAAGGTATGACATGCATGGGCCCTTCCTCTCTATGGGCTCGATACTGTTAGCCCGCTTAAGTCAGGTTTTTGTTTTCCTATTACCCAAGTTGTTAAAACAAAACCAGTGGTAATTATACGAATCACTAGAAAAAAAAGCCCATAGTGTGTTTTGTGGTTACATAGAAACATAGAATTTGACAGCACATAAGAACCATTCAGCCCATCTAGTCTGCCCATTTTCCTACAAGAAAAAAACAACCTCAAACCTTTTTTGGTCCTTATTCTTTTCTTACGTTCAGGACCGCCTTATGCCTATCCCATGCATGCTTAAATTCTGTCACTATTAACTTCTACCACTTCTGCTGGTAGGCTGTTCCACTTATCTTCTACACTCTCAGTGAAGTAAAATTTTCTTACATTACGTCTAAACCTGTGTCCTCTAGTTTTAGACTATGGCCTCTTGTCCTAACATTTTTACTCCTTTGAAATTTACTTCCATCCTGTACTTTGTTGAATCGCTTCATGTATTTGAATGTTTCTATCATATCCCCTCTCTCTCTTCTCTCCTCCAAGCTATACATATTCAGCTCATTTAGTCTATCCTGATATTTCTTTTCCTGTAGACCAGTCACCATTTTAGTAGCCCTTCTTTGAATTTTCTCTAGAGTATCAATATCCTTCTGGAGATGGGGTCTCCAGTACTGTACACAATACTCTAGGTGAAGTCTAACTAGAGATCTGTACAGTGGCATGACTAATTCCCTTTTTCTGCTACTAATACCTCTAGCTATACAACCTAGCACCCTGCTTGCATTCCCCACCACTTTATTACATTGCCTGCTTACCTTTAAGTCATTAGAAATAATTACTCCCAAATCCCTTTCCTCTTTTGTCTCTGACAGCACAGTACCCTTAATAGTATATTTTTCCTTGGGATTTTTATGTCCCAAGTGCATTGTTTTACATTTATCAGTGTTAAACTGCATCTGCCACACTTTTGTCCATTCCTCCAACCTACCCAAATCAATCGCCATTTTGCTTTATTCCCCCTGGAATGTCTACCCTATTGCAGATCTTTGTATCATCTGCAAAAAGGCATACCTTTCCTTGAAGACCTTTTGCAATATCACTAATAAAAATATTAAAAAGAATGGGCCCCAGTACAGATCCCTGAGGTACCCCACTAGTAACAATCCTTTCGTCCGAATATTCTCCATTGACTACCACCTTCTGTCTCCTGTCACTCAGCCATTGCCTTATCCATTTCACTATTTTTACATCTAGACCCAAACACTGCAATTTATTTATGAGTCTTCTATGAGGGACAGTGTCAAATGCAGTTACATTTTCTGTCAGGAATCCTGCACCTCAGATTTGAGTCGTAGAAGCCACAACGACGGTTTAAAAACCATCATTGTTCAAACATAAGCAGTGCAGAATACAGTATAGGTCATAGAAATCCAACATAGAGTGCCCCCCTTCGACATAACCCCCCCCCCTTTGAAATTCGACATATAGTGCTCCCATCCCACCTTCTTTCTCTATTTTAATTCGACAAATATTGCTCACATTCAGCATTGTTTATTCTCCAATTTTATTCGACATGCCCTGTTGTATATGTATTGAATGATTAACCCGTTGAGTACCAACTGGATAGGTGATCCATGCTAGGGGGGTATCAGGAGGGCTCCTGATGCCCCCTCGAGCTCTGAACTATTTTTTTTAAATAAAATGCACCATAGCATTTATTACACATATACAGGTAAGATATGCAGCCTCATACATTGCCTATTAGCCCTTTGAGGATCAGGGGGTATCAAATGCATTGCAAAGCAATGCATTTCTACCTCTCTGGTACTCATAGGGTTAATCATGCAATACATATACAACAGGGCATGTCGAAAAAAACTGAATGAGAATGTGAGCAATATTTGGCCTTGCTTGTTATCCCTTCGCGTTCCAGAGGGGTATGGAACACATGGCAAATCAATGCATTCCGCATTCCTTTGGCAATCAAAGGGTAGTGAATGGGACTGGGGTTGGGGCCATGTGAGGAATGGGTAGCATCCCTGGATGGAGGTAAGGGTGCCTGGATTGTGTTGCTTAGGGGCACCTGGGATGTAAATCCGGCCCTGTGTGTGCATGTATGTATAAGCCACTGAATTCACATGCTGTGTTGCTCACATTTGGCTGCTTCCAGTCCTGGGAGGATTTTGCCCCTTCATGGGGGTTAGGTGTTAGACTTCAGAATACCATCCAACCTCATCTAATTTGTGACAGTTCTACACCATGGTTCAATTGAAAGTCAGGGAAAGTCATTTCCTGATCAGGAAACCATTGCTCACAATAACTCAAATATTCCATGCAGTGGACCAAACCCTTTCTAGAAAAGACCACGTTCCATTTCTTGTTAATAATTCAATACAGCGTTATAGTTCTTTTGTTCTCTTTTTCTTTATTAGCTTACATATTAACTACTTAATTAAGCACTATATTTCCTTGGGGTATATTTGAATGAAGCAGATATAATAACTAATTTCAGACCAAGAAAAGCTTTTACACTGGATAAGCTCAACAAGAATTTTAATTAATTACCAAAAATCTAAGCTAAGAAATTGTCCAATACATTTTGTATCATAAATGAGTAAATATACTTGAACAGAAACAAATAAAAATCATTGACCTACATCATTTCCCAACAAACTTACACTGGGGCAGAACTATAACAAGGTGCAGCCAAATTTAGGGGCCCACTGAATGATGAAACAATGTCACCAAAAATGTCTTTGCAGTATAACTTTCATTCACTAGATCTGTTATTGCAAGTATAGAATTATGCCCGTTGATCAAAAGGTTCACTTTCTGTGATGTCTAGAAATGTGAAACAGTGGAGAAAATGAACAATAGATGAAAAAATATTAAAATTGTTTTAAAATATTTATTAGTACTCCTGAACAAAGTGTTTGACAAGGTATTCAGAGGATGATACCTGACCTTTATTCCCCAAAATGATTGTAAAAACTGTGCAAAAGCAGACTTCTGTAGTAAAACTATGCATGGTATTACAACTTAAACGCAAGAGGTATATTATTTTCTGCTTGTCATTTTAACAAGATAATTAAGATAATTCCTCTTATCAACACCTCTTCTAGGAGTTCAGGAGGAAGATTCACTAAGCGGTGATAAAGAGGTGATAAAGTGGAGATTACTTCTCCAGTAATTATATTATTTTATAGAGCCTATTCACTAAGAGCTCCAAAGTTGAAGAAATCTTAGTGCATAGACTCCATAGAATAACATAGGAATTGGAGAAGTGATAAACTGGAGAAGTCATCTCCACTTTATCCAGGGCCGGATTTACATCTCAGGAGCCTGTAGGCACAGAAATCTGAAGAGCCCCCCCATTGGCCATTTCCACAATGCTTCAAATCTCCACATTACCCCTCCGTCTCCATATTGCCTTTACATTGCCCCATCAGCTCCACATTGCCCCCATCAGCTCCATATTGCCCCCATCAGCTCCACATTGCCCCTATCAGTTCCATATTGGCTTCAGATTGCCCCCATCAGCTCCATATTGCCCTCACATTGCCCCATCATCTCAACATTGCCCCCTTCAGCTCCATATTACCCCCATCAGCTCCATGCCCCCATCACCGCCACATTGCCCCCTTCACCTCCACATTGCCCTCACATTGCCCCCATCATCTCCGCATTGCCCTCACATTGCTCCCCATCAGCTCCAACGTGCCCCCCATCATCCCCATGTTCCCTCACATTGCCCCCATCATCTCCACATTAAGCCTCACATTGCCCCCCCCCCCACCAGTTTCCTGCCTCCCTGGTGGTCCAGCGGCAGGAGAGATCTGTGCTTCTGCATAGACCTGTAGCTTCTGGAGCTCCCGCGCGGTCTTCTCTTTAGTAATGCAGAGCACTGGGAGATTATGTAATCTGCCAGCATTCTGCATTACTAAAGAGCCGGGAGAGCTCAGCAGCTACAGGTCGGTGCAGAAGAAGGCACAGACCTTACCATTGAGTATTGATTCCAATGGCAGACGCCCCTCTGTGGGGTGCGCCTGTAGGCAGATGCCTACTCTGCCTTATGGCAAATCCGGCCCTGACTTTATCGCCTCTATCACTGCTTAGTGAATCTACCCCAAGGTGTATCTGTTCCTGTCCTTATACAGAGATCATAAAATTGGAGATTAGTGTCCTTCTTGCTCAAAAGAAGAGAAAGAGCAAGTCTAAAGGTTTGAGATGGCTTGCCTTCAAATGTAATATCATTCTGAGGCTGATGCACTATGAATAACTGAACAATTCTCAGGGAAACAAAGTGCACCACAGTGGACAAATATTATACTTAAATGAGTCTTAAATCCTTGTCAGTTATAGCGAGGTCAACAATGCTTTGCTATTCAGTAGAGGAAGTAGGTTTACTCCCGAATTACCCAATTTCCCCACTTTACTTAGTACATCTGCCTCTCACATCTCAAATACCATGTCACATTATCAGAAGGCAGCTAACATGTAGTTGCTCATTCCTCAGTTTATCTGGTGTTTCTTTTATATTTATTGGGCTATAAGTGTCTGACATTTATTGGTAACCTGATTTCAGCCAAAAGTATTAACATGAATTTTAGTGGCAGTCGGACAAAACTAAGCTGCATGCAACACAACACATTTGCAAAGGAATATGCAAACTTTAGTTTGAACAGCTTGTTATTTATAGAAATAAATGACACACTGGCTCTACAGTACACCTCTTTTTTTATAAAGTGTTGTATAATTATACAATCAGAACATTTTCTCTTTGATGTGTTTGACTGATGACTTTAAAATAATCTATTCAAATATACTGAAAAACACTGAAAAACATGCTGGGGGAATGACAGAATCTGCAATGGCAGCTCCACTGGCATTTGCCTCCAACACCAGCAGCTTCACTAGAGACTATGCGGGGGATTTATAAAAAAGTATTCTTTTTTGTTTTTGAGAACGGATCTTTAAAATGTCCTTGTTTCTTATTATGAATGCTGGACTTAGAACATATTCTAGGTACATTTATAAATCTGTTGACCGTAAAGAATAAGAACAGATCAGACATGGTCTTAAATATTAATTAATATTAATGTCACTAAATTGTCTCAAATAGCAACATTTCTTTATAAATTCGCTGAACCACTTTTTACAAACTTCCTTATGCCATTTTACAAAAAAATGTACTACATGGCGTTATGTCCTCATAAACAGGGATGGTGAAAATTTTCGCCTCAAATCAAAATTAGTGAATAATGGCACTTCCCGCATGGAGAACAATTTCTGGCAAAAAGTACTGTTTTTCCCCTTTTTTCGCCTGGCTCATTACATTGAAATCAATGAGAACATTGAATTTACATACTCACATAGTAAATTGTATTTTATTTCCCACAGGCATAGTAGAAAAGGGGTCTGAGGGGTGGAGTGTGGGAAAAGAATCAGTTGAAGAGGGAATTTTTGGGGGGTTTGTTGACTGGTACTGCGACGACAGTAAAAAAAGTAAATAAAATAAAAATAAATAAAACATGGTATAAAAGGGGGTGCCTGTGTTGGTGGACTTAGACTTGTTTGGCAAAGCCCTAAGGAAACATCGATTTGTTGTATTACTTAGACTTCTGTTAGGCCCAAGCCGTAAGGAAATATTGATCTGTTGTAGAACTTACACTTAACTTACGCAAAAGCCCTGAGAAAACATTGATTTGTAGGACTTACACATGTGTGGCACACACCCTCAGTAAAGTCTGATTTGTAGGACTTAGTATTGTGTTTGGCTCAAGCTCTGAGGAAACAACTGATTTGTAGGACTTAGACATGTTTGGCAAAGCCCTAAGGAAACACTGATGTGTTGTAGGACTTAGACTTGTGTTAAGCCCAAGCTGTAAGGAAATATTGATTTGTTGTAGGGCTTAGGCTTGTGTCAAGCAGAAGCCCTGAGGAAACATTGATTTGTAGGACTTAGTCTTATTAGGCCCAAGCCCCGAAGAATTGATGTGTAGGACTTAGACATAATTTTTTTGCACTCAGGCTTGTTAGCATCACAAATCCTGAGAGAAAAAAAATGCCCTACTAGCCTAGTGGCAGCAGGTCACGTTATGGTGGCCACTGGCCATTGGCAAATGCCACGTACCATTGCGGCATTTGCGACTGCTATTCTTGCTGCTGCGTTGTTTAAGCAGCAGGATAATTAGGCAGCTCAAAAGAAATGGGATCAATAACAATAGACTTGTGTTGGGCAAAAGCATTGACTTGCAAGACTTAGACTCCTTGTTGTTAGAGGCACAAGCCCTGGGGAAATATTGATTTGTAGGACTTAGACTTGTTTGACAAAGCCCTAAGGAAACAGATTTGTTGTAGGACTTAGACTTGTGTTAGGCCCAAGCCGTAAGAAAATATTGATTTGTTGTGGTAGTTATACTTGTGTTAAGCACAAGCCCTGAAAAAAATAGATTTTTAGGACTTACACATGTTTGGCACACGCCCTGAGGAAACATTGATTTATAGGACTTAGTCTTGTTAGGCCCAAGTCCTGATGAAACATTGATGTGTAGGACTAAGGAATAAGTTAAAATTTTTTGGCACTCGGGCTTGTTAGCATCACAAGCCCTGAGGAATCAGTGATAATTTTTTTGCACTCAGGTTAACCTAGTGCCAGCAGATCATGTTATGGAGGCCAGTGGCCACTGACAAATGCCACGTGTCATTGCGGCATTTGCCACTGCTGCTCTTGCTGCTGAGTTGTTTAAGCAGCAGGACGATTAGGCAGCTCCAAGGGAATGGGATCAACAACAGCAGTGACATGGGGGATGATGATCATGGTTCCACTCGCCACTAGCTCCAGTGATGTGCTTGATGCAGTAGCAGCACCACAACTAGCCCCCACCACTTCAGGTATGTGTGGAGGAAAGAGGTTGGCCAATAATGTTTCTCCTCCTTCCAAAATCATGGGTGTGTTGTTGGACTATGAATTTTTCCGTTGAGAGCAGGAAGGAACTGTGCCTCTTATCAGCAGCTTCAATGTGCACAGTGTCTGTAGGAAATAGGAGAAGGACTGGGAACAATGGACACATCTGCACTCACATCAAGTAACTGGCACAACTGAAAGCAAACTCTTGTTGCTTACGTCCACAATGTGAAATCATCGCCTAGAAACCAAGTAATGCTGCTGTCACTATGCCCCTTGTCCGCTAACTTGCACTCTTAATAATAGTGATGAAGCCTCCCTGCAACCAGCTTAGCATATTCTGCAGGATGGAATCTCCTCAGATGCCGCTTGATGCCCTGGTTACAATTATCCTCCACCCCATTGCCATGTGTGGTCAGTACACCATACAGTGTGCAATGAGTGGAAAAGAACTGCACATCCTGACATCTACTGAATGGCTATCAGCTGGTGGGGGAGGTAATGATGAACTAGGTGGACTGAGAGAAGATGTAGCTACATCTTCCTGTGCCCTGACTCTAGCATCAGAAGGTGATCTCTAACCAGGTGTTTCGCTCACCATCAAACTTTCAGGCTCTGGCTGAGTTTCTCTATTCTTCCTCCCCTTTTATTTACTCCTCATCTTTTGTTGCCTTAGGGGAGAGTCAGGAGGTACAATAACAGCAGTGTCCAATTTCCTTGGTGAGGGTTTGACTTTAAAATTCTTCATATATATGTCATGATGTCTGTGTTTTGAGGGTGGTTGTGCCAAGGTGTGTTCCCACCTTTCCCCTTATCACAAATTGGGCACATTGCCGCCACTGATGACAGCACTGTGCCTGCCCCAAGAGAAAAATAGTCCCACACCCATGACCTCAAGTTGAAGGGGAAGTGGAGAAGAATGGCATGTTTCTTTTCCTATACAATCCCCTTAACTGTCTGGGGCAGAGGATGATGCTGTTGAGGTTGATGCTGCTGTCTCAGAATCAGCACTACAACTGGGACTAGGAGGAGAACTGCTGCTGGCAAGTGGAACCTGTCCTAGTCCTACATCACTACTTCTGGACCCCATTCCCACCGACTCCACGGTGATCTATGGCACACTAGCTTGCTCATCATTATCCTGATGCCCTTGCAACTCAGCAGCAGCAGAAATTTACAGAGAAAACTCCACAATGTCATCATTGCTGCTAGTGGTGGTGATGCCCATCCACATTTGTATCTCTGTCTCCGATTCCTTACTGCTTGGGCTAAAAGGCAACCCAGCTGCTCCACCATCACCCTCCACCACCAGTCCCTCCTTGCTGCTTTTGCTGCTGATCTATGAGAGTCTCACTGGTTAGTGATGATGACAAATGTGATAGGGGGTCCTCTACTAGGGTTGCCACCCAGCTGGTATTTTACCGGCAGGACGGTAAAAAATTGTCTTCCTTCCAATGTTAAGTCTATGGAGGGAATGCCTTGTCCTGTATTTTTTTTAAGAAAAGGTGGCAACCCTATCCACTACTCTCACACTTGCCATCTGTAGAAGTGAAGAAGGCAGACTGGTGGCACTAGCAGCAGGCACAGGCAGCTGATCTGTGCTCATGGTGGTATTACTGCTAGTCAGTTCTGTCTTCCTCAGTACTCCAGACATCATAAGAAGTAATATTGTGGAGTGAAATCTTGCAGTCATAGAAAACATAAGAGAATAATGGCAAAATTCTTGCAGGAAATGTATTGGCAGCTGCGAAATGGAAAAAAATGTTACTTTTTTTATGTGTGGGAATTTTCGAAAAAAAAAAGTGGTAAATAGTTTTTTCTTGAAAATTCCTGTGGGAAATTTCCCTGACTTTTTACCCATCCCTAATGATGAGTAATCCAGCACTGAATATGTTAAAGAAGCTTCTTTATGCAGAAAAACAGGTGCATCATGCAACCCTGCCAAGTTTGAATTACTTGTTTACAGTGGGGGGGGGGGCAGAGGGGGCCAGGGCCCCCTCTACATTCAACTGTGCCCCACAATTTTCTTAACCTCCTGATTAAATAAGTGCTCCCTCGCGGCTAGAATTGCCACTCGGCTGGTGCTTGTATAACTACTATACCTTCAATTGAAAAGCTGGTATTTGTGTGCGTCCGGGGAGGAGAGGACTCAGGTATAATGCACTAGCTAATTGATTATAACTCATGTCAACATTGGGAAGTGCCCGCCACTGGGGAAGAAACAGCAAACTGTAAAAATAATATTCTGTAGCTGCTTTATTATGATATATCAGGCGCCCTCTACTGTTGTATTAGCAGAAATATCGTACCAGGAAGTACACTGTGCAAGTATTTCATGGGGTTTACACAGGTGGCAAGATACTGGAGATGGAGTGGAGACAGAGTGAGAAACACATGCATGCCAGGTACACTGACAGACTCTGCAATATACACAGCACACAATAAACACTGAATTCATTTTATTCTACCTGTGAATATCTGGCAGTGCATCACAGTTATATAGATTGGCCATCTTCTAACTGAATAGTAATACATTTTGTGTGAGTTGTGCTTTCGTTCTGTGATGTCAGTGAGCGATGGCTGTGGTTACCAGATCTGAAGCAATTCGAATGACCTGTAGGGGCAAACAAGGAGTCCCAAAATTCCCACTGGTTTAATGGAAAGTCGCAATGCATTGGAGACCTCCATTTGAAGCAATGGGAACTCTTATTTGTCCCCTTTGGTGCAGTTGGTTTGGCCCAGAACTGCACAATAAGTACATCAGTCACACAACGATTTTGACACTTTGGAAAGACTAGCATTACTACCAAGTTAAGGCCCCTGTATATCAGCCAGATATCCCCATATCAATGGAAAGTACCTGATATCGGTTCCTTGTCCCTAGATTAGGGTTGCAACCTTTTCTTCAAAAAAATACCGGCCGAGGCATTTCCTCCATTGACTTAACATTGGAAAGAAGCCAATTTTTTACCGGCCTGCCGGTAAAATACCGGCTGGGTGGCAACCCTACCCCAGATTCTTCTGTTCCAACTTTTGTTCCGGGAATTTATTCACATATTTAATAGTCCATCGGCTTGCCAACATTGCCAGTTAATGATTTCATATAGCATTCTAATTTGTGTAATGCCTGTTGTATTTTAAAACTCCAGCTCTAAGTATGTTGTACAAGTCTTTTTAAAGTGCCATACCACACTGTACTGTGGTCACCAGTGGCAATCTATTATATGACTTAATAGGAACATCTGTCCCTGATTATTATTTTATTTTTAAAGTTGGCAAGTTTACTACAGTGTCATTTTTAGTGAATGACAGGAAAACCAAATCTCTTGATTCATCTCTGAATGCTGCTTCACCCCGTATGCTGTACTTAATGACATGGACTCACTTTTTTCCTAAACTAGAATAAGCATAAGTGAGTACTTGATAGACCAATACTGTAAGAGTAAATACCGGACGGACGTAGAGAGGGACAAACTTAATACAGTAAGTATAAGGAAAGATTTTTCTTTGCTTACTGCAGTTTGTCCCTCACTTCTCTCCATCCGGATCACGCAAGGATGAGCGTGATGCGGCCAGAGGGGGTGGGAGGGGGATCCTTTTACATGGAATATCTTTAAAACTATAGCAATGTAAGTTATTACACATAGTGCAACGTGTTATGCTTAACATAATGAAGACTTTATTTTAGCCATTACTATGCCTTTAACATAGAATTACCATTCAATCTATGGAACAGCCATAATATTATTATTTTTTGAGGGTGCTAAATGGGATATGGTTTTGATGAGATGAGTTCTGCCATTGCTGTTTGATGGAAATCAGGAGAGGTCTGGAGGGAGAGGAGGATAAAGTCTGTCTATGTATTGCAGGGGTTGGGGGCACCTAAATATTCTTCAGTTTGGACCCACTACTGACTTGTTCTCATGTCAGTGTTAGTAATTTGTAGTTACTTGTATTACTATTGAAAAATAATGTGTTTTGGGGTTGGGAGAAGTTGATATGGCGCGACCTTGTTTTAATGACCTGTGCAGCAACAATTAACTCGCATGCTGCTTATAGTCAGTGATTCTAGTCATTTATCAAACTCATAATCACAGAAGGTCACATTGGAAAAGACAATTAAGAAGTAATCATTTTGCATTTGATATGCTACAAGCCTGCAAACTAAGCCATTTAAATGTTTTCTGTAGGAAACAAAATGGAAATTAAAGGGTATAATACTAGACAATGCCCAGTAAAAGTTACCTTTATTAAAATGTTGTAGTATAAACTGAGGAAAGATAATTACTTGTTCTGCTAATATGCAGCACTGTCTGATTTACAGTTTCTCATTTCCAGGCATCTATTTTAGTATCTCCTTGACCTTTGTATTGTCACAGGTCTAAATCCAACCATGTAGATACTTATGCAATGGATCTGTACAATACAATTACCTCTTGTCTTATCTCTCTAGCTGAACTCTCTGAAGCCCTCAGTCTAATGGCAAATCTCTGTGGCTGGACAGGCTGACAGTGGGGTTCTTCTACTTCATTTGGGAGACTCCTGAACCAGCTCAGGCAGTAACTAAGCTACAAACTGTAGTCCTTCCTTTCTAGCAGCTTTTCTCACACTGTCTTCCAGTGGTAATAGAACAGGTGCAACTGTGGAGCAAACCAACTGTATCACAAGGGACAAATAAAACCTCCCATTGATTTAAATGGTCCTTTTAACCTTTGAGTACAATAGAGGTAACAAGCACATTGATGTAATGTGCTGGATACCTCTCTAGCACTGAAATGGTTAGCCCCTTGAATACTAGAAAGGTCTCCAACACATTGGGGGTTATGAATTCAGGCATGATAAAGAGATGTTAAAGAGGATATGACTTCTCCAATGATATCTCTTCCCCAAGTCCTATGTTATTCTAGGTAGCCAATGCACTAAGATAAGGCTCAGCAAGCCCCAGGCGCCAGGTCGCCATAGAGACTACCAATTGGGGCCTGGCACCCAGAAATGTACCCTGTATTTGGTATAAAAATTAGGATAGGTGATCACTGCCTTCCCTTTAAGTTCTCCTTCTCAACCCGGTGTTCTATGTTTGCCAGTGAAGGTGCATCCTCACGACCCACATGATGCTAGTTGGAGACTTTTTTTTTTATTCACATGCATGGCAAGTTTCTAAGTGATTAATTGGGGAAGGGGGCATCAGGAGGGGTCCTGATGCCCCTCCACTTGATCTGATATGAAGGGAAAAGATGTATACGGAAATATTTTTAAAAAAATCAACCCCAAACATATCTTGCACAAACATCTTATCACTAGACTCTTACATACATACATTGGTGAGGCTTGTACAAGTCACTGATCCCACCTCTCATATCCGCTCCATATTGCTAGAAACACTGCTCAAGGCCAGCGATGAGCACTGCTGGCCTTTTGTAGTGTGTCTGGTGACTTTGGAACTGAACGATAATAAAATGTATTAAAATATATGACTTTGATGTCTACGGGCCTGTTTACACAAGCCAATAAATTAACATTTACATAGTACATGCTGAAACATTTTTGCTTTCATTGCAAAAGCGTCCAACCTGCACCATGTGTGATTTTCTTGGTGTTCTATGGGACCACTGCTTCGTACATTCAGATGGTTACACTGGAAGATGAGAGGACTGCACACAAATCAAAGCAACCCTGGAGTGTTTTACAACATCCCTGATTTAAAGGGAGATATGGTCATTGGTTCCATAGTTTAAAGGCCAATCTCAATCTGTGGGAGTGTTTATGTGTTGTATTCATGGCCTGAATTATGAATATTAATATACAAATATCAATATTCTAATTAGGATATTACTCACAACATTAATATTTATTTGCTTTGCGGTATATCAGTTAATTATGTGGAATGAATTCACAGGAAACAGTTGTAATATTTGATGATATAATTTACTATAACATCTGCTGTTAAAGCAATATATCTAAAAATACAGAAATAATACAGTGTTACAATGATACTTAGCTTGGTTTACAGTAAAAAAGCAGCACATGCAAGCATATCTCTTTGTCCAAGGGAACCCTGCAAGTCATCTCTTTTGATGTGACTTTTGGACAGCAAAAGGCTTTTGTTCATCCCTCTGCATGGAGGGCTCTAACTAAGCAATGGCTGCAAAGCCCTAATATCTCCAAGTATTGTCCGGTCAGGTTATTTGAATAAATCACATGGCTCCTTTGTTCCTGGCCACATGGAATACTGTATGGGAGCCATTGCACAGGTGGTCAGGATTCCCAGAATGCATCTCTGCAATGGCAGCCGTTACACATATGCTCAGTCACTCATAAACACTGCCCCTTGTGTTGCACATTCAGAATGCACATACCAGAATGCACATGCCATATGCAAATATATTGCTTTAATTGTGTGAAATGAATCATATGCAATACAATAAATCGTATCCAATACATTATGTAATATATAGTAGGCATTTGTTTTGCCCTATAATTACTGTACATTTCTTTATCCATATGCTCAAATATAAAACCATAGGTTTTCAAGAAGTAACATTGCTGTGCCCTCAGTAACTGTCCTATTAGAATATTAATAAAGTATTAAGTCCTAAATGTACATATCTTGATATAACCACCTTGGATAACTTCTTCAAAACATGGGAAGAGATACACTAATGTTTGATGGTATGGTCAAATTTGACTGGCAAAATGTAGTGAGAAATATGACTGGTTTCACATTTCCATATACATTAAGAATTATGCATCCACGAGGAAGGGTAGATAGTACAATGATCATTAGCATATGATGTTATCATGATTAATAATATATTGTAATTGTAATCATAATTAAATAAGTCAGTGAGGTTACTAATCAGGCCAATGTCAAACTACTCATTATCAGTGTATTTCAAAGTTCTCCATAACAGTGTATTCCCCAGTTCTCTATAACAGTCTAATCTTGAACTCCACCTTTTCAGTTTTATGTGAGGTTTCACATTAGACAGATATAAAGAATCTTGAAATACATTTCTATATGGAGTACTGAAATACTCTGCCATAGAAAATTTGATAAATGGTGATCTTTGAAATCTACTGCTGTGGAGAACGTTGAATATGGAGAACTCTGAAATATACCAATTACACCAGTATGCTAAAGACTCATGTTAGATGCTGTATTGAAAAAGAATAATCTGAGATTTTTATAGAAAGGTATGACAAAATCAACATTTCGCCATCCTCAAGAGGCGAGATAGTTTTAGAGCTCACGAGAACAATTCCAACTATCACAGCACAGGACACTATCCATCCTAACAATGTGGAGAGGCAATTATGGTGGAACTAGTTGAAGAGCCAGTTACAAGGGCCACAGTGCCACTGGCAGCCGGTCGCCGGGCAGTCATGCGCAGTAGAGACTGCCCGCGCCATGGCTGATACAAAGCCGGATGCTCCTTCGGAGTGTCCAGCTCTGTATCAGCTGCTGTGCGAGCAGTATCTACTGTGCATGACTGCAGCACGTGCAGCAGTCTCTACTGCGCATGACTGTGTAGTTAAACACGTTTTAGCGTATTATTATATAGGATACTCTGCTTCTGTTTCAGTCCACCTCACAACAGTGGTTCTTAAGCAAGATTCCTTGATGGAGTACAAGGGCTTCCACAGAGCACATTTTTATGACAGACAATAAAAGAAGACTGGAACAGCAGGCACTGATACTGGTGTACTATGAAGAACTGAAACATTCTGAAGCAAACCAACTTTACCTTAGTTGCCAAATAAAAAATTTCCAAATTCCTGTTGCTTTCAATAGGGTTTTAAACCGCTTAAATGCTAAAGACATCTCCAACACATTGCTTTGCAATTCATTGGAGATCTCAGTAGCATTCAAGGGGTTAAAAGCCCAATTGAAATCAATGGAAATGTTTATTTTGTCCCCTGTGGTGCACTTGGTTTGTCCCACAATAACTCTGTTCCATCAACTTTGATGTATGTGTGGTTCTGTGACTACCAGAGGGTGAGTGGAAGACTATTCATACATTGCAATATTCTATTCTATTACATTTATTTTGTAGTCAGCACTATAGAGCACTGGCAATGGTTTTGTGAAGTGTTGCCTAACAAATTTTAATCATAATCCCTTTGAGTGACAGAGAGGTATCCAATGTGCTGGATACCTCTCTGGCATGCAAAGGGTTAACCATACAAACAAGCATTCTGATACATTTTACATTGACTTTAATTTCACCCCTTGAATGCTATAGAGTCCTCAGCACATTGCTTTGCCATGCATTGGAGCAGTGGTTTTTAACCAGGGTGTATTGGCACTTTTTGTGTGGTTTGTTCAGGGTGCTCCACGTTTTCCATGAAGGTTTTGAGAAAAATGTTAGTGGAGTTCCTAATGAATACTTATGGAAATGATAAGGCACAATATATTCCTTGTTTTCATTCTCACATTCTCAGAGCTAATAATGACTATACATTTCTATATTGTTCCCTTCATTAAGCCCTTGAAAAATTCCCTGTAAAATGCTAGGAGTGCCTTGAAAATTCCAGATTTCTCCTTGAGCGAAAAAAAAATTGAGAACCACGGTATTGATGACTTGTCTCTCATCCAAGGTTTTAACCCTTTGAGTGTCAGAGGGTTACGCAACGCATTGCAAAGCAATGCGTTGCGTACCCCTATGGCACTCAAAGGGTTAAGAATGTGGGTGGTAAGGCAGAAATTATTTGTGCAACTAAAGGGTTCTACCGCCACAAATAGTTTAAAGGGTCAGTAATATAGAGGTTGAAAAAAAAAAACTAATTGCCACAAACCCTCTCTCTTAAAACATCTATGGTTTGAGAGATATAGGGATTCAAAGTTCTCCCCTCCCTCCCCTTCTCCTGCTGTCAGCGTCTACAGCAGAGCCGGAATCACGTTACTTAAAAAGAATCCATTCATTGGAAAGGTCTACAAAGTGTGCTTGCAAACCAGAGCTTTCCAATGAATGAATTATTTTGCAATAATAATACGATTTTGGCTCTGCTGCAGAGCCTCCTTGAGTCGTATGACTCGAATATCCTGCTCTCAGCTTTATAGCTGACATCAGGCGAAGGGGAGGGAGTAGGGAACTTTGAATCCCTATATCTCTCAAACCATAGGGGTTTGAGAGATAGGGTTTGTGGCAATTAGTTTCTTTTTTCAACCTCTACCTAACTCTAAAAAATTTTTATGGGACATTACTGTCCCTTTAATAACTACTGACTTAGAACATGTTACGTTTTAAAAAAACACCTTTTTTTTATTGTTGTGTTTTTCTTCTCTATAGAATAAGAACAGCGTAGTGTACGGTGTACAGAAATTATCAACTGAGAAAGTCTTCCACTAGAATGTCCTTAAAGTTTCAATCTAAACGAAAACAAACGTAAGCAAACAGCAGCTGGTTAGAATCCTTTAGTAAATGCTAATAGATTTTTTAATTATTTACAAAGGGATATTTTGGCTGAAATGTGAAATTGCATTTGTTTCTAATTATATGTATTACTTTTTTTAGTGTTCAAGGCTAAGTAAGCGGCAATCAATCAGAAGTACAAAAGGTCATGTTTATAGCTTTTGCAGGGCATATCCTGTGATGTTAAGTCTGTTTCCCAGGAGATCAAATGAAGCTAGCAGTGTTGCACATAAAGAAGTAGAGTAACTCAGACAAGACAGACTGATGATCAAATAATTGTTACTGACACATCAGACTCAAACGAACACGGTCTTTTTAAACTGGAGACAAAAAAAGCAGCATTTCTAATGCTGAGCTTCTTGTATTAAAATATATGACTTTGATGTCTACGGGCCTGTTCACACAAGCCAATAAATTAACATTTACATAGTACATGCTGAAACATTTTTGCTTTCATTGCAAAAGCGTCCAACCTGCACCATGTGTGATTTTCATGGTGTTCTATGGGACCACTGCTTCGTACATTCAGATGGTTACACTGGAAGATGAGATGACCTTTGCAGCTTCCAATGGTTAACCAAACCACATGGCTGTTAGCTAACAATATACAGCTGATGCCAATGGGGGGCAGTTCTTTTTTTTTTTTTTTCATGTACTCTTGTCATAATAGATATAGATAGGTCATTATAATTAGTAATGCAGGGGTGGGCAATCTGAAGTACTGCAGCTGTTGTTAGACTACAGCTGTCATCATTTTTCAGCTGAGGACAATGACAATTATAGTCTAAAAACAAGAGCTATTGGTCATAGGTTACCAACCTATAGGTTAAAATGGAACTACCATCTGAACTAAAGTTGCCCTGCCATAAATAGGCAGGTGGCGACTAGCTTAATAATCCTTATTTTACCTGTCCAAATTGCCCATGAGTAAAGTTATCGCTGATCTCCCGATTCCGGAAGCCAGGCATCAGCGCAGACATCCTACGCTTTCAGCACCCGTCATCCTTCACAAGCTTAGCACTGGCCCGAACGGATCCGGAAGAGAATGACGGCACAGTTGCGCAGGCTGCATTAACCTGGCCATCAGTTGCGGATGATCAGTGATAACTTAACTCCTGGGCACTTTTGACAGGTAAAATAAGGATTATTAAGCTAGTCGCCACCTGCCTAAATATGGCAGGGCGACTTTAGTTCAGGTGGTGGTTCCGCTTTAAAAGAAACATTACATCTGAGTGGGTAAAGAAATTGGTATGGCTCGAATTTGATTGGCTGGGAGGGAATTGGATCAGAGACTGCCCATATATAAAAGGCAGTCTCTGCTCAAATTACATAGTAACATACTAATTTAGGTTGAAAAAAGACTTGTCCATCTAGTTCAACCCTTTTCCTATTCCTGTTTACCATCGTTGATCCAAAAGAAGGCAAAAAAACCCTCAATACAGCAATTTCAAATTCTGCCTTGAATGGGGTAAAAAAAATTCCTTTTGATTCCAAATTCCTTCATTGTGGGACAGACATCGGCCCGTGAGACAGCAGAAGGGGGAGTCTGTGGCACCCAATGATGTCTCCTCCTCTGCGGCCACACACATTATAATTATTAGCAAGCTAAGTATATTCTTATCATGTTTTTGGACATATGATTTTGCAACTTTACTATAATGGCTTCTGGCTTAATATTATAATGGCGGCATATTTCAATATACACAGGAGCACTAATACATTGCTTAACTCTTTAAGCCCCAGAGAGGTTAGCAACGCATTGCAAATTCATTGTGTACCCCTCTGGCACTCAAGGGGTTAAAAGATGTATTGTATTATTCTGCATTGTATTCATACTATTTTTTCTTTTACAGATACAAGAAGAAAGAAGACTGAAGAGAAGGACAGAAGAGGACCAGGAAGCTGAGGACTCGCTGGACATCAGGATTAATGGTAATTGTTACTTTTAATGGGATGTTGTTATTTAACTTAGGTTAACCCTGTGAATGCCAGTGGGGTAATTATACCCTACTGGCACTCATACGGTTAATTCTACTAACTTTGGACACATTTTTCATACTTTGGATGTATTGAAATGGGGCTTAGCTTCCCATATCAATATATCTACTGAGGACTTAGGTTTTTTTACTTTTTTTTCCCTTCAAGTTTCTGCGTTGGCTGTTTGAAGAATCGATAAGGGACTCAAGTAAAAAAAAAAACGGGTCTTAACTTTCTTGCGATAACTTGAGTCCCTTATCGGATTTTCATGGCTAACACAGACATTTGAATTGATACTTTCATCATTTTCTATGGGTGAAAACACCTCTTAACTTTATCACACGACGGTTCTTTTTTGCCGGTATTTTTTCAAAGGCATTTGAATAGCTTACTGTGCTTGAAAAAATACCATCGGCAGAAAAAACAGCCTTCTCCAACATTTGGATCGAGCCCTAAAATTGGTGCAGGGACTTTGAGTTTATACTGGCCACACCCACAACTCAGAATGTGGATGTGACCAGCACAGATGAAACGCCCCTCAAAATTTGGAGCTCTAGGCAACTGCTTATTCTGCCTAATAGGAAATCCGACCATGCCTGTGTTGGGCTCTTCCTAACATAAGCCACCGTCGTATGCAGAAACCTTTTCTCTTCCCATAGCTCACAAGCATTTCCTGTTAGGAAAATGACCTTTCCACTGAAACTACATCATCTACACTGAAAATGAGCTCTTCAAACAATTTACTTTAGTTCTTTTATGTTTTTTTACATATTGTGTTAACTCATCGAAGACCAGAGGAGTGTGTAACATATTGGTTCGCAATGAGTTACACACCCCTCTTGTCTTCAGTAGTTTAATGTTCATATAAAATGTTGGATAGGATCAGTAGATCAATTATTACTTCTTTGTTCAGCATTGATTGGATTTATTATTTTTTTTTACTAATAGGGAATAACTGCCTATTCCACAGTTGTTTGACTTATAACAAATATTACAGTTACTGTATATAAACAGTATATAAATAGTTTGTATGTTCCAGGATATTTTAGAACTGTAAACACCACAAGGCAATAGGAGAGCATGAGACCTTAACCCCTTAATTGTTACAGTTGTCTCGTACGCATTGAGAAATAATGTTCTCGTCATCTGAAGCTCCCAAGGGTAGAGTTACCATATTTGAGGTTTCAATAGAGAGGACACATTGCACTTAACACAGAACAGAAGGAGAAGTGAAATAAAGTTCACCCACTCTCTTCTACAGGAAAATCCAGGACATTTACAGCATATTCTAAAATTCCAGCAGGACAAACACTCATGCCCCAAAAAAACTGGCATCATGGAAAGTCCAGACCTATGGTAAAACTACTCAAATGGTTTAACCAGTTCAACACAAACCAGCTTATCACAGTAAGAAAAACTAGTTTATATTATTTATATTGTAGTGACTTTGGAGTATATTATAAGAATGTAATAGTGCAGCTATCATAAGCATAAAAGAGCAGTTTCCATGCATGCAATTGATTTGCTCCTGCTTTTTACTCATTCCCAGGAATATCTGCTTCCCCTATTCCCGGAGATCAGGTTACAATGGGGTGTGAGAAGGATAATGGAGGGAAGTAGGCAGGATTTGATGGTGCAAAAGAGTAGGCGTAGGTGGGGCTGTGTGAGAACTCGGAGAGACAGAGAAAGAGGTTAAAACCCCAGTGACACAATATTATCACAGAAAACAATAGTCTTTTGAACAGATCGAGAGGTCTCAAATGTATTTGCACCTAGGCACATAATACTTTGTTCATTATAATGAGCTATTTATGAAGTGTGTGGGCAAATACATATTTCAAAGAATGTAATTTTTCCGAATGGCAATAAGATAAAATGATTGCAGTAAATGAGCAGTATGATCTAACTGGTGTGTCTGAAACCTGGTTGGATGATACATATGACTTGGCAGTCAATCTAGAGGGTTATTCACTTTTTAGAGGGACAGGGTTGATGAAAGGGGAGGGGGTATGTCTATATGTAAAGCAGGCCTTAAAACCTAAATATAAATATAAATGAAGGGCCCAGTGACAATGTAGAGGCCCTGTGGGTTGAAATACACACTGGGAGCACAAATAATAAAAATATATTAACGGGGAAATACTACAAGCCACCTAATATTGGGGGGTTAAAGCAATCCCAACTGTTAATGCAAATGGAAAAGGCATCTAGGTCAGGAAATTTAATCATAATGGGAGATTTCAATCCTGAAATTGACTGGAGAAACTTGACTTCCAGCACAACAAAGGGAAAAAAGTGTTGTGTCCCAACTGGTAGAGGAGCCAATTAGAACAGATGACTTGCTTGACCTAGTGCTCTTAAACAATTCTGACATAATAATCAGTATACAGGTAAAGGATCATTTAGGCAGCAGTGACCACAATATGGCATCTTTTGAAATTTGTTATGCAAAACCAGATAGCAATGGTTTAACCAAAACAATACATTTTTAAAAGACTGATTTTACAAAGCTAAAAGCAGCATTAAAGGATATTCGGTGGGATGTAATCTTCAAAGAAAAAATTAACAAGAATCATGGAATTTGTTTAAAATGCTCTTAGGTAACTATACACGTCAATACATACCATTGGGAAATAAGCACAAGAGGAGAAAATTAAGACCAGTGTGGTTTAATAATGAGGTTTGCAGGAAAAAAGCAGTCTTTTAAAATGTTTGTATCTCTTTCCCACTCTTCATTGGTTTTAACGAATTAAGCTTTCATACAATCTTCTTCTTCATCAACCCCAAAGTCATCACCACAATCAGTCTCTTCCTCCTCTCTTGAAGGTGACAAGTTTGACATTGTGACTCCTGCTGTCACACTTGTCTTCATCACAGCCACAATAGTAGCAGGCTCAAGCACAGGCAGCTACAATGTGCTGCTTCTGCACACAGAAAAACCTAACATTCCCTTTTTTTTTAATTATTACCCCAATTATCTGGGGATGTTATGGAACTGGAAAGACTTTCTGCTAGGCTGTAGCACAGGGATTTTTGCAATGTCTCTGCTCAGACCCCTTAGAATCATGTTGATGCTGATGATATATCACCCACCCGTTTAACAATATATCTAGATTTTGGAGATTCACAAGCTACGTACCTTGGTTAAAAAAAGTTTTCTGACAAGTTTTAGGGTAGCATGCTTTTGAATTTAAGGGAACAGCGACAGCTTGTAATAATGACCCATACTCCACTAACCTTACTATAACAAAAACATTTGTACATAAAAGGAAATAAGCAACCATTCAGCAGAGCTGATTTTCAGCCAGATCCTTCTAGGTTAATGCTGTACCTTTTGTCAGTTAACTTTTTCCACCAATTATAGGGTAACCTGATACCTTTCCTCATTTGCCACAGCTATTGTAAAAAAATTATCACCTCCCAACAAGTTCTTCTTAAAGTTGTTCGCAGATTTGGTTGTTTGTATGTGTTTCCGCTTTTGGGTTTAGGCCCAATGTCAGGGGGACTGGAGAACCCTCTCATTTCTTGCTGCTATCTATATCTTTCATCTTTATATTTATATGTAATTTATATTTATTATATGGATATTTCATGATGAGTTAGTGCTGCAAGCTTTCTTCTTTTTTTTCTGTTTTTGTACACATCTCCTTTAGCTCACTTTAGTAGCTTCTCATTTTATCCACAGAAAAAAACACATTATTACTTTACTTTATTTCACCATTCCTTTCATTTTCTATCCCACTTGGCCTTTAAGAACCAGGCTTTTTGGCCTGTTCCAATGAGTATAACCCCTGTCTGTTTGGTATCAACCATTCCTCACATGACTTGTGGGGGAGGCTACAAATGGAACATAGTTGTAGACCTGTAACCCTAAGACAAGTTTAGATTGTTTCATGGAAAATTAAAAGTTGCCTATATGTTGTTCTAGCAAAATAAATAATTTTTTTTAGAAATTAACCTTTCTATTTTGATGGCACAGTGTGGAACTTTATGCTAATTCCCTTTATAGGATGCTATTAGTTCTAGACTAAACTTACCGCTGGCTGTGCTATTAGAAATGCTCTCAATGTGCCAGCTTTGTCTGGATTCATTCATAGCACAGTAGGTGGTAATATTGCCCCAGCACTGAAATGGACATAAAGTGCCTCACAGTTAGGGTTGCCACCTTTTCCTAAAAAAAATACCGGCCATAGCTGTGGGTCGGTGAGGGCGGAGTCACAAAAGGGAGGAGCTACAAAAGGGAGGAGCCACAAAAGGGGCAGAATGTTGTATGACCACTCTCAGACTAAGCAGTCTCTCTCTCTGACTAAGCACTCACTCTCTCAGACTAAGCACATACACACACTCTCTCTCAGACTAAGCACACATACTCTCTCTCAGACTAAGCACTCTCTCTCTCTCTCTCAGACTAAGCACTCTCTCTCTCTCAGACTAAGCAATCTCTCTCTCAGACTAAGCACTCACACACTCTCTCTCAGACTAAGCACTCACACACTCTCTCTCAGACTAAGCACTCACTCACTCTCTCTCTCTCTCTCTCTCTCTCAGACTAAGCTCTCCCAGACCAGTGTGGTGAAGGATCCCCTACACACAAAGGTGATCAGACCTCACAGTTAAGCCTTTGAGGCCTAGATGGGAATGAAACACATTTCCAAACATTAACCTCTCTGGTTCCCAAGGAGGTTAATGCAGAATCCCTTTGTAATAATGTCATAAAGGCTGGCAGCTGCCCTAGAACCAAAGATGAACCCACAAGAGTATTTCCTACTGAGTAAATACTTCTCTCCCCCTTGTGCCTCTCTCTCCCCCATGTACTTCTCTCTCTCCCCCTTGTGCCTCTCTCTCCCCCTTGTGCCTCTCTCTCCCCCATGTGCCTCTCTCTCCCCCATGTACTTCTCTCTCTCCCCCATGTACTTCTCTCTCCCCCCCTTGTGCCTCTCTCTCCCCCATGTACTTCTCTCTCTCCCCCTTGTGCCTCTCTCTCCCCCATGTACTTCTCTCTCTCCCCCTTGTGCCTCTTTCACCCCATGTACTTCTCTCCCCCTTGTGCCTCTTTCACACCATGTACTTCTCTCCCCCTTGTGCCTCTCTCTCCCCCATGTACTTCTCTCTCTCCCCATTGTGCCTCTCTCCCCCCATGTACTTCTCTCTCTCCCCCTTTTGCCTCTTTCTCCCCCATGTACTTCTCTCTCTCCCCCTTTTGCCTCTTTCTCCCCCATGTACTTCTCTCTCTCTCCCCCTTTTGCCTCTTTCTCCCCCATGTACTTCTCTCTCTCTCCCCCTTTTGCCTCTTTCTCCCCCATGTACTTCTCTCTCTCCCCCTTTTGCCTCTTTCTCCCCCATGTACTTCTCTCTCTCCCCCTTTTGCCTTTCTCCCCCATGTACTTCTCTCTCTCTCCCCCTTTTGCCTCTTTCTCCCCATGTACTTCTCTCTCTCTCTCCCCCTTTTGCCTCTTTCTCCCCATGTACTTCTCTCTCTCTCTCCCCCTTTTGCCTTTCTCCCCCATGTACTTCTCTCTCTCTCCCCCTTTTGCCTCTTTCTCCCCCATGTACTTCTCTCTCTCTCACCCTTTTGCCTCTTTCTCCCCCATGTACTTCTCTCTCTCCCCCTTTTGCCTCTTTCTCCCCCATGTACTTCTCTCTCTCCCCCTTTTGCCTCTTTCTCCCCCATGTACTTCTCTCTCTCCCCCTTTTGCCTCTTTCTCCCCCATGTACTTCTCTCTCTCCCCCTTTTGCCTCTTTCTCCCCCATGTACTTCTCTCTCTCCCCCTTTTGCCTCTTTCTCCCCCATGTACTTCTCTCTCTCCCCCTTTTGCCTCTTTCTCCCCCATGTACTTCTCTCTCTCCCCCTTTTGCCTCTTTCTCCCCCATGTACTTCTCTCTCTCCCCCTTTTGCCTCTTTCTCCCCATGTACTTCTCTCTCTCTCTCCCCCTTTTGCCTCTTTCTCCCCATGTACTTCTCTCTCTCTCTCCCCCTTTTGCCTCTTTCTCCCCCATGTACTTCTCTCTCTCCCCCTTTTGCCTCTTTCTCCCCCATGTACTTCTCTCTCTCCCCCTTTTGCCTCTTTCTCCCCCATGTACTTCTCTCTCTCCCCCTTTTGCCTCTTTCTCCCCATGTACTTCTCTCTCTCTCTCTCCCCCCCTTTTGCCTCTTTCTCCCCATGTACTTCTCTCTCTCTCTCCCCCTTTTGCCTCTTTCTCCCCCATGTACTTCTCTCTCTCCCCCTTTTGCCTCTTTCTCCCCCATGTACTTCTCTCTCTCCCCCTTTTGCCTCTTTCTCCCCCATGTACTTCTCTCTCTCCCCCTTTTGCCTCTTTCTCCTCCATGTACTTCTCTCTCTCCCCTTTTGCCTCTTTCTCCCCCATGTACTTCTCTCTCTCTCCCCCTTTTGCCTCTTTCTCCCCATGTACGTCTCTCTCTCTCTCTCTCCCCCTTTTGCCTCTTTCTCCCCATGTACTTCTCTCTCTCTCTCCCCCTTTTGCCTCTTTCTCCCCCATGTACTTCTCTCTCTCTCCCCCTTTTGCCTCTTTCACCCCCATGTACTTCTCTCTCTCTCTCCCCCTTTTGCCTCTTTCTCCCCATGTACTTCTCTCTCTCTCTCCCCCTTTTGCCTCTTTCTCCCCATGTACTTCTCTCTCTCTCTCCCCCTTTTGCCTCTTTCACCCCCATGTACTTCTCTCTCTCTCTCCCCCTTTTGCCTCTTTCTCCCCATGTACTTCTCTCTCTCTCTCTCCCCCTTTTGCCTCTTTCTCCCCATGTACTTCTCTATCTCTCCCCCTTTTGCCTCTTTCACCCCCATGTACTTCTCTCTCTCTCTCCCCCTTTTGCCTCTTTCTCCCCATGTACTTCTCTCTCTCTCTCTCCCTTTTGCCTCTTTCTCCCCATGTACTTCTCTCTCTCCCCCTTTTGCCTCTTTCTCCCCCATGTACTTCTCTCTCTCCCCCTTTTGCCTCTTTCTCCCCATGTACTTCTCTCTCTCTCTCTCTCTCCCCCTTTTGCCTCTTTCTCCCCATTTACTTCTCTCTCTCTCTCCCCCTTTTGCCTCTTTCTCCCCCATGTACTTCTCTCTCTCCCCCTTTTGCCTCTTTCTCCCCCATGTACTTCTCTCTCTCCCCCTTTTGCCTCTTTCTCCCCCATGTACTTCTCTCTCTCCCCCTTTTGCCTCTTTCTCCCCCATGTACTTCTCTCTCTCCCCCTTTTGCCTCTTTCTCCCCCATGTACTTCTCTCTCTCCCCCTTTTGCCTCTTTCTCCCCCATGTACTTCTCTCTCTCCCCCTTTTGCCTCTTTCTCCCCATGTACTTCTCTCTCTCTCCCCCCCTTTTGCCTCTTTCTCCCCCCATGTACTTCTCTCTCTCTCCCCCTTTTGCCTCTTTCACCCCCATGTACTTCTCTCTCTCTCTCCCCCTTTTGCCTCTTTCTCCCCATGTACTTCTCTCTCTCTCTCCCCCTTTTGCCTCTTTCTCCCCATGTACTTCTCTATCTCTCCCCCTTTTGCCTCTTTCACCCCCATGTACTTCTCTCTCTCTCTCCCCCTTTTGCCTCTTTCTCCCCATGTACTTCTCTCTCTCTCTCCCCCTTTTGCCTCTTTCTCCCCATGTACTTCTCTCTCTCTCTCCCCCTTTTGCCTCTTTCACCCCCATGTACGTCTCTCTCTCTCTCCCCCTTTTGCCTCTTTCTCCCCATGTACTTCTCTCTCTCTCTCTCCCTTTTGCCTCTTTCTCCCCATGTACTTCTCTCTCTCTCCCCCTTTTGCCTCTTTCACCCCCATGTGCTTCACTCTCGCTCCCCCTTGTGCCTCTTTCACCCCCTTGTGCCTCTTTCACCCCCATGTACTTCTCTCTCTCCCCTTGTGCCTCTCTCCCCCGTGTACTTCTCTCTTTCTCTTCCCCTTGTGTCTCTCTCTCTCTCTCTCCCGTACCTCGTTTTCACTTTCCTCCACTGCCGACATCCGGAGCGCAACCACTCCAAATGCGGAGACGCCGCATGGAGTGTGCAGGGGTTTTCTTCCTCTGTCTGGGCGCCAGTTTTAAACTGGCCTCAGAACAGAGGAAGAAAATACCTGCACGCTCCACGCGGCGTCTCCGCGTTTGGAGTGGTTGCGCTCCGGATGTCGGCAGTGGAGGAACTAAGACAGCAGTATCAGGCGGCTGTGGGGCTGCACAACTAATCGGTTCTCAACGAATCGATTAGTTGTTGCAGCCCTAGTCGGCAACATCATTAAAGGCTGCCAAAGTGGTCTGGGAAGCGGGGCAAAGCAGTAATACCGGCTTTTCAATGGCCGGTATAGAGGTTATACCGGCACCGGCTCAGCAGTGCTAATTACCGGCTGTGCCGGTAAAATACCGGCCGGGTGGCAACCCTACTCACAGTATCACCAACAAACGAAGTTCATTTCTCAAAACTGTTAAGACAACAAACTAACAAATCCCTAGTTCGACATATATGCAGTTTTTCATTCTCTTTAAAACCTAAATCTAAATTTAAGCCTTTGAGTGCCCAAGGAGTGCACAAAGCGTTGCTTTGCAATTTGTTGTGTAACTTTTGGGCACTCAAAGGATTAACTATGGCAGCAGGATCCCTTTAACCCTTTGAGTGCCAGAGGGGTACACAACACATTTTTATTTCAAAGGAGTAAAAATGTTAGGACAAGAGGCCATAGTCTAAAGCTAGAGGGACACAGGTTTAGACGTAATGTAAGAAAGTTTTACTTCACTGAGAGGGTAGTAGATAAGTGGAATAGCCTACCAGCAGAAGTGCTAGAAGTTAATACAGATACAGCATTTAAGCATGCATGGGATAGTCATAAGGCTGTCCTTAACATAAGAAAAGACCAAGGACCAAAAGAGGATTTTACAGTAGGAAAATGGGCAGAATAGATGGGCTGAATGGTTCTTATCTGCCGTCAAATTCTCTGTTTCATTGTGAAGCAATGCGTTGTCTACCCCTCTGTCACTCAAAGGGGTTAACTATGGAAGCAGGTCCCCTTTAACTTTGACAGGTAAAATGCAATATGTCCAAATGTCTGCAAAGGATCATAAGGATATTGACGTTTTTTGTATCTCACTCTCAATTATCCCTTTGAGTTACAGAGAGATGTAACATTAGACATCCTGCTGGCATACCATAGGTTAATTCTCTTCAATCAGCTGAACAGCACAAGCAAATAGAGTGATGCACACAGAAACATACACAACGCAAAGAAGAGCAATCAATCCAATGGCACCCTAGGGGAGAAATGAACTCTTTTAACGTCACTGCATTACAATGCATTGGATAGCTCTTTAGCAATCAAAGAGATAAAAATATCCAATATTTTACACCCCTTAAATCCTCGAGAGATCTACATTGTATTACAAAGCTAAATCAATGGAAATGTGTGTGATGTGTGACTATAGTGCCTCTGGTTTGCCCAATAATTGTTCCTCCTTTTTTGTGCTTATGCCCTATTCTTATTATCTGTTACCAATAGAGTTGAAATAACAGAGGAATCACTGTGAGTCAATATAATAATAAAAAGTAAATAGTGCAATGCATCAAATGATTAATGGACAAGCAGGAGAAACCTGAATGGAAGGAATTGTTATGCTCTTTCATATTTATTTCTCCCAACTTACCATCCACAACTGGTACAAGTTCTGCATCTGAGTCCATACTGATTGTAAAAGTGAAATATTTCATGCATACCTTTTTCATTACTACATATTCTGAGAATTGCATAGATGGGATACAGGGAAGGGGAACCCAAGGGTTGTGTTCTAGTTACCCAGAAAGCGTCCTTGCATTATTTTTCCTTATCATATTAGCATACCTGAGAACTCTCAAATATGCCCCTGAATTACTGGGTCTCAGGGGATAGAGGGTATCTCTCCAGCTTGATGAGGTTCCCAGTACATCTGCCAACATTCTCCCCCACTCCATCCACTTCTCTGCCCCGTTCATCACCCCAGACTCATACTTAAGGGCAAACCCCTCTGTTTCTCCTACCTAATCCACACTCCTGATTAAGGTATGCAGATCTGAGAGATGCAAAGCTTTGGCACCCACAATAATGATATATGGCTGATTATGTTATGTATATGGAAGGGGAGGGGTCAATCTTCATCCTACCGTCCTCAGACAGCCATTGACCATCTGTGGATGATGGAAAATGGAGTCCAACAACAGTTACAGGGCAGCAGATTGTCCACTCCAGGTCAAAGGCAAGCCAAGACAAGTTTTCCAGTTGTTCAGAAACATTGCTGCATGCACCATTCAGTTCCTATCATATTATGTGGAGATACATTTTTAACATCCCAGTAATGAGTAATCTTGATTTTGGCGTGTGGATAACCAATGGCTTTGGGGCAGGTTTTGTTAAAGATTATGGGAATTGTAGTCCACCAAGAGCTAAAGGAAAGCTGTAGTTTACCTATGGACGTACTCTTTACAAGTTGCTGCAGTGTACACATACATTCACAAATTGTTGACTCATTGCCTGTGTTAGCTACTGCTGGTCTATACATATGCACCTGAAATTACAGATAATTACAGGTAACACATTCTACTGAATACTTTATTTTTAGGAACATATCTAGAAAACCTGGGTTTGCTCTTGATACTCTGTATTCAGTAAGCTAAAGGGCAGCAATTCTACACCAAAGCACGTGGATCATAACTGAATGGTGGAGAAGTCTCCAGTACATTGCTTAGCATTTAAATCATTGGGACATTTCTATTGTTCTGCTATGGCGCAGACGATTTATTCCAGGACATCTTCTCTTTAGGTTATGGAATATGTCTGACATTTACAATACTGATACCTTAAAAAAATGTATAGAACCAAGCTTTGCATCACTGAGGCACATTATACAGTACTTTTGGGTCAAACCAAGAGTGCCAATATAGAGGAATATAAATTCTCATGTATTTAAATTGGTGTAAAGAAAAATTTGGGGCATAAATAAT
Organism: Rhinophrynus dorsalis; assembly: GCA_037306005.1. Lineage (NCBI taxonomy): Eukaryota > Metazoa > Chordata > Amphibia > Anura > Rhinophrynidae > Rhinophrynus > Rhinophrynus dorsalis. The sequence goes on along the minus strand of CM074719.1, from coordinate 565,744,959 downwards.
TTAGTACATAGATGTTAGGCAGTTGCAACTCACAAAAATCTCTCCCTCATCCAACTGTAGATTGGAAACTCCATCTACTGAATGAAGATGATGTATTAACTCACTGGTTCTGTTGTGCACCAAGAACAAGCATAATGGAATTTTGGGGGCACCACTGCCATTTTAACTCCTTGGGGGATATTCACTAAGCGTTGATAAAGAGGTGATAAAGTGGAGATGTCTTCTACAGTTCCTATGTTATTCTATGGATCCTGTGTACTAAGATTTCTTCAACTTTGGAGATCTAATATGCTCTATAGAATAACATAGGAATAGGAGACGTGATCAACTGGAGGGGGCATGCAAGTCATTGCTCTACAATTCCTGTCACACTTCTCTGGCACGCAAAGGGTTAAGAAGCAGTTTAAATGGCAATCATGCTATAGGAATAAGACACTTAACCCTTTGAGTGCCAGGGAGCTATCTAACACGTTGCAACACAATGCATTCGAGACCTCTTTGGTAGTGATGAGCGAGCATGCTCGGCCGAAGCTCGGTTCGGCTCGAGCATCGCTCTGCTCGGCACATGGCGGTACTCGTACGAGTACCGCATGTGCTCGCCCGCCATGTTCGGGTCTCCTCCCCGCACAAGGCGCCTGCCTAGGGCCCGGCCAAATGAGGGGGGCCCGGAAAGCCTCATTCAACTTGAATGAGGCTTTCTGGGCCCCCCTCATTTGGCCGGGAGATTCAACCCCCTCGCCTGCAGCTTACCTGATCTCTCACTCATCTCGCCGCTCTAGTAATACAGAGCGCTGGGAGATGACATCATCTCCCAGCCTCTGCATTACTACAGCGGCGCCGGGAGCTTCAGTCAAAGAGATCTGTGCCGAAGGAGGCACAGATCTGTCAAGTACACCGCTAGACCACCAGGGGAAATGTGAAGATGAAGGTGCAATGTGGAGGTGAAGTGGAGATGGGGGCATTGCGGAGATGAAGGGGGCATTGTGGAAGGGGCATTGCGGAGATGAAGGGGGCATTGTGGAAGGGGCATTGTGGAAGGGGCATCGTGGAGATGGAGATGAAGGGGGCATTGTGGAGATGGAAGGGGCAGTGTGGAAGCGGCAGTGTGGAGATGGAAGGGGCAGTGTGGAGAAGGTGGCATTGTGGAAGGGGCAGTGTGGAGATGAAGGGGCAGTGTGGAGATGGAAGGGGCAGTGTGGAGATGGAAGGGGCATTGTGGAAGGGGCATGGTGGAGATGAAGGGGGGCATTGTGGAGATGAAGGGGCAATTGTGGAAGGGGCAGTGTGGAGATGAAGGGGACATTGTGGAGATGAAGGGGGCATTGTGGAAGGGGCAATGTGGTGATGAAGGGGCAGTGTGGAGATGAAGGGGCAGTGTGGAAGGGGCATTGTGGAGATGAAGGGGGCATTGTGGAGATGAAGGGGCAGTGTGGAGATGAAGGGGGCATTGAGGAAGGGGCAATGTGCATCCAGACATCCTCCCTATGCTGTCCCTGAACCATTTCTGTGGTGTTTCCATCATTTTCTGCCCTTTTCCTATGGACCAGGCACCCTCCCTTCATCAGAGCAGGGGGTGCCTGGTGTAATGCTCGAGTCCTCCCATTGACTTCAATGGGGCTCGGGTGCTCGGCCGAGCACTCGAGCCTCCGGGGGTGCTCGGCCAGAGCACCCGAACACCCGAGCATTGGGGTGCTCGATCATCACTACTCTTTGGCATTCAAAGGGTTAAAAATATTTTGTCAAGGGCATAATGAAGGCTAGAAAAACACAAATATGTATAGTTATTTATAAGTCTCACAGTCAAAATCCCCTAATAAAACATGCTGTGAATAACAATTTCCATACATAAACATGTGAAACACAGCATACGCAATATTGCCAGTATCTTCACTGAAAAAAATGATCATGGAACCTGGATTGAGAAAATGTGTATTAGAACAGAGTGGAGACATGGGGCAAATCAACTGTCCATTGATATAAACTGAGTTTTTAACACCCTGAATGTTAGCGCAAGATGTTAATAAAGCCCCTTTTAAATCAATTTGTATCCTTTATATCTTCCCCTATAGCGCAGCCAGTTTGCCTCAGAATTGTTCCTCTTTTCATCTTTGCATAACGCTCAAGAGGTTGGATAACAAAACGTGTCTCCAGTGCATTACAGAGCATCCAAAGGGTTAACACATGCAGTCATTAAGAGAGCTGCAATATAAATAAAAATCCTGCAAGAAAGCTATTTGGTATTCTAGTAACCTAAGGGCCCAAAAAACTCTGATGAAAAATGTGTATATTTCCTTGTGTATTTTATATCCAGACTGATCTGAAGTTACTGATAGCGTGGCCTTCCTGTAGACACGTCCATGATGCACTGTTAGTAGCAGAGGAGAAATCAATTTATAAGGGATTGCAATCAGTATTTCTTAAATAAGTACAAGAGGGACCAGAACACAGCTGTAGTCATTTGATTTACTGATGATAGTTCATTTTCTGTACAACATATATACTCATCCACAGGAAATATATGACTTAACCCTTTACATTCAAAGGAAGATTGTCCCTTACAATAAATATTTTTTCTTCTATAACCCTTTCAGGACCAGACAGGTGTGTGCTTCCAAACACACTTCACACCCCTCCGGTCCTTAAAGGAGGAGAGAAGAAAGTTAACTAGATGGTTGTGCTAAGCTGTGTTATCTTTATTTTTAAAGGGCAACAAACTGAATAAAGGAGCAGTAAAAAAAAAAAAAAAATATATATATATATATATATATATATATATATATATATATATATATATATATATAGCAGTAGTTACTGTCACCCACATTGAACCTGTCCCTCTACTTAGCAGTGACACTGTATCTGTCACGGTTACCCAGAGAAGTTCAGGAGTCAGTACGGTTTAGTTAATACAGTTTATTAACAAATTACATACAGCGGGTATATACAATATATACAATAAGAATAAGCACAGGGTAATAGCCAGCAAGCCTGCTATCAGAAATAATAGGTTGCAAAGCTAAACCACTGTGCTGGAGATTAGGCCTTAGCCACTGGAAGTCTCAGCTGGAACCAGGAACAGGAACTGTAACAGGAAGAGGAATTCGAAGAGGAATAGGGTCTGACTCAGTCTGCAGTCAGATATGCAAGTCTACCAGAGCCCCAGGCCCGCACTATATTGGGTGTCTGATCACCAAGGGAAAAGACGAAAGAATAGTCAGACAGAGCCACCAGTCAGCACCAGAGGGGGTAGTCAGACAAGCCGGGTCATACACAGATCAGGTAGTCATCCAGAGCCACAAGTCTGCACCAGATTGGATGTCCACTATTAAGGGTTAGGCAAAAGAATAGTCAGACAAAGCCACAGGTCAGCACCAGAATGGATGGAAGACTAGCCAGGTCATATACGGAGCCTAATGCAACAGATCTGCTTTGAACAACAATGCAAGGGCATCTGAATCAGGCTTCACTCTGCCCTTTAAACCCCTCCACAGGAAGTAGGAGGAGCAGCTCAGAGGGAGGAAGTAGGAAGTTGGTAGGCTGAGACTACAGTAAGCAAACAGATAAAACAGAGGCCTGCAGCATGCTAGAAGCCTCGCGCCTGAAAGTGATGCTGAAGTCAAGGTAAGCTGTAACAGTATCTCTAGGTGGAGGGGTGCGAAAGGGGGGAGGGTGTTGTGGAGAGAAAAAGGACGTTGTTTTGGGAGGGTCAGTGGGACTGGCAAAAGGGGGGGGTGAAGTGTTGGTCACAAGAGTATGCAAAGCAAATAAAGGGAGGGCGGGGGGGTTAGAAGAAGAGGCAAAGTGGTTAAAGGTTCCATCTAATATCATTAAGGTTCATGCAGTGATTTTGACAGGAGTAGGCAGAGGTGCTCCAACCCTCTGGCCACTCCTGTCAAAATCGCCACCCCATCGATGCCCCTTCATTTATTTTGACAGGACTAGCTACCGGGTGAAGCTTCCCTGGCCACTCCTGTCAAAATGATGCCCCCAGCTGTACACCTACAGGAAAGGAAGAATGGCAGATGTTTGCTTAATTCCTCCCTACTGCTGCCCCGAGGTGTACATGACACGGAAGCTGAACCTCATCATGTGATAATGTAGAATAATATCTTTATTGGTCAATGTTTTGGTCCAGAAATAACATTTATCTAAACAGGTTCTTGAAAATTAACCCCTTAAGGACCGGCCGCGCACGCACGTGGCCGTCACTTAAGGGCCACAGAGCTTTTTTTTTTTGTTCATCCTCTTCCGGACTCCCCGAACGGCGTGCAGCCGCGTGGGGAGCCTGGAATTCCATGACATACATCTACGTCCTTTTCCTTTAGGGACATCCACCTCATGACGTACATGTACGCCATGGGTCGTTAAGGGGTTAAAGTGTGTACACTTGTGGCACTATATAAATAAATGTATTCATTCATTCGGTATTTGATATGACTACTATTTACCTTAATGATTGCTTTAACTCTCTCTGGCATTGGTTCTACAAGTTTGTGTAGAATTGTACGATCAATATTAATAAAACACTCATTTACAGTATCCCAGAGAGTGCTTAGCGATATTACAGTGTGTTTCTCCTTTTCCCTTTTTCAAATGGTCCCAAAGATGTTCAGGGTTGTTGTGGTCCAGTGACTGCGGACGGGAAAACCATGCAAATTAGCACTCCTTGCTCTTCCTTGGACTTCAGATATGCCTGGCACATCTTTGATATTATAGTATATTCATACTTACATTCCTTCATAACCCTCATTTTCATCTACTTCATCTTCATTAAGGACAAGTGCTTGTGTCAGATAAATGAGAAAGTTTTCACATACAAAGCGGAACTACCACCGTATAACAAGTTTATCTTAAATAACTCCCCATCTGGCGACTAGCTGCTTAGTAGTGCTAGTCTCCTGAAATATTACCTTGTTAAATAGATTTCTCCTTTCTTCCCCGCTGACAGGCAGGATGGAGCGCAGACATCTTTCCATAGTGACGTCCGCGCACCTACTCTGTCAGTCCCAGCCAGCTGTAGGAGACGTTGCTAGGAGCCGTTCGGCTCTGGAAGGGAATGACAACACAGTCACACAGACGTCACTATGGCAAGATATCCACTATCCGTCCTGCCTGTCAGCGGGGAAGAAAGGAGAAATCTATTTAATAAGGTAATAATTCAGGCGACTAGCGATACTAAGCAGCTAGTTGCCAGATGGGGAGTTATTTAAGATAAACTTGTTATGCGGTGGTAGTTCCGCTTTGATGACTGATACCACTATTTTATTATTTATAAGAGTTTCCTTTTTTTGTTTTAGGATAAGGAGAGAAAAATGTTCTGCACTGCATATAGTTTACCGAATTAGTTTCATTTGGCAATGCAAGGGTACAGAATTAAATGAACCAGTTCAACGCTACTGAGGAATGATTAGTCACTTGGTCAAAATATAACCTTTATTTGTTGATAATAAAAACTAGAATTAGCTGTATAAATTAAAATCGTGTAGTGTAAACTGTTAAAGCCTAAACACTCTCACTAAAAACAAATGCTATTAAGTCTGGGGGCAGCTACAGAATGCTCACTTTGTTCTTATATTTAAGTTGCAGTATAAATTAAAGAGGGCAAATCCTGCCTGTATGTTTAAAGATTAATCCTTTGTTTCTGAAGAACAGCCTTTCATTTCTAATCCACCCTTAAAGCAGTATAGAGAGGGAGAGACAGGATAGATACAGTGCCTGAAGCTTGTGCTTAGCATGCCGAGCACTAGTAACTACCTCCCGGGTTTGGAGATTCCTCTCCCGGTACTGCAACCATAAAACCGATGAGAAAGTAAGATTGGAGAAAGATTGTATGTTATAATTTAAAGTTTCGTTATAACTTGTCTGCCAGCTAATATGGGCTATGCACTCGGTGCTAGTAGCTGCATATTTAACCCTTTACAGTCCCTACGCATTTTACAAGCAACTCCCAGAGCCTCACTCTTAGAGGCGGGTCCGGATGACATAGATCACGTGACCTCCTTCTCCATTGTGATGGTTCACAGTCCGGGAGGTAGTAAAGGATACATTGTTCAGGGTTTTTTACAATACAGTGAATGTGAACTAAGTCATTGACACATAGATCAAAAGATTATGAATAATAATAAGATATCTATTATTGATAGCTGTAAGAATATCACCAAATAGAGAATGTATATACCATGGCTATAGGTAAATAGTAAAGGAATGTGTATATTATGATATCTCTGCAAAAGGCAGTTACACTGTATAACTGTGATTACAGCATAGACTCTAGAATTATACTACATGATATGGATAAATCTTACATATCGAAGAGTGCTAGTCTAGAAACCGTATCCACATCTACAATAATTTAGTCCATGGTTAGGTTTTTATGCAGACAGAGAGAGGATGTAATTGTAAACTGGTGAATTACCAATGCCCAATATGTGCATAGTATAGACACTGTGTATAGTCAGAGATAGTAATACAATCACTGAACATATTCCCTGATTGATACAGTTACATATCCACATCTACAATAATTTCATTCATGTTAGATTTTGTAGATGGATAGAAGATGTATTGGAAACTAGTGAAATACCTAGTGTTGTGACTTCAGTATGATGTTATAAATTCATTCTTTTATAAAAGGGTGAACTGTAAAGCCTTCATTTAACCTTTTACATAAATGGATATTAAAATAAATAGGCAGATTTAACTCTTTAAAACAAATTATACTTGTTTTATGGGGACAGGTTCACTTTAACCTCTTGGTGACAAGCACTTTTTTTACATTAGAGGAAAAGAGCAATTTTGGCCTCTTTTAGTATGCCTTTGTTCACCATATTTTCCCTCTAATTCCTTTAGTATTAATTCCTAACATGGTGTGCTGTGATCATTACCCATCATTAACCAATGTCATGCTCAGACCACTCTCTGATTTGTGGGTGTGGTCAGCACAATCCAAATGCCACTCTACAGGACACTTTCTACTGTTTATATTTTAATTTTGGCCTGTTTATTATACCAGCCTTACTAGACATAACCTAAGTAGCTGGATGTTAGAGAGATCTTTTTAGCCTGCAAAGGGCAAACATGTTTTCTTGCATGCTTGTATGTTATAGGCAAAGGACATTTTCTGTTCTAGTTCAAGGTCAATTGAACTGGGGTGGAATCATGTGAGCAGTGCGGGGATGACCTTCAGTGTCTTGCCTAGAGGCACCTGTGATTTAACACTCTGAGTACCAGACAGCTGTCTAGCACATCTGGCACTCAAAGGGTTAAATCCATCACTGAGAACTATGTTAACAAAGTTTTATTATTCTGCCTTGTTTTTACTCTGTTTTTCTTTATTTTTAATCCATTTTATCAGAATACAAGTTCAACATCTTACAAGCAGTCCCATCTGTCTCATAAGAACACATGTTTAAGTAATTATTTCTTACTGAAACTGGGTCTAGTGTCTCATGCCCTTTTGTTGTTCTGCCATTTACATTTAAAAATAAATGTACTTACTTGTTTGTATTTCTTTTCTTGCTTTTAACTAGGGAATTACAGACCGAGAAATAATTCAGTTGCAGTTCACATTGGAGCAGATTCACAATGTGAGTTTTCTGTTTATAACACTTCTCTCGGGTTAATTGCAATGTTATTTTTATTTTACTGTATTTATCCATTATTTTTATGCAGAAAATAAAATAAACTAAAACTATGTATTATCAGTGGATAAACTTAATTAAGAAAAAGTCATGTAAGGCCGAGCATTATACACAGTAGTAAAAAGCAGAATTGAGTGTAACAGTATTTGGCAGTCGTATGAAATAGGTCATTGATTCTCAGACAGAGGCTCATGAACCAAGAAGAACTGGGCCTAGATGCACTAAATGTCAGTATGATATTGTCGATGTGTTAGAGTCACTCCGACAATTCGATCTGCACACACATTGACATATTCACAAAAATTGTCAGATGGAAGGGGAAGGTTGGAGAAGGTCCCTATTAGCATACAGGATTTTCATAGTGCTGTCAGTGTGGAAGTGATCTCCTCCCCTCACACATCACCAACACTACGACATTCTGAAAAGCATTCTCTGTGCTTCCCTACCCAGCCAGTAGGGGAATACAGAAAAGTTCAGCACCATGGACAGCATTGAATGCCAATGGGTTGTGCATTGCTCACCTTTGTGGCATTCAAAGGGTTATAATAAACAAAAATAGTACACCAAGCACTATACAATGTTCCTCCCTCTCCCCTTCAACACCCCCCCCTTAGTATGTTGACATATATTGCATATATTTCACACACTAACTCCATCCGACTTTCACCTCAGGGACTGCCATTTAGTAGATGAACCTGTCTTTTATTCGACACTTAACCCTTTGAGTACCAGAGAGGTATGAAGGCATTGCTTAGCATGTGTTTTCTACCCATCTGGTACTCAAAGGGTTAATAGGCAAGGTATGGACTGCATACCTTCCCTGTATATGTGTTTGTGTTAAAAATTTATTTTTATTAAAAGATGTGTTTAACTTTAATAATGAAAACAATAGACCTCAAGGGGAGTATCATGACCCCTCATGACACCCCCCTAACATGAGGCCGACAAATGCCCGTTTATTACATCAAGCGCATATAACCTATGTGAAACATAGGTTATATATGCTTTTATCATGGGGCGACCCCAAAGGCATTTCCTACCTTTTTGATGCTGCCGGCAGCTGTATCAGCCGCCTGCAGCATCAATGCTTGTAGAATGAATGAACCTTGTCACTGAGTTCATTCAAGGTAAGCTCTGCGCTCCCATCATTTAATTAGTCACTTGGGTCAAATCGGGTGACTGATTCAATGATCAGAGCGCAGGGCTGCTTTCTTAGAATTAACCCGGTGACAGGGTTCATTCATTGAAGGGAGCGCTTATAATAGATGTGGCTTTTATGATACCATCCTTGAGGTCTAATGTTTTAATTATTAAAGTTAAAAACATCTTTTATTAAAAATAAATTGTTAACACACACACATATACAGGCAATGTATGGAGTCCATACATTTCATATTAACCCTCTGTGTACCAGAGGGGTAGGAAACACATGCTAAGCAATGCCTTCCTACCTCTCTGGGACTCAAAGAGTTAAGTGTCGAATAAAAGACAGGTTTGTCATCTAAATGGCAGTCCCTGAGGTGAAAGTCAGATGGAGTTAGTATGTCGAATATATGTGCACTATATGTCGACATACTAAGGGGGTTATGTCGAAGGGGAGAGGGGGGAACATAGTGTAGTGCTTGGTGTACTAGTTTTGTTTATTGTACCCCTTTGAATGCCACAGGGGTGAGCAGTGCACATCCCTATGTCATTCACTGCTGTCCATGGTGCTGACAGCCTTCTCTGTGTTCCCCTACTGGCTGCGTAGGGAAGCACAGAGAATTCTGTTCAGACTGTCATAGCTCTCCTTGCTGTTACTCCATAGGAAAGTACAGGGAAGTACCAACTACAACAGCCTGAGTTAGGTGAAGTGGAGACTGTGAACTCTGACAGCAGAGGCTGCTATTGGAGTTTACTGAATGAGTCGAAGTGTCACATTATCATATCAACACACCCCCTTGCATTCGAATGTGTCTCATTATTCAGCATTTCCATATGGAAATGAGGCATTATGCTTCATTACCATATGGAAATAGGCCATTGTCGATGTGATGAATGGAAATTCGTAAACCTGTCGGATTGATGTAGATGTGTGCATATTTTTGTCAGAGTGCTGGTGATGTAATGTCGTAGACAGCTTGGTGAATACTGAGGATGTGCCTACGACACTGCTTCGACAGAACATCGACATTCGTAGCCTTCTTCGAGCTTTAGTACATCTAGGCCTTGGAGTTGTTCTGGAGCAAACCAATTTCACCACAGGGAACATATAAAAATTCTCCAAATTCCTATTGATTTAAATGGGGCTTCTTAGCCGTTGAATGCTAGAGAGGTCTCCAATGCTTCTCAAGATGTTGGAGACTTCTCTGTCATCCAAGTAGGTAAAAGTCCCATTTAAATCAATGAGAATATTCATTTGGACCCTACAGTGCAGCTGGTGTGTCCCAGAATCGGAAATGCTCTGTCTCTCCTTAGTATTTCAGCCACTTCTGCAGAACCCCAGGACACGCTGAAGAAGTGCAAGGGATTTCACAGAACACACTGGGGTTTATGCACTAAGGAGTGATAAAGAGGTGATAACGAGGAGATAACTTCTCCAATTAAATAATTTCTCCAGTTCCTGTGTTGTTCTATGGATCCAAAGCACTAAGATTTCCCAAACCTTGGAGATCTTAGTGCATAGGCTCTATACAATAACATAGGAACTGGAGAAGTGATATCACTGGAGAAGTTATATTCCCTTTATCACCTCTTTCATCACACCTTAGTGCATAGCCCCCTGCAGAGAGATGCACTAAGGTGTGATAAAGAGGTGATAACACAGAGATAACTTCTCCAGTGATATCACTTCTCCAGTTCCTATGTTGTTCAGTGGAGCCAATGCACTAAGGATTCTCCAGCTTTGGAAATCTTAGTGCATAGGCTCCATAGAATAACATAGGACTTCCCTTTATCACCTCTTTCTCACTCTTTAGTGCATAACCCCCATTGTTGTGGTGGATGCTGGAAAAAGATTATGGTGGCAGGCAATGAGGCCAAAGTACTAAGAGAAATGAAGCAATTCTGGAGGAAGCTAACTACAACAGAGGGGAAGAATAAAGTTACTGTTGCTATAAATTGGGCTTTTAACCCTTTGAATGCTAACATGGTCTACACTGCATTTTGGAACACTTTTAGCATTCAGGAGGTTAAACACCTATTGAAATCAGTAGTTTGGGAATTTCAACTTTTTCCCCTGTGTGCCATTGGTTTGCTTCAGACTTGTTCCACTTCCCTAGTACGTCAGCCTCAGTATATGTGTGGTTCTGTGATTACCAGGGGTTGTATGGTTCTGTGATTACCAGTATATATGTGTAGTTCTGTGATTACCAGTAGATGTGTAGTTCTGTGATTACTAGTGTTGAGCGAGCACCCCGAAGCTCGGGTGCTCGGGTGCTCTGACCGAGCACCCCCTGAGGCTCGAGTGCTCGGCCGAGCACCCGAGCCCCATTGAAATGAATGGGGCAACACCAGGCACCCCCTGCTCTGATGAGGGGAGGGTGCCTGGTCAATGCCCCCTTCATCTCCGCTATGCCCCCTTCATCTCCGAATGCCCCCTTCAGCTCCGCAATGTCCCCCTTCAGCTCTGCTATGCCCCTCTTCCACAATGTGCCCCTTCATCTCCGCTATGCCCCTCTTCCACAATAATAATAATAATAATATCAAAGTATTTTACCAGGAAGGATACATTGAGATTGTCTCTCGTTTTCAAGTATGTCCTGGGGGTATAGATATTATTACCCAATTTAATGGTACTCATTTTATCTACCTCGGAAGGATGAAAGGCTGAGTCGACCCTGCTGGGACTAGAACCTGTGACCTTGCGGTTTCAACAGATTCTACAGCTGGTGCCTTAACCAGCTGAGCCATCTCACCATCTCTATGCCATAGAGGAGATGAAGGGGGGCATTGTGGAAGAGGGGCATAGCGGAGATGAAGGGGCACATTGTGGAAGAGGGGCATAGCGGAGATGAAGGGGCACATTGTGGAAGACGGGCATAGCGGAGATGAAGGGGGACATTGTGGAAGAGGGGCATAGAGTCTATGCCCCTCTTCCACAATGTCCCCCTTCATCTCCGCAATGCCCCCTTCATCTCCGCAATGCCCCCGTACCTCCAGTCCCTGGTGGTCCAGCGGAGCTTCTTCGGATCTGTGCCTCTTCCGGCACAGATCCCCGCCACCCGAACATGGCGGGAGAGCACATGGCGGTACTCGACGAGTACCGCCATGTGCCGAGCAGAGCGATGCTCGAGCCGATCCGAGCATCGGCCGAGCACGCTCGCTCATCACTAGTGATTACCAGTATATCTGTGTAGTTCTGTGATTACCAGTAGATATGTGGTTCTGTGATTACCAGGAGATGTGTGGTTCTCTGATTACCAGTAGATATGTGTAGTTCTGTGATTACCAGTAGATATGTGGTTCTGTGATTACCAGGAGATGTGTGGTTCTGTGATTACCAGTATATATGTGTAGTTCTGTGATTACCAGTAGATATGTGGTTCTGTGATTACCGGGAGATGTGTGGTTCTGTGATTACCACTATATATGTGTAGTTCAGTGATTACCAGGAGATGTGTAGTTCTGTGATTAGCAGGAGATGTGTGGTTCTGTGATTACCAGTATATGTGTGTTTCTGTGATTACCAGTACATGTGTAGTTCTAAGATTACCAATATATGTGTAGTTCTGTGATTACCAGTACATGTGTGGTTCTAAGATTACCAATATATGTGTAGTTCTGTGATTACCAGTAGATGTGTAGTTCTGTGATTACCAGTACATGTGTAGTTCTGTGATTACCAGGAGATGTGTGGTTCTGTGATTACCAGGAGATGTGTGGTTCTGTGATTACAGTATATGTGTAGTTCTGTGATTACCAGTACATGTGTAGTTCTGTGATTACCAGGAGATGTGTGGTTCTGTGATTACCAGGAGATGTGTGTTTCTGTGATTACCAATATATGTGTAGTTCTGTGATTACCAGTACATGTGTAGTTCTGTGATTACCAGTATATGTGTAGTTCTGTGATTACCAGTATATGTGTGGTTCTGTGATTACCAGGAGATGTGTGGTTCTGTGATTACCAGTATATATGTGTAGTTCTGTGATTACCAGTAGATATGTAGTTCTGTGATTACCAGGAGATGTGTGGTTCTGTGATTACCAGTAGATATGTAGTTCTGTGATTACCAGTAGATATGTAATTCTGTGATTACCAGGAGATGTGTGGTTCTGTGATTACCAGTATATATGTGTAGTTCAGTGATTACCAGGAGATGTGTAGTTATGTGATTAGCAGGAGATGTGTGGTTCTAAGGTTATCAGTATATGTGTGGTTCTGTGATTACCAGTATATGTGTGTTTCTGTGATTACCAGTACATGTGTAGTTCTAAGATTACCAATATATGTGTAGTTCTGTGATTACCAGTAGATGTGTAGTTCTGTGATTACCAGGAGATGTGTGGTTCTGTGATTACCAATATATGTGTAGTTCTGTGATTACCAGTACATGTGTAGTTCTGTGATTACCAGTATATGTGTAGTTCTGTGATTACCAGTATATGTGTGGTTCTGTGATTACCAGGAGATGTGTGGTTCTGTGATTACCAGTATATATGTGTAGTTCTGTGATTACCAGTAGATATGTAGTTCTGTGATTACCAGGAGATGTGTGGTTCTGTGATTACCAGTAGATATGTAGTTCTGTGATTACCAGTAGATATGTAATTCTGTGATTACCAGGAGATGTGTGGTTCTGTGATTACCAGTATATATGTGTAGTTCAGTGATTACCAGGAGATGTGTAGTTATGTGATTAGCAGGAGATGTGTGGTTCTAAGGTTATCAGTATATGTGTGGTTCTGTGATTACCAGTATATGTGTGTTTCTGTGATTACCAGTACATGTGTAGTTCTAAGATTACCAATATATGTGTAGTTCTGTGATTACCAGTAGATGTGTAGTTCTGTGATTACCAGGAGATGTGTGGTTCTGTGATTACCAGGAGATGTGTGGTTCTGTGATTACCAGTATATGTGTATTTCTGTGATTACCAGTATATGTGTGTTTCTGTGATTACCAATATATGTGTTGTTCTGTGATTACCAGTACATGTGTAGTTCTGTGATTACCAGTATATGTGTAGTTCTGTGATTACCAGGAGATGTGTGTTTCTGTGATTACCAGGAGATGTGTGGTTCTGTGATTACCAGTATATGTGTAGTTGTGTGATTACCAGTACGTGTAGTTCTGTGATTACAGTATATGTGTAGTTCTGTGATTACCAGTACATGTGTAGTTCTGTGATTACCAGGAGATGTGTGGTTCTGTGATTACCAGGAGATGTGTGGTTCTGTGATTACCAGTATATGTGTGTTTCTGTGATTACCAATATATGTGTAGTTCTGTGATTACCAGGAGATGTGTGGTTCTGTGATTACCAGTATATGTGTGTTTCTGTGATTACCAGGAGATGTGTGGTTCTGTGATTACCAGTACATGTGTAGTTCTGTGATTACCAGTATATGTGTAGTTCTGTGATTATCAGTATATGTGTGGTTCTGTGATTACCAGGAGATGTGTGGTTCTGTGATTACCAGTATATGTGTGTAGTTCTGTGATTACCAGTAGATATGTAGTTCTGTGATTACCAGGAGATGTGTGGTTCTGTGATTACCAGTATAGATGTGTAGTTCAGTGATTACCAGGAGGTGTGTAGTTCTGTGATTAGCAGGAGATGTGTGGTTCTAAGGTTATCAGTATATATGTGTAGTTCTGTGATTACCAGTATATGTGTGGTTCTGTGAACTGATTACCAGTACATGTGTAGTTCTAAGATTACCAATATATGTGTAGTTCTGTGATTACCAGTAGATGTGTGGTTCTGTGATTACCAGGAGATGTGTGGTTCTGTGATTACCAGTGATAGCAAAACGCCTGTCCTCTTGCCGCTCTGCCAATGAAGAGACAAGATGGGAGGAGAGCAAAACAGGAATCTTTCTTTATTCGAATATAGAGAGAACAGTACAGCACATTAGCATGGAAAGAAAACTTGTTCTGTTCTGAAAATTATGAGCAGAGGGGGTATCTAATATACTAATACCACACCCTTGGGCAATAAGATGATTGGTTTAACAGAAAACAAGAATTGCAAAAATTACATATTCAGTAAACTACAACATTGCATATTTCGTTAGTCCAATAGTAAAGCATTAATATTGCTCCTCCACCCAAATAACATAATCAGTTTCCACCCCCTAATATTGCTCCTCCACCCAAATAACATAATCAGTTTCCACCCTCTATTAGAATTACAAGCTTTGCATATTTGGAAATAACAAAACATTAGTTCTCAGCAAATACAATACATTATGATTTAACCTAACTTAGCAAAATATCTTATCAATCTATGTGTAGGGGGGAAAGAATGAGCTGTGAGTTTCTCTGCTTATCAGTATGTGTGCAGGGAGATGGGAGGGGGGGAAAGAAAGAATGACATAGCTTTCTTTTTTTTTTTTGACCACAAACGTGCAGATAAAGAGAATACAGAACTGTAAATTTCTGCTGTCTCTTTAGGTGCTGGTTAACCCTTCCCTTTCTATATTGTGAGATGCAGCTTGATATTTGCACTTGATATTTGATAACAATCCCCCCTTTGGTCATTGGATCACCTTACAAGTGTGATCAACATGACCACCTAAATCACTTGACCATATTTGGGAGTAGGAACAGACTGAATGCAGGTAAGTAGGGTAGGAAAACATTGGATACAACAACACATAGTGACTAGTAGAACAATGAAAAGAAGTAATCCTATGAGGATCTGTCTTAGCCATCCAAAATTCGGTAGCCAGGACCAGAGCCAATTCCACCACCCGTCCCCGACAACATCCTGTTTGATGTTCTTGACTATTTCATGCAGTCCCTGTATGTGATCATGAATGGATTTGGAATGATCAGACAAGTTAAAACAACACATGCCAGTAAATTCCTCACACCCATGATTATGTTTAAGCAGAAGATAATCAATAGCAGCTCTATTCTGGAGAGACATATCATGGACCCCTTTAACATCAGTTAAGAGACCGTCTAAGGCTGCAGAGGTGTGGTTGATAGCTTTAACTAGTGCACATGCAAGCTTATTAACAGTCCTAGCTGTCCCTACAGCCAACCCTGGTGTTCCAAGAATAGAGATGCCCAGTGAGAGAATTTCAGCATTATTCATCAAATGAACATCTGAGTCACAGTCCTCGGGCAACTGTAACGGGGCACTTCTCTTAGGTCGGCTACCCCTAACAACAGATGAGGTAACTATGTGTCTGGAGGGAAGCAAGAGACTAAGCCTGCTAAGGGAGCACGGCCCCCCAGTAGCATTAGCAGGGATGTAAGAGTAAGAGGTGATACCACATGACATAAACCAACCCTTAGGTAACTTGAGGGGTTTAGCAGTATAAGAGACATTCATGGTATAATTACAGAGCATATCATTGATAAGGGAGAGACAGTGTTTACCAGTCTTTTGCTTAGTACAGTTAACAAAGGAGAAGCAGAGGTCTGCAGGGACAATCTTCAAGGTACGGACAGAAGTCATATTAGACCAATTAGGCTGGGAAGGAAGGGCGTAGGCGCCCATCTGGGACAGCACTACCCAAAAGTGGGGAGCCAGAGACTCACGAGGGGTGTTTGGAGGCAAAAAAGTAAAATTCACAAGAGTAGTTAGGGAGGCTGGTACACTGATGAGACATGTAGTGAGAACATCAGTGACACTCACCATCCGGGATAAGCAGAAGTCTGAAATATTCATCACTTGTTGAGCCAAATGCACCCAAACATTGGAAACCTCCTGAGACAGTTGTTGTGGTGCAGCCCTGAAATGTCTGGTAAGGGCAGAAGGATCCATGGCCATATTGTGGATCTTGGGGCCACAAAGGGATGGGGGCGGGATGTATGTAAAGTACAGAACCCATCCCATCACCCCCAATACCAGGATTATGAGGAACACCACCCCCTGTTCACTGACCTTATCTGGTGATTCTGTAAGGGGGTGGGAGGCACCAGTAGGCTTGGGGTTCCCAAAAGGGTGTATTTTCATGATACACAGATCCCACGTAGGTAGGTGATACAATAAACTCACTTGATGATTTGAAGAGGCAGGTAGTGCAGTAGGCCTGCTTTTAATCCCACGGAGGCAGGCGGTCAGGGATTATTGTGCCCCGACAAAACACCTGCTTGATGACCTCACGGTGGCAGGCGGTGCAAGAAGCCTGCTTGCTGGTCTGCGGTGGTAGGTGGTCAGGAAGTATTATGCCTGTCAAAACACCTACTTGCTGGTATTCCGGAACAAAAGCCTCAGGCCTTCACCCTGTTCTACCTCCCACTGGGCATCTGCTGGGCACTGGGAGGGAGCAGGGCCTTTATCTTGCTCAGGCTCTGGTGCAGCTTTCACTCTGGTGTGGTGTACCCAGGTCTTTCCTTTATGTAGCTTGACTGCGCTGTGACTTGTCAATAAAATCTGGAATGGACCTTTCCACTGGGGCTCCAAACGGTCTGTTCTCCAGGTCTTTACATACACCCACCCTCCAGGCTGGAAGGCATGCACTGGACCAGCCAAAGGCAAAGGCTGTTGTTGAACAGAATATCTGTGAAGAGAAGAGAGGGTAGACTGCAGGGCAGTTACATAGTCCCTGATCTGCTGATTACCAATCTCTAAGGTGGGTCCCTGATGTGTAACAATTCTATTCCAGGGCCTACCAAAGAGAATCTCATAAGGGCTAAGTTTTAAGGACTTAGTAGGAGTCACCCTGACGCGGGTCAAGGCAATGGGAAGCGCCTCTGGCCATTTGAGTCTTAGTTCAGTACATATTTTGGTCAAAGAGCGCTTAAGAGTCTGATTCATCCTCTCAACTTGTCCAGAGGATTGGGGCCTCCAGGGGGCATGATATCTCCAGTCCACCCCTAGAGTAGCACAAACACTTTTGACAACCTCAGCTGTAAAATGTGTTCCCTGGTCTGACTCAATAACTCGAGGCAAGCCAAACCTGGGAATTACCTCCTTCATCAGAATCTTAGCCACCTGTCCTGCGGTTGCCCTCTTGGTAGGAAAAGCTTCTGGCCATTTGGACAATTGATCAGTGATCACTAGCAAATATCTGTACCCTTGAGCTGGGGGCAACTCAGTATAGTCAATTTGAAGTCTCTCAAAGGGAATATAAGCCCATTGGCGGCCACCCTGTATGGGAGCCCTACCCATCTTTGGATTTGTTTGTAAGCACGTTACACAGGTTTTAACAATTTTCTGACTTTCAATGTGTATACCCAGGCCATAGGCCACTCTCAATAAACTATTTGCCATGGCCTCACTACCATGATGTGTACTCTCATGTAGATTGCGCAGAAGCTGAATTAGGACCACTCTGGGTAGGAATACCCTGCCGTCAGGGTCAATCCACCAGTCTTCAACCAGTTTAGCTCCATTCTGCTCTGCCAATCTTTTTTCCTCATCAGTATAGGCGGGAGACATGGAAGACAAATCAATCGCATTTGTTGGTATTACAGGACATTCTAAAGGAAGAGGAGTCATAGCTGCAGCTTTGGATGCTAGATCGGCACGATTATTTCCCTTAATCACTTCTGATTCACCCTTCAAGTGTGCTCTGCAATGCATTACCGAGACATGGCGAGGCAGAAGTATTGCATCCAGTAACCCCTTAATCAGAGGTCCATTTAGGACCTTCGTGCCAGCAGCAGTTATGAACCCCCTTTCTCTCCACAACACAGCAAAAGCATGTACAACACCAAAAGCATATTTAGAGTCAGTATAGATATTAACAGACTGGTCTTTGGCATATCGCAATGCTTCAGTGAGGGCTACAATTTCTGCTCCCTGTGCTGAGAGGCAGTTGGGGAGCCTCCCGGCAGCAACAGTTTCATAAAGGGTGACTACTGCATACCCTGTGTACCTTTGTCCATCAATAACCCGACTGGAACCGTCCACAAATAGTTCCAAATCTGGGTTAGTGAGGGGCACATCACTTAGATCGGGTCTGGGTAATGTCACAACTTCCAGGGCCTCAACACAATCATGCTCTGGGGAGTCATTAGTCTCTGAAGGGAGGAGGGTGGCTGGGTTGAGTGAGTGGCACACCTCAAATGCAATGTCTGAGTTACCCTGCAGCAGTATTTCATATTGGGCCAACCGGGCGGGAGTCAAGAACTTGGCTGCCCCCTGGTTCATAAGCTGGCATACAGCATGATTAGTCTTAACTAACACCTTGCTTCCAAGGGTCAGTTTCTGTGCCTCAGTCACCAATATGGCCACGGCCGCTAGAGCCCTGAGACATGCGGGCCAACCCCTGGCTACTGGGTCCAATTGTTTGGACAGGTAGCCCACAGGGCGGTTAGTGCCCCCACACTCCTGGGTAAGTACCCCTGTAGCCACCCCGTTTCGTTCATGAGTGAAAAGGGTGAAAGGCTTCTCTGGATTGGGCAAAGCCAATGCAGGTGCTGACATGAGCGCCTGTTTGAGTTTGTCAAAGTTATCTCTGTCAGCATCATCCCATATTATTCTGTCAGGGGAATCATGCGTCAGTTTATCAAATAGTCCCTTTGTCAGCACACTGTAGTCAGGTATCCACATTCTGCAAAACCCAGTCATCCCTAGAAAACTCCTGAGCTGCTTCTTGTGCATAGGAAGGGGTACCTGACACACAGCCTCAATCCTATCTGGGGCCAATCTTCTAACCCCTTGGGCTAGAATGTATCCCAAATACTCTACCTGTCTCTGGGCAATATGGGCCTTGGCTTTGGATACCTTATACCCTTTCTTATCCAGATGTGTTAGGAGGGATATGCACTGGTCAATGTTCTCTTTTCTGGTCTTGCTGGCAAGCAGCAAGTCGTCTACATACTGTATCAGTATGGTGGACTGTGGGTGAATCCAGGTGGACAGGTCCCTACCTAACTGAACCCCAAAAATCCCTGGTGACTCACTGAACCCCTGGGGCAAACGAGTCCAAGTCAGCTGCTGTTGCAATCCAGTATCTGGATCCACCCATTCAAATGCAAAGAGCAATTGACTGGTTGGATCCAGAGGGATACAGAAAAATGCGTCTTTCAAGTCCAAGGTGGTAAAATAAACGTAGGTGTCACCTATTTCAGTCAGTATGGTATGGGGGTTGGGCACTACAGGGTACCTGGTCTGGACAATCTTATTGATTGCCCGTAAGTCCTGCACAAACCTGTAGTGTACAATCTGTCCCTCACTGCCTGGTTTTTTTACTGGTAAAATGGGGGTGTTATAGGGAGATTCACAAGGGACTAAAAGTCCCTCCTCCAGGTACTTGTCCACAGTGGGTTTTAAACCCAACTTCGCCTCCCTCTTGATGGGGTACTGTCTAACCTGTACTGGTCTGGCATCTGGTTTTAGGGTGATGACTACTGGTATGGCATCCCTAGCAAACCCTGGCTTTCCATCTGCCCAAACTGTAGATGGTGCTAAGCGCATCACCTGCTCTGGGATGTCCAAACTGGACCTATCCAGGGAAGCGTGTCTCAACGCCATCTGAAAGGTTAGTTCCTGCTTCTCAGGTATGTGTACATGTAAGTGGTCTTGATCAAATGTTATTTCTGCTCTCAATTTTGTTAGTAAATCCCTACCCAATAGCGCAATAGGGCAGGATTCTGACAGTAGGAAACTGTGCTGGACGGTAGTCCCTTCAACAGTTACCTCCAAGGGTCCTAAGAATGGCATAGAGGAGGGACTACCATCCACCCCTACAATGCGGACAGTTTCCCCACTGACAATTCCTCCCTTAGGTACCATAGGCAAAACTGAATATGTCGCTCCTGTGTCCACTAAAAATGGAATTTGACCTCCTCCCACTTTTCCTTTAATCAGGGGCTCTGTAGAGGAGGAAAATGTGGCCATTATGGCAGAAGCCCCCGATCCTCCCTATAGGTCTCTGCTGTCCTCTCTGTCTGTCTTGGCCTTTAGCTTAGGGCACTCTCTCTTCCAGTGTCCCTCCTTTCTGCAGTAAAAGCACTGTTTCTGTCCAACCTGCTGGTTCCTGGCTCTGCTACCTACAGTTCCCTGTCTGTTCCCTCTCTGGGGCTCTCCCTCTTTCAAGGCTACTGCTAGTAGTTTAGCTTGTAGAGAGGCCTGCTCTTTCATCAACACTCTAGCTTCCTTCTTAGTCTGCTGTTCTTTCTCTTCTTCCCTGAACAAAAATACTTTCCGTGCTATCTCTAGTACTTCACTGATTTGCTTCCCTAGCACTCCTTCTGTCTTATTCAACTTTTTTTGTATGTCCGGGTAACTCTGTGCTATGAAAAAGGTCAGGAGGGTCATATGGTTATTGGGCTGTTCTGGATCTAGCCCGCCAAACCTTCTAAGCGTATCACGAAGCCTGTTAAGGAATACATCAGGGGATTCATCCTTAGTCTGAATCACCTGATGTACCTTGGACAGGTTCAAGGGAGCTATGCTACATGTTTTGATCCCTTGCAAAATGTGTAGTCTATAAAAATCTAAATGGCGTTGTCCCCCAAGACTATTAGGGTCCCAGTTTGGAATAGACAAGGGAAACCATTCATTTATGTCCTCACCTCTATAAGTAACATCCTTGGCTATGGTCTCACCTGTGTGTTTCCTGCCAGCATCTAAAATCCTGTTCCTCTCCTCAACCGTGAACAGTGTGCGCAATAAGGTGTCCACATCAATCCAGGTGGGGGAATGTTTTATAAACAGGGATTCACACAAGTCACACACACGTGCAGGGTCATCCGAGTAGGCAGGATTATTCGTTTTCCAATTTAAAAGATCTGTGCTGGAAAAAGGAATATACACAAAGTGAGAGTCATATCCCCCATCCCTCCCAGGAACCACTGTCTCTCTAAGGGGGGCCATACGGGAGGGGGGAAGCGCATGAATCTGTCTCTGGGCCTGTGAACACATGGATCTAGTTTGCATTGGGGATAAAACAATGGATGCACGTTCCACATACCTCCCTACTTCATTCATCTCAGTCTGGGGGTAAATTTCAGAGACCTCAGGGGAACTAGGGGAAGAACTGCTGTCAGGGAGTGGGGAGTAGGGAGGACAGGGAGAAAGACTTTCAGGGGATTTAGTCTTTGTGGAGTTGTCTGGCTTACGGTCAGATGTGTTGTAGTCTGCAACAACTTGCTCTTGGCTCACAGATCCAGAGGATACTGTGCCCTGAGAGACAGGGAAAGGTAGGACCAAAGTCACCTCATCACTGTTATCACATGACAATACATTCTTATTACATTCAGTATTCTTATTGCTTAGAAACATTAACATTGACTTTTTTTTAGGTTTTACACATTTTTCAACTAATTCTTTCTGTTGGCTGGCCTGCAACCACATATCTGAATACCCATAATCAGGATCCCATTTACCCAGCAACTGCAGTTTTTGTCTCAGTTTAACCACTGTGTCTCTCTTCATACTCCCTGTCGGCGGCCAACCGACACCCAAACCAGTCCAGACCTTAGTACATAAGAGCACAAAGGTCTGTCGGTCAAATTCCTTAGAACCATGGGTTATGTAATACCAATTATCTAACATACACTGAAGAGGTTCACTCTTCCCCTTACTTAACCAAGAACCCATGAGGTCTGTAACTAGGAAACCAAAGTACCACACTGGGAGAAACTGGTGCACCAAATTATCACAAAACAAAGGATTAATGTATATAAAATACAACACCTTACCTACAGGATGAGACACACGGTTAGCCTGACTGATTCCTGTTAGCTCTTGTCCTGGATTCTTAGGACTCCAATGGATTGGAGTGAACTGGTCCTGTAAGATCAGTGAAGGGTATGCACAGGGATGGACACAATGGATCCACTTTAGCCGGCTTACCTATACATGCCTTGTCACTGGTCCAGCAGGTAAGAAACGCAGTTCCTCTGTCGATTGGGGTCCCACAGAGTCGCCAAATTTGATAGCAAAACACCTGTCCTCTTGCCGCTCTGCCAATGAAGAGACAAGATGGGAGGAGAGCAAAACAGGAATATTTCTTTATTCGAATATAGAGAGAACAGTACAGCACATTAGCATGGAAAGAAAACTTGTTCTGTTCTGAAAATTATGAGCAGAGGGGGTATCTAATATACTAATACCACACCCTTGGGCAATAAGATGATTGGTTTAACAGAAAACAAGAATTGCAAAAATTACATATTCAGTAAACTACAACATTGCATATTTCGTTAGTCCAATAGTAAAGCATTAATATTGCTCCTCCACCCAAATAACATAATCAGTTTCCACCCCCTAATATTGCTCCTCCACCCAAATAACATAATCAGTTTCCACCCTCTATTAGAATTACAAGCTTTGCATATTTGGAAATAACAAAACATTAGTTCTCAGCAAATACAATACATTATGATTTAACCTAACTTAGCAAAATATCTTATCAATCTATGTGTAGGGGGGAAAGAATGAGCTGTGAGTTTCTCTGCTTATCAATATGTGTGCAGGGAGATGGGAGGGGGGGAAAGAAAGAATGACATAGCTTTCTTTTTTTTTTTTGACCACAAACGTGCAGATAAAGAGAATACAGAACTGTAAATTTCTGCTGTCTCTTTAGGTGCTGGTTAACCCTTCCCTTTCTATATTGTGAGATGCAGCTTGATATTTGCACTTGATATTTGATAACACCAGTATATGTGTATTTCTGTGATTACCAGTATATGTGTGTTTCTGTGATTACCAATATATGTGTAGTTCTGTGATTACCAGTACATGTGTAGTTCTGTGATTACCAGTACATGTGTAGTTCTGTGATTACAGTATATGTGTAGTTCTGTGATTACCAGGAGATGTGTGGTTCTGTGATTAACAGGAAATGTGTAGTTCTGTGATTACCAGTATATGTGTCGTTCTCTGATTACCAGAATATATATGTGTAGTTCTGTGATTACCAGGAGATGTGTGGTTCTGTGATTACCAGGAAATGTGTGGTTTTGTGATTACCAGGAGATGTGTAGTTCTGTGATTACCAGTATATGTGTGTTTCTGTGATTACCAATATATGTGTAGTTCTGTGATTACCAGGAGATGTGTAGTTCTGTGATTACCAGGAAATGTGTGGTTCTGTGATTACCAGGAGATGTGTGGTTCTGTGATTAACAGGAGATGTGTGGTTCTGTGATTACCAGTACATGTGTAGTTCTGTGATTACCAGGAGATGTGTAGTTCTGTGATTACCAGAATATATGTGTAGTTCTGTGATTACCAGTATATGTGTGGTTCTGTGATTACCAGGAAATGTGTGGTTCTGTGATTAACAGGAGATGTGTAGTTCTGTGATTACCAGGAGATGTGTGGTTCTGTGATTACCAGGAGATGTGTGGTTCTGTGATTACCAGTATATGTGTAGTTCTGTGATTACTAGGAGATGTGTGGTTCTGTGATTACCAGTATATGTGTAGTTCTGTGATTACCAGGAGATGTGTGGTTCTGTGATTACCAGTATATATGTGTAGTTCTGTGATTACCAGTATATGTGTGGTTCTGTGATTACCAGTATATATGTGTGTTTCTGTGATTACCAATATATGTGTAGTTCTGTGATTACCAGTACATGTGTAGCTCTGTGATTACAGTATATGTGTAGTTCTGTGATTACCAGTACATGTGTAGATCTGTGATTACCAGGAAATGTGTGTTTCTGTGATTACCAGGAGATGTGTGGTTCTGTGATTACCAGTATATGTGTAGTTCTGTGATTACCAGGAGATGTGTGTTTCTGTGATTACCAGGAGATGTGTGGTTCTGTGATTACCAGTATATGTGTAGTTCTGTGATTACCAGGAGATGTGTGGTTCTGTGATTACCAGGAGATGTGTGGTTCTGTGATTACCAGTATATGCGTGTTTCTGTGATTACCAATATATGTGTAGTTCTGTGATTACCAGGAGATGTGTGGTTCTGTGATTACCAGTATATGTGTGTTTCTGTGATTACCAGGAGATGTGTGGTTCTGTGATTACCAGTACATGTGTAGTTCTGTGATTACCAGTATATGTGTGGTTCTGTGATTACCAGGAGATGTGTGGTTCTGTGATTACCAGTATATATGTGTAGTTCTGTGATTACCAGTATATGTGTGTAGTTCTGTGATTACCAGTAGATATGTAGTTCTGTGATTACCAGGAGATGTGTGGTTCTGTGATTACCAGTATATATGTGTAGTTCAGTGATTACCAGGAGATGTGTAGTTCTGTGATTAGCAGGAGATGTGTGGTTCTAAGGTTATCAGTATATATGTGTAGTTCTGTGATTACCAGTATATGTGTGGTTCTGTGATTACCAGTACATGTGTAGTTCTAAGATTACCAATATATGTGTAGTTCTGTGATTACCAGTACATGTGTAGTTCTAAGATTACCAATATATGTGTAGTTCTGTGATTACCAGTAGATGTGTGGTTCTGTGATTACCAGGAGATGTGTGGTTCTGTGATTACCAGTATATGTGTATTTCTGTGATTACCAGTATATGTGTGTTTCTGTGATCACCAATATATGTGTAGTTCTGTGATTACCAGTACGTGTAGTTCTGTGATTACCAGTGTATGTGTAGTTCTGTGATTACCAGTACATGTGTAGTTCTGTGATTACAGTATATGTGTAGTTCTGTGATTACCAGTATATGTGTAGTTCTGTGATTACCAGGAGATGTGTGGTTCTGTGATTACCAGTATATGTGTAGTTCTGTGATTACTAGGAGATGTGTGGTTCTGTGATTACCAGTATATGTGTAGTTCTGTGATTACCAGGAGATGTGTGGTTCTGTGATTACCAGTATATATGTGTAGTTCTGTGATTACCAATATATGTGTAGTTCTGTGATTACCAGTACATGTGTAGCTCTGTGATTACAGTATATGTGTAGTTCTGTGATTACCAGTACATGTGTAGATCTGTGATTACCAGTATATGTGTAGTTCTGTGATTACCAGGAGATGTGTGTTTCTGTGATTACCAGGAGATGTGTGGTTCTGTGATTACCAGTATATGTGTAGTTCTGTGATTACCAGGAGATGTGTGGTTCTGTGATTACCAGGAGATGTGTGGTTCTGTGATTACCAGTATATGCGTGTTTCTGTGATTACCAATATATGTGTAGTTCTGTGATTACCAGGAGATGTGTGGTTCTGTGATTACCAGTATATGTGTGTTTCTGTGATTACCAGGAGATGTGTGGTTCTGTGATTACCAGTACATGTGTAGTTCTGTGATTACCAGTATATGTGTGGTTCTGTGATTACCAGGAGATGTGTGGTTCTGTGATTACCAGTATATATGTGTAGTTCTGTGATTACCAGTATATGTGTGTAGTTCTGTGATTACCAGTAGATATGTAGTTCTGTGATTACCAGGAGATGTGTGGTTCTGTGATTACCAGTATATATGTGTAGTTCAGTGATTACCAGGAGATGTGTAGTTCTGTGATTAGCAGGAGATGTGTGGTTCTAAGGTTATCAGTATATATGTGTAGTTCTGTGATTACCAGTATATGTGTGGTTCTGTGATTACCAGTACATGTGTAGTTCTAAGATTACCAATATATGTGTAGTTCTGTGATTACCAGTACATGTGTAGTTCTAAGATTACCAATATATGTGTAGTTCTGTGATTACCAGTAGATGTGTGGTTCTGTGATTACCAGGAGATGTGTGGTTCTGTGATTACCAGTATATGTGTATTTCTGTGATTACCAGTATATGTGTGTTTCTGTGATTACCAATATATGTGTAGTTCTGTGATTACCAGTACGTGTAGTTCTGTGATTACCAGTGTATGTGTAGTTCTGTGATTACCAGTACATGTGTAGTTCTGTGATTACAGTATATGTGTAGTTCTGTGATTACCAGTACATGTGTAGTTCTGTGATTACAGTATATGTGTAGTTCTGTGATTACCAGTATATGTGTAGTTCTGTGATTACCAGGAAATGTGTGGTTCTGTGATTAACAGGAGATGTGTAGTTCTGTGATTACCAGTACATGTGTAGTTCTGGGATTACAGTATATGTGTAGTTCTGTGATTACAGTATATATGTAGTTCTGTGATTACCAGTACATGTGTCATTCTGTGATTAACAGGAGATGTGTAGTTCTGTGATTACCAGAATATATATGTGTAGTTCTGTGATTACCAGGAGATGTGTGGTTCTGTGATTACCAGTATATGTAGTTCTGTGATTATAGTATATGTGTAGTTCTGTGATTACCAGGAAATGTGTGGTTTTGTGATTACCAGGAGATGTGTAGTTCTGTGATTACCAGTAGTGATGAGCGAGCATGCTCGGCCGAAGCTCGGTTCGGCTTGAGCATCGCTCTGCTCGGCACATGGCGGTACTCGTACGAGTATCGCATGTGCTCGCCCGCCATGTTCGGGTCTCCTCCCCGCACGTTTCGCGGCTGCAGCGCAGCCAATAAACGTGCGGGGAGGCTCTGACATCAGTGTAATGCAAGCAGCCATGTTGGCTGCTGGCATTACACTGATTGGCTGGCCAGAACCCGTGATCGGGTGCTGTATAGCACCTGACCAGCGAGTTCGGCTCAGTCTTAGCCAGGGAGAGATGAGGATAGGAAGGGAAAGTCAGTGTAGGGAGAAGAAAAGTGTGTTTCAACAACAAAAAGACCCAAAAGTCCTTTTTAGGACTATTGTGTGTGGGGGCAGCAGTTATATTTTGTTTTGGGGGGCAAAGTTTAAAAAAAAAAGTCACATATTCCGTTCACTGTGCCTAGCCGCAGATTAGCAGCACATTCTGTTTAGTGTGCAAAGTTGCAGATTAGCAGCACATTCTGTTTAGTGTGCAAAGTTGCAGATTAGCAGCACATTCTTTTTAGTGTGCAAAGTTGCAGATTAGCAGCACATTCTGTTTAGTGTGCAAAGTTGCAGATTAGCAGCACATTCTTTTTAGTGTGCAAAGTTGCAGATTAGCAGCACATTCTGTTTCGTGTGCAAAGTTGCAGATTAGCAGCACATTCTGTTTAGTGTGCAAAGTGTAAAAAATAAAAGTCACATATTCCATTCACTGTGCCTAGCCGCAGATAAGCAGCACATTCTGTTTAGTGTGCAAAGTTGCAGATTAGCAGCACATTCTGTTTAGTGTGCAAAGTGTAAAAAATAAAAGTCACATATTCCATTCACTGTGCCTAGCCGCAGATAAGCAGCACATTCTGTTTAGTGTGCAAAGTTGCAGATTAGCAGCACATTCTGTTTAGTGTGCAAAGTGTAAAAAATAAAAGTCACATATTCCATTCACTGTGCCTAGCCGCAGATAAGCAGCACATTCTGTTTAGTGTGCAAAGTTGCAGATTAGCAGCACATTCTGTTTAGTGTGCAAAGTGTAAAAAATAAAAGTCACATATTCCATTCACTGTGCCTAGCTGCAGATAAGCAGCATATTCTGTTTAGTGTGCAAAGTTGCAGATTATCAGCACATTCTGTTTAGTGTGTAAAGTGTAAAAAATAAAAGTCACATATTCCATTCACTGTGCCTAGCCGCAGATAAGCAGCACATTCTGTTTAGTGTGCAAAGTTGCAGATTAGCAGCACATTCTGTTTAGTGTGCAAAGTGTAAAAAATAAAAGTCACATATTCCATTCACTGTGCCTAGCTGCAGATAAGCAGCACATTCTGTTTAGTGTGCAAAGTTGCAGATTAGCAGCACATTCTGTTTAGTGTGGAAAGTTGCAGATTAGCAGCACATTCTGTTTAGTGTGCAAAGTGTAAAAAATAAAAGTCACATATTCCATTCACTGTGCCTAGCTGCAGATAAGCAGCACATTCTGTTTAGTGTGCAAAGTTGCAGATTAGCAGCACATTCTGTTTAGTGTGCAAAGTGTAAAAAATAAAAGTCACATATTCCATTCACTGTGCCTAGCCGCAGATAAGCAGCACATTCTGTTTAGTGTGCAAAGTTGCAGATTAGCAGCACATTCTGTTTAGTGTGCAAAGTGTAAAAAATAAAAGTCACATATTCCATTCACTGTGCCTAGCTGCAGATAAGCAGCACATTCTCTTTAGTGTGCAAAGTTGCAGATTAGTAGCACATTCTGTTTAGTGTGCAAAGTGTAAAAAATAAAAGTCACATATTCCATTCACTGTGCCTAGCCGCAGATAAGCAGCACATTCTGTTTAGTGTGCAAAGTTGCAGATTAGCAGCACATTCTGTTTAGTGTGCAAAGTGTAAAAAATAAAAGTCACATATTCCATTCACTGTGCCTAGCCGCAGATAAGCAGCACATTCTGTTTAGTGTGCAAAGTTGCAGAGTAGCAGCACATTCTGTTTAGTGTGCAAAGTGTAAAAAATAAAAGTCACATATTCCATTCACTGTGCTTAGCTGCAGATAAGCATCACATTCTGTTTAGTGTGCAAAGTTGCAGATTAGCAGCACATTCTGTTTAGTGTGGAAAGTTGCAGATTAGCAGCACATTCTGTTTAGTGTGCAAAGTGTAAAAAATAAAAGTCACATATTCCATTCACTGTGCCTAGCCGCAGATAAGCAGCACATTCTGTTTAGTGTGCAAAGTTGCAGATTAGCAGCACATTCTGTTTAGTGTGCAAAGTGTAAAAAATAAAAGTCACATATTCCATTCACTGTGCCTAGCCGCAGATAAGCAGCACATTCTGTTTAGTGTGCAAAGTTGCAGATTAGCAGCACATATTCCGTGTAATATGAAGAAGGCGGCTAAAAAGGGACAGGGAAGTGGACGTGTTCCTGATAGTTCAGGGCGCGGGTCAGGACGCGTAGAAACTGTGCCTGGTGCCAGAGCACAAGAAAGAAAGACATCCACCATACCTAGCTTCATGTCTCAGTTTACAGGGCGTCGCAGGACATCACTCTCGAGGTCAGACCACTGCGAACAGGTGGTCGGTTGGATTTCAGGTGATACTGCTTCCAGTCGGTTAAGCACCACCCTGTCTTCCACCAAGTCCACTCTCAGTAGCCAAGAGTCTGGTCAACATAATCCACACCCTGATCATCCTTCCTCCCACCATAGAGGGTCTGGTCAAAGAAGTGATCCCACACTGGGATATAGTGAGGAGCTCGTCTCATCACCAATCCTTCATTTGAACCTCTCTCCAAGCACGCTTGCAGAGGAACATGAAATCTTGTGCCCTGATTCACAACCTCTAGAGGGTACCCAATCACAAGAAGATGACAGAGGGGAACGGCATTTAAGGTCAAAGGAAGTGGATGATAATGATGATGAGACACAGTTGCCATCAAATCAACCACTATTACTGTCTCAAGACCTTGATGAGGAGGATGATATACAGTTGTCAATGACTGAGTATGTGGTGGGATCAAGAAATGAGGAGGATGATCAGAGTGAGGAAGTGGAGGAGGACTTGGTGGACGATGAGGTGACTGACCCCACCTGGGAAGGTGGAGAGCCGAGCGATGACAGCAGTCCTGAGGGTGAGCCATCTGCAGCACCGCAACAGGCTGGAAGAGGCAGTGGTGTGGCTAAAGAAAGAAGGCGGACCGCACCAAACCGGCCCGCAAATGTTCCACGGAGCACCCCCTTGCGTAAATCTCCCTTGCCAAGGGCTAGGTGTTCCGCGGTATGGCGTTTTTTTAAGGAAAGTGCGGACGACAAAAAAATTGTAGTTTGCAACCTGTGCCACACCAGAATGAGCCGAGGCATGAACACTAGAAACCTCACCACCACCAGCATGATCCGACACATGGCATCCAAGCACCGTAATAAGTGGGAGGAACGCCCGGATCGCCAATCTGTGTCTGCAGGCCACACCACTGCCTCCTCTTCCCCTGTTTTCGGTGCCGGCCAATCGCCTGTCGAAGGCGCAGGCCCGCATACCTCCCGCCCTGCACCTGTACCATCTGAAGCACCATCAGCGACCACATCCACTTCCCTGTCCCAGCGCAGCGTCCAAATGTCGTTACCCCAGGCATTTGAGCGCAAGCGAAAATACCCAGCCACCCACCCACAGGCCATAGCACCTTTCCAAATTACTGGCCATCGAAATGCTGCCATTTAGGCTTGTGGAGACTGAGTCCTTCCGCAGCCTGATGGCAGCAGCTGTCCCTCGGTACGCAGTCCCCAGCCGCCACTACTTTTCCCGGTGTGCCGTCCCCGCCTTACACCACCATGTGTCCCGTAACATCACCCGTGCCCTGACCAACGCAGTTACTGGGAAGGTCCACTTAACGACTGACACATGGACAAGTGCTTGTGGCCAGGGACGCTACATTTCCCTGACGGCACACTGGGTGAATGTCGTGGAGGCTGGGAGCGACTCGGACCCTGGGATGGCACAGGTGCTACCCACGCCGAGGATTGCGGGCCCTACCTCCATCAGGGTTTCCGCCAGCACCTACGTTATTGGCTCCTCCTCCTCCGTTTCCACCTCCGAATTCTCTGCGCGCAGCGCCACTCACCCATCAGCCGGTAGCTGGAAGCAGTGTAGCACTGCAGTGGGGAAGCGTCAACAGGCCATGCTGAAGCTGATCTGCCTTGGGGACAAACAGCACATGGCCTCAGAGCTGTTGCAGGGGATTAGTCACCAGACCGAGCAGTGGCTCTCGCCACTCAACCTGCAACCAGGCATGGTTGTGTGTGATAATGGGCGTAACTTGGTGGCGGCTTTGGAGCTCGGCAAGCTCACACACGTACCATGCCTAGCGCATGTATTTAATTTAGTGGTTCAGCGATTTCTAAAAACCTACCCCAATTTGCATGATCTCTTGATGAAGGTGCGCCGCGTGTGTGCACATTTCCGTAAGTCATCTACAGCTTCAGCCGGCCTGTTGACGCTGCAGCAGCGCTTACAATTGCTAGCTCACCGGCTGCTGTGTGACGTGAGCACGCGCTGGAACTCCACCTTCCACATGTTGGCCCGGCTTTGTGAGCAGCAGAGGGCAGTAGTGGAGTACCAGCTGTTACACGGTCGTCGCCTCTCCGTTCAACTTCCTCTAATCAGAAGTGAGGAGTGGGAATGGATGTCAGACCTCTGTGAGGTTTTACGCAATTTTGAGGAATCGACACAGATGGTGAGCGGCGATAACGCTATTATCAGTGTAACCATCCCACTTCTGTGTCTACTGAAACGCTCGCTGCTCACAATTAAAACCGACGCTTTGCATGTGGAAGAGGTGGAAATGCGGGAGGAAGAGCTTACACAAGGTGATAGCCAGAGCACCCTCACTTCGTCTTCTCAGCGACAATTGGAGGAGGAGGAGGAGGAGGAAGACACGGTTGCCTCCGCTACAGAGGGTAGCCATGGAACTTTAGTTCCATCTCTTCAGTGTGGGTGGGCAGAAGAGGAGGAAGAGGATGAGGAGATTGAGAGTCATTCTCCTGGTGAGGACAGCGAAATCTTGCCTGTTGGTACTCTGGCACACATGGCTGACTTTATGTTAGGCTGCCTTTCCCGTGACCCACGCGTTATACGCATTTTAGACAACACGGATTACTGGGTGTTCACCCTTCTGGACCCCCGCTACAAAGAGAATTTCTCATCTCTCATTCCTCCGGTGGAGAGGACAAGCAAAATGGTGCAATACCAGAAGGTTCTTGTCGAAAAATTGCTCCAAAATTTTCCATCTGACAACGCTGGCGGCAGAGTACGTGCTACCTTGGCCAACCGAGAAGGGGAGAAAAGGGGAGCACACAGCAGTTCCGACAAAGGCAGGGCAACACTCTCCAAGGCGTGGGACACCTTCATGACACCCCGCCAGCACCCTCACCCTGATGCGCAGCCTAGTGTCACAAGGAGGGAAAAGTTTTGGAAGATGGTGAAGGAGTACATAGCAGACCGTGTCAGCGTCCTCAATGATTCCTCTGTGCCTTACAACTACTGGGTGTCCAAGCTGGACACGTGGTATGAACTGGCACTCTACGCCTTGGAGGTGCTGGCCTGCCCTGCCGCCAGCGTTCTGTCTGAGCTGGTATTTAGTGCTGCTGGTGGCATCATAACAGATAAGCGTATCCGCCTTTCCACCGAAAATGCTGATAGGTTGACACTTATAAAAATGAACAAGGCCTGGATTTCCCCTGACTTCTCCACTCCACTGGAGGAAAGCCCCGGGTGAACATAAAGTCACTTTAAATATGTTATTTACAATGATGGGAATACTCTGTATTCCCATTCACCCCTTCCACCCAAAAAATGGGTATATGGTTGACTCTCTTCCATATACCCTGGGATATAATTTTTATATAGGGCCAGCTCACCAGCGGGCCCTGTGATATAATTTTTATATAGGGCCAGCTCACCAGCGGGCGCTGTTTGACAATTTTTGTATAGGTCAGCTCACCAGCGGGCCTTCTCATATAATGTTTTATTGGGTCAGCTCTCTAGCGGGCCCTCTCATATAATGTTTTATAGCGTCAGCTCACTAGCGGGCCTTCGCATATAATGTTTAGGATGGTCAGCTCCGCAGCAGACCCTCACCCATAATGTTTTAGATGGTCGGCTCAGCGCACGTTTCCCTCTTAATATTGGCCCAGTTCAGAAAAATCGAGGAAATTTTTTTGCAGAATTTGCCTCTGCGCACGTTTCCCTCTTAATCATGGCCCCAGTTCAGAAAAATCTATGAAATTTTTTGCAGAATTTGCCTCTGCGCACGTTTCCCTCTTAATCATGGCCCCAGTTCAGAAAAATCTATGAAATTTTTTGCAGAATTTGCCTCTGCGCACGTTTCCCTCTTAATCATGGCCCCAGTTCCGAAAAATCGATGAAATTTTTTGCAGAATTTGCAGATGATATACAAGTAAATATACAGCAAATACTGTTTGGTAACAATTTTTCGCCTAAAGTCGTTTTTATCTTCCTTTTTGTGTGTTTTACGGTCAGTCTGTAAAAATGACGTACTACGGGCGAAACATCGTTCCCAGCAGCGACGCTGGAGTCCAAGATGCATCCAGACATCCTCCATATGCTGTCCATGAACCATTTCTGTGGTGTTTCCATCATTTTCTGTCCTTTTCCTATGGACCAGGCACCCTCCCCTCATCAGAGCAGGGGGTGCCTGGTGTAATGCTCGAGTCCTCCCATTGACTTCAATGGGGCTCGGGTGCTCGGCCGAGCACTCGAGCCTCCGGGGGTGCTCGGCCAGAGCACCCGAACACCCGAGCATTGGGGTGCTCGATCATCACTAATTACCAGTATATGTGTGTTTCTGTGATTACCAATATATGTGTAGTTCTGTGATTACCAGTACATGTGTAGTTCTGTGATTACAGTATATGTGTAGTTCTGTGATTACAGTATATGTGTGGTTCTGTGATTACCAGGAAATGTGTGGTTCTGTGATTAACAGGAGATGTGTGGTTCTGTGATTACCAGTAAATGTGTAGTTCTGTAATTACCAGAATATATATGTGTAGTTCTGTGATTACCAGTATATGTGTAGTTCTGTGATTACCAGGAAATGTGTGGTTCTGTGATTAACAGGAGATGTGTAGTTCTGTGATTACCAGGAGATGTGTGGTTCTGTGATTACCAGTATATGTGTAGTTCTGTGATTACCAGGAGATGTGTGGTTCTGTGATTACCAGTATATGTGTAGTTCTGTGATTACCAGGAGATGTGTGGTTCTGTGATTACCAGTATATATGTGTAGTTCTGTGATTACCAGTATATGTGTGTTTCTGTGATTACCAATATATGTGTAGTTCTGTGATTACCAGTACATGTGTAGCTCTGTGATTACAGTATATGTGTAGTTCTGTGATTACCAGTACATGTGTAGTTCTGTGATTACAGTATATGTGTAGTTCTGTGATTACCAGGAGATGTGTGGTTCTGTGATTACCAGTACATGTGTAGTTCTGTGATTACCAGGAGATGTGTAGTTCTGTGATTACCAGTAGATGTGTAGTTCTGTGATTACCAGTATATGTGTAGTTCTGTGATTACCAGGAGATGTGTGGTTCTGTGATTACCAGGAGATGTGTAGTTCTGTGATTACCAGGAGATGTGTAGTTCTTTGATTACAGTATATGTGTAGTTCTGTGATTACCAGGAGATGTGTTGTTCTGTGATGAACCAGGAGATGTGTTGTTCTGTGATTACCAGTATATGTGGAATATATGGTAATGATTTTACCTGAAATGTTGGCCTAATAATTTACCCTTAAAGGGAAAGGAACACCTCCTAATAATAAACCCCCTTACCATAAACTTCACTAAAAAACCTTGCTATGGCTAGATAAACCTAATAGTCACTCACAATTTTTTTCTTGCCTCTTGATTCAAGTGTTAAAATCTTTAATCAGTTCTGGATGTCATATCCATGGAAATCATGCAAGATATTCAGTGACTCTAAGAAAGGAAGCAGACTCCACATGTATGTCTCCTTTAAGTGAATAGAGGCCTGTGGATTGATCATGATGTGTATAAACTCCTGGTTCCCTCACAGCCCAAATCACATGCCATCCAATATAACATCAACAGAGTTGCACAAATCATTTTTCCACTTCACAAGCGTCAAATAAAATCACCATCAAATTTATTGTCAATGATTAAAAATATACAAAAAATGAGACATTAATAATGAGAACTCACTACCACCCGATCCGCTGATACAGTGTTGCTCTCTTCATCTACGAGTTTGGCATCTCTCAATGCTTAATCAAGACGGCCATGACGGTTGCTAGGATTCCACTGACACTGCCTGTGAAACCAAGAAGTTCTGCCACTGCAAAGTGTTTGAGAACCGCACTTCATACACACAGAGCCCTTATGCACAAAAATAAAGGGGGGCAATCCTGGGGCAAACAACTGTATCATAAGGGACACACAAATTACCCAGTGCTCATTGATTTAACTCTTTGAGTCCCAGAGAGGTATCCAACGCATTGCAACGTAATGCGTTGGATACCTCTCTGGGACTCAAAGAATTAAATGGGATTTTTAACCCCTTTAATGCTATAGTGGTCTCCAAAGCATTTCTTTCCAATGTGTTGGAGACCTCTGTAACATTAAACCTTTGAGTGCCAGTGGTGTATGCAACAATGAATTGCACACCCCTCTGTCACTCAAAGAGTTAAAGAAGTAAAAGTCCCTTTTAAATCAATGGTAATTGTTATTTCTACCCTAGGGTGCAGTTGGTTTGCCCTAGAATTGTTTCTCTCTTTTCTTTGTGCATATGTGCCATGGAATATTTTTCATGAGATCCTATGGTTGTCATGAGGTGTGCAGTCTTTTTGTTCAGGTGGCCAATTAAAGGAACATCTGTTAAGCTGGAAAGTAAGCCTGAAAATTGGGGAAGTGGATTCTTAACAGGACAGGAATGAGCCCCTTGCACTCTAGAGAGGTCTCCAGGTCATTGCGCTGCATCCTTATTCCTGAGTCTATGATGTTAAATACCTGTTTGAACTAATAGCACAGACTAGCAGAACTGAACCAGTTTAACCCCTTAACGACATGTGCCGTACTATGACCGTCACGGTCCTTGAAATACTTAACCCTTTGAGTGCCAGAGTGATACGTAATGCATTGCTTTGCAATGCATTCCGTACCACTCTGGCACTCAAACGGTTAAGGACCAATGACGGTCATAGTACGTCACGTACTTTTTACTTACAGCGCTCTACCGGGAGCGCTGTAAGTAAAAATGGGACCTGAAATTGACCGCTCCAAGATCGGAGCAATCTCTATCAGGCCCCAAAGTGACGCGCTGATACACGCAACAGGTCACGTGTACCGGCGCGTCCACGTGGTTCAATGCGGTCCTTATGGGATGGAAACATCCCAGGACCGCCGGTCGCTAAGGGGTTAAAGGGATAGTAATACCTAATTTAAAGTTTATTTAGTATTGTAGGCTTTAAAAAAATATTAAGAACTATGTAAATCTTATCTCTCAAACCTTTATGGTTCCCCCCTCAGTGACATCAGCGCTCTAGATTTGGATTCTGGTCCACAGACCGGCCGGCGGCTCTTCAGCAGAGCCAAGATTGAGATCTTTAAAAAAGAACTACTTCAATGGAATGGTCTACAAAATGTGCTTGCAAATCAGGCACACTTTGTAGACCATTCCAATGAAGTAGTTCTTTTTAAAGATAATGATCTTGGCTCTGCTGAAGAGCCGCCGGCTGGTCTGTGGACCAGAATCTAAGTCTGTCATCTAGATGGCAGACTTGACTGAAGACGCCAGGGAGAGGGAACTTTAGTCGCAAATACCTCTCAAACCATAAAGGTTTGCGAGATAAGACTTACATCGTTCTTAATAATTTTTTTAAAACGTACAATACTAAATAAAGTTTAAATTAGGTATTACTATCCCTTTAATTTATGTGCATCATATTGTATAACAAGGGCAAGATGTTTCTGAGTGAAAGCTTTCCATTAACCCTTTGTATGACCAAGGGGGTGAGCAAAGCACTTCATTGCATGCTCCCTGGCATTCAAAGGCTTAACCCTCTGAGTACCATAGGGGTGCACAATGCATTGCAAAGCAATACTCTGTGTACCCCTCTGACATTCAAAAGGTTAAAGGAAACAGCCAATTATGTTCTAAGGGCCTCGTGCAGAAATTAAAAGAGAAGCAATTCTGATGTGAACCAACTGCGAGCCATTGTGGACAAATAAAAATAAACTCCCAAATTCCTATTGATGTAAATGAGGCTTTTAACCCCTTACATTCCACATATCTCTGGAATGCATTGCAAAACAATGGACATTTTTACTTATAATTGATCCTATTTTGATTTCTGCATATGGCCCTAGGTGTTTTTAACCTTCTAAGTGCCAGAGGGGTATCCACATGCAAAGCAATGTGTTGTATACCCTTCTGGCACTCAAAGGGTTTAATCCATAACACCTAAGCTCTAGGTTATCATCCCGTGTCTTGAATATGTTTAAGTTTATTGGAAAGAGATAAAAAGTGCTACTTGTATTTTTTTTATCCTATTCCTATCTGTCTGAGAATATTGTGCTCTTGAAAATACAGTAAAACACAAATCTTTCTATACTTTGTACGAATTATTTCCCTCTCCAACTCCTGTTCTTATCTCTGGAGGAAATAACGATACTGCTAGAACATTCTCAGTATGTATTGCTACTACTTCTGTGCTGTCAAGTTCACTCTACAGAAAAATAATATACACATAAAATAAAAGTAAAGTACTGTTCTATTCTTTTGAACATAGCAGATATTTACACCCAAAAGCCTCTTTTAATCTTCTCAGAAGAAATCTCTATATAAAATACTGTATTTCAGTTACAAAGAAGCAGTTTTCAGAGCCATCCATTTTGTAAACTTTTCATAAACCTTAGACCAGAGATGGATTTGCCATGATGCACAGTAGACAACCCCCGCTCAGGTCATGGTGTTACACTGTGAAATTGTAGTAATTCTGGGGCAAACCAACTACATCAAGGGGGACAAATGATGATTATATTTCATTAGATGAGGCTTTTTATATGTGCAGTAAAGTTTTATTATGAAAAAAAATCACAAAATGAAGGTCTTTTCTTGCTGACAGCTGATTTAGTCAAAAGTTATAACAGTTTAAACAATGCTGAATTGGTGGTGTTGTTACTAGCACATTCTATGGAGTACTGCAGTCAGTGACTCAGCTCTCCAGAAAACTGCAACAGAATTAGGCCTCAATTCAATAGGCCCCGTTAAAACTGCCAGTAGGGCAAAATTGGCTACTGACCTATCACGGTGCCCGTGATTCGTGCAGCTATGTGTCTGTCACTTGCTGAATATTCGTGATTGGCTGTTTGTCATTAGCCCTCCTCACACAGCCTTTTTAAACCCAGGTTGAGCACTTCCAGGTTGCCCTTTCGTGGTGTTTCTGACTCCACTCTGCCTGACCTGCTTGTCAGATCTCTGGGCCTGTTTCCAGTGTTCCTGTATGCTACGTTCCAGTGTTACAGTGTTCCTGTACGTTAACGTTCCAGTGTTCCTGTACGTTAATGTTCCAGTGCTCCAGCGTTCCAGTGTTCCTGTATGCTAACGTTCCGGTGTTCCAGTGTTCCTGTGTGCCTGTATTCTGGGGTTCCTGTGCTCCAGCACCGTGCAGGTTAACCTGTATGAGTTCCTGAGTCTCGCGCTCCAGCTGTCGCTCCGGCGACATTGTTCTCCTCGCTATTGCATACACATTGTTGGTTCCAGCGTGCGGACGCTGGTTAACTCCACTAAACCTGGTTGCAATATACATTGTTGGTTCCAGCGTGCGGACGTTGGTTTACTCCACTAAACCTGGTTGCAATATACATTGTTGGCTCCAGCGTGCGGACGCTGGTTTACTCCACTAACCTGGTTGCAATATACATTGTTGGTTCCAGCGTGCGGACGCTGGTTTACTCCACTAAACCTGGCTGTGATACACATTGTAGGTTCAGGCGTGCGGACGCTGGTTTACTCCACTAACTGGTTGCGAGATACATTGTTGGTTCCAGCGTGCAGACGCTGGCTTGCTCCACTAAACCCGGTTGCAATACACATTGTTGGTTCCAGTGTGCGGACGCTGGTTTGCTCCACTAAACCTGGTTGCAATACACATTGTTGGTTTCAGCGTGCGGACGCTGGTTTACTCCACTAAACCTGGTTGCGATATACATTGTTGGTCCCAGCGTGCAGACGCTGGTTTACTCCACTAAACTGGTTGCGAGATACCTTGTTGACTTCAGCGTGCGGACGCTGGTTTACTCCACTAAACCTGGTTGCAATATACATTGTGGGTTCCAGCGTGCTGACGCTGGTTTGCTCCATTAAACCTGGTGGCGATATTTATCATTAGTCCCAACGTGCGGACGTTGGTTTGCTCCTGAACATCCTGTACTGTGGTCAGTCGCTGTCCACTTCCTTGCAGTTGTCTGATTATCCCTGGCTATAGACTTCTGCTGAGTAAGACCTCTATACTTATGCTCTCTACTGTCTTTGTCACCTGACACCTGGTCTACTTGCTCAGGCTGCCCTGCCCGGTATTGGTGAGGCCGGTAGAACATTGACTATACCATCCTGTAGGTTGCCTCACCCGGTATTGGCAGGGCCGGTAGAGCCTACTACAGTACTCCTTTGGGCTGCCCTGCCCGGTATTGGTAAGGCCGGTAGAACCTTGTATTTACCATCTTTAAGGTTGTTCTGGTCTCTCTCTCAGCTATTTTGGTGGCCTTCTATGAAAGCAGATTGTGCCAATTTTACGAATGCCTGTGCCACCTGTGCCCGTGCCAAAACCCCTAGACATCTCCCTGTGGGCTTGCTTCAGCCGGTGCCTAATGGTGAACGCCCTTGGTCTCACGTCTCTATCGACTTCATGGGAGAATTGCCCAGGTCTAGAGGGTACTCCTTCATATTGATGGTGGTAGACAGGTTCTCTAAAATGGCACACTTCGTACCCCTCCGTGGCCTTCCTTCGGCCAAGGAACTGTCACTTGGGTTGCCTTGCCCGGTATTTAGGCAAGGCCGGTAGAACCTATTGTATGTTCTATTACTGTTGTATTGCTATGTATGTTTACCCTACGGGGACTGCCTTTAACTTTTAATAAAGTTAAATTATTTTACCAAACCTTAAGTCTGAGAGTCTTCAAAAACCGTTACATGACCATACACAAAATGTTTCTATGTCGGATTTCAATTGCCCCAACAATAGAAATCACAACGAACGTTGGGCCAAAGAATATGACTTCTGACTAAATGTCCATTATGTGTTTTTAGTTCCCAAAACCCACACTAAATAGTGTGAGTAATGGGAACATCAAAGGAAAAGGACTAACGATCGGTGCGCATGAGCTCAACACATAGTCACCCTTCCAAACAATAACCTTACACTACCCAGACAGTGAAGTGCAACAATACTACCCCTAACACTAGCCTAACACCCAGAACTGTAACACCTACCTGTCATCCACTGTCCGTCTTCTTTTGTCATCTTCTGTCTTACCTCTTTCTCTCCATCTTCTGTCTTCTTCTCCTCTTCCTTGTAGCAAATACGTACCTTAAAAGAACAAAAAGGTAAACATGAAAGATGCTCCACAGACTTAAGTTGCAAATATGTGCAGTGGTTAACTCTTTGACTGCCAGAGATCAGACCAATGAGCTGCTTACCTCTCTTGCACTCAAAGGATTAAAGTAATGAATATAGTCCCAGTGAAAAAATATCAACATTCCCCCAAATCGAATAAAATGATTTTCAAATCCATTTTGCTTTAAATCATTTTTCGATACAAATAGAAATATATATGTTGATGCAAAATAAATCCCACAGTGAGGCATTGCAATACTTTAAATGGGCTGCTGGCTCCGCCACTGTCACTGGTGGTGGTGGCAGGAATTCAGGCTCAAACCCCCTCCTCTTCTTGTTACTTTTCTGGCCGATGCCCTAGCTAGTCTGTGGTAAATATGAACAGAGACCGGCTTTTATTTGTCCAGTCTCTGTTCAAAATGGCTCCCAGATGTCCATCGGCTTGAGTGTTCATCAACCCCATTGGCTGTTAGATGTGTAAGCAAAACCGTCTCTGCCTAAATCATGCCACCCTTTCCCTTAGCTATGCCTTTGTCCAGGGGAAGATCTGTCTTTCCTGTGCTTGATTGTTGATCCTTTGATTATAAAAAGACCAATTGTAAGTTCGATCTGACAAGATGGAGTTCAGTATGCCTCTTGCTGTGAAGGGTTTGGGATAAGTTATATATTTTACTTGTTATTGTTTGAATTGTTTGCACATTATATTATAGTTACCTATTCAGAGCCAATATGACCTCAGTTACATCTAGAGGTAAACAGCCCCTTTAAAATTCATAAAGGTGATGGAAGAGCTCTTGAA
The DNA here is from genome assembly GCA_037306005.1 of Rhinophrynus dorsalis. NCBI lineage: Eukaryota > Metazoa > Chordata > Amphibia > Anura > Rhinophrynidae > Rhinophrynus > Rhinophrynus dorsalis. Next base: position 565,703,499 of record CM074719.1, on the reverse strand, counting down.
AAGCCCAGACATTAAACATGATTGCAAGTATAAAGCCAGCATAAATCCATCTGCCCTCACTCAGCAATGACTTGATAGCTTATTCCATCTCATTCACCTGAAATCAATCAAGCAGAGAGAATAATCACTGGGTAAAGAATGTCTGGAAAATGGATTTATTCCAGACTGAATCTACTGAAAAGCATCTGCCTCTATTATATGTCATAGCAGTTTATTTTGAATCATGTTGCTGTTTGGATGTTTAGATTTGGATGTATAATGTATAAATTATTATGTTGGAGATGTGATAGTATCAATGTATATTTATGGGTAAACTGTACATACCATTATGTTATACATTACTGAGTTTATATAATTGTGATTTATCTTATGTGGCAATCAGTTGCGCTACCTTTTGAATCCCCAAAGTGTCCTATATGCAAGATGTGATGTTACTTTGCAAATACATTTACTGCATATTTGGTTCATTTTAATAATTAAAAAGGAATTATCATCACAGTTAAATTGCCCCCCAAATCCTTATTAACATAGCGATAAACATATACATACTTTTAGTATGCTGAATAAGCCCAGCATTAGTGAGAAATACAACTTGTTCAGCAGGCATCAGCAGCAGGGATCTTGCTATAGGCGCTCTGTGAGCCTGCACTGTCAATCTCTTCCGGTACCTTAAGGTGCAAAGGAACTTCACTCACCAATCTTGGAGGTGAACGGGATGGACAGCACAGGCATCAGTGAAGACATCTCTGAGTTTGCGCTGTCCATCCCATTCACCTCCAGTATTGGTGAGTGGAGTTCCTGCCCACAGACAGTTCAGCTCCATAATGTCAGGCAAATCACCTCTGTGCAAGAGAAGCAGCAAAACCGCAGATGTATATTTTGGCCTATGTGGGCCTCATCAGTGGGGTGCAGCTGATTCCCTCTAGGCACACAAAAACAAGGGACCATGCCTGGGATACACTTGCAATTTCAGAACTGGACTGTCTGAGGGCGTGAACAGTCTAAATTTTGTTCTTGGTGTACGTTTGTCACACTCTTTGTTTTTCTCATCGACCAAAGTGGAAAGGTATCCCAGGCATGGGCCCATGCTCTCCATGTGCATAGAGTGAATCTGCTGCACCCCACTGATGAGGCCCCCGTAGGCAGAAATATAAGTCTGGGGTTGTGCTGTTTCTTTCGTGTGGAGAGAATGTGCCAGTCTGATAAGGATATGGAAATTTCCTGCAGAAAATCTTAGTACTCAAAACCTTTTCTAGAGCTCTGTAATCTACAGCAGAGGTTCTCAGCCTCATTCCCAGGGGACCAGTAACAAGCCATGTATTTAGGAGTTCCCTGCTTGATCACAGATGAGCTTGTTAGTGGTTCCTGAAGATAGCGTTGGAAACAAACTGATGAAACAGATATGTTGTCTTTGCCAAACACTTTAGCATACCAGACCCTTCTTATATATATATTATTCAACAGCCTTTTTGGATACCTTTGGGCCCAATCAAACTAAGACGTGCTGGTTTGATTGGACCCAAAGGGATTCAAAAAGGCTGTTTCGATTATGTGCACTTATCCCCTGACGAAGCCCGAGGAAGGCGATACGCATTGGGATGTGTGTACAAGAGACAGTTTTGGTTGCTTGTTCTTATCTTAGCTCTTCCTATACTGATAAGTATTCTATTTGATTGCCACATATCACTTTGATTATTTTGTTTTTCACTATGACAAGTTCCTCTATTGTTGGGGCACTTGATTAATATTGGAACACATTTTTGTGTATGTATTTATTTTACACATGGTTTGTTGCCATATTACACTATTTTTGTGTTTAATATATTAAATACTTTCAGTTAACTTGTAGGTCCTTTCCATTTGATTTCTCAAAGGCATAGTGCTCCTTTTCAATGGTGGAAGAGTCAGCATTATCTCATGAAATTTAACTAATGTTTTGGCTATATTATCATTGTTCCCAGTCTCTACTTTATCCGTATTAGAACAAATGCGAGCAGAATGAAGGACATATTCCACATTAGCTTTATTGTCAATAATTAGGTCATCAGCATTAACAGCACCATACTCTTTCTGTCCCACTATATTCATATTCTTGTAGGTTTTTAAAGTATGAAAAAGTTTATTTTCCCTTAGAGGAATTTATAGAACAATGACCACTAGTTTGTGTTATGGTATCAATGTGACTGTCTAAAGCAATAGTTCATCTAATTGCTAAATCCACCTCTCCTATGGCAACAACAATAGAATGTCACTTTAGTGATAAATGGTTTAGTGCTACTACTGGTGGAACTTTTCATGCCGCTTTTACAAACAGCCTCCTCAGGAGGAGTAGGATCACCATCAATTACTGCACAAGAGGCAGTCAAATTCCATAAAACAACTTTACTGTCACCAACATTTCCATGTCTCTTCCTATTTTTTTGCATACTCCTGCCCCTAGCAAACATGGTTAACATTATGATAGTAGTGTTGATGTTTACTGTAAAGTGCATAAGGAGGTGTTAGCACATGCAGTGATTTTTTGTACTCATTGAATATTTTATATTATTACTTGATTGAGAATAGTAGCGCTTTCCTCATATTTTCTTGAGGTTTTTTGATTTTTCTTAGTACTGTTCAGTACATACTAAATAGTATGCATTAATGATGCAGAATCTGTTTTAATTCCCCATTTAGACCCAAGGGAACCATTGAGTTTAGATAGAAAATCCATTGATTTTCTTCCTTCAATAATGCCTGATTTCCTTTGCTTAGCCCCAAAATTACTTTCTCCAGCCCCCATGCCTTTAATCTCTTTGGATTATATGAGTGATGATCATAAAAATCTCTACTTACTGATGTTAAAGTTTATATTCCTTTTGTAGAAAATACTCGTGGAGCACATTTTATATTATGTATATGTTCCATTTATCTTGTCATCAGAAACACCAAGAAGGCAAAACCAAGAAGAAAACGGAAATATGCTAATGCATCGTTTCATACCCAAGGGGGTAGGGGAAAACACCCATGGAGGTTCCAATTTGGGCATAGACAGGCACTGCTTCTGTGGTCAGGTCTAGCAACGGCCAGACACCTGTGGTGGTAACAGTTCCCAACAACAGGCATTTGGTGTGATCAGTGATGCTCAAAAGCAGAGAAGGGGGCTAATGTCTGTAAGGTGCATGGAGCAGGAATGGAGTAGCATTGACACCAAGAGACATCTTGGTTGTGCCATGGTGACCTTCTCATGATAATGGCTGAGAGGATGGCTCAGTTCACTATCATATCACCTCAGCCTGTCCCCTGTACCTAGTAAAGGCAGAGAAGCTAGGGGATCCAACCAGGGAAGGTGGCCAGATGCATGTGAAGGCTGGCCGCTGCATGAAGCTGAGTGCAGGTGTGACTTAGCAGCCACAGTCTGTGTGATGGGAATATCAAATTAGTTTGGGGGAGATTCCCATTACTTAAGATTAGGAAATAGAATTAATTAAATGTTTCCACATGCCATTGTCTTGAGTGTTTATTTAGGGGAGTTAATACTGTTATAAGGTGGCTGGGGCAGTAGTAGTAGTGTAGTAGTAGTAGTAGTAGTTGCAAAGAGTTATTACTGTTATGAATTGATTGTGTAGTCATCCAAGGAAGGTCATGTAGGGTGTATGCACCCTAAGGAATTCCCTGAGTGCAATCAGGTGCGCAAAACATCTGACAACTGAGACATGTCAGGGAAGCAGGGAAAACCTATCAAAACATATTTCTAAACAATATCAAAAAAAGGGTTACATTGTTTAAACTCAGAGAGGATGCAGCAGCAGAGAACACATAAGCGAAAGGGGTAATTATAAGTGAAGAAGCGATGCAGGAGCAGGGAACAAATACCAGAGTTAAATTTAAAGCAAGTGAAGCAGGGTGATTGAAGCACTGAACACTTACCTGAACACTGTAACATCTAGAATGATAATTCGGGAAATGGAGCAAAGAACACATACCTTTATATGAAAGATGAATATGGTTAAGAAGGGCTGCCATCAGATTGATTTCTAAAAGTAAGTATAATGGATACATTAACAACTTTCTTGTCCAAACTCTCAGATATTTAGAAAAGGGGTACTTTGAAAAGAGGTGTCAGCCAATGCAAACCCTAGCTGATGAAAGTAGTAGTGAACTTTGTGAAGGCAAAAGTAAAAAATACATTTTTGGACACCTCTAAAAGCTTAGAGGAATATAAGGGAAGTGGGCAAGATGCTGATGATGACCTATGATGACTGATGATGAAGATGATGATCTAGATTATATTCCTCCAGCATCCTCCTCTTCTTCAAATATAGATGAAATAGAGATTGAGAGAGATGATGACATAGAAACATAGAAAATAGAATTTGATTGCAGATAAGAACCATTCAGCCCATTTAGTCTGCCCATTTTCCTACTGTAAAAACCTCAAACCTTTTTTGGTCCTTGGTCTTTTCGTACGTTAAGGACAGCCTCATGCCTATCCCATGCATGCTAAAATTCTGTCACTGTATTAACTTCTGCCACTTCTGCTGGTAGGCTATTCCACTTATCTACTACCCTCTCAGTGAAGTAAAACTTTCTTACATTATGTCTAAACCTGTGTCCTTCTAGTTTTAGACTGTCCTCTTGTCCTAACATTTTAGGATATACTTTCATTCTGCACTTTGTTGAATCCCTTCATGTATTTGAATGTTTCAGTCATATCCCCTCTCTCTCCTCTCTCCTCCAAGCTATACATGTTCAGTCTATCCTGATATTTCTTTTCCTGTAAACCAGTCACCAATTTAGTAGCCCTTCTTTGAATTTTCTCTAGAGTATATATATCCTTCTAGAGATGGGGTCTCCAGTGCTCTACACAATACTCTAGGTGAGGTCTAACTAGAGATCTGTAGCGTGTCATGACCACTTCCCTTTTTCTGATACTAATGCCCCTAGCTATATACAACCCAGTACCCTGCTTACATTCCCTACCGCTTTATTACATTGCCTGCCTACCTTTAAGTCATTAGTAATAATCATTCCCAAATCCCTTTCCTCTGTTGTCTCTGACAGCACAGTACCCTTAATAGTATATTTTTCCCTTGGATTTTTATGTCCCAAGTGCATTATTTTACATTTATCAATGTTAAACTGCATCTGCCACACTCCATTCTTCTAATTTACCTAAATCATTTGTCATTTGGCTAATTCCCCCTTGAATGTCTATCCTATTGCAGATCTTGGTATCATCTGCAAAAAGGCATACCTTTCCTTGAAGACCTTTTGCAATATCACTTATAAAAATATTAAAAAGTATAGACCCCAGTACAGATCCCTGAGGTACTCCACTAGTAACACTCCTTTCGTCCGAATATTCTCCAGAATGGCCAGAAAGTTAGAAGAAAGGCAATGGCTCAGTCGTCCACCACTGGAAAGTAGCACTGTGCCTGTCTATAAACTGTTTGAGAAAACCACTGGAAACTCTGACCCTGGCAAAAAGTACATAGTCATTCTGTCTGCCATCATAAGCATCATCCATGTTCAACTCCACTCAGCCACACACATTTGTGTTGAGCAACAAGCAGCAACAACAAAAGCAACACAAGTTATTAACATCCATAACCTTAGCTATGACGAGTGCCACTGCTGCTGATGACACCTATTAGTAGTAGTAGCAGTAGAACTGCATCAACATCTAGTCCCAGTAGTAGTAGTGGAAGATGGGTTTGCTGTAGGAGATTGCAAGAGTCGTAGACTGCCCACACATGCTGCCTCTACCTCCACCACCTTCTCTTGTCATGTTGTTAAAACAATAAAGTTACAGGGTTCTTGTACCATGTCCTGACAACCCACACTGACTTAGTTCATGGTAAGGAGTCAAAAACTTCACAAAAACAATACCAAAATACACCTGTGGAATAGCAGTGTTGTCAGTGTGTTGACAGTGGACATGCTGCCATATTCGTTAGTAGAAAACCATGGTCTCAGAGAACTGATGTCACGCTGGCAAATCTCAAACCACAGTTATTTTTACAGAATGGCTGTGCCTGAATTGTACAAGCAGAAAGCCAGGCCAAATGTATTAACAGTAGCATAGAAGAGGAGGAGGGATATGAAGAAGGGTTGCTACCATCTACCACATTTGAGACCACTGCTATGACCAATAAATAATGTGTATCAGTAATCTGAGAATAAGGATAGCTTACATTTGAAACAAACCTGATAATGATAAAACTGCTGTAGGAATATATATATATATATATATATATATATACATATCATTCACACCATTCCAGTCCCCCACCACCACATCCATACACATCTGCCAGACACATTGTAGGTTGTACTTTTTTTATATCTCATGAATAAATGCCAGTGTCACTTAAGCAGGAAGTCAGTATTGTGGGCAAAGGACAAAAGGCACTATGCATGATAACACATTTTTCAAGGCTTATGTTGCTGTAGGACTCACAACTTTGACTTTCAGCTACTTATTTCTCCACTGCAGCGCTCAGAAGAAGTAATATTGTGGTGGGAAATGTTGCAGCATAGGAAACATAGGCAAAACATTTTTTAAAATTGGCAAAAAGGAGGAAAATTTTGCATTGGCGAAAAGTAGAAAACTTTTGTGAAAGATTGCCTGTTTTTTGCAAAAAGTCATGCGCAAAATATTTCTTACTTTTCTCACCTTACTTGAAACAGATGGCAGGCAGAATGGAGTCAAGACAGGTATCAGACAAGAGAATAATCTCTGAAGATAGCAGTGATTGGTGGCGATTTGCAGATAAGAAATGGTAAACAGCAAAAATCTGTGGCAAGCAGCAGACAAGACTGTGAGTTTTGTATCAAGGGTCATAACGGTAATCCATATGGAACTCAGGAAGGTTAACTAGACTATGTACAAGAAGCATGTGTACAGCTGCCATAAATAGCCATAATAGTAAGCGAGTATCCAGAGTGGGCATGTCCAATAGGAATAGATAGGAGGAACGGATTTTTACATGATGTGACAGAGAAAAGATCTCCGGAGCATTCAAAGCAAAGGTCACCTGAAGAACAACACCTATCCCCACACTGAGGAATACACACACAGCCTGATGGGAAAAGGAACGCAGCTCTGGAAATGCCAGCTCTGTAACAAAATGACAGCAAGCATGATACGAGGTTAAAGAGCTTTTTATCCCATTTAACCCTTTGACTGCCAGAGCGGGTACGCAACGCATTGCTTTGCAGTGCACCCCTCTGGTACTCAAAGGGTTAACCCATAGGAAGGTGGAAATGTTATGAGCATTTTCTACTGTTAGACTAAAAGAAACCAGCATTTATTTATTGGATACTAAAGATGTTTCCAAAACATTACAGAGCAATGTGTTAAAGAAGTCGCTAGCATGCAAGGGGTTAAAATAACTGTAGCTGATTTCTCTGTTGTTCATAAAGGAATTGAATGTCTGTTGAAAACAAAGGGTTAATAATAAACTGTAACTCAATCCATGACATTTTATATCACTTTATTCTAAATTCAATGAAATAATCTGTGATAAATGAAATTCAGATGATCCACCGTATTCTTCATTTTCATTTGAGTAAACGCTATAAAAATTTTAATCAGATTAAAAAATGTCTTATTTAGTTTACCTGATCCCTTAGTGAACTGAATGACTTACTGTGTATCCGATACAGAGCACTGACATTTGCACATTCTGTATTGTGGGCTTTCTGTTGGGATTAGAATGTGCACGATGAAGGTAGGATTTAATCCAGCAATCTGCACTTTGACAATTACAAGGCACTCAGTTTTGATTGGAAGACAAGGCCATGCAGGTAAAAGTAATTACATTAGATAATATCTCTTAAAAAATTGGGAAGCCATTTTAATGTCAGCTAATGTGCCATTAATTCCGATCGTGATTTTCTAAATGAAAACTCTGTAGTATTTATTCATGAAGTTAACTCTTTGAGTGCCAGAGGGGTAGGCAACGCATTGCGTTGCCTACACCTCTGGCACTCAAAGGGTTAAAGCAGAGCAATTCTGGAGCAAGCCAGCTGCACTATTGAAATGATAATTCCTATTCAGTTACATAGGATTTTTAATACCTTGAATGCTAGCGAAGTCTCCAGATAATTGCTCTGCAATGCAGTGGAGACCTGCCTAGCATTCAGTTGGGTTAAAATCTCAATTCAAATAAATAAGATATTCCATGACTTATTGACACCTTTTTCTCTAACCAAATATCTGATTTCTGTAACCAACCAACTGCACCCCAGGGGACAAATGAAAACTTCCAACACTCTCTTTGATTTAAAATGGGCTTTTAAACAAATAAATTTGAGTAAGGTCTCTCAGACATTAAAAGTATCAAAAGACCCATTTAAAATAATGGAAATTTTCATTTTTGTTCATGCATATGATTATAAAACACTTTGAGTACCAGAGAAGTACGCAACACATAGCAAAGCAATACATTGCCTTCCCTTCTGGCACTTAAAGGGTTAAGTCTTTCTTAGTTTATGAGCCTCCCTATCTTTTAAAACATTTGAGAATATCCTAAATCACAATTTTATGTGATATCTATAAATGCAACAAAAATACTCCGGGGGTGGTGGTGTAGGAGATTTACTAAAGCATGATAAACAGGTGATAATGTGGAGATGAAAAATGCAAAAGATTTCTTTAAAGGGATAGTAATACTTCATTTTATCTTTATTTTATTTTGTAGGCATTAAAAAAACATGAGGAACGATATAAGTCTTATCTCTCAAACCTTTATCGTTTGAGAGATATACACAAGCAAAGTTTCCCCTCCCGCCCCTTTTACCTAGTGTAAGCCATCTCTTCTCAGATGTGGAATCCAGTCCATAGACCAGACAGATAGCAGAAAGGGACAATCTTCTTCCTATGAGAACAATGAAAGCCCTGCCCCTCTTGACAAGTTTTTCAGGTGTTTCCCTTATCTTAATTGAAGATTGTCCCTCTCTGCAATCTACCTGGACACTCCCTTCTGCTCTGGCTGAACAGTGTTACATCAGTAAAAGGGGCGGGAGGGGGATACTTTATCATTCAATTACTCTTGAACTACAACTCTGACAGAATTGAAATAACATTCTCCAAAGTCCAAATACTATGATGATTAATTAGAGCTGCTTTTATTATGAAACATTACTATCCCTATGGGGATCTTAGAGCATAGGCTCCATAGAATAACATAGGAACTGGAGACGTGATATCACTGGAGAATTCATCTCCACGGTATCACCTCTTCATCAAACCTTAGTGCATACCCACCCAGTTCTTCTCAGTCTCAGTGGGGGAATAACTAGATTATCTAGTCCTACCCTATGCCTGCCTAACAACTATTTACCATATTGCTTGAACCAAGGGGATAGCAGAGGGGAAGTATACAGGTCCTTCTGGATGTTCATTTCCTCTGCATCTTGTTTTATGTTATGTATTAACCTTTTGAGTGCCAGAGGGGTACACAGTGCATTGGAAAGCAATGTGTGTGTACCCCCTGGCACTCAAAGGGTTAAAGAAGACTCATTGAAAATTGCTATAAAATACTGCAGTTTCATGGGCATGTAATGTGGGAGGTGTACAAGGGCTTGCTGGTATTAGTGGGGATCTGTCACCCTCGTTCCTAACTTGATTCACGTTAAACCTCATTGATAATTGTCCAAATGTTGCATTTTAATTTTTCTCAGAGTTTCCTTGTTTTATAGTTTAATCCTTTGAGTGCCAGAGAGGTGTTCAAAGGACTCAGTCAACAAGGCCTTAAACACATGATCCCAATGTAGAAAATAAAGAATCTTTTGAGGTCTTAAGCAAAAGGTAGATTTCAGGAACCTTTTCAACAAAGCAGTGACCTTGAAAATTTCACAGTGCCCTGAAGGTTATGGGTGCTGGGCTTACAAAGATCCCTTTATCCATTGTTTGCATTGTTTTGCTTATCCCAATATGATTATAAAATATAAAGACTAAAACTATACTAAAAATTCATAAACTAAAGCAAAGCATAAAACAATATAGAGAAGAGACTCTATTCAGGGAGGAAGTGTCATAGCTTGTATTTCAAATAAAGGGGAATTTATCTAATCATATAAATGTGATTGTATCTATTTTTTCATTTAATCCACCAGGTTGCAATGTTTCTAATTTATATATCCAGTAAGACTCCTTCTGGCTCAGGATCTTAAATCTATCACCTGGAGGTATGTCTCCTGGTATATGTTCTAAGGGGCTCAATATAGTTCCTTTTATATTCTGATTATGATATTTGAAATAGTGTCAACTCGATATATATTTACTGTCTGCGGCCAATATAGTCCTCCTTTGTTCTAGAAATCATTCTTTCAATTCTCTTTTGGTTTTCCCTACGTATATTTTGCCATAAGGGCACTGAATACCAGAGACTACATATTTAGTATTGCAGTAAATGTAATTTTTAATAGTATATTTATTTCCTTTTTTGTCATTAAATTCTTTCTTTATTGCCATAAAGTTGCATGTAATGCATCTGGTTGAATTACATCTGTAACTTTCCGTAATACCTAATGTGTTAGTTTTGTTCAAATTAGTCTTGAATGTTTAACATTAGTAGTTGTATATATTTATACATACATATATATCTTCTAATGTTAAACATTCATTGTTTACTCCTAAATCTATTTTTTATACCCATCAAGAAAAGGGACCATATATAGAATATTTTTATAATCTAGTATTGAGGGATCAGCAGAACTTCCCTAGCAAAAATAATATCTGATATAAATATCAGAACAACTTAAATCCAAAGGAAATGGAAGCTTTAAAGAATTTACAAAAAAATGAAAACATTCATATTAAACAAGCGGATAAAGGGGGGGGGATACAGTGATTTGGGGTAGGATAGACTATATAATGGAAGCCAGGAGACTTTTGGAAGATAGGGAAACTTACGTCCTACTGCCAGGTGACCCAACAACACAATGCCAAAATATATTATTTAATATTATTAAACAAGGATATGATAATGGGGTATTAACAAAAAAAAGACAGTTTTTGGAGATTAGATATCCAAGTATTCCTTACATGTATATTGTTCCCAAGATCCGTAAGACTTTGGAAAATCCCCCCCGGAAGACCCATAATAGCAGGTATTAATAATGTTTCATCTAATCTTGAATTTCTATCTACAAAGATATGTAGTTACTTTAAAATCATATATCAAGGACACAAAATATATATTGAAAAAATTAGAAAAAATCAGTTGGAAAAACACTTATGTGTGGACCACTGTGGATGCTGTGGTGTTGTACACAAACATAGACCAAGAAAAATGGTTAAAAGTGGTGTCAGAGTACCTGACAGAGGACATGAGCATTCCAGACATACAATAGTATTAAATATATTTTTGTCATAATTATTTTCAGTTTGAAGAACATTTCTTTAGACAAATAAGAGGAATTACAATGGGGGCTAGGTTCGCCCCCAGCTATGCTAACCTTTACCTGGGATACTCTGGGTCCATCCATGTTTGGTGAGCAGAGCTGGGAGCGAGCCTCATTTTTTTATGGAAGATTCTTAGATGATTTGATATTCATTTGGGACAGAAATTGTTTAATAACCTTAATAATAAACAAAATGGACTGACTTTTACATACCATATAGAGAAAATGAGTGTAAATTACTTGGATTTAAAAATTTCTCATGAGGAAAATAGAATAGTAACTGAAACATTTATCAACCCAACTAGTGTTAATGGGTATCTCCATTATGACAGCTGCCATTTAAAGGGATAGTAATACTTCGTTTTAACTTTATTTCATTTTGTAGGGATTAAAAAAACATGAAGAACGATATGTCTTATCTCTCAAACCTTTATGGTTTATGAGATATTCACAAGCAAAGTTTCCCCCTCCCGCCCCTTTTACCTAGTGTAAACAATCTCTTTTCAGATGTGGAATGCAGTCCATAGACCAGACAGATAACAGAAGGGGACACTCTTATTCCTATGAAAACAATGAAATCCGTGCCCCCCTTGACAAGCTTTTCAGGTTTTTCCCTTATCTTAATTGAAGATTGTCCCTCTCTGCAGTCTACCTGGGCACCTCCCTTCTGCTCTAGCTGAACAGTGTGACATCAGTAAAAGGGACGGGAGGGGGACACTTAGTCATTGAATTACTCTGGAACTACAACTCTGACAGAATTGAAATAACACTCTCCAAAGTCCAAATACTATGATGATTAATTAGAGCTGCTTTTATTATGAAACATTACTATCCCTTTAAGCAGGACAATTTTACAGACTTAAAGGGATAGTAATTTTTCATAATAAAAGCAGCTCTAATTAATCATCATAGTATTTGGACTTTGGAGAGTGTTATTTCAATTCTGTCAGAGTTGTAGTTCAAGAGTAATTCAATGACAAAGTGTCCCCCTCCAGCCCCTTTTACTGATGTAACACTGTTCAGCCAGATCAGAAGGGAGGTGCCCAGGTAGATTGCAGAGAGGGACAATCTTCAATTAAAATAAGGGAAAAACCTGAAAAACTTGTCAAGGGGGGCAGGGCTTTCATTGTTCTCATAGGAAGAAAATTGTCCCCTGCTGTCATCTGCCTGATCTATGGACTGCATTCCACATCTGAGAAGAGAAGGCTTACACTAGGTAAAAGGGGCGGGAGGGGGAAACTTTGCTTGTGAATATCTCTCAAACCATAAATGTTTGAGAGATAAGACTTATATCGTTCTTCACGTTTTTTTAATGCCTACAAAATAAAATAAAGATAAAAAGAAGTATTACTATCCCTTTAAACAAAATTGTACTAAAGATGAAGACTTTCAGAGACTATCTAAAGACCTCAAAGAGAAATTTGTTCAAAAAGGCTATCCTGAAACTCTAATAGAAAATACTTACCAGGAATTGAAGAGTAGAAATAAAAATGATATGCTTCACCCTGTGGATGGTAGAGAAAAAGATTTCTTTCTGCACAAAAAGCTGATTCTATTTCAACTAACTGTACAAGAAAGAATTATAAAAATGAAAGATACAATCAACCCAAATTCATTACCAAATATACTACATATAGCAGTAACATAAAATGGATATTTAAAAATCATTGGACAATTTTATTGCAGGATCTTATATTAAGCGACAAAATAAGTAATGTTCCAAATATAATTTTTACCAAAAAAAAAAAAAAAATGAAAATAACAAAACTAGCACATTAGGTATTAAGGGAACTTACAGATGTACTTCAACCAGATGCAAATTTATGACAATAAAGAAAGAATTGAATGATAAAAAAGGAAATAAAAATACTATTAAACATTACATTAACTGCAATACTAAATATGTAGTCTATGGTATTCAATGCCCTTGTGGCAAAATATACGTAGGTAGAACCTAAAGACAATTGAAAGAAAGATTTCTAGAACATAGGAGAACTACATTGGCCATAGACAGTAAATATCCATTGAGTTGACACTATTCCATATAATATAATCAGAATATTAAAGGAACTATATTGACCCCCTTAGAACATATACAGTTAGGGAAAAAATTATTTGATCCACTTCTGATTTTGTAGTTTACCCACTTACAAAGAAATCATCAGTCTATAATTTTAATGGTAGGTTTATTTGAACAGTGAGAGACAGAATAACAACAAAAAAATCCAGAAAAACGCATTTCAAAAAAGTCATAAATTGATTTGCATTTTACTGAGTGATATAAGTATTTGACCCGTTTGCAAAACATGACTTAGTTACTTAGTGGCAAAACCCTTATTGGCAATCACAAAGGTCAGATGTTTCTTGTAGTTGGCCATCAGGTTTGCACACATCTCAGGAGGGATTTTGTCCCATTCCTCTTTGCAGATCCTCTCCAAGTCATTAAGGTTTTGAGGAAGCAGCAATGACAGGCTATGGCCAAACATACCAAACCATGGAATTTCCTCCAACATCTACATGGCTTACTGAGGGCAAGGTCCAAAAGAGACTGGAAAGGGTTATAGTGAATAAAGCGCCTGGACCGGACGGCATACACCCAAGGGTACTTAAAGGGATAGTAATACTTCGTTTTAACTTTATTTTATTTTGTAGGCATTAAAAAAACATGAAGAATGATATAAGTCTTATCTCTCAAACCTTTATGGTTTATGAGATATTCACAAGCAAAGTTCCCCTCCCCGCCCCTTTTTCCTAGTGTAAGCCATCTCTTCTCAGATGTGAGTCTGGTTGTATGACAGTACAGATAACAGAAGGGGACAGTTTTCTTTGTATGAAAACAATGAAAGCCCTTCCCCCCTTGACAAGTTTTTCAGCTTTTTCCATTATCTTAATTGAAGATTGTCCCTCTCTGCAGTCTACCTGGGCATCTCCCTTCTGATCTGGTTGAAGAGGGGGGGGGATACTTTGTTTGTGAATATCTCTTAAACCATAAAGGTTTCAGAGATAAGACTTATATCATTCTTCATGTTTTTTTAATGCCTACAAAATAAAATAAAGTTAAAATGAAGTATTACTATCCCTTTAAGGAACTTAGTTCAGTAATAGCAAAACCATTATACTTAATATTTATTGATTCACTTTCATCAGGCATGGTGCCCTCTGATTGGAGAAAAGCTGATGTAGTTCCATTGTTTAAAAAGGGAGCAAGATCCAAACCAGGAAATTATAGATCTGTGAGCTTGACTTCCATAGTGGGTAAGATACTAGAAGGGTATTAACTGACAGTATTCAGAACTATGTGAAGACAAACAATATCATTAGTAGGAATCAGCATGGTTTCATGAAGAACAGGTCATGTCAGACTAATTTACTTGCATTTTATGAAAGAGTGAGTAGCAATTTGGACAGGGGAATTGCTGTTGATGTAGTATGCTTGGATTTTGCAAAAGCCTTTGATACAGTGCCTCACAACAGGTTACTGCATAAATTAAAAGGCTTCGGTTTGGGCGGTGTTATCTGCACATGGATTGCGAACTGCTTAAATGAGAGATGGCAGAGAGTTGTTGTAAATGGAACTTTTTCAAATTGGTCTAAGGTTATAAGTGGGGTGCCGCAAGGTTCAATCCTGGGACCAATGATTTTTAATTTGTTTATTAAAGGGATAGTAATACTTGAAAATACGTTTATTTTATATTGTAGCCCTTAAAAAAAACATGAAAAATGATATGTCTTATCTCCCAAGTGGGAATTGAAAGTAGCATCTCAATCTTTGCTGATGACACTAAGCTATGTAGAGAAATACATACACAGCTGGATGTTTTTTCTCTACAGAAGGATTTAGATAAACTAAGTGAATGGGCAGAAAAGTGGCAGATGTCATTTAATATAGATAAATGTCAGGTTATGCATTTGGGCTGTAGAAACAAACTTGCTACATATACTCTAAATAGGAAACAACTTGGAAAATCCTCATTAGAGAGATATTTAGGAGTACTGATAGACAATAGACGTCACAGCAGTGTGCAGAGTCACTCAGCTGCTGCAAGAGCAAATAGAGTACTAGCCTGCATAAAAAGAGGTGTAGAAGCAAGGGATGCTAATATTATCCTACCTCTGTATAAATCCTTGGTTAGGTCTCATCTATGAATATATATATGAATATGGAGTACAATTTTGGGCACCTGTTCTAAAAAAAAGACATTACTGAACTGGAAAAGGTGCAGAGACGTGCAACAAAAATGATAAAGGGATTAGAGGATCTGAGTTATAAAGAGAGACTAGCCAAACTGGGTTTATCTACATTAGAGAAGAGATGTCTAAGGGGTGATATGATTACCATTTACAAATACATTCAAGGTCAATACAAAGAACTAGCCAATGAATTATTTATGCAAAGAGCTGAGCTAAGAATAAGGTCATCCATTAAAACTAGAGGAAAGGCGCTTTCGACTAAAACAAAGGCAGGGATTCTTTACAGTAAGGGCGGTAAGGCTATGGAATTCTTTGCCTCGGGATGTTGTGCTTGTAGATAATGCAACGGCATTCAAAAAAGCAATGGATGCCTATCTAGCACAGAGCAATATTGACAATTATGACAGATGGCCTCAAAGCAAATAGGATATTGATCCGGGGAATTATTTGATTACCAACTGGAGTCAGGAAGGAATAATCCCCCACACACACACACTTGGGACTAGATTGGAAATGGCTCCAGAGGGCTTTTTTTTTTTTTTGCCTTCCTCTGGATCTACAGGGGTGTTTTTGGCATGGGCTGGACTTGATGGATTCATGTCTTTTTTCAGCCTTATCTACTATGTTACTATGAGGCTGACATTTGGCAACTCAAACCTTCAGCTCCCTTCACAGATTTTCTATGGGATTAAGGTCTGGAGACTGGCTAGGCCACTCCAGGACCTTAATGTGCTTCTTCTTGAGCCACTCCTTTGTTGCCTTGGCTGTGTGTTTTGGGTCATTGTTATGCTGGAATACCCATCCACAACCCATTTTCAATGCCCTGGCTGAGGGAAGGAGGTTCTCACCCAAGATTTGATGGTACATGGCCCCATCCATCGTCCCTTTCATGCGGTGAAGTTGTCCTGTCCCCTTAGAAGAAAAACACCCCCAAAGCATAATGTTTCCACCTCCATGTTTGATGGTGGGTATGGTGTTCTTGGGGTCATAGGCAGCATTCCTCCTCCTCCAAACACGGCAAGTTGAGTTGATGCCAAAGAGATCGATTTTGGTCTCATCTGACCACATCACTTTCACCCAGTTCTCCTCTGAATCATTCAGATGTTCATTGGCAAACTTCAGATGGGCGTGTACATGTGCTTTCTTGAGCAGGGGGACCTTGCGGGCGCTGCAGGATTTCAGTCCTTCACGGCGTAGTGTGTTACCAATTGTTTTCTTGGTGACTAGCGTCCCTGCTGCCTTGAGATCATTGACAAGATTCTCCCTTGTAGTTCTGGGCTGATTCCTCACCGTTCTCATGATCATTGAAACTCCACGAGGTGAGATCTTGTATGGAGCCCCAGACTGAGGGAGATTGACAGTTATTTTGAGTTTCTTACATTTGCAAATAATCGCACCAAGTGTTGTCACCTTCTCGCCAAGCTGCTTGGCGATGGTCTTGTAGCCCATTCCAGCCTTGTGTAGGTCTACAATCTTGTCTTTGACATCCTTGGACAGCTCTTTGGTCTTGACCATGGTGGAGAGTTTGGAATCTGATTGATTGATTGCTTCTGTGGACAGGTGTCTTTTATACAGGTAACAATCTGAGATTAGAAGCACTCCCTTTAAGAGAGTGCTCCTAATCTCAGCTTGTTACCTGAATGAAAGACACCTGGGAGCCAGAAATCTTGCTGATTGATAGGGGGTCAATACTTATTCACTCAATCAAATGCAACTCAATTTATAACTTTTTTGAAATGAGTTTTTCTGGATTTTTTTGTTATTCTGTCTCTCACTGTTCAAATAAACCTACCATTAAAATTATAGACTGATCATTTCTTCGTCAGAGGGCAAATGTACAAAATCAGCAGGGGATCAAATATTTTTTTCCCTCAATGTACCAGGAGACATACCTCCAGGTGATAGATTTAAGATCCTGAGCCAGAATGAGTCTTACTGGATGTATACATTGGAAAACATTTCAACCTGGTGGATCAAGATACACTGAATAAATGAATATTTCCTGGTGGCTACTGTTTACAGTGGAAAATATTTGTTGCGTGAAACTCTACTAAATTTTATTTCCTATAACTTTTAAAACTTTATGTAATAGAAATTCATCCAATTCAAACATACAGGTGTGCACACTCAGTCTAATAGATCTGATAGGTTTATTTGAATTCGGGAATACCAATAAATACACATATAGATCTGCTAGTTTTTAGTCTCTGAAGAAGAGACTTAGTGTATGAAACGCATAAGAAACCAATCCTGTGAAGAGTAGCCATCAAAGAACCAGGAACAACTGAAATATTACTACTTCCAATTAACACGAATTAAAGAAGCAATATTGGAACAAAAATAAGAAATAATTTCCGTAAAGACGGGTAGAGAAACCCTGCCCGCGTAGCCAAATACTGTGGAGACAGGAAGAGAGGGAGAGCCCTGCCCTTATATTGTGAAGACAGGAGGAGGAGGACAGTCCTGCCCACATTACATCGAAGAGGCAAATCCTGTGTCTTAAAGGGATAGTAATACTTAAAATGTAAAAAAAGATATGTTGTAGGGTTTATCCCCCTGAGTAAAACAAGGGTACTCCCACTGCTGAAAGGTGTTTCATTCAAAAGTTATTAATTTTCAAAGTTGAATTTTTTAGGTGCAATATCACAGTGGCCTGAAATTGTACAGTGGTGCTGTTGCTACACCATCCTATAGAGATTTATGGTCAACTGACCAGAGCTGTCCATAGGATCGTGTAGCAACAGCGCCACTGTACAATTTCAGGCCACTGTGATATTGCACCTAAAAAATTCAACTTTGAAAATTAATAACTTTTGAATGAAACACCTTTCAGCAGTGGGAGTACCCTTGTTTTACTCAGGGGGATAAACCCTACAACATATTTTTTTTTACATTTTAAATATTACTGCACAAAGAAAGAGCAGGTAGCCAGATGGGTTACAGTTAGACATAGCAAGGGGGGTGGACAGAGAAATAGGGAGGACACTCCTGTGTTTACTAATCCTAACAGATTTGCTACATTAAGTAATGATGTTGGGGATGCTGACACAGGAATGTCTTTGCTGGAGACGACTGTTCTCTCTAACAGCCGAGTGAACAGCCCCTCTAGCACGGATGGGATCCAGGACTCAGGCAGACCTAGACAGATGGTGGTGGTAGGGGATTCTATTATTAGGAAGACAGACAGGGTAATCTGTCACCAAGATCGCCACAATCGTACAGTTTGCTGTCTCCCGGGAGCTCGGGTTCGACATGTGGCTGATCGGGTTGATAGATTGTTGGGAGGGGCTGGGCATGACCCGGCTGTCATGGTACATGTTGGTACTAATGACAAAGTCAGTGGAAAATGGAGGTCCGTTAAGAAGGATTTCAGGGACCTAGGATATAAGCTTAAGCAGAGGACCTCTAAGGTAGTATTTTCTGAAATTCTACCTGTGCCACGCGCTACATTAGAAAGGCAACGGGAGATTAGGGAGTTAAATGCGTGGATAAAGACTTGGTGTAAGCAGGAGGGGTTTGGGTTCCTAGAGCACTGGTCAGTCTTTTCCCTTGGGAGCAATCTTTATAGTAGTGATGGATTGCACCTTAGTGGAAGGGGGGCCACGGTGCTGGGTGATAGGATGGTTAGAAGGCTGGAGGAGACTTTAAACTAGAAAGGGGGGGGGGGGAGCTGCAACACAGGCTGGGGAAGATAGTATAATTGAGGGAATGGGATTAGAGAAGGGTCATGGGGGTGGAGAGGGGGAATGGGCTAGTTCAGCTAATAGGGAGTTGCCATTGTTACAGCCTGATAAAAGACAAATACATCTGAAAAAGAATGAAATCTTTAAGAATGGCAAAAAGATAAAATGTATGCATGCAAATGCTCGCAGTCTGGCTGGTAAGATGGGGGAACTAGAAATGATTGCAGTACATGAGCAGTATGATCTGATTGGAGTGTCTGAAACCTGGTTAGATGATACGTATGACTTGGCAGTCAATCTAGAGGGTTATTCACTTTTTAGGAGGGACAGGGTTAATAAAAGGGGAGGAGGGGTATGCCTATATGTAAAGCAGGCCTTAAAACCTAGTTTAAGGGAAGATATAAATGAAGGGTCCAATGAAAAGGTAGAGGCCTTGTGGGTTGAAATACACACTGGGGGCACACATAATAAAAAGATATTGGTGGGGGTTTGCTACAAGCCACCTAATGTTGGGGAGTTGGAGGAAGCCCAACTTTTACTGCAAATGGAAAAGGCTGCTAGGTCAGCAAAGGTAATTATAATGGGAGATTTCAACTACCCTGAAATTGACTGGAGCAATATGACTTCAGGCACAACAAAGGGAAATATTTTTCTAAGTATGATAAATGATAATTTTATGTCCCAACTAGTAGAGGAGCCAACTAGAAAAGAGGCCTTGCTTGACCTAGTGCTCTCAAACGATTCTGACATTGTAAACAGTGTGCAGGTAAGGGAACATTTGGGCAGCAGTGACCATAATATTGTATCCTTTGAAGTTTGTTATGAGAAACCCAATAGCAAGAGTTTAACCAAAACATTCAATTTCAAAAAGGCTAATTTTACAAAGTTAAAAGAAGCTTTAAAGGATATCCAGTGGGATGTAATTTTCAAAGATAAAAATGCACAAGAGTCATGGAATGTATTTAAAATGCTCTTGGGCAAATATACAAGTCAATATATACCACTGGGGAATAAGCACAAGAGAAGTAAAGCAAAACCAATGTGGATTAATAATGTGGTTAGCAGGGAAATGAGAAATAAAAAGCAGGCTTTTAAGGTGTTTAAGTCAAATGGGTCAGATGCATCATTTAAAAAATATAAAGAATGTAATAAAATCTGCAAACAAGCAATTAAGCTAGCTAAAATAGAAAATGAGCGAAACATTGCAAACGAGAGCAAGAAAAACCCTAAACAATTCTACAAGTATATTAACAGCAAAAAAGTTAAGGTTGATATTGGTCCTCTTAGGACTGAAACAGGTGAATTGATTAGTGAGGATAAAGCTATGGCTGAGACCCTAAATACGTTCTTTGCTTCAGTATATACAAAGGAAGCAGAAATGACAAGCTATGGGCAAACAGACAAAACCATGGAATTTCCTCCAACATCTACATGGCTTACTGAGGACAAGGTCCAAAAGAGACTGGAAAGGGTTATAGTGAATAAAGCGCCTGGACCGGACGGTATACACCCAAGGGTACTTAAGGAACTTAGTTCAGTAATAGCAAAACCATTATACTTAATATTTATTGATTCGCTTTCATCAGGCATACTGCCCTGTGATTGGAGGAAAGCTGATGTAGTTCCATTGTTTAAAAAGGGAGCAAGATCCAAACCAGGAAATTATAGACCTGTGAGCTTGACTTCCATAGTGGGTAAGATACTAGAAGGGTTATTAACTGATAGTATTCAGAACTATGTGAAGACAAACAATATCATTAGTAGGAATCAGCATGGTTTCATGAAGAACAGATCATGTCAGACTAATTTACTTGCATTTTATGAAAGAGTGAGTAGTAATTTGGACAGGGGAATTGCTGTTGATGTAGTATACTTGGATTTTGCAAAAGCCTTTGACACAGTGCCTCACAACAGGTTACTGCATAAATTAAAAGGCTTCGGTTTGGGTGGTGGTATCTGTACATGGATTGAGAACTGGTTAAATGATAGATGGCAGAGAGTTGTTGTAAATGGAACTTTTTCAAATTGGTCTAGGGTTATAAGTGGGGTACCGCAGGGTTCAGTCCTGGGCCCAATGCTTTTTAATTTGTTTATTAATGATCTAGAAGTGGGAATTGAAAGTAGCATCTCAATCTTTGCTGATGACACTAAGCTATGTAAGGAAATACATACAGAGCTCGATGTTTTTTCCCTACAGAAGGATTTAGATAAACTAAGTGAATGGGCAGAAAAGTGGCAGATGTCATTTAATGTAGATAAATGTAAGGTTATGCATTTGGGTTGTAGAAACAAACTTGCTACATATACTCTAAATGGGAAACAACTTGGGAAATCCTCATTAGAGAAAGATTTAGGTGTACTGATAGACAACAGTCTTCACAGCAGTGTGCAGAGTCACTCAGCTGCTGCAAGAGCAAATAGAGTACTAGCCTGCATAAAAAGAGGTGTAGAAGCAAGGGATGCTAATATTATCCTACCTCTGTATAAATCCTTGGATAGGCCTCATCTAGAATATGGAGTACAATTTTGGGCGCCTGTTCTGAAAAAAGACATTACTGAACTGGAAAAGGTGCAGAGACGTGCAACAAAACTGATAAAGGGATTGGAGGATCTGAGTTACAAAGAGAGACTAGCCAAACTGGGTTTGTTTACATTAGAAAAGAGACGTCTAAGGGGTGATATGATTACCATTTACAAATACATTCAAGGCCAATACAAAGAACTATCCAATGAATTATTTATGCAAAGAGCTGAGCTAAGAACAAGAGGTCATCCATTAAGACTTGAGGAAAGGCGCTTTCGACTAAAACACAGGCAGGGATTCTTTACAGTAAGGGCGGTAAGGCTATGGAATTCTTTGCCTCGGGATGCTGTGCTTGCAGATAATGTAATTGCATTCAAAAAAGCAATGGATGCCTATCTAGCACAGAACAATATTGACAGTTATGACAGATGGCTTCAAAGCAAATAGGATATTGAGCCGGGGAACTATTTGACACACTCACACACACACCTACATTGGAAATTGCTCCAGAGGGCTTTTTTGTTGCCTTCCTCTGGATCAACAGGGGTGTTATTGGCATGGGCTGGACTTGATGGACGCATGTCTTTTTTCAGCCTTATCTACTATTTTACTATGTTACTATATCCCTTTAACTTGATAAAAGGCTCCAAAAGTGACTACCATATTTATTAGGACATGGATGATCATAAACTACTTGCTGTAAATTAACTAATTACACTTGAACTTGAATGATACAAACGATGATGGGAGGAAAAGAACCCTGCCTGCGTTTTTGACAAGTAATTATAAATGCCCAACAAAGACTTATTATACCGTCATTCTTGGTAAACCACTACTTACTAATTACGGGGATTTTCTTTGTTATTTTTATGTCCAAGTTTTTAGCTTGTATGGAAATATTACATTGAGCAATAGTATACATTTAAAACTAAGACAATATTTTGAGAAATAGTATACATTTCTATAATTAAATGTTACAGGTATGCCTGATATTTTATTTTATCTAATAAAGTGTATTTTTGTACCTTCATTATTCTCTACACCATGTTTTAAATTGTATTCTTGATTTTAGCGCTTATCCACTAATTATTACTATCGTGGTATTTCTTTATTTATGGTTACTTACTCCAAGACCATAGTGGATGTATAGCAGCTTCTGTGAAGATTTATAGACAGAGCGCCCTGTGCACTGTTTTTTTGTAGTTTCTTTTAATACAATTTTTTGGAGTAATCAGTGGATTGGCGGTGCTAGGTCTTAAACCTTCAGAGAAACCATCTGAAAGGAAATTTGGGACTGTTGGAATAGACAGAGATAATTGATTAAGGGCATACTTGAAAACAAGAGAAAACTTGATGTAATTTTCCTGCACTTTCTAAATAAATCATAAATACATCTTTGAACCAGAAGGAAAAAGCATTTCCATGAATGCTTGTAAGACACAATTTCAGCATGATTGCAAAATCCAGAAATCTTAAGAGCTGGACTTCAAGAATCAATTTTAATTTCAGGTTTATTAATTGGTGATGAAGTACTGGACTGGACTTTGGTGTAACAGATCTTTCCTCATTGGCAGCAAGATCAGCTCCTCTGCTGAAAGCCTTAGAATGAAAAACTATGGCATCCTAGGCAGTGGGGCTCTATGAAGACAACCATGGCTTCATCTTTAATTTTCCTCAGGACCACTCTAAACAGATGCAGGGGTAAAAAGAGATAGGCAAAAGGACCAGGATTATTACAGAATATCCAATGCCACAGTATGATCCTGGGGAAAATGCAAGAAGAATATGCTTGTCATCAGGACTATTTGTGACATCACCATCTATCCATGAAAGAAAGCAACACATTCTGATATAAGGACCATTCATCTTGGAGAACTGTCTTTCTACTCAAACTTTTAGCTGACACATTTTCCTTTCCCTTTATATAGACTGCTTCAATGGCCTGGAAGCTGGTCTCTGCCTGTTGGTCTCTGGCTTAATTGAAAAAGACTAGGTACAAGACAGTAGTGATGTTATTCGTTCATATTATGACTGCTGGACCCCTGCAGAACACCATCTACAGCGCCCTCCAGGATGCTAATAATTTCACATAGTTTGAATATAGCATTCTTTCTGAAGGTGACCATAGGGTTTCAGAGGATTGACCTTGAAATACCTCTTCCCATCCTATCTTGCTGGTTTCAGTCACCAGAATGAGCAAATGAGGAATAGCCTTTGGAAGACCTTTGGACAGGTTTGCTTTGCACCACCGTGTGTCACGGTTTGTTATGACTCTCAGACACAGAATTAAGATAAAAACACAACTTTATTGAAAAGTTTAAAGGGGAAACCCTCGTGGGTTAGCATACTCATGTAACATATATCTTCAATATATTGTCATAGTGAGTAGTGGTATACAGAATGTAAGACAGGCTCTACCGGCCTTGCCAATACCGGGTAAGGCAACCTTAGACTGGCAATGGATGTAATAGGTTCTACCAGCCTTACCAATATACCAGGCAAGGCAGCCTGGAAGGCTAGCAACCGAGGAGTAGGAGGCTCTACCGGCCTTGTCAATATACCGGACAAGGCAGCCTTGAGACAGGTACAATGAGGAATGAGGCTCTACCGGCCCTGCCAATATACTGGGCAAGGCAGCCTTGAGACTGGCACAACGAGGACTGAGGCTCTACCGGCCCTGCCAATATACCTGGCAAGGCAGCCTTGAGACTGGTAAATGAGGACTGAGGCTCTACCGGCCTTGCCAATATACCGGGCAAGGCAGCCGTGAGACTGGTACAACGAGGAATGAGGCTCTACCGGCCTTGCTAATGCCGGGTAAGGCAACCTAGACTGGTACAAGATGAAATAGGTTTTACCGGCCTCACCAATATACCGGGCAAGGCAGGCTGGAGGCTGCAAGTACTGGAACACAGACAGGGATGGCCTCAGCGACTGGCATAAGGTGTAGCTAGCCAGTCGCCACGATGGACCAACAGAGGCCAGCTGGGTATAAGATGTAGAGGACCCAAAGAAATAATGGAGTGAACCAGTACCCGCGCACTGGGGTCACACAATCTCTACCGGTGCTGTAAGGAACACAGCAAGCAGCCGGTTAACATGGAGCGAACCTGTACCCGCTTACTGGAATTACACAATCTCCGTGTCGGTCGACATGGAGGCTCTGCAGCAGAGCTACAATTGCATTATTGACTACGAATCCCTTCATTGGAATGGTCTAAAATGTGTGCCTGGTTTGCAAGCACACGTTTTAGACCATTCCAATGAAGGGATTTATTGTCAATAATGCGATTGCAGCTCTGCTGCAGAGCCTCTGTGTCGACCGGCATGGATCTCCTCCTGACAGCTTTACAGATGTCAGTAGGAGACATCGAACTTTAAATGCCTGTATCTCTCAAACCATAGACATTTGAGAAATACGGATTTTTGCATTTGGCTCAACTTTTTAAGCTCTTCTAAATGCAAAAACTTTTTTTTGACATTACTAACCCTTTAAATATGCAGCCACATGGACATACACTTTTGGAATAAGCTCCCGAAAGACTGGATATACTTCATGCTTCTTTTTGTAGCTTGTCACATACTGTCTTGGGTGATTCATTCTCGTTAATGTCTAGAAGGTGTCAACACATTATGCAAAAAATCTTTCCTTTGTCCTTCCTCAAATGAGTTCTTAGATACTGATTCTGACACATCCAGCAGCAAAAGCCCTGTTAGGAAATGCAGAAGAGGGACCTGCTGAGTCTTCATCTACGTGGAGAGACTTTGAAGTGTCATTTGCAATGGAAATAAAGTTACCAGGGACCCATGTCCATAGGCATACTGACCTGAGGAGGTGCTATGTGGGAGTACTGAAGGTGAATTCACATCAAGCAGGCAAGAGGAGCAGAAATTCTTCTGACATATTCCTCCAGTAGCGTGTGCCATAGTAAAAAGAAGAAATAAAATAAATAAGCAGACACTCTGAATAGTACAATAATATTGAGATTTGGAAATGGGTGATTAGTCTTAATCCTGTCCCATAGAATGTACAGAAAAATGGCCTTGAATTACATGGCATTAAAAAAGGCACAGAGGAAAGGAATGCCCTAAAATGCCCATGGACAGATCAACTGTCCCCAAAACATCAGTAAGAGGAGGATTTGCTGTATATGTAGCTTAGTAAATTGGTGTTAGTCAGGAGGAAGGCTAGAGAATCTATTCCAGAGCTGTGCATTCCATCCCATGTACAAAGATTCAAATTCTGAGGAAGAATAACTGCATCATAGGGTCACTGATAAAAATTTCCATTGGGGCTTTTACACTATAAAGGTCTCAAATACATTGCTAGCATTAAAGGTAAAAGCCGCATTTGAATCAATGACAACTCTGAAAAAATATAGTTATCCTTATGGTGCGGATTGTTTGCCCTAGAATTGCTCCTCTGTCTTCCTGAATACAGCCCAACTGACTTAGGTCTTTCGCTTAAAGGACTATTGAACCTTCATAATGAAAAAAAAAAAAAAAATAATAATATATATATATATATATATATATATTTATATATCTATACCTATCTATCTATATATATATATATATATATATATATATATATATATATATATATATATATAGTAACTAGTTGAAGAGCCCGTTACACGGACCACAGTGCCAGTGCCAGCAGATCTCGGGGCAGTCATGGGCAGTCTCTGCTACGCATGACTTCATTGTTGCACACGTTTTAGCGAATTATTATATAGGATGCTTTCCCTGATAAACAACAAAAATGGTTAATTTTACAATGAAGTGAGAATGTTCTAGCATCGAAGGGTTAAAATCCCAATTCAGCACAATAGGAATTTTAATTTGTCACTCTGTTGCAGCTAGTTTACTCAAATTGCTCCATTTTTTCTGCATGATATCACCCTGTTTCTTTAGAACGGTTATAAATTCCACATTATTGTGTTTAAATGTACTAAGCAGATGCACCATTCAACACCGAAAATGCAGCACTAGTAAAATGACACTGGATTCACAAAACAAGTGATTAATGCTTCAGATAAAAAAAAAAAAAACATGCACAACACAAAGTCTAGACGGTGAAGCATTTCTTCGGCATGCAACATCGACTTGGGCGTTCAGATCTGCAAGGTGGGCTCATACTGGTTCGGAGAGATGCAGCAACAGATACTGTCCAACACGTGCTCAATGTGGGAACGGTACAGGTAATGTGCAGAGCCACTGCTGTATGACAAAGTCACAACGATTGTTCATGGTAACATAAGTATGCATAGGAGGGCACAGTCTTACAGCAATGGACCACTAGAAACATTCTGGATTAATGTTCTAATGATGCTGTTCTACAAACTGGCAGGTTGTGAGAGTGCATTGAATATATACTTTGGGTGTCCTTCTGCTATGCATTATGCTACCCCCACATTATACTTGGAGCTGGTCTGTTGTGGAGTTAAATAAGAAGGGCTTATGTATGTCATTGATTAACACTCCTACACACCATTGTACAGCTATATTGTTGTCCTAGACATAAGATTTATCAATGAAGGGCATGAATCTCTATTTCTGCTTCCAAAGGTATTGCATTCTGCACCATTATTGCTGACATGTTGTGTGAGATGACAACAGTGGTAGGTCTTGTCACCTGGAGACCAACTGCCATGCAAGCAATGTAAAATGATTTGGGTTGACATAGCTTTACAAGTAGCTCTCTAGAACTCATCATAGTGCATGCTTGCCATTTCATGCAATGCTATTCTCTAAAGCTGATGACCAGGACATGTTATGTTCTGGTGGTGTGAGTTAGTCCCTAGAGCAAAGTGTCTTGGTATTCTCAAACCCAGCAGGACCACCATTGTTGTACATTTCTGAAATCATGGCTAAAGTGGGCTGCATTGGCTAGAAAGGAAAATCCGACCTGCCACAATTCAATTATACTTTCCCTCAGATGACAATGTTGGGCCCATCCATAATGAAGTCATTAGTTAAGATCATGAAAATTGTTGGATTAAATATGGCTTTTTTTTGCACGTGTTACTGCCTTTAATAATTTTTAGTCTTTTATTGAATACTAGTGTAAAAGCCATGTACACAGGGCAGCATTCTGTGAGTTTGGGCAGTCTCTACTGCTTATGACTGCATCAGCAATCTCTATTGCGCATGACTGCAAAAGCCTGTGTACACGGGCCAGCATTTTGTGCTTTCGTGCAGTCTCTGCTGCACATAACTGCATCGGACAAACATACACCTGGCCTTTTATATTATGGGATACATGTATTTGTTTTCTATATACTGCTTGTTAGTTTTTTTGTCACATTTATGTCTACTAGATGATCAGAGTAGTACAGATTGATTGACGCATCAAACAGGATTGAGCTCTCATGAGGCCTGTTTGCCTCATTGTTTGGTAATATTGCTACCATGGAGGTGAGCTACCTTTTAGACTTGCTACATGTAGATGTTGTCTCCATTCCTCCCTCTTCATTCTTTTTTCTGCACTACACTAATTTGGGACCAGTACTTCTCTCTACATTGATGTGTGATCAGCAGTATATAAAAGCTGCCAAATATCTTAGGAACAAGTGTGAGGATCACCATCTGCATTATACCAAGGGCTGCACAATGAGTGGCTGACCCAGATGCATACTGGATATAGCCCTGTTACTCCAAGGACTCTGATACTCTTCATTCCAAGAGGTCAGTTTTGCAGATTATCACAGATGGAGAGCATTACATGTTGAGCCAATTAGATCTAGGTGCAGGCCTGGTTTTGGTGGTACCAAGGGTGCAGTGTACCTGGCCCTGCAAATTAACCAGCCCCACACTCAGAACAGCCCAAACTGTAAAACTGATACCATGTATCAGCATGAAGATCCAGATTTCCTGTCGCTGTCACAGCTGGGAGGGAGGTATGGAGCTTACCACAAAGTGGACTTTATGAGGTAAACTGAAGTACATCACTAAAGCAGCTGGGGTGGATCCGGTGATGGTAGTGGTGAAATGTTTCTCATGCCAGCCAATCAAGAGGCAGCATGATGTTATGTCTGCCTCACCTGTTTTAGTGCAGCCCTCATCAGTCAAATTGTATGATGGCTGATAGCTTAAGAAGCATGCACTTGGTAATCACATTTCTGATCCAGTACAGTTGGGACAATGCTTGGAGTGAATGTGACTGGCTCTGTGGCTTTCAGTGCAGTGTGGGCCCATAGCACACCAAGTTAAAACTGGCCAACCAGGGGTTTGAATGATGACCCACCACACTGATTCAATGAGAGAAGAAAGCCACATTTGATTTAACTGATTTCAACCAATGACAGCCAATAAAATGCCCTTTAGTATCTGCAGGAGAAGGTTATATAATCCCCTGAAGAGTCAATGGAGCTCGATGCACATAGTCCATCAGGCTAATGTACTCAGATTTATTTTCACTGTGGCTCCTTTTTAGATTTGTTTTTTACTGGATCAGTGCAGGACTTTTTATTCTTAGTACCCCCTTCTCTGGCTGTTTAAATGAGGGTACATAAGTTCTGTTGATCGTTTAAGAACTTACTGACTCTTGTTCCCTTCTAAAATCACTCTCACACCTACAAATCCATCATTTCCTCGTTCACAACAAACCCACCACTTGCCTGGACCGCTGCACCCTAAAGCCTTTCTTTCTCCCACCCACTGAAACGCAGTTCATGTAGCAGGAGGCACTTACACCCCAGAACACTTACCCCTTCTGTGTCCCACCTACCTTCCTCTAGACTGTAAGTTTTCACAAGCAGGAGCCTCGGATCCTCTTTGTTTTCTGTGTTCCACTTGTACTGTTTAATGTCTCTGTATGTCTATTCCCTTTTGTACAGTGCTTGGAATAAGTTGGTGCTAGATAAACAAAGGATAATAATAATGATAATAGCCTTTGGACTAGTAAGATACAATTATATATTTTATTTTACTTTTTGTATACTTTTTACTTAACCCCTTAAGGACCGTAGAATCACGCATGTGGCCACAGACCACTTTTTTTGAGCATTGGTTTCAGGGGGCTCCCCGAATGCCGTGCAGCTGCGCGGGGAGCCCTGAATTCCATGACAGTCTTGGCACGTCATGGGTCCTTATCGCTCACCGACCCATGACATGCCAGAACTATCAAGGGTCCTTAAGGTGTTAAATACTTTGAATACATTGTCCCCCCACACAAACTGGAATTTAGTGGGCTGTTGCTAATTTCATGTGAAGTGGCCCCATAGCCTCCTAGGCAAAGGTTAAGGATCAGAAGTGGACCATGGACTAGCTCTCTCTTGGCCTATGATCTATAACCTCTTCCCCTAGGGCAAGGTTGAATATATAGGTAACGAGACTATGGATCCCTCCTTGGCCATTTTTTTAATAATGTTGAATCCTGCTTTTAGATCGCCCCTCCTTACAAAATGTGCACAAGGTAAGTTTCTCAAAATTTTAACCCTAAACCCACTCTAGACAAACATTCTAGCAGCTAAATCAATTAGCAATCCAGGAAAAAATATATGAAAAAAGCCTTGGTTGTAAAAAAGAGTGTTTATTGAAAGGCCATTAAAAACACAGACCAAACAGTCAAAGAAATAACAGCATGAGCCTCTCTCATAGACTTATAGCTCATAACCTGTAAGAAGGAACCAGTCGTCCCAAAGTGTGACAGGCAGACTTGTGAACAGACAATTAAGCTTCAGCAGTTCAGAATGGTGCATGTAGATTAATTGTTTTTATCAGACTGTAAACTGAATCTAAACTATCAGTAGACTACAACACGGGTGATAATATTATTATGATTATTATTAATACTAATGATCACTGTTGTATGAAGGATACCTATGTTTGACTGGTAACCCTTTGAGTGCCAGAGATGAATCCAATGCATTACAAGGGGGAGGAGATTCGCTAAGCGGTGATAAAGGGGTGGTAAAGCGGAGAAGACCTCCATTTCTAAGTTATTATATAGAACCTATTTACTATAAGCGTATTGACTCCATAGAATAACATAGGAATTGGAGAAGTGTTATTACTGGAGAATTCATCTCCACTGTATCACTTCTTTATCACCCGTTAGTGAATAACCTCCCAATGTGTTGGATGATACCTCTCTGGTACTCAAAGGGTTAAACAATTAAGAGCCAGTAGGTTTAGTTCCCCTTCCAGTTGTATTAGTCTGCAGAACTTTAGAATGCTGTCACTTTATTTTATACTGACATTTATTCTGTCTCTAGATTAAGTAGTGAAGTGTTTAGGACTATAATTTTGTGCAGAAGACATGAGGGAAGTATTTATAGTCAAGGATATATGTGAACTCAACTAAATGAAAAGTGAAGGAAGATGATCTGAGAGCAAATTGAAAGCTAAATTATATCAAACCATTTCTACATATCAGTCTGATTTCCTGTCCTTGGCAATACATCCAGTAGAGATACTAGGAGGTCCGCGCTTCACTGGGATGGAACAGAATGTCAAGGAGGTTGAACAGGATGTGTCTTCTTCAGAGCATAAGTTGTAATTAATAACCTTAACCATTTGAGCCCCAGGTGGTGTCCAACATGGTACAAAACAATGCATTGGGCATCTATCTGGCACTCAAAGGGTTAAATATGGATTGTAACCCTTTAGATGGTAGAGAGGACTCCAATTCACTCCTACACAATGTGTTGTTGACATTTCTAGCTTTCAAAGGTTTGAACAACCCCATTTAAATCAATGGTCACTTTCCAATTTGTATTTGTCCCCTAGGGTGCTCATGGTTCACACCAGTACTGCACATCTTTCTTAGTGCAGTAGCCTCAATGTGTAAAGCAGCCTTTTTAGTGAGCAGAAGGCTTTGTGCATAGGAGTTACACAGACACAGACCATTCAGTGCACAAAAAGACTTTGGGGGTTATGCACTAAGGAGTGATAAAGGACATTACAAAACAGAGATGACTTCTCCAGTTTATCACTTCTCCAGTTCCTATGTTATTCTATGGAGCCTACACACTAAGATTTCTTCAACTTTGGAGATCTTAGTGCATAGACGCCATAGAATAACATGGGAACTGGAGAAGTGATAAACTGGAGAAGTCATCTCCACTTTATCACCTCTTTATCACCCCTTAATTAATCTCCCCCATAGTGTACATTACTTATTCAGTGATATCACTTCTCCAGTTCCTATGTTAGTCTATAGATCCCATGCACTAGACATTTTGGAAAGAAGGGTGGAGAAATCTTAATGCATGGGCTCCACAGATTAGCATAGGAACTAGACAACTGATATCACTGGAGAAGTCATCTCCACTTTATCATCTCTTTATCACCTCTTAGTGCATGACCCCCATTTTGCTAATTTCCATTTATGTATTCCCCTCACATTCTTTACGAATGCTGTTTTTACAGACTGCAGTCAGAGGGTGCTGTAGCCATAGCCTACATGTAAACATTTGCATAGTATTAAAATTACTGTTCATTTAAGCCTTTGAGTGGAAAAACACCCCTCTGGCACTCAAAGGGTTAAGGGAAAAGTAACACCTCCTAATAATAGCCCCCTTACCATAATAATGCCAGAACATCCTAAGAGAGTTGATCTTTATTCATAACATCTTCAATTTGTCCTGCATGTCAGATCCATGGAGGCAGACATGACAGTTTCTAGTAGGACCACAGGACCTCAAATTCTGTTCATTGTGCTTGGTAACCATAACTCTTTAAAGGGATAGTAATACTTCATTATTACTATCCCATGTTGTAACCCTTAAAATTCTGAATTCAACGATACCAGCGGCATCTCTCAAACCTTTATGGTTTGAGAGATATCTGCTTTCAAAGTTCCCCCTCCTTCTCTTTCCCCTATCTGACAGCAGGGGAATCCGGTCCTGGTAACGGCGGCGGTTCTGCAGCAGTGCTGAGATCTCATTATAGAAACAGAAATCCTCCACTAAAATGGTCTTCTATGTGTGCCTGCTCACTGAGCTATAACGCTGACGTCAGGGGAGTGAGAAGGAGAGGGAACTTTGAAAGCGAATATTTCTCAAACCATAAAGGTTTGAGAGATGCAGCTGGTAACATTGAATTCAGAATTTTAAGGGCTACAACATGGGGCATAGTAATAATGAAGTATTACTATCCCTTTAAGTTACATTTTCAATGTGTTGCACATCTTCAGTCATTCCTGGATGTCATGTCCATGAAGGGAGCATGACAGTTGCTTGTATTTTATTACAACTGAAGCAGGCAGAAATAAAGGCATGGGGGGAACATTCATCGGGACCATTAAAGGGATAGTAATTCTTGTTTTATATAAGCTTTAATATTGTAGTAATTAAATAAATAAAAGAGTCGAAATAGCATTGCACACACAACAAATCTTCATGACAATGGTCTACTGCCTCAAACCAGGCACACTCTGTAGACCGTTGTCATGAAGATTTGCTGTGTATACAATGCTATTTCGGCTCTCCAAACGAGCCATCCAGTCTGCAGACCAGAATCTAAGTTTGTAAGCTAGAGTGCTGACGCAGCTAAAAGGGGTGGGAGGGGGGAACTTTAGATCGATATTACACTAAAAGCATGAAAATTATAGAAAAACGACTTGGATGCTTTTCTTTATTTATTTCAGTACTACAATATTAAAGCTTACAGAAAACAAGTATTACTATCCCTTTAAGATTTTCGGACCCTAGTAAAGTTATTAGAAGGATGTAAGTCTCCTTTAAATGCAAAAAAAGAAAAGCAGATTCTGATTGGCCAAATAAATATTCTCAAGAAAGTAAAAGATTATAGAAGTTCTAATTCCAATACCAGAAAAATCAGTAAGTAGATCCAACCTTCTGTTAACCCTTGCAAAGCAATGTGTTGTGTACCACTCTGACATTCAAGGAGTTAAACAAATTAAGAGCCACTTATTCCAAAAGTACAGTTCACCTTTAATTTAAGTTAAAGTCTTCAAACTGAGATTTAACCCTTTGAGTGCCAGAGAGGTATGCAACACTTTGCATCTCAATGCTTTGCATACCTCTCTGGCAATCAGATGAAGGCCCCATTAAGTATTTAAATTGTGACATTAATTAGTGGGTTGGGTATTATTCATTAGTTCATTTGTATTATATTTTCCAGTTAAGGCCTAGATTACATTGCAGTGTTTTAACACTGATTTTAGCAGATTGCCATTGAAATCTATTCAGAAATTTGTAGATAAAATGCATGATAAAATTATCAGCCAGAGTGGAATCTAGGTCTAATTTAGAAATAATTTTAAAAAATCATGAAATTTAAATAAACTGTTTATATATCCCACAAATGACCAATTTAAGTATAACCATTTGATTCTACATTTTTCAACAACAAAAAAGTTTGATAATATCTGAATAGCTAAATTTGTTCTGAATACAAACTGCACCACTTACGTTACTGGTGTCCCAAAATATAACAAGTACTGATTTGTTTTCTGTAAGGCCAATGACATAGTAGAAAAGTCAATAAAATAACAGTCTGAAAGGAAGAAATAATGTCCTAAGATCTTTAAGGTATGAATTAGGCTTTTCTGCTCCAGCTGCTGCTGCTGGGAATCCTCTGTGGATATGTTAAAAGGTGCAGATGGTACAAACATTTAGTCATAACTGCAACTCACTAACTGGATATGAATCACTTAGCAAAAAATAGAATGTGCATTCCAAGAGGAGAGATCATATACAGGTCTTTTACATAGGCACTGATGTTCTTTGGGCATACAAACTGCACCATAGGGACAGAATAGATATTCACTACATTTCCATCATAAAGTGTCTTTAACCACCTAAATGCAAAACAATGTGTTGGAGACCTCTTAAAGGGATGGTAATATTTCATAATAAAAGCAGCTCTAATTAATCATCATAGTATTTGGACTTTGGAGATTGTTATTTCAATTCTGTCAGAGTTGTAGTTCAAGAGTAATTCAATGACAAAGTATCCCCCTCCCGCCACTTTTACTGATGTAACACTGTTCAGCCAGAGCAGAAGGGAGGTGCCCAGGTAGATTGCAGAGAGGGACAATCTTCAATTAAGATAAGGGGAAAAACATGAAAAACTTGTCAAGGGGGGCAGGACTTTCATTGTTCTCATAGGAAGAAGATTGTCCCCTTCTGTTATCTGTCTGGTCTTACAACCAGATTCCACATCAGAGAAGAGATGGCTTACACTAGGTAAAAGGGGCAGGAGGGGAAACTTTGCTTGTGAATATCTCTCCATAAAGGTTTGAGAGACTAGACTTATATCGTTCTTCATGTTTTTTTTAATGCCTACAAAATAAAGTAAAGATAAAACGAAGCATTACTATCCCTTTAAGCATGCAGGATGCTCTACTTGAATCAATGTGAACTTTCATTTGTCTGTGCAGAGCAGTTGGGTTGTTCCACAAGTGATTGTCTTTATATTCCTCAGTGTGCACATGATTAAATAACAGTAAACCTTATTTATTGAAAAATATACAATGTAAGCTTAGTGCTAAGGGAAAACAATGGGTTAATTGTGAAACAGAAAAAAGCTGATGTGAATTACACCAAAATCATACTAATTTCAGTTTTAAAGATGCTGAATACTTAGATTTGTACAAGAATAATAATACTGGGTGGTGCAGTATCACAGAGTATCCACACAGTAGTGGGACACATTATTTGGATTTTGTAAAAGCCTTTGATACTGTGCCTCACAACAGGTTACTGCAGAGGGTGCCTCACAACAGGATACTGCAGAGGGTCCGTTTTTTCATCCGTGGGCACATGATCAGATATGTCATTTCATTTTTTTAAAATATGTATTTTATTAGCAGTAATACCAAAGTGGTATAAAAAAGTCTAATTAATTTTATTTGTACACTAGTGCACAGTTACGTTTGGTGCTAGTCACAGTACAATTGTATTAAAGGAGAGGTAAACTTTTTTTTATGAAAACACATATTTTATAGATCTTTTCCTGCTGAATAAAATAAGGTCACTTCCACTGCTGTCAGATGTTTTATTCAAATTTATAGGAGTTCAAATAATCAGGAAGTGAATTTACTGTGTTTACTTCCTGATAGCTGTAACTGACAGGAAGTGATAGGCAGCTTCTATCACATTATATGGAGAACTGTATGTCACTGACTTTCCTCTCCATTAGAATGTAACAGAAAAACTAATTAGAATTTGACCACTAGAGGGCAATGCTAATGTAAAAAACATGGATTTAAACTGTAATAACTCTGGAAATATAAATCTCTCGGCAGTGGGAGCACACATATTACTCAATAGGAAAATCCCTACAATATATGTGTTTTCATAAAAAAAGTTTACTTCTCCTTTAAGTCAATGGGAATACTGGGCTATAACAGACTGAACTCTTCTGGAGGACTGTAGGGTGTCAGTTACAATGTTAATGATGAGAAGGGGGTTATGACTTTGTGGCCAATTAGTTCATGTGTGTTGGCTTATTAGGTAAAAAAAAATGTTGTTAAAAATCTCAGGTTTCTACATCCTGGGCTCAGGAGGGCCGCATTTGGCCCATGGGCCTCATTTTGGACATCCAGGGTTACTGCATATGTGCGTGGATAGAGAACTGGTTAAACCATAGATGGCAGAGATTTGTTGTAAATAGAACTTTTCCAGTTGGTATGAAGATGTAGGTGGGGTGCACAGGGTTCAGTCCTGAGCACAATGTTTTTTAACTTCTTTATTAATCATCTAGAAGTGAGAATTGAAAACAGCATCTCAGTCTTTGCTGATGACACTAAGCTATGTAAGGAAATACATACAGGGCTGGTTGGTTTTTTTTCTCTACAGAAGGATTTAGATAAACTGAATGAATGTGCAGAAAAGTTGCAGATGAGGTTTAATACAGATTAATGTAAGGTTATGCATTTGAACTGGGAAAAGTGCAGAGACGTGCAACAAAAGTAATAAAGGGGTTTGGAGGATCTGTTATAAAGAGAGACTAGCTAAACTAAGCTTGTTTACATCAGAGAAGAGAAGTCTAAGGAGTGATAAGATTTCCATTTAAAAAACTCCCTAAAGAATTATTTACTCAAAAAGCTGAGCAAAAAACGAGATGTCATACTTTAAGACAAGCAGAATGATACATTAGTCTAAAGCAGTGAAGTGATGGAATTCTTTGTCTTGGATGCTGTGTTTGCAGATATTGTAATTGTTTTAAAAAAGTATACCTATCTAACATAGAACGATATTGAGAATTATGACAGTTAGCCTCAAAGGTTGTTGATCCTGGGAAATATCCTACTGCCACTTGGAGATTTTTTTTACCCACTTGGGGCTTAATTAGAAATGTTTTTTGTTTGTGTTTTTACATCCCTCTGGATCAACAGGGATGATATGGGATGAAGTTGATGGAAGCATGTCTTTTTTTTTAGTCTCATCAAGTATGTTACTGTGTTACTATGTTGTCTATCAGCTTTTACTTAAAGGAAGAGTAACCACATACACGTTTCTTAATCTGAACAGAAAATGCTAAATGCCCCCTATAAATCAATATTAACTATGTGGACTGGTTATTTAAAATGAATGTTCAATTAGCAAAGCCAAACTCGTTCCCCTGAAGGCTTCCCAAGAAGAATTATTTAGGAGGAGTTTGGGGTCCCTGAGTCCTGCAAAAAAAAATCCTATCTGCCACCAACCAGAGTCAATTAAACAGAAATTTTAGGTAACCAATACTGGCCAATGGCATTTTTTGGAGGGTGGTTATTATTAGCAGGTGTTAGTGTTCCTTTAAAAGGATATTAATGTTTCATCCAAAAAGCACCTCTGATTAATCTTCAAAGTAAATGAGCCATGGTGAGCTTTATTTCAATACTATGCGAGTTTTAGTTCAACAGTAATTGAATGATAAAATATCCCCCTCCTGCCCCTTTTACTGACATAACACTGCATAACAAGACCATCGGTATGGATCACAGCAAGGGACAATCTCAGTGATCATAAGGAAAAACCTGCTCTCCTTACTCAAAAGGGCAGGGTTTTCCTTATGCTCACAGTAAGAAGATTGTCCCTTGCTGTGAGTCATCTGGTCCCAGGACCAGATTCCACATCTGAGGGGAAGTGGCTTAGGATAGATGAAAGGGGCAGGAAGGGGATACTTTATCATTCAATTACTGTTGAACTACAAGTTGGATAGTAAACTAACACCAGTTAATAATAACCACCCTCCCAAAAAATGCCATTGGCCGGTATTGATTAGTGTTTGATTGATACAACTCATTAAATTCCATTGCAAGCTACTATTGATTTATCTCGTGTGCAGCGACTTGCTTTATGTCACACTACAACTTAATCTGGATGGCTTTGAATGTAATGAAATATTGTGAGCATGAAAAGGTACAGAAAATCTAGCTACATCTATATTTTTCAAACTGATGTTGTGTTCCAGATTGACCTAATAATCTACAAAGAACCGGACTATAATCTCCTGCCAGTCCATACAAACAGGAGTTTGTATGTCTGGAGTTTGTTGTCTGGTGGCTGCAGACATAATCACACCCCTGCTGCTGGACAGTAAGAGGAGAATGGTGCTGGAGAGAGCCTTCCCTTTGAGCACCAGATAGATGTCCAATACATTGCCAATTGCTAATGTTTTGGATGCCTCTACATAGTTAAAAAAGTTGACTGTCAGCGTGTGGGTCATAAGTCATTATATAGCTGCTCCATGGCACTGCGAACAAAATGCTTTACCTCTGTCTTTACCAGTCACAATAAGACCTTCCAAGATACTCCAAGACTTTAAATAATATCGGTGGCAGTGTGCAGTATTCAAACTTGCCTCAGTATGCCTCAGTGTGCAGTATTCAAACTTGTTGCGTAACCCTCCAGCATACAGAGGGTTAATTGTATATAGACACTATTCAGTCCTCCATATATATAAATACATAATCCAAATAAACCAGGCTCTGAAGGAAAAAAAATTGATAGGTAGTTTGCGGTTACCCAGACCCCCCCCCCCCCCCCCAATTATTTGGGGTGGGAACTGCTTGGACTGTTGTTGGATGCAGTTTTCACACACCTGTTCAATGCTCATGAAACTGCAATGGATTCTGGGTAAAACATGAATCTTTATTCTATACTGTTTATATTTTTGGATTTCCCTCTCTGTCTGTGTCCCTGAATCCAGACTAGTATTAGTGCTTTTGATTTTCTCTGCAACTGACTTTTCTCTGTACTGTCCTAACTGTGATAACTGTAGTAGCAAAAGAGAGAAGAGGGACAAAACAAACACACAAATGGTGATAGCACACTGGATGAATGTTTAAAATTCAATTAGATGCGCTATCATCAATGTTTTAACCCTTTCAGTGCCATAATAGTAACCAATGCATTGCATAGCACTGGCACTGAAACAGTTAATAAAATGTAAAAGCACTGCACCATATTCGCTCTGCAGGATGACTGGGATCCCAGCATGCAGGAATTCAGAGGCTTAAACAATTTGATTAAAGTATACATAATATGTAAGGTCAGATTGCCTACAATTTCTATTTTTTTAATCTATATTTTTATACTTTTATAACATTGACACAGAGGTCACTGAATTTTGTTTCCATAGAGGTTTCTGTCGGGGCCTGTGAAATCAGGGATAGTGATACAACGCACCATCCTTACAACAGTGAGTGTTCTGTATGCTGTATTGGAAGCAGGCTTTTCTGCTGCAGAGATAGCATAAAATTAAATCTCTAGCCCTGTATTCACTGTCACTAATAGCAATCTCTCTAGAAACAGGAATTCAATGAGCTCTCTCTCTGGAACATAAAAGTATAAAAAATAGGTTAAGATGAAAAAAACAGGTATAGGCACTATGACTGAAAGAATATACAAAGACAAAAATAAGTTGACTGTCACTTAAACGAATATAAGCTCCAGCATGAATATCCTTGTATCTAAACTTAGCAGGGCCCTACTGAGGATTGATGGGAGGGTGATGGGAATTACAATGCAGCAGCAGCAGATGGAGGGATGACAACTTCCTACACCTGGTTAAGAGGGAACATTGGCTATGAGAAGGTAATAGGGTGGGTGTGGCCCCGGCCCTGGGGGCCCACCCCTTTCCACTGCTTACACCCCAAACCCCTACCTTACACTAAATGGTATGCTTGTGTTGACCAAATAGAATTAGGTGTAAGAATGAAATACAACAGCCTTGGCATTTAAAGGGATAGTAATGTTTCATAATAAAAGCAGCTCTAATTAATCATCATAGTATTTGGACCTTGGACAGTGTTATATCAGTAGGGTGACCACGGGTCCCGGAACATCCTGGACTGTCCCTTATTTCAGGGCTATGTCTCGCGTCCCGGGTCATCTTCAACCGGGACAATGAAGTGTCCCGGAATGAAGCCAAGCCGCCCTGGATGTCAGCCTGCAAGCGGTGTGTCACATCATGGATGCCGCGAGGGAGCGCTTGGTAGCGCTCCCTCGCCGCGTCCATGATATGACACACCGCTTGCAGGCTGACATCCAGGGCGGCAATGCAGCTTACCTGATCTCCTGGAGGCAAGCGCTCTAGTAATACAGAGCGCTGGGAGATGACATCATCTCCCAGCGCTCTGCATTACTGAGCACAGCGCGCGGGAGCTTCAGCTCTGTACCGGAGGAGGCACAGAGCACTTTCCACGCCGCTAGACCACCAGGGACTCAAGGTATGAAGGGGCAACTAGGGTGACCACGTCCCGGAATGGCAGAAGGGAAATGTGGTCACCCTATATATCAGTATTGTCAGAGTTGTAATTGAATGATAAAGTATCCCTCTCCCGCCCCTTTTACTGATATAACACTGCTCACCTCAAAGCAGAAAGGTGGTGTCCAGGTAGATAGATTGCAGAGAGGGACAGTCTTCAATTAACCCTTTCAGTGCCAGAGGGGTACGCAATGTATTGCTTTGCAATGCGTTGCGTACTCCTCTGGCACTCAAAGGGTTAAGAAAAGGGAAAAAGCTGAAAGGTGGGCAGGGTTTTCATTGTTCTCACAGTAAGAAGATTGTCCCTTGCTGTTATCTGTCTGGTCGAGCAACCAGATTCCACATCTAAGTTGAGCAGTGTTACACTAGGTAAAAGGGGTGGGAGGGGGGGTACTTTATCATTCAATAACTCTTGAACTACAACTCTGACATTATTGAAATAACACACTCCATGTCCCAAATACTATGAAGATTAATTGGAGCTGCTGTTTTTGTGAAACATTACTATCCCTTTAAGGTAAAATTCAATGGGGGGAGATGGACTAAGGTGTGATAAAGAGGTGATAAAGCGGAGATGACTTTTCCAGTGATATCACTTTTCCAATTCCTATGTTATTCTATTGAGCCAATGCAATAAGATTTCTCCAACTCTGTAGATCTTAGTGCATAGGCTGTATGGAATACAATAAGAACTGGAGAAGTGATATAACTGAAGACGTCATGTCCACGTTATCACCTCCTTATCACTCCTTAGTGCATAACCCCAATGAGTTACAGAGATGCATTTCTGGAACAAGCCAACTACACCATAAGGGACAAATGAAAATTCCCATAACAGGGGAATCAAAACCAAACCTTTATAGCATTCAAGAGGTTAAAATACCCAATCTATATCAATGGGCAATGTATTTTGTGTATTCTTAAATGGATAAAGCCCAAAATGTTCCAGCAATTACACATAAAAAGAGCCAGCCCTCCATATGAAGTCTATTTCTGTTCCTTATCTTATCCTTACATTGCTATTCTCGATTGCCTTTCACTTTCCATTATTTCAGCTACTCTCTAATGTAGTACAGAGGTGTTTAAAATGAAATGTATTTGCTTTACATAAGTCTAGAGGTCCAAAGGGAGATGAGCAGGACCACTTTCATATTTACATTTGAGGCAACAGTCAGATTACAGAAAATTAATTATTGAATGGTATTGAATGCATTCTTCTTGGTAAAACATTTCTGTATAGAGAAGAATAGCTGATTGTGTCTATGTACCATCATGTTCACCTTAGTCTCAGCTTAAAGGTGATCAGAGTTCTGTATAAGCTTTAAAAGCCCTTGAGCACAACAGGGGTGCAACACATTGCACAGCTCTTTGGTCTACAGCGGGTTAACATTTCCTTTTTTAACATCTTAGCAGCTAGAGAGGGCTCAAGCCCCAGAAATTTCTCTAGCATCTAAGACAGTCATATTAATCCCTTAAGGACCCATGCCGGTCCCGGCACGTCATGGGTTGGACGTGCGAT
The DNA here is from genome assembly GCA_037306005.1 of Rhinophrynus dorsalis. Taxonomy (NCBI): domain Eukaryota; kingdom Metazoa; phylum Chordata; class Amphibia; order Anura; family Rhinophrynidae; genus Rhinophrynus; species Rhinophrynus dorsalis. The sequence goes on along the minus strand of CM074719.1, from coordinate 565,661,519 downwards.
AAGGACCCATGATGTGCCAGGATCGTCATGGATTTCAGGACTCCCAGCGTGGCTGCACACCGTTTGTGGAGCCCTGTGTCAGATCGCTCCCCCCCACAGAAGCTCCGTGGTCCTTAAGTGCAGGCCACACGTGAGTTCTGACAGTCCTTAAGGGGTTAAAGATGTGGCTTAGAGCCCCATATCAACACATCCACAGGTCACTTGTGTGGGGATCCATACTTTAGCATTTTTTTCTTTTTTGACACTTCACTTACACGTTGATGGTTAGGCTCACCCGTTAGGGGACTCAGCTTCAAATTTTCTGGCCGGTATAGTTTGGCAATAAAAGTGAGTCCCTTAAAGAGATAGTAATACTTCGTTTTATCTTTATTTTATTTTGTAGGCATTAAAAAAACATGAAGGATAATATAAGTCTTATCTCTCAAACCTTTATGGTTTGAGAGATATTCACAAGCAAAGTTTCCCCTCCTGCCCCTTTTACCTAGTGTAAGCCATCTCTTCTCAGATGTGGAATGCAGGCCACAGACCAGGCAGATGACAGCAGGGGACAATCTTCTTCCTATGAGAACAATGAAATCCCTGTCCCCCATCACTTTTTAACTAGATGTTTTAAGATGGTCCGTTTCGCTATGGTTCCAGATCCGTGGTTGCTATGACAACAAAACGGACGGAACCGGTGCAAATTGGACAAAGGAAGTTGTATAAAAGGTTGGTTCTGCCGTTGTTCTGTAATGTAGTTGTCCCTCATGAAAGTCCGAAAACGGACTGAAACATCGGACTATAGCCGGCATTTTAAAGATGACAGAATAAAGTAAATGGAATGTTTTAACACTGGTGTGCCCGGCTTACTTTTCTATGATTGTGCTATTTACACTTGAAGCCTTGAGCACCCACTTTAAATAACTGAGGCAGTGTGCAGCAGTCTCTACGTGAAGTTTTGAACATAAAAAGAGACCATAAAGGAGACCAAAAAAAGTCTACATCGATTCATCAGCAAAGGTTTATGACATCATTAAAAAAGTAAAGCACTTAAAATGGAAATGGACAGGTCACATATCAAAAAACATGGTAGATGGACCAAATGAATTTTGGAATGGGTTTCACTTGGTGCTAAATGCCCACATAGAAAATCAAAGACAAGAAGGGTTGGTAAAATTACTTCATTTGTTGGCGCACAGTGGCAACAGAAAGCACAAGACTGAAATTGTTGCAACTTGCAGAAACTTGCTTAGGACTCCTTCATACTGCAGTGGATATACAAAGGCTGATGATGATATACAATACTGTGCAAAAGTCTTAGGTAGGTGTACCAAATGATGTAAAGTAAGAATGCTTTCAAAAATAGATATTGTTGATAGTTTATTTTTATCAGTTAAGAAAATGATGGTAAGTGAACAGAAGAAAAATCAAATCAATATTTGGTGTGACCACCCTTTGCAATCAAAACAACATCAGTTCTTCTTGGTACACTTGCACAAAGTTAGGTGTATAATTAAATAATTATACCAATCAGTTTCTAATGATCGTCAATTTAATAAGATAAGTGGATTGAAACACAATCATTAACCGAAACAGAAACAGTTATGTAAGAGGAGTAAAACAAGGGTGAGGAACAGCCAAACTCAGCTATCAAGGTGAGGTTGCTAAAGACAGTTTAATGTCAAAAGCCATAAACCATGGCAATACGGAGTACAGTAGTAAGACACAAGGTAGTTATACTGCATCAGCATGGGCAAGGGAGCAAAGCTGGGGGTGTCAGTCAGTGTATGTGGAGCTAAGACACAATGGTGATGTTCCCCATGCTGTCCCACAATACTTATGTTCAACATGCTGCCCCATACTGTTCATCTTTGACATGTTGCCCCACAAGTTTATATTCAGCATGCTGCCTCACACAGTTAATAGCCACAGCATCGACCTTTAGTGCATCTCGCACTTCCTGTCAATTTGAACTTTCAGGAAGTAATCACGTGTCCCTCATTTCCTGACAATTTGAATTTTTTGGATAGAAGTGGTGGAAGTACCCTTGTTTTACTCAGCAGGGAAAGTCCTGTAACATTTAGGTTTTATTAAAAAAATTATGATCCTTGAACTTGCACAATATATATATATATATATATATATATATAAATAACTTATTTTCCATATAAAAATATAAAATACAACACAGACAGTATGTGATCTTGAAACATTGTTTCTAGATGACAGAGTCCATTTAAAGAAGAAACACATGGAGTCCCTCTGTTAGTCCTGCCCAGTTGAGGGATGCATACTTCCCAATATATAAAATAGCCAAAGAGGGACACTTCTGTTTTAGGGGGTGTTGCTGAGGGCGTGACGTGTGTGTGGGGCATTAATGAGAATTTTTACATTATTTTATGACATATTGACACCTCTTTGTGTAATTGAATTAATGATTTAGAGCAAATCAAAGTATTTCATTTGCACAGACTAATTTATAAGCACATATCCTGACGTTTACACAGACATTACTATGAGTTTTATTGATGTGCGGCAGTGTGATTTAAATATATACAAACCAAACAGTCTGATCTCCTAAACAGAGGGACACCAGGGTGGGAAAGGGGAACAGATGGATTTGGGTCTCAAAGAGGGACTGTCCATCATGAAGAGGGAAACCTGGGAGGTATGCATTTTCCATTGCTTTAAAGGATGTTTTAACCCCTTGAATGATCCAATATGTTGGAGACCTCTCTAGTATTCAAGTTTAAAATCCCGTCTAAAAAACAGGGGGGGGGGGTATGAGGAAAGTGTATTAGTCCTGCATGGTGTAGTTGGTTACAGAACTGCTCCCCTCTTCTGTTGTGCATAAGGCCCCGACTGTACTAGCCTTAAACCATATTGGTAGAAGAACATGTAAGTTGTTTAAAGAGACAGTAATGTTCCAGAAAAAATCTTTATATTTTTGTAGTCCTTCAAAAATTCAACTATATGCAAGAAATCCTATCTTTCACACCGCTACAGTTTGAGATATCTGCATTGAAAGTTTCCCGTTTCCTGCTGTCGTTTGTAAAGCTGACAGCAGGAGATCCATGTCGGCCGACACGAGGAGGCTCTTTAGCAGAGCCGAAATTGCATTATTTAAAACAAATTACTTCATTGTAATGGTCTACAAAGTGTACTTGCAAACCAGGCACACTTTGTAGACCTTTCCATTGAAGTAATTATTTTCCAATGACGCATTTTCAACTCTGCTGCAGAGCTGCCAGTTGGTCCCCGGACAGGATTCCCCAGCAGTCAGCACAGCATTGACATCAGGGAAAGGAGAGGGAGGGGGGAACTTTAGTGCCGAAAATCTTTTGAAGCACTACAAAATTATAAAGATTTTTTCTGGGACATTACTGTCCCTTTAATAGATCATCCCTGTGATTTCTTTTTTGTGCCAAGCATTTCTGCAAGTGTGTTTGAAAAACAGTGTGCATTCTACTTGGTAGTTACACTGGGACTATGACTCAAGGTGTGAATTTTATTGTCAAAGTAATTCTAACAAACAATTTGATTTTGTAACTTTCTATGGGGTTGATTCAATCAGGCATTCTAAACTATGCTATGGTGCAGATTTCTATAATATTATTTTGATTTACCATTACCATTAAATTGCAAATAAAGCTTAAAGGGATAGTAATGTTTCATAATAAAAGCAGCTCGAATTAATCATCATAGTATTTGGACTTTGGAGAGTGTTATTTCAATTCTGTCAGAGTTGTAGTTCAAGAGTAATTGAATGATAATGTATCCTCATCCCGCCCCTTTTACTGATGTAACACTGCTAAGCTTAGAGCAGCAGGGAGCGTCCAGGTAGACTGCAGAGAGGGGCAATCTTCAAATAAGATAAGGGGAAAATCTGAAAAACCTGTCAAGGGGGGCAGGGTTTTCATTGTTCTCACAGTAAGACTTTTGACCCTTGATGTGAGCTGTCTGGTCTATGGACTGGATTCCACATCTGAGGAGTGGGGGCTTGCACTAGGTAAAAGGGGCGGGAGGGGGATACTTTATCATTAAATTACTCTTGAACTACAACACTCACAGTAATGGAATAACACTATGGCTCAAATACTATTAAGATTAATTGGGGCTGCTGTTTTTGAAACATTACTATCATTTAAATTGATTGTTTAAAAATCAATGTTTTTTTTATGTGTTGATAGGTTGAAGAGATCAATAGCTTCTTTACAGGAAGAAAAAAAATGCAATTTTTGTAACATGGCAGCCATAGTAAATCACAATTAAATTAAGAAAAAAATCCCCCCCATTACTTGTGTTTGGTGGATGGATAAAAGTTGGAAAAAAATAAAATGTACTTTGGGGTGGTAGAAGTCAGTGGTCCCCACATTATATGTATGCCCACCCTATAGACCACTTGTCCTCAATATTGTACGCTTGGGGGGCCCATAACATATATTCTTGTTTTTTAATACACACCTAATATTTTATATGTCCTTTTTCAAGGGAATAATGGACAAAGGATTTATTAAGTGACAATAAAAATTAACCTTTATTATTAACAATTAAAAAGTATTAGAGTACTATTATACAAAGAGATGTCAATAATTCATGAAATAACCTAAAAATTCTGGGTAATACCCCACTCACCAGCTGCTCCCCCAGCAACATCACCTAAAACACAAGTGTTCCTTTGACCAGTTGAAATGTTGCAATGTATGGAGACCTCTCTAACAATCAAGGGGTTAAAAGCCCCATTTAAATCAACGGCAATTTCCATTTGACCCATGTGGTACAGTAAATTTACTCCAGAAATGTTCCCCTTTGCTTTTCTAAATACAATCCTAGATGTATTGTATTATGTTTTTACTTTGCCCTGAAGAAGAGATGATTGTAACTGTGACACATACTAGTGGGCTAAATTAAAAGTTCATCCTAGATAAAGAATGAAGCTTTCAAAACCTGGTTGACTACGTATAAGGGGGTGTATGAATCTGCCACCACAGTTCATTTTCTGTGCTAAAATGTTGGTATAGAAATCCTGCACCTGAAGTTCAGGAGTATGTACCTGAGCATTTGGATGTTTTACTACATACAGTACCTGTACTTGCACTCATTAAGTATTTAATCCAAGATACGTCAAGAGATAACTTCAAATAATCCTGGCTGTCATTCCCATGGCAATGGACATGAATCTTACTGGTCCTCAAACTGAACCCACTGCACATGGTAATCTGTGGCTTATGTTTGGTTTAGTATGAGAAATACCCAAAAAACTAAGTAGTATCGGGTAGGTCTAAGGTCCAATATCCCACTTCCATGGACATGACATCCAAAACTAGTGTACGATGTTGGGGGAGATGCACTAAGACATGAAAAAGTGGTGAGATAATGGAGAAGACATCTCCAGTGATATCACTTCTCCAGTTCTTTTGTTATACTATGGAGCCTGTGCACTAAGATCTCCAAGGTTGTAGAAATATTAGTGCATTGGCTCCGTAGACTAACATAGGAACTGTAGATGTGATATCAGTGGAGACGTCATCTCCATTTTATCACCTCTTTATCATGACTCAGTTCATCTCCCCATATCTTTTTAAACAAAGATGCAACAACAAAGCTCATAGCTATTCTCAGGCTATTCTGGCCAGGAGGTAAGAGAGAGGTTATTATGAGGCATTATTGTTCCTTTAATAGTGCTTTTCTGTATTTGAGATCCATTTTTGGTGTCATTTGATAGAGCCTGTGAACTCTAACTGTTTGCAATGTATAAATGCACAGATTACAATGCGATTATATTGAGTACATACAGCAATTTATAACCCAAGACTTTTAAAACTGTGTCTGTCTGCTGTTCTAGATAACACAGTCCGGGGCTTGAGGAAAGCAGTGAAATATAGCTTTTTCTATTGCAGTGACTGCACAGATCAATCGGAGAGTTTTTCTGCCAGACAAAATCTGAATATATATCTTTAAATCTGATAAACGTAATATGGTGGCTAAATTTGAAATCTGAATAAGTATTATCTAAGAGATGAAAATAAAAATAATAGCTTATTTGCAGTAAAAATATGAGGTTGATGTAAACTCTTTGCAATGCAATGGATGACTCTCTGGCACTCAAAGGGTTAGGAAGAACTGGAGTAATTGTGGGGCAGACCAATGCAATAATAGAGAACAAGTAAGAATCTTAATTGATTTAAATGGTGTTTTAACCCTTTGCAATGCACTGCGTATCCCTGTGGTTAACCCCTTGAATGCTAGAGTGATGTCCAAAAATGTATTTACCCCCTGTGGTGCAGCTGGTTTGGTCCATCGTTACACCATAGGGTAGATGTACTAAGGTTCAGTATAACGGTGGGCAATGTGATGGGATCACGTTTCCTTGGTGAAATAAAACACACCACCATAAGCATTAGGTATGAAAGAGGAGGGGCAGAGACATTGTAAGGTTTGTTGTGTTATAATGGTATTTCTCCAGCCAGTTTAATAAACAGTTGAATGTCAACAGTGTTGACCAGATCTGTACTGTATTCTGTGCTTCTATCCAGCCTCCTCTGATAACGGAGGTTGTCTGTCTGTAAGCTGGAGCGCTCTCATTGGCAGAGAGAGATTTCTGACCAATTTATTTATAAGGAAACGATTTAGGCAAAGTTGTGAAGGGGGTAAACATCCACTTTAACATACTGGTAGGGACTGACGGCGCAGGCGCGCAGTTTTTTTTTAAAGCTCTGTTGACTGGCTGTCAATCTCGGGAGCAGTACGATTTCTCTATAAGGAGGTAATTATTCTTGCGACTAGTACTATTCTTCAGCTAGTCGCCAGATGGGTAATTCTTGGAGTTTAACTTTATGTGGGGGTGGTAGTTCCCCTCTAACTCAGATTTCAAATTGCAAATAAGCTATTGGTGAAGGAGACAATGAAACACTGTAGGTGCAGGGAAGGCATGGCGGTGTATCCTTATTTGAGGATTAACCCCTTAAGGACCGGACATTATGGGACGTTTCCGTCCCATAACGTCCGCATAGGGGCACGTTGACGGGCCGGTACACGTGACCTGTCACGTGTATCGGCGCGTCATTATGGGGCTTGAAATAGATCGCTCCGATCTTGGAGCGGTCTATTTCATGCCCCATTTTTACTTACAGCGCTCCCGGTAGAGCGCTGTAAGTAAAATGTACGTGACGTACCAGGACCGTCAAGGGTCTTTCAAGAAAGTTTACCCTTGACGGTCCTGGTACGTCAAGGGTCCCTAAGGGGTTAATCACAGGGATAAGATGGAAAAGACAGCTTAATGCATTTAACAGAATGGAGTTGGGTAAAATTTCCCTATCACTAAACAGAACAACTATTGAACCTTAGCACATCTACCCCAGGTTCGTTTTAATACATCATCTTCATTAACATCAGTGTGATGGCACTCCATCTTTTTAATTGATGTGATTTATTGATGTGATTTCAATGTTTTTTCATGTTTTTTTACTTTCTTTTAAATAAAACTTATATTTTAATTGGTGTAATAAAAATACTAAGCAGAAGCAGAGTAATTCTAATTCTAATTGATTTGAATTTGGGCTTTTAAACCCTTGAAAGCTAGAAAGGTCTCCAGTGCATTGTAAAGTACTGCTAGCCTTCAAGGGGTTAAAAGTCCCATTTAAAGGAGAAGTAACACATCATAATACTTTGATTTGACCTTTGCCCTTGTGCCTTTGTTCAAGCGATAACATCTTCAATCATTTCCAACCCTTCATATGTACTGATATTATTGAACTCTATGGAATTTCTTACTGTATTCATTAGCTACTGGTCTTCAGAGAAAAATGGTACCCCTTTGGTAAGAGCTTAAATACTGTTGGGGTTGTCAGAAGCACTATACCAACTGCAATTGCTCATTTTCCTTTTTTTTCTTCCAGATTTGTCATGCCTGTACTGCAATGTTTGTAACAACTACAGTAAAGATCGACAAATACCTTTTGGATAGAAGACAACCCACCACATAACTTGAGGGGTTACTTGTCTTTCTACCCCTAGCCTGACATGCACAAATGTTTCAAGAATATAGTACTAAAGAAAAAAAAATGGCATTATTTATGTTACATTTCCACTCCTGGTACTGAAATCATTTAAAACTATGGCTAATACTACTGTATCCATTAGCTTTATAACAAATAAAGAAATGAAGAAAAGATAGACAAACCATGATATTTTGGAAAGAAGACAACCCACCATAAAATAAGGGTTTAATAAGGGTTTACTTCCTTTCACAAATGTTTCCAGAAAGTGGCACTAAAGAAAAGTGGTAGTTGTAGGTTAGTGCTCCTTGCACCATGCAGTATATACACCTATACAAATAGGGTAATATGTTCTCACACTGGTATTATGTACTGAATACAGTAGGAAATGTCATGGATTCCAAAGCTTTTAGTACCTTTGAAATGGTAGAAATATAAAAAAACTGTTTTCCTAGTGTATAGGCTCCATAGGAACTGGAGAAGTGATATCACTGGAGAAGTCATCTCCACTTTATGAACTCTTTATCACACTTAGTGCATAACCACAATGTCTCTAAAGACATCAGCTGCACTCAAAGGGTTAAGAAAAAACTGTGCTCAAGCAGAGATAGTCTTAATCATATTTTCTGAAAATAAATATCAGGATAGACTAAAGGATCTGAACATGTATAGCTTGGAGGAGAGAAGAGAGAGAGGGGATATGATTGAAACATTCAAATACATGAAGGGCAGTATGGAAGTATATTTCAAAGGAGTAAAAATGTTAGGACGAGAAGCCATAGTGTAAAAATAAAGGGACACAGGTTTAGATGTAATGTAAGAAAGTTTTACTTCACTGAGAGGGTAGTAGATAAGTGGAATAGCCTACCAGCAGAAGTGGTAGAAGTTAATACAGTGACAGAATTTAAGCATGCATCGGATAGTCATAAAGCTGTCCTTAACTTAAGAAAAGACCAAGGACCAAAAAAGGTTTGAGGTTTTTACTGTAGGAAAATGGGCAGACTAGATGGGCCGAAATGGTTCTTATCTGCCGTCAGATTCTATCTTTCTATGTTTCTATGTCTTTCATAAGTTCCATAAGTAGTAATTGCAGACTGATGCCTTCTGGAATTGTACTGTGATCCCCACCCCCACTTCCCCCTACATTCTAACAGTGGAGCATAGTTAATGTGACCAGATCACCATTTTAATACAGGAAGCATGTTAGTTTTTTCATTCTGCAGGACTGCACAGGAACCAGTTCAGTCCTGCAGTGTGTGTTTTTCATTAGCGTCCTGCATTAACGTGGCTCCATTTAAAAACTCTATTTAAATCAATGGGGATTCTTGGAATTATTTTTGTCCTCTATGAATCAGCTAGTTTGTGGCAAAATTCACTTTTGTTTTGAACATAGGTCCCATAACGTGCTTATATTTAAGAGCACTGCATCTCAGAAATATTGTTAATGCATTAAACATTTCCAGAATCACAGTACATTACAGCTGCCCAATAGCTAAAACTGTAATGCAATGTAATGCTTACTGCATTGTAAATAGATTTCAGCCTTTCGCTGCCACAACAGATTCCATGTAATGCTTCCAATCCAGGTCATATAAAGTCATGCCAATGTCTTTACCCACATGGATGCATAGATGCATTGCTCTCTATTACCCAAGGGGTTAAAATGAGTACTGGGAGGGTTGCCTACCACTGCCATAAGCAGAGATGCTAAAAGTGGGCAGTAGGATGAAAAGAAACCTGGAGGAACTGGGGGTGGGGGCAGACCAGTAAAGCCATGGGAGGAAGATAAAAATAACACAAATGTCCATTGATTTAAATTGGTATTTTCACCCATGAATGCAATGGATGTCTTTCTCCAGCTCATTGGAAATCAGCACACTGGAGAACTCTCTATCATTCAAGAGGGTTTTTTTTACTTCTCCTCAGAATCCCTCTGCTTTCCTTTTGAACATGTAGCCCTAAGTGTAGTAATGGAAATGGCTGTTTTTTGTGACATATTCAGTAGAGATAGCAGAGATCAAATTTAATGTAGCGATTCAATTTACAGTTTACAGGAATTTTCACTTGAACAGCAGGTAACCTCGATATATGAATAATGAGGGCAGTGCCAGAACTGCAATTCATTAATTCTGACCCTATGTTCACCTTACCTTCAATTCATTTCATTTTATTTCTGACAATATGGTGTGCAATGGATTCTTGGGAATAATTAATAAATCTCTTCCCCCATCTAGTGGGAGTACTGATAACTGCATGTTCTCTTTAAAGGGATAATAAAGGGCTATTTGACTACACATTCTGCAAGTGCATACTATATAAAGTCATTGCCTATACTTTTTTTTCATCTTCACCTATTATTTTTACACTTTTATGTCCCAGATTTTGACCTCCCTAGCTCTACTTCCAGAGAGTTTTCTCTGAAGGACTGTGAAATCAGGTGAATGTATACCATGTACCAGGGAATTTACTATCAATGACATAAAAGTTTAAATTAAATGAAGATAATAAAGTGAATATATACAGGCAATCTGACTTTATACAGTACAGACTTGCTTGTTTTTTACTTTACACACTTTTTTTGATACTTTTGGATGTATTTATATAAACCATAGGGCCACATATCGATACCTGCACGGGTCACCTCCATATTTTCTAGGCGGTAATGTTTGGCGATAAAAGTGAGTCTCTTAATGCGTGTTTCTAGCCACCACATGTAATTTAATTGCAAATGCATCTACTTTGCCATTGATTCCAGAGGGCTCAAATTTAGCTCCCATAGTGCATTTTTATGGTTTGGTAGTGTGTCACAGTGCAGGTAATTGAATACCTGACTGTGACATGAAAATATCGATGGTACTTTTTTTGTTTTACTGGTGGTTATTGATGCGAGGCCTTTACACTTTTAAAATGATAGAGACACATTTAGATATCCCTGTAATAAAGATTTACTTCTCCTGTGCAGTGCATTGGAGACCTCTTTTGCTATCAAGGCATTAAAATCTCCATTTAAATGAGTGAGAATTTGGGGAATTTGTATTCTTACTCTATTATGTAGTTAGTCAGCAACCTAATTGCTGCAAACAAGCAATTATTCTAGTTTAATCTGAATATGATAAAATAATTGCGCCAGAGAGCAAGAAAAATCCTAAAAGTGACTGTTGTCACCTTCAAGTATCTCAAAGTCATCCTCTTCATCCATACTTTGTATTTGCACAACAGCAGTAGGAGACACGGGTGCATTCTAATGAGGAAACTGTTGTCCCACTCCTGGGGACATCTACAACATTACTATTATGTCTGTGTGCACTTTTAGGAGTACTGATACTGCTGCTAGTAGTTGCACCTTTGAAATGCTGCTGGTGTATCTCCCAATCAGACCTGTTTTTGTGTTTCAGGTGAGAGTTTGATGAGGATTTGCCTTCATGTGCTCCTTCTTTCCCTGCGCTCGCATCTAAAAACAGCAAATAACAACATGTTTAGCTTTTGGATTATCTCTATAGTGTAGATTTCAAAGACTACTACTGATTACATAATCAATACTGCAAAGGTTAGATGTTGCAATAGTATTTTTAGTAGTAGGCAGCAGCGGCACTGCATCTCAAGCAGCAGCGGAAGCATGTAGAGTTAGAGTTCTTGATGTTGACCTATGTTGCTACTTAATCAACAATAGTGAGTGTAACTGGATGGGGGTTGGACTTGGAATGTGTGATGGTGATGATGATCATGACTGAGAAGACTGTGTATTTTTCGGCATTTTTCATTTTTCAGCCTAGCCAGATGAACTTTCAAAAAGTTTATCAACAGGTATCTTCCTCATTTTAGCGTCAAAAGACTGAAACTTTTCATTTCAGATACAGCGAGTTATTTGCCATATTATCATAATAATCACAATCTACTGATCTGTGTCAGGAGAAGTATGGAGGGGCATCAATAATTAGGTCAGCATCAGCATTATCATCAGGGCCGGATTTACATCTCAGGAGCCTGTAGGCACAGAAATCTGAAGTGACCCCCCCATTGGCCATCTCCACTGGACACCTCCACAATGCTCCTAATCTCCACATTGCCCTGATCATCTCCATATTGCCCTCACATTGCCCCATCTGCTCCAACTTGCCCCCCATCAGCTCCACATGGCCCCCACCATCTTCAAATTGCCCCCCATCAGCTGCACATTGCCCCCACCATCTCCTTGTTGCCCTCACATTGCCCCCCTTCGGCTCCAACTTGCCCCCACCATCTCCATGTTGCCCTCACATTGCCACCCCCCATTGTCCGTTTCCAGCCTCCCCCCGTTGTCTGTTTCCTACCTCCCTGGCAGGAGATCTGTTGTCTGTGTCTCCTTTGGCACAGTCCTGCAGCTGCTGGAGCTCCCGCGCGGTCTCCTATTCAGGAATGCAGAGCGCTGAGAGATGATATCATCTCCCAGCGCTCTGCATTCCTAAAGAGCCGATGAGTGAGCGCAGCACCTACAGGACTGTGCCAAAGGAGGCACAGATCTGTCCTGCCAGGGAGGTAGAAAATAGACAACGGGGGAGGGGGCAATGTGAGGGCGACATGGAGTGGGCGCCGGTGCAGCCAGCAAGGCGGCTAGTTTTTTTTTGTTTTTTTTTCCAAAGAATAAGAAAAAAAGAGAATCCCAATGGCAGGCGCCCCTGGGTGGCATGCGCCTGTAGGCAGGTGCCTACTTTGCCTTATGGCAAATCCGGCCCTGATTATCATTCAACAGAACCAAATTATCTTTATGCCACTACTTTCATATAGTGTCACTGCGGTCACTGTCTGGCACAGTATTATAGTCTGGTTCTTAGTTTACCTGTTGCCTTACCTGTTGTCCTATACAGTTTTAGAGTCTCCTTTCAGGAGCTGCCTCTTCTTTGAGATGGTGCTTGTGCTAAGCTTCCTGTCTTGCCTTGTGTTGTGTATATTGTTTGCACTTGCTCCCAGTTGTTGGGCCAGTCTTTTCCTGACCAAACTATTGCTTGCTGATTGTTCCTGAATGGCTCCCCTGGTGCTGAACCTGCCATGTTCTTGACCATGCTATTGTTTGCTGCTTATTCCTTCATGGTTCCACTGTTTCTGAACCTGTCTTGTTCCTGACCACATTGTTTTCTACTTGTTCCTTCATTGATATACTGTTTCTAAAACAGTCCTGTTCCTTACCATGCTATTGTTTGCTGTATGTTCCTGTATTGATCTTCTGTTGCTGAACCAGACCTGTTCCTGACATTGCTTTTCTGATCTGCACTTATTGTAGCAAACCTGTTCCTACCTCCACTGCCACATTTTGCTTGTTGCTGTTTGGCCTGAAACTTCTGAACCAGATCTGTGCCAATCCCCCTCTGCTTCATTCTGCTGTCATGCGTTTTTGCTTATCCTAGTCTATATAGAGGCATAGAAACACAGAATTTGATAGCAGATAACAACCATTTCGGCCATATGGTCTTCCCATTTTTTCAGTTGTAAAAACATCAAATGCTATTTGATCCTGTCTTACATTCAGGCTAGCCTTATGACTGCGTGTGCTTAAATTCCTTCACTAGATTAACCTCTACCACTTCTGCTGGTAGGCTATTATACTTATCTACCACTTTCTCAGTGAAGTAAAACTTTGTTACATTACATCTGAGCCTCTGTCCCTCTAGTTTTAGTCCTAACATTTCTGCTCCTTTGAAATTTACTCCACTCCCCTTACATTGTTGAATCCCTTTATATTTTTGAATGTTCCTATCATATCACTCTCTCTCTTCTATCTGCTAAGCTATACATGTTCAGATCCTTTAGTCTATCCTGATTATTTTTATACTGTAAACCAGTCACCATTTTAGTAGCCTTTCTCAGAATTATTTCCAGAATATCTATATCCTTCTGGAGGTGGGGTCTCCAGTACTGCACACAGTACTCTAGATGACGTCTGACCAGCTATCTGTAGAGTGGCATGACCACTACTCTCTTTCTGTTACTAATGGCCCTAGCTATACAACCCAGTACTCAGCCTGACTCTATTGTTTCTAGTGTGCTGTGCCCTTGGAATTGTTCCATTTGTTTATATCTGCCCCTACTCTCACTCACTGTTGTATCCTAGGTTGTTGTGGACCTCTTTACCTTTATGATCTAGTGATGCTGAGGCTTGTGCAGGTGAATTTCCAGCTGTGCTGCTCTTGCTGGTTACCTCTTACAACCACCAGTGTTTCATGGCTGTACTCCAGCCTGTCTCCAGCAACACCTCCTCTTGTCCAGTTTCTGTGTTGTAGCCTGTCCCCAGCTTTGCAGTTGGCTTCCACAATTTCTTCTTTCTGACCAGTCTAGTCAGCAGTCTTGATTCCTTACCTAGTCTTGTTTGTAGCTGCTTGGCAATAGGCTATAGAACTGCATTTGTTACAATTTCTACAGTCCCTGCTCAGTCAGCCTGAGTATAGTCCTGCTCATCTGGTCCGTGTTCTCCAACATTGGAGGTTTGTGCCTTTAGCCAGCTTAGAAAGTAGCAGCATTGGATTGTCAATGTTCACAATCACTGCACTCTAGCACTGTATCCTAGCTTCTTGTGGCACACAATAATTAGAGTCCTAGGTCATCACAGCCTGGAAGGATGACACACACACATCAGATGGTATTACTAGAGCTAAATTCTCCTCTGCTATAGGAACAAAGGTATAATGTGACTGATCATCTTCTTCACTGTTAAATGACTTTGGGCTATTACTGGTTTTGCTTTTCATATTAATTTTAAAACAGGAGGAGTATCAGGATCATCAACGTTTATTGTACATACTTTTTTGCTGTAAAGTAGATGATAGTGCTGTTAGATTCAACACATCTTTAGTGTGCAATTAGTTGCATAGACAGGACAACAGTCCATCAGAAGCACCAATTTATGCTTGATCTTTCTTGTATGAGTATGGTTTCATGACATGTTTATTGTTGTCTATCTGAAAATAATGTGTGAGGTATGTCTTTGTCTCTAGTATCTGTTAATATCATCTGTCACCTATGAGTACAAAGTATTTCTTAATGTTTTACACCATCCCTATCACTGTTAGTGTAGATATACACACAACACACACACTCCCTGCACCCTACCTGTCTAGAAAACAAATGGTTACCACCAACACTCTTTGTCTGGCAGCCTCTACTGTAGCTAGCATAAAAACCTCAGCAACTGTCTCTCTGTCTCCCAATCACAGGCTGAAAACATGCTGTAAACTGACTCACCCTTTTATACTGGTGAGTTAGCACAGCTGAAATATGTGGGGAAAACTTTTCACGTTGGATGAAATTACAGTATCATCATTAATTTCAATGCAAAGAAAGAAGCAACTGTCCCAAAGTAGTTGGGGATACAGTTTTCACATGTTTTGCTTTTGAGGCAAACTTTGCCCATTCTTATTTATATTATATAGGAACCATTATCAGCAGGTACAAAGCCAGCTTTCATTGAGCAGTCTAGAAACCATTCATCTATGACCTTCTGCAATTTAACAACATGACTATTGGTGGTGGAGGTGATAGACGTGGGTGTGCCAATTGTGGAAATTCGATAGCTCTTGTCACCTCCAACTAAACTAGACTTGTCCTCCTCCAGGCTTTGCATTTATACAATAGCAGTAGGAGATGTGGATTTTATAGTTTTTGAGCAAGGTTCACTATCAAAATGTCACACACTAATGTCCGACCAACTAAAAGCATTAACCATGTCGCTGGGATAAAAAGGGTGACATGAGAATCTTGCCTGCATCAAAAGGGTGAGATTCTCATGTCGTGGGCATAAGCATAGCTCATTTGAGAGTCAGCATGATCATAAACATACCTCGGTGATATTTGTGTGTATGCATAAGTGGACTATAGCCAGAACAGTTCTGTGTGTGCACTCCCGCTCTCCTTCCCCTCGGTGTCTGCGACTAAGAAAATCAAAGACACAGGAACACAATTCAGATGATGATATAATTTTTTTTTTATTATTATTATTATGAGCCGCGGACACTGAGGGGAAGGAGAGCAGGAGTAAACACAGAACTGTTCTGTCTATAGGCCACCTATGCATACACACATATCAGCAGGTATGTTAATGTTGATGTGAGAGCTCAAATAATAATAATAATCGTCTATTATACTGTAAAGAGTTATAGATCCAGACACAGGCATTTACTTTGTTGTTATATAGTTTCCTACTGGCAGTCTGTAAAGAGAATCATTTCATTGTGTAAAAGAGGCTTTGAAGTTGTGAGTTACCTTGACATCGCGCAGCAGCTTCTAGTCGCAGGTATCTCCTGACTCTACATGAGCTGTCACTAGAGGGCATTCAAATATTACCATATGTTTATGTTCATGCGGACTCTCAAATGAGCGACGCTTAAAGTGGATGTGTCACCTATAGACATACCTGGGAACTTTTTATTGTTGTCTCCCCGGAGGGGAGTCCTCTGCTGCCATGGGTGGTGTGAAGAATGACGAGTATCACATCAAAAAGGGTCAGGTCTTAATGTGAGTGCTGGGAGAGGGCTTAAAAGAAGGCTGAGGGGAAGGAGCTACACCGGGGGAAAAAGTGGAAGTGGGTAGAGTTTAAATAGAAACTCCCCCCATCCGGAGGACTCAGCCTCTACCCCAGAGACCCGGTAAAGCAGTGCCAAAACCGGAGTCTCCAGGACAAATCCAGAGAGTTCCCAAGTATGCCTATGGACAACATCTCATAAATAGTTAGGTAACATAGCCAATACAATGAAAACGTTATTTATTTTTTATTTAAAGTTTTGATTTTGCTTAAATTTAACTTACAAAAGTCTGGGCTGCAGCCACTTCCATATAGACTGCAGCCCGATGCTCTGCCTCTGCTCTCCTCCTTTCTACGATGACGGTGGCTTCTGTCTGTAAGCAGGAGTGGTCTCATTGGCTAGATATCGATCACTGCCAGTGAGACCTCTCCAGCTTACAGATAGAAGCCTCTGTCATCGGAGGAGGGAGGAGAGCAAAGGCAGAGCTCTGTAACCGCAGAGAACCACAGTCAACACGGAAGTGGTTGCAGCACAATCTTTTTAAGTTAAATTTAAGAGAAATCAAAACTTTAAATACAAAATAAATAATGTTTTCATCGTATTGGCTATGTCACCTAAGTATTTATGGGATGTTGTCCATAGGCGACACATCCACTTTAAGCCAGTGAAATGAGAATCTCACCATTTTGATGTGGGCGAGATTCTCATGTTGCCTTTTTTCATCCCGGCGATATGGTTAATGCACCGTTTAGGTGCTCACCCAATAGTGGGCGACATTTAAAAAGAATACCCTGATGAAAATGTTGTCTCGGTCATTGAAATAATGATAACACTGCTATTATGCCACCATCAGTTTTGTGTGTTAAATTCCCAAAACTCACGCTAAGTAATGTGATTCATAGGAATATCAAAGGAAAAAGATAACAATCTGTGTCTGAGATACTTTCAAGCATGGATCCTTAGCTCAAATACAGTACCAAACACTAAACCAGTGATTCTCAACGTTAGTGCTCGGGGCACACCAACAGTGCAGGTTTTCAGGTTGTTCCTGCTTAATCACAGGTGAGTAATTAGTGGCTCAGTCATTTTGATTGATTCACCTGTGATTAATTAGGGATATCTTGAAAACATGACCTGTTGGTGTATCCCGAGGACTGGAGCTGAGAATCACTGCACTAACCCTATACTATCCATAACATTAAAGTGCCACAATACTAACCCTAACACTAGCCTAACACCCAGATCTGTTACACTTCCCTGCCATCCACTGCCCATCTTTTTCTATCTTGCTTCTGTTTTCTGTAATCTTATTCTTCTATCTTCGCTCTTTCATCTTCTCTCTTCCTTCTCTCCATCTTCCTTCTTGTTCTGTTCTGTCTTCTTTCTTCAGTCTTCTATTCACAGTCCTGTAAAAGAAAGAAAAGGAGAAATATTAAAGATATGCCCCAAACCTTACTTGGACATACGTGCATAGTTTAACCCCTGAGTGCCAGAGAGGTACACAACTCATTGCAGATATATGTGCAATACTTAAACTATGCACATATGTCCGAGTAAGGTTTGGGACACAACATTAATATTTCTCCTTTTCATTCTTTTACAGGACTATGAATGGAAGAAGGAAGAAAGAAGACGTAACAGAAGAAGAAAGAAGATGGAGAGAGAAGAGAGAAGAAAGAAGAGAGAAGAAGACGGACAGCAGCTCACCAGTGTGCTGTAGACCACGCTGTACATCAGGATTAATGGTAACTGTTTCTTTTCAGGGGCTGTTGTTTTTTACCTTAGTCAGATTAACCCTGTGAGTGCTAGTGAGGTAATTTTACCCCAGAGGCACTCATAGGGTTAATTCTTCTAACATTTAGCACATTCTTTCAGTGCTTTGGAGCTTATTGCCCTATATAAATACATTCGGGGGGGGGGGGTTCCACGATAACGTGGGTCCCTTAAAGTGTTAGTAATGTCCCATAAATTTTTTTATAGCTTTGTAGAGGGTAAAAAAAATTATCTCATTGCCACAAACCCCATATCTCAAACCGCTATGGTTTGAGAGATATTCGGAATCAAAGTTCCCCCCTCCCTCCCCTTCTCCTGACGTCAGCATCTAGCTGACAGCAGGAGATCCCAGTCCGGGGACCAGCTGACGGCTCAGTAGCAGAGCCGAATCCCGTTATTAGAAAATAATTACTTAATTGGAAAGGTCTACAAAGTGTGCCTGGTTTGCAAGCACAATTTGTAGACTGTTCCCATGAAGTAGTTCTTTTCTAATAATGTGATTTCGGCTCTGCTGAAGAGCCTCATCATGTCGGCCGACACGGATCTCCTTCCATCAGCTTTACTGCTGACATCAAGAGAAGGGGAGGGAAGGGGGGACTTTGATTGCCAATATCTCTCTAACCATAGCGGTTCGAGACATGGGGTTTGTGGCAATTAGATTCTTTTTTACCCTCTATAAATATATAAAAAAATTTATGGGACATTACTAACACTTTAATGTATCTTAACGAATTCAATTGAATTGCATCGTCTCTACTTTATGTTTTTTCAGGGGTCAAAAATGTTTTTTTTTGGGTTTTTTTACAGGTATTTTTTCATTGCACGCGTAATTGAATAGCTTACCTGCTTAAAAAATGCTGTTGGCTATTTTTTTGCCGTCAGGGGGAAGTGAACCGAGCCCTATATGTCTGTCCCTTTTGTGCTTGAATGTTTGATATATGAAAAATTAATAGAGGATGTTCTGGTCACAGAAATGTGGGGATGGACGTTATTAATTAGAGGTGTTACTTTGGTAATTGGGAACCTCTCTATCATCCACATACAGAGGCTTAAATAATTTCATATTATCACTTCTCAAAATAGCAGCAGGTGTATAATTATTATTCACACACAATGGTATTGCTATTTATTTTGAAATCGCTGCCAGATATTCATAATAGTGTGCAGACTTCCTATTTAGTTAGGTCATTGACAAAAACACTAGCACTGATTTCCAGATGTTTGGCAAAGTACATTGAATGCCACGTCAGAAATTACAGCTTCCATAAAAATGTCTTTATATCCTGTACTATGTATTTGATTCCAATAGACACTGAACCAGACATGTAGGTGTATTCATTTAAGCTGGATTTCTACAGTTCTTTCTGATTGTGTAATGCAATAGAAAAGAAAGCAATGTGAGCCACAATTTTCTACGTACAATTGTTTTTATTCTGACCATATTTTTGGAGCAGAATGATCAAATACATTACTATTGTTGGGAAATGAAGTCCTTATGTGCATGTAGTACTTGGATGGAAAGAAATGCTGGATACGTCAGTGGAATAAAAACACATTCATATGAACCCACATCCTATCACACTGAACACTTCAAAACCATGATGAGATCTGAGTCGCTGATTTACTAAGAAGAATTAAAGCAAACCAACTATATTATATGGGGCAAATAGAAATTACCAAAATTCAAATTGATTTAATGGTGCTTTTAACCCTTTAAATGCCAGAGCAGTCTCCCATACATTTCTTGGAAATTAATTAGATATCGCTCTAGCATTTCATAGGGTTAAAAGTCACTTTAACCTTATGAATACCAGAGGGGTCTCCTTCACATTCCAAAGCAATGTGTTGGGCACCCTTCTGACGGTGAGAACTGTGTTGTGCAGTAATATAGTAGGTCTGTAGGGGAAGGCAAAAGTGCTTTGTGATGCTGTGTTGTCCAGTAATATAGTATGTCTGTAGGGGAAGGTGAAAGTGCTTTGTTGTTCATTGTTGTCCAGTAATATAGTAGGTATGCAAGGGAAGGTGAAAGTGCTATGCAGTGCTGTGTGGTCCAGTAATATAGTAGGTCTGTAGAGGAAGGTGAAAGTGATTTGTGGTGCTGTGTGATCTAATGACATAGTAGGTTGTAGGGGAAGGTGAAAGTGCTTCGTGGTGCTATGTGGTCCAGTAATATAGTAGGTCTGTAGAGGAAGGTGAAAGTGATTTGTGGTGCTGTGTGGTCCAGTGACATAGTAGGTTGTAGGGGAAGGTGACAGTGCTTTGTTGTGCTATGTGGTCCAGTAATATAGTAGGTTTGTAGGGCAAGGTGAAAGTGCTTTGTGGTGCTGTTTGTTCCAATAATATAGTAGGTCTGTAGGTGAAGGTGAAATTGATTTGTGGTGCTGTT
This sequence comes from Rhinophrynus dorsalis, assembly GCA_037306005.1. NCBI lineage: Eukaryota > Metazoa > Chordata > Amphibia > Anura > Rhinophrynidae > Rhinophrynus > Rhinophrynus dorsalis. The sequence goes on along the minus strand of CM074719.1, from coordinate 565,640,895 downwards.
TAGCCTTGTCATATAGCTGGTCTATAGGGGAAGGTGAAATATTTGCGGTCCAATCATATAGTAGGTCTATAGGGGACAGGGAAAGTGACTATTGGGGCTGTGTGGTCCAGTAATATAGCAGGTCTGTAGAGGAAGGTGTTTGTGCTATCTAGTGCAGAGTGGTTTACTCCAAAAAAAAAACAAGGGCTGGAATCAATTTTATAGCCTAACACCAATTTACTAAGCTATTTGCACTGAAAATTCTCTCCCAAATGCAGTCTATGGGACAGTCTATGGGTGTTTCAATATGTTCCTTTCCTTCTCATTAACACAATGTATTAAACAAAGTGCACAGAAATAAGTTTATGCCATTTTCCTGCACCTGCTGGATTGGAAAGTATAAAGGTCTGCTGGCATTAAAATCTTAATGATGGTGGAGTTTATGCACTGATATACTCTAAAGCAATTATACCCTCTAGTACATACCCTGAAGTTATGCCCCTGCATTGAAGGCTAATGTTGAAAACTGGCTAGTGAAGCTGTGCTGGCTGATTTGTACTTTTACCCCAGCAGGTCTGTTAGTTAAGGTGGTTGTGCTTTGTGGGGAATAAGCACAAGAGAAGTAAAGCAAAACCAATGTGGATTAATAATGTGGTTAGCAGGGAAATGAGAAATAAAAAGCAGGCTTTTAAGGTGTTTAAGTCAAATGGGTCAGATGCATCATTTAAAAAATATAAAGAATGTAATAAAATCTGCAAACAAGCAATTAAGCTAGCTAAAATAGAAAATGAGCGAAACATTGCAAACGAGAGCAAGAAAAACCCTAAACAATTCTACAAGTATATTAACAGCAAAAAAGTTAAGGTTGATATTGGTCCTCTTAGGACTGAAACAGGTGAATTGATTAGTGAGGATAAAGCTATGGCTGAGACCCTAAATACGCTCTTTGCTTCAGTATATACAAAGGAAGCAGAAATGACAAGCTATGGGCAAACAGACAAAACCATGGAATTTCCTCCAACATCTACATGGCTTACTGAGGACAAGGTCCAAAAGAGACTGGAAAGGGTTATAGTGAATAAAGCGCCTGGACCGGACGGTATACACCCAAGGGTACTTAAGGAACTTAGTTCAGTAATAGCAAAACCATTATACTTAATATTTATTGATTCGCTTTCATCAGGCATAGTGCCCTGTGATTGGAGGAAAGCTGATGTAGTTCCATTGTTTAAAAAGGGAGCAAGATCCAAACCAGGAAATTATAGACCTGTGAGCTTGACTTCCATAGTGGGTAAGATACTAGAAGGGTTATTAACTGATAGTATTCAGAACTATGTGAAGACAAACAATATCATTAGTAGGAATCAGCATGGTTTCATGAAGAACAGATCATGTCAGACTAATTTACTTGCATTTTATGAAAGAGTGAGTAGTAATTTGGACAGGGGAATTGCTGTTGATGTAGTATACTTGGATTTTGCAAAAGCCTTTGACACAGTGCCTCACAACAGGTTACTGCATAAATTAAAAGGCTTCGGTTTGGGTGGTGGTATCTGTACATGGATTGAGAACTGGTTAAATGATAGATGGCAGAGAGTTGTTGTAAATGGAACTTTTTCAAATTGGTCTAGGGTTATAAGTGGGGTACCGCAGGGTTCAGTCCTGGGCCCAATGCTTTTTAATTTGTTTATTAATGATCTAGAAGTGGGAATTGAAAGTAGCATCTCAATCTTTGCTGATGACACTAAGCTATGTAAGGAAATACATACAGAGCTCGATGTTTTTTCCCTACAGAAGGATTTAGATAAACTAAGTGAATGGGCAGAAAAGTGGCAGATGTCATTTAATGTAGATAAATGTAAGGTTATGCATTTGGGTTGTAGAAACAAACTTGCTACATATACTCTAAATGGGAAACAACTTGGGAAATCCTCATTAGAGAAAGATTTAGGTGTACTGATAGACAATAGTCTTCACAGCAGTGTGCAGAGTCACTCAGCTGCTGCAAGAGCAAATAGAGTACTAGCCTGCATAAAAAGAGGTGTAGAAGCAAGGGATGCTAATATTATCCTACCTCTGTATAAATCCTTGGTTAGGCCTCATCTAGAATATGGAGTACAATTTTGGGCGCCTGTTCTAAAAAAAGACATTACTGAACTGGAAAAGGTGCAGAGACGTGCAACAAAACTGATAAAGGGATTGGAGGATCTGAGCTATAAAGAGAGACTAGCCAAACTGGGTTTGTTTACATTAGAGAAGAGACGTCTAAGGGGTGATATGATTACCATTTACAAATACATTCAAGGCCAATACAAAGAACTATCCAATGAATTATTTATGCAAAGAGCTGAGCTAAGAACAAGAGGTCATCCATTAAGACTTGAGGAAAGGCGCTTTCGACTAAAACACAGGAAGGGATTCTTTACAGTAAGGGCGGTAAGGCTATGGAATTCTTTGCCTCGGGATGCTGTGCTTGCAGATAATGTAACTGCATTCAAAAAAGCAATGGATGCCTATCTAGCACAGAACAATATGGACAGTTATGACAGATGGCTTCAAAGCAAATAGGATATTGAGCCGGGGAACTATTTGACACACTCACACACACACCTACATTGGAAATTGCTCCAGAGGGCTTTTTTGTTGCCTTCCTCTGGATCAACAGGGGTGTTATTGGCATGGGCTGGACTTGATGGACGCATGTCTTTTTTCAGCCTTATCTACTATGTTACTATGTTACTATGTTACTATGATGCATTGTGGTCCAGCCAGTCTCTAGATCCATACACTGTGGCTCCACTGTGCAGCCCCAAAATGGCTGTTCAGGGAGTTAGAAAACTGATCCCCTCGGCTAAAACACAACTGGAACACAAATCTATGGCTGTCAGTCAAAAACCCCTGAATTGCATGCACATTCCTCATGGACCTGCCTTGTCGGCCTGGGACCTTCAGGAAACTGTATGATGCAGGATTGATGCACTGGAAGATCACTAGTGTTCTCATTCAGATCCCTATTGTAAACTCAACTCCCAACCCCATTGGTCTGCCAGATTATCACACAGAGTCCTGGTTGTCTCTGAAACTGCTTTCAGGGAAGTAGCTCGGTTGATGGGATGGCTTTTGTATTACCATTGTCCTTTAAGTATTCTGCATAAAGCAACAAGGGATGACAACACTCATTGATAATTTCCTCTTTATTTCCCATTCTTTCTCACTATCCTTGGATTTTATTTGTGATATTATATTATCATTTTCTAGCATGTAATTTTACTCCTGATAAGTAAAACAATGAACATTTGAATCAAGTGACTTTCTGTTCTTACGGATTCCATGTTCTTGTTTTGAGTATTTTGTCATGATAATTTATGACTTATACATAAACCATTGTTTCCATTTTCCATTGGTCTGCTTATAACATCTGTATGACATATGATGTGCTATAGAGTGCACTTGGGGGATGCTGGAAACACACACTGAGGCTGGGGTTCTAAGAAGAAATGGGACATTTCTGGAGCAAACCAACTCCACCATAATGGAGAAAAATTTTAAAAATCCCCATTGAGGTAAAGATAGCTTTTAACCCCTTGTATGCTAGCACGGTCTTCAATACATTGCTTTGTAATGCATTAAAGACCGCTCTAACTAGCAATGGGTTAAAATCCATATTTAAATCAATGAGAACCTTTATATACCCCCTAAAATGCAGTTGGAATGCTCCAGGAATAATCCAGTTTCTTTACTACACCACCTTCACTAACTTTATTAATTAAAGGAACTATATTCACATTCCCTCTCACATCCGATGTACTGACTTTACAGCAAGGGTGAACAATATGGGCCTCTCCATCTGTTTGTATATGACAACTTAAACCATCCTCAGATTGTCATCAAAAGATTGAGAAAACACAATATAATACAACATCACTTCTGTCTTCCATCCATTGACATGGCAGTTCATGTGGCTGGAAGCACGTATATCCTGTATCAGTGATTCCCAACCATCTCCTCAGGGGCATCTAACAGACCAGTTTTTTAGGATTTCCCAGCTTGAATGCAAGTGAGTTAATCAAAGGATCCAGTCATGTGTGCATTTAGGCTCCCTGAGGACAGGGTTGGGAAACACTGTTGTAGTCCTTTCACCTTCTGTGTTCCAACCTACCTCAAAAGAGTTTCTCAACAGCAGTTCTCCAGTACCACTAAAAATGTAAGTTCTCTGGATGTCCTTGCCTGAGAATAGGTGTGTAATTAGCAGATCGTTTATTCTGATTCACTTGCACTCTGGCAGGGAAATCCAGAAATGTTACTTCAACTTTTAAATATCCATACTTACTCACAGGTAAATCAATCACAAGGAATGATCCACTGATTATACACTAACAATGAAGACTGTTCTATGTCTATCCCCTATTGTAAAGCGCTGCGGAATAAGTTGGCGCTATATAAATAAAGATTATTATTATTATTATTATTCTAGACTGTAAGCTTAGAGCAGGGGTCTCTGATGCTTTTGTCTTGCATGGTACTGTAACAAGTGTCAAAATGGATATTCTCTATTGTAAAGAGGTAGAATAGTTAAGCTCCGTATAAATAAGGAAAAAAAAAACTTTCTAAAGAATAAGATATTTTATTAGATGTCACTTGCAATGCCAGATAGAAAAGGAACCAGGTATTGACCCAACTGACCTGGTTGAAAATCAGCTCTGTAATGGAGGCCTCTGTGTATTCGAGACCTACAGTTACACTGCTGAAATGTAAGTCTTTTTTATTGATATATGCCTTTAAATTCCACTCTGAAACTTCTAATAATCCATCAACAAACTTGAATCCATCAAGCTTTATTTCTCAAAAATTCTGACACAATCATTTGAAGTAAGGATGGTAAGTTCTCTTGATTTTCATAGAAGCAGATTTAATCTTAACAGTTGAATTATTTTCTTGCCATGTGTTCCAATGAATGCCTGATATATCCACACCTCTTGTAACTCGGTGGATGCCATTAAGGTTGGCCAAGCCACACTGGCTAAACCACCAGCCACTTCGGTTGTTGAATATGCTGCAACTGCTCACCGTGTTACCATTGGCAGAACATGAAGGATGGCACCTGTCATTATCAGCATCAAACGTGCTGAAAGGCATTGCATTTTGGTTGTCTTCCTTTTTGTAGCCACGAATGGCATCACCTACATATTAAAAAAGAAACAATATACAATTAAGTTCATTTTAATGCTTTTGCAGATTTTGTTAGTAATTTGAGGCTATATTTACCACAAACTATTGAGGATGAGTAATTCTGGCACAGACCAAAAGTACTATAGGGCAAAACAAATTCCCCAAATTTCCACTGATTTAATCTGGACTTTTAACCCCTTGATGCTGGTGAGATCTCCAGTGCATGGCTTCACAATGTGCTGGAGGCCTGTGTAGCATTCAGGGGTTGAAAACCAAACCCCCATTTATATTGATGGGAATGTTGTATTTGTTACCTAGGGTGCAGTTTGTTTGCCACAGAATTTCTCCACTGGACCAGTTGGTCTCTGGTCCATATATCACATTATATCACACAATTCAGAAAGTGGGTGTGACCAAGCACTGCTGAGGCGCCCCTCAAAATTTGCAGCTCTAGGTAGGTGCCCAGTCTGCCTATTGGGAAATCCGGCCCTGATCTCACTGGTCCTCAAAGGGTTAAAACCAGTTCAGTCACAATAACCATGTAAAAGCAGCAGGAATAATCGAATTATGGATCAAATTGAAATGTTTATTCTGCTTTAAACTGGCACTGGAAGAAACATTCTTTATTTTACTCAAATTGCTGCAATTCACAAATTACCATTTCGTACATCAAATGACGTGCTCTTTGTGTTCCATTTGCCAAAACACCGCAAATACGAAGTATGTTATAAACTAATTTAACCCCTTAGTGACGGCCGCGTGCAGACGCGGCCGTCACTTAATGCCCGTCTAACAATTTTTTTTTTTTTGTAAAAGAATACGGAGTCCCCGAATGGCGTGCAGCCGCGCGGGGAGCCGGATTTCCGGGACGTACATGTACGTCCTCTGTCACTAAGTGACAGCCACACAGGACGTACATGTACGTCCTGTGTCGCGAAGGGGTTAATTCACCATCACATTTAGAAAAATCTATCAGCAGAGCAGAATACAGTTTTTCTTTTATTAAGAATAGAAATAGAAATGCCTTTATCAAGAAAACTTTAAAGGGATAGTAATGTTTTACATTAAAAGCAGCTCCAGTTAATCGTCATAGTATTTGGTCCATGGAGAGTGTTATTTCAATACTGTCAGAGTTGTAGTACAAGAGTAATTGAATGACAAAGTATCCCCCTCCTGCCCCTTTTACCTAGTGTAACACTGCTCACCTCAGAGCAGCAAGGCTGTCCAGATGAATCACAGAGAAGGACAATCTTCAGTTAGCATAAGGAAAAACCTGAAAAACCTGTCAAGGGGCAGGGTTTTCCTTAGTAAAGAAGATTGTCCCTTGCTGTGATCTGTCTGGTCAAGAGACCAGATTGCACATCTGAGAGGAGGCGGCTTAAACTAGGTAAAAGGGATGGGAGGGGAGACTTCATCATTCAATTACTCTTGAACTACAACTCTGACAGTATTGAAATAATTCTCTCCATGGCCCAAATACTATGAAGATTAATTGGAGCTGCTGTTTTTGTGAAACATTACTATCCCTTTAACACTATGTTCTAACATGGTACAGTGAAAACTGACATAAATTTACTGTTTTCCTCTGCATGTTATAGAATAGGGGTTTGGTGCTTGCTCTAATTAAACCTTTGAGTGCCAGAAGGGTATCCAATACATTGGATACTGCTCTGGCACTTAAAGAGTTAAAGTCTTCATGAGGGTGAAGAGTATGCACCAGCCTTCATGATTTTAAAGGGATAGTGATGTCTATATTAAAGTTCTGCTTGGAGTCTTCTTTAAGCTTGTTATAACATTTAGAGGTATGTTTAAGTACTTACAGTGCTGTAGCTCAAAAGATATTTAAGCTGAAAAGATCCCCCTCTCTCCCCTTCTAGCCGTGTCACTGATCCTCTCTGTCTGGTACAGATGGAGCATGGCGAGGGACAATCTTCAGTAAGCAGAAGGAGAATTCAGCCCTCCGTCATCAATGGGACAGGGTTTCCTTATACTTACTGAGTGAAGAGTGTCCCTCTCTGCATCCATCCTGTCCCACAACCGGACTGCAGATCCAAGGGGAAGCGGGCAGAAGGGGCGGGAGGGGGATCCTTTCAGCTTGAATATCTTTTGAGCTACAGAACTGTATGTAATTAAACATACCGCTACGTGTTATAAAAAACTTAAAGAAAACTCAAAGCAGGACTTTAATATAGACATTACTATCCCTTTAAGGCGAACATCTTAGTGCAGAAAATTAGCTGCACTGGACGATTTGTATGTTCCAACATTGTGTTGGAGACCTCTCTAGCATCCAATAGCAGAATACAAACTCAGATACTCTTACCTGCAGTTCCAAAATAGCGCCCAACATGTATAATAAAATAATTACTTTCATCTTCAAGCCAAAAGTTATCATATGACGCATATGCAGTTGTGCCATCTTCAGCTTCCAAAGCAATATTTAGCATAAAGTTAGAACTTTTCTGATTTAAAATGCAAAAAGTCTTCTTCAGACCCAACCAAAATTCACCTGAAGACACAGAGTGTAAATGTGTAAGGGATTATAGATATGTATTTCCAATTATTATAGCTTTTTAATTATTTTAATGCATGCCCCAAGCAGTAGAGTGGTAACCTGTACCATTTAGGAAGAAGCTTTCTGTGGCTCCAAGCCCCTGCTATTGTGTCCTAACTCAGGAATGCTTTAGTTTGTCTATTCATCAAAAAAAGAAAATGGATGAATTTCCAAGGAAATCCTCTCATTTCTTTGCACATTCAACCTTTTGTCAAGTCATCTATGGACAGATTATATTTAGTACTCTCTCATTCATCAGTAGGCATCTATTGTGGTTTTCAGATATGTTGGAGATAGATACTATGTAACCCCTTCGATGCACGAGTGGTCACCAAGTCCAAGAAATGCATTGGAATCAGATTTATTGTTAGTGTTCCAAATAGATTTTATTTTAATTTGAATGATTCTATCACAACAAAAAGTTTGAGAACCACTATTCTAGATCAGAGTTGTCCAAGATTAGTCCTCAAGAGCTACCAACAGACCAGGATGTACAGATTTTCCCGATTAAGCACAGGTGGGCCAATCAAAATGAATGATCCACTGATTAACTCACCTGTGCTTAATCAGGGAAATCCTTACATCCTGTACAGCCCTTGTCTAGATGTTACGGAGACTGAATTTCTTATTCGGGAAGCTAAAATGGAGCAGTTCTGGAATAAACCAACAGAACCAGGGCTGTATAATAGAATGGCGCTAAATTCCTATTTGTTTGAATGGGGATTTTAACTCCATGCATGCTACAGAGGTGTCTAAAGAGCTGCAAAGTGAATCTGAGACATCTAAAAAACAGATGGTGTTAAAAGTCAAATTAAGTCAGTGGTATGTTCATTTACTCACTATGGTGCAGTTGGCTTGCTCCAGATTTGCTCCTCTAACTTCCAAGGGAGGTACTTGTTTGTCTGCAACCACTGCTCCTAAAATCTCCCTAATTTCCTGCAACATGTCTCCTAAATGAGCCACGGCCCATGACTCCCTCAACAGCAACGCAGGCCTGTCTACCTAGTTCTCCATAACTTTATTTTATTGAAAGCAAACTTAGAGAATGTAAACATGGCAAGGTCACTAACCTGTCACAGGAACCATTTCAAGGTAAGCTGCAAAAAATATCCATCCATTTCCCCTGTCTAGATGCATCAGAATGAGCTGAAGTGAGACTGCGAGCCATACAAACTCTGAAGGTACATAGGGAATTGTGCAAGGCAGAAATGTGGGGTATCATTCCTGTTGCACACAAACAATTGCAGCAAAATGTTTTATTCATAATATGGCTACATTTGCTATGAACATTCATTTAATCCCTTGAACGATAGAAATATCTGTAATGAATTGCAAAGTAATGGGTTGGAAATGTCTCTAGCAGCCAAGGGGTTCAATAACAAACCTGAAGCAACCAGGAAGAGATGATACCTTTATCAACATGATCAAAATGTAGAGAGCATTGATCCTTAGACATCTGGATAACTTTAAGGTTCTGAAACAGAAGAACTAAATCTGAGTTTTTCCTCTAACGCTTTCGGTTCTAGGGAGGTTTCTCGCTTAATGTTTTTCAAAGGATTTGAGAAATCTCTGGCACACAATAATTTTAATTTCGGGCCCATTCAGTCTCTCCATTTGTGTCCTGTGTATTGCTCTATTTTACTTCTCCCCCCCACACACTCATTATTTTGTATGGCTGAACTATGCCAGGAATGTTCCTCACCCACCTGTCTCTGGACACACCTCTGAACAGACAGAGAGGGTAACATTCTATTTTACTGGTAATGTAAACCTGGACTGATATTTAAGGTTTCATTTATATAGATTATCTGTCTTTTTTTATTTAATAGCATTATTAAATGTTAGCACACCTAAAAGAAATAGTCTTAATGTAGCCTAAATTTGTAATATTACTTTCTATACAATGGAGATAATTACAAACATGTAAATATTAGATTAAATATAGTGTGAAAAACATTTCCATATAGTTGAGCCTAGACAGTTATTCTTCTTTCCTGTGCCCAATTAAATTAACTCATAAACCATGAGTCAGAGTTACTGAAAGAGCCAGTGCACAGAGTTCTATCTCTGCCAGAAATTACTTCTAAATGCTCCAAAGGAATATGTTCAGTTATTGGTAATTTAAAAAGATTGTGACCCTTACAGAGGACCTGAATTATTTAAAATACATTACTCGTTAAAAGCTTTAGGTGACTTTGACCCAGTGATGTCTGATGGACTGGAAACCTTGTAAGCATTTAAGATTAAAATGGAACTGTAACTTTGTAATAAATAGGTGATTCAGATTTCAAAATTATTTAGAATTACGTTAGACATTTTGAAACTTCATGTCAAAGAGTTTATACTGAAACATGCACAGGTATAATCTCCAAGAATATGTCGGCATCTGGTACCCAACCCTCGGTAACAGTGGGACACTTACCGGAAACAAGTTGTTTGTACACATGCGGAATAGACAAAAGGAGGACAAAAAGTAATCACTGTGGCACAATAGTATAAAACCAGAGTAGGAGGGGACCGCTTTGGCATCAGTGCAACACACATTGCTGTATCATAGACTTTCTTATATCAAGGTCTACAAATTTTGTACAAACTTGTAATAAAGTATTTTTTTCATAGATCAAGTTCTTATATATGTACCTAGCCACCGCTTTCCAAGCGGGGGATATACAAAACATCTGAAAAGTTGCAATACAGATTCTCTCTGAAGTTAAAATATGGGCAATTAATATTTGTATAGGGCCCAGAAATATGTCAGCCCTAAGATTTAATAAAGTTATTTTAGGAGATGGGTGCAGGCTATAATAATGAGTAAACTAATCTTGAAAAAAAACACTTCTACCAAAACTGAATGATCATTGGACATTTCATATGTGAAATAAGGAATCATCCATCCTTCTCCCCACACCAAAAAATATTTTGAATTCCAATATAATATTGGATAGTTTCTCTGTGGTATAATACCAGTGTAAAACTATTTTAGTTCTTGCTGCCAGATGCTAAGTGCACCTAGAGATTTATTTGGAAATTATAAAGGATTTTTTGATCTTCAAACATTTGCCCTTAGTCCTTTTCCCAAGCTTTCATATTATGGGATTTCAATTTTGGTGACTGAACAGAGTTTATACAGGAAGGAGATTATATAGATGTAGATGGATTCAAGAGCATTTGGATTCCATGGATTCTAGAGGCATGTGGAAAGGGAAGAAATTTGATGGGTAAAAGGAAGAGGGAAACATATAAGTATATGTGCAAATCAGAAGATGTGCTACATTTTTGTTGAAGTTTCTGAAAGATCTGGGCACATTGATAAGAAAAAAATCCCCAGTTTGGGTTAATCCCTTAGACAACCAATAGGAACAGGTATGGAGTGTGAAAATTGGTTAAATCAATAGATGCCCATAGGGGTAATTTACCAGCTTGGTGTTAACCCTAAAGAATTTGGAGCATTGAAGAATTTTAAAGACTATAAGGGGATCTTTTATTGTCCAAAATAAAGTTACTTATCAGCTTCTGATATTTATGGAAATAGTCAATTAAAAGAAGGATTGGGAGGGCCCTAAGGGTCTTGGCTACAATCCTGCCTACTCCAGACAATTCAGTCATTCCATAAGGCAAGGGTAGCCCTAGTGGCAGTAACGAGGAGGTCATAGTTCAGGAAGAAAATGGAGGAGGGATATCATTTGATGTGGTCCCACCTAAATATGTATGAGAAGGGGCTTTAAGGGAATTAAAGATAAAAGTGGAAAGGCCTACACTCAGTTTCCAATTTAGAAGTGTTAGCTTTTAATAAGGAGACTGAATTGTTGGAGAATATAGTGTCAATTTGAAGGGAAATCATTGAATTGGTTAGTGTTAACAGTATCTGCAAAGAGGGTTATTTCATGATGGTTTTGGTCAATTTGTATTCCTGAAATATCTACAGACTGCCCAATAGAGAAGTTCCATTACTAAAGAAAATATTAGTGGTAACAAGAAGCAGCCATGAAGGATCCTGTTTGTTATTTGGAAAGAGGGGGAAAGGAATCCATTTACAGGGACTGAAGCACAGCGATAAGTGTAAAGGTTCATGATTGCCTATAGAAACCACCCTGGGATACCCATCATAGATAGTGTTTATCTAAGAAAATCCCATTGTACCCTATCAAAAGTATTTTCGGCATCAAGGGTTAGAAGGAGAATAGAGATTTAATGGTTTTTGTCATAAAAGATAAGTTTTATTATTTTTCTTGTATAAGGGGGATTTCATTTAAAACAAAAGGGTTCCACCCCCAAAAACAAGTTTGAGAACCAGTGATCTAGGTCTCTTGTGTTTATGGACATTGCTAATCTCCATTTGCTATAAACCTTCTGTATTGTGTTGTAATGATGTAAATATACTCGGCTTGTAAACAGAGCCCTGAAGAATTTTGTCTCAAAGGTGTGGGACTCTTCCCACCAACACATATAATGTTTGGTGTAAGATCAGAAAACTTTGCATCTATATAAGTCTCTCAATTAATCCCTGCATTCTGAATCGCCTGGGAACACATTGCAATAAATACATTTGAGTTTTCATTTTAAGATAAGGACAAAATGACTTGAAATATATTGTGAGGGGATAGCATTATTTTCCCTACCACGCCATCCTTATTAGTTCAGAATGGACAGTGTTAATATGGGAAACATTACCCCAATATTTTTAATATATTTCAAAAACAATGCGGGGACCATGTATTCCATATTAATTTTTAAAAACCTGGGACCCGGAATTCCTTATTCTGTTCTCCCTGTAGGGAAATAAAAGCTTTAAAAAGTATTTATATGGGTCAGTGAGGGTAGGGTCATGCAGGGTATTAGACTTTGTGCCTTCCAGCCAATCTATGGGCTTGGAGGAAAGGGGTCACACACGGGGTCCAGTATATATGTTTAACACAATTTTGTAATTGACCCATATGTAATGGCAAGTTTGGGCATATTGCTGGAAATAGCCCAGTAGAAAACATTTTTTTTGTTTAATACTCTGTAGTACGGGGGTAGGCAACCTTTGGCACTCCAACTGTTGGAGATCACAACACATGGTGATGGGATTTGTATTCCCCAATAGATGAAATTCCAGTGTTACTTATACCTTTTACAAAAATGAACCTCTGATATGGCTTTCAATACCTGATAGTTCTCCAAATCCATCTGCATAATCAACCCAGCTTCTCTGGAAATCAGTCAATCCATCAATTCTTTTTTGAATAACAGTCCATCCTCCTCCTCTGTAGTCCATGTCACAAAATACCTGGTCAGTAATGACAAGAAGTCATTAATACCAAACAGCAACACATGCATTTCAGCTGAAAATGGGATCACTGGCTTTTTGTCTAAATAGTCATCTGTAGGAATATCTGAGTTAAAAAAACAAAGATATATGTATTACCTGCAACTAAAATCTGACCAGGGTATTTAAGCAATTAGGTAAATAAAAGTATTAATCTCCAGTTATTAAAAAGGATCTTTCAGGTTTCACAGTCCTCACACCCATAGGAGCATCCACCTTTATGACATTTGCCTAATTATTAATTCAAATTACCCCTTTGGTAGAAGCAAATATGTTCTGCCAGATTCATTAGGAGCAGTGAGATATTTCAGGACAAATGAGTAAATAATTATACAGGTGATGTCACATAGGTCAAGGAACCCAGATCTATTGAGGTTAAAGACCATTTCAGTGAAATAATTCTTTTTTACTAACGCGATCTTGGCTCTGCTGCAGAGCTGCCTGATGCAAATAAGACCGGATATCTCTGCAGTCATCTACAATGCTGACTTCAGGGAAGGGGGAGGGAGGGGTTAACTTTGCTGGCTGTCATCTCTCAAACCATAAAAGTTTGAGAGATGACACTGGGAACAATTAAAATCTTTTTAACATGGCTACAATATGGGGATTAGTAATATTTAAGCATTACTATCCCTTTAAAGATCCCCTAACTACTAAACCAAAAATCTCAGTTACTGAAAATACACAAAATGCAGGCAATTTTTCTAGATACCTCTAACCCCGTGGATGTTAAACACATTGCAAACAATGTTTTGGAACCATATTTGGCATTCAATGGGTTAATAAAACTAAAATAAGAATAAAATCTATTTAGTGGCAGGTTCACTTTAAGGATATAGTCCAAAAGGTCAGGTTTAAAGGAACTATCCCTGCCTTAGTATAGTTGTGTTATTCAAAGAGGCCAAACTGCCAAATGAACATCCAAGATCAGGCTATGAAAAAAGAAGCTGCAGCTAAACAGTTCTTACACAATTTCATTGTTATTTTTAAGACTGTCTAACAGAAGGGCCTATGTAGATTATGTGTCCTACATACAGCAATCATGTATATTTAGCAACTTTTTTGTAATAGAACTGTTCCACAATTCATTGGAGGTTTGCATCAGATGGGTTTAAAAAAAAGAATGGTGGACTGCACATCTATAAATATTGTATATTATGTATTAATCATAGACGAAAGTTCAATCATGACAAATTTTTTGTATATGAAAAGTTAAAAAAAAAATGGATGGTTTTAATTTAACATTGATAATCCTGTGAAGTTGGGCCTTGGTACAAATGTTGTCCCACTCAAGCTTACCACTGAGATCTCAGCTGTTACTATAATAGGAAGAGGCAGGTGGAGTTCATCTCTTTCACTCTTGACATTAATAGGAGGATCTATCGGACTGTACAAACCATCAGATTATTCTGTGTCTTTAAAGTTTAACCCTTTGAGTGCCAGAGGGTTAGGCAACACATTGCTTTGCAATGCATCGCATACCCTCTGGCACTGAAAGGGTTAATCATATCATGCCAAACTCTTTTCTGTATTTTAATCATTATAAGACAATTCACAAGTATCATTCATTGCTTCTCCATTAACGGAGAAGTAAATACTTATTATGAGAAAAAAAACATATATTGCATGGCTTTTCCTGCTGAGTAAAATAAAAACACTATCATTGCTGTGAGCAGGGGAGGGCTGGCAACTTGTGGCCTGGGGGGCAAATACAATCTACTGGCCCATTTCTTCAGTCGCTCCAGCCCACTGTCCCAGCCCATCCCCTTTAGTTACTTTTAATGTTGGCATTCATACTGTTAAGCAAGGCAACTGAGACACACAGCTTACAGTTCAAATGCGGCTACTCTAGTGATACCATAGAGATTACAATTAAGTACAGCAACATGACTGATACCATAGAGCTTACAAGGGAAATAAATTATGCTGCTAGTGTATCTCTATTTGCATTGTAGCTCTTTGGTATCATTTGTGTAGTTCCATTTCAATTGCAAGCTCTGTGGTATCAGTAGTGCAGCTCCATTTACAGCAGCAATTGGGAGATTGAGTGAGACAGTGGCCCAGACATGTAACCAGCCCAGGGGGCAATTGCCCCTCTGCCCCCCAGGCCAGCCCTCCCCTGGCTGTGAGTAGCTTCATTCAAAAGGTAATCACAGTTCATACTGTTTTCTACATAACATTGTTGGCAACAGCGCCATCTAGAGACCAGACATTTTACCTGATGTCCACACAGTTATTCTAATGTATTCTACAGGAGATGTGCACTACTGGCTACACTTGTGTAGAATGTGATAGTAACAGCTCCACTAATTCTTAACAGCAGTGGAAGTGCAGCTCCACTAATTCACCAGAAGCAGGAGTGCCCTTGTACTTTTTCCATGCTAAAGCTTTACTGATCATTTAACCCTTTGAATGGCAGAGGGTTATTCAAAGCATTGCAAAGTATAATGTTGGACACCCCTCTGGTTCTCAAAGGGTCAAGGATGGTACACCCATTAAAATTTGCAGTCCTGTTTATTGTAACAATTACATTTGTTACATCTTCTGCCTTTTCTAAAAATGTGTTTGTGGATACTGACTGATACCTTTAACATCTGGATTATACAGGAGACTGCACGATAAATGTTTTTCCTGGAAAAGAAGCTGACCGAATGATATTTAAATTGGCTTTGAAATATTCCATGATTCTACATTGTACCGTACCTGGTACTTTTATGGTCTCAGTGGAGGCAGAGAGCTGTTTTATAAGCATTCAAAGCAGTAAAATGTGGAAAATGCAATTACACCACCTCAAGAGGGAAACAAACATGATCTGGATGCAGTACTTTGAGCCTCACATAGAATACAAACCGCAAGCAATTCTGGAGAGATCTATCTTCCCCCAAGTGGAGAAATAAAAACAATCCCATTGATTTACATGGGGCTTTAGAACCCCTTAACCCTTTGAGTGCCAGAGAGGTATCCAACGCTCAGAGGGTTAAATGATATAGAGGTCTCCAACACAGAGCCCTCTTAATCATCCAAGGGGTTTAAATACCTGTGTTTAACCCTTTGAGTTCCAGAGGGGTACGCAACACATTGCAAAGCAATGCAGTGTGTACTCCTCTGGCATGCAAAGGGTTAAAGCAAAAGGAATTTGGGGAATTTATATTGTCCACTATGTTGCAGATAGCACACTCAGAATTGCTAATATATTGTTTTCTGCATACGCACTTTAGATCTTATTTGTCAACCTAAACTGCTGCAGTCCTGGAGCCAACCAACTGCACTGTAGGAATGAAACGAAACTTCTGCAAACTGCCATTGGTTTTAATGGGTCTTTTAACTACTTGTATGCTAGAGAGGTCTACTCTCCAGTGTATTGTTTCGCAATGCATGGAGATCTTCCTACATAGCTGGAAACTCTCCGGTTGTGCCCTGGAGACTCTGGTTTTGACACTGCTTCACTGGGTCTCTAGGGACAGAGGCTGATTCTCCGGATGTGGGGAGTTTCTACTGAAACTCTGCCCACATCTACTCCTTCCCACCCTGCTCTTCCCACTTCCCACCCACATCTACTCCTTCCCACCTTGGTCCTCCAACTTCCCACCCACTTCTACTCCTTCCCACCTTGGTCCTCCCACTTTCCATCCACTTCTACTTCTTCCCACTTCCCACCCACATCTACTCCTTCCCACCTTGGTCCTCCAACTTCCCACCCACTTCTACTCCTTCCCACCTTGGTCCTCCCACTTCCCATCCACTTCTACTTCTTCCCACTTCCCACCCACATCTACTCCTTCCCACCTTGGTCCTCCAACTTCCCACCCACTTCTACTCCTTCCCACCTTGGTCCTCCCACTTCCCACCCACATCTACTCCTTCCCACCCTGGTCCTCCCACTTCCCATCCACTTCTACTTCTTTCCACTTCCCACCCACATCTACTCCTTCCCACCTTGGTCCTCCAACTTCCCACCCACTTCTACTCCTTCCCACCCTGGTCTTCCCACTTCCCACCCATATCTACTCCTTCCCACCCTGGGCCTCCCACTTCCCACCCACTTCTACTCCTTCCCACCTTGGTCCTCCCACTTCCCACCCACATCTACTCCTTCCCACCCTGGTCCTCCAACTTCCCACCCACTTCTACTCCTTCCCACCCTGATCCTCCCACTTCCCACCCCCTTCTTCTCCTTCCCTGCCCTGTTCCTCCCAATTTCCACCCACTTTGGTAATGTGTGTGTTAGACCCGCCCCCCGGGGTAAGCCCCACCCCCTTTTGACACAATTACATCCCCCAGCGGCATTAGAGAAGTACCCTCTGAGGACAGAAAGTTCCCAGGTATGCCTTCCTAGCATTCCAGTGGTCAACACCACCATTTAAATAAATGGCCATTTTCATGTCCACCCTATGGTGCAGTTGAAGTGCTTCGGAGTTGGACTTGTTCAGTTGATGAATAAGGTCCTGTGTTTTATTTATTTATTTTTGTTTTTCAAAAACAATGCATTGGTGAAGCATCTAGCATTCAAGGCTTTAAAAAAACTCATTTCCAGTGCATGGGAATTTAGGAATTTTTATTTGTCCATTTTGGTGCAGTTGGTTTATTCCAGAATAACTCCAGTTTTTTTTATATATATGGGCCATGGGGCAAAGGGAAATAAGGAGGAATTCTGGAGCAAACCAACATAACCATAGGGGACAAAGAAAATGTACCATCAATTTAACTGGGGGTTTTCCCCACTTGAATTCTAGAGATGTCTTGCAAAGCCAAGAGACATCTCTAGTGTTCAAGGGGTTAAAATCCCCACTTAAATCACTGTGAGTGTTGGGGATTTGTATTTCTCTCCTATATTGCAGTTAGTTTGCTCTAGAATTGCTTCTCATTTATTTATTTTTTGTGAATAGGATCATAGTTATTCACATTTTACATTTAATTTAAAAGGAAATTGTAATTGTCCCCTAGGGTACAGTTGCTTTACTCCAGAATAACTCCATGTTGCTTTTATAAATAAGGGCCTATAGATCTAGAGGGGTTTGATAACGCATTATGGGAGGGGATGTTCTTTACCTTCAGGTGAAATTAGCCCCTGACTGGTACTGTAGGACAAACTGATATACAGTATATGGGGTCCTGATGAGGAAAGCCAGGGCCAGTGGACTGAGGCATTGAGAGTTCAAAAAGGACTAAACTGATCAATTCTGATTGAAAGGTGATTCTTGAAATATTGAAAAATGAAACCAGAATGTGAAATTGTAAAAAAGGAAAAGCCACGGACTTGCCTGTTATAACAAAAGCCGTAGGTTGTTGAACTGTATTATAGTATAATCAGACATTCTATATAGATATGCGATAAACTCAGAGTGTTTGAGAATTAATGATTAACAGTAGTGATGAGCGAGCACCCCAATGCTCGGGTGTTCGGGTGCTCTGACCGAGCGCCCCCGGAGGCTCGAGTGCTCGGCCGAGCACCCGAGCCCCATTGAAGTCAATGGGAGGACTCGAGCATTACACCAGGCACCCCCTGCTCTGATGAGGGGAGGGTGCCTGGTCCATAGGAAAAGGGCAGAAAAGGATGGAAACACCACAGAAATGGTTCAGGGACAGCATAGGGAGGATGTCTGGATGCATCTTGGACTCCAACATCGCTGCTGGGAACGATCTTTCGCCCGTAGTACGCCATTTTTACAGACTGACCATAAAACACACAAAAAGGAAAATAAAAACGACTTTAGGCGAAAAATTGTTACCAAACAATATTTGCTGTATATTTACTTGTATATCATCTGCAAATTCTCCCAAAAATTTCCTTGATTTTCTGAAGTGAGGCCATGATTAAGAGGGAAACGTGCGCAGAGGCAAATTATCCCAAAAATTTCCTTGATTTTCTGAAGTGAGGCCATGATTAAGAGGGAAACGTGCGCAGAGGCAAATTCTCCCAAAAATTTCCTTGATTTTATTGAACTGAGGCCATGATTAAGAGGGAAACGTGCGCTGAGCTGACCATCTAAAACATTATGGGTGAGGGTCTGCTGCAGAGCTGACCATCCTAAACATTATATGCGAAGGCCCGCTAGTGAGCTGACGCTATAAAACATTATATGAGAGGGCCCGTTAGAGAGCTGACCCAATAAAACATTATATGCGAAGGCCCGCTAGTGAGCTGACGCTATAAAACATTATATGAGAGGGCCCGTTAGAGAGCTGACCCAATAAAACATTATATGAGAAGGCCCGCTGGTGAGCTGACCTATAGAAAAATTGTCAAACAGGGCCCGCTGGTGAGCTGGCCCTATATAAAAATTATATCACAGGGCCTGCTGGTTAGCTGGCCCTATATAAAAATTATAGCACAGGGCATATGGAAGAGGAGGAGGAGGATGAGAAGATTAAGAGTCAACCATATACCCGTTTTTTGGGTGGAAGGGGTGAATGGGAATACAGAGTATTCCCATCATTGTAAATAACATATATAAAGTGAGTTTATGTTCCCCCGGGGCTTTCCTCCAGTGG
This sequence comes from Rhinophrynus dorsalis, assembly GCA_037306005.1. Lineage (NCBI taxonomy): Eukaryota > Metazoa > Chordata > Amphibia > Anura > Rhinophrynidae > Rhinophrynus > Rhinophrynus dorsalis. Next base: position 565,621,393 of record CM074719.1, on the reverse strand, counting down.
AGTGGAGAAGTCAGGGGAAATCCAGGCCTTGTTCATTTTTATAAGTGTCAACCTATCAGCATTGTCGGTGGAAAGGCGGATACGCTTATCTGTTATGATGCCACCAGCAGCACTAAATACCCGCTCAGACAGAACGCTGGCGGCAGGGCAGGCCAGCACCTCCAAGGCGTAGAGTGCCAGTTCATACCACGTGTCCAGCTTGGACACCCAGTAGTTGTAAGGCACAGAGGGATCATTGAGGACGCTGACACGGTCTGCTACGTACTCCTTCACCATCTTCCAAAACTTTTCCCTCCTTGTGACACTAGGCTGCGCATCAGGGTGAGGGTGCTGGCGGGGTGTCATGAAGGTGTCCCACGCCTTGGAGAGTGTTGCCCTGCCTTTGTCGGAACTGCTGTGTGCTCCCCTTTTCTCCCCTTCTCGGTTGGCCAAGGTAGCACGTACTCTGCCGCCAGCGTTGTCAGGTGGAAAATTTTGGAGCAATTTTTCAACAAGAACCTTCTGGTATTGCACCATTTTGCTTGTCCTCTCCATCGGAGGAATGAGAGATGAGAAATTCTCTTTGTAGCGGGGGTCCAGAAGGGTGAACACCCAGTAATCCGTGTTGTCTAAAATGCGTACAACGCGTGGGTCACGGGAAAGGCAGCCTAACATAAAGTCAGCCATGTGTGCCAGAGTACCAACAGGCAAGATTTCGCTGTCCTCACCAGGAGGATGACTCTCAATATCCTCATCCTCTTCCTCCTCTTCTGCCCACCCACGCTGAAGAGATGGAACTAAAGTTCCATGGCTACCCTCTGTAGCGGAGGCAACCGTGTCTTCCTCCTCCTCCTCCTCCTCCGCCTCCTCCAATTGTCGCTGAGAAGACGAAGTGAGGGTGCTCTGGCTATCACCTTGTGTAAGCTCTTCCTCCCCCATTTCCACCTCTTCCACATGCAAAGCGTCGGTTTTAATTGTGAGCAGCGAGCGTTTCAGTAGACACAGAAGTGGGATGGTTACACTGATAATAGCGTTATCGCCGCTCACCATCTGTGTCGATTCCTCAAAATTGCGTAAAACCTCGCAGAGGTCTGACATCCATTCCCACTCCTCACTTCTGATTACAGGAAGTTGAACGGAGAGGAGACGACCGTGTAACAGCTGGTACTCCACTACTGCCCTCTGCTGCTCACAAAGCCGGGCCAACATGTGGAAGGTGGAGTTCCAGCGCGTGCTCACGTCACACAGCAGCCGGTGAGCTGGCAATTGTAAGCGCTGCTGCAGCTTCAACAGGCCGGCCGAAGCTGTAGATGACTTACGGAAATGTGCACACACGCGGCGCACCTTGGTCAAGAGATCATGCACATTGGGGTAGGTTTTTAGAAATCGCTGAACCACTAAATTAAATACATGCGCTAGGCATGGTACGTGTGTGAGCTTGCCGAGCTCCAAAGCCACCACCAAGTTACGCCCATTATCACACACAACCATGCCTGGTTGCAGGTTGAGTGGCGAGAGCCACTGCTCGGTCTGGTGACTAATCCCCTGCAACAGCTCTGAGGCCGTGTGCTGTTTGTCCCCAAGGCAGATCAGCTTCAGCACGGCCTGTTGACGCTTCCCCACTGCAGTGCTACACTGCTTCCAGCTACTGGCTGATGGGGGAGTGGCGCTGCGTGTAGAGAATTCGGAGGTGGAAACGGAGGAGGAGGAGCCAATAACGTAGGTGCTGGCGGAAACCCTGATGGAGGTAGGGCCCGCAATCCTCGGTGTGGGTAGCACCCGTGCCATCCCAGGGTCCGAGTCGCTCCCAGCCTCCACGACATTCACCCAGTGTGCCGTCAGGGAAATGTAGCGTCCCTGGCCACAAGCACTTGTCCATGTGTCAGTCGTTAAGTGGACCTTCCCAGTAACTGCGTTGGTCAGGGCACAGGTGATGTTACGGGACACATGGTGGTGTAATGCGGGGATGGCACACCGGGAAAAGTAGTGGCGGCTGGGGACCGCGTACCGAGGGACAGCTGCTGCCATCAGGCTGCGGAAGGACTCAGTGTCCACAAGCCTAAATGGCAGCATTTCGATGGCCAGTAATTTGGAAAGGTGTGAGGTTAGTGCTATGGCCTGTGGGTGGGTGGCTGGGTATTTTCGCTTGCGCTCAAATGCCTGGGGTAACGACATTTGGACGCTGCGCTGGGACAGGGAAGTGGATGTGGTCGCTGATGGTGCTTCAGATGGTACAGGTGCAGGGCGGGAGGTATGCGGGCCTGCGCCTTCGACAGGCGATTGGCCGGCACCGAAAACAGGGGAAGAGGAGGCAGTGGTGTGGCCTGCAGACACAGATGGGCGATCCAGGCGTTCCTCCCACTTACTACGGTGCTTGGATGCCATGTGTCGGATCATGCTGGTGGTGGTGAGGTTTTTAGTGTTCATGCCTCGGCTCATTCTGGTGTGGCACAGGTTGCAAACTACAATTCTTTTGTCGTCCGCACTTTCCTTAAAAAAACGCCATACCGCGGAACACCTACCCTTTGGCAAGGTAGATTTACGCAAGGGGGTGCTCCGTGGAACATTTGCGGGCCGGTTTGGTGCGGTCCGCCTTCTTTCTGTAGCCACACCACTGCCTCTTCCAGCCTGTTGCGGTGCTGCAGATGGCTCACCCTCAGGACTGCTGTCACCGCTCGGCTCTACACCTTCCCAGGTGGGGTCAGTCACCTCATCGTCCACCAAGTCCTCCTCCACTTCCTCACTCTGATCATCCTCCTCATGTCTTGATCCCACCACATACCACAGGTCTTGAGACGGTAATAGTGGTTGATTTAATGGCAACTGTGTCTCATCATCATCATCATCATCCACTACTTCCTTTGACCTTAAATGCCGTTCACATCTGTCATCTTCTTGTGATTGGGTACCCTCTAGAGGTTGTGAATCAGGGCACAAGATGTCATGTTCCTCTGCAAGCGTGCTTGGAGAGAGGGTCAAATGAAGGATTGGTGATGAGACGAGCTCCTCACTATATCCCAGTGTGGGATCACTTCTTTGACCAGACCGTGTATGGTGGGAGGAAGGATGATCAGAGTGAGGATTATGTTGACCAGACTCTTGGCTACTGAGAGAGGACTTGGTGGAAGACAGGGTGGTGCTTAACCGACTGGAAGCAGTATCAGCTGACATCCAACTGACCACCTGTTCGCAGTGGTCGGACCTCGAGAGTGATGTCCTGCGACGCCCTGTGAAATGAGACATGAAGCTAGGTATGGTGGATGTCTTTCTTTCTTGTGCTCTGGCACCAGGCACAGTTTCTCCGCGTCCTGACCCGCGCCCTGAACTATCAGGATCACGTCCACTTCCCCGTCCCTTTTTACCCGCCTTCTTCATCTTACACGGAATATGTGACTTTAATATTTGAGTTTGAAAACTTAACAGTATTTCTTCCTATTCTGCAACTGTGCAGAGTACACAGAATAGGCTGCTAAACTGCGGTGACGAACACAGAATGGAATATGTGACTTTAATATTTGAGTTTGAAAACTTAACAGTATTTCTTCCTATTCTGCAACTGTGCAGAGTACACAGAATAGGCTGCTAAACTGCGGTGACACACACTGAATGGAATATGTGACTTTAATATTTGAGTTTGAAAACTTAACAGTATTTCTTCCTATTCTGCAACTGTGCAGAGTACACAGAATAGGCTGCTAAACTGCGGTGACACACACTGAATGGAATATGTGACTTTAATATTTGAGTTTGAAAACTTAACAGTATTTCTTCCTATTCTGCAACTGTGCAGAGTACACAGAATAGGCTGCTAAACTGCGGTGACACACACTGAATGGAATATGTGACTTTAATATTTGAGTTTGAAAACTTAACAGTATTTCTTCCTATTCTGCAACTGTGCAGAGTACACAGAATAGGCTGCTAAACTGCGGTGACACACACTGAATGGAATATGTGACTTTAATATTTGAGTTTGAAAACTTAACAGTATTTCTTCCTATTCTGCAACTGTGCAGAGTACACAAAATAGGCTGCTAAACTGCGGTGACGAACACAGAATGGAATATGTGACTTTAATATTTGAGTTTGAAAACTTAACAGTATTTCTTCCTATTCTGCAACTGTGCAGAGTACACAGAATAGGCTGCTAAACTGCGGTGACGAACACAGAATGGAATATGTGACTTTAATATTTGAGTTTGAAAACTTAACAGTATTTCTTCCTATTCTGCAACTGTGCAGAGTACACAGAATAGGCTGCTAAACTGCGGTGACACACACAGAATGGAATATGTGACTTTAATATTTGAGTTTGAAAACTTAACAGTATTTCTTCCTATTCTGCAACTGTGCAGAGTACACAGAATAGGCTGCTAAACTGCGGTGACGAACACAGAATGGAATATGTGACTTTAATATTTGAGTTTGAAAACTTAACAGTATTTCTTCCTATTCTGCAACTGTGCAGAGTACACAGAATAGGCTGCTAAACTGCGGTGACGAACACAGAATGGAATATGTGACTTTAATATTTGAGTTTGAAAACTTAACAGTATTTCTTCCTATTCTGCAACTGTGCAGAGTACACAGAATAGGCTGCTAAACTGCGGTGACACACACTGAATGGAATATGTGACTTTAATATTTGAGTTTGAAAACTTAACAGTATTTCTTCCTATTCTGCAACTGTGCAGAGTACACAGAATAGGCTGCTAAACTGCGGTGACACACACTGAATGGAATATGTGACTTTAATATTTGAGTTTGAAAACTTAACAGTATTTCTTCCTATTCTGCAACTGTGCAGAGTACACAGAATAGGCTGCTAAACTGCGGTGACACACACTGAATGGAATATGTGACTTTAATATTTGAGTTTGAAAACTTAACAGTATTTCTTCCTATTCTGCAACTGTGCAGAGTACACAGAATAGGCTGCTAAACTGCGGTGACACACACTGAATGGAATATGTGACTTTAATATTTGAGTTTGAAAACTTAACAGTATTTCTTCCTATTCTGCAACTGTGCAGAGTACACAGAATAGGCTGCTAAACTGCGGTGACACACACTGAATGGAATATGTGACTTTAATATTTGAGTTTGAAAACTTAACAGTATTTCTTCCTATTCTGCAACTGTGCAGAGTACACAGAATAGGCTGCTAAACTGCGGTGACACACACTGAATGGAATATGTGACTTTAATATTTGAGTTTGAAAACTTAACAGTATTTCTTCCTATTCTGCAACTGTGCAGAGTACACAGAATAGGCTGCTAAACTGCGGTGACGCACACTGAATGGAATATGTGACTTTGATATTTTTGTTTGAAGACTTAACAGTATTTCTTCCTATTCTGCAACTCTGCACAGTACACAGAATGTGCTGCTAAACTGCGGCGAAGCACACTGAATGGAATATGTGACTTTGATATTTTAGTTTGAAGACTTAACAGTATTTCTTCCTATTCTGCAACTCTGCACAGTACACAGAATGTGCTGCTAAACTGCGGCGAAGCACACTGAATGGAATATGTGACTTTGATATTTTAGTTTGAAGACTTAACAGTATTTCTTCCTATTCTGCAACTCTGCACAGTACACAGAATGTGCTGCTAAACTGCGGCGAAGCACACTGAATGGAATATGTGACTTTGATATTTTAGTTTGAAGACTTAACAGTATTTCTTCCTATTCTGCAACTCTGCACAGTACACAGAATGTGCTGCTAAACTGCGGCGACGCACACTGAATGGAATATGTGACTTTGATATTTTAGTTTGAAGACTTAACAAAATGTGCTCTAATCTGCAACTTTGCACACTAAACAGAATGTGCTCTAATCTGCAACTTTGCACACTAAACAGAATGTGCTCTAATCTGCAACTTTGCACACTAAACAGAATGTGCTCTAATCTGCAACTTTGCACACTAAACAGAATGTGCTCTAATCTGCAACTTTGCACACTAAACAGAATATATGTTTTTTTTTGTTTTTTTTTTTTCCCCCCCACACAAAATAACCTGCTGCCCCCACACACAGTAGTCCTAAAAAGGACTTTTGGTTCTTTTTTTTTCACAATCGCTTTTTTTCTCCCTACACTGACTTTCCCTTCCTATCCTCATCTCTCCCTGGCTATGACTGAGCCGAACTCGCTGGTCAGGTGCTATACAGCACCCGACCACGGGTTCTGGCCAGCCAATCAGTGTAATGCCAGCAGCCAACATGGCTGCTGGCATTACACTGATGTCAGAGCCTCCCTGCACGTTTATTGGCTGCGCAGCAGCCGCAAAACGTGCGGGGAGGAGACCCGAACATGGCGGGCGAGCACATGCGGTACTCGTACGAGTACCGCCATGTGCCGAGCAGAGCGATGCTCGAGCCGATCCGAGCATCGGCCGAGCATGCTCGCTCAACACTAATTAACAGGTAAATACTTTCCTCATTATGCCAGTCACAGTGTATAGGGTATAGGTAAAGCAAATGAAGCCCTGGCAGTCACGACACACATGATATTTTATTAATTCCATCTTGACAAGCTGGTATATGTCCCAGCAGAGGGAATGTCAACTGGTTGGAGAGCAGTATGCACTGCCACTTAGCCAATTAATATAGATATTTTTGCATTATTGAATGTATTAGGTTTTAGAGTGGGGACTCTATTTTATTATAGTTAACACAATTGGAGTATCAAAGTGGACAGTCACGATGGTGTGCTGTTTGACTATTAGGAGTCTTCTCCCTGTACTGTTACTATCAATGTTTGGTTATGTGATGCTATATAACATCAATTCCACCCTGCTAAACCATCTTTTCATTGTGTTCTGTTATGGAGATTAACAATATTTATGGCAGCCATTGTATGAGCCTACTATCTCACCATTACTCTCCTTTACACTCTATATTACACACATGGCTCCCAGCAGTCACTATACTACACTTAAATGTATGAGTTGTAGCAGGGCTCAAAATTTCCACTCGTCACTAGCCAATGGTGAGTGAAAATTCAGCCCTGGAGAGCAGATATTCAGCCCTAGTGGGTATGTTATGGCTTGCAGTGGCGAGTAACTTTTCAGGTCTGGCTAGTAGCAAAGGACTTCACATTTTAAGCCCTGGTTGTAGTATTAGGCTAAACTGACTGACTTGAATCAATGATTTTTTTACTTATGTTTAAACATTTGGAGCTTTTTCTAGTAAATAATTTTAATTGTACTTAATAAACGTTTACTTTACCCCATTCCACTCATTACCCCAGTTAGCCCTAAATTCTGTAAAAGCTATACTCTTTCCAATAATGAGTAGAGCTAGAATTTGTGCTTCTTCTCTTTGAATTTTGTCTGAAGGAGGGGGGTCACATGAAGTTGGGCGCTCGGAGTGTCCACTAGTTAGGGGTTCATAGTTTTATCAGTTTAGTTTGTGTAGTTAATTTGGGCGGGTTTTCATAAGGAGAGTGTTCAGGGATTGGTGGATAGCTTGGAGGGCTCATGAGGGGGAGCAGAGGCTCTCTCTGTCTCTCTCTCTCTCTCTCTATATATATATATATATATATATATATATATGTCAAAGGGGAGGCAAGTAATCAGTTCCAGCTGAGCCTTTAGATGTGCCAACACCCACCCATCAACTTGTCACAGTGGTTTGTTTTGTTAGAAATTCACCACCCCAATGTCACATTATATATTATATTCTTAATTAGCAGTGTTTGTTTTTTTTTTTAAAAAAAGGAGATGGACATGTGTAACTTGCATTTAAGACAATATGGCTCCTGGCTTTGGGGGGAACCTTCGGGGCACTGAAATGTTAATAATGTTTCTCAAGTTATTTAGGATAGTAAGTACCTATTGATATTGTGTATTTAAATAAAACCTAATGGATTAGCAGCAGCCTTTCTCCACCAGTGACTGTATGTCATGTTTGTTTTAATGTTAATTTAACTATTGTAGGAATTATGTTGCTTCACTGTGGCACCTTTCAACCCCATGAAAATAGTTTCTGCACTGTGGTGGCTGTTCTGATAACTTACCTCTAGAATAGGGGTTCAATTGCCCTTTTCTACAAGGTGACAGCAAACCAAAATTAAATCAGAATTTGGACTAGGAGGGTTGCTCTGTAATTAAAATGAGAAATCCTCACAGGCATGCGTTAGGGAGATCAGCTGCACTTCACCTAGAAGGCCCAAGAAGGCTGAAACGTACATGTGGGGTTAGTTGCGTCTCTTCTCCAGAAAGGAATTGCCTGGTACTGCATGGTTGGACTGTCATTTTTTGGCAGGATCAGTATGATATTTTTTCTCTGTGTATGGCATCTGTGAGCTAAAAGAAATTGCATTCTGGGTAGGATAAGTTCCTATAAAGCACAATGCACATTTTGACAGGCTCATCCCTGCTGAGAAAACAACCCTAAAATAGTAGAATAAAAAGGACTGCTAAAAACAATAATTTTTTTTCATTCAGTTATTTATTTAAACAAGCTTTTTTTCTATTAGAAGGTATAATTCTTCATCTGATTACCTCAAATGGGACATTAGTTCCTTCTGGCTGGATTATGTACATTCCGGTCGGAGGTTTAGAAAGGCTGTGAAAAGTGTCTTTAATATCAGTGCAATCAAAACCTATGAACATACAAATAAAAAGGTGGTTAATCTGACAATCAAGTTTAACTAATAAAACAGCATCAATGAGCAGTATGGACCAATTTAATGTATATAAAGAATGCATTATACTATTTACCAATAGTGTTACTGCTGCTCACTCGGAATGATTTTCAATGAAACGTTCCATGTACAAAAAACAAAAGTAAAGACATTTTGAGGCAAACCAACTGTACCTTAGGGGACAAATAATTTATTTATTTTTTACCCTTAGAGTGGTAGAGAGGCATGCAATGCTATGGAGGAGGTTAAAGGGATAGTAATGTTTCATAATAAAAGCAGCTCTAATTAATCATCATAGTATTTGGACCTTGGAGTGTGTTATTTCAATTCTGTCAGAGTTGTAGTTCAAGAGTAATTCAATGACAAATTATCCACCTCCCGCCCCTTTTACTGATGTAACACTGCTCAACCAGAGCAGAAGGGAGGTGCCCAGGTAGACTGCAGAGAGGGACAATCTTCAATTAAGATAAGGGAAAAACCTGAAAAACTTGTCAAGTGGGCAGGGCTTTCATTGTTCTCATAGGAAGAAGATTGTCCCCTGCTGTTATCTGTCTGGTCTTACAACCAGATTCCACATCTAAGAAGAGATGGCTTACACTAGGTAAAAGGGGAAGGAGGGGGAAACTTTATCATTCAATTAATCTTGAAATACAACTCTGACAGTATTGAAATAACACTCTCCATGGCCCAAATACTATGAAGATTAATTGGAGCTGCTGTTTTTGTGAAACATTACTATCCCTTTAACTAAGCCGTGATAAAGACTTGATAAAATGGAGATGACTTCTCCAGTGATATCATTTCTACAGTTCCTGTGTTATTCTTTGGAGCCAATGCACCAAGATTTCTTGTTAAACAGGCTTTAAACACATTGGAGGTTATGTACTAAGGTGTGATAAAGAGGTGATCAGGCGGAGATAACTTCTCTAGTGATATCACCTCTCTAGTTCCTATGTTATTCTATAGAGGCTATGCACTAAGATCTCCAAAACTGGAGAGACTTAGTGCATTGGCTCCATGTGCAATTATGACTTTTATATATATAGGAAAAGGGCAGAATGTATAGACCAATTGGTTCTTCTCGACCATCAAAGTCTATTAGTATATACAAGTAACAGAAGTAATTTAGTATACCCATTTCCCCACAGGAACAGAACAGAAAAGGATATGCTGTGACCATGGCATTAAAGGGTCCTTAAACCAAGATATTCTGCTTTTCGCCAGTTATCTGTAATCATTGATGGACACCTTCCGGTATTACTCAATACTTAAACATACTTCCCTGTCTATGAATGTGAGATACAGCAATATTATAAAAATGTGGTGTAAATGTCCCCATTCTGGAGACACACATACACACATACTCCTACAGTGTATACTTGTGTTTCCCTCTATAGATTTCTATGGGATTCTCCAGCCTGAAGCTGGTGGATGGAAGTGGTGTGTCCCTCACTCACTGTGCTAGCCATTTCTTTTTAGTACATCAGCCACAAAGAGTATCAGGAGGGATGTCAATAGGATAATAAAAGCTGCAAAACAGTGAAGCAACATGGGTTTTAAATTGGAACGTGCTCATATTTATTATGGCGCAAACCAACTGCACCATAGGGGAAAGGTAAAACGTCCTGTTAAATTTAAGGAACAGTAATGTCCCAGAATTTTTTTCTTGTTTTGTATTGTTTAAAAAAAAGAAATTATGTAGCACAAATCCTCTCTCTCAAACGGTTATGGCTTGAGAGATATTCACATCTAAAGTTCTGCCTCTCCTGATGTCAGCTGTAAAGCTGACAGAAGGAGATCCACGTCGGCCGACACGAGGAGGCTCTTTAGCAGAGCCGCAATAGTGACACTGGAAAAGAATTACATTCACTGAAATGGTCTACAAAGTGTGCTTGCAAACCAGGCACACTTTGTAGACCATTCCAATGAAGTAATTATTTTCCAGTATCACTATTTCAGCTCTGGTGCAGAGCCACCAGCTTGTCCCAGGACCAGGAACGGGAGGGAGTTTCACTGCAATTATCTCTCAAACCATAAAAGTTTGAGAGAGGAGTTTTGTGCTATATAATTTCTATTTTTTTAATCTACAAAATAAAAAAAAAAATTATGGGACATTAGTGTCCCTTTATATTTGTTTTTCAACCCCTTGAATGCCAGAAAGGTCTCCAGTGCATTGCAAACAATACATTGAAGGCCTCTCTAGCATTCAAGTGATTAAAAACCATTCTTTAAGTGCATGGGAATTTAGGAATTATTACTTGTTCCCTATAGTGCAGTTGGTTTACTCCAGAATAACTCTGGTTTGCCTTTATATATACGAGTCTGTGTGTCTTCTATAACAGAGGGACTAACCTAGTATAGGTAGGTGTGCAATCTGATAAAGACAATGGACCCTTATGAGCCACTCAGCTGTAAACCTATGCTTCAAGAATATGTAAACTAAAGGCAGGTTTTAATAGAGATCATTAAGTACAGGAAAGTGTGGATAAATACATAAGGACTACTTATTCATGTGGCATATAAACCCTTTAACTCTTTAAAGACCAGAGTCATATGAAACACATTGCATTGGGGTATATACAGTAGTTGGTGGAGAGCCAGGTTCTTTGTACCTGATAGGGGTTACAGACATACTTTTTCTAATTATTTTATTTTATTAATATATTGCAAGAATTTTTCCAGGAATCAAACAAAATTAAAAATGACACTGATAATATATTAGTAATTCAAAATATGATTAAAATAATTAAGATGGACTGAGAAGAAAAAGATGTGAAATTTAACCCCAATTGATTCTAAAGCGGTCTCTAAAGGATTGTATTCTAGAGAGGCCTTCAATGCATTAAAGGGTTAGTAATGTCTATATATAAAAAAATTCATATTGCAGCTATTAGAAAAAGAAACGAAACGAACCCAGTCCCGGGACAAGCAGGCGGCTCTTCAGCAGAGCCAAAATAGAGCAATGTAAAAGAAATACTTAATCGGAAAGATCTACAATGTGTGCCTGGTTTACACGCACACTTTGTACACCATTACAATTAAGCATTTCTTTTTACATTGCTCTATTTTGGCTCTGCTGAAGAGCCGCCTGCTTGTCCCGGGACCAGGATATCCTATCGTCAACTTACAGCTGATGTCAGGGAAAGCGGAGGGAGCGGGGAACTTTAGTCTTCTATATCTCTCAAACCATAAAGGTTTGAGAGATGGGACTGGGGTCATTTAGTTTCTTTTTCTAATAGCTGCAATATGAATACTTTTTATATAGAGACATTACTAACAGTTTAACATCCATGGGGGTTAAGCAAATTATTTAAAAATCTCAAAATACTCAATTATGAAACCTCTGTATAAACACTTGTACTAAAGTGGTTCTCACCGTGAGTCTGAATGGGTCTTTGAGGAAAAGGATCTGTTTGTTTTTTTAATACTTCTGCATTCATTAGAAGGATCTTATTGGTTAGTTCTGTAACCTAGAGATTTAATGTTAACAGGATTAATCACATTATCTTATTTACATACATGTAAGCCATTGTGACAACACAAATAAAGCTGTCTTTATGATTCTTCGTTAGTTAAAGGGGAACTGTACCCTTGTAATAAGAGGGAATCTTAACCCTTTGAGTGTCAGAGAGGTACACAACGCATTGCAAAGCAATGCATTGCGTACCCCTCTGGCACTCAAAGGGTTAATAACTCCCCCCACACATATTCAATGTATTATGGGCTAAATATTGCAATGGCTTCTATGAATTTTCCCTTGCTCCTTGATTCAAGATATACCACCTTCATTCCATCCTGGATCTCATGTCCATGGAGGCGGACATGACAGTTGCTAGCAGGAGCACAGAACACAAACCCCACCCGGGATAGTAATGTTTCAAAATAAAAGCAGCTCCAAATAATCTTCATAGTATTTGGGCCATGGAGAATGTTATTTCAATACTGTCAGAGTTGTAGTTCAAGAGCAATTGAATGATAAAGGATCCCCCTCCCGCTCCTTTTACTGATGTAACACTGATCACCTCAGAGCTGCAAGATGATGAATCGCGGAGAGGGACAATCCTCAGTGATCATAAGGAAAAACCTGAAAAACCTGTCAAGCTGGGCAGAGTTTTCCTAATGATCACAATAAGAAGATTGTCCCTTGCTGTGACCTGTCTGGTCCCAGGACCAGATTCCAAATCTGAGGGAATATGGCTTACACTAGGTAAAAGGGGTGGGAGGGGGATACTTTATCATTCAATTACTCTTGAACTACAACTCGGACAGTATTGAAATAACACTCTCCATAGCCCAAATTCTATCAAGATTAATTGGATCTGCTTTTATTTTAAATGGGTATTTTAACCCTTGAATTGTAGAGAATTCAAATGGTTAAAACCTCCATTTAAATCAAAGGGAATTTTTAATCAAATCTGGAGAAAGCTTGAAGGACCCTTTTAAGCCCTAAGCAGTTTGTATCAATATTTCTGCACTGTGACCTCTGCATCTTGTGCATACAATTGATAAAACAGGGAGAAAAGTGGTCAGGTTATGAGCATGTGGCTGGACACTAATGTGGACTCATGAGGCTCAGGGAAAATAGGAAATACTAGGGCAGTGGATGGGAATGGCGATGGGTGGGGGTGTGGCCATGAGTAATGCTACAGTGTCTTGCCTGGGGCACCTTACATGTAAATCCAACCCTGATTATTATAATGAGGGGGCTTTATTTCAAATCCTGTACCTGAGTGGTGAGGAAATCCAGAGACTTCTGTTGTTCCTCTAACATGTTCTTCAGCATTTTCTTGGTGCTTCTTGCATAGTGAATAAGGGAGTTCTGCAGATTTTCTACAAAACAAGATAAAGAGATGTGGTTTATATTTATACAGCACAAGGAGGACAAGCAGTTGCATATGCCATTAAAACCCATTAAGTGCCAGGAAGGTATCCAAACCAATGTACTGTGTTGGATACTTCTCTAGCACTTAATTGGTTAACAGTCTTATTCATCAAACTAAAGAGGTGCTATTCTGGAACAAACCAACTGCACCATAGGGGAAAAATAGATTTAAATGGACTTTTAACCCCTTGAATGGTAGAGAACGCAGTGGATATCTCTCTAGCAATCAATAGGACTATTATTAATCTTTATTTATATAGCGCCAACAAATTCCGCAGCGCTTTACAGTAGGGAATAGACATACAGGGATATTAAATAGTACAATCAAATGTGGAGAACAGAAGGATCAGAGGACCCTGCTCGTGAGAGCTTACAGTCTAGAGGAGGATAAAAGACCTTTTTAAATTGATGTGAATTTGTGGGCGTTTTATTTTACCCCTGTGGTGCAGTTGGTTTTCTCCATTTCTTTAGTTTGATGGATAAGCTCTGTGATTTAAATGGGGATTTGAACCCTTTGAGTGCCAAAGGGGTACGCAACGCATTGCAAAGCAATGCATTACGTACCTCTCTGGCCACTGAAAGGGTTAAGCACATGAATGCTAGAGAGGTCACTGATATATTGCTTTGCAATGTGTTAGAGACCTCTCTAGCCTTCAAGGGGGGGGATGCACTAAGGTGTGATAATGTGGAGATGACTTCTCCAATGATATCACTTCTCCAGTTCCTATGTTATTCTGTGGAGCTAATACACTAAGATCTCTCAAGTGAGAGAGTGCATTGTCTCTATAGCAGTGGTTCTCAACCTCTTTTTGCTCAAGTCACACTTAACATGCAATCTGGAACTTTCAGGGCCCCCATAAAATGTTTAATGTAACTTTTTAGGACATAATTACAGGGTACAATTAATAAATATACAGATATTATTAGGTCTCACAATCATAGCAATAAAAACAAACATATTGTATATAACAGTTTCCATACTTCTATAGTTAAAAGACAATATTCACATATTTTGTTAGTCTTCATAGAAAATATGGGGGCACCCCAATGTGATGTCTGCAGGAACATCAAAATGCCACAACACCCTGCTCTATAGAATAACATAGGAACTGGAGAAGTGATATCACTGCAGAAGTCCTCTCCACTTTATCACCACTTTATCCCCACTTTAGTGCATAACCCACAGGTTCTTAAAAATCCTATTTAAATCAATGGGGATGTTTGGGCGATTGTTCTCAGTGGTGCAGTTGGTTTGCCCCAGAATTACACTACTTTCTTAGTACATCAGTCTCAGTGTATATTCATACATTCACAAATACACTAACACACACTTCCAATATCCTGGTTAGATAGATAGATAGATAGATAGATAGATAGATAGATAGATAGATAGATAGATAGATAGACAGACAGACAGACAGACAGACAGACAGACAGACAGAAGATAGACAGACAGACAGATAGGGTAATTAAACATAGTTTTTCCATTACAGAATTCAAAATAATCACACTGAAATTGATGTACACAGAAAAAAACAGAGCAATTCTGGTATAAACCATCAGTGCCTTTTGGGGGACAAATACCAATTCCTTATGTCTCCATTGATATAAATGGAGATTTAACCCTCTATAGCATTTACTGAGTTGATATTACCATTAAATAAACAGGGATTTGAATCCTGTTATGCAGTTGGTTCCCCGGATTTGCTGTAATTTTTCTTCATACATCAGTATCACTGAGGCTGATTTATTATGAAGAAAAGGGGGGAGATGCGCTAAGGCAGTGATAAACAGGTGATAAAGTGGAGATGACTTCTCCAGTGATATCACTTCTCCAGTCCCTATGTTATTCTATGGAGCCAATGCACTAAGATTTCTCCCACTTTGGAGATCTTAGCGCATAGGGTCTCTAGAATAACATATGAAATGGAGAAGAGATATCATTGGAGATGTTTTCTCCACTTTATCACCTCTTTATCTCACCTTAGTGCATAACCCCCCGGAGTAATTATGAGACGAACAAATTACACCATATTCCATTTATATAATGGGTTACTATTACTTAAGTACAGCTTTGGTGATTGTGAACAACCTTTCAAAATCTTAGCCATTTTTTTATTTAGAAAATTTGTTTTTGCTTATTTACTTTTATAGATGATGCTAATTAAAGCATGAAGTGCAGGCACCTCCTGTCTTAGCCATATATAGGCTATATTGCCTCCTCTACTCACTTACACACGACCCTTTCAGTGCTAGGAGGGGTGGGCAATCCATTGTGTCAGTGTGTGGGGAGAAAATGGAGGGCTAAGACAGGAAGTGACTGCCTGGTATGCCTTAATTATCATAATCTACTTATCTGTCTAAAAAATAAATAACAACAAAATGTTAATAAAACACACTGGTGATTTTGAAAGCACTTTCAAAATCAACATTGTCTTTGCTTTAAGTGAGACTTTAAGCCCCTCAGATACTATACAGTTCAATGCACTGCAAAGTAATGTGTTGGAGCCCTCTTGAGCATTCAAGGGGCTAAATGCTTGATATATATCAATGGAAGTTTTGGGGAATTTGTTATTTCTACAGTATGGTTTAATTTGTTTGCCCCATAATTACTCCAATCCATCTTTGCACCCAGGGCAGGATTCCCCATTATACAGAGTAGGCAACTGGCAAGAGCGTACATATTTTGAGGAGCCCTTCATCTGTACTGGTCACACCCACATGTTGAGCCACTGCAGTCTCATTGCCCCTGCACCAGTTTAAATGCGCTTTTATTGGCTATTGTTTAGCTCCATGGATGGTAGCAATCTCTCTAACACCCAAAGGGTTAATAGCTTTTTTTGTGCTTGTATGTTATAGGTTGAGAGTGTTGTCAGTGCCAGGGCACAGTGGATGGGACTGAAATCAGAGGTATTTGAGGAATGGGGTAGTGGCCCTGGGTAGAGCTAAGGGCACCTAGGGTGCCTTTCTGTGTCTGTACAGAACTCTAAAACTGTACTTACTGCATATTACATATTTCTTCTCTTTCAAGGTTGGCGATGTTTCCTTGCACCCCTGAGAATATTTCTCATTAGTGGTAGATTTGCTTTTCTTTTTTGCTAGTGAAGAGATATTTTTGAGGGAGTGTTCAAAGGAATTGGCTGCAACTGCGCCAAGGAGTAAGTTACCCTAAAAAACAGTAAATATCTATTAACTGACAGCAGTAAAGATAACACAGTATTATTCACAAGTTATAAAGAGGAATGTATCAGTTGGTAATGTACTGCAATAGTCATGATTAGGATGGACTGTCCTTTGCAAATAAATGTAGTAGAGATGCATGTATTTATGCCTTAACCCATTAACGACCCATGACGTACATGTACGTCATGAGGTTGCGGTCCCTAAAGAACCAAGGACGTACATGTACGTCATGGAATTCCAGGCTTCCCGCGTGGCTGCACGCCGTTCGGGGAGTCTAGAATCAAATGGTTAAAAAAAAAAATGCTCCGTTGGCCCTTAAGTGACTGCACCGTGCATGCACAGCCGGTCCTTAAGGGGTTAAAAGATCAGTAAACTTTTCATGAGAAAAAAAAGAATAAAAAATTACATATTATATATTTATGTACTTATATTTATGTACTAGTAAAAAGGATATGCCGTTGCCTGTAACAGAGTCACACATACAGCACATACACACACAGAGCCATGAGAAGAGGGGCTCATGAGAGAGACATAGATAGTTACACACACACACACACACATGAGAAGATGGTCTCATGAGAGACACACTGTAACGGACCCTTGGCCGTTACATGGCAGCAATTTATAAGACTATGGCAGCACGCCGCCTACTGGTCATTGTGGAAGCCTGTGGATCAGTGTCTGGCAGTTTGTTTAGGGGTTACATGAAGAACAGCTCCTCCAAAAGACTGCATTCACGGCCATAGGCCGGTACATGGAACTTGGTGGAGTTATGGAGAATAAATTCTTTCCAAACGACTGAAATCCACAGACTATAACCCGGTTGCAGGCTGGCTGCCATGCGGGGCAAACTATTCAAAAGCCCCATAGACTTTACATGAGAGGGTAGACGGCTTCCTGGGTAATGAGTTTAAAGGTCCCCCATTGAGTTAACATGGGGGAAAGTAGGCGGCCCAGGGATTGGTCTGTTAGCTGCCTGCCCACTGGTTCCGATTGGCTGAGACAGCAATGATGATCTTGGGCAGGATTGGCCATTGGATTCCAGACTCCTGATTGGCCAGGGGTTGAAGCGGAAAATTCAAAGATGCTTCAACCCCCTGGCCATTGTGTGAAGATGTGTATTTGAGTCCCTCAGCCTTTTGTCCCAGTGTTTACCCTTCATCAGTCCCTTTGTATGAATAATGTAATCATGACTGGCCCTTTGTGTTATGTTTATACCATCTGTCACTGTCCTTTGTCTAATATTGTATCTTGATGTGGTTCACCATGTATAAAAGAGTTGAAGTTTGTGCAATAAAGTGTGTAACAGTTTGGACTTGAACTGCCTCCTGTCTCTTTGTTGCCTATCCTCTAGTCTTAATGGATTACCTCTTGTTCTTAGCTCCGTACTTTGCGTAAATAATTCACTGGCTAGTTCTTTGTACTGACCTTGAATGTATTTGTAAATGTAGATAAACCCAGTTTGTCTAGTCTCTCTTCATAACTCAGATCCTCCAATCCCTTTATCAGTTTTGTTGCACGTCTCTGCACCTTTTCCAGTTCAACAATGTCTTTTTTAAGAACTGGTGCCCAAAATTGTACTCCATATTCTAGATGAAGCCTAACCAAAGATTTATACAGAGGTAGGATAATATTAGCATCCCTAGCATCTACACCTCTTTTTCTGCAGGCTAGTACCCTATTTGCTCTTGCAGCAGCTGAGTGACTGCACACTGCTGTGAAGTCTATCGTCTATCAGCACTCCTAAATCTCTCTCTGATGAGGATTCCCCAAGTTGTTTCCCATTTAGTGTTTATGTAGCAAGTTTGATTCTATAGCCCAAATGCATAACCTTACATTTATCTACATTAAATGTCATCTGCCACTTTTCTGCCCATTCACTCAGTTTATCTAAATCCTTCTGCAGAGAAAAAACATCCAGCTCTGTATGTATTTCCTTACATAGTTAGTGTCATCAGCAAAGACTGAGATGCTACTTTCAATTCCCAATTATAGATCATTAATAAACAAATTAAAAAGCATTGGCCCCAGGACTGAACCCTGCGGAACCCCACTTATAACTTTAGACCAATTTGAAAAATTTCCATTTACAACAAATCTCTGCCAACTATCATTTAACCAGTTCTCAATCCATGTACAGATAACATCGCCCAGACCGAAGCCTTTTAATTTATGCAGTAACCTGTTGT
Organism: Rhinophrynus dorsalis; assembly: GCA_037306005.1. Taxonomy (NCBI): domain Eukaryota; kingdom Metazoa; phylum Chordata; class Amphibia; order Anura; family Rhinophrynidae; genus Rhinophrynus; species Rhinophrynus dorsalis. The sequence goes on along the minus strand of CM074719.1, from coordinate 565,602,505 downwards.
GAGGCACTGTATCAAAGGCTTTTGCAAAATCCAAGTATACTACATCTACAGCAATTCCCCTGACCAAATTACTACTCACTCTTTCATAAAATGCAAGTAAATTAGTCTGACATGATCTATTCTTCATGAACCCATGCTGATTCTTACTAGTAATATTGTTTATCTTCACATAGTTCTGAATAGTGTCAGTTAGTAACCCTTCTTGTATCTTACCCACTATGGAAGTCAATCTCACAGATCTATAATTTCCTGGTTTGGATCTTGCTCCCTTTTTAAACAATGGTTGCTGACAGTGCAGTAGGGCCTCAAACAGTGTTCATAGGTTCAATTTAGCTGAAGGGACAGAGCAGTTTGATTTGGACTGCACAGAGCATTGTCTCGGTGCAGTGTTGTTACGGTAATCAGGAAAAGAAGGACAGACACAGTAATAAAATATAACCACCTTTATTAGACTATACAGTGATAATAATATAGGAGATACAGAGGTGATAATATCCCACACAACTCCAGACCACCAGATGATAGGGCACAAGCTCCTACCTGGAGCTGCACACTGTGCTACGCACTACACTACTGTGAGGTACCGGAGACTATAGGCAACAGGGAGCGAGAGTTGGACAAAGCCGTAGGACACAGAGGCTAATGGTCAAGCAGGCTAGGAGCATATGGAACGAGTAGTCAGCCACAGCCACAGGTCAGACAAGCCAGGGATACATGTAGTGAGATAGGAGCCAGAGCGGAGGACAGACAAACCGGAGACTACACGGAGCGAGTGAGTTAGCCAGAGCCACAGGTCAGAACTGATGTGGGTAGTAAAACAAGCCGGGGTTAACAAGGAGCGAGTAAGTCAGCCAGAGCCACAGGTCAGAACCAATGTGGGTAGTCAGACAAGCCGGGGTCATACAGGGAGCGAGTAAGTTAGCCAGAGCTACAGGTCAGAACCGATGTGGGTAGTCAGACAAGCTGGGGTCATACACGGAGCGCATTCTCAGATAAGCACAGGTCACAACGGAGCACAAGAGTAACTAACAGAAACACCATGTAAGCGCAATGATTCCCAGGCCCAAGGAGGTTTATAAAGGAGCAGAAGGAGGTGGGACCCAGTTAGGCCATCCAGAATAGGACCATAAACAGGTGCCCGTGCTAGTGCCTGTTGCCTGAAGACAACAATGAGGAAGTGGCCGGAGGCCATGCCGGCTGGCGGCCATACAGAGGTAGGAAGCACAGGAACGCTTAGCCTCTAAGGGAGACTGTGATAAGTGTGAATCAAAGTTCTGTGTCCATGGCAAAAGGGAAGGTGGGAAGGACACACAGGCCAAAGCATGTAAAAGGGGAAGAGTGCAAAAAGGTGGATGTGATGGGGGGAGGTAAAAGACTACAAAGTATGGACAGCATAAAAGGTAGACATGGTGGAACGGAGAAGGGAAGGCATGAAGTGAGGTAGTGAGAAGAGGGAGATGGTGATTGTGACAGCAGACAGTAGAAAGCAGTGTGAATCCAGCTGAGTCCAAACAGGGGAGAAGAGGATAATGGGAGGGAAGGTGGATAGAGGAGCATGTGATAATGGGAGAAAGGATAAGAGGTGGTGAAGGGCAGGGGGGGAGTGTAGACAGAATTCCGTGAATATGTCAAAGAACACACAGGATGGATTGCAGGAGATAGTTATGTTGGGAGTAAACTATGGTAAGAAAAGGGTGCTTATGTCACAGAAATGTTACAAAACTGGAAGAAAAAAGAAATTCCTAAAGAAGGAAAGAACAATTGTAACCTTTGTCGAGCACTCCTCAATTAAATCCCCATAATCAGTGATAATAATGATCTTAGCAAAGAACAAATGAAATAGTTTATAGAAAGAACATGCACAAAATACAAAATTAGCTTTATTATTTATTATCAAAAGTTCTTAAAACTGGCAAATTCTCAGCACCTTAGAGAGAGTGGAAACAAGTATTAAGAAAGACTGAATGCGGCAGTTATAATAGGATTGTTGTGTGGATACAGCAGACCATAAGAGTGTGTTACAAAAGTGTATTTCAAGGAACCTCTTATGTGTCACGCAATCATCTCGTTTATATGAGTAAGAGAATTCAGGAGATATTAATCTGTCTCCTATCCTTTGGTATCGATCTCTGTCCCTGTGTTAAACAAACACAAACGTTCCCGCGCTCACTAATGGTTACTCTCTAACATTCAATACCGAAAAAAACAATCAGTATATTAACAATATAGCATAGAGATATATCTTAAAGGGCACTCAGTCCTTTTGATATGCAATAGTCCCTCTTTCAAGGAAACCTTCTTTGAAGCAGACTTGAAATTTTCCAAGGCTCTGAGTCCAAGTATGCAGCTCGTGATCAGGACGTAGGACAGGTTCCAAACAACATGTAAAAGAAAAAAAACAAAAAGAAAACAGTGCAAACTCCTCTAAGTCTAGTGTTTCCGGTCCACAGTTTCAAGGTAACATATAATCAAAGGAAATCCGCTCTACAGGTTACTCACATTTTCAAGAGGCCTAACTACCTCTAGATAAAGCTCATCAACCAGATCTGACCTCCAGTCACAGAACTCAACAGCAGGGAGGCGAAAGAGAGAGACCGTGACTGGAGGTCAGATCTGGTCAATGCGCTTTATCTAGAGGTAGTTAGGCCTCTTGAAAATGTGAGTACCCTGTAGAGGGGATTTCCTTTGATTATATGTTACCTTGAAACTGTGGACCGGAAACACTAGACTTAGAGGAGTTTACGCTGTTTTCTTTTTGTTTTTTTATGTCTCTGTGTTGTACTACAGAGAGTTAAGCATGAACAAAACAGGTCTGCCTTTTGCTAGAGTGGTCAAAAGCTAGTTCAAACAAAGTAGAAAAGCAATTGCACCAAATGTTGATAGGTCCCTTCAAGAAGAAGGCAAAATAGAATACCTTATCATATTTAAACCAACTTCTATTAATACATAGTATAAAAGGAGAGAGTAAATTCTCAATTTATTCAGATGATCAAATAGTTTATTAATATAAAAAGAGTTTTCATTGCACTGGGCTGATATAAGTGGGGTAGTATGCTGTTAAGGATCCACTTAATTCAGATTTTTGAAAAGCGGACCTAGAGCGTGATACCGAACAGCAGGCCCGGACTGGGACAAAAAGTAGGCCCAGGCATTTAAAGCTGAGCAGCCCATTTTTATTTTTTTTAGCAGCCCATGGGGGAGGGCGGTGGTGGGCATTCGTTATTTTTTTTTTTTTTAAATGCCCTGACCGGCCCCGGATCCAGGGCCAGTGCAAGGATTTTTGTATATACAGGCAAAGGTGTATTTTGATGCCCCTGCCCCCCTTGCCACAATCCCCTGCCCCCTCCCACATAATCACCTCCACACTCGGCCCACCTCCACACTGCCCACCCCATCCTCCTCCCCACTTCCACATTGCCTACACTGTCCACCTCCACAATGCCCCTTCCACAATGCTCCCTTCATCTCCACAATGCCCCTTCCACAATGCCCCCTTCATCTCCACATTGCCCCTTCCACAATGCTCCCTTCATCTCCACATTGCCCCTTCCACAATGCCCCCTTCATCTCCACATTGCCCCTTCCACAATTCCCCTTCATCTCCACATTGCCCCTTCCACAATGCCACCTTCATCTCCACAATGCTTCTTCCACAATGCCCCCTTCATCTCCACATTGCCCCTTCCACAATTCCCCTTCATCTCCACATTGCCCCTTCATCAATGCCCCATAAAGCCCCTTCATCTCCACATTGCCCCTTGATCCCTTACCTTGAGTCCCTGGTAGTCTAGCGGCGTGCCATAAAAGAGCTCTGTGCCTCCTTCGGCACAGAGCTGAAGCTCCCGCGCGCGGTCCTCAGTAATGCAGAGCGCTGGGAGATGATGTCATCTCCCAGCGCTCTGTATTACTACAAAGCCTGGGTCACCGGACCGGGCCACCGGGCAAATGCCCGGTATGCCCAATGGCCAATCCAGTCCTGCCGAACAGTAAAGTGCTTAGCAATATACTAGAGATCCGTTCTTAGGTTCAGTAATAAAATACTCTTGGAGACTAATAGCGAATAATTATCTCCTTATGTACAGTGTTATTTCTTGCTGAACTTTATATTTCAGACCCAAGCAAGGAAGTGAATAACTTTACAGGAGGATAATCAATATACCAACTCAATTGTTTCAGTTTTACAATTGCTGTAACGGTATATGTAAAATCAGTATTTTAGACTTAAAGGGATAGTAATGCTTGCAAATTATTAATCCCCATATTGTAGCTTTGTTAAAAAGAAACTTATTGCCCCCAGTGTCATCTCTCAGACCCTTATGGTTTGAGAGATGATAGTGCATCCAAGCACACGTAGAAGACTGTTTCAGTGAAAGAATTATTTTTTATAAACGCGATCTCGGCTCAGCTGTAGAGCCACCTGATGCACATAAGACTGTCGTACGACATCTTCCCTTGCAGTCAGAGTTCAGTCAGGGAAGGGGGAGGGAGGGGGGAGCTTTGAGCGCTATCATCTCTCAAACCATAAGGGTTTGAGAGATGAAACTGAGGGCAATAAGTTTCTTTTTAACAAAGCTACAATATGGGGATTAGTAATTTGAAAGTATTACTATCCCTTTAATCTTTAAAAATAAGTGTCCTCCTAAAATCTCTTGTAGGAATAATTGAGTTTCAATCTAAAAATGTCAAAAGGTAATGGGAGTTGAGTAGATAAGCCTCTCTTATTCTGTATACTATAGTATCTAATTAACACACTGCTACTGCTGTCTCAATACAGAATACCTTGTTTGTATGTCAGGGGTGACAATAACTTGCTGAGATAAAAAGCAAGCAGAAATATAATTGCTCTGAAAGATCCTACACCTCTATGGTTTTATAAGAGTCACTATAGAGAGGTGGATTTGGAGGATGTTTTAAAGTAACGTCTTCACGCTTTGCAATGTGCTGCAGACCCGCATCCACTTGTGGTATCAAAACCGACTTTTTCCAGGGACATCAAGTCTGTATATTGTTATATCTGATTTGGCACAATGCTACTGAAGTGTCAATAAGGAAAGCTTTTTTATATATTGGGGATGACAATAAATTGCTGAGATAGAGAGCAAGCAGAAATATGCTGGTTGCTCCAAAAGATCCTACACCTCTGTGATCTTATAAAAGTTACTTAAATGAGGTAGAATTAAAGGACATTGTTAAAGTAATGTCTCCATGCTTTGCAATGCACTGGAGACCCGCATCCACTTATGGTATCAAAATTGTAATTATCCCGTGAAATCAAATCTGTATATTATTAGATATGATTTGGCACAGTGCTACTGCTGTGTCAATACAGAATACCTTGTTCATATACCAGGCATGACAATAACTTGCTGAGATAGAGAACAAGCAGAAATATCCTGGTTGCTTCATAGGATCCTACACCTCTGTGATCTTATACTAGTTACTATAATGAGGCGGCATTAAATGTTGCTGTTAAAGTAACGTCATCATGTTTTGCGGCTGGAGACCCGCATCCACTTATGGTTTCAAAATAATTTTTTTCAGGAAATCGAATATCTCGTGGGTAACTGGAGCTCTTCACACTATAGCTAATGCCTGGTTACAGACTGTATTTTAAAGACCGAATCGCTAATGGATCTTGAGGATGAATTCAATAGTCAATGGTACTGACTAATTATTAAAACAGTGTTTCGAAATTGACTTGATAGAGATTTCTGAATGATATAGTAAAGATCAGAGTTAGAGGCTATCCTATAGACAACTCCTATAACAGGATATAGGGACCTAAATGTAGAGTTTGCCCATCTGCCATACACACAAAATACTTGGGAATATCCGGCTTGCCTTCTAACTTTAAAATACTGCTAAAGTAGTGGACATTGGAACAGTGTTATTCACCAAAACTCGGTCTTTCTCTATTATGATTGAATAGTTAGGCTAGGATAAATATAACCTCTCACAGCCACAAAAGGGATCACATAAAAGTTCACGCAAAGGAAGTATAGCCTGCAAAAATAATTTTGTAATGGGCACTTCCTTGCAAGCAATCATTATGGCAGAGATGGTTATTAAAGAGGTAGTTATTAAGGAGCACTGTGTAGCATAATAATGGAGCGCATGTCTGCGTTCCAATTCCCTAACACAAGTTTCCCCATGTAGGGCTTTCTCAGTAGGGCTGCAGATGGTGTTCACAGGTTCAATTTAGCTGAAGGCAGAGAGAAACTTGATTTAGACTTCACAGAGCATTGTCTCAGAGCAGTGTGAATCAAAGTTCTATGTCCATGGTAAAATGGGAAGGTGGGAGGGACAAACAGGACAAAGCATGGAAATGGGGAAGACGGCGAAAAGGAGGATGTGCAAATGTGATGGAGGGGAGGTAAAAGAGGAAAAATTATGAACAGCAGAGAACGTGGACATGATGCAAAAGAACTTGGAGATGGGAAAAGGCATATTAGGAGGCAGTGCGAAGAGGGGAGATGGTGATCCTGACAGCAGACACAGGAGAAAGCAATATAAATCCAAGTGAGTCCAAATAGGGGAGAAGAGAATAATGGGAAGGTAGCTGGATAGAGGAGAATGTCCTAATGGGAGACAGTAGAGAATGTGTCAATGGGGAGGGGGGAGAGTGTAAGCAGAAGTCTAGGATGTATGAGTCCATAACAGTGGAAGGTGAATGTGAGTTGAACAGGCAAAGGTGAATGTGACAAGTTGTATCGAAAGTGAGGGAGGATGTAGAGTGAGGAGATGAAGGGGAATGTGAGTCTATGTGTTGAAGGGGAGTGAGAGTTGATCAGACAAAGGCAAGGGAGGGTGGAGAATGAGGAGGTATATACTGTGTCAGAGGATGAATTTGTGTAGGTGGCAAATAGGTGGGAGGCTGTAGAGGGAGGAGGTGTGTACTGTGGTGGAGGGTGAGGTCCTTGTATAAATCACACCCCATGCTGTACCAATGCGACAGACAGTATAGAGGGATTTTACATAACTCCTCCTTACTGCCACCTCTGGGTGTGTTTGTCTCCTGAGAGACACATAAAATAAGTCACATGATGCTTCCTCTGTTATACATATGTAGGTATGTCTTACAGGGCTTTACTTTCTGAGTATTGCAAATGTACTTTATTTGGACAGACTGTCATTTAAACTCTTAAAGGGGATGTATCCCCTAAAAACATTTTTTAACATATGTTTTGTTAATAGTAATAGTAGTAAAGCTGTTTTTTTCAAGATATTGACTCCTCTCTGCTGTGTACTTCCACATAATGGGCACAACAGAGCTCTTCTTCTCCTCCCACCTCCCTCTCAGCTGCCCCAGGGAGAGCTTTCATGCTTCCCTTCAGTGTGCTGTGAATGGCTTCTATCGTTATATAAAGCTCCAGTTAGCATTATACTGAGGTTGCAACCTATGGATTGTATACATTTGTGTGACTGGATCTACTGTTGCCAGTCATTTTTGATACAAAGTATTTTATATTTATAGACGTGTTAGATATTATGCACTTCGGGATCTATTTGTATATTTGACTGTGGAGAAACTAGCTGCAGGGAGTTGTGTATCCCTGTCTGTATGGTCTGTAGTCTGTAGTGGCGAGTGTTTCATTTCAAACACACAGTATACAGATGGACACCAATATATGACAGGAGACACTCTTCCGCATGCCTTTTTTGTACCGCTTGTGAAATACGGAAGCTTCATGATGTGATGGCACAGAAATATTTATATACAAGATGATTTTTTTATATGTGTATATTAGACAGATGTTTTTGACCCAATGATAGGAATTTTTTGACCTAGGCTGCTTTGGAACTGGGTATTTTGTGTTATCTGCCTGTATATTTAGGTCACCACGACTCCCTTGTTTTTATCAATATAAGGATGTATTTTGTGCAGCTTTGTCTTTAAAGGAAAACATACACCTCCTAATAACTACTTCCCCACTTACTTTACATTGCAACACTAGTGGTACTCTAAGCACTATAACATACACAGTACTCTGCCTCTCATAACATCTGATTCAAGTACATGCATATCCAGCAGATCACCTGTTACATTTAACAGCTGATCTGCCAGTTCTCTGTGTGTGTTTGTGTGTGTACTAGAATCAGCTGTTAAGAGATGAAGGGGACTGTGTATGTTATAACTCTTTGAGTGTCACAGGGATGAGTAATCCATTGCAGATTTTTTTGACCTTTGAATGCCCATGGGTTGCTCCACTTCTTGTTTTTACTTCAAGACTATTAGTAAAATATTAAAATTCACTGATAATAATGCATTGCTATCTGATGGAATTATTCACAATTTAGATGACTTTCCATTGGTGAGGTAGACAGGATTTGATGATTATGCAAATGCTGTATCAGGTTTTGTAATGCTCATGCAACATATAGGGGTTACCCTGACCTTGGAGAAGTTAGAGAGACCATCTTAATGTTTTGGAGTATCAAAATTGATTCTGAATTAAGTAAAGATCTGTTCTTTGGCTCAGCAGATTCAGAAAAAAGCCACACTTAAAAAATTCCAATCTCTGTCAGGTTCTTTACATTTTACTGATAGGTAAAATATTCCATAGTTGACAAAGTTTTGCAACCAGACGAGTGGTCTTCCATCATATCAGTATTACAGATATAAAGGAACATTTAAGAATGGAACAGGCATTTCTGAGTGGGCAAGTGCTATATCCCGAACTTGAATTTCCTGGTTTTAGCATGGGACTTTTTATAGATACTGCATGTCCTGTTGAGTTTGGTGTTTTTATGGTAAATGGTGCAATGGAAGTTGACGTAAGGAAGTAATGATTAGTGATGAGCGAGCATGCTCGCCGAAGCTCGGTTCGGCTCGAGCATCGCTCTGCTCGGCACATGGCGGTACTCGTACGAGTACCGCATGTGCTCGCCCGCCATGTTCGGGTCTCCTCCCCGCACGTTTCGCGGCTGCTGCGCAGCCAATAAACGTGCGGGAAGGCTCTGACATCAGTGTAATGCCAGCAGCCATGTTGGCTGCTGGCATTACACTGATTGGCTGGCCAGAACCCGTTCTGTTTAGTGTGCAAAGTTGCAGATTAGCAGCACATTCTGTTTAGTGTGCAAAGTTGCAGATTAGCAGCACATTCTTTTTAGTGTGCAAAGTTGCAGATTAGCAGCACATTCTGTTTAGTGTGCAAAGTTGCAGATTAGCAGCACATTCTGTTTAGTGTGGAAAGTGTAAAAAATAAACGTCACATATTCCGTTCACTGTGCCTAGCCGCAGATAAGCAGCACATTCTGTTTAGTGTGCAAAGTTGCAGATCAGCAGCACATTCTGTTTAGTGTGCAAAGTGTAAAAAATAAACGTCACATATTCCTTTCACTGTGCCTAGCCGCAGATTAGCAGCACATTCTGTTTAGTGTGCAAAGTTGCAGATTAGCAGCACATTCTGTTTAGTGTGCAAAGTGTAAAAAATAAACGTCACATATTCCGTTCACTGTGCCTAGCCGCAGATTAGCAGCACATTCTGTTTAGTGTGCAAAGTTGCAGATTAGCAGCACATTCTGTTTAGTGTGCAAAGTTGCAGATTAGCAGCACATTCTGTTTAGTGTGCAAAGTGTAAAAAATAAACGTCACATATTCCTTTCACTGTGCCTAGCCGCAGATTAGCAGCACATTCTGTTTAGTGTGCAAAGTTGCAGATTAGCAGCACATTCTGTTTAGTGTGCAAAGTGTAAAAAATAAACGTCACATATTCCGTTCACTGTGCCTAGCCGCAGATAAGCAGCACATTCTGTTTAGTGTGCAAAGTTGCAGATTAGCAGCACATTCTGTTTAGTGTGCAAAGTGTTAAAAATAAACGTCACATATTCCTTTCACTGTGCCTAGCCGCAGATTAGCAGCACATTCTGTTTAGTGTGCAAAGTTGCAGATTAGCAGCACATTCTGTTTAGTGTGCAAAGTTGCAGATTAGCAGCACATATTCCATGTAATATGAAGAAGGCGGGTAAAAAGGGACGGGGAAGTGGACGTGATCCTGATAGTTCAGGGCGCGGGTCAGGACGCGTAGAAACTGTGCCTGGTGCCAGAGCACAAGAAACAAAGACATCCACCATACCTAGCTTCATGTCTCAGTTTACAGGGCGTCGCAGGACATCACTCTCGAGGTCAGACCACTACGAACAGGTGGTCGGTTGGATTTCAGGTGATACTGCTTCCAGTCGGTTAAGCACCACCCTGTCTTCCACCAAGTCCACTCTCAGTAGCCAAGAGTCTGGTCAACATAATCCACACCCTGATCATCCTTCCTCCCACCATAGTGAGGAGCTCGTCTCATCACCAATCCTTCATTTGAACCTCTCTCCAAGCACGCTTGCAGAGGAACATGACATCTTGTGCCCTGATTCACAACCTCTAGAGGGTACCCAATTACAAGAAGATGACAGAGGGGAACGGCATTTAAGGTCAAATGAAGTGGATGATGATGATGAGACACAGTTGCCATCAAATCAACCACTATTACTGTCTCAAGACCTTGATGAGGAGGATGATACACAGTTGTCAATGACTGAGTATGTGGTGGGATCAAGAAATGAGGAGGATGATCAGAGTGAGGAAGTGGAGGAGGACTTGGTGGACGATGAGGTGACTGACCCCACCTGGGAAGGTGGAGAGCCGAGCGATGACAGCAGTCCTGAGGGTGAGCCATCTGTAGCACCGCAACAGGCTGGAAGAGGCAGTGGTGTGGCTAAAGAAAGAAGGCGGACCGCACCAAACCGGCCCGCAAATGTTCCACGGAGCACCCCATTGCGTAAATCTCCCTTGCCAAGGGCTAGGTGTTCCGCGGTATGGCGTTTTTTTAAGGAAAGTGCGGACGACAAAAGAATTGTGGTTTGCAACCTGTGCCACACCAGAATGAGCCGAGGCATGAACACTAGCAACCTCACCACCACCAGCATGATCCGACACATGGCATCCAAGCACCGTAATAAGTGGGAGGAACGCCCGGATCGCCAATCTGTGTCTGCAGGCCACACCACTGCCTCCTCTTCCCCTGTTTTCGGTGCCGGCCAATCGCCTGTCGAAGGCGCAGGCCCGCATACCTCCCGCCCTGCACCTGTACCATCTGAAGCACCATCAGCGACCACATCCACTTCCCTGTCCCAGCGCAGCATCCAAATGTCGTTACCCCAGGCATTTGAGCGCAAGCGAACATACCCAGCCACCCACCCACAGGCCATAGCACTAACCTCACACCTTTCCAAATTACTGGCCATCGAAATGCTGCCATTTAGGCTTGTGGAGACTGAGTCCTTCCGCAGCCTGATGGCAGCAGCTGTCCCTCGGTACGCAGTCCCCAGCCGCCACTACTTTTCCCGGTGTGCCTTCCCCGCATTACACCACCATGTGTCCCGTAACATCACCCGTGCCCTGACCAACGCAGTTACTGGGAAGGTCCACTTAACGACTGACACATGGACAAGTGCTTGTGGCCAGGGACGCTACATTTCCCTGACGGCACACTGGGTGAATGTCGTGGAGGCTGGGAGCGACTCGGACCCTGGGATGGCACAGGTGCTACCCACGCCGAGGATTGCGGGCCCTACCTCCATCAGGGTTTCCGCCAGCACCTACGTTATTGGCTCCTCCTCCTCCGTTTCCACCTCCGAATTCTCTGCGCGCAGCGCCACTCACCCATCAGCCGGTAGCTGGAAGCAGTGTAGCACTGCAGTGGGGAAGCGTCAACAGGCCGTGCTGAAGCTGATCTGCCTTGGGGACAAACAGCACACGGACTCAGAGCTGTTGCAGGGGATTAGTCACCAGACCGAGCAGTGGCTCTCGCCACTCAACCTGCAACCAGGCATGGTTGTGTGTGATAATGGGCGTAACTTGGTGGCGGCTTTGGAGCTCGGCAAGCTCACACACGTACCATGCCTAGCGCATGTATTTAATTTAGTGGTTCAGCGATTTCTAAAAACCTACCCCAATTTGCATGATCTCTTGACCAAGGTGCGCCGCGTGTGTGCACATTTCCGTAAGTCATCAACAGCTTCAGCCGGCCTGTTGAAGCTGCAGCAGCGCTTACAATTGCCAGCTCACCGGCTGCTGTGTGACGTGAGCACGCGCTGGAACTCCACCTTCCACATGTTGGCCCGGCTTTGTGAGCAGCAGAGGGCAGTAGTGGAGTACCAGCTGTTACACGGTCGTCGCCTCTCCGTTCAACTTCCTCTAATCAGAAGTGAGGAGTGGGAATGGATGTCAGACCTCTGTGAGGTTTTACGCAATTTTGAGGAATCGACACAGATGGTGAGCGGCGATAACGCTATTATCAGTGTAACCATCCCACTTCTGTGTCTACTGAAACGCTCGCTGCTCACAATTAAAACCGACGCTTTGCATGTGGAAGAGGTGGAAATGCGGGAGGAAGAGCTTACACAAGGTGATAGCCAGAGCACCCTCACTTCGTCTTCTCAGCGACAATTGGAGGAGGCGGAGGAGGAGTAGGAGGAGGAGGAAGACACGGTTGCCTCCGCTACAGTGGGTAGCCATGGAACTTTAGTTCCATCTCTTCAGCGTGGGTGGGCAGAAGAGGAGGAAGAGGATGAGGAGATTGAGAGTCATCCTCCTGGTGAGGACAGCGAAATCTTGCCTGTTGGTACTCTGGCACACATGGCTGACTTTATGTTAGGCTGCCTTTCCCGTGACCCACGCGTTATACGCATTTTAGACAACACGGATTACTGGGTGTTCACCCTTCTGGACCCCCGCTACAAAGAGAATTTCTCATCTCTCATTCCTCCGGTGGAGAGGACAAGCAAAATGGTGCAATACCAGAAGGTTCTTGTCGAAAAATTGCTCCAAAATTTTCCATCTGACAACGCTGGCGGCAGAGTACGTGCTACCTTGGCCAACCGAGAAGGGGAGAAAAGGGGAGCACACAGCAGTTCTGACAAAGGCAGGGCAACACTCTCCAAGGCGTGGGACACCTTCATGACACCCCGCCAGCACCCTCACCCTGATGCGCAGCCTAGTGTCACAAGGAGGGAAAAGTTTTGGAAGATGGTGAAGGAGTACGTAGCAGACCGTGTCAGCGTCCTCAATGATCCCTCTGTGCCTTACAACTACTGGGTGTCCAAGCTGGACACGTGGTATGAACTGGCACTCTACGCCTTGGAGGTGCTGGCCTGCCCTGCCGCCAGCGTTCTGTCTGAGCGGGTATTTAGTGCTGCTGGTGGCATCATAACAGATAAGCGTATCCGCCTTTCCACCGAAAATGCTGATAGGTTGACACTTATAAAAATGAACAAGGCCTGGATTTCCCCTGACTTTTCCACTCCACTGGAGGAAAGCCCCGGGTGAACATAAAGTGACTTTATATATGTTATTTACAATGATGGGAATACTCTGTATTCCCATTCACCCCTTCCACCCAAAAAACGGGTATATGGTTGACTCTCTTCCATATACCCTGTGATATAATTTTTATATAGGGCCAGCTCACCAGCGGGCCCTGTGATATAATTTTTATATAGGGCCAGCTCACCAGCGGGCCCTGTTTGACAACTTTTTGTATAGGTCAGCTCACCAGCGGGCCTTCTTATATAATGTTTTATTGGGTCAGCTCTCTAGCGGGCCCTCTCATATAATGTTTTATAGCGTCAGCTCACTAGCGGGCCTTCGCATATAATGTTTAGGATGGTCAGCTCCGCAGCAGACCCTCACCCATAATGTTTTAGATGGTCGGCTCAGCGCACGTTTCCCTCTTAATCATGGCCCCAGTTCCGAAAAATCAATGAAATTTTTTGCAGAATTTGCCTCTGCGCACGTTTCCCTCTTAATCATGGCCCCAGTTCAGAAAAATCTATGAAATTTTTTGCAGAATTTGCCTCTGCGCACGTTTCCCTCTTAATCATGGCCCCAGTTCAGAAAAATAGAGGACATTTTTTGCAGAATTTGCCTCTGCGCACGTTTCCCTCTTAATCATGGGTACAGTTCCGAAAAATCGATGAAATTTTTTGCAGAATTTGCCTCTGCGCACGTTTCCCTCTTAATCATGGCCCCAGTTCCGAAAAATCGATGAAATTTTTTGCAGAATTTGCAGATGATATACAAGTAAATATACAGCAAATACTGTTTGGTAACAATTTTTCGCCTAAAGTCGTTTTTATCTTCCTTTTTGTGTGTTTTACGGTCAGTCTGTAAAAATGGCGTACTACGGGCGAAACATCGTTCCCAGCAGCGACGTTGGAGTCCAAGATGCATCCAGACATCCTCCCTATGCTGTCCCTGAACTATTTCTGTGGTGTTTCCATCATTTTCTGCCCTTTTCCTATGGACCAGGCACCCTCCCCTCATCAGAGCAGGGGGTGCCTGGTGTAATGCTCGAGTCCTCCCATTGACTTCAATGGGGCTCGGGTGCTCGGCCGAGCACTCGAGCCTCCGGGGGTGCTCGGCCAGAGCACCCGAACACCCGAGCATTGGGGTGCTCGATCATCACTAGTAATGATGTGAGGCTAGCCAAAACAGAAATAATATGCTACAAGAAGTTTCCTACTGTACTTTTGATATATCTCTGAGGTAAACAGTTATCCAACAAAATAATTATTTTCAGGACATGTAATATGGTGGTATGGTACATCAATAATGGCTAAGTGTCTTATTTAGTATTTGATACCCTGTTGGTAAAAGTCAGTTTTACATTGGCATTTTTCAAGCCTTTGCAAGTCAATCACCAACTAGTTTTGTTGGTGGGGGTTTACTGCGGCAGAATTTTATCACTCTAGAGCACTCAAATAAGTTAAAAACTAAGCTTTCTAAGACTTTCATTTGGTAAAGGGAAATGCATAACCTTGTCTGCATGCAATTTGTCCAGTGGGGTCTGTAAGACGGTATTTTTGTCACAGGGGGGATAGGAATAGAAATTAATTGATGTATGCAGATGGTTCTTTCCTATCCAGATTTCAGTTTTATTGCATTTTACAAGCATATGTTCCCATTCAATTAGGATTGATGTGGCATCTGAAGACAATGTGGCTGGATTAGAAGTAGTATGAACATATTGGTAGATGGTCATCTGGATGTGTCTGGATTAATTCTCATACTTCCTTTTTCATTTTTCTTATGTTCTTGTCTTCTTTGCATTTTATTCATTAATGATGATTTTATTTTACTAGGATAAAAATGGGGAAAAGCGAGGGTAAAAGGGTTAGATAGTCATCAGGTTCAGAATTTTTGGGGAAAGGAGTATGAGGTAAAAGAAGTTGCTTCCTGTCATGCCGGCTGGCGGTACAGAAGGCAGGCCTGTGAGGCAGAGGAGGAAAACCAGGCAATTACTTTACAGTGTTGGTGCTGGAATGCTGGGGAGCCACAGGTCAGCAAATTAAGCAAACAACAAAAGTTGCTGCAGAGACCTGCAGGGGGTGAAACTGCAGTGTGTAGCTTGAGAGTGATGTCAACTGCAAGTGCAACCTTGCTGCAGTTTCTAACTGGGGAAAATTTAATGCAAGGTCCAATAGTCAGTCGGATCTGGACCACAATTATCTCATTTGCTTGTGAATGAAAGCAGGAAGGGCAAACCCAGCAACTATGGGTTCACTACTGAAAAGTCACCTTGTATTATTAGGTGAGCAACAAAACTATGTATTAAAAATGTTGCAAGGTTGAAAATGCAGACTTGAGAATGTCTCAAGGTTGAAAATGTTGACATGAGAATGGAGCAAGGTTTAAAATGCATTTCCCCATCTTAACCCTCTGGCACTCAGAGGGTGCTTAAGTGCCCTTTGTGTAACCCAACACTCAGCAGCATCCAGTGTGAGTCAGGACCGCATGGCCTGCAGAATGTCATCCCATGCTGCTCCCCAACCTTGCGACATTGTCATGTCGGCATTTTGAACCTTGCAACATTTTGAATGCGTCGATTTGTTGCTCGCCTAATACAAGGTGACTTTTTAATAGGATAACCAACTATGAATCAAGGCCCAGAAGAAACCAAATGCACAGGACTCAAATCAGCAGGCAGAATTTTAATCAGGAAGTAGCAGAGATCAGGATATGCAACAAACAAGCAAAGGCATGAACAAGGCAAAGTCAAACACTATAAACAGGAAACAAAGCTTTGGGACACTAGTCAAGGAAAACACTTTCCATTTGCACGACAGTGCTAGTGAGAGTACTTGATATAGCCCTCAGGGTTGTGTAAAGCAAATTATTGTTCCTGGTAAAATATTTTCTGAATAAAAAAAAAAATTCCAGAGCAGGAGTGAGTGGAGTGGTGGGTTCAGAGAAGCAGACAGAACTGTAGGAAATAGCAGAACAGGATTTATGGGAGCAAATTATCTTACTCCCTGAGGTTCTTTGTGAAGGCAATGGGCTTGGGCGGTTTGATGCTATTCTGGTTCATGTGAGGGTAATAACCTCACCAGTGACCAACCTTTATGTTTACTGGAAACTATGATGGAAGGAATGGCTAAATGAATTATTCAGCTGAATAAACCCTTTCTGATTCAATCAGAAATGTTACTTTGAATTGTTTGGTGTGGTGCCAAAAACCAAAAAGCTATTGAAAAACCTAGGCATAAAATGGATAAGGCTATGGAACATTTTGTTTTTCATACAAAAGGGGTTTATTCAGATATTGATTATTACCAGATTAACAGAAATGAACAGATTGTGCAAACTATTTTTCCCTTTTGGAACTAGCTGCAGGAACTGAACATGTTAAATAGTAACATAGTAAATTAGGTTGAATAAAGACTAGTGATGAGCGAGCATGCTCGGCCGAAGCTCGGTTCGGCTCGAGCATCGCTCTGCTCGGCACATGGCGGTACTCGTACGAGTACCGCATGTGCTCGCCCGCCATGTTCGGGTCTCCTCCCCGCACGTTTCGCGGCTGCTGCGCAGCCAATAAACGTGCGGGGAGGCTCTGACATCAGTGTAATGCCAGCAGCCATGTTGGCTGCTGGCGTTACACTGATTGGCTGGCCAGAACCCGTGATCGGATGCTGTATAGCACCCGACCAGCGAGTTCGGCTCAGTCTTAGCCAGGGAGAGATGAGGACAGGAAGGGAAAGTCAGTGTAGGCAGAAAAAAAGTTTTGGAACTCTTTCAAGACCCAAAAGTCCTTTTTAGGACTGTTGTGTGTGGGGGCAGCATTTATATTTTGTTTGGGGGGGGCACAATTTCATTTTTTTTTGTGGGGGGGGATATTTAGGTGACATTGTACTAGGTGCACAGGGACAAATATTGTACAACGCAGCGACAAAAAGGGCCATTTTAAACGTGTGCCTAGCCATAGATTATTGTCACATTCTGTTTAGTGTGCAAATTGACAAATTAACGTCACATATTCCGTTCACTGTGCCTAGCCGCAGATTAGCGTCACATTCTGTTTAGTGTGCCTAGCCGCAGATTATTTTCACATTCTGTTTAGTGTGCAAATTTCAAAAATAAACGTCACATATTCCGTTCACTGTGCCTAGCCGCAGATTAGCGTCACATTCTGTTTACTGTGCCTAGCCGCAGATTAGCGTCACATTCTGTTTAGTGTGCAAATTTTCAAATTAACATCACATATTCCGTTCACTGAAAATAGCCGCAGATTAGCGTCACATTTTGTTTAGTGTGCCTAGCCGCAGATTATTTTCACATTCTGTTTAGTGTGCAAATTTCAAAAATAAACGTCACATATTCTGTTCACTGTGCCTAGCCGCAGATTAGCGTCACATTCTGTTTAGTGTGCCTAGCCGCAGATTATTTTCACATTCTGTTTAGTGTGCAAATTTCAAAAATAAACGTCACATATTCCGTTCACTGTGCCTAGCCGCAGATTAGCGTCACATTCTGTTTAGTGTGCCTAGCCGCAGATTAGCGTCACATTCTGTTTAGTGTGCAAATTTTCAAATTAACGTCACATATTCCGTTCACTGAAAATAGCCGCAGATTAGCGTCACATTTTGTTTAGTGTGCCTAGCCGCAGATTATTTTCACATTCTGTTTAGTGTGCAAATTTCAAAAATAAACGTCACATATTCCGTTCACTGTGCCTAGCCGCAGATTAGCGTCACATTCTGTTTAGTGTGCCTAGCCGCAGATTATTTTCACATTCTGTTTAGTGTGCAAATTTCAAAAATAAACGTCACATATTCCGTTCACTGTGCCTAGCCGCAGATTAGCGTCACATTCTGTTTAGTGTGCCTAGCCGCAGATTAGCGTCACATTCTGTTTAGTGTCCAAATTTTCAAATTAACGTCACATATTCTGTTCACTGAAAATAGCCGCAGATTAGCGTCACATTTTGTTTAGTGTGCCTAGCCGCAGATTATTTTCACATTCTGTTTAGTGTGCAAATTTCAAAAATAAACGTCACATATTCCGTTCACTGTGCCTAGCCGCAGATTAGCGTCACATTCTGTTTAGTGTGCAAATTTCATAAATAAACGTCACATATTCCGTTCACTGTGCCTAGCCGCAGATTAGCGTCACATTCTGTTTAGTGTGCCTAGCCGCAGATTATTTTCACATTCTGTTTAGTGTGCAAATTTCAAAAATAAACGTCACATATTCCATTCACTGTGTCTAGCCGCAGATTAGCGTCACATTCTGTTTAGTGTGCCTAGCCGCAGATTATTTTCACATTCTGTTTAGTGTGCAAATTTCAAAAATAAACGTCACATATTCCGTTCACTGTGCCTAGCCGCAGATTAGCGTCACATTCTGTTTAGTGTGCCTAGCCGCAGATTATTTTCACATTCTGTTTAGTGTGCAAATTTCAAAAATAAACGTCACATATTCCGTTCACTGTGCCTAGCCGCAGATTAGCGTCACATTCTGTTTAGTGTGCCTAGCCGCAGATTAGCGTCACATTCTGTTTAGTGTGCAAATTTTCAAATTAACGTCACATATTCCGTTCACTGAAAATAGCCGCAGATTAGCGTCACATTTTGTTTAGTGTGCCTAGCCGCAGATTATTTTCACATTCTGTTTAGTGTGCAAATTTAAAAAATAAACGTCACATATTCCGTTCACTGTGCCTAGCCGCAGATTAGCGTCACATTCTGTTTAGTGTGCCTAGCCGTAGATTATTTTCACATTCTGTTTAGTGTGCAAATTTCAAAAATAAACGTCACATATTCCGTTCACTGTGCCTAGCCGCAGATTAGCGTCAAATTCTGTTTCGTGTGCCTAGCCGCAGATTAGCGTCACATTCTGTTTCGTGTGCCTAGCCGCAGATTAGCGTCACATATTGTTTAGTGTGCCTAGCCGCAGATTAACGTCACATATTGTTTAGTGTGCCTAGCCGCAGATTAGCGTCACATATTGTTTAGTGTGCCTAGCCGCAGATTAGCGTAACATTCTGTTTCGTGTGCCTAGCCGCAGATTACCGGCATATATTCCGTTTAATATGAAGAAGGCGGGTAAAAAGGGACGGGGAAGTGGACGTGATCCTGATAGTTCAGGGCGCGGGTCAGGACGCGTAGAAACTGTGCCTGGTGCCAGAGCACAAGAAACAAAGACATCCACCATACCTAGCTTCATGTCTCATTTTACAGGGCGTCGCAGGACATCACTCTCGAGGTCAGACCACTGCGAACAGGTGGTCGGTTGGATTTCAGCTGATACTGCTTCCAGTCGGTTAAGCACCACCCTGTCTTCCACCAAGTCCACTCTCACTAGCCAAGAGTCTGGTCAACATAATCCTCACCCTGATCATCCTTCCTCCCACCATAGAGGGTCTGGCCAAAGAAGTGATCCCACACTGGGATATAGTGAGGAGCTCTTCTCATCACCAATCCTTGATTTGAACCTCTCTCCAAGCACGCTTGCAGAGGAACATGAGATCTTGTGCCCTGATTCACAACCTCTAGAGGGTACCCAATCACAAGAAGATGACAGAGGGGAACGGCATTTAAGGTCAAAGGAAGTGGATGATGATGATGAGACACAGTTGCCATCAAATCAACCACAATTACTGTCTCAAGACCTTGATGAGGAGGATGATACACAGTTGTCAATGACTGAGGATGTGGTGGGATCAAGAAATGAGGAGGATGATCAGAGTGAGGAAGTGGAGGAGGACTTGGTGGACGATGAGGTCACTGACCCCACCTGGGAAGGTGGAAAGCCGAGCGATGACAGCAGTCCTGAGGGTGAGCCATCTGCAGCACCGCAACAGGCTGGAAGAGGCAGTGGTGTGGCTAAAGAAAGAAGGCGGACCGCACCAAACCGGCCCGCAAATGTTCCACGGAGCACCCCCTTGCGTAAATCTCCCTTGCCAAGGGCTAGGTGTTTCGCGGTATGGCGTTTTTTTAAGGAAAGTGCGGACGACAAAAGAATTGTAGTTTGCAACCTGTGCCACACCAGAATGAGCCGAGGCATGAACACTAGCAACCTCACCACCACCAGCATGATCCGACACATCGCATCCAAGCACCGTAATAAGTGGGAGGAACGCCCGGATCGCCAATCTGTGTCTGCAGGCCACACCACTGCCTCCTCTTCCCCTGTTTTCGGTGCCGGCCAATCGCCTGTCGAAGGCGCAGGCCCGCATACCTCCCGCCCTGCACCTGTACCATCTGAAGCACCATCAGTGACCACATCCACTTCCCTGTCCCAGCGCAGCGTCCAAATGTCGTTACCCCAGGCATTTGAGCGCAAGCGAAAATACCCAGCCACCCACCCACAGGCCATAGCACTAACCTCACACCTTTCCAAATTACTGGCCATCGAAATGCTGCCATTTAGGCTTGTGGAGACTGAGTCCTTCCGCAGCCTGATGGCAGCAGCTGTCCCTCGGTATGCAGTCCCCAGCCGCCACTACTTTTCCCGGTGTGCCGTCCCCGCCTTACACCACCATGTGTCCCGTAACATCACCCGTGCCCTGACCAACGCAGTTACTGGGAAGGTCCACTTAACGACTGACACATGGACAAGTGCTTGTGGCCAGGAACGCTACATTTCCCTGACGGCACACTGGGTGAATGTCGTGGAGGCTGGGAGCGACTCGGACCCTGGGATGGCACAGGTGCTACCCACGCCGAGGATTGCGGGCCCTACCTCCATCAGGGTTTCCGCCAGCACCTACGTTATTGGCTCCTCCTCCTCCTCCTCCGTTTCCACCTCCGAATTCTCTGCGCGCAACGCCACTCACCCATCAGCCGGTAGCTGGAAGCAGTGTAGCACTGCAGTGGGGAAGCGTCAACAGGCCGTGCTGAAGCTGATCTGCCTTGGGGACAAACAGCACACGGCCTCAGAGCTGTTGCAGGGGATTAGTCACCAGACCGAGCAGTGGTTCTCGCCACTCAACCTGCAACCAGGCATGGTTGTGTGTGATAATGGGCGTAACTTGGTGGCGGCTTTGGAGCTCGGCAAGCTCACACACGTACCATGCCTAGCGCATGTATTTAATTTAGTGGTTCAGCGATTTCTAAAAACCTACCCCAATTTGCATGATCTCTTGACCAAGGTGCGCCGCGTGTGTGCACATTTCCGTAAGTCATCTACAGCTTCAGCCGGCCTGTTGAAGCTGCAGCAGCGCTTACAATTGCCAGCTCACCGGCTGCTGTGTGACGTGAGCACGCGCTGCAACTCCACCTTCCACATGTTGGCCCGGCTTTGTGAGCAGCAGAGGGCAGTAGTGGAGTACCAGCTGTTACACGGTCGTCGCCTCTCCGTTCAACTTCCTCTAATCAGAAGTGAGGAGTGGGAATGAATGTCAGACCTCTGTGAGGTTTTACGCAATTTTGAGGAATCGACACAGATGGTGAGCGGCGATAACGCTATTATCAGTGTAACCATCCCACTTCTGTGTCTACTGAAACGCTCGCTGCTCACAATTAAAAGCGACGCTTTGCATGTGGAAGAGGTGGAAATGGGGGAGGAAGAGCTTACACAAGGTGATAGCCAGAGCACCCTCACTTCGTCTTCTCAGCGACAATTGGAGGAGGCGGAGGAGGAGGAGGAGGAGGAAGACACGGTTGCCTCCGCTACAGAGGGTAGCCATGGAACTTTAGTTCCATCTCTTCAGCGTGGGTGGGCAGAAGAGGAGGAAGAGGATGAGGAGATTGAGAGTCATCCTCCTGGTGAGGACAGCGAAATCTTGCCTGTTGGTACTCTGGCACACATGGCTGACTTTATGTTAGGCTGCCTTTCCCGTGACCCACGCGTTATACGCATTTTAGACAACACGGATTACTGGGTGTTCACCCTTCTGGACCCCCGCTACAAAGAGAATTTCTCATCTCTCATTCCTCCGGTGGAGAGGACAAGCAAAATGGTGCAATACCAGAAGGTTCTTGTCGAAAAATTGCTCCAAAATTTTCCATCTGACAACGCTGGCGGCAGAGTACGTGCTACCTTGGCCAACCGAGAAGGGGAGAAAAGGGGAGCACACAGCAGTTCCGACAAAGGCAGGGCAACACTCTCCAAGGCGTGGGACACCTTCATGACACCCCGCCAGCACCCTCACCCTGATGCGCAGCCTAGTGTCACAAGGAGGGAAAAGTTTTGGAAGATGGTGAAGGAGTACGTAGCAGACCGTGTCAGCGTCCTCAATGATCCCTCTGTGCCTTACAACTACTGGGTGTCCAAGCTGGACACGTGGTATGAACTGGCACTCTACGCCTTGGAGGTGCTGGCCTGCCCTGCCGCCAGCGTTCTGTCTGAGCGGGTATTTAGTGCTGCTGGTGGCATCATAACAGATAAGCGTATCCGCCTTTCCACCGAAAATGCTGATAGGTTGACACTTATAAAAATGAACAAGGCCTGGATTTCCCCTGACTTCTCCACTCCACTGGAGGAAAGCCCCGGGGGAACATAAAGTCACTTTAGATATGTTATTTACAATGATGGGAATACTCTGTATTCCCATTCACCCCTTCCACCCAAAAAACGGGTATATGGTTGACTCTTAATCTTCTCATCCTCCTCCTCCTCTTCCATATGCCCAGTGATATAATTTTTATATAGGGCCAGCTCACCAGCGGGCCCAGTGATATAATTTTTGTATAGGGCCAGCTCACCAGCGGGCCCTGTGATATAATTTTTATATAGGGCCAGCTCACCAGCGGGCCCTGTTTGACAATTTTTGTATAGGTCAGCTCACCAGCGGGCCTTCTCATATGATGTTTTATTGGGTCAGCTCTCTAGCGGGCCCTCTCATATAATGTTTTATAGCGTCAGCTCACTAGCGGGCCTTCGCATATAATGTTTAGGATGGTCAGCTCCGCAGCAGACCCTCACCCATAATGTTTTAGATGGTCGGCTCAGCAGCAGACCCTCATTCCTAATGTTTTAGATGGTCAGCTTAGCGGCATGCCCTCGCCCCTAATGTTTTAGAGGGTCACCAGCAGGCCATTAATCCTAATTTTTCAAGGGTGTGTATGATGCCCTCCTTTATGTGTAATAAAGGGTGTATTGGAGTGACATTTCAGTCTAATTTTTGGCAGCCCTTTCACTTAGTGCATAGGCTTTATGAGTGTTGGACCACTACCTGAACTATTGTACCACAATGTGAATGAGGCCCTCCATTTTGTGATATACAGGTTGTATCGGAGTGCCTCAGGTCCTCCCATTGAATTAAATAGGGCTGGGGTGTTCGACAGAGCAGAAGGTAGTTCTTGGCTTCATCCACTAAGTCACTTCGTCACTTTTACTCAATGGATCAGACCCCACTGTTCCGACTATAAATTTTGGACTTAACAAG
The DNA here is from genome assembly GCA_037306005.1 of Rhinophrynus dorsalis. NCBI lineage: Eukaryota > Metazoa > Chordata > Amphibia > Anura > Rhinophrynidae > Rhinophrynus > Rhinophrynus dorsalis. Next base: position 565,578,848 of record CM074719.1, on the reverse strand, counting down.
GGCAAACGGACATGTTGTAAAACCTGTGGTAGCTGCGGCCTCCGTTCCTGAATGCTGTACCTTACCCGGGCCATAACCACGTTGAACACCTGCTTTACACTGTGCACGTTTCCCTCTTAATCATGGCCCCAGTTCCGAAAAATCGATGAAATTTTTTGCAGAATTTGCAGATGATATACAAGTAAATATACAGCAAATACTGTTTGGTAACAATTTTTCGCCTAAAATCGTTTTTATCTTCCTTTTTGTGTGTTTTACGGTCAGTCTGTAAAAATGGCGTACTACGGACGAAACATCGTTCCCAGCAGCGACGTTGGAGTCCAAGATGCATCCAGACATCCTCCCTATGCTGTCCCTGAACCATTTCTGTGGTGTTTCCATCATTTTCTGACCTTTTCCTATGAACCAGGCACCCTCCCCTCATCAGAGCAGGGGGTGCCTGGTGTAATGCTCGAGTCCTCCCATTGACTTCAATGGGGCTCGGGTGCTCGGCCGAGCACTCGAGCCTCCGGGGGCGCTCGGTCAGAGCACCCGAACACCCGAGCATTGGGGTGCTCGATCATCACTAATAAAGACACAAGTCCAACCTTCTCCTCATATCCCAGTAATTTTATAGCTTTCCTGCTATCAGATAAGTTAGTCTTTATCAGACCTTCTTGATCTGCCTACTAAGAAACAGTATAACTCTGTATGTTCTCTTTGGAAATAAATGTATCTAATCTTCTCTAGAATGTATCCATTGTATCTGTCATAACCACCTCCTTAGCAACGAATTCCACAATTTAACAGACCTTACAGTAAAAAACCCCTTCCTCTGCTGAAGTCTAAACCTCCTTTCCTCTAATCTCAAGTGGTGTCCCCTGGTCATCTGATCAGGCCTTGGAATAAATAACTCACAGCAGAGATCCTTATATTGACCTCTCATATATTTGTACAATGTGATAAGGGCTCCTCTTAGTCGTCTTTTCTCTAGAGTAAATAAACCAAGTTTGTCTAGTCGTTCCTCATATGTCAAGTCCTCCATTCCCTTAATTAATTTTGTTGCACTTCGCTGTAACCTCTCTAGTTCTAGTATATCCTTTTTCAGAACTGGTGCCCAAAATTGCACTGCATACTCAAGGTGAAGTCTTACCAATGATTTGTATAATGGCAAAATAATGTTATCCATTCTTGCTTCAATAACTCTTTTGATTAACCCTATGAGTGCCAGAGTGCAAATCAATGCATTCCGTACCACTCTGGCACTAAAAGGGTTAAAGTAGGAGCTCATAGGAACAATTTAGAGGAGGAAATGTTCCTAAGGTGATGAAGGGGAGAGCAGTTTGCACAGGAAACATATGGTGAATGGCACGTACAATTATGGTGGCAAGATTTTTATCCTGAGTGATTATTGAAGGGGTACTTGACACTCTTGAAATAAATTCTAGAGATATTCAGATCGAGTCCGTCATTATTTCTTTAGAGTAAACTACTCATATCAATATTATATAATGTTCGGCAATACTAGGTATTGAAGGTAAAAAAATGGATTGATCTCACCCGCTGACTACGTCCACTAGGCACCCTCTCTCAGGTCCGAATCTGTGGACTGGAACACCTCCGGTTCACCATTCATCAGTCACATCCCGTTAATCCATTGTAATGATCGATGTACAATAAATCCAAACAGGTCTGGAGTCTGAGTATAAAAATATTTATTTCTTATTAAAACATATAAACATCAATGCCCTTGACCGGTTTCGGCGTCCAAGCGCCATTTTCAAAAGGGAAAGGTAATTAGTCTTGAATACTCTCACCTTTTTATGTTCTTGCACATGTCAATCAATACAACAGTGTATGCCAATTGCATTCCCTATTAACACATGCTCTTCCGAGTCCTCCCAACCTATCTATCCATCTAGTTTCTGCTTGTAACAGTTTTTGTTTAGAGTTGCCACCTCTTCTTGATACAGTAACTTTTTCCAACCCAACAAACTGTAAGCATGCAGGGGAACCATGTCCTGCCTGCTTAAAGTGAACTGCCATCGGATTTCTTAGTTCTCTTTCCGTACCTAGAATATTATCAATATTTCTAATAGCCGATTTATGTTCACTAATTCGATCTCTTATAGATCTAGTTGTACATCCTACATAAAATTTACTACATGGACATGTAAGCATATAAACGACTCCTTTGGTAGCACAATTTATAAATTGTTTAATTTTAATATCTTTATTATTATATGGATGCTTGACAGTTTTTACATTAGTATAAGTATTGGTATATTTTAAAAGAAGAATCTAGAATAGATCAATATGTAAGTGATGGCCCAAGGTTTATTTATAAAAATAGTAGCAAAATACAAGATAAAATTATCCACAGTGATTTACTAATGAAAAGGACATGGCTAAATAATAAACCTACGGGTAACTACAGATGTGGACAATGTAATAATACTACTAATGTAAAAAATGTAAAAACTGTCAAGCATCCATATAATAATAAAGATATTAAAATTAAACAATTTATAAATTGTGCTACCAAAGGAGTCGTTTATATGCTTACATGTCCATGTAGTAAATTTTATGTAGGATGTACAACTAGATCTATAAGAGATCGAATTAGTGAACATAAATCGGCTATTAGAAATATTGATAATATTCTAGGTACGGAAAGAGAACTAAGAAATCCGATGGCAGTTCACTTTAAGCAGGCAGGACATGGTTCCCCTGCATGCTTACAGTTTGTTGGGTTGGAAAAAGTTACTGTATCAAGAAGAGGTGGCAACTCTAAACAAAAACTGTTACAAGCAGAAACTAGATGGATAGATAGGTTGGGAGGACTCGGAAGAGCATGTGTTAATAGGGAATGCAATTGGCATACACTGTTGTATTGATTGACATGTGCAAGAACATAAAAAGGTGAGAGTATTCAAGACTAATTACCTTTCCCTTTTGAAAATGGCGCTTGGACGCCGAAACCGGTCAAGGGCATTGATGTTTATATGTTTTAATAAGAAATAAATATTTTTATACTCCGACTCCAGACCTGTTTGGATTTATTGTACATCGATCATTACAATGGATTAACGGGATGTGACTGATGAATGGTGAACCGGAGGTGTTCCAGTCCACAGATTCGGACCTGAGAGAGGGTGCCTAGTGGACGTAGTCAGCGGGTGAGATCAATCCATTTTTTTACCTTCAATACCTAGTATTGCCGAACATTATATAATATTGATATGAGTAGTCTACTCTAAAGAAATAATGACGGACTCGATCTGAATATCTCTAGAATTTATTTCAAGAGTGTCAAGTATCTATACGTTATCGTATCAGGTCTGGAGTCAATATATTTATATGAACAAGTGTGGTTCTATGACAATATTTGGACATGATTATTGAAGGGGAAAATTTTGGATGACAAATGATACATACAGCCTCTTCTGTTGTACCCACTGGCCAGAGTTGCAGTGTTGGGCATATTGGGACTGGTGTTCCATGTGTTCAAGCACGTGGACGGATATTTTGTATCTCAACATGCATGATTACATGGCTACACTCGCCTCCTCGCATTTGACAAGGAAAAATTGAGTGGAAATTGAAGCCCTGTATCATAGCTGCCAATCCCGCTGTCTCTCAGCATAAATGGAATGTCCTGCTTCCCAAGCTGCTACCCGGCCATCTTCAGCATTATAAACCAAAATTACACATTCCCTCAAACGCACTGCTCAAGAGGCGGTGAGGCACCGAAAATGTATTGGAGCGTGCATGCCTGCCGCACAGAGAATGTTTGCCGTAATCAAATCTTGCCCTCATGAGTTCTACTCTGAAGCAGTGGAGTGACTGGCATAGCATGCGGTAATGTGACTGAGGCAGACTAGCCTAGAGGGCACAGACGCGGTAACGCTGATGAGAGAATCAGGACTTCTGACCAGGTACTCTGAACTTATGCATGATCATGAGTTAATTTAACTTGCAATGAATGGCTACTTAGCTCTGGGCGGCAGAGCCGGATCATGGGCAAGGTGATCTAGATGCCTGCCTAGGGCCCGGAAATTTGGAGGGAAGAGCTGGCCTGGCCAAGCATTGTGCTTCTCACCAGCTGGAATGGAACTTGCGATGGTGCAGCTGCGCCCAGACTCTGTGTCCCACCACCACTGCACCTTCATGAGACTTGGAGGATCTCAGAGACTTCCTCTTTACAATGGGAAGGGGAGGGAGCAGAAGTCAGTGACCCGGAGGCCGAGGATGAAAATCCTAGCATGCACCGCGTCACCGCTTGTCCCAGGGTTCTTCACACGCAGCCAGATCCCCTGTAACTGCCAGTAATGTATTCAAGAAGGAGACAGCCAGGAGGAAGAGAGCATGACTACCTGCATGTCTTGTGCCACTGATGTCTGACATCAGCTCCACAATGAGGACTCATCAATTTAACCCATTGAGTGCCAGAAAGGTATCCATTGCAATGCACTGGATACCTTTTCTGGCACTCAAGTGGTTAAGGGCTTGACTATCCATTGCAATGCATTGGAAACCTTTTCTGGCACTCGAGGGGTTAAGGGCTTGACTATCCATTGCAATGCATTGGATACCTTTTCTGGCACTCAAGGGGCTAAGGGCTTGACTATCCATTGCAATGCATTGGATACCTTTTCTGGCACTCAGGTGGTTAAGGGCTTGACGTTCCTCATAGAAAATGCAGCAATTATATACATTTGTTAGGGCTCTAAGTGGGTTGCAGCAGGGTTGTCTCCAGATTCTGTCTGCATAGGATAGGATGGATGCTTAAATATATGCAAGCAGTAATATAAAAAAAGTTAACCCTTTTGCTGCTTCCATTCTCATTGTTGTTGTCACCACTTCTGCCATGCTACTTTTCAGGGCAAAAGAATATTTTATTTTTCCTTAGTGGTGGTGTTAGTTTGTATTCTGTTGCTGCCTTTTTAATTAATAGGGTGGTGATATTTGGTACTGTAGTGGGGCAAATTAAGTTTATATTATTTAAATTAAAATCATACCTGCTACTTCACACAAAGATGGTATTGAAGGGAGACTTAAGGAGTGGCAAGGAGGCAAGCGGTGCAAGGTGTAGGGGTCAACGCATTTCACACCTTAGAGGAGCTTAATCATGAACGTGTGTGAAGTAGCAAGTATGATTTTAATTATGCTATGCAGTAAAGTTTAATTGATTTTACAGCTGTGATATTACTCTGCTGAATTTCTATCTTTCAGTGCTATCCATTGTTTTGTTTGTGTGTATCTATACTGGATGGAGTTGAAGTCATCCAGGATCAACACGGTTCTACACACATCTGTTACCCCCTAAGACAAAAGATAAATAAGGGGTCATGTTTGGATATCCCTGAATGTGTACACTCCCTAAGGTTATTAACATAATCTTAGATCACACAGTGGAGCAGCTTTTTCCCGTTTTATGTATTTGCGCTATGCCTGTGCTTTCTGCTCCAAAAGGAGACAGAAAAACTGAGGTTCCCTGCATGTCTATTATCTCTGTAATTCGGCAAATCCTATGTCTTCTCCCCATCTAACCACATGTACGTTCTGAGCATGGCCCCTTGTTTTAGCAATACCTGCAGTGATTATTATAAAACAATGCTTGCAGGAGAGAGGAATAACTGCAGGGACTGGCTCAGAGATGGGTGCCTCTGCACTGGGTATTCACTCTGCTAATGTGATGCCGGCTTCAGTGGAGTCAACAAGCTGTCTCTGCTGCAAGAAGAGCCTGGGGGCTCAGATCCTCCTTTGCTTGTAGCACAGCAGCTCCCGCAGCCTGTGCGGTATTGCCAAAACAAGGGGCCATGCTCAGAACATTCAGACGGTTAGATGGGGAGAAGACACAGGATGCGCTGAATTACAGACATTATGAGACATGCATGGAACCTCCGTGTTTTTGTCTCCAGTCGGAGGAGTAAGCACAGGCATAGCACAAGTACAACTTACTAGGTAGGACATACTTAAGCTTGCGGGTAGCATTTTGATGTCAATATTTTCATTCACGTGACATTTTTAACGTGCCTTTCTCATGGGTCCCCAAATACATGGCGACATTCCTATAATGAACCCCTTATAGGTAGCCAAGAGAGGGATTTCAGGAGCAGATGAGAGGAAAGGTTAGCTATGCTTGCAGCTGAATTGAGAACAGACTGAAATGGAGAAAGATGAGAGGCAAGAAGACCAGACAGGAGAATGTTGCAATAATCAAGTCTAGATAGAGTATGAGGGCCTGAGTGAACATTTTTGCAGTTGACATACAGAGAAAGAATTGTATTTTGGCAATATTTTTCAGGAAGAAGTGACAGGTTTTAGTGACAGCTTGAATAAGGGTGGAGAATGTCAAGGTAGAATTGAATATGACACCAAGATAGCATGCTTTGGTTAATGAATGGATGGCAGAATTGTCAACTGTGATAGAGAAAGGGGTTGGGGTGGGTTTTAGGAGGGAATATAACAAGTTATGTCTTAGCCATATTAAGTTTAATATGGCGGTGAGCCACCCAATGAGATTGCCATGAGACACTGAGTGACTTGAGACTGCATTGCCAGAGTGAGGTCAGGGGAAGAGAGGTAGATTTGTGTGTCATCTGTAAACAGATTCTGTTTAAAGCCAGGTGATAAGATCACCAAGTGAGATGGTGGAGAGGGAAAAGAGAAGTGGTCCCAGGACTGATCTCTGAGGTACACCTACTCTGAGGTCATGGGGAGAAGAGAATGCATTAGCAAAAGAAACACTGACAGTATGGTTAGAGAGAAATGAGGTAATCCATTCTACAGCTGTGTCACGGATGCCAAGGCAGCAGAGAGATCTAGTAGGATTAGTATGCTTTATTGTCCTTTGATGTGTGTAGATCATTAGTAACATTTGTTAGGGCTGTCTCTGGGGAGTAGTTTCTGATTTTGTGCAGCTACTTTATTTCTCAAGCTCCTTAACTCAAAACTGCTGTGATTTTGCATTAATTGTTACATGGCCTCCAGAGGGGAGTGTATGATTCCATGGTATTAATATGTTTCTCTGCAAAAACTAATACTGAACTAGATCTTCTAGCCTCATGCCTGCCATCACCAATTTACTAAACCACTTAATCCAAAAAGTACCCCCTTAACAACTTTTGCACATCTATGGGAGAGTTGGGGCATTCATGTCCTCTATTCCATGTTGAGCACAATGTATTAGAGAAGACACAGTGGAAATGGTGAAACTTTAGTCTAATTTCCTGTGCATGCTAAGAGGCAGACATAAGGGCCTTACTGACACTGAAGTCTTGAAGTGGACTTGTTACCTACACAGCTTTTACTCTCATTATTTGTATCTGATAAAGCTGCATAAGTAATGACTCAAATATCCCAAAAAAATCAACTCTTTCTACCTTCTTAGGCTGCTACAACCTTTTCGTTTCCACTGGAGGGATGGAATAAATCAATAAGGAGGAATAATCAGGAAATGATGCATCTTTGAAAAAAAAGATTCTAGTCATAATGTAAAATACACTTTTCACATTGAGTTAATAGGCAAAACTGTTTCTAAAGTAATAGGTCCACTTTAACAGCAGTGTGTGCAACATTATGTACTCTATTAAGGTGACCAGATATGCATGAAACAGGTACATATTTCAATCTTCTGGACAGCACAGGAATCAGTACATTCCTGCAGAGTGTGTTTTAGTACATTTAAAGGGATATCACATCACCTTTTACTACAGGAATCATATACTCCAACAGGCCATGTGTTTAGATTTTCCAACTTGTACATAAGTGAGTTAACCAGAGTTTCAGTCATTGAATTAATTTACTTGTGCACAAGCACTAAACTCCAAAGCAAATGCCCTATTAGTCATCCCTGTGAAATGGGCTGGGAACCAGTAGTCTAGTACATATCCTCAAGTTCAGCCACTGGCATTGTAGGCTAACACCCACAGTCTTTTCTGTCAGATTGGTACATTCACTGGCATATGCCCCATTATACCAGTTTCCTAACATGCAAGTTCGTTCAGTCATCACTGCTAACTTATTCTTTATGTAATCAATAAGTCTATAGATATTGCTGTTTGTTTCCTATCAAAAAGCGGAATCAATTGTTCTGCTTTTAATTGATAAACATATCATTTCATTTGTTGCACATTTACAAAAATATAAATAAAACAGATGTTAAAAAAATGCTTGCGTACTTTCCATGCTTTGCCCACTGGCTAACAACCAAATGTTCCAGTCTCTGAGTTAATGGAATAACTGGTAAGTGGGAACTACTTCATGTCTGTCAAAGTAGCGCAACCATTAACCCTTAGGAGGCTAGAGAGGTTTTCAAAGGTTAAAGACTTTCAGGGGGAGATTCACTAAGCGGTGATAAAGAGGTGATAAAGTGGAGATGACTTCTCAGGGGAGATTGAATAAGAGGTGATAAAGAGGTGATGAAGAGGTGATAAAGTGGAGATGACTTCTCAGGGGAGATTGAATAAGAGGTGATAAAGAGGTGATGAAGAGGTGATAAGAGGTGATAAAGTGGAGATGACTTTTCCAGCTTATCACTTCTCTATTCTTATGTTATTCTAGGGAGCCTATTCACTAACATTTCCAAAGATAAAGAAATCTTAGTGAATAGGCTCCATAAAATAACATAGTAACTGGTGAAGTGATAAACTGGAGAAGTCATCTCCACTTTATCACCTCTTTATCACCGCTTAATGAGTCTTCCACCCATAAGTTTATCACTTCTTTAATTCCTATGTAATTCTATGGAGCCTATGCACTAACATTTCTTCAGCTTTGGAGATCTTAGTGAATAGGTTCCACAGAATAACATAGGAATTGGAGAAGTGATATCACTGGAGAAGTCATCTCTACTTTATCACCTCTTTATCATTGCTTAGTGAATCCCCCCCTTAATGTCCTTAACCTTTGGGTGCTTGATGGTTGTCTAATACATTGCAATTCGTCCCTATGGCACTCAGAGGGTTAATCCTCATGCTGTCTTTTATCAAACTAACCGTAGAACCATACACCACTGTTCAATTCATGTTTTCCTAAACAAGAAACAATTGTGGTCTTATTATAAAACCCACGTATGTCTGAGAGAGTTGCAAAAATCTGTACAACTCAAATGAAATTCTGGAGATGTTTTCAAATAAAAGTTTTAAATGTTGTAACTCCTTGTATAATGGAGAATTTTAAAGCTCTGGTGTACTAAGAACAGGAGCAATTCTGTAATAAACCAACTACATCACAGAGGACAGATCAAAATTCCACATGTTCTGGCACTCAAAGGGTTAAATGTGGCTTTTAATTTCTTGAATGATAGAAGTATGTCCAAAGGCATTGCTAAGTAATGTTTTGGAGACCTCTAGTTCTGAAGGGGTTAAACTTCCTATTTAAATCCATTGGAAATGTTATTTCTCCCTACGGTGAAGGTGTTTTTTTTGCCCCAGAATGACTCTATTGCTGCTCCTTCTTAGTACATCAGCCTCATTGTGTAATAATATCTTATTGATGTCTCTGCATCCAAGGCGTTAAACATAGGAATCAATATCTCAAACAAAATACAATACTTAAAACTACAACCTTAACCCTTTGAGTGCCAGAGGGGTATGCACCGCAATGCATTGCATAGACCGCTAGTACTCAAATGGTTAACTATATGTCATAGAGATGCAATTCATTTTCTACATCAGGGTTGGGTAACCTGTTGCTCTCCAGCTGTGATGGTCTACAGATAACGTCATCCCTGGCCACCCACTGCATGCTGGGAATTATGGAAAGTGTAATCCTAAACAGCTGAAGGGCCTCAGGTTGCCCACCGCTGATCTATATTAATTTTCATTGTACGGATGAGTATAGGAAAAGATATTACTTTCTTACCTTTGTAGCGGAGAGGGTATAGGTATTAGTCATAATATTGCCTCCTCTATGGAAAATAACATGGCAAAAGATCAATACGACCGCACAGAAAACCATCATCTTTTATTTGGAGAAATGCAAACACTTCAACAACCTTCTGAATTCTACTGTGAGCACAGCAGATGGAAGTTGTGCAGTATGAACAGAGCCAGCACATCAGTGCTCTGTAGCCTGCATCTAATAAAAAGGCTTTTCACTGAGGAGGCTCACAACCTTCTCTGTAGCTTAGCAGAAGAAAGACAAGGGTGCTTCCTAGTGCAATACCAATGATCCAATGGGCCACCACCAGTACACCAGAATACTCACAATATGTCAGACCACTAGAAGTGGTCAGTTGGGTAAATGAGGGAATCTGACTGTCCCTACTCGGTCACTCCACACACTACTGGCACAGATGCAGCATCCCATGTAATAACCAAGTGGACCTCCAGGACCCTTCGAACACAAAGAAACACAAAGCAAGAAGGGGCGCAAACCACCAATTTGTTTGATCTTGGTAGCACTATATTAAAGGGATAGAAATACTTAAAATGTAAAAAAAAAATATGTTGTAGGGTTTATCCCCCTGAGTAAAACAAGAGTATTCCCACTGCTGAAAGGTGTTTCATTCAAAAGTTATTAATTTTCAAAGTTGAATTTTTTAGGTGCAATATCACAGTGGCCTGAAATTGTACAGTGGCGCTGTTGCTACACCATCCTATGGATATTTATGGTCCCGGGACCAGAGCTGTCCATAGGATGGTGTAGCAACAGCGCCACTGTACAATTTCAGGCCACTGTGATATTGCACCTAAAAAATTAAACTTTGAAAATTAATAACTTTTGAATGAAACACCTTTCAGCAGTGGGAGTACTCTTGTTTTACTCAGGGGGATAAACAATACAACATATTTTTTTACATTTTAAGTATTACTATCCCTTTAAAATCACAGATTTGGTACTCACACATGACGAACAGAAGCTGGATGTAAGAACTACTAGCAATGGTCCAATGGGGTAACATCACCACCTCGATACAGCGAATCAGATCTCCCACAGAAAAAATACTTGAATGAATCTACAAACAGTTTAAAAGCTCTGTTTAATGAGTAAAATAATGCCAATAATAAACAGAGCTTTTAAATTGTTTGTGGACTCAATGAAGTATTTTTCTGTGGGAGATCTGATTCGACGTATCAGGGTGGTGCTGTTACCCCATTGGATCATTGCTGGTAGTTCTAACATCCAGCTTCTGTTCATCATGTGTGAGTACCAAATCTGTGATTTTAATATAGTGCTACCAAGATCAAACAAATTGGTGGTTTGCTCCTCTTCTTGCTTTTACGTTACTCTCTAGCTTAGACATCTCTAAAAAATGAATTGGCTATTAAAGGAGAACTAACAGCTAATAATAACCTCCTCCCACTCGCTGTACTATAAATAGAAAATCCTAATGGCCCCCCTGAATTTTGCTCATATGCCTTTGTCTAAGAGATAACATTTTCAGTCAGTCCTAGATGTAATGTCCATGGAGGCCAATATTACAGTTTCTAGAAGGACTATAGGACCGTGAACTCTGCTCGCTAGGCTTGGTAATCTTAACCATTTGCAATAAGGCTATTTAACCCTTTAAGTGCCAGAGGGGTACACAATGCATTGCTTATCCCTCTGGCACTCAAAGGGTTAAGGACCAGAGGGCAATAAGCCTATTTAAACCTTCAAGGACCAGAGGGCAATAAGCCTATTTAAAGCGGAACTAACACCGCTAACAAACGTCTTCTATAATAATTCCCTATCTGGCGACTGGCTGCTTAGTAGCGTTCTACTAGCCCGTAGAACGAGCTCCAAAGATGGCAAGTGGTCAGGCAATACGGGACAAATAGCTAATAGGAAATAACGGGAGGAAGAGGGTCTCGCTGGCCGGATCAGATAGGAATGGACTGTGAAAATCACATCTTCCAATACATGGCAGGCTCATGTGGCCATCAAGTATTTTTATATGCCTGACACTGATCTGGAATGTCATGTACCAACATAGGATTGCACATTTACCTTATAAGTTCCAAAAACAAACTAAATAAAATACTTCCTTTTGTGCATCAACCTTCATTAGTCTTCCATTGACTCTCCGGATACCATACACGAAAAAGAAAGAAATAATAGCACAATACTGCAACATAAAGAAACAAAGTGGAAAAGTATTTCAGTCACAAGGATAGATTAAACGTAGCAATATAATGTAGTGTTATATACTCTTAAATAGCTCACCTTAGGCAGATCTGCTCCACTGGAACAGACTTAGAATATAATGTACTATTATATATTCTTATATAGTGCCCCTTTGGCAGATCTACTCCAATGGAACAGACTTGTTGATTAAACCAAGGCTGTGTTGTGAGCCTGGTTGGAGAAAACGAGAAGCAATATGGGGGTTTCCTATCCTGAGTGATGAAGGTCTCCATAGAGTCTGTGTACAATGCGTTTCAAATCCTGACACAGCAAGTCTATGGGGACTGCATACACAACCCAATAATGTTTGGCTGGTAACCACAAAATTCCAGTTTGCAGTCCAAATGAGGGGCTCAGGTTCCTCACTTCCTCGAAAAGTTAATAAAAGCTGTTTTGGGGCAACACAGAGCAGTCTTGTATTTTTACTAAATAGATTAAGCAAAACACAGGATTCACTCAGAAACAGATATACCCCACCCAGTATATCTCAAGGTTCATCCAAGATATAGACTGGAGGGTTTAGGAAAGATGTCCCCCATGTTGCTACTACTTGAAGTGGTTGGATCTATTATCCATGGAGAACAGGCTGCAAACACTAGGTACCAAGAAAAAAGCAGGAGCATAAGGAGCCGCTAATAGCTTGCACTTTCTTAGATTATGTGAGTTTTACCAACTCTGCTGTATACAAGGCATGAAGGTTTATTCCTCGAAAGCAGGCTGGTTTTCAGTGTAGAGTGACAGAGAGACAATATAATATGTCCCAGGGTATAAATAACAATGCTTGCAATATGATATACATGCTCCTATATTTCTTTCCAAATCTATAGCTAAATCCACACAACCGTTTGAGGTCATGAATACTGGAGCATATGGAGAGTACATAATATGGAAATAAAACTATTCAGTGTCATTTCACTGTAAACTGTACAAAATTAAAACTAGATAAATTACTTTTTACAAAGCTTTTGGAAAATGCGCCTGGTTGGAGAACAGAAAGTTTGGTTAAAAGGTTATTGTGTTGTTTCTCTACGTTAGTCTTTGCATTATACCAACAAGTCAGCTTTTCATTATATCACTGTTCAATCACATCAGTGGCTCAGCCATTAGGACTGAGCTGTCTGAGCTTAATTACTGATTTCATGAAAACCTAACTTTCTGGTTAACTCTGAATACTAGAGCTTAGAAAAGCTGGGTTATTGTATGCAGAATCCATAAGGATCTACACTCTGAAGAACAGACAGTTTAGTCATATGAATGCTGATATGGATGTGGCCATATGGTCAGTTTATAGCTAATACATAGTTGCTTTCTGATTTGGGGCTTTTATGTCATTTTAATTGATAACATAGCATAGGAGCACTGTGTAATAGTACTCAGAATTAATAGGAATATTTTAGACCAAGAGGAGTTATTTGTATACAAGTGAATGGACTCCATGTTGCTACATATGCTTTGATGAAGTTGGACAGACCTGACAGAAAAGGTTGGGATTAGTGGCCTGAGGACTGACACCAATCAATGTTTTGGAGGCAAGCTAACGTTGGAGGCAGACACGGTACAAGACTGTCAGCCTATGATCAAAGAGGGATTATTAGGATTCTATAAAAGTGACTACAGGACTCAGAATATTCCACAAGGGAATCGTCATGTGAAAATATTAAATAGGAAATTATATGCCTACTGTTAATCTATCCTTTTGAGTGCAATTACTTTCTACTGTGTATTGCAGTATAACACTATAGGGGAGATGCACTAAGATGTGATGAAGAGGTGATAAAGAGGAAATAACTTCGCCAGTGATATAACTTCTCCAATGCCTATGTTATTCTAGGAAGCCTATCCACTATGGTCTCTCACATGGAAGACATATTTTTATGCATAGGCTCCACAGAAGAGCAAAGGAACTGAAGTGATATCACTGGAGAAGTAATCTCCACTTTATCAACTCTCATACCTTAGTACATAAGCCATTATGTGTTTAAGGGAAACATTAATATTTATCCAACTTTGGCGTTCTTAGTGCATAGGCTCCATAGAATAACATAGTACCTGGAGAAGTGATATCATTGAAGAAGTCATCTCTGCCTTTTCACCTCTTTATCATGCCTTAGTGTATAACCCCCAGAAAACATAAAACCTTTTATTTCTAAGCTAGCTGAAAAGTGAGGAGAAACAGGAGGTGGAGAGTCAAAGACCACATTCATTATCTGCCCCACAGTCTGGTTCCACTGGTAGTCACAGACTCTGCATACATTGTGTGTCTGCAACACAGCATGTTTCTTTGGTAGACATAACCCCCCCCCCCACACACACACACACACACTGTATGCCTCCCTAGCCAGGTTCCATTGGTGGTCACAGCACTAACATACATGTTTGGCTCCCAGCCTGGTTCTACTGGTAGCCACAGTCCCTACATACATTACCTGCCCCTCTGCCTGATACCACTGGTAGTCATATCCCCCACATACATTCTTTACCCACCAGCCTTGTTGCACCAGTAGCCACAGCCCCACATTCACTGGCAGCCTGCCCCCAGCGTTGTTCCACTGTGAGTCATTGCTCCCACATACATTGTTTGACCCACTGTACCTTTAGGAATAAAGAATTTGAGCTCTTCCTTCCTTCTTTGGCTCCCCTCTACAAATGAAAATATATGGACCTGTAATAACTTTTGTCCCAGCCAAAATGCACATGTAGAAGATACTGGGTGGTGCAAGGAAAAGGGAGGAAGGCATCATGAGGCACATCTGGAAATACGTGTGTATGTAGACACACTCAAGCAGCAGATTAAACCCTTAAAGACCGGCCTCGCACGCATGTGGCGGTCACTTAAGGACCAGGGACCTTTTTTTTTTCGTGTGATCCGATTCCAGACTCCCCAAATGGCGTGCAGCCGCGTGGGGTGCCCGGAATTCCATGACTGTCTATCACCGTCATGGGCCCTTAAGGGTTTAAATGTGTCAGTGATTAATCCTTTAAGGTCAAGATGGGTTTGCAACTCATTATGTCACACCAATGGCATTCAAAGGGTTAAATCTATTTGGTGTTAACAAGTGTGGTTCAAACTTGCTCTGTGTAATGAAGGAGCAAGTCTGAACCACACAGGTCAACACTGAATGGATTTACTCTTTTGTGTGTTGAGGAGTATGCAGTGCATAGTGTTGCACATCTGTCCTCTACTTAAAGGGTTAAGAGAGGCTGCTGCTGTTGTTGATGCTGGATTCTCTATGCAGTGTGAGGGTGATTGCATTTTCTCTGCTCCTCCTTTGCTATCGCCTGCACATCAGCATACTTATGCCAACATCATATGTTAATAATCTGCATATTTCCCACTCCCCTTACATATAAACTGATCCCCACACATCATCAGACTAAATTTGCCATTGCATCTCCACCTCCCTGCTCTTTAGCTTTCTGTATAAAGCCTACAGGAAAGAGATGACATGAGTGGACCAGCAGAGGGGGCCAAAGATCTATGTCTAAAGTTACATGAACCTACTGCACCATCCATTTTTCCATGGATATTTAGTTTTATATTTCCCAGACCACTCTCTATGGGTTTCTCTTCATATAAGTCTGCTTCTAATCATAAGTACTGGTGAGATCTGAAGAATTTATCTCTGTAGTTCCAAAGATCTTGCAAACAAATATCTTGCTGAACTGATACGTTGTTGCAGTAAAAAAAAAAAAAAAAAAAAAAAATCAAAAAAATTAGACAAAGAAAATGGAATAGAAACCTGTACCGGCTTATGCAGCTTTTTCCAACAATAGTAATAATATACTCTTACAGAGGCCAGATCAGCACATAAACAATTAGTGGTGTGTCTATCCCCATGTGTGGCTTATAATGCCATGTTTATTTATACATTATTAATATCTCAAGCCAAATTTAGTGGGGCTGGTGTAGTAGGAAAATGCTGCAATTCTGGTGCATTTAGGGAACAAATACAAATTCTCAATTATTTAAAGGGGATGTATCACCTTATACAATTTTTTTACCATAGCTTTTGTTAATAATGTAGTAATAGGGAAGCTGTTTTTTTTAATGTAAGTACTAAAGATTTTTAATGTTCTGTGCTGTGCACTTCCGCATAATGTGCACAGCAGTGCTTTTCTTCTCCTCACACCTCCCTCCTAGCTGCCCCAGGGAGCGCGTTCACACTTCCCTTAGATGTGCTGTGAATAGCTTCTATCGTTATATTAATCTCCAGTTAGCATAATACTGAGGTTGCACTGAACTGTGCTCTTGATTCAAGAGATAACATCTTCAATTAGTCCTGGATGCCATATCCATTGAGGCAGACATGCAAGTTGCTAGCAGCACTACAGGACAGAAATTTCACCCACTGCCATGGTAGTCCTAAGGACCAGAAGGGTGTGCAATGTATGACAGGAGTGTTGCTGGTGTGTCTCCCAATTACACCTGTGGTTGTGCTTCAGGCAGGATCTCAGTGAGGATGTGCCATGAGGGGATCCAACAAACTACTACTACTACTACTACTACTACTATTAAGGGGCTAAATGTTGCAGTAGTATAAGAAGTAGGTAGTAATGGTGCTGCACATTGAACAGCAGCATAAGCACACATAGCTGTGTTGCTGCTTATTCAGCAATAGTGAGTGTGAATGAGAGGGGGGGATGGAAGCAGTGATGGTGATAATGACTCAGATGATTTGTTGGACATAATAATGGTAAAGTAAAGTACAAAACAGAGCTGTTAGCAAGTGGAGTAATGTTTTGTCTCTCTGAAAATAGTGTATGATGTATTTGTCTGTCACTGTCACTTAAGTGTCTGCTCAGGTGTAGGAATAGGATCTCATGCTTGTTTGTCACATATCAGTCGAAATTATATTTATTTTTTTAAACAATACATGTCAATATCTACAAATCACACTCACATTCCCTGCAACTGTGTAATGATCTGGCTGGCACCAGTATTTCTTAAATAAAGCAACTCCAGCTCCTCATCTTTGTCTGTCTGCCTCTACACACAGCAGTTTTCTTTCTCTCCCAATGACTAGCATACATTTTTACAGAACAGTACAGGATAGACCTGCTAAGTTCAAATGCAGCAGCTTACATCCATAAAGGATGTACCTGTCCATTGGTCTTGAATGTGTAATGTATTTGTGTCTGTCTGCATAGATCTGTCATTCAATCTCAGTATAGTCTCAGGCTCAACTAAGAAGCTCAGGTAGGGAAGATCACTTTATCTATATGTCTGACTCTGCCAGTTAGTAAATAATGTTTGTTTTTATGTTCCCTTTCTCCCTACACACACACACAACAAGAACTGGCTACCACCAATACTCTTATTAAGCAACTCCAGCTCCCTGTCTTTGCCTGTCTGCCTACACTAGCAAGCATCAAACATTCAGCATCTTTCTCTCTCTCTCACCCAATTACACTCTGACAACATGTGGTAAACTGACATTTGCCATTTATAATTTTAGCACAGTGGGAAAGCATAGGAGAAACTTTTTATCACTGATTTCAAAGCAGTGAAAAAAAAAACAGAAAAGCAGCCCTTTCTGCTGGAATTACATCACAAAGTTTCAATTTTGAAGCGAAAAGTCAGTTGAAAGGTTCATATCCTGAATGCCAATATGTTTTAGAAACCTTGCTATTATCATAATACAAAAGATTGTCCCCCAGGACAGTCAGAATCTATCTACTGCTTGCTGCTGTAAAGCAGCAGGAGATGTGCCTGCATGGGGCTGGCCCAGAACTTAATATGGCTGCCCATCCTGTCAGCCGGCAGCCAGGGAGACTATTCTTTTAAAAGGTAGCACATTTGAATTTGCCTTCATTATCTGCCTGCATCCATAATTTTTTCAGGACCTGCTAGGTCCAACCTTCCAGTTGTATAACTGGAAATGTACATTTTGTGCCTTGGAAGACAGGACCTGATAGACCAGCAAAGAAGCATATGGCAAGACTAAACATGCCACCCACTGGAGGTAGAGGGAGAAAAGTGGAGAAATTGTGATACCTCAGAGTTTACAACTGAAATGGAGCTACATTGATATTGTAGGCTCTGTGGTGTCACTTGTGTAACACCATTTTAGATGCATGGGTAAGCTCTGTGGTATCATTGGTGCATCACCATCTCAAATGTATGTTTTGCAATTTCACTAATGTAGTTCAGTTTCAGTTGCAAATTCTGCAATATAACTTGTGATATTCAATTTCAATCTGTCTGGTATCACTAGTATTAGGTGTATTTTTCAAATGGCACCACCTATATGGTGAGCATCAATAAAGCAGCCTCACAACATCAAGATCAATTGCAAAATCCAGTATATCACTAGTGTAGCATACTTCCAGTCATAAATTATGTGGTATCACTTGCCTTACAGCACAATATTAAAGTGACAGTAATACTTAAAATGTAAAAACAAATATGTTGTAGGGTTTATCCTCCTGAGTAAAACAAGGTGAATCACACTGCTGAGCTCAAACTTGAATTATTTTAGATGCAATATCACAGTGACCTGAACTTGTACAGTGGCACTGTTGGTACACCATCCTGTGGACAGCTCTGGTCAGTTTACCATAAATCTCCATAGGATGTAGTAACAACAGTGCTACTGTACAATTTTAGGCCACTGTGATACCGCACCAAGAACATTCAAATTTGAGCTCTAATAATTTTTGAATAAAATACCTTTCTGCAGTGGGAGTACTCTTTCTTTATTCAGGGGGATAAACCTTACAACACATGTTGTTTTACATTTTAACTATTACTATCCCTTTAATGTTAATAGTAAAATGAACAACACAGGGGTAGGTGCATACCTCCCAATATATCAAATGGACAAAAGGGATAATTTTGTTTTAGGTAGTGTTGCTAAGAATTTACTCAGAATGTCAAGGTCACTTTATAACCTAGAGGTAGATAAAATGAGTACCATTAAATTGGGTAATAATATCTATACCCCCAGGAGATACATACTTGAAAACGAGTGACAATATCAATGTATCCTTCCCGGTAAAATACATTGATATTATTAGGGTGGGGAAGAAGGACAGAGGAAGGTAAGTGTCAAAGAGGGATTGTCCCTCATAAAGACGGATACTTAGGAGGTCTCATAAATGTGCAGGTGGGCTAAAACGTAGAAACTAGCCACTTGTTGTATCCTCCCCAGGTCAAAAACTGCAAGCACCCCATCTGTACCTTGCCCTGCCTCCCCCTCCTCATCAATCTAACCCCACACCTATCCCTGTCCTTTCCTGTGCCTAGTCTCTCCCTTGCCATATACTGTGCATTTCTTCTACTCCCCATCTCCCTGTCTAATGTCCTGTTTCTCCTCCCCACACCATCACTCTCTCATGGTCCATCTTTTCTCCAGTCTCCAGTCGCACTCATCCTCTCCTCTTTCTCTTGCCCTGTCACTCCTCCCCTCACCATCTCTCCCGTGTCATCACTCTCCTCCCCTGTCTGGTTTCCCTGGTTGCGGTAGTGAAGGAAGCAGCGTCCCGTAGTTAAGATGGCGGGGTGCGGGCACTGTGCACACACCGGATCCCGGAGCTGGCCCCCACACCAGCAGCAAGGCAAGTTTTATTTTGAATAAACTATATATGTGGTGTTTAATCGCTTGCATGCCAACAAGGACCTCCCGGAGAAATGGATCGATTAACTCTTTCAGAGACAGTATTACAGTGTGACGGTCTGACACCCTCTCTAGCACTCAAATTGTTAAAAACTTGAGGATCAGAGGGAAGCGTAACGCATTGTTTCGCACCCCTCTGGTACTCATAGGTCAAACGTCCGTTTTTAACACCAGGCAGTCCAGTGTGCCCACATGATGCCCAGGGCCACATTGGACAGGTTGCTTACTGGGCAGGGTGTCATAACCTGTGGACCCGCGCGATGCAGTAGTACCCAGGGGAGGTGCGGGGCAACGGGACATAGAAATCTGCCTTATCGCATGTGTAAGTATGGGTAGTCTAGTGCTGCCTGATAATGACAGATTGAGCTGTCATAACTGCCATTAAGGGCCTCATTCATCAAGTCTATGATGTTCTGAAGTAAGAAAAACAAACTTCATCATTGGGTGGAAAAGACAATGTCCGTTGATTTAAACGGGGTTAAAATGTTTGTTGAAATTTACGGAATATTTGTCACCTATGGTGCAATCAGTTTGTTGTACATCTTAAGCATAATGAATAAAGCCCTAAATGTAAGCAGCATCTCCCTCATGCCTCATTCACATGTATCTTTCCACATACGCCTCCCTGAAGTGAAGTACCTTATACACCTCCCCGAGCTGTATCCCCCTTATGCCACCCCGAGCTGTATTCCCCCTTATGCCTCAACAACTGTATACTCCTTATTCTGCCTCCCTGAAATCTATCCCCCTTATGCCTCCACAAGTTATATCTCCTTCATGCCTGCCAGAGCTGTGTCCTCCTCATTCCCAAGCTATAGCCTCCTCACTCTTCCCCGAGCTGTATCTCCCTCATGCCTCCTTGAGCTGTATCCCCCCCCTCACCCCTTCCCGAGCTGTATCCCTCCTCATGCCTTGCTGAGCTATATCCTCCCTCACGCCTTCCTGAACTGTATCCCCTTATATTTCCCTAACATAAATCCAGTTCACACCTCCCTGAATTGTATCCCCCACCCCATTCTACCTCACAATTTACAGATCTTCATTATATCCCACTAACCTCTGACTTGAACTGGGTCTCACTGACACATTTCCAGTCAGCTCTGAATCCCACTGATACTGCTAATGTACCTGTACTGGATTCCATTGACATACACTTTACTGGCTGGTATCTACTAATCTGTATGCTGTAGACGGCTTTTCTGCATTGTTTCACTGTTTTGTTTTTTACTGGAAAAACAGTAAAGCTCCCTGGAAGCAAATTCACAGAGCTTCCAAGTCAGGGATATAAGAATGTTTGAAAAATACTGGTAGATAAAGATGAAATAAATAAGTGAAAAGCATAAGCAATTTGATTGTATAATATGCACTTGAAGAACATGTAATGTGAAACATGAGGCTGACATTTACTTACTTAAATCTTATTTTCTCACAGGTCTGCTTCTCACTTGTCCATAGAATGTTTATTTCTAAAAGGGGGACAGAATAAATAACATCTTTAGATTCCTCTTGTATATCTGAAACTGAAAAAAAAAATGCAGAACCGGCGAACCAACTCATATTTGTATCCTTTATAAAATCAAATGTTCGTACAGTTCACCTCTATCTACTAGGGTGCACTGTACCTTTTATGTCTCAGCTTACCGTGTGTTTGTGTGTGTGTGGGGGTATGTACTAAGATGATATAACCATGAGATAAATTCTCCAATTCCTGTTATTGTACCACACCTTTTTTTTCCTCAAAGTAGAGAGATCTTAGTAGTGTATAGGCTTCATAGAATAAAGTGACTTGAAGAGTAAACTATTTCCTTTATAAAACTTTAGAGCCTACCCCCTCCCCCAGATGCTTTGCATTATGAAAATAGTAACGTTTTCAGAAACAGGTATATTGACGATATGGACCTTTTACTTGAATTGTATAGGTAATGAACATCTCTCACATTTAAAAATTTGGGGGATTGTTTACTAAGTTGAGATAAAGGTGAGAGGAAACTACCTAACACCTAAGTTCTCCTATGGAGCCTCTCTTTCAGGTTGGAGAGATCCTGGTGCATAGGATCTGTAGCAGAAATGGACAACCTGATGAACTCCAGCTGTTGAGGACTACAGTTCCCATCATTCCTGCCCAGCTGTTGGCTGGTGAGGGATGATGGTAATTGTAGTCCTAAACAGCTAGAGGGCCTCATGTTGCCCAACACAACTCTACAGAATAAAATAGGAACTAGAGATTTTATCTCACTTTTATTGAACCTAATGCATCTCCCCCCATATGATCATCATAAAATGAACCATCTGAGTGGCAGGATGTGGGCAGCAAATTGAAGCACTGTGTTACACGGGCATTTACAGGGATTAAAGTTTCATCTAAAACTTAAAAATGAACAAGGAGGTTTAGCAACACCTCTTCTTAATCTGGATTTTAAATAAAAACAAATTAATGCAGTGTAGGATGAGAAACATATAACACATCCAAAATGTACTAAAGCAGGATGATCATAAGTATAGAATGAAAATAACTAAATATGTGTTTGAGTGTGTGTGTGTGTGTGTGTATATATATATATATATATATATATATATATATATATATATATGCACATATACAAAGAAGAAGGAGGGCAGCACCAGTGGGACTAGATGACAATATATTTTTATTGAATAAACTGGCAAGAGGTCAGGTTGAAAGTTTTTTCAAGAAAATATTTTTTCATCTAGTCCCACTGATTCTGCTGTCCTTCTTCTTTGTGTATTCATCAAATTTGAGATTGTGCACCTGGGTCATACTTAAGAGTGAGTGATTCCAAACACAGGTGATAAATTTAATCTCACAGATTTCTGTTTGAAGTCAATCTGGGAAGCTATAGTTAAAACCAGTGATAAAGTTATCACATGAGCTGGAAACCAGTCCTTATTTAGCCCCTGCTGCCAAGAAACTCCAAATAACTGATTAGTGTTAAATACATGTGCTGTTTCTTGTGCAGTGAAGTATCTCTTATTGTATGGTTCACTTCATGGAGACACAAGAAATGTCCCCTATGAGCTAGGCCATGTTATTATAGTGTTCCACACAGTGTTACATGCTGTACAGCACTCATGCACACAATGAATATGCTAATGGGTTTATAACATCATCAGGTAGAGACCTGTGCTTGATGATGTCTTTCCATATAGCTGTTTTAGGTCATCTGTTCTGTCAGTGCTTGTCCTTCTGCTTGTCTTGATAAAGGTCCAACAAGGGACTAAAACGTTGACGAATAAAACTACACTGCTTCCACTTTATTAAACATTTTTTTGTGAATACATATATTGTAGGGTGTTTGCTTTTGAGTAAAATAATTGTACTCCCACTGCTGAAATATGCATATTTCCAGAGGTATCACAGTTTAAACCCATGTTTATTTACATTAGCAGTGCCTTCTAGTGGTCAAATTACAATTGGTTATCCTGTTACATTCTAATGGAGAGGAAAGTCAGTGACATACAGTTCTCCATATAATGTGATAGAAATTGTCTAGTCACTCAGAATGCTGTCCCTTCAAAACTGGAAATGCACATACCCTATCTACAAGCTCCAGGGCCAAAGCTGCAGTATATGTGAGTGCCCTCACAACATCATTTTGTAATATATAATTAACTGAGAGTCAAAAAGCATGCAAAAAACTTCTACATGTAGTTGAAAACTCCAGAGTTTTTAATGTCATCATTTCGGTCACTGTTCAGACCTTCCTCAGGACATTTCCTTTAACTACACTGATGCCACCCACACTTTCTCCCAGGACTGCTGATCTGCTTCAATCCTTTGAGAGCCAGAGAAGTATCCAATGCCTCCCTGGCACGCAAAGGGTTAACATAACAAAAGTGAAGACATATTATAACAAAACAATTTCATCTTAAGCAACAAATAAAAATTCCCTTTATTTTTAATGGGGCTTTTGCTGTTTAGATGCTAGAAGTCTCCATTGCATTGCTTCACTTTATATTGGAGACCTGACATAAGTTGAAGTGATTAGTCTTCTGAATCAGGTTGTATAAAGTACTGAGTATGAATAAGCTTTATCCCAAAATATTCCTTAATTTAATTTTATTCTGAGAAGCCATAAAACAGAGCTGGAAATAGACTTGGATGAGGAACACCAGGCTCTGTTAGAGGAGCAAAAAATATTTCGGATACGTGCACAAAAATTGTCCATAGAGACAAATCGACGAAGAAAGTAAGTAACAACCATAAGACATATTTATTCACTCATACATTTTCGGTATTGGCATAATCAGGAGATATGTGACTGTGTTTGTTAGTTTTTGTTACAATATGCTTGTCTGAATTATTTTACTATAAAGTATAAGAGTAGCGTAAAATTTTGAAGGCAGATTTGATTTTTTAACAGATTCTACCCATTATCATTATGTCTCCTATTAACCCCTTAAGGACCAAGGACGTACATATACGTCATGGGGAGAACATGTGTAAAGGACCCATGACATACGTGTACGTCCTGGAATTCATGGGTCCCAGCGCAGCTGCACGCCGTTCGGGGACCTCTGATTCCACTAACAAAAAAATGCTCCATGGGCTGCGCGGCTGATCCTTAACAGGCACGTGCACACCTAGACACCAAGGGGGGCTTGAGCACATGCCCTTTTTGTCCAAAGTGCCCTTGTGCCCTTTTAACAAAAAAAAAAGTTGCCTCGCCTCCCGCACTAACCCCCCCAACGCCCAGTCAGGTCTGTGCCTCCTTCAGGACAGACCTGTAGATGCTGCGCTCCCTCGTCAGCTCTTTAGTATTAAAGAGCGCTGGGAGATTACATCATCTCCCAGCGCTCTGCATGAAGAGAAGACCATGCAGGAGCTCCAGCAGCTACAGGTCTGTGCTAAAGGAGGCACATACGGATCTCTCCTGGCACTGGACCACCAGGGAAGAGGTAGGAAACGGACACTGGGGGGCAATGTGGAAATGATGGGGCAATATGGATCTGATGGGAGGCAAGATGGAGATGATGGCAATGTAGAGATGATGGGGCAATGTATGTGAGGGTAAGTTGGAGCTGATGGCAATATGGAGCTGATGGGGGCAATGTGAGGGTAAGCTGGAGCTGATGGTGGCAATATGGAGATGATTGGGGCAATATGGAGATGATGGGGCAATGTAAGGGCAATATGGAGATGATGGGGTCAATGTAGAGATTAGGAGCATTGTGGAGGTGTCCAGTGGAGATGGCCAATGGGGGGGTGCTTCAGATTTCTGTGCCTACAGGCTCCTGAGATGTAAATTCTTTTTTTTTTTTTCTTTTAATATATATTTTGAATAAATAATTATGAGAAGTGCCCTTTTTTCATTTGTCTGTGCACATCCCTGGTCCTTAATGGATTAAACTTAAACTACTGTCTTCAATGCTGTAATGCACCTTTAATACAGACAAAAGAGCTATATAAATAATAATAAAGTTAATAATAATAATAATAATAGTTATTTTTATTAACAGATGTGGTGTATTTTCAAGTGATACAACAGAAATTACTCTTGTGTTCCTATTAATTTGAGGTCTGTGTAGGCCACCCATGTATGCAGAATTGTACATATTCTTTATAAATATAATTTTTAATTTTAGCTGCAAACCTACGTTTAAGATATGGTTTATGATATTTCAAAACATGTTTCCTTTTTTTTAATAAATATACACTACCGTTCAAAAGGTTGGGGTCTCTTAGAAATGTCCTTGTTTCTGTTATGGGAGCAGATTGACTGTATGGTATGTAAGAAGTGCCCATCAAGCCAATCCAAATTGTGGGAGGTGCTTCTGGAAGCATGGGGTGAACTCTCTTCACATTACCTCAACAAACTGACAACTACAATGCCAAAGGTCTGCAAATGTAGGATTCTTTGACAAAAGCAAAGTTTGAAGGACACAATTATTATTTAAATTAAAAATCATTATTTCCAACCATGTCAACATCTTGATTGCATTTCCTATTCATTTTGCAACTCATTTGGTGGAAAACAAGGACATTTCTAAGTGACAATTTAGACAGCTTTTGAACAGTAGTGTACATCATATCTATGTTCTGTATGAGAGATAAAACAAATCAGTAACAAGATGCTGGAAATTGCTGTGGCCAGCCAGATTAAAAATAAAACTAAAACTCCATTAAAAATGCCCCAAGTTTATGAGCTATCAGTTTTAGGAAGGTGTGAAAAAATGCTGTATAGTAAGAATGCTTTCAAAAATAGACATGTTAATAGTTTATTTTTATCAATTAACAAAATGCATAGTGAGTGAAGAGAAAAAAAATCTAAATTAAATCAATATTTGGTGTGACCAGCCTTTGCTTTCAAAACAGCATCAATTCTTCTAGGTGCACTTGCACACAGTTTTTTCAGTAACTCGGTAGGTTGTTCCAAACATCTTGGAGAACTAATCACAGTTCTTATCTGGATGTAGGCAGACTTATTTGCTTCTCTCTCTGCATGTAATCCCAGACAGACTCAATGATGTTGAGATCAGGGGCCATATCATCACTTCCAGGACTCCTTGTTTTTTTTAAGCTGAAGATAGTTCTTAATGACTTTAGCTGTACGGTTGGGGTGGTTGTCATGCTGCAGAATAAATCTGGGGCCAGTCAGATGCCTCTCTGATGGTTTTGCATGAGACCATTAATTCTGACCAAATCCCCCAACTCCATTTGCATAAATGCAATGTTAATTGCCAAAAATAAAATATTAACATGTCTATTTTTTAAAGCATTCTTATTTTTCAGTATTTTTTTCACACCCGCCTAAAACTTTTTCACAGTACTGTGTGTGTATGTATAATAACCTATATAATAATTTGCTAGGATGTTTGTCATGATGCAGTCATGCGCAGTAGAGACTACCCGCGTTCGTGCAGTCTCTACTGCGCATGATTGTATCGCGTGGAGCAGTGAGGTAGCAGCCTCTTAACCCTTTGCGTACCCGTCTGGTACTCAAAGGGTTAACATTAACCGGACCTTGGCCCGTGTACACGGGCTTTTACACTAGTGTGTGTGTGTATATATATATATATATATATATATATATATATATATATATATATATAGAGAGAGAGAGAGAGAGAGAGAGAGATAATTAAATAATAAAATTTAACTGGGTGTATTATATATATATATATATATATATATATATATATGTATATATATATATAAACTTGGATAAAGGCAGCACTCATGACAATATATATTAATGCCTGGGTGTCCGGATGAAAAATGTATACAACAGGTAAATCAGCACTCACAGGACTTCCAATAGTGAAAAAAACAAAAGCTTTATTAGATCGACGTTTCGATCCCTCTTGGGATCTTTATCAAAACAACAAACGTCGATCTAATAAAGCTTTTGTTTTTTTCACTATTGGAAGTCCTGTGAGTGCTGATTTACCTGTTGTATATATATATATATATATATATATATATATATATATATATATATATATATATACACACACACACACACAGGGCTTAACCCCTTAACGACCGGGGAATCCGGACCCGGACGCGACTGAATGACAATGGAGCATTTTTTTTTTATTGCTCCATTGCATTCCGGACTCCCCGAACGGCGCGCAGCCGCGGGGGGAGCCCGGAATTCGATGACGGTCATAGTACGTCATCGGTCGTTCAGTCAAATCGACCCTTGACGTACTATGACCGTCAAGGGGTTAAAATTTGAAGTCCTCTGCTAGTAGCCAGACCTGAAAAGTTACTCGCCACTGCAAGCCATAAAATACCCACCAGGGCTGAATTTCTACTCGCCAGGGCTAAATTTTCACTCGCCATTGGCTAGTGGCAAGTGGAAATTTTGAGCCCTGTATATATATATGTGTGTCATTGACAATGAGCTCCCAGGATCTGTGTGCAGAGAGCTTTCTGTCAGGGAACAGAAAAGAAGGTCTAGTGATTCAAAGTAAAAAAGAAACAATGTAAAAGAAATAGAAAGTACACCAAGCATTCAGTGCTGCACAGAGATATTGTAACCTTGTGGGTTATGCACTAAACAGGTGATAAAGTGGAGATGACTTCTCCAGTGATATCACTTCTCCAGTTTCTATGGAGCCAACGCACTGAGATCACCAAAACTTTAGAAATGATAGTGAATTGGCTCCAAAGATAACACAGAAATTGGAGAAATTATGTCACTAGAGAAGTCATCTCCACTTTATCACCTATTTATCATGCCTTAGTGAACAACTACCATTGTGTTATAAGCTGATTGGATGGTCTAGACTCTAGAGATCAGAAAGCTATCTTTGGAAACAGATCAAGACAGCTCACTGTCAATCATATAAAAGTGTGAAAAAAGGGACGATAGAAAAAAATAATAGAAAGTATGGGCAATGTGCACATATTATGCACTTTTGGAATATTTAAAGTCAAAATAAAAATCTACTACTCCTTTAAGGCATTTTTGGACTCCATAGTCATATTGTATTGATAAAGAGCCAAAATAGTACAGGTTTTAAAGATGTCCAAGCTTTGAACAGGTGCCACAATAAAAATGACTACATCAATAATTACTGAACTGCAAGGATGTCATTAAACCTGCATTCTTTTAGCTGTTTAGGAATGCAGGTCACCTTTACAATAACATCTAATACCAGACTTTAAGCCTTTGCCAATCCACAGACTTGGTAGACCAAAGTCTGCTAATCCCATTACTGAGCCTAGGCTCAGCCCCCCGTTAACTGATCGAACACCCTGACCCCCAATGGGAGCGGTGGTTAAACCCTTGACTGTAGTCCGGGCCTTGTCCCTAGGCCGCTGGCCTGAACATCTTCCTTTAACAATATACCAACCGATTTGTAACTGTTTTACCCAATGGCAAGAGCCCAAAGCACCAACAGCTGTGACAAGAAGTAAACACAGGTGCTTTTTTGACCTGAACAGGGAGGGAAGGAGGGAGGGACACTGTCCACACTGTTTATTATTCCGGAAAGGAAGTGACCCCTACTTGACGTCCCCTTATATACTCCACCCCCTAACACTCTCCCTCCTACAGCCCCCCTTTTCTTTACAAGAAACAATCACTCCTATCCTTATTTGGAGTACCCTCAGCTCAGACATGCTTCCCCTTCTTATTCTCTTGCGGGGAATTCTGATAAAACTTTATGTTACTTGATACAGCTATTTGGTACCTAAAATAAGTTTCATTTCCTCTAATATAGTAGTTGTGTTTCTGTTTACCCATAATTGGTTTCAAAGCCAATTATTGAAATTTGGCCTTCTTAGTACAATAGACAATAACCAGAACACGTCATAGTATATTTGCCTTCAACAGCAGCTTTCTCCTTGGGTGCTCTCAGTTAATATCTTGCTTTTTTTTATTTAAAGAGACAGTAAATGTATACCCCCTGGCATTTAAAGGGTCAAATGTGCTTTGTAGATCTCCGTGATACTGTCATAATCACTTAAACTGCTGCTAAACATGTAATTGGACTGTCTGCTCCGTGCTACTGCTTTACCCATGCTGCTATATTGACTGAGGACCTTTCTGCACTTTATGCGCTAAAGCATTGTCATATAGCTTAACTCTTTGAGTGCCAGAGGGGTATGCAATGCATTGCAAAGCAATGTTTTGCATGCCCCTCAGGTACTCAAAGAGTTAACCCTCTGCATGAACATTAGATATAAGAATTTGGGACTTGAATGGCTCTCACTACTATTTTGTGATTTCTACTGCTTCATGTTGTTTTTTTTTTTAACCTTTCGAGTGCCAGTGGCATGGGCAATGCTTTGCAAAGCAATGTATTTCTATCACTCAAAGGATATATGCTATTTATACCACTGGCACCTTATAATTGTTGTAAGCATGATACAGATCAGTACTCTGTAAATTATTTGTGCCATTCTGATATATAGATAGAAACATAGATTTTGACAGCAGAATAGAATGATTTTGCCCACCCAGTCTGGCCATTTCATGGTTCTTAGCATAGATTTATATTTATCCCAGGCATTTTTGAATTAACCAACAATATTTGTCCCTATAACCTCTGCCATTAGTACCTCACTTCCTGCTACTAATGCCACTTCCTTTAACCAAGAACCCGGTTTTCTTTTCCCACTGCTTTACTGCATTTCATGCCACACTTAGTCATCTGAAATAATAACCCCCAAGTCCCTTACATCTCTGTGTTTTTGTGCATGATCCATCACTTTTTAGCATTACATTTTAGATCCCATACATTTGTCCATTCCTCCATTTTTTCTAAATTCTCATGCTTTTGGTTATGCCTCCTGGCGAGTCAACCCTGTTGAAGATTTTTGTATTTCCTACTACACGGCCCACCTTGTATAAGGCCCTGTGCAGAATTTTTTTTCTGCAATTCTGCACAGCCAACTGTACCACAGGGAACAGCTTCATCGAAGGCTGGGATTACAGTGCCTGAGCAGGGACAATTCTCCTCCCTGCTCAGGTTTGTAATACAAATGTGCATTAGCATTGCTGATTAGAGCAGGGAAGAAGATGTTCCCTGCTTAAATGCTTTAAACAGATAGTAATGTCAGAAAAAAAGTATTAACTATGTGGTAGATACAATTAACAGAGAGTACTTGTACTTATTCGTATCTCTCAAACCTTAAGAAAATAAAGTTCTCTGCTCCCTCCCCTTTCTGCTTGACGAGCTGTAAAGTTGTCAGAAGCAGATTCTGGTCGCTTGACCAGATGCGGCTCTTCAGCAGCACCCATCTAACGATATCTAAAGATAAATACTTAAACGGAATGGTCTACAACATGTGCTTGCAAACCAGGCACATGTTGTAGACTGTTCCGATGAAGTATTTATTTTTAGGTATCGCTATGTCGGTGCTGCTGAAGAGCCGCCGTCTGATCCAGGAACCAGAATCTGCTTCTGACAGCTTTACAGCTCGTCAAGCAGAAAGGGGAGGGAGCAGAGAACTTTATTTTCTTATATCTCTCAAACCATAACAGTTTGAGAGACATAAATAAGTGCAAGTACTCTCTTTTAATTGTATCTACCATTCAAACTGAAAGTATGGACTTTTAAACTTAACGCCTTAATGTCTGGTGACGTGCCAGGCCCATCAGGCCCATCCAGACATTAACCCTTTGAGTGTCAGAGCTGTACACAGCACACAGCGCATTGCGTTGCGTGTCCCTCTGGTAGTCAAAGGGTTAAGGATTGATGGGGGTCCTGGCACATCATGGAATTCTGGGATGGCAGAGAGGCTACATGCCGCTCTGCCATCCGAAATGCATCTGTAAAAAAAAAAATAAAGTGCCGTGGTGCTCTACGACCGCCCACTCCCTGACAATGTGGTCCTTAAGGGGTTAAATACAAACAGTCCTGTGCTCAGGGCAACACCTCCTTTCAATTGAGCACTCTTTTCCAGAGCATTTACTGATTCTTTAAAGTGGAATTTTCATGCTTTTTGTTAAAAATGCATGGTATGGCGTAATTTACATTATTAAAAATGAGCTGGGGCCTTAGTTCAGGACAGACTATGGTCTGTCAATCTTCTTCTGTTCCCTCCCCAAGTATTGTCGTGTTCCATCTTCCTCCAGTGACGCAGGATTAATCCATATAAGCCGGAGCGCTCTATAGCCAGTTCCCCTTTAAAACTGTGTATATGCTTTTTTTTTTCTTAATGCAATACGTTTTGAGATATCCCATTTTAAAACAGTACCTTGTGAAATTGGCCGCAGTACAAGCTATTCCCTGTAATGTGAAGCACAGAGGAAGAGGCAGGCCATCGGAATAAACCCGCCCATAGGAAGAAGGCGGTCACACTAGATCTTTCTTCTCCTGTAGCCATTGTCTCGGTCCTTCAATGGAGGAAAAATTAGATGTTTCTGAATATCTAGTTTCACCGCCAACCCCTATTCTCACAGCACCAGAGTCCCGCTATCTCATACAGGCGGGAGAAGGAAAGAAAGAAGCACTTGCCATAGCAAGATGGAGGCACACTCTGCCAAATGAATATCGAACAAGTAAAATGTATACAATATAAATATTTAAATTATTCAAATTAAATGGGATATTTGCTCCTACTTGGAGGTTATAAACATGTGGCGGGGACGTAGGAACTTGATAAAGCCACTTGAAATGAATCATCTCCACATAAGCTCTTTGTATTATGGTTATACTATCATTTTGGAAAACCATAGCTTTGTGTTTTAGTTTTCTACTGTAGTTAAAACCAAACATCTTATTTTGTCATGTTTGAATTAACTCTGTGAGTGTCATGGTTGTCTTACACACTGAGCTGTGCATTACTGTGGCACACAAAAGGTTAGTGATCACTGGTGTTGTCTTTTGTTTTTTCCACTCTCACTGCAACTCATCACTAATTAATTTGTCCTAAAGCAACCCTGTTATTTCTTTGATTGGTCTTGGCTTATGTTTATTCATCAGTCTGTGTTCATTATAGTTCATCTATTCTTTAATCTATTTATACAACCATTTATTCCTGGAGTCTGGCAGTTGTATAACTGTTAATTAAAAACATTGGGGCTTATGTATAAAAGCTAAATGGAGCAATTCTGGAGCAAACCAATTGCACCATAGGGGACAACTGAAAGTTCCCCAAATTGCTACCGATTTAAAGGGATAGTATTGTCACATGTTAATAAAACGCAATCTTGTATCTATTAAAAAACTAAACAAAATGACCCCAGTCCTATCTCTCAAACCTTTATGGTTTGAGAGATAATCACAGCGAAAGTTCCCCCCCCCCTACCCTTTCCCTGACGTCAGCTACAGCATAAAGGTTTGAGAGATAGGACTGGGGTCATTTATTTAGTTTTTTAATAGATACAAGATTGCGTTTTATTAACGTGACAATACTATCCCTTTAAAGGGGGGAGGATTTTAACCCTTTGAGTGCCAGAGGGGTACGCAACGAATTGCTTTGCAATGCGTTGTGTACCCCTTTGGAACTCAACAGGTTTACCCCATGAATTCTATAGAGGTCTCTGAATTGTAGTCCTTTATAGAATTCAAGGGGTTAAAAACACAATTTAAATTAACGTGGGAGGTTTATATGTCACTTATTTTACAGTTAGTTTGCTCCACTTTGCTTTTATACATAAAGGCCATGTTCATCAAGATAAAGAGGTGCAATTCTGGGACAAACCAATTGCACTGTAGGGGCCAAATGTAAATACAACAAATTAATTCCCATTGATATAATGAGGCTTTTGTGTTGAAGATATCTCTAGAATTCAGGGGTTTAAAAAATCCAATTAATATCAGTGAAAAGGTTCATTCCCCCCTCCCTCCCAGAGTGCAATTGGTTTTCTCCAGGATTGTTCCTCCTTTAGCTTGATGGATAGGTCCATAGACTAGATAGTGATTGCTATATGCATAAAGACAAAAGAAGAGAAATTCTGGGCAAACCATCTGCACCATAGGGGACAAATAAATATTCTTCTAGGTACAGTTGGTTTGCTCCAGAATTGCTCCTGTCTCCTTTAGTGCGAAAAGCCCTTAGGGTCATAGTCAGCAAACTGATGAACTTAAAGGGATAGTAACACTTAATATGTAAATACATTTATATTGTTGGGTTTATCTTCCTGAGTACAACAAGGGTACTCCCACCATGAGAGGCATTTTATTCCAAAGTTATTGCAACTCAAACTTAAATTTTTTTAGGCGCAGTATCACAATGGCATGAAATGTTACAGTGGAGCTGTTGCCACACAATCCGATGGAGAATTCTGGTCAACTGACCATAAGCTTCCATAGGATGGTGTAACAACAGGTCCACTGTACAATTTTAGGCCACTGTGATATTGCACCTAAAAAATAAATCACCTCTCATTAGTGGTAGTACACTTGTTGTACTCATGAGTATAAACCTTACAGATGTTCATATATATTAAGCGTTACTCTTTAAATTCTGGAGCAAACCAAATGACTGTGGCAGGGGATGACAATCCCCATTGATTTTAATATCATTTTTGACACGTACAGTGCTAGGGAGGTCTCAAATGCATCGCTTCAGCTCTAGTATTCAGGCTTGTTAAATCAGTTACATTTTAGAAATGTTTGTTTGTTTTCTATGGTGAATTTGGTTGTCCCTGATGTGCATATGGCCCTAGATTGGCTAGCTCTCCAATGCAATATAATCTATAGACTATTCTTATGTATCTAGTTCCAAATGTGATGCCCCTTTATATATTACAGTGTCTGTATGTAGTGATGTGTATGTGGATACTGCTAGACAAATAAACATACATACAGTGTACCTTCTCCAGTTACCTAGGATCACCATTTATCCATTGTTCATTGTGGAAGTCACCATGGGAAATAATGAATCCACAATGTTTATCTTTCTCATAGCCATTCGAAACATGTCTTTGAGCCATTATGACCTTATAAGAGCAATATGACTCTTCCCAGGCCTCAGAATTAATTTTTATCCTCATGTAACTTACAGGGCAATATCAGTCATACAATTAGATGTTTTTGATAACGATTCAGAGGGAGCTATGTGAGTGAGCCTTTTTTCTGTACATTTTGATGTACCACCACATAGCTTAACCCTTTGAGTGCCAGAGGGGTATGCAACGCTTTGCTTTGCAATGCGTTGCATACCCCTCTGGCACTCAAAGGGTTAAATGCCAACTAATGTGTAGAAATAAAATATATTGAATTCTCGTACGTCCTATGTGGATCACAGGAACCATGTTGTGAAGTCTCCTCCTTTAAAAGTGATCTTCAATAGGTCAGAAGCAAGGCGAAGCTTCTGTTTTTGTTGTCTTGCTACACAGATCTGCTGGATGCCTCTGGAGGGGGATAGAGGGAGGGCAGGGGTTGCAGAGATAACGCAATAGAGATGGGGGAGAGAAAATGAAGGGGGCATTTTAAATTTGTGTTTTGAGGTGGAGGGGGGAAGGGGTAGAGAGAATGCTATTTTTTTTTTTTTTTTAATAAACTTTGTATTGAAATTTTCAAAATACAAATACAATCATTTCAGAAATAGAAAGACTGGAGACATTCCGGTTAGTAGGTTTATAAAAGAAAACCCAACACCATTGTGTTAGGTACACAGTAGGAAAATCTCCTCCCACTTATTGAAAAAAAAAAAATGTCCCAATACTGACTAGTCCAGGATACATGCAAGAAAACTGGGAAGAGTATACAGCATGGTTAAATAAGATCAACGCAAGTTGCATGGAATGCTGGGACCACCAGGGTGTCCAATGGAGCCATCCTGACAAATAATGTCTCAGTTTAAGAAGATCAAAGATCAATAACAACACAGGACACAAAACAAAAAACAGGCACATGCCTCCAGAGGGTCCAACCCCCCCCCCCTCCAAACGTAAAGGAAACAAAAGAAAAAGTTTAAGAGTAGAGAGATGGGCCAGCTACTCCCGGGTTCCCATCTCCAATATCCAAACAAGGAAATGAGGAATCATCCTCCCCTCCCCTCCTCTAACAGGGACTCTGAGGCACTATCCGTCAACAGCCTCTCCTCCATCCATGAAGTATATCTAAAGCAACGGTAAAAGACCGTTTGGCGGCCAGTAGGCAAGGATAAAATATAGGGTTCCCAGAGAGTGACAAAGCAAGCACCCTTCATCTCCTTATCGGATATGGCAAGTGTCCAATGTAATCTGGTAAAGTAAAACAATTTAAGCATCCATTGACGAAGCAGAGGAGGTTGGGGTGACAACCAGAGTGTCAAAATGCATTTCAATGCCACCAGGACAGCAAAATCAATTAATTTAGTTTGGGAGGTTGTTAATTGAGAGGAAGAAGTATAGATCCCAAGGAAGAAGGCTGGAGAAACGAAATCAATAGGGATCCCAATTTTTGTTGTGATATAGAAAAAGATCTTAGTCCAAAAAGAAAAGATATTTGGGCAGGAATATATCATATGAAGTAAAGTCGCACTGGGAGTTTGACATTTAGGACAACAAGAAACTGAAGTAAGACCAATGCGATGGGCTACCAAAGGAGTCATATATATCCTATGTAATAATCTATAAGAGAGGTCAAGAAAATAAGCAGATGGAGAGCAGCGCAATCTACGCAAAAAGCTAGACTTCAACATTCCACCATTAATGTGGGTTTATCTGCCAGCTAACCAGAAGATCTGAAAAGGTTCAAATCCGTATGAGCCATTGAAAAAATAGTTTGATAAATATGGGAAGTTTTAAAAGACACTGCCGAGAGCTTTTTAATTAAGCAATCCAGTGGATTATCCGTAAATTGTTTGGATAAAACTGGCAGAAGAGACTGGAAATAATGTTTAGCCTGCAAGAAAGAAAAAAGATGATTAGACGGTAGAGTATATTTAGCTTTAAAATCTGGGAAGGAATACATCCGTTGAGTTAAAGGGTCAAGCAAGTGACCCACCGACGTTATACCCCTAAATTCCCAATGAAGAAACTGAACGTCAGCTTCCCCACCCTGAAAAGAGGAGTTACGAGTGAAGGGTAAAAAAACTGATACACAACGTGACTTGAAAAGCCAACAATGGATTGACCACACAAGGAGGAGGAAGGGTGGACAAGGGAGCATGTAGACTATAGGAAAGGCCCAGTGATGGACAGAAACATTGGTCTCTATCAGTGTCTGTGTAGACCGTGGTGCCATCTAGGTTGGGATAATTTGGCCAGACTCATCTTGGGGCATTTGCCACCCCATATAAACCCCTGAAAGCGACGATTAAGAAACTGAATGTCCGTTGCAGAGAGATATAATGGTAACATATGCAGTAAATACAAGATGCGCGGGAAAGCTATCATTTTAATTAAGTTAATGCGTCCAATGAACATCGGAGGCAAAGCCTTCCAAGCAAGAAAGCCCAAAGACAATTTAGCCAACAAGGGATTAAAATTGGGCTGGTGAAGCGTAGAGACATCCCTAGGTAAAAGAATGCCCAAAAACTTAAGATGGTTAGTGGACCATTGTAATGGACAAGAAAACGGTAGAGAGGGAGGGGGCCGCGAGGAAAGCCACATCGCCTCCGACTTGCCAAAATTTATCTTAAAACCCGCCACCCGCCGAAAGCTCTCAAAAACCTGCATAATAGAAGGAAGTGCCAAGTGCGGATAAATAGCAGTATATCATCCGCAAATGCAGCAAGTTTATTTTCCACAGTGCCTACTCTAATGCCCTGAAATTCTGGTAATGCCAGTAATGTACGAAGAAGGGGATCCAGTGCCAGATTCAGAAGAAGTGGGGAGAGGGGAAAACCTCTAAAAAGTTGAAAGAGAGAGGTGTTGACAGAGTTAGTCGAAATTGTGGCTTGAGGCTCAGTATGAAACAGTTCTATTAAAGCAGGGAACATTGGACCAAAGCCTGGGACATCTAAAACCTGGAATAGATAAGGCCAGAGAATTTTGTCAAAAGCCTTTTCGGCATCAAGATTTATAAGTAAATTAGTGTTATAAGGAAAATCCGAAGATTTAATAAGAGCTGCAATAGCAGTACGAATACTAGTCACCAAGTATCTCCCTGGAATGAAGCCTGTTCGGGCGTAATGAGCTGAGGCAGTAACTGATTGTCTATTCGCCATAATCTTGCTGAGAATCTTATAATCTTTATTTAAAAGCGATATCGGCCAATATGATTCAACCTGACTAGGATCCTTCCCAGGCTTAGGTAGCAGGATAATCCTTGCAAGGGTGAAAAAGGAGGGCATGACATGTGAGTTAAATATAGTGTTATGAAGAGGTAGCAGTGTGGGAGAGATATCCTCCCGCAGGATTTTGTAGAACTCAGTTGGAAGGCCATCTGGCCCTGGTGATTTGGCAATGTGTAAAGATTTAAGTACCAAATCTAGTTCACTAGCAGTAATATGCTCCTCTAAAAGCGAGCGCTGATCATGTGTAAGTAGAGGCAGAGACAAACGCTGCAAAAAGTCAGATTGAGCACAAGGGTCGTCTACTTCAGGACTATCCAATTTGGAGAAATATGATACAAATGCCGCATTGATGTCTGCTGGGTCCGTTGTGACTGTCGAATTTCGCGGCTGTATAGAGCGGATAGTATTAGGGCCACGAGTAAGCTTGGTCAAATGAGCTAACAGCCGACCCTGCAAGTTAGCAATACAATACAGGTGTGCTGCACGTTTAGACAATTGAAATTGCACAGCTGTAGCCAATACAGTTTCAAATGCCTTTTTTTGCATTGAGGTATTTAGAGCGGTTCAAAGCTTTGCAACATAAGAGATAATATGACCAGTCAAAACAGCCTTAGCTGTTGGCCAGAACAAAACAGGGTCGGAAGAATGAAGAGCATTGTCATATTGAAATGTTAACCAGGCATTCCTAAGACTAGCACAAAAATCAGGACATTGGGCAAGAAAGGAAGGCATACGCCAATAAAAATATGAATGTACAAGAGGACGAAAGGACAGATGTAAGGTAACAGGAGCATGATCTGAGATAAGAATGTCATGAATTTGACAGGCGGTGACCAAAGGGAGAATAGCCGCAGAGCCTAAAAATAATCTAGCCTGGTAAAAGTACCATGAGGATGAGAGAAAAAACTATACTGTCGATCTGTCGGATGAATAAGACACAAAATGTCAGTGAGAGGGACCTGATCCATAAAACATTGCAAGGGATTTAAGGAAGAATCTTCGGAGATGGTAGGGCGCCTGCTGCTATCTAATCGCTGATTAAGAATGGCATTAAAATCCCCAGCTAGAAAAATATTACCAGGAGAATTTGGCAGTAAGTGTGGAAGAAGAGATGCGAAAAAAAAGAGTATGTAGGATCATTGGGGGCATACACATTACAAATTACAAAAAGTTTTTGATCAGTCTCACAGTGCACCAACAGAAAACGTCCTTCCAGATCATGAACAGTCTGTACGTGTACAAAATCAAGGGATCTATGAATAAGAATGGCCAAACCCCGCTCTTTACTTGAATAGGAAGTGGCAGTACAATGCCCTACCCATTCCCTTCGAAGTTTAGTATGTTCGTCATCCGTGAGATGAGTTTCTTGCAGAAGGGCAACTTGAGAATGTAAACGGCGTAAATGACCCAAAATTTGTTTACTTGATAGGACTATGCATGCCCCCAACATTCCAGGAACTGAAGCAAAAAGAATGAGGAGTAGATCTAGATTGATAGGAATAATCTGCTATGGTGGCAGCCAGTGACAGAGAAACTGAAAAAAACAAGAAAAAGTGAAGAAGACCAACGTCCCTCCCAGCGAGGAGACGCCAGTTCGACAAAACAGAAAGGGCATGGTGGAGGAGAACCACAGATCAAACCACCTAGAGGCATGCACCAACAAAAAACACTGACAAAACAAACACAGAAAACCTAGTCCATAATTGTCTCATCAACCAATTAAAGAACTTAAATTCTTATGAACCTGTGGACTATAACTCAGATTGAGAATTGTTAATAAAACGACAATAGTGGCATTTTAACAAGCCAGGGAGCCCAGGGCCACGACAGGCAATCGAAGCAATCACCGCTATAGCACTGAACCCCTCCATAAAAAGGTCATTCAACCACCAATTAAAAGAACCCACAAATTGGTAAAGACTTCCCAGAACACCCCCACCCCAACTGAAAGAAAGGAGGGAGTAAACCCTGCACCCCCGCACAGTCCAGAAGGGCCAAAGAGCGCACTGCCCAACCCCCTGTCCAGCAGTAAATATCCCCCACCCGCCAACAATGATATATATGTAAATAGTACAGGGAGTACCCAGCCCACCACGTCTCTTACCTCCCAAGATACGCAATCCCTGGTGAGGCAAAGGAAATCTCTATCCGATTAACCCCAGGTAATCCGGAAAGAACCCGGAATAAAACTCTAATCCAGGGGGAGAGCCAGACAGAGAATAAACCCTCACAGCCAGTAAGGAAGAAAATTGTAGCAATCAACAGAGAGACTTCCCATCTGACCAGCTCCCTGACAACCCGAGAAGGTCCTGGAGCAAAATGAATGCCGGTCTAGGGGAAAGGCCAGACAGAGAATGGAAACCCAGAACCTATATGGAGGAAGGTAATGGTTAGTCAAAAACAGAACAGATGTAAAAATAATCACAATAAAATAGCAACAAAATAGAAATTAGAAAAACAAGGCAGTCACATGTAATGGGCTAGGTCCATGCAGAGAAATCACATTGCAGCATCGTAGTAATCAATCCCCCGGGCGGCACAGATGTGGGCATTATAGGGCAACCTGGGTGCGAAGAAAATTAGACCATCCTGAATGTGTCCACAATGCTGCAAAGAAGCTCTCCAACATATAAAAAGGTCAAATATCCTTATAGGTATCCAGAAGAGAGTATCCATGGTAGGAGGCTGAATAATTAAGAGATATGGGAAGTCTCAACATATAGACAAAGTTCCTCGGGAAAGGGCTTCACAAACCCAGTGCAATACACATCCAGGAACCAATGAAGTGGAGAATAACAAAACTAGCAATGTCCCCCAGCTCTCCTCTCGCTATTACTTGCTGACAGACATTCATAAAAGTCCTGAGCCTCTGCAGATGAGTAAAACCAGCGAGTAGATGAACCATCCAAAACTTTAAGACGTGCAGGGTACAACAAAGCAAATTTGATGTTAAAGAGCTTGCTGCAGATCTCCGAAAAGCCACGTCTCTGCGTGGAAACTTTAGCTGAAAAATCCTGAAACAACAACAGTTGAGAGTTAAGGTATTCGACCTTATCCAGTTTTCTGTAGGCAAAGAGAAGATGTTGCCTGTCTTCATAATGCAGGAATTTGAAGATGACTGGCCTAGGATGACTTCCCTCCGAAGGTACAACCTGACCCAGCCTATGAGCTCTTTCGATGACTAATGGAGTACTGTAATCCTCCAGTTTCAAAAGTATTGGTAACTCTGTGCTTAGGAAACGAGTTAAATCTTTGGCTACCCACTAAAAAAACATTAGTAGATCCAATGCATAGAAGTTTGCACACTGAAACTACAATAGTGCCCTGAAAGGACTGTCAGGTCCTCAAAGGGCACTACCATTATCTTGAATTAACATAGGTATTTACAGGGGGATACAGGAAGAGGGCTGCAAATACAAGCACAGGGCCTGCTGTGCAAATATCCCAGATGCCTCCTGAGGGAGGGGATGGTGGCAGCATATTGAGGTGGGCGGAGGAAGGTGTTTCACGGACATGTGGAGATATATATTATATCACTTTTTTTCTTGTGTATAATACTCACCTCTATAATAGAAGGTGAAAAGGAGCAAAATTGTGAGTATTATATGTGAGATTTTACAGTAGTTTACCCATAGAAAAGGGTTTACTTCTCTTTTAACCCCTTAACGACCCTTGACGGTCATAGTATGTCAAGGGTTGATTTGACTTAACGACCGATGACGTACTATGACCGTCATCGAATTCCGGGCTCCCCCCGCGGCTGCACGCCGTTCGGGGAGTCCGGAACGCAACGGAGCAATAAAAAAAAATTGCTCCGTGGTCGTTCAGTCAGGTCACGGAGCAGATTCCCCGGTCCTTAAGGGGTTAAACTTTCAGTGCCTGAGGGTAAGTAATATGTAATTAATTGAATATTAATGTTATATATATGAAGAACAGTTTTGTACATTTGTAACTGCATATGTGGGAAAGCTTTTATTATTGAAGAACCTGAATAAGTAAAGCCAGCTGATACTAGTTGTGGAATTTGTGGGGTAAGGGTCACCTTATACATAGCCTATTAAAGCTGCAGAAAGATAAAATGTCTTGTACGGTCTTTTGTTACACTAATGTTATTAGAAAGTATAGTCCATTCATTGGTACAGTGATTCTGAAACTCACACTGTAACATAACAATCCCTTATTTGCAATTCCACCCACTCATTTGATATTAATGTCAATGCATTTATATTGGTGCTCACTTGTAGATTAACAACTGATTATTGATACCCTGTTCTTTCCTAAGGAACCTGGTGAGAGTAATTTAGATGGAAAGAAATCAAAAGAGAAAATGTATACCTTTTAGTAAATCCTTCTGTAAAACAAATGTATACAATTAATAATGTGCTCTCTGCCATCTGCAGAGGTTCCTCATTGTGACTGTATACTAGTGTTAAAAAGATGTTTTTAAAAGAAAAATTATATCAGGATTATGCTTGTAGGGTTAAATATTGCAGTATTCCACTTAGGCAATATAAAGGTGTGGCCAAAAGGTCCATGGTTCTACCAGTTTTGGTCCCTCAGAAATTATGTTCCCTTTAATGAAACTGTAAAGATTTATTGTAAAAAAAATATTGTAGGGCTTACTTAAACTAGGCTACTCCCACTGTGGCAGTTGCTTTATTCAGAAATTATAACAGTTCAAACTGCCACAAAGTGGTAGAGCTGTTCATGTTATATTCTATGGAGAATCTCTGCTAAAAATTTCCATACAGACTGAAACAGGCATGTGACCACCTGATCCAACCCTGTAGACTCCGTGCTATGTATGAATCACATGTAGTGTACAGTACCTGTGGGTAGGTGTTGTTCTGAAGATGGAGTCCAGTTGCAGGGAGGTGCACAACTGTACAAAACCACACTAGTTGACGGGCCTGGAGATGGAGACAGAGACACCTGCTATAAGTGTCTGTTGAGGGGCAGGTCCAGATGTCCAGGTAGCAGGTCTGTGTACAAGGACACATCAGAGCAGGTTGCCACTGATGGATAGTAGAGAATCAGCACACTGATTAGGCAAGCAGCAGGCGGCCTTCTGCGGGAACACAAAGGGACTGTGGCACGAAGCAAACAATCCAAGAGTCTAGGACAAGAGCTGAGTTAAGTAATCAGGCCAGAATCTTGGTGCAGTGTCTGTCCAACTACTTCTAGAAAGCCATGGGTATAGAGGGACCAATAGTAATTCATGGGGCTGTGTGCTCATCCTTTAAACCTCACACTTTAACACTTGACTAATTAAGTTAACACACACAGAGACAAGGAGAATGGTGGTAAGCCTGTAGCTTTTATTAACCCCTTAAGGACCTGGTGTGTGGCCGGCAGTAAATGACCACGGGGCTTTTTTTTCCCTTCACTACTGGATTCAGGGCTACCCGAACAGCATGCAGCCATGCAGGAAGCCCTGAATTTTCTGATGTGCCAGGACCGTCACTGGTCCTTAAAGCGGAACTTTCACTTAGTATAAAGTTGTCCTCCAATAATTAAACATATGGTGACTAGCTTCATAATACTTCTATTACCCCTCTGAATGTAATCCTTAATCTTCGGAGACTGATGGCCAGGTTAGTGCCGTCTATGCACCTGCGCCGTCAGTCCCTTCCGGTACCTTATGGCACAGTGCAATGCCTCTTAGAGGAGACCGGGACTGACAGCGCAGGCACGCAGACGTCTCTAAGAGAAGATGTCTGTGCTGATGCCTGTCTTCCGGTCTCCAAAGATTAAGGATTACTTTAGAATCAGGCACTTCTGAGAGGTAATAGAAGTATTATGAAGCTAGTCGCCATATGTTTAATTATTGGAGGGGGCCATTTTATCCAAATTGAAAGTTCCGCTTTAAGTGTAGGACAGCCGTGACTGTCCAGGCACATCATGGGTCCTTAAGAGGTTAAATCAAAATAGACAGATAACTACCAATCCTTATCAGCCATACAAGCCTGATAAGTAACCAACTTTAAAGTGGAAGGTTCACCTAAAATCAAATTTTGAGCATGTGTTTTAACACACAAAAATCAGGCACTTCCGCGTTCTGTATGTCCCGCATGACGCCTCAGGACTTCCCAGCTGCCCCAGGAAGCACGTTCCCACACGGTCCCGCAGAATGCGGAAGTGCCCAATTTTAAAGTCTAAATATCTTCACTAGCAGACGATTGAGAATAAGAAAAACCCAAGAGCTAATCTAGGTTTGTGTGTTAAAACACATGCTCAAATTTTGATTTTAAGTGAAACTTCCGCTTTAAACTTATGTCCCGCCCTAAAAGCCAGGAGCCAACAAATTAAATACTTAAGAGCTTTACTCAGCAACCCTCCAGCTGCAACATAACCAAATGAACCCTTTTTTATTTTTACATATAGATATTTACTTTTTTTTTTTTTTTTTTATTAAACAAAAAACTTGCATACCTCTGGGAGGGGTGTGTGTGGAGGCTGACAGAACTTTGGAGCTAACTTGAAAGGTGACACTATTGGGGAGATAACCAGTGGTATATATACCCATTTTCCCCACCCTGGAGTGAGGTAAGTCCCTCTGAGACCAATTACGTTACCAGGTGGGAAAAAGAGGTGAACTAAAAATAGAACCCATTTTGCTAACTAATCTCCTAAAGGAGAATGCCCTAATCCTCATTCCCTCACTAACTATTGGACCTGGCTACTTAATAAACTGATATTTACTAAACACCTACCTACCAACCTACCCCGGTGAGCCCCAACCCCATGAGTTTCAAACTTAGTTCACTTGGTTCTTTCATTGCAGGCAATTTTTATGTGAAGAACCTACATCAGGGCTGGGTAAAAGGAGGCCCTTCAGATTCCCAAGGCTACAATTCCCGTTGGGCTGGGGGTGAAGGGAACTGTAGTCCTGAACAACTTGAGGGCCTTAGCTTGCCAACCAATGACAAAATGGTAATATTCTTTGCCTTGTAAAAACTTACACAACAAAAACAAACTAGAGGGATTCTGAGGTAAACCAACCACTCCACTCAGCATAAATACATTTCCCATTGATTGAATGTCAGACGTCCCCACTGTATTCTTTTGCAGTGCATTGGAGGCCTCTAGCATTCAAGGGGTTAACAGCCCCATTTACATCAGTGATAACTGTGGCACTTTTATCTGTACTTCCTAAGGTGCAGTTGGTTTGTCA
Source organism: Rhinophrynus dorsalis (assembly GCA_037306005.1). Taxonomy (NCBI): domain Eukaryota; kingdom Metazoa; phylum Chordata; class Amphibia; order Anura; family Rhinophrynidae; genus Rhinophrynus; species Rhinophrynus dorsalis. The sequence goes on along the minus strand of CM074719.1, from coordinate 565,534,372 downwards.
CATGATTAAAGGGTTAGTAATGTCTAACATGAACTAACCCTAATATTGAAAGTATTCAAAAGATAATCTTACTGTGCCAAGTTGGATCTCTCAAACCTTTATGGTTTGAGAGATATAAGTGCTTAAAGTTCCCCCTCCCTCCCCTTTTCCAGACATCAGCATGTAGCTGATGTCATGAGATCCTGGTCCCAGACCAGCCGGCCGCTCTTCAGTGGAGCTAAATGAGCGATTTCAAAAAACAAATACTTCAGTTGAATGGTCTGCAAAGTGTGCTTGCAAACCAAGCACACTTTGTAGACCGTTCCAGTGAAGTATCTGTTTTTCGATAGCTCTCATTCAGCTCTGCTGAACAGCTGCCGAGTTGCATGACTTAGCTCCACTGAGCTGAGTCATGCAACTTACAGCTTATCAGCAGGAGGGGGGAACTTTAAGAGCTTATATCTCTCAGACCATAAAGATTTGAGAGATCCAACTTGGCACAGTAAGATTATCTTTTGAATACCTTCAATATTAGGGTTGGTTAATGTTAGACATTACTAACCCTTTAATCCATCCAGTTTTGTTTTGAACAAGTGACTTGTTAAAACACAAGCTGATATTCTCTAAATGAATTGAGGATGTATTGTGTGATGTAATGAAAATACATGTGAGTCAAACCATGGCTTATTTTCTGCATGACAAACTGACATTTATATTACATGATTATCAACTGAAGTAGAATTATATCCAAGCTTAGCAGCTGAATCACTGAGCCATAAAACAGAGAGATGAATATACATGCTCAAAAACAATAAAGTGCAAATAGTAATAATCTATGTGTAATATTTAATGTGACTGCATAAAAACAAACATATTTGCTTTAGTCATTGCAATCACATTTGCTCCCATGAAAATAGCAATCTTGATAGGTGTCGCTTTATTGTCTGTTAATGTGCTTGAGATAAAATATCAGCCATTCTGAACAGGAGTGGCTACTAATCTCAATATATTAAAGTGGAACTATCACAGAGATATAAGTGCCCCTCTATTAATAGTTAGTATAGGTGTAATCATTTAAATACTGTTATAATGTTTATTAAGTGCAGGCATTATATGATACTTACCTCAAGATGACAGCGCAGACATCTTGCTGAAGAGGGTTCTGTGCGGCTGCTTTGTCCGTTCCTGTCTACTCACTGATAGGTTATTTGCCAAAGGGGGAGTTGCACTGTACTGTACGATACGATCGGGGACGGACAGCGCAGGCACACAGATCCCTCTTCACTGCTGTCATTTTGAGGTGTTTCATAAGAACTTATGTTTCCATATAATGCTGGCAGTTAATAAACATTATAACAGTATTTAAATGATTACCGCTATACTAACTATTAATAGAGGGGCACTTTTATCTCAGTGATAGTTCAGCTTTAATAGAATTAGATATGTACAAACAATTAACCCTTTGAGTGCCAGTGGGGTACGCAACGCATTCTCTGCAATGCCTTGCGTACCTCGTTGACACTCAAATGGTTAAAGAGGACTTATAACTTTTCCAAGTCCTTCCCTCAGTGGAAACCTCCGTCCTGAATAGATTTGTGTGATGATTCCTCATTATCAGTTCATGCCACCCCTATGGTGGAGTCTAATAGGATTTAGCAGCCTAAGAAGGTGGAGCAAAGGTCTATTTGCAAAACAAAAAGCCCAAGGTATAGGCTGTTTAAAGGGATAGTAACACTTCGTTTTAATTTTATTTTATTTTGTAGGCATTAAAAAAACATGAAGAATGATATAAGTCTTATCTCTCAAACCTTTATGGTTTATGAGTTATTCACAAGCAAAGTTCCCCTTCCCACCCCTTTTTCCTAGTGTAAGCCATCTCTTCTCAGATGTGGATCTGGTTGTATGACAGGACAGATAACAGAAGGGGACAATTTTCTTTGCATGAAAACAATGAAAGCCCTTCCCTCCTTGAAAAGTTTTTCAGCTTTTTCCCTGAAGATTGTCCCTCTCTGCAGTCTACCTGGGCACCTCCCTTCTGATCTAGTTGAACAGGGGGTGGATACTTTGTTTGTGAATATCTCTTAAACCATAAAGGTTTGAGAGATAAGACTTATATCATTCTTCATGTTTTTTTAATGTCTACAAAATAAAATAAAGTTAAAACGAAGTATTACTATCCCTTTAAATTGATGCATTTAATGAGGCTAAAAAGCTGTGTAGGTTCCATATCCACTTTAATGAGATTGTGTCCAATTTGGATAGTCTACGCATGCAACAGAATGCAAGATTATGATTAGATTGTATGGATTTAACATAAAATAAGAAAATATTACAGATTATAGCAGAAAATACATGATATCTAAAATTATGTAACCCAGTTTAAAGGGATAGTAATGTTTCACAATAAAAGCAGCTCTAATTAATCATCATAGTATTTGTACTTTGGAGAGTGTTATTTCAATTCTGTTGTAGTTGTAGTTCCAGAGTAATTCAATGACAAAGTGTCCCCCTCCCGCCCCTTTTACTGATGTCACACTGTTCAGCCAGAGCAGAAGGGAGGTGCCCAGGTAGACTGCAGAGAGGGACAATCTTCAATTAAGATAAGGGAAAAACCTGAAAAGCTTGTCAAGGGGGCAGGGATTTCATTGTTTTCATAGGAATAAGAGTGTCCCCTTCTGTTATCTGTCTGGTCTATGGACTGGATTCCACATCTGAGAAGAGATGGCTTACACTAGGTAAAAGGGGCGGGAGGGGGAAACTTTGCTTGTGAATATCTCATAAACCATAAAGGTTTGAGAGATAAGACTTATATCATTCTTCATGTTTTTTTAATGCCTACAAAATAAAATAAAGTTAAAACGAAGTATTACTATCCCTTTAATATTGCTGGTGTTAGTATTCCTTTACTTCAGGAATGTCAAACACAAATACAATCAAGGGCTGCATACTCAACATTTCCCTTCAAGAAGGGGCACAACATTGGCTGCTAGATTCCGTGTGTGTGTTTGTATATAAGTACACATACATACATACACACACACACACACACTCTGAATGATGAGAACAACATTCAAACACCCCATCCTTGGTCTTCTGGTATATACATACCTGGGAACTTTTGAGACAGGGCTACCCGGAGGGTAACCCTGTCAGTGCCGATCTGTGAAGAAAATTATGCGATTTGTGTCATAAAAGGGGCGGGGCTTAGTTGCGGAGGGGGGTGGGACAAAAAAAAAACCAAAAAACCCCTGCAAAATGTATCTAAGAGGGCGGGTAGTGGGAGGAACCAGGCGGGACAGAGCACAAGTGGGCAGAGTTTCTATTTAAACTCTGCCCACCCGGTGATCCACACATTGCCCGGAGACCCGGTAATTCAGTCTAAAATCCGGAGTCTCCAGGGCAAAACCGGAGAGTTCCCAGGTATAGGTGTATTAGTTAAAGTGACTGAGGAAAATCACATTGCTCTAAATGAAGCTTTTAATCCCCTGATGCCGGGATGCAGGACATTTAAAAAGTTTCTGGCAACCCATAGGCTGCACGTTTGACATGCCTGATTCAAAGGGTTAGTAATGCCCGGATATAAATTTAGGCAGTATTGTAGATTTAACAAAAATAAATTATGTGGAGCAAGTCTGATCTCTCAAACCTTTAAGGTTTGAGAGATATAAGGTTTTAAAGTTCCCCTCTCTGTAAAGCTGACAGCAGAAGATTTGAGTCGGCCGACTCGAGACGTCTCTTCAGCTCAGCCGAAATATCAATATCTAAAAAGAAATACTTTATTGGAATGGTCTACAAAGCATGCCTGGTTTGTAGGCACACTTTGTAGACCGTTCCAATGAAGTATTTTTTGGATATCGGTATTTCTGCTCTGCTGAAGAGCCGCCGGCTGGTTTCAGCACCGGGATCGCCTTCTGTGTGACGTCACCGCAAGGGGAAGGATTTATTTTTGTTAAATCTACAATACTGCCTAAATTTATATCCGGGCATTACTAACTAATGTGGAACAAGTTATATCTCTCAAACCTTTATGATTTGAGAGATATAAGGTTTTAAAGTTCCCCCCTCCTTCCCCTTGCGGTGACGTCACACAGAAGGAGATCTCGGTGCTGAAACCAGCCGGCGGCTCTTCAGCAGAGCAGAAATACCGATATCCAAAAAATACTTCATTGGAACGGTCTACAAAGTGTGCCTACAAACCAGGCATGCTTTGTAGACCATTCCAATAAAGTATTTCTTTTTAGATATTGATATTTCGGCTGAGCTGAAGAGACGCCTTGAGTCGGCCGACTCAAATCTTCTGCTGTCAGCTTTACAGAGAGGGGAACTTTAAAACCTTATATCTCTCAAACCTTAAAGGTTTGAGAGATCAGACTTGCTCCACATAATTTATTTTCGTTAAATCTACAATACTGCCTAAATTTATATCCGGACATTACTAACCCTTTGAATCAGGCATGTCAAACTTGCGGCCCACAGGCTGTAAATGTGCAGCCCATGGGTTGCCAGAAACTTTTTAAATGTCCTGCATCCTGGCATCTGGGGATTAAAAGCTTCATTTAGAGCAATGTGATTTTCCTCAGTCACTTTAACTAATCCACCTGTGATGCATTGTAGCGCTAATTAATTGTAGCAGTTACTAGGCAAATGTGAATCATTGCACTGGAGACCTCTCTAGTATTCAGCGGGATTAAAAACCTCATTCAATTGAAATTTGGTGAATTTTGAATTTGTCCTGTAGTAAATTTGCTTTACTCCAGAATTACTTCATTTCCTTTAGTACTTTTATCTAGGGTGAACATATTTCCATTCTGCCATTCCAGTGCATGTGGTCACCTTAGACCCGCGGCTTAGGCTCCTGCTGGCGCTGACCATCTTTCTGAGACTGACACAGAGGAAGAGTTCCCAGTGGGTGGGAACTCTTACTTTGTGTCAGCCTCAGAAAGATGATCAGAGCGGCGCACCAACGGGAGCCTCAGCCGCGGGTCTCACTTGCAACTCCAGCATACCTGCTCCATCCAAGCTTTCTCGCACTGGCTCAGCCAGCCAATTAGGACCATATAGCAAATACATTTCATTGGCTGGCTGGACTGGCGTGTGTTGCTACAATCCGGGACTCTTTGTTGTCCTGGTGGGGGGTGACCGGGATGTGGGACACAGACCCCCAATAAGGGACAGTCCTGGGCATTCCGGGAAGTGTGGTCATCCTACTTTTAGCTTCCACTCTTATTCCTTTGAAATGTCTGAATGGTCGCTCAACCAGTTACCATGGCAACCTGGTTGGTTGTTCACTCACACCAAGGCATTTGTCCCTGTGTGAGTAGTTTTTATTCATCCAATGAGCAGACTAAAACTATTCAAAATGCCAGACGGGCTGCCGTGGCAATCGTTTGATCTGGTAAGTCAGCCCCCTTCCTTGTGAAAAGGCTTAGTCGCAAAATAACCGAAACTATTGAGTATTGAATTCACACTCTTTAACCCTTTGCAATTCGTTGTGTACCCCTCTGGCACTCAAAGGGTTAATACTGTAGAGTACAATAAAATGAAAATAGTTCCTTTGAACACATTGTACTATTTCACGGGATGCTGGGGATCCCCAAAATCCAGTCTCAGTACAACTGTTCTTTTGAAAACAGAAATAAATTTTATATTAACCCTCTGAGTGCCAGAGTGCTTTGCAATGCGTTGCGTACCACTCTGGCACTCAGAGGGTTAAAATAGTAATTATAGTTCACATTGTGTATTTGTTAATAAATAAAGCTAACTGCTTGGTTACAGATGACTCATATACAATAACAATATATGTGGATTGTGATTGTTCATGTGTCTGAGAACTTGACGTAATCCCGCCTTGAGCTAATACAGGTTGTAATGATTGTGATGAAGAGCAAGTCATGTTTTTGCAACGTCTGCTTCATTCTTTACATGTGGGTTTTATGTTTCAGCCTGATGGATTTAAAGTAAGAACACGCGGCTGTCATTACAATTAGTGAAAAGGACTGTGCTGGTAAATATTATTCTAAATAATTATAGGAGAAATAGCATTACTGACTCGCCTTTACTTACCCGTAGAGACTGAAGAGAAGACGTACATGACCTGGACCAATTCCAGACCCAACTAACCGCACCAAATTCCCTTTCATTTAACCCTTTGAGTGCCAGAGAGCTTTGCCATCTGGCACTCAATGTGTTAAAGAAGAGCTTGAGAGCATTCAAGGCGTAAAAGAGCCAATGAAATCAATGGGGATTGGAGAAATGTATCTTTGTCCCCAATGGTACAGTTAGTTTGCTCCAAAATTGTTGCATTTCTTCTTAGTACATCAGAACGGATGAGTGTAATGTACGACTCAGACAGGGTTCTAATACATAGGCTTGAAAATCCTGCTGTTCTGCAGACCTTCGTACATACGTGTGCACACACCTTTGCCAGTGCAAGACATTAACCTTTGCAATGCTTTGCTTCTTCTCTGGCACTCAGGGGATTAAAGGGATAGTATTAATGTAAGGTTGATTCTTCTACATAGTTTGGAATAACTATAGGTACCTTTGTAACCATCCATAACATTGTCGTTTTCCTTTTATGCTATATTAAAGGTAGTAATGTTTCGCAAAAAGCAGGTCCAGTTAATCTTCATAGTATGTGAGCCATGGAGAGTGTTATTTCAATACTGACAGATTTGTAGTTCAAGAGTAATTGAATGATAAAGTATTCCGATCCTGCCCCTTTTACCTAGTGTAAGCCACCTCCTCTCAGATGTGGAATCTGGTCCTGGGACTAGACAGGTCACAGCATGGGGCAATCTTTTTACTGTGATCATAAGGAAAACCCTTCCCCCTGATATGTTTTTCAGGTTTTTCCTTATTCTCACTGAAGATTGGCCGTCTGCTCTGAGGTGAGCAGTGTTACACTAGGTAAAAGGGGTGGGAGGGGATACTTTATCATTCAATTGTAATAACACTCCTCATGGCCCAAATACTATGAAGCTAAATTGGAGCTGCTTTTATTGTGAAACAATACTATCCCTTTAAAGTGTCCCCCTCCCACCTCTTTTCCATGCATCATGCATCATCCCCTCAGACCTAGAATCCAGTCAGTGGACCGGACAGATTGCAATGAAGGACAGTCTTCTGTCTATCAGTATAGGGAAAAACCTGTGCACTTGATGAAGGAGGCAGGTATTTCCTTATGCTCACAGAAGATTGTTCCTTGTTGCAATCCACGGGGACCAGCTTTCTGCTCTTAGGGGATGATTTGTGACTTATGGAAAAAGGGGTGAGAGGTGGACACTTTAATATAGAATAAAAGGGAAACGGCAACATTATGGATGGCTACAAAGGTACACATCGTTATACCAAAGTATATAGAAGAATCAAACTTACATTAATAACTAACCATAACTATCCCTTTAATGTGAAAAGGCCTTTAAAGGGGCAGTAAACCCTAATTATAAAAATACTAGCGTAAAAACCTGTTTACACGGGCCAAGGTCCGGGTGATGTTATCCCTTTGAGTGCCAGAGGGGTACGCAACGCATTGCTTTGCACTCAAAGGGTTAAGCGGCCGTCACCTCACTGCTCCACACGATGCAGTCTTGTGCAGTAGAGACTGCCTGAACGCACTCTACTGCACATGAAGGCTTCTGACGAAGATCCTAGCGAATTATTATATAGGATACATTGTAGGGGTTTTCCTGTTGAGTAAAGTAATCAATCTCTCCAATTTTAAACAAGTCTTATTTCACAATTCTTACAGAGCTGACCTGCAATTTTATGATTGAGTTGCAGCAAAGGGGTTCTGCTGGTACTGCCATCTATAGTAATACTGTGTGTAGGACATTCACCTCTTTACAGATGCACCAGCTGTAGAATCTGTTCAAGCTGCAAGGTCGCAGGTTCTAGTCCCAGCAAGGTCAGCTCAGCCTTTGACCCTTTTGAGGTAGCTAAAAGTAGTCCAGGACATACCTGAAAATGAGAGACAATCTCAATGTGTTCTTCCTGGTAAAATACTTTCACAAAGTTGCCCCAAGATGGCAACAAGATTTGTGGCTCTAAGAATGAAACCTGGGGCTTTAGCTCCCTCAGCCAATTCATCCTAGAGGAAGTGGATTTGTATGGTCCCTCTCTGTATATGCTGCTTCTCTGATTTTCATTTGTATTACATGTTGCTTGTATCCTTTATAACATAAAGTCCTAGAATGCATCGCTCACTGTGTGCGTAACCGCACATGCGCAGTGGGGACTCGCAGAACAGGCTGATCCATAGTGGAGAGCTCCGGAAGGCTGACAGCCTGTCTGTGCTCCCAGCACCGGGGCAGCAGTGGAGGTGGCTGGGTGACAAACTGTCACCCGGCGCCTCCGCTGCTGCCCCAGAGCTGGGAGCACAGACAGGCTGTGAGCCATCCGGAGCTCCCCGCTCTGGATCTGCCCGTGTTTATGGGCTTTGTAACTAGTTACTAATAATCTCCTGGGATGCTACAGAGGTCTTTAATGCAGTGCGTAGCTGCAGGTTGTGCACCCCTGTTCCCTTAGCTGCTTTCGCTATCAATCTAATCTTCACAGTGAAGAGGTATATTTATATTTTTCATGAAGTTGGAGCATGCATTTGCTGTAATCCAATGTATTCATTGCGCTCCCCACTAGTCCTTAAGGGGTTAATATATTATCAGGGGTTTTTTGTTGTATTTTTGTTTATATTTATTTTTTCTACTCCATATAGAGCTCTTGAGGAAAGACGCAGGGAAGAAGAAGAAAAGGAGGAAAGATTTAGAGAAGAGATTCTTCAGCAGAGGAAGTTGAAACTGCAGGAAGCGACTGAAAAGTTTCAGAGAGCTCATCTTCCCCCATCGCAGCGCAGGAGATCAGGTCAGTGGTTCAAGGAGACTGAACTGATCTGCTATGTTAACGGCGTAATGAACTTTCAGAGAAAGTATCACCTTTCAGGGTAATAGTAGTACAACATACACTTCACTGAAAGCCAGAATTCCCATTATGCAGTGTAGAAAACTGCCAAGAGGAGCAAACTAATCTGTGCTGGCCACACCCATTAGGCTGAGTTATGGGTGTGGCCAGGACAGCCCCATGAAAAATAGATAACTTCTTCTTTTTTAGGTTATGTTTAATGCAATCCAAAATTACCTCTGAGCATTCCCATGCGATCCCATCAAGCAGTTTACAGCACCTATAGCTAGAGCCTTGGTACATGTGGTATTATCGCATATAAAAATGACTGAATAGCATATTCTTTTGATATTCATAGGAGGAAAAAGTCATGGTAGAAATTAAAAATGAAGAAAAAAGATTATTAACCCTCTAAAGGTACATTATTATGGAGAGCTCCCCAGCATTCAAGGGATTAAAAGTCACATATAAAAATTGGCATTTTAATTTGCCCCACAATGCACAATTGGTTTGCTATAAAATTGTTCCACTTTTCCATTCTGCAGCTGCATCACAGGGGACAAAAAAATAATTTATTTAAAGGGGCAGTAAACTTTTGCTATGTATGTATGTATCTTTATTTATATAACGCCATACATGTACGCAGCGCTTAACAGAAGCTGAAATAATATAATACAAAACGACAGAACTGGGTTAAGAGCATTAAGGTTAAGTACAATCATTACATTATTTGTGAGGGAAAGTGCAGAGCAAAAGAAAGGTACACCCATTGCTTAGACATGCATATTTCCAGAGTTATTACAGTTTAAACCTGTGTTGTGGTTTTTTTGTTGTTTTTTTTCTTACATTAACTTTGCCCTCTAGTGTTCAGATTCCAATTAGTCTGTTACGTTCTATTTGACAGGAAAGTTACTGACAAAGAGATCTCCTTTGAATGTGATTGACGCTGCTGAGTCACTTCCTGTCAGTTAGAACTTTCAGGAAGTAAACGCATAGTAAATCCACAATCTGTTCATTTGAGCTGTTATAACTTTTGATTAAAACAAATGGCAGAAGTGGGAATGCCCTTGTTTTACTCAGGGGGGATAAACCCTACAATATAAACCAAGCACATGTAGAAGACCGTTTAAGTGAAGGATTTCTTTTTTATTAACGCAATCTCGGCTCTGCTGCAGAGCCGCCTAATGCACGTAAGACCGGATTCCCCTTCAGTCAGCTAGAACGCTGACTTCAGGGAAAGGGGAGGGAGTGTGGGAACTTTGCATGCGATTATCTCTCAAACCATAAAGGTTTGAGAGATTGGACTGTGGGCAATTAATTTCTTTTTTTTATGCCTACAATATGGGGATTAGTAAATTTTAAGTATTACTGTCCCTTTAATAGAACCATTATGAAACAAGAATGGTATTTGGAGCTTCAAAGCAACCACTTGTGCAAATCATATCAAATCCAGTTGCAAGGCCATTTTTAGGTGGTACTTGACACCTTCCAAACTTGCTCTAATACACCCCAGTTATCGTGATTTCTGCTGGAAATGTCTCGCTGACACAGGATCCTATATGCAAAAACACAAGAATTATTTTTTATACATGGTAACCCATCTTTGCATCCCTAGCATATCTGACACCCCTCTTCTTAATCCTGATCTAGACTCTCCCTGGCTGTACTGCCCATTTTATTGTCCGTATTCTGATGGGCTACATTCTCACTCTGGCCAGGAACTGGAAATCAGACAGCACCCCACTCTACAGGGAATTAATCAATGTATTAATTCCTATGACAGTTAATCGTCAAGTTGGCTACATTGCTGGACAAGGACACTATGAGATATGGTTGAGCTGGCTTACGTATTTTGCAAATGATACATCCCAAATAATGTAATACAAGATATACATGTCATTGTGTTTTTCTTTCTAGTTAATGCCTGTAGATTTTGTATGCTAGGCATGTATTCCTCCTTTCCCCTCTTCCTACCCTCTTCTTTTTTCCCTACTAACCCCTTTACGTCTGAAATATGACTACGTTTTTATTTTAAAAGTAACAATTGTTCTTCAAGGTCTTGTTTTTATCTCCATGACAGTCATGTGTTCTCCCTCCTTTTTCTTCTTTATCTTCATATTGCAGAAGTCAATAACATGTAATGGGGGAAAAAAACATAGGGATGGAATGCAAGACACTTGCAATTGCTTTTTACAGTGTATTTTTGATGGCAAAATGATTAGCACCAAAATGTTACTGAATTACGCAGGTGTTTTTTCAAAATTAGCAAACACGTGCGCTTTTTTTGCAAATGTGTTTCAAAAAGTGTGTGGCTAAAGTGTCCGTGGTTTAGTGAGAGGATTAGTGATTGCACCTAATTCAGCAAAGCAATTAGCACACATTTTCTTATGTCTGGCTAACTTTTCAGTCAATTTAGCAGCATGTGCTATTCAGCATTAAGGTGTTAGTATATTTCTTGCATCAAAACTGGAGCAATCGCATATAGCGCATAAATATATGGCATTCAAAAAATAGTGAATGCTCCACTTTCTTGCATTCTGAATTTCCGCCCTGTGTCCCAGTATATCTTAACTGACATAAATGTGTTGGTCATGTATACAATTATAAAACAAGGTAAACAATCTTGTTATCCTTCGTGAATGCTTCAGTAAATAACTTTTCTCTGTCGTCCAATACAGGTTACTGGTAACTCTGGGTAGGCGTTCCGCCCCTTTAAGTAGAGGGTGGAGCCTACCTTCCCTCCTTGGCTACAGCTAGCCAACCAGCTCCAGAAAGATTTGTTCCTTGGTGAAGATAACACAGGAAAGAGAACAGTTCTGCTATAGCTTTAGAAGTTTTTTATTTTTCTGTTAGAAATGGAATACCACCATTAGGCGGATTACCATAACTGACAATGCCCTTAGCTGTGGCTATCTCAGTGACCAGGTGCTTTTTTTGTGGACCTTAAGCCCTGAGGGAAAAATCTTGGCTACAAGTTCTTTCATCAGGAGTTGCCCACAGAGGCTTCTTCTTTAAACATGGTAATCTGAAGACAGAAGATCTGCAGGAAAGCTGAGCAACCCTTTGAGTGCTGCAGGTCCACATATCCCACAGTGCCCCTCCGCACAGGGGTTTTTCATTTGGACGTTCTATTGCAGACTCCTGCACTCATTGGGTTTATCTGTATGTCTGCTGGGTGTTTGGAGCAGGTTTATGTGGTATTTAACCCTTTAGATGCTGGTTTGGCTTTCATTGGGGGGGGTTCTGACACTTTTCCTACTGGTTCAATGTTTTTTGGGTATCCTAACATGTTTTAGTGATGTGTCATGTCTTTTAATAATACACCTTCAATTTTGTAAAATTTGAGTAAAGGCGCGCTTTACCGCATAGGCGCCATTGCTCCATTCACTCCTATGGGACTGTACAGTTTGGGGCATATCTCTACAACCGTTTAACCTAGTGACTTCAGAGATGGCTCATTTTACTTGTCTGCCCTTGCTCTATCATCCAGTTCATGTTTCTAGTGTGTTGAGGAGCTCAGGGGGCTTCGGGCACTGTTTGGGGTACTTTTCTGGGAAAACTACATTTCCCATGAGCGCTTGCTTCACACGCTCGTTTCTGGTTGGCTTCCGCAGCGGCATCCATTTTGTGATCTTTCCAGAACGAGTATCCTACGCAGGCCTTGGACTCTCCTTCTCTCCTCTGCTGATTAACCCTTCGCCTGACAGATAAGTCTATTTTAGCGATTTCTGGGGTGAAACTTTAATCATACACACTGTAATTGGGTGATTTCTTATACAATAAAGTTATTGACACTGTGAGAATGTTTATACCATTGGAGCTTGGGGCCAGACCTAAGACTAAGGATGCTGGAGTCTCTGGATCCCCTATTGCGCATTGGTCTTCCCGTCATTCAGGGTTACCTAGAGAATTCTCAGGTCATTTATGCCCAGCATGTTCTGATGTCCCTGAGAGTCTCCTGGGGACCTCCAGCCATGCATTAGAGCCAGTTTGGGTGCAAGAGTTCTAGGCTGCTACTTAGGTCCACTTTGCAACTCTTTCCATCCCAGTTACAGGGGGTCTTTCTTTCTTGGCAGACTCCCTCCTTCGTCAAGTCTTCCCTGCCAAAGCCTCAGGTTGTACCTGACGTGTCAGATTCCTCTGTGGAGGAACTGCTGGTAGATTCAGATGTTGAGGAATGTTCTGCTGTGGGCTCCTCTCAGTTTTTTGGGGACCCTTTTGAGGCTGATCCTGAGCCCTCGGCTGAGGGCCTGATCAGGGCTGTCTTGAATACTCTTAACATTCCCTTAGTTCAGGAGGTTCCTTTTGACCCCTCTGATGTGTTACAGGAGCCTAAAAAGCCCCTTACGTGCTTTCCACCTAACCCCACTCTTGACCGCCTTGTATCTGAGGAGTGGAAATCCTCAGATAGGAAACCTTCTGTGTCCAGGAAATTTGCCAAGCTTTATCCCTTCTCTGAGGCAGCACTTGTGCGGTGGCCTCATCCTCCCAAAGTGGATGCCCCTATCTCCAGGCTATCTAAGTGTACTGCCTTGCCAGTTTCTGATGCGTCTGCTCTAAAGGACTGGACTGACAAGAAACTTGAGGTCTCCCTCAAGTCCATCTTTGCCACTGCTGGTTCTGCCATGCTTCCAACATTCGCAGCAGCATGGGTGAACTGGGCCATTGAGGTCTGGACTGAACAGCTCACTCTTGCTGTCCGTCAGGATGCTTCTACTTCGGATAAGTTGCGCCTCCTTGCCAACATTTCTTAGGCACAGCACTATGTTTCTGCTGCTCTATTTTATGCCATCCATTTGATGGCTAGGGTTTCCACCATGTCTGTGGTTGCCAGATGGGCTCTTTGGCTCTTGATCTGGTCTGTTGATACTGCTTCTAAGAAAGCATTGATCTCCTTACCTTTTTCAGGCACCTCTTTGTTTGGGCCAGATCTTAAGAATCTGATCAGTGAGGCTACAGGGGGTAAGAGTATACTTCTACCCTTAGTTCCTAGGAAGAAAACAACGCTTAAGCGTAACCGGTATTTTCGTTCCTTTCAGAATGAGACACGTCCAGTGACCCAAATGGTTCCCTCAGCTCCGCGTACCTCCTCCAAGCCCAAACAGCAATGGAGGCCCAAGGTCTCCTCCAAGCCCAAGGCTTACAAGCCTTCTTCGGCATGACTCACCGAACCCGGGAACACACTCTGCTGTGGGTGGTCGTATGTGTCACTATCACAGCATTTGGGAGGATTCAGTTACGGACCCATGGGTTTTGCAGGTAGTGACGGAAGGGTAGAGGATCCCTTTCGTCTCTCTTCCTCCTTTTCGCTTTTTTCCTTCTCATATGCCTCAGGGTGCAGAGAAACGCGGTCTGGTCGACGGTGCTGTTCAGGCTCTTCTGGACAAGGATATTCTGGAGCCAGTTCCAGTTCAGGACAGAGGTATGGGTTTCTTCTCAAACCTCTTTGTGGTCTCCAAGATGGACGGCGGTTGTCATCCCATTTTGGACTTGAAGGATCTCAATTCCTTTGTGAACTTGACTCATTATCACCAGGAGTCTCTACGCACGGTGATTGCTGCCATGTCCCCGGGGGAATTCCTTGCATCTCTGGATCTTCAGGACGCGTACTTACACATTGCCATTCATCCAGAGAACCGGCAGTACCTCTGGTTTGCCTGTGACAGGGGACATTTTCAATTCTCAGCTCTTCCATTTGGTCTGACGACAGCTCCTCAGGTCTTCAACCGTGTTCTGGGAGCCTTAGTGTCCGTCCTCCACTGAGACGACATCAGAGTTATTCCATACATGGATGACCTGCTTCTGAAAGCCTCTTCTGCGGAACTTCTTCATCAGCAGGTTCAGCAATGCATTCATGCTCTCACCCATCACAGGTGGATCATCAGCTTGGACAAATCAGATATTGTCCCATCCCAGCATCTGGTCTTCCTGGCCTCCTCTTTGATACCCAGAAGAACATGGTGTTTCTCACGGACGAGGTGGCTCACCAGATCGCCCACAGGGTTTCTGCAATACTGGCTTCAAGATCCAGTTCTAGCCAAGAAGCTGTCATCTCTCGTGGGGAAATTAATTTCCACCATAGAGGTGGTAACGTTTGCCATGGCACACACCAGGGAACTCCAGCGGTTTGTGATCCAGGTGTGCAGGAGTCGGCCGGACCTTCTGAAGATGTCGGTGTTACTTCCTCTTCATGTGGAACGGAGTTTGTCCTGGTGGCTCGACGTCTCCAAACTGCTGAAGGGCAAGTCCTTCCTAGTTTCTTTCTGGACCATGGTGACGATGGATGCCAGCCTCTCTGGAAGGGGAGCGGTCCTGGGTCGCCTGAGTGCACAGGGTTGGTGGTCTCCGGAAGAATCTCTCCTTCCCATCAATGTGTTGGAGCTTCAGGCGATATTTCATGCCCTTCGTCATTGGACATCTCAGCTGGAAGACTGTCCAGTCCGGGTGGAGTCTAACAACACCACGGCAGTGGCTTACATCAACAAGCAGGGCAGAACAAGAAGTCTCTCCGCTTGGTCAAGGCTATTTTGTCCTGGGCAGCAGAACACGTTCCTGCGATATCCGCAGTGCACATTCCTGGCGTAAACAACATCATGGGAGCTGCACCCAGATGTGTTCACCCTCATTGTTCAGAAATGGGATCTTCCTTACATCGACCTGATGGAGACAAGACACAACAGGAAGGTTCCGAGGTTCTGCTCTCGATGGAGGGACCCTCTAGCTCTGGCAGTGGATGCAATGTCCATTCCTTGGTTATTTCCTCTGGCCTACATCTTTCCTCCCCTCACCATGTTGCACAGGGTGTTACGGAAATTACGACTGGAGCATTGTCCAGTCATTCTGATTGCTCCATACTGGCCTCGCCAGGCTTGGTTTCCGGAGCTTCTGGATCTGTCAGTGGCGGAGCCATTCTGGCTCCCTTGCCGTCTGGATCTTCTTCTTCTTCTACAGGGTTACCTGTGGAAGGAGGATGTTCATTGTCTAGCCTTGAAGGCTTGGAAATTGAATCCTCAATATTGAGGATGAAAGGGTTTTCTTTTGGTGTGGTGGCTACTATGCTCAGTGCCTGCAAACCTGTTTCTTCCAAGATCTACAATTGTGTCTGGTTGACCTTCCTATCTTGGTGTGCCGATATGGACCTGTCTCAGGAATTTGATCTGACTACGGTCCTGGCCTTTTTGCAGGACGGTGTGGATAAGGGCCTCAGTTTGAGTTCCCTTAAGGTTCAGACTTCTGCTCTCTCTCCCTGTTTTCTTTCGGAGGCGCATTGCTATCTTTCCTGATGTCAAGGTTTTCTTCCAGAGCGTTGCTCATACTTGTCCAGCCTTCAAGAATCCCGTGAGATCTTAACTTGGTTTTGGGCGTTCTTCAGCACCCTCCATTTGAGTCTTTGGCTACTATTCCTCTACGCCTGTTGACATGGAAAATGACTTTTCTCCTGGCGATTGTATCTGTCTATCGTGTTATGGAGTTACATGCTCTGTCCTGTAAACCACCCTATTTGGTGTTTCACAACAACAAGGCTGTGCTTCTCACCTCTCAGGAGTTTCTCCCGAAGGTGGTTTTGGACTTCCACATCAACCACGAGATTCTGGTACCCTCTTTCTGCCCTGACCCCACCATTGACAAGGAGAGGAATCTCCACTTGTTAGATGTGGTACGTTGTCTCAAGTTTTATGTACATCACACTGAGTTTATCAGGCAATCTGACACATTGTTCGTCATTCCTGAGGGTCCTAGGGCAGGAAGACCTGCATCTAAAGTGACTATTGCTTCTTGGATCGAGTAAACTATTCGTAAGGCTTACGAGCTGAGAAAGAAGCCTGTCCCCTTTCAGGTCACGGCTCATTCTACAAGATCTATTGGGGCTTCTTGGTCTTACAAGAATCAGGCCTCTGCTGATAAGTTGTGCAAGGCTGCCACTTGGTCGTCGGTGCACACCTTTTCGAAGCACTACCGTGTTGATGTGCTGGCATCGGCTGGCACCAGCTTTGGGAGGAAGATCCTGGAGGCAGTCTTGCCTGTCTAGGACTTTCTTTGGTTCTTGGTGCTTCCTTCACTTTTGAGCCCCATTTGCTCTAGTTCATTGTGCTGCGTAACAGTTTGGGGTGTTGTTACCCCTGTTCAGTGTCCGTTGACACTTCGTTTGTTTTGTTGGGCTATCTCTGATCTGATGGTTCATATCTGCTCTGGGGACTTTGGGGGCCTTGCGCCTGGTCCTTGCCTTACTTTCAGCCTCTAGGAAACTCAATGGTTGAACATTCCAGAGTTACCAGTAACATGTATTGGACGACAGAGAAAAGAGGATTTTAGTCTTACCTGTTAAATCCTTTTCCCTTAGTCCATACAGGTTACAGGTTTCCCACCCTGTCAAGGGACCATTCTTGGCTCTCCTGTGGCAGGCTGTGGGGGTGCTTCAGGGTCATGCTCACAAGAGTCTTCTTTACCTTCTACTATCTAGTCAATAGTTAGTGTCTCAAATCATTCTGGAGCTGGTTGGCTAGCTGCAGCCAAGAAGGGAAGGTAGGCTCCACCCCTGCATACAATTCTAGAATTGTTCCTGCCTATTTAAAGGGGCGGATTGCCTACCAGTAACCTGTATGGACTAAAAGAAAAGGATTTAACAGGCAAGACTAAAATCCTCTTTTATCAGCTAGAATGAAACTGTGTTAGCTGTAAGAACAGTGTTATAGGACTTAATCTAATCAGTGTCCTTATTAAATGAATTATTTATTCAAACAGCTGACCTGAGAAAGACAGGTCATCCATTAAAGGGATAGTAATGTTTCATAATAAAATAAGCTCTAATTAATCATCATAGTATTTGGACTTTAGAGAGTGTTATTTCAATTCTGTCAGAGTTGTAGTTCAAGAGTAATTCAATGACAAAGTATCCCCCTCCCGCCCCTTCTACTGATGTAACACTGCTCGGCTTAGAGCAGCAGGGAGTGTCCAGGTAGAATACAGAGAGGGACAATCTTCAATTAAGATAAGGGAAAAAGCTGAAAAATCTGTCAAGGGGTGCAGGGTTTTCGTTGTTCTCACAGTAATAATATTGACCCTTGATGTGAGCTGTCTGGTCTATAGACATTCCACATCTGAGGAGTGGAGGTGTGCACTAGGTAAAAGGGGCAGGAGGGGGAAACTTTATCATTAAATTACTCTTGAACTGCAACACTCACAGTAATGGAATAACACTATTCATGTTCCAAATACTATGAAGATTAATTGGAGCTGCTGTTGTTGTGAAACATTACTATCACTTTAACTGACATAAATGTGTTGGTCATGTATACACCTCTAAACCAAGGTAAATAATCTGGTTACCCTTTGTGAATGCTTCAGTAAATAACTTTTATCAGTTAGAATTAAATTGTAATGTTATGGGACTTAATCTAATCAGTGTCCTTATTAAATGAGTTATTTACGCAAACTGCTGACCTGAGAACGAGAGGTTATCCATTAAGACTAGAGGAAAGGGGCTTTTGACTAAAACAAAGGCAGGGATTTTATACAGTTAGGGTTAAAACTATGAAGTTCTTTGCCTTGCGATGTTG
Organism: Rhinophrynus dorsalis; assembly: GCA_037306005.1. Taxonomy (NCBI): domain Eukaryota; kingdom Metazoa; phylum Chordata; class Amphibia; order Anura; family Rhinophrynidae; genus Rhinophrynus; species Rhinophrynus dorsalis. Next base: position 565,515,941 of record CM074719.1, on the reverse strand, counting down.
TACTTAGAGATACTGTAACTGCTTTCAAAAAAGCAACTGACACCAGTCTAGCACAGAACGATATTGAGAATCATGACAGATGGCTTCAATGTAGATAGGATGTTGATCCAGGGAATGATCTGACTGACATTTGTCAAGAAGAATTTTTTTTACCCATTTGGGGCTTTATTGGAATGGCTTCAATATATATTTTTTTGCCTTCCTCTGGATCAACAGGGGTGACTTGGCATGGACTGCACTTGACGGACTCATGCCTTTTTTCAGCCTCATCAACTATGTTACTATGTCACTGTGAGTGCCAGTGAGGTGTGCACATACCCCTGCAAATTTTTTTTTATTATTAGTCTTATTTTAAAAGCCTATATATTATACACATTTTCTTGTTGAGTAAAATGAAGGTACTCTCACTACTGGCAGATATATCATTTAGACATTATTACAGCTCAAACTGACTTTTTTGTAGGTAAACTGCTAGAAACCATGTTACTTGATGTCCAGACAGCATTGTTTTTCTGGTCCATATCTGTTGTGTCCTGTGGAAGAGCTTAGCCTCATGTTACTACATTTTTTTGCATATCTATATATTTTTAACCCTTTGAGTGCCAGAGAGGTACGCAGCGCATTGCGGAGCAATGCTTTGGGTACCCCTCTGGCACTCAAAGGGTTAATAAAACTGTGCTGCTTCTTTAAATATGCTTTTGTGAAATTCATTCTTTAATTAGGTTTTGAATGTTTATGTCCTTGCAGCTAATGTTTTTCACAAAAAACAAACTCCAAAGCTGGAAGATGCTCTTGAGCAAATTCAAGGACCCTTTTCGTCCACCTTCTATTATTTATCTAACAACAAATACCCCACCAATACCAGGTAATTCTTACATTTTATAGTAGAATGTTAATACTGTGCTGCTAATGTCATCTGCACTCGTGCCTTCCCGTCACAAGGTTATCCTGTTCCTTAATGGAGGTGCAATGGCTAGCTTCAAGAACTTCAGGCTAAGTGAACATCTCATAATAACCCCTCCCTCTTGCCTTAGTCATGGCACAGAAATTCTGATTTCAACTATTAGTCAATAATGCATGGATCAGTTCCCCAAAATTAACTTTTACCGGATTTCATGTCTGTTGAGGCAGAGATTATTCTTAGCTGCCGAACTCTAGAACACCAGACGCTCTCACTGATGTTTTCCTTCCTAGGTGGGAGTAGGCCCTAGAGTTTGGCAACAAAAATACTATATCCACCACCATGAACATGATATCCATTATTCATTACAGATGCATTTCAGGGAACAAGGAATAGAAACTCTGTATTTTGACAGCAAGTACATAGCATGAGCAGTCAGATTGCCTATACTTTTTTTAAACTTCACCCATTTATTTTTTTATACTTAAATAATGTCCCTGACAATGAGCTCCATGGATCTCAGTTTCCACAGTGTGTTCTGGTCAAAGAACTTCAAAGAAGAATGTAATGTTACAGTCTCTCTGCGCAATGTGTTATCTTGTTTACATAGTATTTTTCTTTTTTATTTCACAGTGTATGAGTAGATCTGCTTTTATGTTCCCAGGCAGAAACAGATCCAGGGAGCTCATTGTCAAGGATATAAGAATGTTAAACAAACAATAGATAATTAGTAAAAAAAATATGTGTGTGTGTGTATATATATATATATATATATATATATATATATATATATATATATATATATATATATATCTTGGTTCGAATGTACATATTATATACTTGTGGAATATGTAAAGTCAAAATAAAAGGCTAATATTCCTTTAACCCATTCCTTTATACATGAGATAAGGAAGTGGGCCTTAATGACCCATATCTTGTGTATACATAAGATAATTTAAAATACCCCAGAGTAATCAAAAGAGCTTTTGGAACGGTGCTGTCATTGAAAGTCCAGAATCCCACCCAGTTTCCCTCTGGTAACCACTTGCAATGAAAATTGAAATATATATCCACCTCCCCTGTGTTCCAGTTAATTTTTCTGTAGTGTATTGGTTTATAATATGGCCCCTGGTGCTTCGTGTGCTGTCTTCATGGTAACCATTCACAGATTCTATGCACACTGATACAGTACTTCCAGACTCTAACCCAGAAGAAATATATTAGTGCGTATTGAACTGATTAACAGTTACCATGAGGGTAGAATAGGAAGATCTGGGGAACACGCAACCCTATAGTGTTGGACCGGATGTCCTCGAGGAGGGAGCGGAGTAAGACCCCAAACTAAACCTGCAACCAGGTATGGCTCTCTGGAGGCCTAATCTTACAAACAAAGGTCCAGTGAGGTATTCGGAGCGGGTAGGTCTACTAAGGAGAGTCTGCAATTTCTCCCTCCCTCAGAAAACCCCACTCCAGGCAGCTGGTACAGCAAGAGCCAGATGGCATTACTGAAAACGGCAGGGCCACTTTGGCAGAGCAGATCCTGGCTTTGTCTCTCTCCCTCATAGGTTTTGGGCATGCTGTATGTCCAGCCTGGGTATTTCAGTTGGCTCTCTCTTCTTACCGGTGGCACCTCCCACAGCCTGCTTCGCCTACCTCTGACTCCCGCTGGGTTTCCTTTGAGGGTCCAGGATCTCCTCTGTCAAAGCAGTTCTTCTGTTTTCAGTAATGCCGTCTAGGAGTTACTTTTGGGATAGTATCCATATTACTCGGCATTGCCCAACTAACTGGTGACTAACATGGTTTCAATTTATCAGTATCAGTGCATGTGGGTCTCTGGCGCATTGCACAGCGCCGAGACTCCTCTGCACCTGTTTACTCTACATTAATTTACAGAGTGGAACGATCTCTTTGAGCAATCAGGATTTTGCCGTTTAGACCAGCCAATCATAGATATTCTTGACTAACTGATAAAGCTTTCACAGATCTATCTGTATCCATCAACAAATTGATGTTCAAAACTCTGTTTTAACAACTTGACAGTAATTATCACTACTGAACCATTTGAATGATTTATCAGTAATTTGGCATTCTAGATATAATCCTTTATGTCACCAGGGATTAGCTCTGTTCACCTATGAGACATTTGATTTCATGGTGACCAGCCGAGTCTGAAATTGCAAGCAGAAGCGGGTCTCCAGAGCATTGCGAAGCGTGGAGACTTTACTTCCAACCTTCCAACGACAATGTGTTTTTCAGTAATAATACTTCAGAATTCACTGTGACACATTGATTCAGTGAAAAGAAGTGGATGTGAATCTTCAGTACATCGTTATGCACTAAAACGTCATTGCACTTCTCATAAAGCGAATCTCATAAGATCACAGAGAGGCAGGATCCCTTTGAATTATAAGAAAAGTGATAGGTTCATACACTCAACTCCTATTATAATCCTTAGATATTCCCCTTAAAGAAAAGAGGGGGCAGAGAGAGGGAGACACAGACTAGAGCACAGAGAAAGAAGCAGAAACAGATTGGGCTTCCTCTTTACTTAGTTCTCTTCCTTTGCCCTTTCTTTTCCCCCCTTTTGCATCACTAGTGTAGCTCTATTTCAAGTTTTATCTATGTGGTATCACTAGGGAACCCATTTTAATTGCAAGCTGTGTGGTATCTGTGTGTGTAGCCTCATTCCAACTTTAAGCTGTATGGTATGACGGTTGTAGCCCCATTTCAATTGTAAGCTCTGTGGTATTACTTGTGTGGGCCCCATATCAATTATAAGCTCTGTGGTTTCACTAGTATAGCCTGATTTCATTTACAAGCTGTGTGTTATCTCTGGTGTAGTCCCATTTCATGTGTAAGCTGTGTGTTATCACTAGTGTAGTCCCATTTCATGTGTAAGCTGTGTGTTATCACTGGTGTAGTCCCATTTCATGTGTAAGCTGTGTGTTATCACTGGTGTAGTCCCATTTCATGTGTAAGCTGTGTGTTATCACTGGTGTAGTCCCATTTCATGTGTAAGCTGTGTGTTATCTCTGGTGTAGTCCCATTTCATGTGTAAGCTGTGTGGTATCACTAGTGTAGTCCCATTTCATGTGTAAGCTGTGTGTTATCACTGGTGTAGTCCCATTTCATGTGTAAGCTGTGTGTTATCTCTGGTGTAGTCCCATTTCATGTGTAAGCTGTGTGGTATCACTAGTGTAGCCCATTTCAGTTGTAAGCTGTGTGGTGTCACTAGTATAGCTCCTTTTCGTTTGTAAGCTCTGGGGTGTCACTAGTGTAGCCCCATTTCAATTGTAATATTATTTATATTGATATTTTATTACTGTCCATTTTTTACATTTGCAGCAGATTACATAGCAACGTTGTGCCCCTCTTGCTAAATTATGTGTGTACATTGTTTATTTGTTATTGAATATTCTTGTTAATTTTATTCTGAATAAAACATAGAACAGTGTAATTTCATCAAAGAGAACTTGAGATGGGTGAGGTTAAAGGTGAGGATATGGGTGGGGCTAGTTGTGGAAACTGGTGATGATTAACTTTTCAGGCCTGGCTAGTAGCTCAGGACTTGAAATTTTGAGATATATCTATATCTCTCTTTCTTTCTCTCTCTCTCTCTCTCTCTCTCTCTCTCTCTCTATATATATATATATATATATATATATATATATATATATATATATAGTCCGGGGAACACAGGAATCACAGGGTTGAGCTCCTTCTCCATGAGGGCAGGGCACATCACAATATGACAGGGTCTTTAGGGAAGAGAGTCTCTCCTCTTTCTACAGCCCACCCCTACCTACCAACTTCCAGATTCATGTGCTTTGCCAAGCTGAAAGAATGTGCAGCGGCCATCATCTTAGTTATTTTAGGTTTTTCATTATTTTCTTTTTATATATGGGGCTGTATAGTTTCCCAGTAGGCAGGCTCCCATCACTGGCTTCCCTGGAATTGGATTGTCCAGTTCACAGATGCCTTGTGGATCATTTTCCCTATGGAGGTAGATTTTATGACAAGTCCATTCCTCATCATTGAGTCTCTCAAGATGGGAGCCTGAAGACAGAATTGGTGAGTAACCCTTTGAGTGGCTTGGTCCATTGTGTGTTCCAAGCTCAGCTGTTTCACAAACTCTGTGCCTTTTGCTATACTCTGTGCTCATTTATAGTTCTTATTCTCTGCTTTGGGTCTGGGATACAGATGGCTGAAGTACTTGTTAGTAGATTAACACTTTCCTTGCTGTTATGCAGTATAGGTTCATTGTGGGAGTAATGCTGGTTTCCACTTCCCCCTGATGTCCCTAGGGGTATTGAAACTTCTTATGGATTTTACACTTTTGTCTGATTTTAATGACATGGCTCCTTTAAGAACTGGAGCCCACCTGCAGCCATCTTTGCTTCATTGGCTTCAATGGGAGAAACTTCTTTGGAACAAATCTCTGCAACCGTTTGGGCTACAACGGTCAGAGAGGGCTATTTCGCATGGTCTGCTTTATGAGTGTCCATGGAGCATGGCGTCGCCTGTGGTTGGAGACCCACACATTGCAATTCAACCAAGCTAGGGAGAATCCCTTGGTTACCGGGCTTTTTTCCAGTTGACTGACAAACTGGTGGCCATCTTACTTTTACCTTGTTTATCCTATGCAGAGGCTGACTCTCCTGCTCTTTTCTCCAGTTTAACCCTTTGCATACTAGATACGTACTGTTTTAGGTCTTTCTGAGGGCTTTGTTTTAAACTTGGGATATTTTAACTAGTTTTTTGCTAGTTTATACACTTTCTCCTGGACATGCCTGGCACTAAAGGGCATATGGGGAAATCCAAGGCTGAGGATTCAGGGGCTTCCCTTATTCCCCTTACCTGCTATTCCTCATGCCATACTGGGCTTCCAAGGGAATATTCTGGGTCTCTATGCCCTTCATGTACTGTGGCTCCTACCACTCCTCCAGGGCCCTCCAGAACTGACCAAGAGCCAGCTTGGGTTAAAATTCTGCTCTTCTTAGTGGCAGCTATTCTATCCTTTTCTTCAGTTCAGGGGTTCTTCATTCCTGGAAACCTTTACCCACTTTTAAACAGGTTGAACCTATGTTTAAGGGTTCAGTTGTGGCTTCATCTTCTACACCTGACTCAGGAAAGACCCTTCGTGATTCCAGAGTGGCACTTGGTGACAACTGAGGGGCTGTGGTGTGAATCTGGGACACCGGAGAGCCTACTGTCCATCAATATCCTGGAACGCCGAGCAGTTCATCTGGCTCTACTGCACTCATCCCAGGGCCTTGTGGGAGGTGAAAGATATCCTTCTGTTGCTGGAGGTCCAAGTCCCAGTCATCTCGGCAGTCCACACCCCAGGAATGGAAAGACTTTCTCAGTCATCAAGATGTGGATCCAGGAAACTTGGAATTCCACCCAGAGACAATCTATCTGATAGTTCAATGTTGGGGGTCCCAGTGATAGACCTGATGGCAAGGAGGGACAACAGGAAGGTGTCTGTATTCTGTGAAAAGACAAGGAATCCTCAGGCCTTCATGATGCCATGGCCATACCATGAGACTTTCATCTGTTCTGTGGGTTTCCCCAGATTCCACTCATCCCCAGGATGATCCAGAAGATCAAGATGAAGAAGGTTCTAGTTATTCTGATCACCCCATGCTGGTCCAGGCAGGCTTGGTTTGCAGACCTCATCAGTCTGCCACCCAGACCAGACCTGCTACTTCAGGGATTCTTGTGGTATGAGAATGTGGGGAGACTGGCCTTGACGGCATAGCGCTGGAAGACTCTACTGAAACAGAAAGGTTTCTCCAATGGTGTCATCTCCACTATTATCCAGGATAGGAAGCCAGTCTCTTCTAAGAGATGGTGCACTGACAAGACTGTGTCTGCACATGTTTTTGATCTTCCTATGGTTGTGTCTTTCTTGCAGGATAGAGTCAACAAGGGTCTCTGCTTGAGCTCCCTCAAGGTACAAATCTCTCTTCCAGAGGCACATTGTCATTATCCCGGAGCCGAAGACCTTTCTGCAGGAGGAAGCTCATGGCTTTCCCTCTTTTCAGGATACCACACCTCTGTGGGATCTCAGTTTGCCTTCTATCTCTTTACATCAACTGACACTGACTGTGTTTATTCTTTTTGGCAGTAGTATCTGTTAGGGGGTGGCTGAGTTGCAAGCTTTGTTTTTTTACCTAACAGGCGTGTCTTCCTAAGGTTATCTCTGATTTTAACATCAATCAGGAGATTATTGTGCCTTCCTTTTATCCTGACCCTTTGTCCAAACATGAGGGGTCTCCATCTGCTGGATTTTGTGAGTTGCCCTAAGTACTATGTGCATCACATTTAACCCATCTGCAAGGCTGGCTCTCTTTTTGTTATCCCTGAGGGTCCTAGGGTGGGTCAAGCTGAATCCAAGGTTACAATTGCCTCTTGGATTAAGGCTACCATACACCAGGAGTACATGATCAGGAAGAAGCTTGGTCCTTTCAAGATCACAGCACACTCCACCAAATCTGTTGGTGCCTCCTGGGCCTACATAAACCAGGCCTCAGCTGATCAGCTGTTCAAGGCTGTGACTTGGTCCTTCTTGCACATCTTTACGAAACACTATCATGTTAGTGTTCTGGCCTCAGCTGAGGCCAGCTTTGACCGAAGGTTTTTCAGGCTGTCTTGCACATCTGAGGACTATCTCTTTTCATCTCTTGCCCAGTTTGTTGTTCAGTAGTTTGAGCCCCGTTATCTCTTGTTTGAAGTGCTGTGCTAGTTTGGTGTCTGACAATTACCTAAAGTTATACAGATCCAGTTTGATACTAGGAAACACTGGTATAATGGGGAAAGAGTGAGTCTTTTTCTCCTTTTTCCCTCCCTGGAATCTTTGGGATGCTTTGGTATATCCCCATGGTTCTTGTGTTCCATATTGGATGTAAGAAAAAATAGGATTTTTGTTCTCTTTCCTGCTAAGTGCTTTTATCTTTAGTCCATATGGAAGACAGGACTCCCACCCGGAGAAAAAACATACCTGTGTTCCTTTCCCCAGCAGAGAAGTCCTTTTATGGTCTTAGTCTTACGAGCTTCCTTCTCTTCTTTCCTGCTATAGTTCTTCTTTCTGTGCTGCTTATTGCACAAGAATCTGGAAGTTGATAGGCTGGGGTTGAGGTGGAGGAAGAGGAGAGAGTCTCCACCAGCTTCTGGCAACGTTCATGAGGAATCTTAGCCCTTTCCTTATGAGCAATGGCCTCCAGTTCAGTAATATTCTTGGGTTTGAGTGCTGCAACCGCCATATTCAAATGGGGTTCAAGTCAGGTGACTGTATGGCCACTGTACAATCTTCCAGGACTTTTTCTGCAAACAAGCATTGGTGGAATTTGAGGTATGCTTGGGATCATTGTCCTGTTGGAAGGTCCAATAACGCCCAAGCTTCAGCTTCCTCACAGACGGCATGATGTTTTCTCCTAGGATTTCCTAATACTTCAATGAATCCATCTTGCCTTCCACATGCTGCAGGTTTCCATAGCTAGAGGATGCAAAGAAGCCCCAGAGCATCACTGAGCCACCACCATGCTTAACTGTAGGCAGAGTATTCTTTTCAACGTATGCTTCATTCTTCTTCCTCCAGACATACTGCTGATCCATTGGGCCGAAAAGTTCCAGTTTTGTTTCATTGCGCCACAGGACAGAATCTCAAAACTTCTGTGGCTTATTTATATGATTTAGAGCATATTGGAGCTGACTTTTCTTGTGCTTTTGGGTTAGTAGTGGTGTACATCTTGGAGTTCTTGCATGAAAACCTTCTGCGTTTAGTATGCGCCTTACTGTGGTCACTGAAACCTCAGTGCCTGTTGCCACCAAGTCTTGCTGCAGGTCTTTTGTAGTCACTCAAGGGTTTTTCTCAACCTGTATTCTCAGAAATCTGGTTTCAGCCGTTGACAGCTTCCTTTTTCTGCCCCTCACAAGTAGTGTAACCACTGTTCCTTTGACTTTGAACTTGCTAACTGTGCTTCCAACTGTATTTCTTGGAACATTCAGAGCCTTCACAATCTTTTTCTGTTCCTTGTTTGTGAAGGGCGATGATCACTTCTCTTAACTTTTTAGACCATTCTTTTGACTTAGCCATGTTTCTAACATGCAGTCAAACATGACACTCAACAAACCCCTAGCCAGTTCAGGTATTTCTTGTGTTCCAGCTCAAGCACACCTAGTGCAATTAATGAAGCCCTTGATTAGTTATATCAGATGTGCTTGAGACAACATCTGTTTTGCATATTTGTGCTGTTGTGTGGAATTCTATTCAGGCGGTTGAATAATTTTGAGACAGGAGAACTCATTATAAGTTGCATTTGCGGAATCCACTTGAAGCATTCATTGTGTTGAGCTATTTCAATTACTTTTGTTTGATTTATTCATTGCAAACAGCTGAAAGTCTGTAAATTTTGACAATACACCTGATTTGCAATGGGGTTGAATAATTTTGATTACAACTGTATAATGTGACACAGGGGTGCAACAGAGGGATAGAAGTTCAGGCAACAAAGGGCTACATGGGGACCCCAAGATTGGTGCTGGAGGAGACAGTGGGCAAAGGAGAGGTATATGTGGAAATAAAAGTACAAGGCTGGGGCACAATGACGTGAAGAATGGAATGTGGCAAGGAGGAGCATGGGGCAAAACATGGGCAAAGGGACAAAAGAGAGGTGCAGGGGCAAGCATAAATAAAAGAGGGGTGAGCACAGAGGCACAAGATAGGGCAAACAACAGAGAATGGAAAATTATAGGGGCACAGCTTCAATGTACTTTTAATACCATGAACGGATGACTTGATGTTTCCTCCTCTGACAAAGCACAGGTTCAGCCGGTTGCACATTGTAATAGCATTTGTGGCAGGCTTGCAACTCTATGTACATTTGCTTGCTTCTGCCTGATACCCAGATACGAGGAACACCATCTGGCTGGAGCGTGTAAAGGCTCAATCCAGGTCGTCCACTGTTAAGGGCCACTGTCCATTATTATGTTAACCTTTTGAGTGCCAGAGGGTTGAGCAATGCACTGCAAGGAATGCACTGCTCATCTTTCTGAGACCAGCCCATTATTATAAGTGCGACAGTCTGTGAGCCTTTGCACCCCCCTGGGACATGGGCTGTTCAGTGCAAACATCAGGCTGGCCTTTGTTTAATTTCAGACACTCAGGTGCCAGCTCCTTACACTGGCATTGGTGAGGAGCCTGGCAGCCAGCATGATTGCACAGGCAAATCCAGTGCCCACAATGTGTACTAGCTTTGTAGCCAGACCTGGGACTGAAATGGCAGTTCCCTCTGTCCTACTGGCCCTGCCAATAGGTTATGAAGTAAGGAAAAAATTCTGTATACAACCTCACCACCTGTCTCACCCCCCCCCCCCCCACACACACACACAGTGCCACCATCAGCTGTAGCTTATGAACTAAGAGCCTAATTCAGCAATGTAAAGAGGTGCAAGTCTGTATCAAACCAACTGCACAACAGGGGGCTATTAAACAGTCCATTTAGTTCAGATGGGGTGTTCAACCCCTTGAATGCCAGTAAGGTCTCCAACACATTGAGAAGCAATGTGTTGAGGGCTATCAAGTATTCAGTTGTTTAAAAAGCTCCATTTAAATCAATGGTGATGTGGGGAATCTTCATTTGTCCCCTATGGTACAGCTGATGTGCCCCAGATCTGCACCTCTTTAGATTGCAGAATTAGACTGTAAGGGCGAGATGTTCAAAAATTGGTTGTAACTGAAATTGTCTGTAATCAGAATAAAAAAGATCTTATTCTAGGGTTCGTCAATTCTCAGACATGTTACCTTCACTTTTTTGCATCCAATTCCGCCATCTCCGTCAAAGGTAAAAAGCCATCTTAAAAGTGGGAGTGGTTTAATCTACCATCATATTGTAAGGTATGTTCAGAAAAAGATATTCATTTAAACGAAGGTGTTTTGTCTGATTGATATCATTTCTTCAGGACAAAATAGAATGGTCTAAACTTGGAGAAGACAAATTAAAGTACTTTTAGCAGGAGTGAGAAGCAATCTGTCATTTCAAAGACAAAAAATGTCTTTATTTCTTTGAAAATTTTTGTTTCAAAGACAAAATCAAAGACATTTAGCAATATTCGGATCTACTTACCATCATTTTTAAGTCTTTATGACACATTTGCAAATATTTACTTCTGAAAGTATTGTCTTTCTTTTACCACCAACTCATGATCCAACAATGTTTTCATTCTGATGATTTTTTTAACATCTCGCCCTAAGTGCTATATTCAGTAAACTAAAGAGGTGCAGTTATGGAGCAAACCGGCTGCCCCAAATGGGAAAATAAACACTCTCAATATCCCCTTTGATTTCAACAGGGGCTTTCAAACCTTTGAATGCTAGCTAGGTCTCAGCACATTGCAAAGCAATGCATTGGAACCTTCTCTAGTATACATGGGGTTAACCCTTGAGTGCTAGAGGGGTATGCATTGCATTGCATACCCCTCTGATATGCAAATTCCCCATTGAAATCAAAGGGAATTAGGGAATTTGTATTTGTTCCCTATTGCCACAGAATTGTTCCATCATGCTTTTATGTATGTAATTCACAGATATCCACTGTGGATTGCTTTTGATATAATTTCTACAACAGACCTCATGCGTGGTTACCGAGAGCATGTTCAAATAGTTATTAATAGTTAATTTATATGTTTTAGAACTACAGACACACCCCCAAGTTCTTCAGCTATAGGAAATGGGACCTGGCCAAGGAAGCCGCAGCCAGGCTCAAAGCTGGGATACGACAAGTCATTTCAAGAATCAAGTGCCACCCATATTGACAGTAACCAACTTTACTTTAAGCACAGACTTGAGGAAGCACAGCGCCTCCTAGAGGAGCAACATCTCAGCAACTTGCAGGTAAAAACATATAGTATCTGTTAACTATGGTTCTAAAGTACAAAAGAAAAGTGGTAGGAATTCCAGGGCAGACCAACTAAATAAACATTAAATAGGGATTTTAACCCCTTGAATGCTAGAGGGGCATCACAATGCATTGGATCTCTCTAGTATTTATGGGGTTAAAGGGATAGTAATACTTTATGATTACTATCCCCCATATTGTAGATATTTGCTAAATAATTTAATAACCCCCAGGTTCATCTCTCAAATCTTTATGGTTTGAGCGATAACCGAAGGCAAAGTTCCTCCCTCCCTCCCCCTTCCCTGAAGTCAGAGTTGTATTGACTGCAGGAGAAGTCTGTTGTACGACAGCCTTGGGGCTCTGCAGCTGAGCCGAGATCACATTAGTGAAAAATAATTATTTCACTGAAACGGTCTTCTACATGTGCTTGGTTTGCTCTTGGTTGGCAAGCACACATAGAAGACCGTTTCAGTGAAATAATTATTTTTCACTTAGTGCAGTCCGCGCGCCTGTTACTTAATGGAGACCAGGACTGACAGTGCAGGCGGACAAGATGTCTGCTCTGTAGCCTGGCTTCCAGTCTCAAAACGGGAACAATTCCTTTACACTGGACTATTTTTTCAATGTAAAACATCTATTTCAAACCTAGTCGCCATGTGTTTAATGAATGCATGGAGACTAGGTATTTACTGAAAGTTCCGCTTTCATTAGTCTTTCAGGAGACTTGGGAACATGAGAGTCTTTATAAACACTTATTTGAAGTTACCAATTCTCCTTTGGGATTTGCATTTTCCTTTAGGCATGCTTAGTATTCGACAGCACATTATAGCATAAAATCCACCAACCTCCCACAAATAAAGATGGACATTAATATATTGGTGCATCCTAGGAATACTGTACTTTTACTGAGGGGATATGGTCTGATTCATGTATTTCATTAAAGGGACACTAAAGCCCCATAAAAATTGTTTCTAGTTTTGTAGAGCTTAAAATAATAAACTAAGTGCTTCAAACCCTATCTCTCAAACTGCTATGGTTTGAGAGATATAGACATTGAAAGTTTCCCCCTCCCTCCCCTTCTCCTGACGTCAGTGTCTAGCTGACAGCAGGAGATCCCGGTCCAGGGACCAGCAGGTGGCTCTGCAGCAGAGCCGAAATCACTTTATTTAAAAAGAATTACTTTATTGGAAAGGTCTACAAAGTGTGCTTGCAAATCAGGCACACTTTGTAGCCCTTTCCATTTAAGTAGTTCTTTTTAAATAACGCAGTTTTGGCTCTGCTGCAGAGGCTGTACGACTCAAATGTCCTGCTGTCAGCTTTACAGCTAACATCAGGAGAAGGGGAGGGAGGGGGGAACTTTCAGTGCCTATATCTCTCAAACCATAGCGTTTGAGAGCTTGGGTTTGAAGCACTTAGTTTATTATGTTAAAGGGATAGTAATACTTCGTTTTAACTTTATTTTATTTTGTAGGCATCAAAAAAACATGAAGAACACTATAAGTCTTATCTCTCAAACCTTTATGGTTTATGAGATATTCACAAGCAAAGTTCCCCTCCCCGCCCCTTTTACCTAGTGTAAGCCATCTCTTCTCATATGTGAATCTGGTTGTAAGACCAGACAGATAACAGAAGGGGACAATTTTCTTTGTATGAAAAGAATGAAAGCCCTTCCCCCCTTGACAGGTTTTTCAGCTTTTTCCCTTATCTTAATTGAAGATTGTCCCTCTCTGCAGTCTACCTGGGCATCTCCCTTCTGATCTGGTTGAACGGGGGGGATACTTTGCTTGTGAATATCTCTTAAACCATAAAGGTTTGAGAGATAAGACTTATATCATTCTTCATGTTTTTTTAATGCCTACAAAATAAAATAAAGTTAAAACGAAGTATTACTATCCCTTTAAGCTCTACAAAACTAGAAGCAGTTTTTATGGGACATTACTTTCCCTTTAAACAAGTGTACCTCACATTAGGGAGCAGGTCTTATTTCATGTAGTCTACCTATCCATGTATGTGAAATATCCAAGCACAGGATTATATATAGACTAGTTGAAGAGCCCGTTACACGGGCCACAGTGCCACTGCCAGCCGGTGACGGGGCGGTCATGCACAGTAGAGACTGCCCACGCCGTGGCTGATACAGAGCTGTACGCTCCTTCTGAGCTCCCCGCTCTGTATCAGCCTCGTCACGGGCAGTCTCTACTGAGCATTACTGCGTCATTACACACGTTTTATTAAATTATTATGTAGGATGAGACAAGACAAACAATAACAAAACAAAATAATTTGCATAGGTTCAGTGTTAACAAGAAGAAAAGAAGATGCGCCTGTATTGGAACATTTTTCCAAAAATGGACACACTATCAAAGTTCTCAGGGTCCCTGTAAAGATGAGAAATGTTTAACACTCTAAACTGTGGCCTGAACCATGAAGAAATTTATTTCACATTATTACACACAATAAACATATTCTACCACCAATTCATTATACTCCTAAAAACACATTGACTGATAATGATGCAGTTAACACTTCACAAGGGAGAAATTTCTTGTGTCATGTGGCCACATTTCATACTTGCGTGTGAATTTTATTGCAGACTATAAAATAGGCCCCTACTGAACCTAAAATGTAATTTAGAGAGAGATTGGTGATAAGTGTGTGTGTGTGTGTGTGTGTTCATGTGTAAATATATATGTGCATATAGTCTATTAGCCAATGAAGGTATCACTTTCAGTCCACATTATAGAGGATTTATCACCTTTCCAAATCCTCCATTCAGTGGGAGGAGTTTCCATCTTGTAAGGATTTTCATGATTATTTCTCCTCATAAATATATTCATGCCTTTACTCTCTGGTGGAAACCCGTAGGTTCTAGCAGTCCAAAAATGTGAAGAGAGAGCTACATTTGTGGACACGTGAGTAACTATGCAGACTTTATCTGACCAAGTCAGAGAACAAAGTTCTTCTGAGAGTATACCCCTCAACTACTAAATCAAATGCTCCTAAACCTATTAACCTGTTTGTGAATCAAAAGGCAGGTTAAAGGGGAACTACCACCCCTTAAAAACTTAACCTGTGCTGATTCTTCATCTGGCGACTAGCTGCTTAGTAGCGCTAGTCGCCAGAAATATTACCCGGTTCTGAAGATTTCTGCCTTTTTCGGACTGTCACTGGAACAGGAAGCACGGACGTGTCTTCACAGTGACGTCCGTGCGCCTGCGCTGTCAGTCCCTTTTGAACCGCGCGGTGCAAAAGGGACTGACAGAGCAGGCGCACAGACGTCACTGTGAAGACACGTCCGTGCTTCCTGTTCCAGTGACAGTCCGAAAAAGGCAGAAATCTTCAGAACCGGGTAATATTTCTGGCGACTAGCGCTACTAAGCAGCTAGTCGGCAGATGAAGAATCAGCACAGGTTAAGTTTTTAAGGGGTGGCAGTTCCCCTTTAAATAGATACATTTAACAAGACCAAAACCATGTAGGAAACAAGTCCACTTTGAAAAAAATATTCAAATTGTATTTCTAAATAATGTAATGTTTCACCAGTAGGGGCTGCTAAAGTTCTTTAGTTCAAATTCAGGTTTGTTTCTTTGCAGTTCAATGTTCATTACAGCTGCTTCTCTCTTTCTCTCTCTGCTCCCAGCCCCCACCCCAAGAGCACTTGCTCCCTCCTACATGCTCTCTCTCTCTCTCATCCTTACATTGTGCTAACAATTTGTTTGCAGAGCTGTGCACAGATTTTTCAGGCATACTGAGTTCCTCCCCAAATAGAACTCGCAATCTAATTTTTGGTGCCTGAAGTTCTAGAAACATGACTTAGGTCACAAGAAGTTGACATGAGAATTGAACCCAGTGGTTCTCTGTGAGTCCTTTAACATTGCAACAAGGAGTTCTTAGATCTCTTGTACCTTTTATTGGCGAGTTCAGATTTAGCTTCCTGAATATGGCGTCATCATTCCAGTCAGGAAATGGCTGTACCTTAATTCTTCTAAGAGTAATAACTAGGTTCTGTTGCAAGACTTGGATATGGTAAAAGCTTGGAGAATTCCCACTGAAAGAACAAACTGTTGAGTCTATTTCAGTAAGCTAAAGTGGAGCAAACCAACTCCACCGTAGGAGAGAAATAAATTAAAAACTTCCCATTGACTTAAATGAGGTTTTTAATCCCTTGAATCCTAGAGATCTAGCTATGGCATTTAAGTTTACGATATGCACTATGGCGGGATAAAGAGGTGATAGAGCGGAGATGTCTTCTCCAGTTCCTATTTTATCCTATGGAGCCAACGCGCTAAGATTCCTCCGTCGGATTCCTCCGACTTTATAACTTAAATTTACAACAAATAAAGCTAAAAAAAAAAAAAATTAAGACAGTTTTAGTAATATTCGCTATACAGCCTATTTATGCTACGTTATATTGAGGTGACACATCCTCTTTAAAGTTGAATAGGAACAATTCTGTGATACACCAACTACACAGTAGAAGACATAATGGGGGTTATGCACTAAGCGGCGATAAAGAGGTGATAAAGTGGAGGTAACTTCTCCAGTGATATCACTTCTCCATTTTCATATATATTCTGTGACGCCAATGCACTAAGATTTCACCAGCTTTGGAAATTTTAGGGCTCCATAGAATAATAGGACTTGGACAAGTCATATCCCCCATTATTAGTTCTTTATCACACCTCAGTGCATAACCCCCAATAATTCCCTAAACTCTCTTTGATTTAAATTGGACATTGCAATATGTTGGAGACCAGTCAAGGGGTTAAATGTCCCATTTTAATCACTGTCCAAAAACAGACTTAAGGCAAGAGGATGTCCTGCCCTGTTCAGGTACCTCCAGTTACGGGGCTGTGTAGAAGTGTAGATAGTAAAAAGATATACAGGTGGCTCAATAAAAAAGGGATTATTTATTTACACCAATAAGTTAAACAGGGCATCATTTTTTAACCCTTTGAGTGCCAGAGGGGTATGCAATGTGTTGCATACCCCTCTGACACTCAAAGGGTTAAGGCTCTCAAGGACTTTTCTTTAGGTGTTTAATCACATTAAAATAAAGATCCAAAGGGAGTGTTCATTTGCCCTGTAAAGTACTGTTGGTTTATATTATAAGACTTGCTCATCGTTCTTCACTCGGTTCACAGGAATTGGCCTAAAGCAGTAGAAAACCCTTTATATCTGCAGTGTATCTGTACAAACCTGCTGAGATGTAGTAATGTTTGTTTAGGACTCTGTACAGAAGACGTGGGCATCACTTTATTATGTGGAAGACAAATGCCTAATATTTAGACCTGTCTGACTAACTGAGCAAATAAACATTTGTTTTAGAGTTATTTCCACTAGGAACTAGGTAAGGATACTATGCTACACATGCATGTGTTAATACTTCCATTGGAATCCTGTCACAAAAATAACCGTTTACTTATATTTGTTGTTTAAGACTTATTTCACTGTCATCCAATACAGGTTACTGGTAACTCTGGGTAGTTATTCTATGAAGCCAGTTCACTTAGATTTCTCCAGCTTTAGAGATCTTAGTACATAGACTCCACTGAATAACATAGGACTTGGAGAATTTATAACATTGGAGACTTCATCTCCACTTTATCACCTTTTTAACACACCATGGTGCATAACCCCCGGGTGTCCAATATAGAAAAAATGCAATTTAAAAAGGAAAAAAATAAATATGAACCTCACAAATAAGAGCCGTAGTAATATTTGAATTAAATATCGTCCAGTAGTGAGAGTACCATTGTTTTATTTAACAGGAAAAACCTCATAACTTGTGTTTTTATTTAAAACGTTTACTGATGCATTAATAAATCTGCGTTTACTGTGAAGAGTGCAGGATTTTATAACATGGCTTCATTTTTCTTCTGAATGGGGCCTTTAACCCCTTGAATGCTAGAGAGTAAAACAAGGGAATTCCCACTGCTGGGAGATTTTTTTTTAACCCCTTAAAGGGGATCTCTCACATATATAGAAGTAATGCTCATTAGTTAGAGCATTTAGCGAAAAAGTTTAAAATGTTATTCATTTTTTTAAAAAACGTTATCTGCGCAGCAGTTAATGTTTAAAAAGTGCCCAGCAGCCTACTTCCTGCTTGCAGCACTGCCTCTGCTCCCATCCCACTACCCAACATCCTCCGATGATGGAGAGTTTCTTTCTCTAAACTGGAGCAATCTCATTGGCAGAGATCGATATCTAGACAATGAGATCGCTCCAGCTTAGAGACAGGCAGCCTCCGTCGTTGGAGGATGCTGGGTAGTGGGACGAGAGCAGAGGCAGTGCGGCAAGCCAGAAGTAGGCTGCTGGGCACTTTGTAAAAATAAATTTTTGCGCAGATAACGTGTTATTTTTTTTTTTAAATGAATAACATCTTAAACTTTTTCGCTGAATAACTAATGAGCATTACTTCTATATATGTGAGAGATCCACTTTAAGGACCAGCTGCGTGGCTGGCATTTAAAGGGATAGTAATACTTAAAATGTAAAAAAAAATATGTTGTAGGGTTTATCCCCCTAAGTAAAACAAGAGTACTCCCACTGCTGAAAGGTGTTTCATTCAAAAGTTATTAATTTTCAAAGTTGAATTTTTTAGGTGCAATATCACAGTGGCCTGAAATTGTACAGTGGCGCTGTTGCTACACGATCCTATGGACAGCTCTGGTCAACAGTGGGAGTGCCCTTGTTTTACTCAGGGGGATAAACTCTACAACATATTTTTTTTTACATTTTAAGTATTACTATCCCTTTAAGTGCCAGCCACGCAGCTGGTCCTTAAAGTGGATCTCTCACATATATAGAAGTAATGCTCATTAGTTAGAGTATTCAGCGAAAAAGTTTAAAATGTTATTTATTTAAAAAAAAAATAACACGTTAACCACTGAGCATTTTTTTTTGTTTTCTCTTACCAGAATCAGAGGTTCCTGAATGGCATGCAGCCACGCGGGGACCCCTGAATTCCAAGACGTACATGTACATCAAGGGTCCGTTAGCCACATTCTCCCCATGACGTACATGCACGTCCTTGGTCCTTAAGGGAATAAAGTTATAACAGCCCCAAAATGTTTTATCAAATTTTTAGCAACAACTACAATGATTGTCCAGAAGACCTTTTTTTTTTTTTTTTTTTTTTTTTTAAGTACGCTAACGGAGAGCTTGAGTGATAGGCTATGGCTCATTATAGATATATGAACAGCACCATCTGGTGACCAAAAAGAGAACCACAGTTTAATTAGAAAAGTTGAATTGTAATAGTTTTTGAAAAGTAAAGTCTTGCAGCAGTGGGGGGTACCTCTATACTCAGTATGCATAGCAGTGTTTATTATTTTACAGCAATCAAAAACACTTTTATCCAAACAGAAAACTACTACTGTAGCTGGAATTCTTTGAGTGCCACGTAGGTATAAATATATATATATATAGAGAGAGAGAGATAGTGTTCCAAAATGTGTAAAAGCACTCACAGGACTTCGAAAAGGTTAAAAAAGAAAGAGAGGGCGAGAGAGAAAGATATAAAATATTAAAATATGAGAGGTTTCACTGGCTTTATTTTACTTTTTTACACCGTTGGTGATACTTTATAACCATTTACCCCTCTGGTAGCCAGGTCTGTAGTGAGATTGGGCCTTATGTATAAAGACAAAACTGTGCCCTATGATGTAGTTGCTTTGCTCAGACCCATCTTTACCTTTATACACAAGGGCCAATAAATGGATACCACAATTATGGAATGCAGGCCACTGTATAATTATTGTATTTTTGTCTTTTAGAATTTTCACCAGGAAGTGGAGCAACTTGCGCATTCAGAAAGTTTGTCAAGTTTGGACAGTCTGGAAGAAGAAACAGGAGTCTTACAAGAACAAGGAAAAGCACAGGGGGAGTTCAGTTCTACAGACTTACACAGAGCTCTTTCAGCAATACCAACATTCTCACTGAGCAAGGCATGTGTAGGGACACCTTCTAACAATCAGTACGTTACTGAAAATAGACATGATCTGAATGGTTACAGTAATACTCTGGTGTCTCATCAGTTTGTATCTGACAGAATGGAAACTGATAACCACTTATATAACAGGGATCAAGTGGCACTACTTGGCAGCGCAGCAAAGGACACACTGACAAATACTTTGACCCAGAATGGTCTGATGCATTCTCAAAATACACAGATTTCTGCTACCCATATAGAAGAAAATTTCTTGGTAAAAATGGATAGTATTGATCAAAGAGCATCTTTTCCTGAACAGGGCTACAAAGAATACACAACTTCTGGACATCTAGTTAGCCCAGGCAAAGCTTGGGTCACTCCTAACATCACTCCCAGTGAAGCAGTTAACATCTCTGTGCCACAGAAAAACAATGAAACAATACAATATCCGGAAATCTCAGTAAAGCCTACAGTGAGTCAGCCCTTGGCAACTCCAGTGGTTCTCCCATTTTCTGAATGGGTAAGTTCTGCCAGTAACTGTCATATTGAAGTAAGTACCAATTCAAAAAAGAGTAAACATTCACAAGATATAAATCCCGGGATTTCAACTGCTGGCACAAACAGTTTAACAGCTACAAACAATGCCAAATTGTATTCAATGAAAAATGACCATCTTACACATGCAGATACTATTAATGGGGAGTTACTGTTGCATGGAAATGCACAAATGCTTTCTTCAGTGAGTGATAACAATTTTGGAGACATACAGGAAGAAGACGCTCTTCCTCAGAATACTGCCCTTGTTCATCCTGATCCTGGATTCTCTTCACAATGTAAAAAGACAAAAAATAGCCATACTGGGAAGGATGAAAATGGGTTTCTGAAAAGCATTTTAAAGAAAGGCTCCAAATATGAAAGTAGCCTCAGCAGAGCACTCAGTATCAGCAAGATGTTGCACTTTGGGGATAAGAATACAAATGTCATTAGGGACAGTGTTGAACTAATTAAAGAAAAAGAAAACAAAAAAACAAACAATAAGAAGCTCAGATGGATAGATGAAATTGACAAAATATTAAATGAAAAAGATGTGACAGATGCACAAGGAAATGTAAGTGGCACATCAGAGTCACAGACTTCTCCTGATTATCAAGCATGTGTCACGATCCCTAATTCAGCAGCAGACCAAACCAGGCCTTTCAGTGGACATCAGAGCTCTGTGCAGTCTACAGGGTACCACTTCACTAAACAAGCCTGGGGAGCACCTAAAGTCGAGGAAAAAAGTTCCACACAGTATAATCATAACAATAGGTGCCTACCAAAAGGAAAAACAAAAGTAGTAAGGCGACCAAAATCGGCTAAGAATCAATCCACTGTCACATACAGAAACAGAAAGGGAACAATAATCCGTCCACAATCGGCAACTGAGGCAAGCAAGATTGTAAAATCTCAGGGAAAACTTATGACGCCACATCCACCTTCAAAGTCTGCATCAAGCAATATAAATAGCCTCACTGTAGCAGATGCCAAGAGTCAGACTGTAAATTCCGATATCCCCAATGTTATGGCATCAGCAAATCCTCTTTTCACAAAGGACACTAGCTCTTCTCAAAGTCTAGCACATTCTTCAGGAAATTTGATGGCAGCTCATCCCTACAATCCACATGGATTTGAACCTGGCACAAAACCAGTTAGCACTTTAGACGATGAGCGGGCATTCAACTTACAAGAAAGACTGCCTGCTTCTGCCAAAAGATATCCTATGTATGGAGAAAATGGACTGCGCTTGGACCATACACCAACTGATGAAGAAATCGCTCTCCTTTGGCAAGGAGTACGAAGTGCCTTAACGAATAAAAATGCTGGGACAGGTGAGCCCGTTTTTCCTATAATTCTGTTGCTAACCCACGCCTGAAAAAGGGTAACCTTAGGGATGTATACAGGAAGCTAAAGCTGACCATCTCTGGGCAAACAAGCCAGTTGCCACCATAGGGGAAAATAATATGTCCAAAGATCCCATAGTTTTAAACTAGTTTAAATGTCAGTCTATCTTCTTCTCCCCACATCCTTCTCAACTCCTGTTCTTCCGCTATTTTTTTCATCTTTCTCTCCTTTTCTTTGCCAATAGTTTATTTTACTCCCTCCCTTCCTATTCTACTTCTCCCTCAGCCTCTACAGATTATTAACACTGCCATGAGTCATTTTCTCAAAACACGGAGGTTCATGATACATCCCATTTAAAAGTTGTTTTTGGGAATCAGGCATCCCTCCTATGGAGACATGCTTCAGTGACTAGCACACGAGAGAACTGTGGATTGTTTAATTTTACTGTAACAGTAATGAAACAGTTTGTACGATGCAAAATAGTTTCTACCTTTCCCGCTATAGGGCATACGTTTGAACATGTTGCAAAGCTGTATTAGCATTAAAATTTGTAATTGCTAATCTTAGCATCTAGTTATTTTAATTAAATTATCGACCTGTTAGAATGTTTTTTCCGAAACTGGATTAGTGTCTCTTTACAAATTATTTCTCATTATTTAGCAAAAGTTTAGACCCAGAAGGTCGCTGCTAATGTAAAAATCAAACAGCGCCAGTTAAGTTTTCACTAAATAGCTTTTAGTTAGTAGTCCTTGCCAACACTGATACAAATGGATTGACGTGTGGCATTCCCTAATAAGTACATTTCAATGGACAAATTAGCAAATGTTTAGTGACACTTTGATGCATATGCCCCTATCTGTCAGTAGCATTATAAGGTATATTGCACAGCTAGTTCCAGGCTGAGACGTTATGAGAGGAACAAGGGGTCATTTGCCCCCTACGGACACCCACACAGACACACAAAACATTTGCTAAACACAGATTCCCTCAATCCCTCCAACCAAATGCAACAGTCATCCTCCCCTCTGCTTAAAAGAAATTAACCCTGCCCTCTCTTTCCCTCCTCACCATGAAGTAGCCCTTTCTCCAGCCAATGTTGCACCCAACCTTTTATTTTTTTCCCCCATCATTAATATAGAGCCTAGTCCCCCCCCCTCCACTGTCTACAGCTGATAGTCCACTCTCTTGCAAAGATGTAACCCTCTCCTTCCTCCTGCCAAAGTGGTATGTGCCTAGTAAGCTACGCACACACCAGCCTCTCTCTGCAGGGCTCTCTCTATGATATGCATTACAACTGTATTCAGGACTGGCTCAGCTCTGAGGTACTCCTCCTGGAGAAAGATGGACTGCTATTGGCCACCAAGATAACTTACATGACAAGACTGCTTGTGTTCAGCAAATCAGTAAGCAACATTTTTGGGGTTTGTTGCAGCAGCAAAGACCCTATTGATCCTTCACAGACAATTTTCTTTTCCTTTTGAACAACTACCTATATGCCAAAGAGGGATCTTATGTATGCTGGGGCCTTGTTTGGTGCTGTGGGAAGTAATAGCAGGGGGTAAAGTCCCCTCCTCCCGGAGGGGCAGGGCACTTGATCAAAAGAGCCGTCTGAGGTGGAGACGCCCTCCTATATCCACTTCACCCCCTTCTGAACATACTCAGTTTTAAAGGGATAGTAATACTTAAGATGTAAAAAATATATGTTGTAGGGTTTATGTCCCTAAATAAAACAAAGGCACTCCCACTGCTGAGAGATATTTTATTAAAAAATTATAACAGCTCAAACTTGAATTTTTTAGGTGCAATATCACAGTGGCCTGAAAACGGATGTGGCGCTGTTGCTACACCATCCTATGGAGATTTATGGTCTACAGACCAGAGCTGTCCATAGGATGGTGTAGCAACAGCGCCACTGTAAATTTTCAGGCCACTGTGATATTGCACTTAAAAAAATTCATGTTTGAGCTGTTATAATTTTTGAATAAAATATCTCTCAGCAGTGGGAGCACCCTTGTTTTACTCAAGGGAATAGACCCTACAACATATATTTTTTTACATTTTAAGTATTACTATCACTTTAAAATTGATCTTCCATTCACTGTTAGTTAGCTTTCTTTTTTATCAAGAGAAATGGGTGGGTACTAATCTCATTACATTAGCTTACTTAGCATGTGCCATCATTACGATCTGCAGAATGAAAAGTAATCGAATAGTGGCCTATAACAGCTACACATGCATTACAAAATCAAATGTATTATTAGATTTTAGGGATCTTTACTTAAATGAAGATTTGTTTAAATCTGCTAGCCTGGAGTATATTACATTTAAATGTATATAAGCCAATTAGATTTTTAGATGTTAGTATTTCTTTTAAAGAACCCTAACACGTAAAAAAATCCAAGTGTTATAAACACTTAAATACCCCGTACTTGATGCTAGCATTTATTACATTTCTCAGTTTGTTTTGAGAGACCTAAAATCTAATATTGTGTATGCTCCATGGGCGCTTCCATTGAAGGCTTTTGCAGAACTGTATTCTTTTCCATGTCCATAGCAATCTTGATAGGTGTTTGAGAAGTGATAGTGCACAGGGGCGGACTGACAGGACCCAGGGCCCCTGGTCCAAAAAGAGGTCAGGGCCCCCTGCAGAAATCTCCAAATTGCCCCTTCATCTCCACAATGCCCCTTCCACAATGCCCCCTTCATCTCCACAATGCCCCTTCATCTCCACAATGCCCCTTCCACAATGCCCCCTTCATCTCCACAATGCCCCTTCATCTCCACAATGCCCCTTCCACAATGCCCCCTTCATCTCCACAATGCCCCTATCTCCACATTGCACCCTTCATCTCCACAATGCCCCAATCTCCACATTGCCCTCTTCATCTCCACAATGCCCCTATCTCCACATTACCCCTTCATCTCCACAATGCCCCCTTCATCTCCACAATGCCTCTTCCACAATGCCCCCTTCATCTCCACAATGCCCTCATCTCCACATAGCCCCTTCCACCATGCACCTTCATCTGCACTTTGCCCCTACCTGCAGTCTCTGGTAGTCTAGCGGCGTGGCTTAACACTGCGCGAAGTCCCGCGCGCCTCTAGTAATGCAGAGGCTGGGAGATGATGTCATCTCCCAGCGCTCTGTTTTACTAGAACGGCGCGCCGGCGGCCGTTGTTGGAGAGCTGCTGAGCAGTTCTGGAAGCGGCGGCGGGCCCCCTTCGGTCACGGGCCCTCAGTCCGTGACCGAATGCCCGTATGGTCAGTCCGCCCCTGATAGTGCATCTTCCCTGTTTGATGGGCTCCTCTTCTGCATCGTGATCTATGGTGGGTTCATGCTATGTTGAGCTATGTTGCTGTGTTCTCAGTATTATCTGGATGTCTGGGGGAATGCAAGCTTTTTTCTTACATAAAGTAGAAAGGCTGTCTTCAAATGGCCACCTTGTCTGCAGAGGAAAGAGATGGCTGCAGGGGTCACTTTCTGCAGCTCGAAGATCCCCAGAACTCTATAGGATATTCAATGAGATAAGGCATTAGCCTTTTTTGTATACAAGAGCACAAACCAATTAAATAGTATGTGAATAGGACAGTCTGCACATGCATTAAATAAAGCAAGTTTCAGATTATATTTTAGGGCTCTAACATTAATATGTCTTTCAGATGCTAGATTAAATTCTCTAATGTTTAAAGGTATATCAGCCAACTAAATTTGTTGGCGTTATTGCCCCTTTAAATGCCATAAAGTCTTGTTTTATATGCACCTTAAGTCTGATGTACAAAAAAGAAATGGAGTAAACCAGTTGCGCTATATGGGGCAAATAAAAAATCCTATTGATTTTACTGGGGCTTTTCCATACCTGGGAACTTTCAATCCCAAGCCATCTGAAGTATCAGAGAGGGATGGGCATGCAATGGGATGGGATCATGCAATTTGTGTCATAATGTGGATGAAGTTTAAAGGGATAATAATGTCTGTCATAAAGTAGCTCTCTGAGTCTTCACAAACTAAAACATTGCGCTATGTTTAATAACTTAATTTTATCTAGTTCAAAAGATATTCCCCTCTTGGTCGCCTTCCCATGGAGCTGCAATCTGGTTGTGGGACCAGACGGATGCAGCGAGGAACAAACTTCAGTCCTTTATTTTCCTTTGTTTACTGAAGTTTGGCCCTCGCCGCTCTCCATCCGACCACAGATAGAGGAAGTGTGACGTGGCCAGAAGGGGCAGGAGGGGGATCTTTTTGTCAGGTTATATCTTTTGCACTACATAAAAATAAGTTATAAAACATTGCACAGTTGTATTAGTTGTACAATACAGAAGATTCGGAGATCTATTTTATGGCAGACATTACTATCCCTTTAACTAGGGTGGGCTGGGTTTGTCTAGCAATGGGTTGAAAAGTGGGTTGGATGAGGTGGGAGGATTAGGACTTTGAGTGGGCGGGTTACCTGGGAACTGTATAATCAGTCTCTGTTCCCAGAGGCCAGCAATTAACCCTCGCTCTGGAATGCGTTGCGTACCCCTCTGGCATTCAAAGGGTTAGGTCTGACAAAGCGCAGTCTCCTGGGCAGTCCTGGAGACTTCCCAAGCATGGGCTTTTCACCATTTGAATGCTAAAGTGGTCTCCAACGCATTGAATTGCAATAGTTGGAGACCACTCTCTAGGAGACAAGAGGTTAAAAAAGTGCCAGTTAAATAAATGTGAAATCTGGAAACATTTAAATGTCCTTTAAGGTGAACTTTGTTCTTCAGATCCGTCTTCTTATCTTGTCCTTCACCTGGTTTTATTAAATCCATGTACTGTATCTGTAGGCCTAAGTGCGGTGTTATGGGAACCACTACATAATCCCCTAGAGGAGAGGAAAGTACCAGAAATCACTGAAACGAGTGTGTAAACGTTTCATCCCATTTAACCTTTTGAGTGCCAGATGTGTGCCCATCAGACAACTCTTCGACACTCAAAGGATTAAACTTTACAGCTGTGGTTGAATAATTCTTTTTTTTTTTTCCTAATATTAACTGCCTATAGAATAAAGGGTTTTTAATTATAATATACTAGTGTAAAAGCCCATGTACACAGGCCAATTTCTGGGAGATGTTAACCCTTTGAGTGCTCTCAGGCACTCAAAGGGTTAAAAGACTGGTCCTGCTCTGTGTCTGCCGTCACTCACACGATGTGTAGTAGAGCGTACCCGAACGCACAGAACTCCCAGCATTCTGTGCGTTCGGGCAGACTCTACTGCACATGACGGCTTCTGACAAATATCCTAGCAAATTATTATATAGGATAAAAACCCACAGACAATAATAGTTTGAATCCAGAGATCTTATACTAAGATACTATTTGAAACTTACATAGATCCAAAATGTATGTCACACATCATACGAGAGGTTTGCTGTCTCTGCTGTTAAAGGTCAGCTATCATCAGGATAAACCTATCCCCTGGGAACAGAACTTCAAATGAAGCTGGGGCGTCACAGAATGGGGGTATGAAAAGAGACCCCTAGAGCACTATAATTGGTCCTGCAAGAAGAGACTGAACTATACTTTGCTATGAAGTCTCCATAGACATACCTGCCAATTGTCCCTAATATCCCAAGACAGTCCCTGGTTCTGACTTCCTGTCCCTGTTTTTGTCACTTGTTCTAAAATTGAGTTAAAATACAGTTTTAAGTCTGTTGTGCAAGGTTTTCTGTTGCTATTGGGCTACACTGTGCTGTGGATCACTAGTCACACATGTGACTACTCAGAGTAAGTGTGCCTGGACATTTTTTTAAATGTTGGCAAGTATGCATAAACCCTCTGTGCCTGGCTTGAAAGCCAACACAGAGGGTCTGTGAAGACTCCACGAGCATCCTGAAGAGTTTTTGGCTGAGAGTCACATGGTTTCAGGTTGTATTACAGCAGAGGATGTCAGTTTTCTGACCCACAAAATTTCTGATAGGAGCCATTTTGGGATGGCCAAGTGCAGCCACAGGCCTTGTTTGTTACCATCAGCAGCTTTGCTTTTTTATAGTCCTATATAAATATCTATAAATGACACAAAATAAAACAGATACATGTTGTTAATAAGCAATATTTTGTTCCAAAATATTCAAGTATATGGGGCCATATTCAAGAATCTAATGAAGAGAAATTCTGGACCAAACCAAAATAATCATTTGGACAAAATATTGTTTTTTCATTCATAGTAATGTTGGGTTTATCCTCCTAAGTAAAACAAGGGCACTACCACTGCTGAAGGTTGCTTCATCCAAAAGCTATTGCAGCTCAAATTTGCATTTTTTTTAGGTGCAGTATCACAGTGGCCTAAAATGTTACAGTGGTGCTACATCATCCTATGGACAGCTCATGTCTGCTGACCATAAAACCCCATAAGATGATGTAGCAGCAGCACCACTGAAAATTTTCAGTCCACTGAGTTTGCGCTGCAATTTCTTTTGAATAAAACATCTCTCAGCAGTGGGAGTACCCATGTATTAGTCAGGAGGATAAATCCTATGATCTATATTTTTCTACATCTTAACCCTTTGAGTGTCAAAGGGGTATGCAACACATTGCAAAGCAATGCGTTGCGTACCCCTGTGGCACGCAAAGGGTTAAGTGTTATTATCCTTTTAATTAAATGGGACATTATATCCATGTATACTAGAGAAGTCTTCAATGCATTGCTTCAATTTCAACCAGTTAGAGGCCACATTAAAGTGGAACTATCATGCAAATAATATTGGCACCCAATATATTTGTAACCTAGTGATTTGCAAATCCTTACTGTCTTTAAACTCAGTATGTCTGTGTTATTGCTGCAAAACCATTTCTTCCGCAGGAACCTGAGGACAGACAGTGCAGACATCTTACAGGAAATGACAGCACTGTCTGTCCCTTTCACTGCCAGCATTGGTGGTGACATTAGCTGGTTACCTTAAATTAACCGGAAGTTCCTGAATGTGCAGGCGCACAGAGCTTCCCTTGTAAGCTCTGTGCAGGCAGATGCCTTGGAATGAAGTGGTTTTGCAGCAATAACGGGACTTAGTGAGTTTAAAGATAGTAAGAATTTGCAGATCGCTAGGTTACAAATATATTGGGTGGCAATATTATTTGCATGATAGTTCCACTTTAATGGAAATGTGTGGGATTTTTATTTGTCCCCTTTATGGTGCAGTTGGTTTGCTTCAGATTTACTCCACTTTTTTGTGCATATAGCACAGAGTGATGGTGGAAATGTAACTATGTCTTTTTTCTTTTTTTAGGGGCTTTCCATCCCGGTGACCTGCCTTCTAACATGCAGCCGGCAAGAACTAACTTGTCACATGTTATTATTGATGGAGGAAATTTGCTCAGTAACTTCAGATCATTTTCTAGAATGAACGGGTTTTTCTCTCCCAGCAATAATGGTAAGAATATTTAGGATTAAGATAAGTAGATAAGTAACCCCCTTATTTTCCAGAAAGGTAAGAGAAACTACATTATGGGGGGTTATGCACTAAGGCATGATAAAAAGGTGATAAAGTGGAGCTGACATCTCCAGTGACATCACTTCTCCAGTTCCTATGTTATTCTATAGAGCCTAAGCACTAAGTTCTCTCATCCGAACGTGGGAAGTCTCTACTGCGCATGACTGCATTGTGACAAACGTTCTGGCCTTTTATTATATAGGATTTTCTTTCACTGCTAGCAACAAAATAGTGCATTCCTAGGTCTGTAGGGCACACGAACATTAGAAACCTTTTATAACCGCAAGTATGGTCACTGTTAACCCTTTGATTGCCAGAGGAGTAAGGAACACATTGCTCTGTAATGCATTCCGTCTCTCTCTGGCACTCAAAGGGTTAATCACTAGAGGGGGTGTGCAGTACAATGAGATGCAATGCATTGCACACCACTCGGGTCCAGAAGAGGTTACTTCAGCTAAAGAGCAAAAAAAAAGAAAATTTCTAGAATTCACGAGAAAATTATATTTTTACTACATTTAGTTTTTAATACTTCTGAAATGTGTAAACATTAAAAAAGACATTGGAACTTATATATAAAGGGAAAGTGGATCAATTGATGGGAAAATAACAGCATTATAGCGGACTGATAACATTGATAGCATACCTCCCAAGTGTGATTTCTTTTTTTTTTTTTTGAGACCCAAATCCTTTCTCCTACCCTACTGATATGTTTAATATTAAAACATTGTTAACCCTTTTGATTCTAGAGAGGTCACCAGCACATTGTGTTGTGTAGCATTCAGGGTGTTAAAGGGTTTGTTGTTAGGGTTCCACATAGATTTATTGTGATCTTAAAAGGTTCTCCTAGGTCAGATGGAGCATGACTTTCTTCAGTGCCTCAGCAATGCATGAGTACTTTTGGAGGTATTGAGTTTGTGTTGTATGGCAAGGTTTTGAGTGGCGTCATAATGTTACAAGTGCAGCCTTGTCAAGGATTTCTTGATAGTGCTGTTGCTGACAGTTGCAGCTTGGTTTGGACATGTAGTTTCAGAAATGTGGTTAAGAAGAGGTTGCAGGGATGTGGAATAGTTCTTAAGATCAAGGATATGCAGATTTCTCTGCATATTGATATGGAGTTGGTGGTCAGAGAGGAGAAAAGGAACACTGAAGATTTTAGAGATGGAGAAGCTTTGTGATGATCGGATAAAGTGAATATCCCTCACTGTGAGTAGTAGACTTGGTCCCCTGTAAGAGAACAAAGGTGCTTGTTAAAGAGAATAGTTCAAGAGCAGAGGGGATGTTGGAGTTAGCTATAGGAATGTTGAAGTACTCCAGGATGAGAGTGGGGACATCAAAAGACATAAAGTTAGGGAGCCAGGAAAAGTGGCCAAGGAACTGGGTAGCAGAACCAGGGGGTCTGTAGATGACAGCAGTGTGCGAGAGGAAGGAGGAGAAGAGATGAACTTATGAGATTTGGGGAAGGAGAGAGGGAACAGAGGAGTTTAGTCCCAGATGAGTTAAAACTTTCTGGCACTTCAACTTCAAATTATTGTGTTTGCACATTTCACTTACACAGGAATTATCACAAGTAAGTAACTTGACTTTATCTGAAGAAAAAAAAAGAACAAAGGTACTCCCTCTTCTGAGAAGATTATTCTATTGCAAAGTTATTACAACTCAGGTGTATTTTTAAAGGGATAGTAATGTTTCTCAAAGACAGCAGCTCCAATTTATCTTCGTAGTATTTTGGCCATGGAGAGTGTTATTTAAATACTGTCAGATTTGTAGTTCAAGAGTAATTGAATGATAAAGTATTCCCCTCCCACCCCTTTTACTTAGTGTATGCCACCTCCCCTCAGATGTGGAATCTGGTCCATAGACCAGACAGCTCACAACAAAGGACAATCTTCTTACTGTGAGCATAAGGAAAACCCTGCCCCCCTTGACAGTTTTTTCAGGTTTTTCGTTATGCTCGCTGAAGATTGTGCCTCTCTGGGATCCATCCGGACAGTCTTTATGCTCTGAGGTGAGCAGTGTTACATCAGTAAAAGGGGCAGGAGGGGGATACTTTATCATTCAATTACTCTTGAACTATAACTCTAAAAGTATTGAAGTAACACTATCCATGGCCCAAATACTATGAAGATTAATTGGAGCTACTTTTATTGTGAAACATTACTATCACTTTAATCAAACTTTCAGCAACAGCACCAACTAGTGTCCAAAAGACATTTTTTTCTTACACACTCTGTTTTATATTACATTCACTTGAATCATTGATTGCAGCTGTCCATAGTAAGTGACAGGAACAGTATAGGAAATTGCAGGGGGTTGGGTTTAATAGGAAAACAATTCACCAGGAAAATTCCCATGATTTATAGTTTTTCCATAATAAAATATTTGTGTTGTTCTAATACAAAATTATTAACCCTTTGAGTGCCAGAGGGTGGGGTATGCAAGCATTCCTTTGCAATGAGTTGCATACCCCTCTGGCACTCAAAGGGTTAAATATTCTTATACTAATAGGGCAACACAACAGCACACTAGGGAAGAAACAATCCCCATTGATTTAAATTGAAATATAATCACTTTGAGAGGTCTCCAATGCATTGTAAAACATTGCATTGGAGAGCTCTCTCTCATTCAAGGCTTAAAGCTCCATTTAACCCTATGAGTGCCAGAGAGGTACGGAACATATTGCTTTGCACTCTGGCACTCAAAGGCATATATCAGTGGGCTATATGGGAATTGTTACTTGTTCTTTGTGGTACCATTGGATTTCAGCACTTTTCATTTGTGCATATGAGGCCCTTCGCTGCTTCTGGAATGTGCTGATTCACGTGTATATAGAAGGTTTATTTAGAGGATAAATGACTGTGCTACTTGCTATATCCACTTACTGAATGTTAGGCACATATGTTAAGCAGCTGACCGTAAACCCAAATTCTTTGTTTCCAGAATAGCAATACAGCTGATTGTTGTGCAATAATATAACTAATGAACTCTTGATTTTTTTATGATAAATTCCTTTTTTTTACTGGCCATAAAAGTTCCTCTTCGTTTTCTTAACTCTTCAAGGACAAGTGGGGTATGCAAAACATTGCATGGCAGGCTTTATGTATTCCACTGGAATGACCTAAAAATTATAGCTATTTTTTTATTTATTTTTTGGGGGGGGCATATCTATTAGATAACCACTTATACCGGGCCGTTTGTTTAGGTTTCCCCTAAAATTGATAAGTGAATGTTAGTATTGAGATAAACAAATGAAAAGGTTCAAAACCTGTTTTAAGTTTCAGTATTTTTGTAACAGACGTGATAATACAGTGCCTTGCAATAGTATTCACCCCCCTTGGCATTTTCACTAGTTTGTTGCATTACATCCTGGAATTAAAAATGGATTTTAACTTGGATTTCATGTAATGGACATACACAAAATAGTCCAAATTGGTGAAGCGAAATGAAGAAAATAACTTCTTTTAAAAAATTCTAAAAAATTGAAAAGTGGTGCATGCATATGTATTCACCCCCTTTGCTATGAAGACCCTAAATAAGATCTGGTGCAACCAATTACCTTCAGAAGTCACATAATTACTGTAGTTAAATAAAGTCCACCTGTGTGCAATCTAAGTGTCACATACTCTGTCACATGATCTCAGTATATATATACACCTGTTCTGAAAGGCCCCAGAGTCCACAACACCACCAAGCAAGTGGCACCATGAAGACCAAAGAGTTCTCCAATCAGGTCACGGTCAAAGTTGTGGAGAAGTACAGATCAGGGTTGGATTATAAAAAAATATCCCAAACTTTGAACATCCCACAGAGCACCATTAAATCCATTATTAAAAAATGGAAAGAATATGACAACACAACAAACCTGCCAAGAAAGTGCTGCCCACCAAAACTCATGGACCAGGCAAGGAGGGCATTAATCAGAGAGGCAACAAAGAGACAAAAGATAACCCTGATGGAGCTGCAAAGCTCCACAGCAGGTATTAGAGTATCTGTCCATAGGACCACTTTCAGCCATACACTCCACAGAGCTGGGCTTCACCGAAGAGTGTCCAGAAGAAAGCCATTGCTTAAAGAAAGAAATAAGCAAACCTGTTTGCTGTTCACCAAAAGGCAAGTGGGAGACTCCCCAAACATATGGAAGAAGGTACTCTGGTCAGATGAGACTAAAATTGAGCTTTTTGGCCATTAAGGAAAATGCTATGTCTGGTGCAAAACCAACAACGCTTATCATCCCTAGAACACCATCCCCACAGTGAAGCATGGTTGTGGCAGCATGATGCTGTGGGGATGTTTTTCATCAGAAGGGACTGGGAAACTGGTCAGAATTGAAGGAATGATGGATGGCTCTAAACAAAGAGAAATTCTTGAGGAAAACTTGTTTCAGTCTTCCAGAGATTTGAGACTGGGATGGAGGGTCACCAGCAGGACAATGACCCTAAGAATACTGCTAAAGCAACACTCGAGTGGTTTAAGGGGAAACATTTAAATGTCTTGGAATGGCCTAGCCAAAGCCCAGACCTCAATCCAATTGAGAATCTGTAGTATGACTTAAAGATTGCTGTACACCAGTGGAACCCATCCAGCTTGAAGGAGCTGGAGCAGTTTTGCCTTGAAGAATAAGCAAAAATCCCAGTGGCTAGATGTGCCACACTTATTGAGATGTACTCCAAGAGACTTGCAGCTGTAATTGCTGCAAAATGTGGCTCTACAAAGTATTGACTTTGAAGGGGGTGAATAGTTATGCATGATCAGGTTTTCTGTTTTTTTGTCTTATTTCTTGTTTGTTTCACAATAAAAAATATTTTGCATATTCAAAGTGGTAGGCATGTTGTGTAAATCAAATGATACAAACCCCCAAAAAATCCATTTTAATTCCAGGTTGTAATGCAACAAAATAGAAAAATGCCAAGTGGGGTGAATACTTTTGCAAGGCACTGTATGTAGCCAAGCCATCTTTCTCATACATTTATGACAGTCTTTGCAAGTGCTGGTTACATGATAGTAATGGGAGCAGTAGGAGAAGTGGCTTTATAAGTCTGGAAAGTCAAACTATGGCTGTGGCAATGGCTTTCCCATAGATTAATTGTCTGCAGTACTCTGCTCATTCCCCCTACAGATCTCTATGATCTGCAGGGCTGGATGATATCAGAGCTTCATTTAGTGCTTATGGGAGAGGAAACAAGACCAATTTCTTCTACATTTAAAGGGATAGTAATATTTCACAAAAAAGCAGCTCCAATTAATCTTCATAGTATTTGGGCCGTGGAGAGCATTATTTAAATGCTGTCAGAGTTGTAGTTCAAGAGTAGTGTTACCTAGTGTAAGCCACCTCCCCTCAGATGTGGAATCTCGTCTCTTTATCAGACAGCTCATAGCAAGGGACAATCTTCTTACTGTGATTATTAGGAAAACCCTGCCCCCCTTGACAGGTTTTTCAGGTTTTTCCTTATGCTCACTGAAGATTGTCCCTCTCTGTGATCCATCTGTACAGTCTTGCTGCTCTGAGGTGAGCAGTGTTACATCAGTAAAAGGGATGGGAGGGGGATATTTTATTATTCAATTACTCTTGAACCACAGCTCTGACAGTATTGAAATAACACTCTCCATGCCTCAAATACTATGAAGATTAATTGGAGCTGCTTTTATTGTGAAACATTACTATCCCTTTAAGCCCCATGTCAGTGAATTTTCTGACTGTGGGCTGCAGTGGAGAGGATATAGATCTCCCAATAGAACTAACAATAACCAGCCCTGCCTATCATGGAGATCTAGAGGGGGGACTAGGAGAGGATTGCAGCCTTTACACCACGGGAACTTGATTTATATGGCCTTAGTAACTAACATTTTAATGTACCCAAGCACTTTTTTGATTTTATAAACTAATATGAATGCCTTTCATTTTTCATCAAGACTGTCTACTGTTCAACTTATTCCATATCCATACAATCTTGCTAAAACCCCTTCATCAGCATATTGTGTAGTCTTAGGCCCATTTGTGCCCCTTTCTCATGGGCAGCACCAATGCAGGGATGCTTAGTGGGCAAAACGTAACATGCTGGACTATGGGGCCTTTTTGAAAAGTTAAGAGAAAGCAAGTTAGACTTACAAAAAGGTGTACTGCAGGAGTAATCGATTGCTGGCTGGGGATGATGGGAGCTGTACTTCCCAGCATATGGAGCTCCAATAATTGCCTTACTCTGGTCTACTGTATCCTTATTATGTTGCTGTTATTTTTTATGTGAGCAGCTGAAATTTTTACGATGTACCTAGTAAAACCAGCAAATAAGCTATTCCAAGTAGTTATACTACTTAATACCTACAATATTAAACTTTTTCATAAACAAAGATTACTTTAAAACTCCATTTCAGTCAATGGAAATGTGTCCCCATTGGTTGTTTTTTACCATAATTGCTCCAGTTCTTGTTAGTATCTCAGCCTCTCTGTGGGAAATATACTAATACAATTCCATGCTAAAATAGGCACAGGAACCAAATTTTGTGTGCTGCTACTGCCAATTACCTATTTACTAAGCCATTTATGCTTAATAGTCTCCATGTAACACTACTAGTGCCAAGGGACATGTAGTGTGGCAGTGGGTGTCCCAGAACGTTCCATTCTTCTGCATCTTGCTTGTCACTATGTACAACAGGAGTGCTCAGTCCTCAGCAGTCAGGTTTACTGGATCTCCTCACATGAACACAGGTGGATCGGTCAGTGGTTCAAAGGCTCTGAAGGATATATATGCGATAATGACATTCATGTGTGTTTAAATGAAAACGTGCACTGTTGGGGGGCTGGAGGATGGATTGGGCTCCCCTGATATTCAAGGCACAGAGCAAATTGTCATAAAGGACCTTAGGTATAAAGTGCTGCAATTCTGGATCAAACTAACCACAGTGCACGGGACAGATATCATTTCCCCAAATTTATGTTAATTTAAAACGGACCTTTAACCCCTTGAATGCTAGAAAGGTCTCCAGTGCATTGCCTTGCAATGTGTTGGAGACCCCTCTAGTGTACAAAGGGTCAATGGCCCTGATTAAATCAGTGACAGTTTGGGTAATTGTATTCATCCCCTTGGTTTCTCTAGAATAACTCCAAGGGGTTAGGCACTAAGGCGTGATAAAGAGGTGATAAAGTGGAGATATCACTTCTCCATTTGCTATGTTATTCTATAGAACCAATGCACTAAGATCTCCAAAGTTTTCTCTGTGTTATCACCTCTTTATCACACCTTAGTGCATCTCCCCCAGGATCTTCTTAGTACATCACTGTGGCAGTTCACTTTTGAATGGTCACCCGCAGAAGAGCGTGAGACCATTGAACACTTTCACCATGTCGCTTGGATAAAAGTAACGACGTGACAATCTCGCAGTGCATGACAGAGCAAGATTGTCAGGTCGCCTAGTCAGTGGTCACGTTCAGTAGTTATACAGCTGGTGATTTTCTTCAATCACCTTCCGTTTCAGCTTTAACAGTTTTTCTCTTTTTTTGTTACCTTTGTGCCGGGGCAGCCTCCTTCCGCAGGTTTATGAAGAGGCTTTATAACAAAACCCCTCCACAGTCAGTATGTGAGCCAATCCTGCCTCTCTCCTTCTCTGTGTGCAGAATGACAGGGAGAAGTGGAGCACACAGAGAAGGGGAGAGGCAGGATCGGCTCACATACTGACTGTGGAGGGGTTTTGTTATAAAGCCTCTTCATTAAGCTGTGGAAGGAGGCTGCCTCGGCACAAAGGTAACAAAAAAAGAGCAAAACTGTTAAAGCTGAAATGGAAGGTGATGGATGAGAATCACCGGATGTATTGCTATTGAATGTGTCATTGACTAGGCGACGTGACAATCTCTCTCTGTCATGCACTGCGAGATTGGCATGTCGCTATTTTTATCCAGGCAACATGGTAAATGTGTTAAATGGTCACACGATCTTCTGCATGCGACCTTTCAAAAGGATACCACTGTGGCTCATTTACTAATGAAAGTGCAGTTCTGGAGCAAACCAACAAAAATATGTGTTGGACACCAATCTAGCATTCATGGAGGTTAAAATCTCCATTTAAGTCAATGGGAGTCTTATTTGTTCCCCATCTTATGGTTGACTTGCCCCACTGAGGCCAATATACTAAGAAAAAGAGTTGGAATTCTAGAGCAAACCATCTGCACCGGGGGAACAAATAAACAGATCCCAGATTCCCACTGATTTAAAAGGGGCTTTTAACCCCTTGCTGTAGAGAACGCCATAGCATTGCATTGGAGACATCTCTAGCATTAAATGGGTTAAAACCTGTGTTTAAATCAATGGGAATGTTTATTTATTTCCTATAGTGCAGTTGGTTCACTGCAGAATATGCCTGGTTCTTCACTGTGTTTTGTACTTCACAGAACAGCATTCTGAAGGGACCAGTACAATGTGTGATTCCCAGGCGTCCCTGCATGCAATAATAGCCTTCTCAGCCACTGCACAAGGACTGGAATCGTCCTACAGAGAAATAAAAGGCCTTTCACAATCCAGAGTACAAATGAGCTTTATTTGTTTTCTATCTTCCAATTAATGATGTTATTTTAATCCCATTCCTTTAAAGGTCATATAACCCTTGCAAGAAGGAAACAGATTGTAGACAGCAGTGAAAATAAACGTAGAGCCCTGATGGAGCAGAGGAGGACCAAGCCAGGTTCTGCAGGTTGGAGGCCCCAGTATACCCAGGTATTGAATGGGACAGACCTTTACTTCCACTTCTGCCACATGAGAATCAAAACAGGAAGTGCCACAAACCAAAAGTGGGTTGTACACACCTCTGGCACAAAAAAGGGTTAAATATATAGGAACCGTAGAGCAAACCAACTGCACCATTTCTTTTCATTTAAATCGAGGTTTAACCTTTTGAATTCTCTAGAACTGTCCACCTCTCTAACATTGAAAAGGTTAATCAATTGGAATTTGGGGAATTCTTATTAGCCCCTTATGGTGCGGTTGGTTTGCTCCAGAATTGACCACTTTTGTTTTATAGATCAGGCCTAGTGAAACGAAAGCAAGCTGGGAATATTAAAGAAAAAACAGCAGATAAGTAGGTATTGATAAAATTCATCGTGTTTTCTTTAGTGAGTTCTAAAAAGAAAAAAAAATGTGATATTGCTTTAAGGGAAACTCCAGACTCTCATAGCTAAGGCAAGTGAGCAAATGTACAGTGCTGACTCCATGTTAAATCAGGTACTGGAATTGAGCTTTTCCCCTACCCTGGCCAATGTATGAAGCTATGTACTCCAAATTACTCTCCTAATATCTGATTGGTCCTAGAGAAGGACAGTGGAGCAGTCTGTGGGACATTTCCTTTCCTGTATGCCTTGCTTAAGGCAATGTATTAAACAAGTGTATGCCATTAGGCTTGCTGGCATTAAAGTTCTAGCGATGGCTGAGATTGTCCACTGGTATGCACTACAGTGGAGCCACTGGCATTGGAGACAAACTCCATACCTGGGAACCTTCAGTACCCTATGCCGCCCTCTATTTGGTGACCAACAAAACATTGCGTTAAAAGTGTCTCCAACATGAAAATTGTGACATCAGGATGTAACCCACATCAAAAGGACTGCATTCTGATGTCGCAGGCTTAAGCGTCACGGAGTAGCCTCCATCTTAACCCTTTGAGTGGCAGAGGGGTCTGCAACGCATTGCAATGCTTTGTATAGCTCTCTGGTACTCAGAGGGTAA
Organism: Rhinophrynus dorsalis; assembly: GCA_037306005.1. Taxonomy (NCBI): domain Eukaryota; kingdom Metazoa; phylum Chordata; class Amphibia; order Anura; family Rhinophrynidae; genus Rhinophrynus; species Rhinophrynus dorsalis. The sequence continues at coordinate 565,477,170 of CM074719.1, read as the reverse complement.
ATGTAAAATGTCACAAAATTCTTCTTAAGTTCTAAAAATGTTATGTTACAAAATATTAGAATAAACAGTTATTATTACCAGTGGTTGTAGCTTTGAAATGTAAATAACTGGGCACATCAAGTAAGTGGGCACTTGCTTCTCAACCTTTAGTCTATCATGCACAAATGTTCCAGAAGGCGACTATATAGGAAAATCTGGCTCTTTTTTTTTATTATTATTTATTTTATTTTTTTTACATCTCTTCCACTTCAAAGATACTGATACGTTTGAAAAACATGAAATTTCCTACTACACTTATAATGTACTGCCAGTCCAAGACAAACGATACCCCATTTATCATGAATTGACATACTGTATGGGATGCAGAAACACTAAACCATGTCTATCCCTTGTTTGGTTTGTTTATCAAATTTGAATGTATATGTAGTTTTGCTGGGTGATCATCCACCATCATCATCATACTTTTTAAAAGTAACTCTTCTCTGATATGGGTACACCTGTTCCACTACTATGAGTGCATTTTTATTTGTATGCATGCAAGTGTGTATGAATGTTTGTGTGTGCATGTACATATGTGTGCTTGCGTGCATACATTTTTTTGTGTGTGTGTGCGCGTGCGTAGTCTACTTTGATTTTGCAAAAGCCTTTGATACAGTTCCTCACAACAGGTCACTACATAAATGAAGAGGCTTCAGTTTGGGAGGCAATATCTGTGTATGCATAGAGAACTAGTTAAATGATAGATTTCAGAGAGTTGTTGTGAATGGAACCTTTTCAAGTTGGTCTAAAGTTGTAAGTGGGGTGCCGCAGGGTCCAGTCCTAGATCCAATGTTTTTTAACTACTTTATTAATCAACTAGAAGTGGGAATTGAAAGTATTTTCGCTCTTTGCTGATGACATTAAGCTGTGTAAGGAAATACATACAGAGGAAGATGTATTTTATCTACAGAAAGATTTGGATGAACTGAGTGAATGGGCAGGAAAATGGCAGATGAGGTTTAAAATATATAGAAATGCAAGGTTATGCATTTTGGCTGCAGAAACAAACATGTTACGTATACACAAAATGGGAACCTTCTTGTGGAGTCTTTGTTATAAAAAGATTGAGGAGTACTGATAGACAGTAGACTTAACAACAGTGTGCAGAGTCACTCAACCACTGAAAGAACCTTAATACTTTACCTGAACAGGTGGGTCTTTTTTTATACACCCCAAACCCCTCCTTTCCCCATTTTCCCTCCCCTACCTGCGGGGAAGGTCAGAAAGCCCACCTTTCCCCAAGCTTTCCTGCCAAATTGTGATGGTCATCCTTTGTCCAGATCCTGATGCATGGGATGGGAATATAGTTGTACCTCTATATAAATCCTTTTTTAGTCCTTATCTAGTATATCGAGTACAGTTTTGGGCACCAGTTCTTAAAAAAAAGACATTATTGAGCTGGAAAAAAAATCAGAGACATTCAACAAAACTGATAAAGGGATTGGAGGATCTGAGTTATAAAGAGAGACTAGCCAAACTGGGTTTGTTTACATTAGAGAAGCGAATTCTAGGGGTGGTATGATTACCATTTACAAATATATATTCGGGGTCACTTCAAAGCACTCTCCAAGGAGCTATTTACTCAAAGAGCTGAGCAAAAATCAAGAGGTCATCCATTAAGACTAGAGGAAATGTGCTTTTGACTATATCAAAGGTAGAGTTTCTTTTACAGTAAGAGCAGTAAAGTTGTGGAATTTTTTAGATCGGCATGCTGTGCTTGCAGATACTATAGTTGCTTTCAAAAAAAGTAATGCATACCTTTCTAGCTCAGAACAATATTGATAATAGTTGGTTTAAATTCATATAGGATGTTCATCCAGGGAATTATTAGAGTGCCTTTTTTTTCACTCCAGATCAACAGGACTCATATGCCATGGGCTGAACTTGGTGGGCGCACGTCTATTTTCAGCCTCATCAGTTACTATTTTTGTATGTGTACAGGTGCGTGTGCATGCATCTGAATGTGCTCATGCATGTGTGTGGGTGAGATCTGGGTCCACACACTTGTATGTTACAGGATGTTGGGTGATCACCTAATATGCTCTATATTAACCCTTTAATTTCCAGTGGGTTAAGCGGTGAATCGCTTACCCCTGAAATTCAATGGGTTAAAGAGTAACTTTGAATGAAAGGGGGCTCTCTTCTTTCATAAAAGGGAAGCATATAACTTTTAAGAGCAAGAGGAGGGGGACTTTTTAAGAGATCTACCCCTCAATTTCCCTATGTTCAAAGTCAATGTATTGTATTCAGGTGGCGTGGTCTGTGATCACCCCACATGAACACTGTAATGGCTACACAGATTATCCTTGTTTGAAAGAGGGCATTTCACACAAGAGTACCCCAACATTTTTAAGTGTAAAGGGGGCTGAGAATGGAGCTCCTTCCTACCCCCAAAGCTATACTGTATTATAATGTCAGGTGATCGCCACAAATTTGGGATACCTGCTGAGGATGTGAATTACCATGTCTTAGCAGCAAAGCATTTCAGGGCTTTCACACACACAGGTGACAAAACTTTTCTCTTCTTGCCATCACCAGTAGTCACCCATGTGAAAGGCAACATAGGCCACCAGCATTCTTTTCTGCACTGGCAACATTGTCAATGTACCAATTAAATTTTGATGTTATTTGTGTGAAAGGGGCTTTAACCCAAAAAGAACAAAAGGGGTGTATTATGCATTACAGGCTATACAACCACACTGGCAAATCCAAAGCCATGAAACAAGACTTGTTATGGTGAATATTGGACTTAAATAATAGTTACATATGATTCTGAACTGTGAACTATTAAAGATAAAATGAGCAAAAAAATTAGATTTGTCTAAAAAAATCCAGCTGTTATATGATCCATTAATCACTAGTGTTTATTTAGAACAGAAATATGCTGGCTTATCATCACCCAGTTTTCATAATTGTGTACACAAGGCAAAAGATGAACAAAAAGAAAGAGATTAGAAAGGCTTTTCTATCCAACAAGACTTCATCTGTATGCAGATGTCTGAAAGAAATGGATTACACAATACCAAATAACCTTTTTCCTTCTTAATGAGCTTCCAAAGCAGGGGTGGTCAACGTGACTTCCCAGCTGTTGTTGGACTACTGCTACTCCCAGCTGAAGGTGATATGTCGTAGACCAACAAAATCTGGACCACCACATGTTGACCACCCCTGTTCCAAAGTATGGCAATGGAGGTATCCCATTGCTGCAGTGTTTTAACCCTTAATGGCCTAAAAGGGTGCGCAATGCATTGCTGCACACTGTGTTGCATGCCCCTCTGGCACTCAAAGGGTTAAAAGGTTACTTAACCTCTTAAGGACCTGCTGATCGCGCATGCGGCCGGCACTTAAGGACCACAGACCATTTTTTTTTTCTAAAGAGATTCAATTTCAGGGCTCCCCAAACGGTGTGCAGCCGCGCGGAGAGCCCTGAATTCCATGACGGTCCTGGCACGTCATAGGTCCTTATGGCTCGCCAACCCATGAGATGCCAGGACCATCAAGGGTCCTTGATGCATAATGGTAAAGTGTAGCAATTCTTGGGCAAACCAACTATACTTGAGTGGACCAATAAAAAAAGTCCCTAGATTTATCCCTTCGAATGCTGTCTCTAATATCCACTGAGTTAAATGCCCCATCTAAATCAACGAGACTTGTTTTTTTTATATTTATGATGTCACAGTCATATCAAGGCATGATTTTATCAGTTTTTTTTTGTGTTTATAATACAGATGCAACTAAAATGCCATGCAATGTATTTATATCACTTGTACAGCGAAGAGTAAACAAGATGCTTTGGAAACACATTGGCCACCAAGGCAAGGATCCCACCAGCTTCCTGACCCACTCACTCAGAGGCTTAAATATAAAGATTAAAGTGGAGTAATTCTGGGGCCACACAACAGCGATAGCTCAGTGGAGTAATACACCAGCTAGAGAATCTATTCCATCCTTAGGGTCACAGGTTCTAGTCCCAGCAAGGTCAGCTCAACCTTTCACCCAGGACATACTTGAAAATGAGAACCAATGTCATTGTATCCTTTTTGGTAAAATACATTCATTATTCTTTAAATACCCATAGATTAAAATAGGGTTTTTAACCTCTTGAATGCTGTAGACAGACATCACTACCATTCTAGGAGTTAAAAGCCCAATTTAAATTATAGCAGATATTTAATTGTTCATTATGGTGCAGTTGGTTTCGTCCAGAATTGCTCCACTTTTCGCTTTATACACATGCCCCATTATGATAGTTACCCTGGGAGCAGACCTGCTGATGAATCTGGGGCTGCATTATGAGCCTCAACAGATCAATAAAGAAGCAGAACAAGTGTCTAAAAGTGTTCCCTTGCTGATCCTGCAAAAGAACTAGACACTGGTAATTACTACATATTGTTAAGTTTGCTACTATAAGCCCAAAATGGCTTCGGTCAGCCAATGGGGGTGTCAGAAAACTAATCCCCCTCCACAGGAATGCAACCTGGAATTATGTGGTTCTCAGACCCACATTTCATAGGATTCATACAAGGCCTCCATAGACCATTTGACGGAGGAGGACTGCATGTGGCCTGGCTCGCTCTCGTGCATAAGCAGGCTAAGGTGTAATGCAGTAATCTTTAGCAGTAGATGATTAAACGGGCAGAAAATTCCCTTCAAGCCAGCAATCAGCTTTCATTCAAATAAGAGATATAAAATATAACTGGGTATAGCATAACGATGTCTATTATAAGGAAGAATATGAAGTTTTAATTTTCCAAAGCATTTTGTGTCTCTTGTTGTATACTTCCTCAGGGTATATGCTTAGTGATCTCTCTTAAGAGAGCATAGACCCTGTGTCCAACAAGAGACACGAAAAATGTTGGCAAATTAAAACTTCATATTTGTCCTTATAATAGACATCTACCCAGTTATATTTCATATCGTTTATTTGAACAGTAGTCTCTCTAGACTACTCTGCATCCCATTTAAACTGGAAGAAGGACTCTCCTCACCCGGCTGCTTGAGGAATCATCCCTTTACAATAGTGCCAATTCTGAGCTATCTCCATCTTCATCCAATCTTGCTAATCTGTTTTGAGTCAGCTTAGAGATGGCCTTCCTCTGCCTACTTCCTCCTTTCCTTATTGTTACCCAGCTGCCTATCTCATCTATAACTCCATAACACCACCCTCTTCATCACTAACCCCACATACTCAACTCTATGAGCTCCAAGCTTCTTTCCAGGTTTACAGCAATATTGCGTAGTGTTTCAATATTTCATTCTAGATTCCAAAAAAATTAAATGTGCTCACATTTCTACAGCAGCATGCCCTTTGTAACAACTACTCTAAGTGTTCAGACATGTGACAAGATGTGCACTGCATGCAATCACCAAACCAATTCCCTTGAAATTATCTGCACTACAGAGATTTATAGATTTCAAATTTCTGCTTTTTTTCTAACTCCCTATTCTTTCAGTAGTCTAAGTGGAATAGAATGAGGGCATGCACAAGAGTTTTTGTAGTTCTCTGGGACAGAATTCTGGGCAGATTTTAGCAATATTCTGCAGGACAAAAGTGACAGGTTATAGCCAAGGAGTTAATGTAAGGGGTGAAGGAAAGGTAAGAAACAAATACAGCCCCTAGGCAGTGTGCTGAGCTGAGTGACTCATACATGTCAGTTCAATCAAATGTAATTGTTATTTGGGTGTTGGGTGATATCTTGGAAAGAAAATGAGAAATTTGGTGTTTGACATATTTAATCTTAAGATGACCTTGAGCCATCCAGGTGAAATGGCCAAGAAACAGGCTGAAATTTGCAACTGAATTTGAGGTAAAAGATCTGAAGTGGACATATAAATTTGGGTATCATTAGCATATAGAAGATACTTGAAGTCAAATTAATACGTTCACCCAATTAAAGGGTGTACAGGGAGAAAAGTAGACGGCCAAAAAAGGAACCCTGAAGCCCCCACACAAACCAGAAGAGTGTGCAGCCTGCACAGCTGTGTCATGTGCAGACAACCAAGTGGTAATAAGATAGGATCATCATGTGCTATACAGCATACAGTATTTAATGTGAAAATACATTATTTAAATCATTTTATTTAATTTCAAATTAAATGATATGTAATCTTAAAATGGATCTGCCACCTCAACATAATTATGAACTGCCTATGTATATTTTGAGATGCCACTCACTGTGCAATGCATAATCTAGACAGAGCCCACACACTGGGTGAATTTGTAATAGTACAGTGAGAGAGAAAATGTTTGACCTAGAACAGACATGGTTCACTTTTGAAAGGTTGTGCTCAAAAGAGCATGTGACCACTTCACACATTAACCATGTCTTCGTGATAAAAATGGCAACATGAGAATCTTGCACTGCATGACAGCGTAAGATTCTCATGTCACCAAATGAATGGTTGCATACCTTTAACCCTAGCACGGAGAGTCACCTTCCGATAAGAGGCAGCATTAACCCCTTCCCTGCTAGAGAGGTCCACGATGTGCTGATTGCTTCTTTACCTTTGATATTTGTCTAACTTAAAAATAAATAAACCAAGAACCTCCTTCAAAATAACTAAAAGTCAGAGAGGTACGCAAACAAATGCTAATTTTCTGTGAGTAGAACTCATTGAGAAGTTTGTATCTTGTCAGGCGATATCACAATTTCACAAAATTAGCATTTGCTAATTGACTTTGAGATAGTTTGAAGGAGGTTCTTGGTTTATCTATTTTACGTTAGACCATCAGCACATTGCAGGCCTTTCTAGCAAAGAAGGAGTTAATGCTGGCTCTTATCGGAAGGTGACTCCCCATGCTAGGGTTAAAGGTATGCGACCATTCATTAGGTTACATGAGAATCTCACGCTGTCATGCAGTGCAAGATTCTCATATCGCCATTTTTATCATGGAGACATGGTTAATGTGTGAAGTGGTCGCACACTCTTTTGCGTGCAACCTTTTAAAAAGATACCGAACAGATATAAGTATCTTATTGCGCAGGGAATTAGCATAAAGTGCCATAATGTGCAAACAAAATATGAAGGGCAATTTCTCAAAAAATGCTTATTTTTACAGAAAAAATGGCTAGTACAACATATAGGTAGATTTTAATTATATGTAAAACAAATTGTCTTAGGGCGAAAGGCCCATTTTAATCTTCTGTATATTAAACTTTTTAACAGAACCAGCAAGCACTGAAGATAAATCCATTTACAAGTGCACTTGAACCTGGACATTCACAAGGTACAGTGTGGCTTTACGTTATTTATTTGTTTGGCCAACATCAGGATACCCCCCCTCTGGCACTGGAATGGTTAAACTTGAGGTCCTTATGTATACAGGCAAAGTGGAGAAATTTTGAGGCAATTGCATCATATGCGACAGTAAATAATCCCAAAATTCTCATTCCTTTATTTTGCTGCTTTTAACCCTTTGAGTGCCAGAGGGGTACACAACACATTGGAAATCAGTGTGGTGTGTACACCCTCTGGTACTGAAGGGGTTAACCCCCTGAATGTGAATGATGTCTCCAACTTTCATGGTCTCAGAACAGATCCTCCCTCTAGAGCAAGGACCTGCTGTTTCCAGTGACAGAGATAATAAAATATAAAAATAATTTAATTAAAAAAAAAAAACAGAAAATGTAAGTACGTATTTTCACTTTATTCTGTATTTGCAGACTAAATAAAGTAAAATATAAAAAACTATGTATGAAAGCAACAGAGCTGACTCTCAGAGCAAATGATAAAAGATGTATTTAACCCCTTGAATGCTAAAGATGTCTCCAAACTATTTTGACTCAAACTGTGGAAATGCTTCTAGTATCCAAAGGGTCAATTAAATATATTGATAATGCATTTTTATATCTACTGCTGCCAATTTGACCCATCCTTTGATAGATGTCAGATTATTCTGTACATACATTTTAATTAATTAGATCAGTGATTCTCCACCAGGAAGCAGTCTACTTTGGTGGGCCGCAGACATCCACTTAAGGTGCCCCTTGTTTTCTATAAAGCCTTTAACAAAAAGTGGACGTTTATTTTCAAATATATATTAATGGAAATTAATTATTATGCACAATATACTTTTTGTCATGTAGACCGTGAGACTTAGAATAACTATATAGTATTTATCTCTACCCCTTCATTATGCTCCTGATAAAGAAAATATAAAATGTTAGGGGTGCCCCAGAAATTCAAAACTAAATCTTAGAGGTGCTTTGAGAAAAATGATAGAGAACCGCTGATTTAGATTTTTATAAATCGAACCAACAAAATATGTGAAGTTGTTATGTTATGTCTAATATACTGAACCTCTGTAGTATGTTTTTTTTTTTTTTTTTTTTTTTTATAGAGGGAACTATTCCCTAGGAATAATTAGCTCTTCTTTGTGTAAGCATTTAAATACAAGTAGGGTTTGCAGCACACACCTGGTCCTTAACCCTTTGAGTGCCAGAGAGGTATGGAATGCATTGCTTAGCAGTGCATTCTGTACCCCTCTGGCACACAAATGGTTAAAGGGTTAACCCTTTGAGTGCCAGAAGGGTACGCAAAGACATTGAAAAGCAATGCATTGTATACCTCTCTGGCACTCAAAGGGTTAACAGGAGTATTTTTTTTACATCCGGCATGTATATGTATTTATATATATTGTGTCTGCAATTGTCTGTATATAGTGATCTCTAGACCACACCTCCTCAAAACAATTGATGGGCCTCAATAGACCTAATAGTTCTTAAGAAACAATTATCTTTGTCAGATTGTACATTAGAATTAGATAGCAGTATATAATAACAGATCCAATAAAAAAAAATAAAAAAGATTCCTATTTAGGTACAACTTTTTGTTAACCCTTTAATGCATTGCTCAGATGATCATTTGAGAGCCAGAGGGTTGTGCACATCGTAGAGCAATGGGTTGTACACCTCCTCACCTTTTCCTGTTGAATAAAACATGGGAACTACCACTGCTAAAAGATGCATATTTACACAGTTCATACAGTTTAAACTTTTCATTTTTTTACATTAACTGTGCTGTGGTCAGATTTCAATTAGATATTATGTTCCATTGTCTAGGAGAGGTGAGCCATGGGCAAACAGTTCTCCATAGATTGTGATTGTCAGTTTGAACTTTCAGGAAGTAATCATGCTGTAATTCACTTCCTGATAATTTGAGCTCAAATTTATTTGAATAAAACAGTGGATAACAGTGGGAGTACCCTTGTTTTACTCAGCAGGAAAATGTCTAAAATATAAAAAAAAATTACTACACATTTAACCCTTTGAGTGCCAGAAGGGTATCCAGCGAATTGCTGTGCAATGTGTTGGATACCCCTCTGGCACTCAAAACGTTGAAGAGTTAAACAAAATAAAAGGCACTTTTTCCTAGGGTATAAATTCTCTTTAAATGCAGACTGGCAATTTATTAAGTTGGAAGAATGATACTCCATGATACTCATGCCTTCTTACAGTGAAAGTGTTTTTATTTGGTAGTTTCAGAAAGCACAGCTCAGTTTATACTGGCTGAAAATCTAGTGGAAACATCTGCTACAGATGGAGAAATACTAGCTGCCATGCAAGCAATGCAAGCACAGAAGAATAGCGTGACAACACACAGAGCTCAGCACACAGGCCTCAGCGCACTGTCTCTGGAGGAGCAAAGGCTGCTGCAATCACTGGATCGTCTCAATCAAAGACTGCAGAGTAAGTACAGTCACTTCAGTCTTTTTACATCTGTACGGCTATACAATGCAGGACTGTTGATTAAAAATAAATGTCAGTTCTTCTCTTTAACCCTATGAGTGTCACGGGGATGAACAATGCATTACTAGCCCCTATAAGACTCAAAGGTCCTTCCTTATGCATCAGGTTAAAGAGGTGCAATCCTAGAGCAAAGCTACTGCACCATAGGGGAGGGAATGACAATACCTATTGATTAAAAATTGGTTCTTAACCCTTTGACTTCTAGAGAGGCCTCCAGTGCAATTCAACACAATTCATTAGAGCCCTCTCTAGCACTCAGATGATAAAAATGCCCCACTGAAAACAGTGGAATTGGATTGTGTGGTGCAGATGGATTAAACTAACTGCACATAGGAGTAAAACAGACATTCTACGAATTAACATTGCTCCAAAAATTACCTTTAACCGATTTCATTCATGAGAGGTCTCCAGTGCATCACGAAGCAATGTACCGGAGACCTCTCTAACCTCTCTAGCATACAAAGGGTTAAAACACTTAATATGATATTTTATTTCTCCCTTCTGGTACAGTTGTTATGCTCTGCAATTGCACATCTTTTCATTTATGAATAAGTCTCTCAAAGGGTTAAAGGAGTAGTAAACTTTTTTCTATTATAGAGCTTTTCCTGCTGAGTAAAACAAGGGTACTCCCACTGTTATCCATTGTTTTATTCAAATAAAATTTGAGCTCAAATTATCAGGAAGTGAATTACAGCATGATTACTTCCTGAAAATTCAAACTGACAATCACAATTTTATAAAAAATAGAACACGTTTTGCAGTATAATCAGGTGATTATCTTTAAATCATGTATAAAAGTGATGTCCTCTATTACAGTAAGCACTACCAGTTCTCAACATGAGGCTTCACTGCTGGTAGGCTCTGGGGATCTTGAGGCTCTAACATGATGGCTGGGACCAAGTTAGGGTCACGTGTGCCCCAACAAGAACATTCTCAATTCCTGGCCTTTTAGTGGACCTAAAAGTCATAATGCTTCTACCCATCCCTCCTAATAAGAGTATGTTCAATGGGGAGCATAAGTAAGAGGTAGCGCTGCCCATGTCCCATGTCTGTGGTACACTATACCTTTCTTTCTGTTGGGCTTGTAAGTATGGGGTCCACCTGAAAGGAATGAATAATGACTGTAAAAGTAGATCTGCTACCTTAAAGGATCATTTCTCACCCAAGACCACATACCAATGGATCTCTATCTAGAATGCAGAAACAATGTATGGATCTGGGATCAGTCCAGCAGCAAAATGGGCAAACTAATGTCTACCTAAATGGGTACAGGAACTGTTCTATGTATTTATTGGATATAGATGGAGCCAATCATGTTTTGTCACCTACGCAAACTCCAGTAAACTTTTCATGAGAAAAAAAAAATTATATATATATATATATATATATATATTAGATATGCACTGACTTGATCTGATGCATAGAAGCGGCATATGCCATCCACCAATTAAAGTAAGCGGACATGTTAGACAGGTACTCTCTCGAACTGAAGACACTCTATTAAGTCACCGCCAGATAAATCAAAGTTTTTTATTCTTGTATAGAAAGTTAAAACAATTACAGGCTAATTGCTACCTGTTTTATCTAATTTCCACAATATGTTGCTTTGTCAAAATCATATTGGCAACGGGTGATTATACTAAATATCTGGCTGTTGTGATGCACAGCACAATGACCAAAGAATGAACAATCCATGTGGGTATCATCCCGCATGCATTTTGGTGGATCAAAACAGTCAAATTTAATGGCACTGTACTGGAGCAACATTCAAGTTGTAAGTGTAAACCTACCTCTGTTTTTCAGCAGTGAAATTGTATTGAATTACATTTTAACTGATTTTTTTTCATGCAGTGTTACTATGTTTTGTATAAAATTTAGATGTCATGTGTAGCAAGTTTTCTTGATCTCTAAACAAACAGCTGATCAAAAATGCAATGAAAACACAGCTGCCTGTTTTTTTGTGTGATTCCAGTGCCATCCCATTGAAACAGATAGTAGAAATGTTATAGATCTAAAATGCAGTCTGATCAATGTTGCAGCAAGCTGAGAAATTTACCCACATGAACAACCTCATACAATACCGAGGGCCTTATGTATAAAAAAAACTGAGCACATTTCTATCAAGTTAAATGGACGTGCTTCATATTGTGTTGAAGACCTCTCTAGCATTCAGAGGTTTAAAAGTCCCATTTAAAACAATGATCACTACTATTTGTCCTTTATAGTATAGTTGGTGTGCCCCAGAACTGCTCCACTTTTACACATAAGGCCCAATGTGGGGGATGTATAAAAAGTCTTCTTAGTGTATACTTAAGAATTGTTGCTAAAATTCACAACGCCTGGTTATATTTATAAAGGAGTACAGTCATATTTATAAATATGTGGGAATATTCTGAAAAAATTTGCACCTGAGAATATTTTTTTTGCATACATAGCAGTATTATATACTTCCAACAAGTACTAAAACTGCCTTTATTTTTGGTGCAATTAGCGAATTTCTTTATAAATACATCAGGACACAATCAGGGCCAGATTTATATCTCAGGAGCCTGTAGACACAGTAATCTGAAGGCCCCCCCATTGGCCATCTCCACTGGACACCTCCACAATGCTCCTAACCTCCACATTGCCCCCCATCAGCTCCATATTGTCCCCATCAGCTCCAACTTGCCCTCACATTGCCCCCATCAGCACCAACTTGCCCCATCAGCTCCAACTTGTCCTCACATTGCCCCCATCATCTCCATATTGCCCTCATATTGCTCCCCATCAGCTCCACATTGCCATCATATTCATATTGCCCCCATCAGCTCCATATTGCCCCATCAGCTCCAACTTACCCTCACATTTCCCCCATCATCTCCAACTTAACCTCACATTGCCCCCATCATCTCCACATTGCCCCCCATCAGCCCCAAATTACCCTCACATTGCCCCCATCATCTCCACATTGCTATCATCTCCATATTGCCCCCCATCAACTCCATATTGCCCCCATCAGCTCCAACTTACCCTCACATTGCCCCATCATCTCTACATTGCCAATGTACCGTCATCTCCATATTGCCCCCCATCAGATCCAACTTGCCCCCCATCAGATCCATATTGCCCTCACATTGCTCCAACATTTCCATATTGCCCCCACAGTGTCCGTTAGGTAGGAACCTCTTCCCTGGTGGTCGAGTGGCAGGAGAGGTCTGTCTGTGCCTCCTTTGGCACAGACCTGTAGCTGCTGAAGCTCCCGTGCTGTCTTCTCTTCAGTAATGCAGAGTGCTGGGAGATGATGTCATCTCCCAGGGCTCTGTTTTACTAAAGAGCTGATGAGGGAGTGCAGCAGCTACAGGTCTGTGCCGATGGAGGCACGGACCTCACCGGGCTGTGGGGGGTTCGTGCGGATGGCGAGGCTACTTTAAAAAAAAAAAAAAAAAAGGGTCCCAATGACAGGCACCCCTCTGTGAGGAGCGCCTGTAGGCAGATGCCTACTCTGCCTTATGGTAAATCCAGCCCTGGACACAATTCTTATCTGGTCAAGACCATTTCTACTCCACTTTTCAAAAAAGTCAAATAACTGGGGTTAACACTTAGAAAAATGTTGTTAGGTGTTTATACAAATACTTGTGTCTCTTTGAGACAGTTTTTACAGACAATCCAGTTTTATACATCTCCCTTAATGTTACCAAAACTCTTGTGATATTCCCATGTGATCAGAAAGGTATAATAAAGTCGCCAGAGTGAACTTACCCGGAAGATACAGAGAATTGATATCTTTGCACTCACAGTTGCTAAACAGAGATATTCCCTGGTGCTTCCTTGTCATTAGTGTGTAGACATACAGAAAAACCAGAGCACTGTTTGGGCTTCACCAGACAGTTTATATAGATAGTGCAGGAAAGGATCAACAGGCTCATTGTGGAACCTTGCATAATAGGTCTGAAACGTTGATTCTGTCCTGCACTGCCTAAATAAACCAGTCTCTGGATAAGCCCAGTGAGTTCTATGGTTCTTACCCATATGATAAATACATCTGGGGGGAGATTCACTAAGCGGTGATAAAGAGGTGAATAAGTGGAGATGACGTTTCCAGTTTATCACTTCTCCAGTTCCTGTATTATTCTATGGAGCTTATTCACCAAAGTTGAAGAAATCTTAGTGAATAGGTTCCATAGAATAACATAGGAACTGGAGAAGTGATATCACTGGAGAAGTCATCTCCACTATATCACCTCTTTATCACTGTTTAGTGAATCTCCCCCTATGTGTTATAGGAATTATACTATTTTAACCCTTTAAGAACCAGAGGGATGTACACTTACTGCAACGCAATGTATTGTACAACCCCCCTTGTCATTAAAGGGTCGAGCAGGTTGTAATCTCTACCTTTAATTGGTGAATATTACATTTTCCTATTATTTTGCTGATTATCTTTTGCACTTTACAAATATGAAATGCCCCAGATATATTTATGTGTATGACGTATCGGGAGACTGAAAAATGACTGTGTAGCATCTGCATGTAATTCGTATTTACAGCTAAAAACAAAGCAACACAGTGCTGATCTTGATTAATTGTGAAGACAATGGGTGTTTAGATTTTGCTTTTGTAATAAATTAAACAAAACTCATTGTTTTCTTTTTGTTCTTTTAGTTGTTCAAGAAGCCGTAAACAAACCCCCAAGTGCTACAACTGCTTTTTCATCACAATCACCGCTGGTAAGGAGGAGCTTATCTTTAACCCAATGAAAGTTAAAATGCTAGAGGGAGTGCCCAAAACAAGATTTCATCGTCTTTCATGAAATGATTTAATGCCAGATGATGGCATTTTCTTTTTATTTCAAGTGTATCAGATATACATTGTGGTGACATATATGGCATAGTGACCGAACATGCTGGAACAGGAGGGATGATGGAGCATGAGGGCAGAGTTCAAATGCATTTCTCAGTGCTTGTAGTGCACTGCAGGTGTGCAAATGCTAGGGGGAGGGTAAGGCATTGCAGATAGGCAGATTCAGAGGGGACCTATTGTAATAACTGTTGTTTTACCCAGCAGAAAAACCCTTACAATATGTTTGTTTGGGGAGTGGTGGGGAGTTCATGACAAAAGTTTACTACCCCTTTGTTCAAAAGAAAACGTGGCGGCATTCTTGGGTAAACCAGTTGCACCATAGGGGAAAATACAAATTTGCAAACATTTCCATTGATTTAAATGGGGATTTGAACTCTTTGTATGCATTGTTTTGCAATGCCTGTAGAACGCTGCAACATTCAAGGACTTAAAATTCCCTTTGAAATCAATGTGAATTGTTTGTTCTTCCCTATAATGCAGTTGGTTTGCCCCAGAATTCCCACACTTTTCTTTTGAATATATGACCCTGAATTTCTGGGATTATGCCTGCTTTTGGAAAGAACAAATCTTCAAGTATAATACCACAATTAAAATCCATAATTTAAAGGTATATCAATCCCATTTATTTTGACTTTACTGTTCACTGCTGCAGAGAGACTAATATTGTATCACATCATGCAGAGCATTCAGTGCTGCAGAGAGACAACATTGTATTACACCACACAGAGCAGTTAGTGCTGTAGAGAGACTACAACGTATTACATCACAGAGAGCATTCATTGCTGCAGAGAGGCTGTAACATTGTATTACATCACACAGAGCATCCAGTGCTGCAGAGACAGTAACATTGTATTATATCACACAAAGCCTTCAGTGATGCAGAGAGACAACATTGTATTACACCACACAGAGCAGTCAGTGCTGTAGAGAGACTACAACGTATTACATCACACAGAGCATTCATTGCTGCAGAGAGAATGTAACATTGTATTGCATCACACAGAGCCTTCAGTGATGCAGAGAGACAATATTGTATTACACCACACAGCATTCAGTGCTGCAAAGAAACTACAACATATTATGTCACACAGAGCAGTCAGTGCTTTAGAGAGACTACTACATATTACATCACACAGAGCATTCATTGCTGCATAGAGACTGTAACATTGTATTACATCACACAGAGCATTCATTGCTGCATAGAGACTGTAACATTGTATTACATCACATAGATCATTCAGTGCTGCAGAGAGACTAACAATTTTATTACAACACACAGCACATTCATTGCTGCAGAGAGACTGTAACATTGTATTACATCACACAGATCATTCAGTGCTGCAGAGAGACTAACAATTTTATTACATCACACAGAGCATTCATTGCTGCAGAGAGACTGTAACATTGTATTACATCACAGAGCATTCAGTGCTACAGACACATTGTAACATTGTATCACATCCTGCTTTGATGGCCTATTGACCAGAAAACTCTGGAACCTGAAATCCAGATTGCTCAGTGATGGCATAAAAGTATCCTATATTATAATTCGCTAAGGATGTTTGTCAGAAGCCATCATGCGCAGTAGAGATGGCTGTGTGTGCTGCAGTCATGCGCAGTACAGACTGCCTGCGCCGCAGCTGATACTGAGCGGGACACTCCGAATTCAGACCGGAGTCCTCTCTGAGCACCTGAAATGCACAGAGAGGACTACGGTCTGAATTTGGAGTGCCCCGCTCCATATCAGCCGCTGTGTGGGCAGTCTGTACTGCACATGACTGCAGCACCGCCAGTGTTGGCCTAGTAAATAAATGAATAGGTAGACAGTATAGGCAATTTGACTGTACATGTTATGTACTTGGAGAATAGCTAAAGTAAAAATAACGGGTTACTGTTCCTTTAAATAAAAATACAGCACTTTACTACACTGAGAGGGGTTAGAGAAGAAGACAGACTGCAAGTCATATAATTACCGAATACAGGCCCATATTTATAAAGGCAAACTGGAATTATTCTGGAATAAACCAACTGCAACATAGGGGAAAAATAAACATTGATGTTAAATTAAATTGGGCCTTTAATCTCGTGAATGCTAGAGAGGTCTCCATTGCATTGTGAAGCACTCAAATTGTTAAAAATCTCTTATCAAGTGCATAGGAATCTTTATTTCCCCCATTTGGTGCATTTGATTTACTCCAGAATAACACCAGTTTGCTTCTGTATAAAGGCAAAATATAGCAATTCTGGAACAAGACAAATGCACCACATGGGCTATATAAAAATTCCCCAAATGTATTTTGATTGAAACATGTTTTTAACCCCTTGAATGCTAAAAAGTTAGCCAGCGCATTGCAGAGCAAAATGGGTTAAAGTCCCCATTTAAATCGCTAGGCTTTTTCAATTTTCCCATATGGTACAGTTCGTTGGTTCCAGAATTTAACTTCTGCAGTACAGACCATGATATTTATCCGTTTCCAATTGTATTTCAACAATCTGAAGTCTAATATGTTACATAAAATGTTTTTAATTATGCAACGACTTACTTTTCAGAATATCCAGCAATTTCCATCCCAGCCCTCAGGCATCTCGGCACCACTGCGGCGAAATTATAGTTTGTCCGCAGACCCACGAGCACGAACACAGAGGAGATATTGATTTTCCTGTTTACTTGCCAGAAAAGTAATCTCTGCCATTGTATATAAATCCTATGTATAATAAAATGGCATTATTAAGGTCAAAATCCAGTTCCAGCTATAAATCAATAGAAGGAAATCTGTGGCACTCCAACTGTTCAGGACTATATTTCCCATCATTGCCAGCCAGCCAGCTGGCGGGCTTTAGGTTGCCAGCGTTGCCTTACACCCTTGAGAGTTATCCAACACAATGTGAAGCAAAGTGTAAGAGACCTCTCTAGCATTCAAAGGGTTAATAGAAAAGCTTACACATAATTTATTAGTATATGCACTTGTTTAGTTTTACCAAATTCATATTAAGTAGTTTTACATGTTCCTTATGCAGTGGTTCTTAAACCTGCCCTCAGGGACCATTACCAGGACTTGTCTTTAGTATTTCACTTCTTGAGCACAGGTGAGTGATTCATAATGGCTGAGCCTCAGATGGACTCACCTGAGATCAAGTAGGGAAATGCTAAACACTTGGCCTGTTAGGCTTTCAGAGTACAGGTGGAAGAACCATTACCTTGTCCTAATTTTTGGCATTTCAGTAGAGATACTGTAAGATTGTATCCCATCACACAGAGCATTCAGTGCTGCAAAGAGACTAACATTGTATTACATCACACAGAGCATTCAGTGCTGCAGAGAGACTAACATTGTATTACATCACACAGAGCATTCAGTGCTGTAGAGACCAGGACTTGTCTTGCACCTCAGATGGACTCACCTGAGATCAAGTAGGGAAATGCTAAACACATGGCCTGTTGGGCTTTCAGAATACATGTGGAAGAACCATTGCCTTTTCCTAATGTTTGGCATTTCAGACTTTCAGTGTGTTACAGAGGGTTTTATCTTTTTCATCCACAGTTTAACCTCTTTAGAAACAGATGGGTTTACAACCCAGGTGCGTTGCATATCCCTCTGGACCTTAAGGTGTTAAATGAACACCAACAACTCATAATAATAACCTCTCATTTTCCTTATTATGACCAAAAAATATTTATGGCCATTATGAATTCTACCTTTGTGTTTTGGTTCAAGAGGTAATGTACTCCGTCAGTCCTAGATGTCATGTCCATGGAGGCAGACTTTGACTTTTTCTGGCAGAACTCCCAGACTCCTGCTTATCACCTATTGCTAAGCTGTTTACACTGAAACTTCTCCCACTTATGCAGCTTACTAAATGAGGAGGGCAGTGCACGGCCATTTTGTTCCTCCTCTACCTCTGCATACTAAGACAATGAGCTGCCCTGGCAAATATGTACATATGCCCTGTTATCTCTTGGACCAAGGAATGAGGGCAAAATTCATAGACGTCATTAGTATTTTTTCAGCATATTAAAGTAAGGATGTAGTAGTAGTGTTCCGTTACCCCTTAAAGTGCCGGAGATAATTCCATTCTGACACTCAACAAAGGCATTTGCCCTGCCTGGGTCTCATGCTATGTCAAATTCTACCCCTTTCTCTTTTGGTGACAGTGTGACACACATTGTTTTCATTATCTTAACTCTAAGGACTAGAGGGCTGTGCAATGCATTGCAAACTGATGCATTGTACATCCATCTAATTCTCATAGAGTTAATGGACAGAATCACCTAAAATAAGAAGGTTTCATATCCATTAAAATATCATGTATTCCTAATTAGGATTTGAAAAAATGATATTTCTAGAGGAGTCCTAACCGATGTCATGGATGTGCCCTGTTTTTAATGCAGCCATTTGTGGCCAGATATGATGATCAACCTTGTTGAAAAATAAAACCAACCACAGATAATTGTTCTGAGGTTAGGACCCTCCCTTTTTTATGTAACTTCTCTTTGATTTGTCAGTTTATTCCAACATGCACCGCACCTATAACTCATTAGAAGCTTCCATAAGCAGGATCAAATGGTCATAGCTAGCAGCTTGCACAGCCTTAAGAAAAGCAAGATTATTAGAGGATTAATCCTTTGAGTGCCAGAGGGGTACGCAACGCATTGCAAAAGCAATGCTTTGTGTACCCCTCTGACACTCAAAAGGTTAATAGGTAAAAGGTGGTACTGTGAGAGAGAGAGCTCACAGCGCCAACTCACCATAACATATCCATATAATAAATACAATTTTAATGTGAATACAGAAATATATCTATCTAATATATATATCAGCTAGGAATGAGAGGGTTCTCCAGTTCCCCAAACATCAGGCCAAAACCCAAAGTGCAAACACAAACAGACAAACCAGCGCTTCTCTATATAAATAACAAGTGTGTGCCCTATATTGGGCATATATAATTATTCTTGGTAAATAAGTGAGATTTTGATTTTCACAAATTGGCCAAGGCATGTATAAGCTTGCCACCCCGTCAAGGTATCTCACTTTGAGGCAAGTCCTAATCTAATACACCTATAAAGCCCTATCTAAATAAAATTAAAATCAGAAGATCCCTAAGGAGATGTTATAATAAATGTGTTGGAGAGCGAGGGACCCTTTAAATATGCTCTTTGTATCATTTGTGGGTCCCAGTGTGGTGCAATTAAAAATAGAATACATTATAATAAAAAAGATGTAAACAGAGGAATTACCTGATGCAAAAAACCCAATGCGTCTGCACTGTGTGGGTATGAGTCGTCTGTGGATCCAACATAAATGAAACCTTTTTATCAGCTCCCCACAGGTCATGTGTACTATGTTAATCGTAGAAAAAAACAGACTGATAAAGTAAAAGTGATACTTTTATTGGCTAACTGAGTAGCTCTAGGATGCAGTTTAGGAACTAAGCTGTATTGAAGCCTTGCATCCTAGAGCTACCCAGGTAGCCAATAAAGAAATTACTTTTTCTGTACCAGTCTCCGGCTAGAGGTTTTGTTCCTCACTCACCAAAGATGATCCTTAGAAATGCCAGCTAGAAGTCTAGGATATTTAAAAGGGTATGAACCTTTTTCATATGTAGCCGATATTATCCCTTTCCTCAAGCCTGTCACAAGCCTTGCTTAGTAATCCTATTGTACATAATAAACTAGTGGGGAAGACTCCTTATTTTCTGCTCTTGAATGCACCATGACTAGTGCCAGCCTGTATCTTATTACCTCACTCAAGGAGACATGCACAGAGCTTAAGTGGAGCAATTATGGAACAAATTAACTACAGCTATTCTGAGGTAAACCAGCTGCACCATTTAATGCAAATAAAACTTCCCATTGATTGAAATGGGGATTTTGACCTCTCAGTTTTTAGAGAGGTCTCCATTGCATTCAGAAACAATGCATTGAAGACATCTCTAGCATTCAGTGTTCCACTTTTGACAAGTGTTTTTAACCAGTTAGGTGCTTCAATACATTGTACTGGAGAACTCTCTGGACTCCAAAGGGTTAAGCCAACTCCTCAATCAGGGAAAGGTGGAAGGAACCCAGTTTGATGGACATCTGAACATTGTGTAGGTTTACAATCTGATGGGCCATATTTATAAAGACAAACTGGAGTTATTCTGGAGTAAAGCAACTGCACCACAGGGGACAAATAAACATTCCGGTTACATTAAATTGGGCTTTTAACTCCTTGAATGCCTGAGATGTCTCCATTGTATTGCGAAGGGGGAAGAAGTTAAAAAGCTCTATTCAAGTGAGTGGGAATTTAGGAATTTTTATTTGTCCCCCATGGTGCAGTCAGTTTACTACAAAATAACTCCAGTTTGCTTTTAAATATATACTAGTGTAAAAGCCTGTGTACAAGGGCCAAGCTTCGGGTGATGTTAACCCTTTCAGCACCAGAGGGGTACTCAACGCATTGGTTTGCAATGCATTGCATACCCCTCTGGCACTCAAAGGGTTAAGAGGCTGGCCCTGCTCCGCTTCCTGCTGCCGACGCAGTCGTGCACTGTAGAGACTACCCGAAAGCACAGAATGCTCCCAGCACAGAACTCCCAGCATTCCTACACCTCCCAGCATTCTACGCGTTCGGGCAGTCTCTACTGCACGTGACGGTTTCTGACAAACATCCTAGTGAATTATTATATAGGATATATGGACTGATGTGTTTCGCTCTGCAAAGGCATCAAGCATGCCTCTGTGGCACTCATGGGGTTAATCATCATGTCTGCTGAGCTATAACAGACAACCTCACGTTGTGATTAGATTAGAGTTTCAATAGGTTACAGATGTGAGACTCAATCTAACTGGCCAATAACATCTCTACACAGTGACTTTTACATATTCATTTACTACGATTTTAACCCTTTGAGCAACAGGGGGTGTGCAGTGCTCTGCACAACCCTTTGACACAGCTGGGCTGATGTACTAAGAAGAAGCGGAACAATTCTGAGGCAAACTAAGTACACCACAGGGGACAGTTTCCCAAAATACCAAAATGCATCTTTTAACCCCTTGAGTGCCAGTGGGGTGGGCAACACATTGCGGAGGTCTCCAATGCATTGCTCCACATCTCACTGCTAGAGAGGATCCCAATATATTGCTGTGCAATGCATTGGGGACTCTAGCACTGAAAGGGTTAAAATTCCCATTTAATTTATGAATCTTTCTTATTTGTCCTTAATGGTTTCTCCTTGAATTGCTCTACTTAATAACAAATCGGCTCTGAAAAGGTAAGTGTTCTTTTTCTTGTAGATTGTAATCATCATGAATTTACCATTATCACATTTTGTATAAAAATGTATCTTTTTGTAAATGAAAAGCAAACCAGACAGATCTGTTACCGTCTTACTGTGCTTGGGGCATAGGGGGCGCTGTGATGCCTTGTGATAAATCTCCAATGCACTGATACCATATGGAAAATGTATCACACTTGAATTTATTGTACATTTTCTTAATCCATCATTTTTATGATCACAGAGTGTTAAAATGGTATATACCTTATTTACATATTAGTAAATTGTAATTAATGTAATGCACTTTATTAGATTGTTCTATTTTTTACTTCTGGAAATACCTCAACTTGTTATCTTTTCTGTGTGCCTTTTATTTAAGATTTTCTGTTTCTAGAAAAACAATACAATTATTTTCTTATTCAAAATGATATGACGGGTGTGTTTCTTTCTCTGAGTATCAAACATTGCTCTGAGTTGGAGTAGTCAGTTGTTGTTGTTGTTCCAGCTGTAGCGAATATTGCTCTTAGCCAAGGGTAGTCCGTTATTGGACCGCCAGCTGTCTGGAACTACAAATCTTGTGGATGTGTTTTCTAAGGTCCTCATGAAAGATTTTTTTCTGTAAAGTATGAGTGAGGAGCTGGACCTGAATATGAGGAGTATGAGTGAGAGAGAAGCTGGACTGGAATATGAGGAGTATGAGTGAGACATGACTAGACCTGAATATGGGGAGTATGAGTGGGAGAGGAGCTAGACCTGAATATGAGGAGTATGAGTGAGACATGAGCTAGACCTGAATATGAAGAGTATGAGTGAAAGTGGAGCTAGACCTGAATATGAAGAGTATGAGTGAGAGTGGAGCTAGACCTGAATATGAGGATGTATGCCTGCAAATCTGCCAGCTGGTCCCAGGATCTCCTTCTGCAAGATAGAGCATAACGTATGAGAAAGGGGAGGGAGGAGGAACTTTATCATCAATTTATAATTGTATATCTCTCAGACCTTCACCCAGTTTCCTTACCTGTGATGTCCCTGCTTTGTCATGAAGAACTCCTCACTTAGAAAGATGTGACTTGGGAGACAGCTATTTATCATAGGCTGTGCCTCTCATGGGTCAGTCATTCGTTAAAGGGTTAATAAGTGTGATGTGTAGGGAGGGGGGAACTTTATAATCGTATATCTCTCAAACCATAAAGGTTTGAGACATCGGAATGGGCTCAATTATTTTATTTTTTTAATACCTACAATGTTCCGTTTACTTAAATTGATCTATTACTATCCCTTTAAAAATAGAAATACAGTAACGTACCTCCCTTGTCTCAAAAAAGTGTGCCTGGTATGTTCCTTTCACTGCATTGCTGTCCTCTTTGCCTTGTTCAGTATGAAACAACACAGAGTCAGTAGTGTAACTGTTATAAATGTTAAATGTAAATGTTATAGTGGAAGCCTTTGTAGATTGCTTGCATTAAAGGGATAGTAATGTTTCATAATAAAAGCAGCTCTAATTAATCATCATAGTATTTGGACTTTGGAGAGTGTTATTTCAATTCTGTCAAAGTTGTAGTTCCAGAGTAATTCAATGATAAAGTATCCCCCTCCCGCCCCTTTTACTGATGTAACACTGCTCAGCCAGAGCAGAAGGGAGGTGTCCAGGTAGACTGCAGATAGGTACAATCTTCAATTAAGATAAGGGAAAAACCTGAAAAGCTTGTCAAGGGGGGCAGGGATTTCATTGTTTTCATAGGAAGAAGATTGTCCCTTGCTGTTATCTGTCTGGTCTATGGACTCCATTCCACATCTGAGAAGAGATGGCTTACACTAGGTAAAAGGGGCGGGGAGGGGAAACTTTGTTTGTGAATATCTCTTAAACCATAAAGGTTTGAGAAATAAGACATATCGTTCTTCATGTTTTTTTAATGCCTACAAAATAAAATTAAGCTAAAACTAAGTATTACTATCCCTTTAAAGTGGAAGTAACATCTCCTAATAATAAACCGCCACATATGGTAGTATGGCAAGAAAATCCTAATGGCCCCCTCTGAATTTTGATCTTGTCAAGAGACCACATCTTCAATCAGTCCTGACTGCCATGTCCATGGAGGAAGACAAAATAGTTGCATTACATATCCCTCTGGTCCTTTAAAGGATGAAGATTACATGTACAGTGGGTGGAGTTTGTGTCCTGTGATCCTACTAGCAACCGTCAGGTCCACCTCTATTGACATAAAATCCAGACTTGATTAGCAATGTTTTCTCTTGAAACAAGGAGCATGGAGAAGGTCAGAAAGGTCTTTAGGAGTTATGTATATAGTAAGTATAGTAATGGAGTAATTTTTAGGAGGTGTTACTTCCATTTTTTGGTCTTAAAGGGATAGTAATATCTTAAAAAATAATATTATAGAGCATAAAATAAGAAATCCAATGATGCAATTCCTATCTCTCACACTTTTATAGTTTGAGAGATAGAGAGTTCTAAAGTTCCCCACTCCCTCCCCTTCTACTGACTTCAACTGTAAGCTGAAAGCTAGAGACCTACAGGCAGCTCTTCAGCGGAGCCAAAACAGCGTGATTTAAAAAGAAATACTTCATTGGAATGGTCTACAATGTGTGCCTGGTTTGCAAGCACACATTTAGACTGTTCCAAAGAAGTATTTCTATTTAAATCGTGCTATTGAGGCTCTGCTGAAGAGCCTCTTTTTGTCAGCTTTACAGCTTACATCAGGGGGAACTTTAGAATGCTCTATCTCTCGAACCATAACGTTTTGCAAGATGGGAATTGCATTGTTGGATTTCTTATTTTATGCTCTACAATATTACTTTTTATATAATTAAGACATTACTATCCCTTTAATGACAGCACTGGTATGCATGAAACTGATGATGCACACTAGTGCATACAGTGAAGTACAGATGCAGGTGTTAGAGTCTAAGCAAGTGGATCAGTGATAGCAGATTCATACATTACCCCCTCTGGCTTTTGAATAATATTTTAATTAAGATAAATGTTACTCTTTTTTAATGATTGTTAATAGCTGAAGCACTTCATTTCTTGTAGAGGTATTGCACATCTGCCTGGATTCTAGCTGATAAATGTGTTACTGTTTTTATCTCCCATATTCCTGTTGAAATCCATGGGGAAATACGGAGATAACTGATAAATCTACCATTTGCAATGGGATCCAGCCTACATCTGACAAGGCAAATGCCCTGATCACATACGCAGCACTCACATGGTCACAAAGGATTCTTATACTGAAGATAAATGTGGTGTAATTGTGGGTCAAACCAACTGCACCTCAGGTGAGAAGTCTTAATACCGTTGATTTAAATAGGTTTTTTTTTTATCCACTGGAATGCCAGAGAGGTTCCCATCATATTGCAAAGCAATGCTTTAGGAAGTCTTTAGAATTCAGGGGGTTAAAAGCCCTGTTTAAATCAATAGGAATTTTATGAATTTGTAGTTGCCCCCTTCGGTGCATTTAGTTTGCTCCAGAATGGCTTTACTTCTCTTTTGAGCAGTGTCTATGGACACTGCTGTGAGACAAAACAGACACCTATGTGCCATTCTTTGCTGTCTACTGAACGTCATCAGGAATCACAAATGGCAGAAGAGGCAAGTGAATAGAAGACTTTACCCAAAACAAATCTGCGCTCCTCCATATAAACTATCCAGATGAGAACCCTGTGTAAAGTATATATCATACCACTTTAATAACAGAAGACTTTACATTGATCTGTGAAGGCACATGTAAGGGGGATTTGGAATCCACAAGGAAAAAGCAGTCATTTTCTGTACTTGGACGTTATCCCCGCACTTTGGGCTATGTACAAATGAACATGATTGTTTTAGTGCATACCAGTGCACACACTCAACCATTGTTAGGACTTTAATGTGAGCAAGCCCCAAAGACCTCCCTTATAGAGTGTGCAGGGAGATGGACTACTTTTATATTGATTTTCTGCCTCAACTTGTTAGTGTATGTCTTAAAACAAATAGAATTCCCAAAACACCCATACACCTCCCATGCCATCCCCTTAGCACAAGTGTATTAAAGATGCCTATTTTTATTGTAAATAGCTTAGTAAGGAGGAGCTGTTCAGACTCAGCACTACACATGGCCAAAAAGGGATACTTTTGATCTAGGTGATTTACTGGTGGCATGGCTAAAAGGAGAATTTTTAAGTGACTTCATAAACTATTGACGGTTCTTTATGTACCTAAAGGAATTTTAAACAAGATCAAAGTATTTTATCTACATAGACTAATAAATAAACACGTATACTGAAGTTAAGCCAAACATTTATATGAGTTTTATTGCTGTGGTACAATGTGATACACTTATATACACACACACCGCACAGTCTGATCTCCTAAACAAAGGGACACAGGGTGTGAAAGAGGGATCTGGGTCTCAAATTGGAACTGTCCCTCTTAAAGAGGGTCACTTGGGAGGCATGCAGAAAATACTTTATTTCTTAATCACTTGTTTTCCTTTTTCAGTTTTATCTGTTCAAGATTTGTATTAAGGTATTAATTTTATATTGAAACAAAAAAATAAATAAATCCTGCACTACTTCATAAGAATTACTTAAATGTGAACCCTGTGTATAACATACATCATTACCCACGTATTAACTCACTTATTCCAAGATGACGTTTTTTTGTTGCATAGTTTGACTTAAACATGTTTAAGCTTGCCTTCCACTCCATTCCAAGTTACTTGAGTAAATGAAAATAAAAGACTTTAGCATATTGAAAGTTGCATTGTTCATGCTCCATGCAGTTTATAGAAATGGATGGGGCAGACCATATTAACATAGTTGATGAGGCTGAAAATGACATGCCTCCATCAAGACAGCTGATGTATGGGGAGTGTGCTCAGACTCCCACTAGACCACAGCTCCCCATGAAGCTCTGCGCATTAGTTTTTTATGAATTAGTGAACAGCTTTGCTTTTTTCAAAAAGTGGGTATGGCTAAAATATCCACCATTTTGTGAGATTAGTGATTGCGCCTCTTTCAGCAAAGCAGTTAGCGCACATTTTCATTTGCCTGTGCAGTTAATTTAGATACATGTGATAACTACAATGTTCATTTAGGAGCATGTGATAACTGTGATGTTAATTTAGGTACATGTGATAACTGTGATGTTATTAGGTACATGTGATAATTGTGATGTTAGTTTAGGAGCATGTGATAACTGTGATGTTATTAGGTACATGTGATAACTGTGATGTTAATTTAGGTACATGTGATAACTGTGATGTTAGTTTAGGAGCATGTGATAATTGTGATGTTATTAGGTACATGTGATAATTGTGATGTTAATTTAGGTACATGTGATAACTGTGATGTTAGTTTAGGAGCATGTGATAACTGTGATGTTATTAGGTACATGTGATAATTGTGATGTTAATTTAGATACATGTGATAACTGTGATGTTTGTTTAGGAGCATGTGATAACTGTGATATTAATTTAGGTACATGTGATAACTGTGATGTTATGTACATGTGATAACTGTGATATTAATTTAGGTACATGTGATAACTGTGATGTTAATTTAGGAGCATGTGATAACTGTGATGTTATTATGTACATTTGATAACTGTGATATTATTATGTACATGTGATAATTGTGATGTTATTAGGTACATGTGATAACTGTGATGTTATTAGGTACATGTGATAACTGTGATGTTATTATGTACATGTGATAACTGTGATGTTATTAGGTACATGTGATAACTGTGATGTTATTAGGTACATGTGATAACTGTGATGTTAATTTAGGAGCATTTGATAACGGTGATGTTATTAGGTACATGTGATAACTGTGATGTTATTATGTACATGTGATAACTGTGATGTTATTAGGTACATGTGATAACTGTGATGTTATTAGGTACATGTGATAACTGTGATGTTCATTTAGGAGCATTTGATAACGGTGATGTTATTAGGTACATGTGATAACTGTGATGTTATTATGTACATGTGATAATTGTGATGTTATTAGGTACATGTGATAACTGTGATGTTATTAGGTACATGTGATAACTGTGATGTTATTAGGTACATGTGATAACTGTGATGTTATTATGTACATGTGATAATTGTGATGTTATTAGGAGCATGTGATAACTGTGATGTTATTATGTACATGTGATAATTGTGATGTTATTAGGTACATGTGATAACTGTGATGTTATTATTTACTTGTGATAACTGTGATGTTATTAGGTACATGTGATAACTGTGATGTTATTATGTACATGTGATAACTGTGATGTTATTAGGTACATGTGATAACTGTGATGTTATTATGTACATGTGATAACTGTGATGTTAATTTAGGAGCATGTGATAACTGTGATGTTATTAGGTACATGTGATAACTGTGATGTTATTATGTACATGTGATAACTGTGATGTTATTATGTACATGTGATAACTGTGATGTTAATTTAGGAGCATGTGATAACTGTGATGTTATTAGGTACATGTGATAACTGTGATGTTATTATGTACATGTGATAACTGTGATGTTAATTTAGGATCATGTGCTAGCTTTAGTATTAATTTAGGAGAATGTGACAACTTTGCCATTCATTTAGGAGCATGTGCTAACTATGCCATCAATTTAGGGACATGTCCTATTCAGCATCAGTGTGCCAGTATGTTTTTTGTATTTATTGCTTTAAAAAATAGCTAATGCTCCACTTTCTTGCATTCTGACCTAAGTAACCATTTTTGACCATAGGGCCCTAAAGGAATATTGTGAACAAGCAAACTTGTACACTAGGGACATGCAGACTATGACACTCCAGCTGTTGTTGACTTCAACTCCCATCATCCCCAGCCTATGATGGGATTTGTAGTCCCCAACAACTGTAGTGCTAAAGTTTTCCTATGCCTGCTGTAGACCATACATGAGGGAAAGAAACGCTGGATTCACTACAATCTGTAATGACTGGAAGAAGTTCTGAGCAGTATCCCTGTATATGTAATCTCCGCCAACTTTACATTTAGTCTCTTCTAAATGTTTCTTTTGATGCTCTTAAAATTTTCTAGCCAGCAAATCTCTTTTTCATTATTCACAGTGATTCATACATGGATGAGAGAGATGAACAAACAAACCATTTTATGACATTACTTCATGGGCTATTTTTGCAATGGCAAAAGCTACACTAACTGAACCGTCACGTACTTCCTATTGGCGCTGCATTTACCACTATAAAAATAAAGCTGCTCTTTAATAATACCATAGAAAGGTATCTTACAAATCAGAATGGATACAAAATATACAATGTATTTTCTATTGTAGATAAAAAGACCAAACTCCTAAGGCTTTTTTGTTAAAAAAAAAGTGGAATACTACTGGAGTAAAATAATTGCACCATAGGAGATAAAAATTCCCATCGGTGTTTTAACTCCTTCAGTGCTAGAGAGAACATAACCTACTGCTTCAGATTTTTGGCACAGGCAGCTTGTACTAGAATTACACCACGCTCCTTTTGAACATAAAAGCCCTGGGTGGTACTAGACTCTGCAGTCTAGTAGGCAGTACTGACATAACTGGGAACCTTGAAGCTCAACCCCCCCCCCCCCAAGTATCCATGAGGGATAGAGATGGGAGTGTACAAGTGAGCAATTTGCATTATAGTGTGGGTGGGGCTTAACTGAGACATCCAGGATTGGCAAGCGGAAAGGCGGGGTTTGCCCTGAAAGGAGCAGGGTAGGGGGTGGAATGGGACAGAGTTACAGAGGAACTCAGTGAGCCTTAGAAAATGCCTCTGTCTAGAATTAAAATAAAGAACATGAAGTGCATAACAATTTCCAAAAGTAGACCTGCATTCACATTTTTGTCACTCGTCACAGAAAAAAGTGGCACCATAAGAGATTGTCCACAGTGCAGCCAAGCATCATGGAACCCTGGGTGAGGATGACTGCACTATTCAGTCTATTTTCATGTTTCTTCACAACATAACGTCTCACTTAGAACCCTTCTTTAGTAATCATTTGTTCAGCAATGTTGATTAAATTACCTGTGCTTAAGCAGGCGCATGCAGAGAAAAGAAAAACAACAGGGGGCGCCAATAGTGCCCCATCACACTAGATATAGAATAGAGCTGAAATTGCAATTACACTCACATTTGAGAATGCTGTGTAATAATCATACGCATATACATAGCTAAACCAGCATATAGTGAAATTCCTACCGTCTCTGTTCAGTTTGAAATAGATGCAGTCACTTTTCAATTCAGGAACAAAAATCTCCAAAAACTGAATTTCTCTGTATGCTGGTTTAGCTGTGTGTATGCGTATGTTTATTACAAAACCATTCTCAAATGTGAGTGTATTTGAAATTTCAGCTCTATTCTATCATCAATATATATAAAAGAATAAGCCTCATTGCATAATTTATGGTACCTCAGACACAGAACATAATTTATGTCTCCTCAGAAAACAAACACACATTGAACATAATGCCTCATTACATAATTTATGTCTCATTAGGAGACACAACTCCTATTGGGTGATTCAATGGGGACTTTACTGCTCCCATTGGGTGATTCAATGGGGGCATGTTTAGCATACAGGAAGTTGGCCCACACCCTCCAGCCCACCCACCACTATCCAACTGACAAAAAAAAATATAGCTGCCACTCGATCCTGAAGTAGGGGATATCCATAACTTCTCCAGGTCCACACACACACTCTCACTCAGGATCATGACCCCACAAACACACTGTTTCACCTCCCACAGATAATTGTAACCCTCCATACACTCTGTTTCACTACGAGGGTGTAATGTTTCCATAAAATACAACCTCAGGGATAGACTTAATAGCAACTCTTTTATTTAACTCTTTTCATCTCTTCAGTCAACCTCACTAACTGTCTGTTTTCAACTGTCACTCCTCCACTTCCTGATTCCCGCCCTTTCTCCTTAAAGGGAGAGAGATGCTTAGCTGTATGATACAGAGGGCAAGCCTCAAACACCACTATCTATTTATTCCCTCAGCATATTGCTACGCTGCCTCAACTGAAGAGCCACCGTGTGTTATATTGCTATGTTACCATAACTTAACCCTTTCAAAGGGTTAAGTAAGGAGGAGTTACTGCTCCCATTGGGTGAGTCAATGGGGGAGTGATTTAAATCATTCAAGGAGTTGGCCTGCCCCCACTATCCAGCCCGCCCACCACTATCCAAGTAACTGAAAAAACAAAATGGCTGCCACTCGCTCCTACACCACAGACACAAACACATCAGACAATAAACACACACACTCACACTCAATCACACACACTCAATCACACACTCACACTCAATCATATCCAATCATACACACTCAGAATAATTCACACACTCACACTCTCTCACTCTCACTTGCACTCTCTCACACACTCATACTCACACACTCTCACTCACATACACTCACTAACACACTCATGCAATCACTCACACGCAATCACTCGTATGCGATCACTCACACGCAATCACTCATATGTGATCACTCACACGCAATCACTCGTATGCGATCACTCACGCAATCACTCACATGCGATCACTCACACACAATCACTCGCACTCACACGCACTCACTCACTCAGACCCCGGGAGCCAGCACGATCCACCTTCCACCATAGTCTCACTCACACCCCGGGAGCCAGCACGATCCACCTTCTACCATAGTATGTGCAATTACCACATGCATTTCAAGGACATGAATGAATGCCACTCTCTCACACACACTCAGTCACTCCCTGGGAGCCAGCACGATCCACCTTCCACCATAGTATGTGCAATTACCACATGCATTTCAACTATATGAATGAATGCCACAGAGGAGGCATAAGTACAAACACAAACTCATTACAATGACACATAAGTCACCCCCTAATGACTCACTTCTGTGTGTGTCTGTGTGTTCCTCACTGTGTGTGTCGCATGTCTGTATCACACTCTATGTGTCTGCATGTTGTGCAATGCATGTATGTGTGTATGACTGTGTCGCTCTTTATGCATCTCAGTGCATGCGTGTGCATTTGCGTGTGTGTCTGTGCGTGTGTCTTGCATCCATGTGTGTGCATTAATTCCCTATATATCCTGACGGGCAAAGCCGTCCTACATTGCTAGTAAATATATATATATATATATATATATATATAGTGTGATAAGGCACTATTGGCGCCCCCTGTTCTTTTTATTTCTCTGCATGTACTTGATTCT
This sequence comes from Rhinophrynus dorsalis, assembly GCA_037306005.1. Taxonomy (NCBI): domain Eukaryota; kingdom Metazoa; phylum Chordata; class Amphibia; order Anura; family Rhinophrynidae; genus Rhinophrynus; species Rhinophrynus dorsalis. The sequence continues at coordinate 565,445,053 of CM074719.1, read as the reverse complement.
GTGGGTGAAGTCCATTGGGGTGAGCAGCCAGAAGACTGTAGGAAATTTATCACAGATGATGTTAAAGGGAGCAGCTCTAGTGACTGGGTAATTTTTTTGGTAATTATCTCTTTAGAGGGTTCTAGGTTACAGTAGTTTATTAGATGAGAAATCTAAAAGAAAATGAAATGTTACAGTCATCCTCACATCCACAGATAGCCACAGTAGCACACTCCACCTCAGCCTCGTTCTGTTGTCTAACATTACGTTTAAGTTGTTCTTTTGAACCGTTTATCACTCCAGCTTTAAGACACTGGAGGGCCCTGAACAAAGTTCATGCTTGTTCCACTCATACACACGCAATCCATGTCATTTGGGGAAAAGAGGTTAAAGGAAAGGAGAGCGGTAGAAAGCAAACTAAAAGGTTAAAGTGACAGATAAGTGGGGTGTAGGATAAGACAGGGAGATAGAACATTCTAAATCAGAAGACAACCGGTATATAAACAAAACTGGAACAATTCTGGGTCCAATCAACTGTACCTTAGGGAACAACTAAAACCCTGCTGACTTAAATGGATCTTTTTGAGCTCTTGAATTCCAGAGCATTTTATCCCCTGGAATATATATGTGGTATGATATATATTTCTTGAATAAATAAATACACCGGCAACAAAACAGTCCACCCTGTGACACCCAGGGGACGGCTGGCCTGGGGGGCAATTCCTGGGCCTGTTATATGTCTGGGCCAGTAGGCCACTGCCTCCCTCAATATACCCCTTGCTGCTGTAAATGTAGCTACACTAGTAGCATAACCCACTTCCCTTGTAAGCTCTATGATTTCACTAGTGTAGCTTTACTTAAATTGTAAGCTCTGTAGTGTCAGTAGCATAGTCCCATATCTACATGGTATCACTTGCATTACTTCACAACATTAACAAAAGTGGTGGGCTGGAATGATAGTAGAAATGGGCTATTTGATTGTAGATGCCTTCCAGGCCACAATTTGCCATCTCTCCCTTGGACACACCGGTTTGTATGTTGCCAGCCCTCCCTTGCACACACCGGTTTGTATGTTGCCAGCCCTCCCTTGCACACACCGGTTTGTATGTTGCCAGCCCTCCCTTGCACACACCGGTTTGTGTGTTGCCAGCCCTCCCTTGCACACACTGGTTTGTATGTATAGAAGTGCAGGAGATAGTCTGTATGTATCTATCACATTATTACACTGGGTCACATTACTGAGCTATGCAGTCAGTCAACACCAACTCCATTGATCCCTCTCTGCCAATAAGGAAAGCTGGAGATGACAAATCTATCCAACTACAGGAACGGAGAGAAGAGAGAGAACCACCTCAGGGTGACATGCTGGCTGGCTACATTATATGGCCACTTTGTGCAATGGTTGGTACCCTGTTGATGGTGGGTACTGGGCAAATGCCCACTTTGCAAACTGGATAAAGCTGCCTTGCCCCTTATACTTCTTTAGAGCACCAATGCTCTATGCCATCACAGCAGGAATGAACATGTTAAAAATATCAAATTAATTACATTTATTTATTATTTTCAACCAAACATTTTACAGTGTACAATCCGCTTAACCCATTGAGTACAAGAAAGGCTTCAAATGCATTGTGTTTAGGGTCCCGGTGTCCTGCCAGTTGTAGAACAGTGCTCTTACATAGAGGCAGAGGTGAAGGCCATCCTATATAATAATTCGCCAAGTTGTGTGTAATGCCCGACATGCGCAGTAGACACTACTGCGCGTGCGGCAGTCATACGCAGTAGAGACTGCCCGTGCCGCGGCTGATACAGAGCTGGGCGCTCCGAAGGAGCGTCCAGCTCTGTATCAGCCGAGGCGCGGGCAGTCTCCACTGTGTGTGACTGCCCCGCGACCGGCTGCCAGAGGCTCTGTATCAGCCGAGGCGCGGGAGACCCGCGACCGGCTGCCAGAGGCACTGTGGCCCGTGTAACGGGCTGTTCAACTAGTATTTAATAAAAAGATAAGGAGGTAGGTGCACTAGGTGAGAAGGGCCTTAATGCCCTTCATATGGGCAGGGTTCTAATACCCTGACAGGGGGAAATGTGCGGTGGCAATCCTCCTGCAACTTGTCATTGAGACTTATGTGCTCAGGAATACTGCTCCAATTTTCAGGAAACCAAGTGAACTATAGGGAACAAATAGAAATTACCAGTGAATTAAGTAGAGCTTTTAAGTCCTTGAATGCTAGAGAGCTAGAGGTAGTTATGAGCCAAATTTAAATCAATATGAATTTTTGGAACTTTTATATATTCCCTCTGGTGAAATTGATTTTCACCACAATTGCAAAACTTTTACGAAGAGCAGCAGCACATCCAGTGGAATGGTGGTTACAATGTACAGAACCAGATCCATTGTACACGTTACAGCAGGACATGGACACTGGGGAGGAGTTGGATGCACAGCCACAGCATCTACAGTGACACCGTGGGCAGAACATGGACATCAGAGAGACGAAGGATGCCCAGACACAGCACCTACAGTGGCACCCTGGGCAGGATATGGACACCGGGGAGGAGGAGGGTATCCACACAAAGCACCTACAGTGGCACCATGGGCAGGATATGGACAATGTGGAGGTAGGATATGGACACAGGGGAGGAGGAGGATGCCCAAACACACAACCTACAGCGACACACTGGGCAGGATATGGACAATGGAGAGGAGGACGGTGTCCACACAAAGCACCTACAGTGGCACCCTGGGCAGGACATGGACACCAGGGAGGAGAAGGATGCACAGACACAGCACATACAGTGGCACCCTGGGTAGGACATGGCCATTGGAGAGGAGAAGGATCCCTAGACCCAGCACCTACAGTGGCACACTGGGCAGGACATGGACACTGAGGATGAGTAGGAGGATGCCCAGAAACTGCACCTACAGTGGCACACTGGGCAGGATATGGGCAATGGAGAGGAGGAGGGTGTACAGCACCTACAGTGACACCCTGGTCAGGACATGGACACCGGGGAGGAGAATGATGCACAGACACAGCACCTACAGTGGCACCCTGAGCAGGACATGGACACCAGGGATGAGAAGGATGCACAGACACAGCACATACAGTGGCACCCTGGGCAGGCCATGGACATTGGAGAGGAGAAGGATACTTAGACCCAGCACCTACAGTGGCACCCTGGGCAGGCCATGGACATTGGAGAGGAGAAGGATACCTAGACCCAGCACCTACAGTGGCACCCTGGGCAGGGCATGAACACTGGGGATAATTAGGAGGATGCCCAGAAACTGCACCTACAGTGGCACCCTGGGCAGGACATAGACACAGACAAAGCAATGACATGGTAATGCTAACAGATGGTGGAGGCACATAAAATGATAAACCCCATGACTAGTTAATAATAATAGTAGTAATGTCTCTAGTCTTACATAGCACCACCAATGTTTCAGGCACATAGAGTCCCTGTCCTATAGAGCTTACCATCTAATTTTAAATGCCTGAGGCACATGGAGATAAAATGACTTACCTAATGTCCCAAGGAGCTGAAACTGAACTAAAGCTAATCTCTGGGATTAGTTATTAACTTTATGAGTGCCAGAAAAGTGTGCAATACCACTCCCTGGCACTTACAAGGTTAAAAACACACACACATTTTTATTAACACCTACATTATTGCACATGCTTGGTTTCAGATGACTATACACGAGGTCAACAAAATTCAACTTCTAAAAATAAAAACATAAAGAACAAAGTGCATATTAGAAAAAAACCCTACTACTGCCTGTATACAATGTGCTTGTTTATACTTACAGCATATTCCCCTCCCTCATGGTTATCAGTTACTCTTCTACACACTAGGGTATGTAGTTATATATACAGAAGGGACAAGAACTGTAAGTATAACATGGCACAGAGAGAGGATGAACAGAAGCACAGAGAGGGTTATCTATATTAACAAAGACCTGTATGAATAAAGATACAGATTTATAGTATTTGTATGGACACATGTCTGTAACCTACAACTTCAAGTTGCCTGACACTAACCCCTTTCATAGTCCCTGCTCCACTCACTCAGGCTCAGGCGGTAACCTGGTATATTTTTTACCTAGTATTTCTTGAGACTGGCATAACAACAGGGCAATAAACATTAGCATAATGAGATGACTTGGTAATTTCTTTTTAGAAAATAACCATGTGCCTTTCTAAACTCCATACTCACCGCTTACTCTTGTAGACTTCATCACGGCCTTCTACACTCCTTTTTCATCCCTCACCCTTATAAACTGATGTTTTCATGGTTTAGGTTGCCCTGAGATCCCTTTTTACTAGTATAAGGTGCTCCTGCAGTTGTCTTTTTGTGCAGACAGGGGTGGGAAGGACTGACAATATCCTTAAATTTGACATTTACAGTTGATACTTGCCTCCACTATGAGCCTAAAGTTTGAAGTTCAAAGACATGATGGGCTTGTGTAATCCACTACCACCTTTAAAAAGGCTGGTAATGCACTATAGAGAAACCCAGGAGAGGCACTCATTTAAAGGGATAGTAATACTTTGTTTTAACTTTATTTTATTTTGTTGGCATTAAAAAAATATGAAGAATGATATAAGTCTTATTTCTCAAACCTTTATGGTTTATGAGATATTCACAAGCAAAGTTTCCCCTCCCGCCCCTTTTACCTAGTGTAAGCCATCTCTTCTCAGATGTGAATCTGGTTGTAAGACCAGACAGATAACTGCAGGGGACAATCTTCTTACAATGAAAACAATTAAAGCCCTGCCCCCCTTGACAAGCTTTTCAGGTTTTTCCCTTATCTTAACTGAAGATTGTACCTCTCTGCAGTCTACCTGGGCACCTCCCTTCTTCTGTGGCTGAGCAGTGTTACATCAGTAAAAGGGTGGGAGGGGGATACTTTGTCATTCAATTACTCTTGAACTACAATTCTGACATAATTGAAATAACACTCTCCATGGTCCAAATACTATGATGATTAATTAGAGCTGCTTTTATTATGAAACATTACTATCCCTTTAAAAGGTAGAAAGCCATATGCAATCCAGGTGCTGCATGTTTGATGTGCCTGGTATAATCTATGGCAATGTATTAAATCAAATATATTTAAAATCAAGCGGTGAGCAGAGAGGACTCTGGTCTGAATTCCGAGCGCCCCGCTCTGTAGCAGCCGTGGCGCGGGCAGCCTATATTGCGCATGACTGCAGTGCGCGCATCCGTTTCTACTGCGCATGACGGCAAACTTAGTTAGCGAATTATAATATACAGGATAGGATATGTAATACATGCAATGAGTATATATAACTTAACCCTTTGAGTGCCATAGAGATATCCACATTCCTGAGAACTCTCTGGATCTGCCCGGAGACTCCACTTTTCAGACTGAATTACCGAGTTTTCAGGGACAGAGGCTGATTGTCTGGTTTTGGTAAGCTTATTCTCCTTTCAGCTCTGTTCCTCCCACTTTCCGCCTACTTCTCCTCCTTCTCACCCTGTTCTGCCCACTTCCCCTCCACTTAATGACACAAATATGATTAAACCCATACCCCCCCGATTAAGCCACACCCCCTTTATAGAGCAAATTGCATCACTGACATCCCCACGATGGGCATCACATGAGCCCTCTCTGGGAGCTCAAGATGATGAAGTTCCCAGGTCTGTGTATCCAAAGTGTTATCTTGCAATGCTTTGGATGCCCCTCTGCCACTCAAACGTTTAAAGTAGTTTTATATTTATTTTATTTTGTAGGCATTACAAAAATCATTAAGAACAATGTTAGTCTTATCTCTCAAACCTTTATGGTTTGAGAGATATTATCAAGCAAAGTTCCCCCCTCAATGACCAATATGGTCAAGTCTTCCATCTAGCTGTCAGATTTGGAATCCGGTCCGCAGACCAGCTGGCTGCTCTTCAGCAGAGCTGAGATCGCAAAATATAAAAATACTTCATTGGAATGGTGTACAAAGTGTCCTTGCAAACCAGGCACACTTTGCACACCATTCCAATGAAGTAGTTTTTTTTTTATCTTGCGATCTCGGCTCTGCTGAAGAGCCTCTGGCTGGTCTGCGGACTGGATTCCAAATCTGACAGCTCGATGGCAGACTTGACCGTTTTGGTCAGTGAGGGGGAAACTTTGCTTGAGAATATCTCTCAAACCATAAAGGTCTGAGAGATAAGACTAACATCGTTCTTAATGATTTTTTAGTGCCTACAAAATAAAATAAGCATAAAACAAAGTTTTACTGTCACATTAAGTATAATAATATATGAAAAAATAGCCTATACACCTTGGACTTCTACCTAACATTTCATAGATTCTGGCTCCTAATGCAATCCCAACCCAGCTTGATCACAGTGGATACTAAGTAATTGTGACCAATCCACTGGTAGGGACATCCAGAAATACTGACCAGTTGGTGTGTCCCGAGGACTGGAATTGGGAATAACTGCAGTAAACAAGTAACAAGAGGTTGTACATTGATGCGTGTGGGGTTATATGTGCAAATGAGGATAAAATAGGAGGAGTAGCTCAAATGGTTAATTAACTGACTTTGAAGTGATGACAGGAACTCACTGTGTTTGAAAAAAATCTTCATATAAACTGGTAGCACTATAACAGTATATATATATATAGAGAGAGAGAGAGAGAGAGAGAGAGAAAGAGAGAGATAGGGGCGAGATAAAGTTACACTGCAGGATGAATATATATATATATATATATATATATATATATATAAAATGAAAAATGGTAAATCAGCCAGACCTGATAAAGTCACTACTGAAATGTTGAAAGTCGGAGGTCAACTTTAGCCCTAGCTAAATTATTTTCAAAATACCTACTACTCAACAAAGTGCCTGCAACACAGAAAAATTCAGAGGTCATCCTATTACACAAAAAAGGTGATATGGTAGATCCAAAAAACTACTGACTAGTAAGCTTATTGCCAGTAGTTTGCAAGGTTCTTACAAAGCTACTATCAAGAAGAATGGACACAATACTTTATTCGGTGCAACCTAAAGAACAAGAAGGCTTCAGAATCGGTTTCACTACAATGGACTATATCCAGACAGTACAACAAGTTATTGAACGGAAAAATGAATACAACGTTCCATTGCATAGCCTTCATTAATTACGAAAAGGACTTTGACTCAGTGAAAAATCAGTCATAATCATTGCCCTGATGACCCACAGAAAATATAGAGCTTACTAACATCAATATCCTCCAATCAATATATAAAAATTTAACGCATCAATACAAGTCAACAATGATAAAGTTCAGATCAATATAGAAAAAAAGCTTCTAACAAGGAGACACAATATCCCAAAACCTATTTTCTCAGTGGAGACTACCTATATCACTGATGTTTTGTAGACAATACCATACTCTTTGCCAACAATCCTGAAGAACTGCAAAAAAGCATTGAAGAGCTACAATAGGAAAGCAAAAACTTTGGTCTAAAGATGAATGTCAATAAAATGTAAGTCGTGTTTAATAAATTTACCATACCAAAGAAAATTGCAGTAGAATGAAAGCACTAGAAGAAGTGGACAGGTATATTTACCTTGGACAGGAAATGTCAACAGATGTAAACACCATGATGGAAACTGAGTGACAAATTAAATTGGGATGGCAAGCTTTTGGAAAAGTTAGTAGTACTGTCTTTAGGACACATTTACCACGCTGCCTCAAGCGAAAAGTTATGGACCAATGTGTCCTCCCAGCCCTTACGTACTGCTGTGAAACATGCATACTAAATGCCAAAGTCATACAAAAGGTTACACAGAAAATTATGGAACATCAAATTTTAAACATAACAAAAAGAGACTGAAACACTTGTGCATTGATTTGTCGGCAAACAAAGGTTTATGACATCACTGAAAGAGTAAAGCACCTAAACAGGAAGTGGGATGGTAAAATAGCAAGAAGACCTGACATTGGATGGACCAAACAAATTTCAGAATGGATTCCACTTGATACTAAATGTCTATGAAAAAGTCCAGACACCAGATGGGTAGATTAAATTACCAAATTTGTTGATGCACAGTGGTAACAGAAAGCACAAGAATGAAATTGTTGGAAACTTGCTGGGGAGACCTTCATTCTGCAGTGGATCAACAAAGGCTGAAAATCATGATGATATATATATATATATACACATATATGTCACAAAAAGATAAAAACATGTTTTAGAAAACAACAATAAAGATATTTAGATATATTTTATACTTTTGCAACATATGTTTGCAAAACATATATAAAGAAATTATGAGGTGAACATTCGCCTGTATTGTTGAGAATTGTGAAGAAGAGCAAGTATATCTTTACACCTAGAGATGGGTTTAAAGGGTCAGTAATGCCCGTATTTAAAGGGTAGTAATGTTTCATAATAAAAGCAGCTCTAATTAATCATCATAGTATTTGGACTTTGGAGAGTGTTATTTCAGTTCTATCAGAGTTGTAGTACAAGAGTAATTCAATGACAAAGTGTCCCCCCTCCTGCCCCTTTTACTGATTTAACACTGTTCAGCCAGATCAGAAGGGAGGTGCCCAGGTAGACTGTAGAGAGAGACAATCTTCAATTAAGATAAGGGAAAAACCTGAAAAGCTTGTCAAGGGGGGCAGGGATTTCATTGTTTTCATACAAAGAAGATTGCCCCCTGCTGTTATCTGTCTGGTCTTACAACTAGATTCACATCTGAGAAGAGATGGCTTACACTAGGTAAAAGGGGCGGGAGGGGAAACTTTGCTTGTGAATATCTCTTAAACCATAAAGGTTTGAGAAATAAGACTTATATCGTTTTTCATGTTCTTTTAATGACTGCAAAATAAAATAAAGTTAAAATGAAGTATTACTATCCCTTTAACTTGATTTAATATTGTAGAGGTTACAAAAATAAAGTATTTGGAGAAAGTGCCATCTCTCAAACCATAAGGGTATTAGCTGCTAAAGTTTCCCCTTCCCTCCCCTTCTCCTGATATCAGCGCTCTGCTGACAGCAGGAGTTCCTGGTCCTGGGACCAGCTGGTGGCTCTGCAGCAGAGCCGAAATCGTGTTATTTAAAAAGAATTACTTCATCGGAACGGTCTACAAAGTGTGCCTTGTTTTCAAGCACACTTTGTAGACACTTCCTTTGAAGTAGTTCTTCTTAAATAATGTGATTTTGGCTCTGCTGAAGAGCCACCTCGAGTCAGCCGACTTGAATCTCCTGCTGTCAGCTTTACAGCTGACAGCAGGAAAAGGGAAACGTTAGCGGTGAATATCTCTCAAACCGTAAGGGCTTGAGAGATGGCACTTTCTCCAAATACTCAATTTTTTTTAACCTCTACAATATTAAATAAAGTTAAATAAGGCATTACTGACCCTTTAACCTGTTGTGCTAAGTTATTTATTTCACATTGAATGCTAAAGACATCTCCATTGGTATATCTAGAACCTTGTGCTCTGCTCAGACATATTCCATTGCTCATGTACTAAGCCCACTTCAGTTTGGAAAAAAAGCAAAAACAGAAGTTGCAGAGGGCAATATTTGGGGTCCAGAGGTCCTGCCAGTAAGAGACATGTCCAGCACCATGGACTTGACTTCCAAGACTAATTGAAGATGTTGAGGCTGATGTACTAAGAAGAAATGGCATAATTCTCCTCAATACATCAGCTTCACCATCATCTCTTAAGCCTTTGAGTGCCAGAGGGGTGTGAAATGCATTGCTTTGCAATGCATTTCACACCCTCTGACACCTAAAGGGTTAAACCAAGGTTGAAATGCATTTCACACCCCTCTGACACCTAAACGGTTAAACCAAGGTTGAAATGCAGTATTCATAGTGGCCTTAGGATTATCTGGACATAGTAAGGTAAGTGGTGGCGTGCGGGGTTGTTATATGGAGGTGATTGTGTTCCTTTAGCCCTCTGAGTGTCAGAGGGGTGAACAGTGTATTGCATAGCAATGCACTGTCACCCCTCACTCCACTGGCATTCAAAGGGTTAAAGTAAACATGTACCAATTTAGAAGTGAAGAGCAGAGCAGCCATAGTGTCTGTGAGTGAATCCTAGTATCTCAGAAGTCGGCTGCAGCCAGCTGTTCTAATGGAGAGCAGCCAGTTCTAGTTTGTAAACATCTTGCTTAGTTTGCATCAGCAATTGACATTTATAACTAGATCCAGACAGAGTAAAGGATGGTCATGGGCTGCAGTTACAACATGGTCAGTGTTGTAATGTTCACTCCTACGTACATTTCTATGTGTATAAGATGTTCCAATAGCGATGAGGTCAATACAGGAATTGCAATTGTTGTAAACAGTACACAAGATAGAATTCACCTAGATCAGCAGTTCCCGGACTCTGTTTTGTGGATCCCCAGGGGTGCAGAAGTACAAGTGGTCCCCACAGAACCCACTTTTATAATGGCAGACAATGGAACAAGTCTGGGGTGGCAGACGGTGTGGCCAATGTACTAAGAAAAGTAGAGTAATGCTGGACAAAACAACTGCGCCATCCTATATAATAAAACACTAGAATGTTTGTCCAGTGCAGTCATGCTTCTAGCATTCTGTGCATTCAGCCAGTCTCTACAGTGCATGACTGCATCGCAGTACACAGAGCAGGACCGGCCTCTTAACACTTTGAGTGCCATTGGGGTACTCTGCATTGCAAAGCAATGCGTTGCGTACCCCTCTGGCACTCAAAGGGTTAACATCACCCGGACCTTAGCCCGTGTACACGGGCTTTTACACTAGTAAGGGATAAATAACAATTCTCTTTCAATAAAATGGGCTTTTAACCCCTTGAATGCTACAGAGTGTTGTTGCTTTACCATCCTATGGAGGTTTATGGTTAACTGACCAGAGCTATCCATGGGCACAGCACAGCACATATGTACATTTCAGGCCATTGAGATACTCCACCTAAAAGAATTCCAGTTTGAGCTTCAATAATTTTTGAATAAAACACTTTTCAGCAGTGGAAGTACCTTTATTTTACTCAAGAGGATATGTCCTAATTATATATATATATATATATATATATATATATATATATATATGTGTAACATCAGCCTCAGTGTATATGTGTTTCTGTGACTAACAATGAATATGTGGAAGATAATGGTTTTGGTTGAAACATTTGCCTAATAATTTAGTCTTTATCATAATAAGTTAGTCAGAGAGATCTCCAGCTGAGCTATGAATTCATGCCTTTCGATGTCTGGAAATGATGGAAATGCCCATTCATACTTCTGGATCAAGTCTGCAATATTGCAGATAAAGCCTGACATAGTAAGCACACACACACTGCTGCCTTATGTGAGGCAACAGGCTTCTATAACAGGGAGTTATTTAGCATCCAAGGAATTAAGGATCTGAGGGAGAAGGAGACTGGTGAAAAAGATACAAGCAGATTTGGGGTATTGGGGCAACACTGGGTAAGGGTTAAAGGGGAGAAAACACCTAAAAATAAAGTTACCTTACTATGTCCATAAAATCCTAATTGTCCCTATGATTTTTTTTTGTGACTCTAGTCAGTCCCAGATATCATGTCTATGATAATTTTCAGCAGGACCACAGGAAACAAAGTCCATCCATTTTAAAGGAGGAGTAAACTTTTTATATGAATACCTATATGTTATGGTCTTTTCCTTCTGATTAAAACAAGGGTACTCGCACCATTGTCATTTGTTTTATTCAAATGTTCTAACAGTTCAAATGATCAGAAAGTGAATTACAACATTATTACTTCCTGAAAGTTCTGACAGCATGACTCCAGTTTCTATCACAGTCTGTGGAGAGGTTTTTGTCCCTAACTCAACTCTTAGAGAATGCAAAAGAATAATTAACTGGAAACTGACCACTATAGGGCATTATTAATGGAAAAAACAAACAAACTGTAGTACTCTGTTTTACTCAACAGGGAAAGGCCCCACAGTACATATTTTTTCATAACAAAAGTTTACTACTCTTTTAAGGACCATATGAGAATGCAGTGTATTGCTTCTCACTGCCCTGCATTGGTCCATAAAGGGTTAAATAGACTCATGCACTTTGCCTGCTTCATTTTGAAAAAACTGCCAGGAACTCTAATGTCCTCCTCCATAGACAAGACGTCCGGGGCTGAATGATGATGTTCCTTCTTGAACCACAGCACATGGGTGAAATATATAGAGCCCCTTATGATTTTCTAGCCATTATAAGTGGCGGTGGGGGGATATTATGAGGTTTTACTTCCCTTTTAAGAAATTCTGACTCACTCACAATGGATAAGTGAATGTAGGGGTCACACATTGAGTGTGTAAGCATGATGGAATCACAGTGGAAAGGCAGAGAAGTATGAGGTCTGAGCTGGGTGGCCTGAGACAACAGTTACTAAGGCAGTGGGGGTCAAGATCTGTGGCGTAATATAAAGATGTGAGCCTGGTTGTCTTCCCCATTATCAGCTATATGTTTAGATGAGGATGGGGATAGGACTGGCAGATAAACACTCTGGCTTGATTAGCTGTAGTTTCTTCAGACAATCTGGGCTCAGATTCTATCTTGCAGTCCAGACCCCCAGCTGTTCATAGATTTGGTAGCTGCTGCAAGTGAAGCAATCTACTCATTGGTAGCTGGCAAATCACCAGTAGCACAAGATCCATGGAGATCCTTGGGGCTGTATTCAGGAATCTAAGCTGATTTTGGAATATGCAAACTGCACCATATGGGACAAATAACATTCTCCAAATTACCATACCTTAAAATCAATCATCTAACCCCTTGAATGCTAGAAAAGTCACCAACACATTGCATAGCAATACACTGGAGACATCTCTAGTATTCAAGAGTTTAAAATCCCCATGTAAATAACTGGGATCTTGTATTATGACACCATGGTGCAGATGATTTCCTCCAGCGCTGTGCCACTTTATCACTGAATACAGGATTCTGTTCAAAAGAAAAAGTGCAGTAATTCTGGACTAACGTGTTGGAGTGCAATAGCATTCAAGGGGTTAAAAGCCCCATTTAATTATCTGTTCCCTATGGTGCTCTTGGTTTGCCCCGGAACGACAGTGTAACTAGTAATTGCAGGGCCCTGGTGCAGATATTTTTGGGCACCCTAATATAAATATATTCAGACATAACTAGAACCATTTGGATCCTGGTGCAGATGGGGCCCTTGTGTGCTTGGCCCTAGTGCAACTGCACCCTACACACCTGCCCGAGAATGACTCCACATCTTTCTTTTGAATGTAGAGCCCATTGTTAGAAGAATGTCTCTGGCAGGCCACGGGCCACAACAGCAACCAGGTGGATCAGATACAGCCCACAGGCTGTAAATTGGACTGCACTGCCATAGAGAACCCCAGCTTGGGGCAGAGATATGTCTGATAGCAAAGCTGTTACGTGAGGCATGAAGAGAGCTGCCAGAGCATCGCTTTAAAGTGGACATATCACCTTGAATTTACTTTACATATTTGAAAACTACATTCAAAACTGCCTGTGGGTCATGTTAACCAAAATTCCAACAGATGTATAGTTTAGGAGATATTCATACATCTATTTCTGGGAAAAGTGAAAGTGAAAATCTCCTGATACTACACAGAGCTTCATTAGCATATGAAATGTCACTGAACTTTTCTCTAGCATATGACATATGACTGAAAAGGCTTCATTAGCATATTAAAGATCACTGGAATTATTAATTTGCATATGTAACATCAATGTACTACCATCAGCATATATCAGCCTATGGCAAGGCTGTCCAAGATCAGTCCTCGAGGGCCACCAAAAGTACAGGATGTAAGGATTTCCCTGATTAAGCACAGGTGAGTTAATCAGTTGCTCGTTCATTTTGACTGACTCACCTGTGATTAATCAGGGAAATCCTTACATCCTGTGCTGTGGTTGGACCTTGAGGAATGAACTTGGACAGCCCTGGCCTATGGTAACAAGTATGAATATCTCCTTAATGGTACATTTGCTGGACTTTTGGTTAATGTGAAACATAGGCAGTTTTGATGCAGTTTTCAAATATGCAAACTTGAATTTAGGTGAAAGGTCCACTTTAAAAAGAGAAGCAGCATATGAAAATTTAATGTTGCATTGTTACATGAAAATCCTTGCAGATCATGTTTCTTATGTGTTCCTTTTTAAATGGATGACCAGGCAACCCTAGGCATGAACACTGTTTACAGAGATAAGAAAGAACTTGCTCCAAATTATAAATTACGAGAAAGAAGGAAACTAATTAGTTCCATGGTTGGACTTTTCACCTGTCATATACGCCTCTCAGCAATATAAAGCCTCAGGTAAGAATAACAGGAAGCAGCGCCCTTTGTACATGCAGGATCTTCCAGTTCTACTTGTTTTCATTGATGTACTATAAAGAACTGGGGGGAGATGCACTAAGGTGTGATAAAGAGGTGATAAAGTGGCGATAGCCTCTCCAGTGATATCACTTCTCCAATTCCTACATTATTCTATAGAGCCAATACACTAAGATCCCTATATTCTGAGAGATCTTAGTGCATAGGCACCATAGAATAACATAGGAATTGGAGAAGTGATATCACTGAAGAAGTTATCTCCACTTTATCACCTCTTTATCACACCTTAGTGCATCTCCCCCCTGGGGTCATTCTGAAGTAAACCAACTGCACCATAGAAGATTACAAATTCCCAAATCTCCCTTTGATCGAAATGGAGCTTTTAACCCCTTAAATGCTAGAGAAGTCCCTGTTGCATTGTAAAGCAATGCATTGGAAGACCTTGCTAGCATTAAAGGTGTTAAAATCCCAATTTAAATCAAAGGGAATTTTTATTTTACCCTTATGATCAGGGTTGGTTCTTACATTGATGACTGCAGGAGCCATCCCCACTACCTATTTGCCTTCCCATTGGAAGGTGTGAGTAGGAAAGAGCAAGGTCCAAAGGGACTTGAGGTACCTGCCAGTAACATCAACTGAAATGTACTGACATTGTCTCATCCACACCGCTAACACAGTTCTATTAGCCAATTGTAATGCAGAGCATAATATAAACTCATATTTGCAAACAGCCCTCTGTGGGGATACTATTTGCTATCCCCAGATCTATCTTTTTTCAAGGGAGCATAATTAGAGCTGAGTGGGGATAGCGGAACTATCCTATTGTGGGCTGCTGGCACTGTGGCCCTGTATTCAGGCTTGCTTATAGAACTGAGTAGTTTCATCTCCTAAAAAGAGGGACACCAGTGTTGGAAAGAGGGACAGGGGAATATTTGGTCTCAAAGAGGGACTGTCCCTCCTAAGGAGGGGCATTTGAGAGTTATGGGGAAGAGGGACAGAGGGATTTGGATATGAAATAAGGACTGTCCCTCCTAAAGAGAGACACTTGGGAAGTATATTCCACACATTAAACTGGGGACTTCTCTGGGTCCCAAGCAGTTGACAGTCACATCTAATATACATGAACCACAGTAATCCATGAGCTGGTTGTCTGAAATTTGTGTTAAGCTCTCCAGATACCAGTCCTCCCAACTACAGCTCATCCCATTGCTCATGACTGTGAGGACTCACACTGGAGCATGAAACTCTCTCACTGTCTCCTTCCAACTCTGAGAGGCCTAACCCTTTAAATGACAGAGTTGTCCATTGCATTGCAATACATAGGACTGGCTTTTGGCACTCAAAAGGCTATTCTGTCTGCTCAAATTTTTCAAAGTAAACCATTGAGGGCCAGAAGAGCAATTAATTGCATACCCCTCTGGCCCTCAAACGGTTAAAGCACTTCCAGGATGGCTTAATATTTTCCCTTCTCTCTCCACTCTCCTCTCCTGTCTGCCTCTCATTCCTTCTTGTTCTTCCCTCCCACTGGCCTATCTCCCTTCTCAACCGCATTGTATATCACTCATTCTCCCTTATACCCCCATTCTCTCAACTTTCCCCACACTGCCACACATCCTCCCCCACTACTGTCATTGGGGTATATGTATGAATTAGCCAGGGCAGCTCCAGTGGTATTAGCCAGTAACACCAGTAGCTGCACCTCAGGGTAGGTACTAGATGGTATGATCACTACAGGGCATACCCACATATCCTTGTCAGAGTTAGGACTTTAACCATTTCAGTGCCAGAGTGGTACGCAACACATTGCTTTGCAATGCTTGCAAACTCTTGGGCCATTCAAAGAGTTAATGCCAGCAAGCAAGGAATATCCACTAGGACCCACAGCATGAGCAGGAAAATGGCATGCATGTGTACCTTTTAACCTATTCATTGTTTTATTACATAGGGCAGAGGAAAGGCCCACCCCAAAATGCTCGCAGATTGCCTCTCTGTCCTCCCCTTGTCACATACAATGTTAAGAGGATAATTTTCAGGGTAAGTAACTTAGTAAATTGGTGTTAAGCTGGTGTAGGGTTAGAAAATTAATTCCAGAGCCTGTTTCTGCACAGAATTGTATTAGTACATTTACCCCTTTGTCTTCTTCTACATTACTTACCTTCTAGCCGCTTTCCCCTGTTATTTTCTCTGTTGCATGTGTGCACGGGCTGGGTATGGCATACCTCCCAAGTGTCCCTCTTGAGGAAGGACAGTCCCTCTTTTTGAAACAAATCCCTCTGTCCCTCTTTCACTCCCTGGTGACTCTCTTTTTAGGAGATCAGACTGTGTGGTGTATATAGTAGTGTATTAAATTGCTTCACAGCAACAAAACTCACATTAATGTATGTTTAAACTTCAGTATATGAGTATATAAATTAGTCTTTGTGAATAAAATACTTTGGTCTTGTTCTAAATCATTTATTCAGTTACACAAAGAGGAGTCGATAGGTCATGAAATAACCTAAAAATACTCAGTAATGCCCCACCCACCAGCCATGCCCCCCAGAAACACTCCCTAAAATGCAAGTGTCCCTCTGTGGCCATTTGAAATGTTGGGATGTTTGGTACGTTCATTTAAACTCCTGGATACTAGATGTATCAACACTTATTCTTAGCATCCTTGGGTCAACATTATCATACCTCCCAACATTTCAAATGGCCAAAGAGGGACATTTGTGTTTAGGGGGTATTTCTGGGGGCGTGGCTGGTGGGGGGGCATTACTGAGAATTTTTAGGCTATTTCATGACCTTTTGACACCTCCTTGTGTAATCTAATAAACTACTTATAACAAGACCAAAGTATTTTATTTACACAGATTAATTTATAAATACAAATACTGACTTTTAAACAAACATTAATGTGAGTTTTATTGCAGTAGAGCAATGTGATACACTTTAATACACATCACACAATCTGATCTAAAAAGAGGGACATCAGGGTGGGAAAGAGGGACAGGGGGATTTGGGTCTAAAAGAGGGATTGTCCCTCCAAAAGAGGGACACATGGGAGGTATGCATTATTAGAACAGATACATTCGAGTGTGATGGGCTGGGTATGGTGTGTATGTACGGGGAACTACACAAACAATATTCTGCACTAAAAATGTGCAAATAGCTGTATTTGTTCTCTGCACCTGCCTAACACCTATATATGAAATGTACCCTGAGCTCACATGTCTACAACAAAATATGGAGAGATCCCCACCAAGTAAAAAGCATTAAAGCCACCACTGCATATGGTGCTGTTGTTTTTCTTCAGAATTACTCCAGTTCTTTATAGTACACCAGCCTCAGCGTTCATGAAGCATATCACAAATAATATTACCTTAATAATTTTGAGAAATACTAGCGCAGGAGTAAATGGAGTCCCCATGTGAAGGTATCTCTTAGGGTCCCCAAAAACTTAGAGCTGTTCCTGACCCCTTGAATACAAGAGAAACTTCACTAGCATTCAAGGGGCTATATGTGCCACATTTAAATTCAGAATTTTCATTTCAACCTTATGGTACAGTTGGTTTGCTCCACATTTCATACTATTTAGTTTGATGAATGTGACTCTTCATCCTTTTCATTTTTGGCCACTCATGAAAGAAGCTGGGCTTCATATACACCATTGTGGCCCTAGAGCAGGGGTGGGCAAACTTTGAATTGCCAGGTTTTGTTGGGCTACATCTTCCAAACAACTTAGCTTGTTACTGCTGCATTGCTGTTGTTGGACTACAACTCCCGTCAACCTCAGACTACCTTCAATTTTTATTTGATTACAGTTCACGTCATCCTCATTTGACATCCCACTGTACATGTTACCATTTTCTGCTTCCCTATGCTACTTCTAGATTGAGTTCACCCAAACAAGTATTAAGTTTTATGTGAATACACATTATCGAATTTGTATGAGCTTTATTAACAAGTTATTATTATTATCCGCATCATTGTAAACATTGACATGTTCTTAGATTTGCAGAAATAAATAATTGTATCCCTTTTATTTCCTTACTTGAACTAACCCAATAAAGAGACTATGACAGATGTACTAAGAATCCCATTCCCTGGCAATTCCGATGTTATCCCAGAGCACCACAGGTAATAAATACCTCCCCCCATATCCATTTATTTAAACGGGGCTTTTAACTCCATTAATGCTATAAATGTATGCAATGCACTATCAGACCTCTCTAGCAAGGGGTTCAAAGTCCCGTTTTTTACTCAACGTTTCTATTTACAGCAGGCTCACTACCAGACGGAACCCTTTAACAAGGCATTTTCCTCTTGAATTCTGCACGGAGATGTTTATTAAGTGCACCTGCTGTTCGGCTTCCATGGCAACAGGACGCGGCGGGACAGAGGCGAAGAATCTGACAGACTAAGATGTTTGAGGCAGACTCGGGGTCCGCGGAAGAAAAGTTCACCTTCACCCACCTTCCGAACAGGTCCTTCAGCTCCCTGGATACCCGAGACATCCGGGACCTGCTGATTAAATGGTAATAACACTCCTGGACAGGGGTAGGCCATTTGTGGCCTTCCAGTTCTTGTTTCCCTAAAGTACCCGTTAATGGCCCTTTCGCTAAAAATCCCCTTTCATAATAGTGTCATCAATGCAGAAATGGTACATGAGCACCATGTTCAAAAGATATGCTGGGGGTCTATGCTACTACTATCCTTTGACTGAATACACCAAGATGCTACATGATGCACATTTACTCCGTTCATGCAAGAATGCATTAAAGTTGCAGCATGGTTGCTCTTCATGGCAAGTTGAGGGGCCAGAGGCAGATCTTTTAGACTAGCCACATTGGAGATTGTGATGCTCACTGTAACCTCCGATGGATGGCCACTCACAACCAAGTCTAGCAGAAGTGCTGGTGGTGGTGGTGGGGATGCAGGAAGAAGTGTGTTCAAAACATAGGTGATAGAAATGTATCAGGTATTCTCCTGCATTTCAGTCATCTGTGAGAAATACTCCTACATTTTTCACAAAAAATGCTATTGGATACTGTTCATATGGTTTATCAAACTTTAGGGCAACTCTATTGAGAATCATCCTAACTTGAACGGGTAATTTTCAATACAGCTTTGCGTTGAGAGCTCTCTAATGTCTTCTATGGCCCTTTTGGCAGTTTCTGTCAAATTCCCTGCAGGGACCTTGGTGGCCACACAAATTACACACAAGCACAGATTGCTTTGTATGAAGCATGTAAATACCTGTTCAGTGAGAAAGTAGATGGGAGCAGAGAAGGACATACTGGGAGCAGGTGGAAGATCTCAGTTTTGGGAAAACTTGGGCTAGCTCTACCATACAAGCGGGGAAGATGCTAGGAGCAGCAAAAGAACATGTGGGCCAACACTACCAAACAGGGGAAGATGCTAGGAGCAGGGGTGGGGAGAAGCTGAGAGCAGGGGAAACCGCTCAGATAAGGGAACACATGGATCGGCTGTACTGAGTAAAGGAGGGAGTGCTGAGAGCAGGGGGAATAGGCTGGGAGCAGGGATGTTCTGCTTAGGTCCAGAAACACATGGGGTAGCTTTGCCGAGCAAGTGGGGGGGTGTTCCTGGAAGCAGGGGAGGAACACATGGGCCGGCACTATTGAGCTGAGGATAGGGACTGACAGAAGGTGGGTGTGAAGCTGTTGACAGGTGAGGAAGGGAAATGCTCAGGTATGGGAACACGCGGGCTGGCTCTGACAAGCAGGAGTGGTAGATGCTGGGAGCTGGTGTAGGGGGGTGGAACTGGGTTGAGGGGAGTTGTAGATATTGAAAGTAGGGTGGAAACACGGGGGGACAGAGAAGATGTGTGAAGGGTACACATGCAACACCATTGTTTTTTGCTGTTATTTATAAAAGGCTAGATTGTCATGATTCCCTGCCATATACAGCGAGGAACAGGTGCAGTTTGAGTAAATGCATTCTGGGATTGTGGTCTGCATTTCTAGGATCTGCTCTATTTTCTTCAGTAAAAAAAATACACAAGTTTATTGCAAATATTCTGAAACCTGGCTCTATTCACAGAATATAAAGATACTTTGTTTCAACATCACAGATGTTCCATACTGTTAGTGGAACACCTGTAGTACTAATTAGTAAAACAGATAGCTCCATGTGGCTCTCCAGTTGTTGTAGTTCAATTACTGCTATCCTAAAACAGACAGAAGGCTACAGATAGACATCGAAAAAGAGACAGATACAGAGAAAGAAACACATAGAAACAGACTGAAGACACACTTGAGAGAGTATATGTGAGAAAGGGAGCACCGGCAAGACAGAGAGAGAGAGTACACACGAGAGAACACATGCAAGACAAAGAGCACAAGATAGTGGCAAGAGGACATATGTGTAAAATTTAGACTGCACGTAAGGAAGAGAGAGAGCACGCAAGAAATAACATACTCAAAAGAGAAAAATGAAGGCAAGCAGAAGCAAGATATGTGCAAAAGAGTGTATGCAAGAGAGACAGGCAGAGAGAAACTAAGATGGTGACTGCAGTGCAGCAGTAGTAAGTGACAGGAAGAAACAGAGACAAGCAAGAGAAAAAGAAAGTACTAGAAAGAGAGAACTTGTATAGGACTGATACTTTGTCATGCATTGTACTGTGAAAGTTACACACCCTGGACATTTGTGCTAGTATACCTTATTTGTTCAGATATAAGGTATGGTGTTTTTTCAGTAACTTGAACCTGAAAACCTGACATCTTTTTGCATTCGAGGTCACTTTACAACCAGTTCCTTTAGGGCAAGTACACATCGAATCACACCCATAGAAAGGATACCATCCAGACTCCAGTAAACCGCAGCTATAAGCCCAGCAACATATGCCATCTTTAAACAACTGCAACCGCAGAATCCTCAGCAACTGCCACTTGGCCTCACCTTCTGTGGCCAGAGCTCTGCTCATTGGCTAATTACCTTGCACCTTGCTGTGTCTATTATTCAGCAGAGTTGATGCTCGGAGAAAGAAACAGTGCAAACTTTTTTGAAGTCTTGGCAGCGTTCCAGTGTTTCTTGGGAGGTATAGTTCACTCAAAGGTGTATTAAAAATAAATATGAAAGATACATGTTTTGCCATGAACGTAAGGAAGGCTTTCTTGCCTATGATTGGTTAGGGTACATGTTAGAAAGGGAATACGTTTCCCATAGTGCAGAGCACTTTTGTGTGTATCCTGGTTAGAGGAGGAGGAATTGGCTGTTGAACGCAGGAGAGACAGAGGTTGTGAGTATTGGGCAGGGTGACTAAGACCCAAGGTCCTTGATACCAAGATCTATGTAGCAGAAACATAAGCATCAAACAATAGAGTGATCTACTCTTGGTGTCTCCGAGGGCAACTTACTGCAAGTCCTTGCAGCAGATTAAAAGGCTTACCTCCATAGTATGGGCTTTAACCACTTGTGAAAAATTGTTATTATGAAGAATCATGTTATGGCAAAAAAGTTGCAAACCTACACAGAATGAAGGAAGAGTGCTTGCTCAGAGGAAGGGTTGGGATGAGATCTCGAACAGGGGATGTCCTGCTGAGCCATGCGAAACAGCTTGTACTGCAGGAAAAGGAATTTGTGAGGTCAAATGGGTATTTTTTTAAAAAGCTTTATCTCTTAAACTATTGCGTTTTAAAAAAATAAATTGAAACCCTATAGATATTGATATGTATGTCAAATAACGTTAGGGCCCGTATGTTCAAAGGGATAACAACAAAAAAAGTAATATGAACTACAAAAATAAGTAATTGTATACACAAACAACAGGTTTTCTATAGAGTATACAACAAAAAACTAGTAATGTCCATTGTGTACGACACAACTCCAGAATTGCCAGGCAAAGGGGTGGGGCAAGGACTTGGCTCAGCTATTCTCCAGTGTCCTATATAGGAATTTGTCAAATACAACGACAGAAAAATGTCTTCCAAAAGACAAAAGTTTATACATTAAGAAAAAAGTGGAGGGAATGAGAAGTTCAGAATGTGAGAAACCTATAATAATTGAAGGAAATACAACAAAAGCACAATTACCATACCTATATACTGACATCTTTGTCGTTAGTTGCAACATTTTTGTTAGTTATGAAGTTTTTGTCCTTACATAAGACAATTTCAGTCAGGAATCGTACTTCAATGACTAAACGACATATTACCGATCACAATGACACTGTACTTTGAAATGTCATTACAAATGACAAAAGCTATTTCGTTACTTCTTTGAACATGTGGCTCTAAGTGTCTAGAGGGTGGAAGTTCCACTTTAAAATGGAGCATTGTTCTAGGAATAAGTGCCTCTTAATTAAGGAGGTTAATTTACCTTTGTTGGTGGCCTTCATTCAGCAGTCTGGTATAACTGTATATTTTTTCATTATATCTGCAGTTTCTGGTCTATGTTGATCTTTGTTAAAGTCTCCCTCTTGATCACACTTCCTCACATCAAACAGTGCGCTGCAGTAGACCTCAATGATTTGTAAGGGACACAAGTTTTATTGAATTTTCAACAAACGATTTGCTGTGGATTGCAAGAGAGACAGAGTAAAACAAATCAACCTGGGTATGTTGTTCTGATAAAAATGAAGAGTATTCACCCCCCCCCCCATAGTTTGTTTTGTTTTGCAGTGGGCTGTTTGAGTGACTAGGCTTGGCAAGGAAAGCCTTTGATTTCTGCAGTAGACAGCAACTCTGGAAACATCTCCTTTCCAGTTGCTGCCTATGGAGTCTGCAAACACTTGCTCTTAACCTGAACTTAGTGACTTCCAAGTCTCTTCCATTGTAGGAAAGCAATGACAGTTGGGGTTTTAGGGCTGGTTTCACTTTACTGACCCTGAATAAACTGTCTTGTCATGATCTCAGCAGTGGGCTACAGATAGCATCAAATGCTTCACTTACTGCCACCAATCTGTTTTCTTGTACAAAGGGAAGAGAAGATAATTTCCTTCTACCACAGCACACATAAATGAAGCAGTGTGTGGTGACCTCTCTTTTCATCCAAGAGGTTAGTTAACTTTTTTCAATTATTTAGAATGTTTAATGTGCAACCCCTTATTGGGCTTGAGGGCCATATATGCAGCACTGGGGTCTAATCTGGTCTCCTGACACCGATTTTGCTAGTCTGTGGGGTAACAACAGAACACTTGTTAGATTGCCATGCCTGCCCCCATCTGCTGAAATTAATGGACTGATAGCTTCCTTTTGTCAATGTGTGAGCTGATCCATGTGCTTATTCATAAAATATCTTCTGTGTTTGTATGAATGGACAAGAGTATTAGTCAGAGCAAATAATCACCAATACAATGCTGGGGAAAGCATCAAGTCTTTAATGTTCCGTGTGAAACCACAGACTTTATACGGGAAAAAGTGTATTTTTTCATGTAAAAATGAATATGTTTGCATATTATTATAAACAATTGCATAGAAATAGGTTACACCAGCCTGGATTTGGAGGACCGCAACAGATTGTTTTCCCACGATGCTTAGATTCTCTCATTAATAAATACGAGATTTCTGTCCCATCTATAAATATGCGAATGCTAACACCGGGAGACAAGGCACAGAACACAATGCCTGTTTAACCATTCAACCTGTAATAGAGTTTCCCTTTAGTGCATTTATCCCTTTGTTTGTGTTCATTAATATAAATCAACAACCTCTCTGCATCCTAAAAACTAAAGTTTCCAATTCATGTATTTTAGAAAATGTTTGTAAGATGTATAGGACTGTATTCAGGAAGCTAAAAAGGAGCAATTCTTGTGCAGTCGATTTGTAACAGAGTGAGAAAATAACGTGCATTTTATAAAACAAATCAATAGGATGCATATATGGTTGTTTAAATATAACACATTATGCAGGATACCTGTCTGGCTCTCAGTGGGTTAATGATTAGTTTTATACCCCTGTCTTATGTATGCATGATAGGGAAATATGATGAAAAATGGTGTAAATGCAGCTGATCTGGTGATACACTTATTCACATACAGTGTAAGTGGATGCAAATGTCCACCCCCATTGATTACAATGTAATCCGTCAGCGTAAAGCACGTAGATTGAGATTGCGCATGAATCTTACCGTCACTCATTAAGGCTGATGTAGTAGTGGGTTAAACCAACTGCCCCTAAAGGAATAAATACATCTCTAGATTCAAATTCACTAAAATTGGCCCTTTAACCCACTGAATGGTTGAGAGCTGTCCAAAGCATTTGTGTTGGAGACCTACCTAGCAATCGGTGACTTAAATCACTAGTTAGTTTGGGAATTATTTGTTACTTATGGGGTAACTGGTTTAGTCCAGAGGTGCTCTAGTTCCTCTTAGTACTTGAGCCTCATGTATACACACAAGACCTCCTATCAATGGTCCTTATGTATAAAAGAAAGGTGGAATAATTCTGGAGCAAACCAACTGCACCACAGGAGACAAATACATATTCTAAAATTTCCATTGATTTTTATGGAGCTTTTAATTAAGCAATGTGTTGTAGACCTGTGTAGCATTACAGGCATTAAAATCCCCAATTAAATCAATTGGCATTTTTATTTCTCCGCCTTGGTGCGGTTGGGTTGGCCCTGAATTGATCCACTTTTCTTTTATATATTAGACACCATATAACGTGTTTGCATGATGTCTGCCTTAGGTCCATGAATGGCAGAATCACAGCTCAAGCCTTCCGTTATGACCAGTATTTCCAGCCGTACCAAAAAGATGATTTTGTTAAGGTAAGTTCAGTTAATTCATTTATTTTATAAATATACTAGCAATGTGGGACGGCGGTGCCCGTCAGGATATATAGGGAATTAATGCACACACACGGATGCAAGACAAACACAGAGACACACACGCAAATGCACATGCATGCACTAAGATGCATAAAGAGCGACACAGTCATGCACACATACATGCAGACACATAGAGTGTGATACAGACATGCATCACACACAGTGAGGAACACACAGGCACACACAGAAGTGAGTCATAAGGGGCTGACTTATGTGTCACTGTAATGAATTTGTGTTTGTACTTATGTCTCCACTGTGGCATTCATGTAGTTGAAATGCATGTGGTAATTGCACACTATATTGCAGCTATATTTTTTTTTTGTCAGTTGGATAGTGGTGGGCGGGCTGGAGGGGGCGGGCCAACTCCCTGTACGATAAACATGCCCCCAATGAATCAACCAATGGGAGAGGTAGAGTCCCCACTGAATCACCCAATAGGAGTTGTGTCTCCTAATGAGACATAAATTATGTAATGAGACATTCTGTTCAATGCAAGTTTCTTTTCTGAGGAGACATAAATTATGTTCTGTGTGTGGGGTACCATAAATTATGCAATGAGGCTTATTCTTTTATATATATAGATTATATATTATAATTTTTCTCTATTGTCCAAGAAGTGTGTGTGTATGTATGTATGTATGTATAAATATGGATAATGAAATGTGTGTGTATGTATGTATATATAAATATGGAGAATGAAATGTGTGTGTGTGTGTATATAAATATGGATAATGAAGTGTGGAATGCACGCGCTGTTGATGGTACTGCTGAGGACCTGGGTGCTCATCCGATTAGAAGAAGCGCATTTACAGGAAACTTTTTTGCAGTGAAACACAGGTGGTTTATTCAATCAATGTTTCGACCAGCACATGTGGCCTTTATCAAGATCTTCATAAAGGTCACAAGTGCTGGCCAAAACGTGTATATATATATATATATATATATATATATATAATCAAATTTAATACGTCCCTGTTATGTTGAAAACAAAACATTAAGGGTGTTTTCACACAAGTTATTTGGCTGCCCCTATTTTGGATGCCAAACTACCTGTGTCTACTTACTTTCAATATCCTGCTTTCCCCTGCACGGGGCATGGATGAGGTGTGTCTCAAGACCAACCCACATGAATGTCAGCCATATATTAATGGCCAATACCCAGGTTGATCAGCCAGTCATTGCATCCTCAAGAATTTCCCACATAAACATAGGCCTCAGTACAGATCAGCATGCTGGGACCTGGAAGTGTCCAGTGCATGAGCCAAAGTTGCAGCATGCTACGTTATGGTGCATTCTGGGGTGTGAAAATCACCCATGTGGACAACGCTACTGGGGCCAAGCTGTTTCACAAGGGTGCTTTTAGGACCAAATGCAGAAAATTAAAAATGGAACAATACTGGGGCAAACCAACTGCACTGTAAACATGTTTCCCTGAGGAAGTGCCACATATGGTATGAAATGCGTAGGAGTTTTTACTATCCAGTCTATTCAGCACTAAACAATATAGTTACAGTGCCGGAAGAAATTGCAGTGACATACCAGAGCTACATTAAAGATGGGAGGCTTGGCAAATACATAATACTGAAACTCCCTTTGCCCTCTAAGAGAACGCTAGAAGCCAGGAGGCTGACAATATATTGTACCAGGCTACTGAGATAAAGGACAGGAGAGGTGGACAAACAAGCAACATAACAGCCAGTGCCTGCCTGCGATTCTCTGAAGTTGAACATCGTGAAGTATTGAAATAAAACCGGCAAGTTTATAGCTATATTGTTTGTATCACAGAAGAAGTATGGTACTATGCTACATTTATATAAACAGGAACATTGATTGAGATGAACTCTGATTGACTAGCCCGTAAGGGTGAATATCAGTATATTTCATAAGCGGGAGTCCTTTCCTTTATGCTACTCTAGGAACTGATAAAGTTTATACTTATTTTCTGCAGAGCATCTGGATATTAGACTTTTTATCACACATTATTGTTTTGGTATGGCTTGTCTGATTTATGTTTTTAGTTTTTATTATTAAATGTTATGTTTTAGTATTTCATACAGTGTCAATTAGCACTCTCCTGTTTTTCTAATGTTACAGATACTTTAGAAAGGTTATCAAATAAGTTTAAAATCCCTTCCTCCTCATTGTTTCTGGGTCTATCTGGATCCCACTCAGTCAGACAGTGTTCAGCTCTCCCTGCTGTGGATCTGATTGCAAGGTTCCCCTGTTTTGTTGCAGGTGCAGGCGTCATTTTGCTCTCTCAGTGGACATGATTCCCAGAGTGTTAAGGAAGGTCAGGATAGAGCTGGACCTGGTGCATGTCATGCTGATTGCTTCTTATTGGCCTTTCCAGAAGTGGTTCTCGGATCTTCTCAATCTATCCGTTGCTAAACCACTTCCTCTTCCGCTCTTTCTGGTCTGTGTCACCCAGAGGTGGAGAAGTTAGTTTTGATGGCCTGGCCCTTGAAGCCAACATTTTGAGGAAGAAAGGTTTCTCTTATTTTGTCATTGCTATTATGATAAAGTCCCAAAAGCTGTTTTCCTCCAAAACCGAGTCCCTTCAGTATTCCAACTATTTTGGCCTTTCTTCAGGATGGGCTTCAGTCTTATTCTACCAAGGTTCAGATGACAGCTCTGTCTGTGGTTTGTCATAGATATATTGCCTTATTGCCAGATATGCAAGGGGAGGCTCATGCCAACCTAGTCTTTTGGGATCCCACTACTCCATGTGACTTGAACTTGGTCCTGGTAGTGCTTCTGAAGTCTCCTCTGACCTCTCTTTCCCTTCAGCTCTTGACTCTTAAGAAAGCTTTCCTGCTTGAGATTGTGTCTGTTTGGTGTGTGGCAAAACTACAGGCTTTGTTCTGTAAACCTGCCTTTCTGATTTTTCATCTGATTGGGTGGTTTTGAACTCAGGGTTTCTTCCTAAGGTTGTCTCTGCATTTCACCTTGACCAGGAAATTGTTCTTCCTCTTTGTCTCAGCCCTCAAAATAGATCGGAGTAGGAGCATCACTGTTTGAGCATACATTGTACAGAGCCTTTTCAAATATCACATCACTTTTTGTCTTTCCTGAGGGGTTACTAAGGGGTTAATGCAGACTCAACCCTTTCTTCTATTCTGCCTTAGTTAGCCCTTACCATTCCATCTTTGGGAGCTTACTTCAGCCCCATCTCTATCTCTAAATTTCTGATGTGACTTAAGGATTGGATGTACCGGTATGGTGAAAACCTATCTGGGAAGTATTCATTAGTATCTGTTCTGATATAACAGGCTGTAGGGACTTTGTTCTTTCCTGCTGTCACTAGTGTATTAGACATCATCACTTGGAGCGATTCTACCCCAAATAATAATATTTATACTCACACTCTATAGAAATTCAGAGAAGGTATACCGGTTTTGGCTAAAACCCATCCAGGAGGTATTATTTAGTTTCTGATCAACTATAACAGGCTCTAGGAATTTATGCTCATCCTTTGTGTCACTAGTGCTCTTTTAGGGCATATATATTTGCTGCAAACAAGTTATATGGGTGGGTATACGCAACTGCAGTACTTATATATTGTTTTTAGATGTATTACACTTACTTTTTAATTTATACCAATAAAGGTTACATTTCCACCTTGCTTTATACAATTCTCAGACAACCTGCACAACACAGAACTGGCCAGTATAATTGCAATTCACACATCTAGGTTCGTTCACTGCTGGATGATGTGATACAGCAACATATGATCTGAGGGAGCATACATACCTACTTTTTCCAGTGCTCCCATTCATTGTCTAGGATTGTCTGTAAATAGGCTGAGATAAGCAACAACTTTACAGAATACAAGAGCAGTGGTTACTAATCCCAATCATTTAACTGATGTTGGATCTTATCTCTCAATACAACATGAAATAAATGCTGTCTAGCTAAGTCAGTTTACATGTGTATTAATTCCTGTCTGCCTATTTAATTTTTTGATGTTAGTGTTCCTTTACAAAGAAAACCCACAAACATGCACAATCTGAAATAACTTTTGAATGAAAAATATTACAGCAAAGGGAATACTCTTGATTTACTCAACATGAAAACAATTACAATGTATGTGTGTTCATGAAATGTTTACTGCTGATCTAAGTAGTGGCATGCTTACTACCTGTTACTGTGAAATTGGATGAAAATGACTTTATCAGATGCCAGTAAAAATCAGTTTACATTCAGCAGATGACGTATATTAACGTATTTTCCAGATATAGAATACGGCACAGCCTAAAGTAGAATTTCAGTAAAAAGCCTTCTATTGAGTGTTTCATGGGAAAGTGTCTAGAAACAATTTGAGTGTCAGAGGGGTATGCACTGTTTTTTTATTTTTAAAACTAGTGATTCTCCATCTTTGTTTTTTTTTTCAAGGCACTCCTAACACGCAATCCTACAATTTTTGGGGCACCCCTTACATTTGATATGTCAACTGGCAAGGGAGTAATGAAGGGTACAAATAAACAATTCAGTTATTCTTAGTCTCACAAACAAACCTATAGTGCATAACGATTTCCATAAATACACATTTGAAACTGAATAGTCACATTTTAGTAAAAGTCTTAACTCCTTAAAGGAGCATCCTAAGTGGATGTCCATGTCACCCTGGTTGAGAACCACTGCTTTAATCGTTAACCCTTTGAATGCCAGATGGGTATGCAACGCATTGCAAAGCAGTGTGTTGTGAACCCCTCTGGCACTCAATGGGTTAAACATTCTTTTACTTTGAAAAAATAGGAGCAAAATCAGTAACTATGGAATTAATTACACCATTCTGCAGACCCCATGATATAAAATAAAATTGCACTGAAGCCCATTTGCTATGATATTGGCAATGCAAAAACAAATTTACCCTTTAAGGGACAGAAGTTGGAGCAATGCAAAGTGTTATACTCCTCTCTACTCCTTAAGGGGTTAAGGCCATATCCACAAAAGGAAATGAGAGCAGTTCTGGAGCAAACCAGCTGCCTTGTAGATAAGTAATAAAAAGCAACACAATTATGATTGATTTTAAATGGGGCTTTTAATTCCTGGAGTGTTACAAATTCGTTGGAGACCTATCTAGCATTCAAGGAGTTAAAAGCCCCATTTAAATAAGTGGGAAGCTTTACGTATCCCACAAATGAGTACAAATATACACGTTTCAATCATAACTGCCATTTCCGTGCAACTTTATCTAATTTCTTAGCGTTACAAAACTATCTATATGGCAGGCATTTATTTGTTACTTGAAGAATTACTTGTTTGCTCTTCATCCACAGGTACCCTGGATGAAGTTACCAGCAAATATTTCCCTAAACTGTGTTGGTTTCTGAGCCAACCTACTCTACCCAGAGTCAGATTTGCACATTTGCTTTAGTGAAGTGTACCTTTCGGGTCAGCCGATCTCCTAAATGTCTGTTCAAATACATACACCCCAATTCACTTCTATGAAGAACAGAGGTCTTGTTTATTTAGAACCAGGGACAGTATGGAAAGGGTCTCTAGAGCAGACAAAAATTTCTCATAAACATGGCCATGAGAAAGAAACCAATATGGTGTCTCCCAGAGAGTACATCACATTGTCAAAAAGAAAAGTAAAATTTTATTTTTATGTTGGATAGTAACCAAATTAGTTTGGAGGTGCACATCAAACCATTGCTTTAGTTTAGGAAGTGATAGTTCCACTTTAAGGTGACCAAATATTCATTAAATGCAGCATGCTTCTGAAAGTTCTGTTTTGCAAGATGTATGAAGCAAGTGAATCTTCAAGGTTCTCCTATTCAACCCGATCGTTCATAAAACACCAGGTTGAGCAGGATGAGATGGGGAAAGTAAGGAAGATGTTGATCATCTTCCTGGTCACTGCAATGATCGTCAATCCTACCAGATAGGAAATCAGTCTGATTTAATTTTATTTAAAAAAATAAATAGAACATAAACAGTGATCTAAAAATAAATGAAAATAAATAAAAAAATAAGCATTCCCCCAGTGCCCCAGATACCACACATCCACAACAGCATTGTTCTCCTGCCTACTGGTAACCACAGATATCGCTAATAGACTTTGTGGCTACTAGTGGGCAGGGGAACAAGACGAGGGGAGTGAAAGTGTATATGGGGAATCTGTGGTTACCAGTGAGTAGGAGAACAAAGCTGGGAGTGTCAGACAGAGTAGGTGGGGGATTTCTGGCTACCAACGAGTAGGGGAGCAAGACTGGGGAGGTCAGATCCAACAGCCCACCCTCCTCCAGCCTTTTTCCCTTGCTCGCTGGTAGCCACAGACATTACCCACATACACTTTGACCCCCCACAGTCTTGTTCCCCTGCCCACTGGTAGCCACCTATTTCCTACATCCCCTGACTGCCCACTCGTTATCCCCTTGCCCATCGGTTGCCACAAATTTCCCATATCCACTGACTGCCCCCCCAGCCTCCCCCTTCTGGTGGAGTTGGTTTGCTCCATAATTACACCTCCGTACCTACTGAATATGGCCTTATCCCTTTGAGTGCCAGAAGTGTTCGGAATGCATTGCAAAGTAATGCGTGCCATATCCCTCTGGCACTCAAAGGGTTATATTCCAGATACACCTGTGTTGAACTTCCTTTAAAGGGATAGTAATGTTTCACAATAAAAGCAGCTCCAATTAATCTTCATAGTATTTGGGCCACGGGGAGTGTTATTTCAATACTGTCAGAGTTGTAGTTCAAGAGTAATTGAATGATATATTATCCCCCTCCTGCCCCTCTTACCTAGTGTAAACCACCTCCTTTCAGATGTGGAATCTGGTTCCTGGACCAGACAGATCACAGCAGAGAACAATCTTTCCTTGACAGGTTTTTCAGGTTTTCCTTATACTCTCTGAAGAATGTCCCTCTCTTCAATCCATCCGGACAGTCTTGCTGCTCTGAGGTGAGCAGTGTTACATCAGTAAAAGGGGAGAGAGAGGGGGGTAATTCATTATTCAATTACTCTTGAACTACAACTCTGACACTACTGAAATAACGCTCTCCATGGCCCAAATACTATGAAGATTAAAGTGGAACTTTCAGATGTTACTAAGTCGCCATGCATTCATTAAGTGCATGCCGACTAGCTTGGAAATCCACGTCTTACCCTTAAAAAAATAGCAGATTATAAAGAAATCCTTCAGTTCAGAGACCAGAACCCAGGCTACAGCGCAGACATCTTGTCTGCGCTGTCAGTCCCAGTCTCCTTTGAGTAGCACTGCAGTGTACCATAAGGTAACTGGAAGGGACTGACGGCACAGGCGCGCAGACTGCACTAACCTGCCCGTCAGTCTCCAAATGGCAAGGATTTCTTTAGAATCTGCTTTTTTTTTAAAGGTAAGACGTGGATTTCCCAGCTAGTCGCCATGCGCTTAATGAATGCTTTATTTGGAGCTGCTTTTATCGTGAAACATTATTATGCCTTTAAATACAAATATCACAGTACTCACATCTTCCAATATGACCGGCTCAAGTGTTGAATTTGTCGGTCTCAATGGCATATGGGGAACATGTGGTGTAATTCCTCCCTGTTAGCAGACCAATATGTAGAACATCAAGTGGGTCTTTACAATCCAAAAAGTATATATATATATATATATATATATATATATATATATATATATATATATATATGAGCAGATGATGTACAAAAATAAATTATTTAAAAACACATTAAAAAAAAGTTTTATTTACGTCCCAACAGTCTTCTTGGTCTCCCGACCATTTCTTCAGGGGAATACTGCAAAGATCTGCTCTACAAACATAGCATTTAAATAATTTAGATAATTGACTATGTCCGGTTCAGGAAACCTTTCAACTGGACGATGTATGCTCAAATGGACCAATCAGTCTATATCCGTAAATATACAAGGAAGAAAAGGTTTACAAATTTGTATTAATCCCAGTGATATTTATAAATTAATAGCATATAATCTTAACCCTCTAGTACCGGTGGGTTCCATTACACTGCACGTACAGTACATGACTCGTGTCCCTCCTGCACCATAGGAGATATTTATATCATATGGATCTCCATGACCGATAAATAGACATATAAACTCTCAATAATCATAATATGCATACGAGAGAGTGGGATATAAATCACAAACAATTAATTAAAAAATTATCTCTCTCTCTATCACTCGATACAGAGAAACATCTTGTCACTACATCGTCTACCTCTACGATCGTATATATATATATATATATATATATATATATATATATATATATATTGCAGGAGGGACACGAGTCGCATACTGTATGTGCAGTGTAATGGAACCCACCGCTAGTACAGGGTTAAGATTACATGCTATTAATTTATAAATATCACTGGATTAATACTATTTGTAAACCCTTTCTTCCTTGGATATTACGGATATAGACTGATTGGTCCATTTGAGCATACATCGTCCAATTAAAAGGTTTCCTGAACTGGACATAGTCAATTATCTAAATATTTAATTGCTATGTTTGTATAGCAGATCTTTGTAGTATCCCTTGAAGAAATAGTAGGGAGACCAAGAAACATGGATGTAAATAAAACGTTTTAATGTGTTTTTAAATGAATTTGTACAGCAATCTGCTCATATATATACTTTTTTGGATAATAAAGACCCACGTGGTGTTCTACATATTGGTCCTCTATGGGGAGGACTTACACTACATGTTCCACGTATGCTATTGAGACCAGCAAATGGAACGCTTGAGCTGGTCATATTAGTGATGTGAGTACTGTGATATTTGTATTTAATATATAAATCTAATACTCTTTACATTATACCATTTCAGTTTCAGTGCTCTCCTTCTGGTTGGTGTTCTTTTTCTTTTCATGTTGAGTTTTTCTTGGGAATGAACTGAGATAAGGGATAGAGCCGGTTGGGTCAGAATGTCCATGTGGAGGCAGTTTTAATTTCCCCCACAAGCACATTCACTACCAGTCAGATATGACCGTCATTACTAAGTGTGAGTACCCATTTGTCATGAGAGACTTTCTGCATCTATATTTACATACTACACTGTTATATTTACATACTACACTATTATATTTACATACTACACTTTTATATTTACATACTACACTGTTATATTGTTATTGAGATGTTTTAGGGAAGTTGGCCATGTAACCAATGGAATGTGCATTTTTAGTTCATGTAGTTGTAATTCGATTCATTTATTCTGATAAAAACAATATATAGTTTTCGAATTATATAGAGAGAAAGTTATCTCCAGGAATCGTACCTAAACAGATGGATAGCAAAATGTTGAAAAAGTGCTTGGCGTCCTCAGTGGACAAAATTCCCCAAACCACCTGCATTCAAAGGGTTAATGCCTTGAATGCTAGAGAAGTCTCCAGTGCATTGCAAAGGAAGGCATTGGACACCTCTCTAGCATTCAGGGAGTCGATCCCATTTAAGTCATTGGCAGTTAGGTGGGGGGGAGGTTGTTTGTCACCTATGGTGAGGATGGTTTGCTTCAAAATTATTCCAGTTCTTGTCAGTGTAGTGCATTGTTTCTGCTGGTTCTATATGATTGTGTAGGGGAGTGTTTCCTACCAACTGGCATCCAGGGGAAGATGCAGGAATGTTCCATACAATGGAAGAATGTGTTTGGCCATGTGTGGAAAGCACGTTTGATAATAAAACTTACTTCACCATATGCACTAAGAATTAGGTATGCAAGGGGGAAAGACATTGATCATTAGCATATAAAGTCGGCATAAAGCTAGAGATTTGTATGTCTTCATAACTATGACAGTTACCCTCCTTTTTGTCTTTATATATTCTACAAGTGCAGCACATAAAGGCCTTTAGTGAAACCGGTGAGATTATATCAAACATATCTAACATAAACACACAATTTTTTGTGCTGCACCTGCTTTAATTCATATTCCCCAGAGTTCTGCCATATAAATAGTCAATGGGTACATGAGGTATTCAGAGATTGGTGACTTTCCTACACTGGTAAAGGTCGTCTCTATGTTTATACCAACTACCTCCCAATTTCTAAGAAGGATTTATTTAAACTGATCTAAAAATAAAGTTGTCATGATGTTTAGCCAGAAAATGCAATAAGTGAATGGAACAAGGTAATTATAACCCTTTTCAGTACCAGAGAGTTCACAATGAGTTGTTCACCCCTCTGGCATTCAAAGGGTTCATTTTAAAGAAACTTTATTGACTTTTTCAAAACTGCTGAACAAATGACATGGCATGCTTTAATCCCTTTGTCTGCTGGGCATTATAATATTGCTGGCCTCAGTATACCAGAGGTGAACTTCTGATTAAAGGACAGGTCATTGCAGATGTGAAATGAAATCCCCATTTTATAAGATCAAACCTGACTATTTCTATATCCTATGACTAATCAGCACACTGATATTTTGTGTATTCTTTCTAACTGTTCTCGTATTTTTAATTCTAGGCTTTTTTCCAAGATCCAAATGTAATTTCCCAACTGAAGAAACTCTCTGGCTCTGCAGGAGAATGGATTACATTAGGTAAACCAATCATCCATTTTATTAAACTACACCATATGAATAAGAGGGTCTTCATTTATTTATCAGAAGAACCTATCCTAGATAGGTGTCCTTCAAACAGCAGTCAGTTATTTATATTTACTGTTTTTATTTGCATATCGTTCCTCTTTATAGTCCTCTTCTAATTGCCCATTTTAAAGGGCTAGTAATGTTTCATAATAAAAGCAGCTCTAATTAACCATCATAGTATTTGGACTTTGGAGAGTGTTATTTCAATTCTGTCAGATTTGTAGTTCCAGAGTAATTCAATGACAAAGTGTCCCCTCCCGCCCCTTTTACTGATGTAACACTGCTCAGCCAAAGCAGAAGGGAGGTGCCCAGGTAGACTGCAGAGAGGGACAATCTTCAATTAAGATAAGGGACAAACCTGAAAAACTTGTCAAGGGGGGCAGGGCTTTCATTGTTCACATAGGAAGAAGATTGTCCCCTGCTGTTATCTGTCTGGTCTATGGACTGCATTCCACATCTGAGAAGTGATGGCTTACACTAGGTAAAAGGGGCGGGAGGGGAAACTTTGCTTGTGAATATCTCATAAACCATAAAGGTTTGAGAGATAAGACTTATATCATTCTTCATGTTTTGTTAATGCCTACAAAATAAAATAAAGTTAAAAAGAAGTATTACTATCCCTTTTAAATAAAACAAAAGTCTGATAAAGACTAGTAAGCCTTGTGAGTCATTCTGGTCTATTGCAGCCCATTGCTCATTGTGAGGAGGATTGACTTAGATGCAGACTGCAATATAGAACACTTTATACAGGAAACTGCAGATCGAATACAAAAAGAGTATTAATAGTTATAACAGAGTGATGTATGAAGGACACCTAGTGTTAAAGCAAATGAAATCAGTAAATAAAAAT
Organism: Rhinophrynus dorsalis; assembly: GCA_037306005.1. Lineage (NCBI taxonomy): Eukaryota > Metazoa > Chordata > Amphibia > Anura > Rhinophrynidae > Rhinophrynus > Rhinophrynus dorsalis. The sequence continues at coordinate 565,408,592 of CM074719.1, read as the reverse complement.
AACTGACTGCTGTTTGAAGGACACCTACCTAGGGTAGGTTTTTCTTATTACTAGGTTAAAGTTCCCCTTTGTAGGAGAACTATAACCTTGGACGGTGGTTCTCAGCTTTATCCTCTGGATCCCTACAGACCATGAGCCTTATTCATTAAGCCAAAGAGGTGAAAATTCTCATTGTTTTAAATGCTCTTTATAACACCTTGAATATGCATTGCTTTGATGACATCACTTGGTCCACATATAGTGGTAACACTGATTCTTCATTCTATTCCATTGTAGAGGCATGGACATGATCAGCTCCTCAGAAACAGGCTTTGTCATATAATTTGTTTTCTCTTTCATCTATTGTGGAACACAGGGACCATGGGGTAAAGTCTCCTCTATCAGTAGAATAGGGCAAGTCCAAAAAAGGCCTCCTTCCTTCTACTTTTCCCCTACCAGCTAACATCCAAGTTTGAGTAACCTCATCAATGGAAGGGTGTGTGGGCACTCTTCCCTTAGTCTTCTTTTTATTTTTATTTCCAAGCGTATGGGGTTGTTGTCACGGTTTTTTATGACTCTCAGACACAAGTTTTAGGTAAAAATCAATTTTATTGAAAATTAAATTGATAATGTAGGATGGCATTCACATACATACAGATATATACAGCATATACCAAAGACAGAAGGCAGACTCTACCGGTCCTGTCAATATACCGGACAGGACAGTCTGAAGTAATAGAATGATAGGCTCTACCGGCCTTGCCAATACCGGGTAAGGCAACCTGCAGATGGAATCGCATAACGGTTCTACCGGCCTTACCAAATTACCGGGCAAGGCAGCCTCAATAGATTCATAATGTAGGCTCTACCTGCCCTGCCAATACCGGGTAAGGCAACCTCAGATGGAATGTGGCAAAAGGTTCTACCGGCCTTACCAATACCGGGCAGGGCAGCCCAGAGATAGTAGCAGCAGTCAGAAGGTAATGGCGAATTGACAGGATCGTAAGCAACCCAGTGTACACACACTGAGACTAACGGGAATCGTAAAGCCGCAAGGCTTTGGAGCAAACCAGCGTCCGCACGCTGGGACCAACACTGAATTGTATAGCCGTAAGGCTTAGGAGCAAACCAGCGTCCGCACGCTGGGACCAACACAGAATTGGATAGCTGATAGGCTTTGGAGCAAACCAGTGACCACACACTGGTGTAACAAGCGAGTTTGTATAGCCGCAAGGCTTTGGAGCAAACCAGCGTCCGCACGCTGGGACCAACACAGAATTGTATAGCTGCTAGGCTTTGGAGCAAACCAGTGACCGCACACTGGTGTAACAAGCGAGTTTGTATAGCCGCAAGGCTTTGGAGCAAACCAGCGTCCGCACGCTGGGACCAACACAGAATTGTATAGCTGATAGGCTTTGGAGCAAACCAGTGACCGCACACTGGTGTAACAAGCGAGTTGGTATAGCCGCAAGGCTTTGGAGCAAACCAGCGTCCGCACGCTGGGACCAACACAGGATAGTACAGCCAATAGGTTTTGGAGCAAACCAGTGACCGCACACTGGTGTAATAAGCGAGTTTGTCTAGCCGCAAGGCTTAGGAGCAAACCAACGTCCGCACGCTGGGACTAACACAGGATTGTATAGCCGATAGGCTTTGGAGCAAACCAGTGACCGCACACTGGTGTAACAGGCGAGTTTGTCTAGCCACAAGGCTTTGGAGCAAACCAGCGTCCGCACGCTGGGACCAACACAGGATTGTATAGCCGATGGGCTTTGGAGCAAACCAGTGACCGCACACTGGTGTAACAGGCGAGGTTGTCTAGCCGCAAGGCTTTGGAGCAAACCAGCATCCGCACGCTGGGACCAACACAGGATTGTATAGCCGACAGGCTTTGGAGCAAACCAGTGACCGCACACTGGTGTAACAAGCAAGTTTCGCCGACGCGACCAGGCAGGAGGTCGCCAGGATACAGGAGACAGGCGATACGATGACAGGAGCCAGCAACGATCAGTCAGGTCAGGAAACAGCAGAGAAGTTCAGCAGGAACTGCAACACCAGAGACTAGGCCGGAACCAGGACTGGAAGTACTTCAGCATGCAGGAAACACTGGAACAGTAGAGATCAGGAACTCAGGAACACATGAGATCAGGAACTCAGGAACACTGGAACAGAGGCCCAGCTATCACTAGCATAGTGATAGCAAGAAGGTCAGAAACAACACGAAAGGGCACTCAAAGGGTGCCCAACCCAGGTTTAAATAGTCAATAAGAGGCGGGCTATCTGCAGACAGCCAATAGAAGCCTCCTACTGGTGACAGACAAGTAACTGCAGCAAATCACGGGCACCGTGATAGTTGTACACCCTCCTCTCCAGTGAGCTTTTCTGTTGAATCCCTTTTTATAATTCTTTCATTGCTTTTACATATTTTATGTATTTTTTTTGTTGTTGTACCTGTGCATGGCCATTTTGGATTCATACAGTAAGCGTCTCTGGGACATATCTCTCCTTCAATTACACCTAGGAGGCTGTGGGTGTGCCCATGGTATTTTGGGTAAAGCACACTATCTAGTGACAATCCATGGGACGCAGTCTAGTTTTCAGGGGGGGTTCAGTTTTTGACCACTAGAGAGCCGCATTGACATTTCTTAAAGGGGATCTATCACTCCTAAACAAGTTAGTCTTAGTATGTAGACTATATAGCGAATATGTGTTATATTGTCTTCATTTTTTTTACATCGTTATTTGACCGAAATCTAAATAACTACAGCCCAGCACCTACTTCCGGACAGACTGCGGGTACAGCTCTGCTCTGCAGTCTGTCACTCTGCCTCTGCTCCCCTCCATCTATCCAGCCTCCTCCGATGACGAAGGCTTTCTGCCTGTAAGCTGGAGTGCTCTCATTGGCATACAAATCTTAGGCTACTGCTGAACAGTTGTGCAAGGCGGCAACGTGGTTGTCTCTGCACACCTTTACCAAGCACTATTGAGTGAATGTGCTAGCTTTGGATAAAACCAGTTTTGGTTGGAAAGTACTTCAGTCTGTGGTGCCTGTGTAAGCGTGTTTTTTACCTTTCACTCTCTCAGGGATCAGAACTCTGCTGGTTCCTCTTTGTTGTAATTTGGTGTGCAAGTTTGGTGTCTTTTGACACGTGAGATTCATGTTCTCTCAGTTTAGTCATATGGATACTGCTCTGAGATGGAAAGGTTACTTCTCTTGTTCAGTGAAGAACATTACAGTATAAGTATTGGGTCTGGATAACTCAAGTAAACAGAGCACAGAAGTGAAGTCCAGCTCAGTAATCGGTAGTGAATAAATATAAATCCTCCAATGTGTTTCATATATTGACTATATTTGTTTTTCTGCAGTAATGTTATTGCAGTCATGTCGTATTTCTAATAATGAAAGAAAACAGACTGTTGAAATTTCATAGCAGTCCACGTTTGAGAGAAAAATACAAATAACCACTCTCTGAAATTGCAATTTTGTGTATTTTTTAAAATATAAAGTATTACTGGGTTCCATTTTTCTTTACAACATGTTTGTTTGTGTCCAAAATGCACAAAGGTGCAAATGTAGAAAAACCTAAGTTGTCCATTTTTCAACTGCTAATTATTATAGTAAGACTTAAAGAGATAGTAATGTTTCATAATAAAAACAGCTCTAATTAATCATCATAGTATTTGGACTTTGGAGAGTGTTATTTCAATTCTGTCAGAGTTGTAGTTCAAGAGTAATTGAATGATAAAATATCCCCCTTCCGTCCCTTTTACTGATGTAACACTGCTCAGCCAGATCAGAAGGGAGGTGCCCAGGTAGACTGCAGAGAGGGACAATCTTCAATTAAGATAAGGGAAAAACCTAAAAAACTTGTCAAGGGGGGCAGAGCTTTCATTGTTCTCATAGGAAGAAGATTGTCCCCTGCTGTTATCTGTCTGGTCTATGGACTGGATTCCACATCTGAGAAGAGATGGCTTACACTAGGTAAAAGGGGCGGGAGTGGAAACTTTGCTTGTGAATATCTCTTAAACCATAAAGGTTTGAGAGATAAGACTTATATCGTTCTTCATGTTTTTTTAATGCCTACAAAATAAAATAAAGATAAAATGAAGTATTACTATCCCTTTAAATGTAAAACCATGACTTTGTTGTTTTGGAAACATGAGAAGGAACCACATGAATTTTACAGCAGTATAGAAAAACTCCACTTCCACACAGTTGTTATTCACTTTATAAAATCAATGTGATAAAAATGATGTATAGTGTATGGCTTTTATACAAAAATATCACTGAAAGTGATGTTTGACTACAAACCGCAATAACAGTGTGAAAACATACCTAGCTAATTTTAAAATTACTAGTTATTTAACCCTTGGAGGACCAGGCAGGTTGCAGTTCATCCTCAAAAGGTTAGCTAATATGTTCCCCACACATCTGATGCATAGATAAGGGAGTATTAGCAACATGGGCTGTACCAATGCACTCTCCAGGTAAAACCTAGATACTAGAACATTTATGAGACACAAATGCCCTAAGAGAAATTGGCAGTAATTTCCCAAACTGTTTATTACTCTTAAACTCCAAACTGGGGGATCCCTGTACTTTCAGTTGCCCGCTTATTATAAATCAATTCGTGTCCACACCTTTTTGCATCCTGTGTTTGAACTGATTGATGATTCACATTGACAGAAGCAATCTCCACCCTTCTGATGAAATGCTCTGCTGTACTTCCTGAGGCCATACCCACCCTTTGTGGAAACAATAGATAAGGATTATCAGCCAAGTTTCATTGTCTGTTATTAAACTGTCACTGATTTACAGGTAATATATATTTAGTTTTTGGCCCTGTAGCTCTCTATTTACCAGGTGTACAGTGTATATATATAATAATAGATGGTGAGATAGTTCAGCTGATTAATGCACCAGCTGTAGATTCTTTCAAACCTCAGGATCACCGGTTCTAGTCCTGGCAAGGACATCTGAGCCTTTTACCCTTCTGAGGTAGATTAACCCTTTCAGTGCCAGAGGGGTACACAACTCATTGCTCTGTTAAATGAGTACCCAGGACATACATGAAAATAAGAGACAATCTCCTGGTAAAATACTTTTCATAAAAAAAAACAAAAAACCAAGGACAGGTTTAGGGTCCTACAGGAAAGAAAAGAGGAGCCATTTTGGAACACATCAACTGCACCAAATGGGAGAAATATATATTGCTATTGATTTAAAGGTGAACTAATACATCCTAATGATGACTCGCAGCTTACATTACTGTGGCCTGAAAATCCTAATGAATTTTCTCCTTGTGCCTTTAGTCATGAGATAAGATCTTTAATCAGTCCTGGATGTCATGTTCATGGAGGCAGATATGACAGTTACTAGACAGGACTAAAGGACCTCAAATCCTGCATTGCAGGTCTCCCTGGTGATTAAAGGGTTATGGAGGTTCATACACTCTGCCTGCTTCAGGCTGAACATGCTGTCAGCAGCTGTTATGTCGCCCTCCAATGACGTGACACCCAGGGTGGATTCAGGATTTTATCTCTTGAGAAAAGATATAAGGGCAGTATTCTTAGGGACATTAAGGTTTTCTGGCCATAGTGTGGTAAGTGGGAGTTGTTATTATTAGGAGGTATCAGTTCTCCTTTAAGTGGGGCTTTTAACTCCATGAATGCTAAAAGGCCTAGAAAACATTGCAATGCAATATGTTGGAGACATCTAGCATTCCAGGGGTTAAAAGTCCAATTTAAATCAACGGGAAATTGGGGAATGTTCATTTGTCCCCTGCTGTGCAGTTACTTTATAGACAAGGCCTAATGACTGCACACATGCCAGCATTTCACTCACAGCCTCCATATAACTGCAGAAACATGTATTCTCTGTGTACACGGATCTCTTAACCCTTTGAGTACCAGAGAGGTATCCAACGCATGGTAAAACAATGCATTGGATACCTCTCTGGCACTCAAATGGGTAAAGGCCAGGCATAATAGACAGCAGTGCTGTACACATCATGGTTATAAACATTACATGACATAACATTTTTTGGGTCCTGAAACAAATTCCCATTACACTTTTGTGATCACTTCTGTCCCTGGGTTTCTGTCTGTTACTTGCAGAATTAATCAAATTTGCTCTTAATTTTCTTTAGAAAGCTATTTTGTGGACACTGGACCTTTTAAATATAAGCAGAGTGCATGAGCTTACTTAACCCCCAATGTGTTACATACCCCTCTGGCACTGAAAGGGGTTAATCACTTAACCCCTTAAGGACCCTTGCCGGTCCTGGCACGTCATGGGTTGGGGAGCAATAAGGACCCATGACATGCCAAGACCGTCATGGAATTCAGGGCTCCCCGCTTGTCTGCATGATGTTTGGGGAGCACTGAACCGAATGCTGTAAAAAAAAAAAAAAAAAAAATGGTCCGTGGTCCTTAAGTGCCGGCCAGGTACTCAATCGGCCGGTCCTTAAGGGGTTAAAGACCAGGCGGGTATGCAGTGCATTGTGAATTAATGCTTAACCTAACCCTCTGTTTCTTAAAATGACAAGGGTGCAGTGAGCATAGTTTGAGGTCTGTTGGTCCTGTTAGCAATTTTAATGTCTGACTTCATGCACATGACAGAGGACTATTAAAGATGTTATCTCATGAGGTATGACACAAGGACAAAATTCATAGTGGCCCTTACAATTTTTCTATAATAAAAATTAAAAAACATACTAGTGCTTGGGACCCAGATCATCCAGAAGAATTTATTGGATTATATAGTGATAAAACCCCAGCAACACTGGATTTCTGCTTAAAGGGATAGTAAATACAATTAAAAGAGAGTACTTGCACTTATTCATATCTCTCAAATCATTATGGTTTGAGAGATATAGGAAATTAAAGTTCTCTGCTCCCCACCCTTTCTGCTTGACGAGCTGTAAAGCTGTCAGAAGCAGATTCTGGTCGCTTGACCAGACACGGCTCTTCAGCAGCGCCGATATAATGATATCTATAGATAAATACTTCATTGGAATGGTCTACAACGTGTGCTTGCAAACCAGGCACACGTTGTAGACCGTTCTGATGAAGTAGTTATTTTTAGGTATCTCCATGTCGGTGCTGCTGAAAAGCCGCAGTCTGATCCAGGAACCAGAGTCTGCTTCTGACAGCTTTACAGCTCATCAAGCAGAAAGGGGAGGGAGCAGAGAACTTTATTTTCCTATATCTCTCAAACCATAACAGTTTGAGAGATATGAATAAGTGCAAGTACTCTCTTTTAATTGTATCTGCCATATACTTAATAACTTTTTTCTGACATTATTATCCCTTTAAGCTGAGATTTATTGCAGCCAAATAAATCAATGTTTCAACAATCACAGTGGACCTGGTCAAGTGAGGCATTGGACTTTTCTTACTATATACAGGTTATATATCATACCCACATTTCCACCGGTATGTCAGTAAATCATTTTTTTCAGACAGCAAGACTCATACCAGTCAAGTCAATTAATTTGACCAAAAGTGTCTACTGTTATGTAATGTGGATGGCCATTAATAAGGAACAAATTGCAGCTATACTGGCATTTTACAACTCGGCCATTCATAAATAGTATTCAGATGTTTTATGTATTTTTATGTGTACCCATTACTGCCAAGTGTCTCATTCATATTTACTTTTCACATGAATTTTCTTAGTAAAATATTTTTGGAAACCATCATTTTAGGCAGCCGTTCTGGTGCAGAGAGCCTCAAAATTGTATCCTGTAAACCGGGCCTTTGGGAAATATTGGGCATGAATTGCATGCCCCTCTGGCATGTAACAGTTTAAAGGCTGATGTTTTAACCCTTTGAGTGTCAGAGGGATACGCAATGCATTGCAAAGCAATGAGTTGTGTACCCCTTCTGTCACTCAAAGGGTTAATACTTGAAGAACCAGAGAGGTGTAATATGCCATGTGTTGTGTGCCCCACTCTGGTCCGTAAAAGGATTAAGGGGCAACTATCATCCTATTGTTCCCTGTTGGCAGATCTTCTCCTCTAGGAGCAAACCTTGTCTGTTACCCCTTTGAGTGTCCTCTGGCACCTAAAGGGTTAAGCTAAGGCTGCATTGTGAGCCCCAGTTGACCAACAGCATGAGCACAATGTGCTCCTGAAAAGAGACACCTCCTTCCCCGATGCTCATCCTGTGCATCATCACGTAGTAAAACATGATACTTGCCCTTTAAAATACCAGAATTTACTTTCTTAAAGGGTTAGTAATGTCTCTTTGAAATGAAATGTAATTTTGTAGATATTACAAACATAAACTAACTGATCTAAGTCCCGTCTCCCAAACCTTTATAGTTTGAGAGATATACAGTACTAAGCTTCCCGCCTACCTCCCCTTTCACAGGTTTCAGTGCTGTAGCTGAAAGAAGGAGATTCTGGTCCCCGGACCGGCCAGCGGCTCTTCAGCAGAGCCAAAATACCGCAACCAAGCACACTTTGTAGACCGTTCCAATGGAGTATTTCTTTTTAGGTAACACTATTTCGGCTCTGCTGAAGAGCGTCCGTCGAGTCGCATGACTCAAATCTCCTTCTGCTAGCTAGAGCACTGACGTCTGTGAAAGGGGAGGTAGGGGGAAAGTTTAACATTGTATATCTCTCAAACTATAAAGGTTTGAGAGACGAGACTTGGATCAGTTAGTTTATTTTTTATGTACAATATTACATTTTATTTAAAGGAGACATTACTATCCCTTTAAATTTCTCATTTGATTAAAATGTATTATTGATTGTTATCAATTATTTATAAATCACCAACACATTCTTCAACCAGGGAGTATTAATTACAGTGACACACCGGTACAAACCTACGCAATGCTAGATCTCTCTGCTCTTGAATGTGTGCAACGTGCAAGGAGTGGAGCAAGAAAAACAAGTTAATTGCTCTACATTGAAGAGGTTTCAAACTCTCAAAGCTCTGTATGATTCTTCAAGCATACAGGGCTTTACGAGATTGTTTTTGAAAGGCATGTCTTTAAAATTAGCCAGCATTGTTCACAGCACAGCATCCCCACCCTTTCTGAACCAATTTTCTTTTTCTAGATACCAAGGTGAAGAGAGTTGAAGCCAAGGAAATCCCATGTACTCAGCTGTCAATGTCATTTTTTGATTGTTTGTACTCAGCAGAAATTGTTAAAGGAAGTGGCCATATTTCAAAATGTCTTGATGAGTACATGGATGAGTTCCCTATATCAGACGAGCTACGTAAGGTAAGGGCATTAGCAGCTGGTCTCTACGAACCAAGAAAAAGTGGGGCAATTCTGAGGCAAACCAACAACACCATAAGAAACAAATATAAAAATTATCAACATTTGTGTTGTTATATGTGGCTTTAACCCCTTAGTGACAAGGGTTTTTTTTTGTTTGCAGTAGAGGCCGAGAGCAATTCTGGCCTCTTTAGTATGCCTTTGTATAACCATACTTTTCCTTTAATTCATTTAGTAAACCCACACAAATTAAATACCATTTTTCTTTTAAGGATAAGAGCTTTCTTTTAATGCCATATTTATAGTTATAACCCATCATATAGTTCAATGATATAAAAATATGGGGAAAAATTTTACAAAAAAACCCACATTTTTTATAGGTTTTCCTTTGATGATTTGTGCTCAGTTAGTGCATTTTTGAACAGGGACTGGATAAAAAATATGAACGTTCATTCATACCTCCCTATGAGACGCAAATCCCTATGTCCTTTTTTCTCACCCTGTTTTCCCTCTTTGTAGGAGATCGGACTATGTGGTGTGATTATAAGTGTGTTACATTGCTCCACAGCAGTAAAATGCATATTAATATTCCTAAAGCCTGGAAAGTGGCTAGAGTTGCACCTATCCACAAAAGTGGGGATGAAAATGTGGTATCAAATTACAGACCAATATCCTTACTTCCTACATCATCTAAAGTTCTGTAAAAATGTGTCCACATGTAACTCTGAGTATTGCCAACTGTTCAGATTCTTCACCCCTCTTCAATCATGCATTTGTCCAAATTACTCAATAGTCACAACCCTCCTAAAAGTATGCAATGATATCCAGACTGGAATGGAAAATTGTGAACTTTCTGAAGTTATTTTCCGTGATTTTGCAAAGGTCTTTGATACATTAGACTATAATATTCTAAGCTCAAAAGCTCAGGATTTGGGTAATCATTCTCTCAACTGGTTCATTACATGAGACAGAATGTAATGTGTTTCTGTTGCTGACAATATTTCCCTTTCACTGAAAGTAATATTTGGGGTTCCCCAAGGCTCCATTCTTGGCTATTTTCTATTTTCTCTATTTATAAATGATCTGCCCACAGTTTGTAAAGCATCTTCTGTGCACATGTATGCAGATGACACTACAATCTACACTAAAAATTTCACAGCTTGAGGAAGTGTTACAGGATGATGTCTCTGAAGTTGAATTATGGATAACTAAAAACAAACCATTCTTAAACACTGACAAAACGACCACAGTGGTATTTGGTACAAAAGCACAAAGTCTGCAGTACCCATGTAACCAACATATCAAAGTCTAATCGTAACTTGGTGCAGGTCGACTGAAATATCTTGGTATGTGGCTTTACCACTACCTCACTTTTGGTCTTCATATTGATAAATTAACATCCATACTTTATCATAAAACAGGTGATCTGTTTAGAAACAAATCCTGTCTAAGTCCCCTGGTAAGAAAACTTATTGTTCAGCAGATGCTAATGTCAGTCATAGTCATCCCTGTATAATTCATTATATCATTATGTCGTCCAATATAATTACACTATGTATAATTGTTATATGTTTAAAGAACTAAAGTTCTACCTGACTACCTGAGCAGTATGCTCTCTCCAGCTTTCCATACTAACTATAACCTCCACTCCACTGCTAACAACTCACCTACTATCCCACACTATAAGAAAGGAGCTGGTTGATCTGCCTTCTGCTTCAGAGTGTCAAAAGCATGGAATAAACCTATCCGAAAAAAATCAGGTCTTCTCCCAGTCTAAAATCCCTAAAATTAACTGGTCCTTTGTATTTAAGAACAATATGTAACTGTATATAATTTTTATATTGCTTTTTATGTAAATGTGTACCTTTCTGTAAAAGCTCTCCAGGACATACTTGAAAACAATAGAAATCTCAATGTATTCTTCCTGGTAAAACAATTTATAAATAAATAAAATATTGTTTGTTTAAACATCAGTAAATGTAAATACATTAGTTTATGTAAATAAGATACTTTGGTCTTGCTCTAAATCATTTATGCAGCTCCACAAAGAGGTGTCAATAGGTCATGAAAAAATGTTTAATTTCTCTCGCCACCTTTCCTGCCATCAGCACCACCATCTAAAACAAAAGTGCCCCATCTGTGGCCATTTGAAGCACAGGGAGGCACATTCTTTGCCTTTCTCTCTGCCTCATGATCACAATGAGGAGGAGAGAGGCAGAGAGCAATGGCATTGTTTACTTCCATTGCCTTTGTCACGTGGCTCCATTTGCACATGTGATCACTCTAGCCGTGATCACATGTGCAGAGCCACCAGGCAACCTCTAGAACTGAATGCTTCTGTCCTGGAGCAGTCCGTTGCAGCCTCCCAGCCATGAACACAACATTCCCTGTGGGGCACAGAGATCCTTTACCTGTGATCTGCAAGGACCATCATCCATCCTCAAAGAATGGATATCTGTGAGAGTCCTGTCACGTCACCTGGCGTTAACAGGATAAGCCCTTGTAATGCTAAAGAGGTCACCAACAAGTTCCTTAACCCTCTGAGTTCCAGAGAAATACCCAATGCGTTACAATGCAGTGCGTTAGATACCCCCTGGCACTCAAAGAGTTAAAGGGCGACTATCACAAGGTAGTGTCCCATTGGTAGATCTTATGTAGCATTGTGTGGTACTTTATATTGATAGGTCAGTATTACCAGACACTGTGCTATGAATGAAACCAGGCAATGCCTACACACAGGAACATTTCTAGTAGCACAGCAAAAATAAGTGTGGTCTCAAACATAACTCATTTCATACTATGCATGAAATTAACATAATGTGCCACACTGTACCACCAAAACATAACTCATTTCATACTGTGCATGAAATTAACATAATGTGCCACACTGTACCACCAAACATAACTCATTTCATACTGTGCATGAAATTAACATAATGTGCCACACTGTGCCACCAAAACATAACTCATTTCATACTGTGCATGAAATTAACATAATGTGCCACACTGTACCACCAAAACATAACTCATTTCATACTGTGCATGAAATTAACATAATGTGCCACACTGTACCACCAAACATAACTCATTTCATACTGTGCATGAAATTAACATAATGTGCCACACTGTGCCACCAAAACATAACTCATTTCATACTGTGCATGAAATTAACATAATGTGCCACACTGTACCTCCAAAATATAACTCATTTCATACTATGCATGAAATTAACATAATATGCCACACTGTACCACCAAAACATAACTCATTTCATACTATGCATGAAATTAACATAATGTGCCACACTGTACCACCAAAACATAAAGGATGATTTCCCACAAACACACATTTTAATGGCTAGAGCAGCATATATGTGGATTTTAATTCTGTGTCAAACAAACGAACTTGCCTTAGGACTACAAGTACACTTTAACCCTCTGAGTGCAGTCTTTATATTGCATACCAGTATCTATATTGTACCAGCAAAGGTTTTTTCACATTTGAGGATGCTTTGTTCAAAACCTATTACAGTGCAAATTTTTTATTAAAGGGATAATAATGATTTAATTATATAAAAAGTAATATTGTAGATCATAAAATAAGAAATCCATCGGTGCTATTTCTATCTCCCTGATGTCAGATGTAAAGCTGACTGAAGGAGATCCGTGTCAGCCGACACAAGGAGGCTCTTCAGCAGAGCCGCAATAGTGCGATTTAAAAAGAAATACTTCTTTGGAACGGTCTAAAAAGTGTGCTTGCAAACCAGGAACACTTTGTAGACTGTTCCAGTGAAGTGTTTCTTTTTAAATCACTCTATTTTGGCTCTGCTGAAGAGTCGCCTGTTGGTCCCCGGACCAGGAACTCCTGGTGTCCCCTTACAGCTGAGGTCAAGAGAAGAGGAGGGAGGGGGAACTTTTGAATGCTCTATCTCTCAAACGATAAAGGTTTGAGAGACAGGAATTGCATTGATGGATTTCATATTTTATCGTCTACAATATTACTTTTTATATAATTAAGACATTACTATACCTTTAAATTGCAATGTTATGTTGTGGTCACCATGTTGCTCTCACTGCTATAGATAGCTTTAGTCTAAGCCTCCAGCACTCCCATAGACTGAAACAGAAAAATAAAATATACCTTGTGTATACCATTTGGACTGCTGCTCACAGTTTGATTTAAACCATCTCCCAACAGTGGGAGCACCCTGATTTTATTCAACAGATAAAGTGCAGCAATAAGCATATATTTTTCATGACAAAACTTAAACTGGAAACATTACTTTGTAACTAATAGGTAAATGTACAATAATAAAGGAAAAAAATGTTAGAAAAGCTGAACATGCCAAAGCAATGATATTTTTAAACATTATCTCACTCTAAATGCACGCCAAAACAGAAAAAATATTGTACAAGCTAGGAGTTATATGCTTTAACCCACTGAGTACAGGAGAGGTGTCCATGCATGGAAGTGCAATGTACTGGAAAACCTCTCCAGCTCACAAAAGGTTAACCCTTTGAGTGCCAGAGGGTGCGTGCCCCTCTGGCACTCAAAGGGTTATAGACCAGGTGGTTATCCGCTTTGGTCCTTAAAGGGGATGTATCACCTTATAAAAAGGTGTTACCATCCTCTTTGTTAATAAAAGTTATTCTAGGAAAGCTGTGTTTAAAAAAAAAAAAAATCTAAGTACTTCTAAGATATTCCCTCTTCAATTGCAGCACTGCTCTTCAGCACGTCCTATTTCTCCTCCCACCCAGCTGCCCCAGGGAGCGCATTCATGCTTTCATTCAGTGTGCTGTGAACGGCTCCTAGCGTTACAGCAAGCTCTGGTAAGCATTATACTGAGGTTGCAACCTCAGTATAATGCTAATCATAGCTTGCTGTAAGGATAGGAGTCATTCACAGCACACCGAATTCGCTCCCTGGTGCAGCTGGGAGGGAGGTGGGAGGAGAAATAGGACGTGCTGAAGAGCTGTGCTGTGCACATAATGCGGAAGTGCACAGCACAGAAGAGGGAATATCTTTATAAGTAGTTAGATTTTTTTTTAAAAAAAACACAGCTTTCCTAGAACAACTTTTATTAACAAAGAGGATGATAACACCTTTTTATAAGGTGATACATACCCTTTAAAGAGGTAGTAACTCTAGCATATAAAGTTACTTTGGTTATTCAGTATTGTTTTTAGAATGCTCTGTGCTGTAGTCAGTGCCGATATCCATGTAGTCTTCTTGTAATTTTAGTTTAAAGTTTCCCCCTCCCTCCCCTTTTCCCTACATCACTCACAGTCTTCTCAGGTCAGAAAGCCGGTTCGGACGGATCATAACGAGGGACAATACTGCGTCAGCAAAGGGAAAACCCTTCTCCCCTTTGTCAAGGTGTGCAGGGTTTTCCTTATACAGACAATATTGTCCCTCATTGTGATCCGTCCAGTCAAGCGACCAGCTTTCAGAACTGAGAGGAGTCTGCATGACATAGGGAAAAGGGGTGGGAGGGGGAAACTTTAAACTAAAATTACAAGAAGACTACAAGGATATCGGCATTGACTACAGTACAGAGCATTATAAAAAACAATACTTAATAATTGAAAGTAACTTTATATGCTACCATTTAAAGAGTTAAGAATTAGAACACCTTATAGCTAAGCAAGCTTTTTTCCCCTCAATCTATTACAATTGAATCATTCAGTACTGTGCTCTGTTTTAGGTTCTACTCCTAGATGATTCCGAACATTTTCAAATTTTCAGCCAGCAGGACCGAGAACAGTTTCTTTTCCTTCTTTTTAAACATCTCTGCCTCGGAGGAGCACTCTGTCAGTTTGAAGACACGATTGACCCGTATCTAGAAACAACTAAATCTATTTATAAAGACCTTCTAAGGTAAGTTGCACCATTTCTGTTGTTTAAGGGAAAGTATCTGCTTGGGGAATCCTCATAAGAGAAATATTTAGGAGTACTGATATACTTCGCAGCAGTGTGCAGAGTCACTCAGTTGCGGCAAGAGCAAATAAGGTACTATCCTGCATAAAAAGAGGTGTATAGATGCAAGGGATAATAATATTCTACCTCTATATAAATCTTTGGTAAGGCCTCATCTAGAATATGGAGTACAGTTTTGGGCACTAGTTCTTACAAAATACTTTATTGAACTGAGAAAAGTGCAGAGATGTGCAACAAAACTGATAAAGAAATTGGAGAATATGAGTTATAGAGACTAGCCAAACTGGGTTTGTTTACATTAGAGAAGAGACGTCTAAGGGGTGAAATGATTACCATTTACAAATATGTTCACGGCCAATACAAAGAACTCTCCAATTAACTATTCACTGAGCTGAGCTAAGAACAAAAGGTCATCCATTAAAACTAGAGGAAAGGAGCTTTTGACTAAAACAATGGCATGGATTTTTTTATAATAAGGGCAGTAAAGTTATGGAATTCTTTGCCTCGAATGCTATGTTTGCAGATACTGTAACTACTTTCTAAAAAGTAATGGATACCTATCTAGCACAGAACAATATTGAGAATTATGACAGTTCGCTTCAATACAGATGGAATGTTGATCCAGGGAAATATCTGACTGTCATTTGAAGTCAGGAAGAAATTTTTTTACCCTTTTGGGGCACAATTGGAAATGGCCTCAATGTTTTTTTTTTCGTTTTTTTTTGCCTTCCTCTGGATCAACAGGGGTGATTTGGCATGTGCCAGACTTGGACGCATATCTTGAAATGGCTTCAATGTTTTGTTTTTTTTGTTATGGCTTCCTCTGGATCAACCAGGGTGATTTGGCATGGGCTAGACTTGATGGACACATATCTTTTCACCCTTATCAACTATGTATCATGGGGCAGGGCACCAAATGGTTATATTGCAGTATTTGCAAGGCAAGGGGAAGGGTCTTTGAAGTAGATGTTGTAGGAAGAACTGGAGAATGATGGAGCAAACCAACTGCATTATAGATGACAAATTTCCCCATTGATTTAAATGTGACATTTAACCCCCTGAATGCTGGAGAGGTCTCTACCACATTGCTTCACAGTGCATCGCTTCACAAGTCTTCACCATATTGCTTCACAATGGGTTGAAGCAATATGTACTTTTTTAGCCTTCAGATGGTTAAGAGCTACATTTGAATCAGTGTGAATTCTGGGAGTTATGCTCTGAGGAAGATCCATGCATAGCTTGTCAGCGAATGCTTTCGTGGGTCCCCCTTCATTATGGACTCCTGTGTGAAACTGAGCTTCATACAGGAGTCTGACTTTCTTCCACTTACATTGCAGTGCTCATCTCTATTCAGACTTCTGTTCTTGTTATTTTTGTTGACTTTTTATTTGTTCCTTATGAAGCAATTGCATAATTTCAAGAGACATATGACACTCGATAACGAAGGTTTATATAACAACTAGTTGAAAAGCCTATGTACACGGGCCACAGTGCCACCCAGCAACCTCGGCTGGTGGCCAGATCCTCTCTGCTCACTGCACGCTGCATTAATGCACAGTACTGACTGCCCGAACATGCCGCGGCTGATACGGAGCAGGGTGCTCCGAATTCAGACTGTAGTCCTCTCTGAGCACCTTCCTGGGACCAAGCGATCCGCGGGCAGTCTCTACTGTGCATGATGGCTTCTGACAAACATCCTTACCAAATTATTATATAGGATAGATTTATTCCAAAATTTTTAAAAGAGGCATCAGACAGGATGGCAACAGTACATACTGACCGCACATTTTTATGTGTTTCACATCTTTATGGCTCTTTATCATAGACAATTTGCACATCAAGCAACCAGATTTTAAAAACCGTTGCCCTTTGTTGCTGAACATGATAGGCTAAAAACTTAATGTACTTGTTTTCATGTAGTTGGAAGCTTTTTCTGCGATATTCCTACAAATCAGGAGGCACCAATTCCAAGTATGCCTATGGTGCAGTTGGTTTGTTCCAAAATCTCTCTATTTTAGCGTTTTTGTGTCTCCCCATGTATCCCTCATGCGGCATGAGTGAGTGCTGAGCATTGAGCATACTTCTGCTAAACCTGCACTTCATTTCTGCTTGTCCCTGGTTACCTTTATCACAAGCAGAGCCCTATGTAAGCATGCCTACTGCTAATCGCACCGCATCTATGATTTCTGTTACTGACTAACAGAATTACAATAGTGCCTCCACATGAGAGATTTCTCTATTACTTTGTAGTACAGCTCAGGAAGTACAGCAGAGGAAAATGGGTAGGCCACCACTGAGCCAGGGATTGGCAGTACTGCAGCTGTCCATTTACAAGCTACAATTACCAACACCTAATGTTGGCTGGCTGAGGTTGATGGGGGTTGTAGCCCAAAAAGAGCTGTAGTTTTACAGGTTACCGACCCCGCTTTATGACTTTACATTTTACTTTATTTTCATCTTAATCTATTTTTATACAGCTTACCCTTTTGAGTGCCAGAGGGCTACGCATTGCATTGCAGAGCAAATCATTGCGTACCCCTATGTTACTCAAAAGGTTAATGTACCTGACTAAGCTCCCTACATATCTGTTTACGGTGAATGGGATAGCAGGGATAGTGATACAAGTTACAATTATCACTGCAGCACTATTTGCTATAGAGGAATCAGGCTTTGAGCATCATTGAGGTAAACACTTTACAATGCATTGTGTACCCCTAAGGCACTCAACTGTTAAACTCAACACTTTTCTAGGATCTTGATAAGGTTTTCCTAGTCATAGATGATTGATTGCTGCACTGATCCTGCAAAAAATGCAAGTTGGTTGTAGTTGGTGATAAGTTTTTGTGGACTAAAATAATAGTACATCATAATGTACAAAGATTTCAAAACATCCCTGATTTCAAGAGCTGTGCTCTTTATTCTATATATTGAGTCTATTTTTGAGTATAGCAAGGGCACTCCCGGTATTAGGAAGGTTTTTACAGCTCATTTTGTACAATTATACTGCATTATTCTATTCAGGTCAACAGACGGTGCTGTTCCTATAACTTTAGAATGGAGATCTGTACTCCAGAACTGAAGTGCTCCCATAGAGTGCAGAAAAAAATGGTAAAATTTGCATTTTTGGACATCACGTGGCACTGTTCCTCATAAAAGGGTATTATGAGCTGTAATAAGTTTTAAAGGGAATAGTAACCCCCCCCCCCCCCCGAAAAATGTGACGCCAAATGCTAGGAATCAGTAAAACATACTTAACTCCCATATTCCCATCTCTCAAACCGTTATGGTTTGAGAGATGTAAGAGAAGAAAGACCTCCGCTCCCTCCCCTTTCTGCCTGACGAGCTGTAAAGCTGTCAGAGGCAGAATCCGGTCGACCAACTTACGGCGGCTCTTCAGGAGCGCTGTCATCTAGATATCTCGGTATAAGTACTTCATCGGAATGGTCTACAACATGTACTTGCAAGCCAGGCACACGTTTCAGACCATTCCGATGAAGTAATTATACCGAGATATCTAGATGACAGCACTCCTGCAGAGCCGCCTTCTGGTCCCGGAAGCAGGATCTCATGATGTCCGCTATACAGCGGATGCATGAGAAGGGGGAGGGAGCGGAGGTCTTTCTTCTCTTACATCTCTCAACCCATAACGGTTTGAGAGATGGGAAAATGGGAGTTCAGTATGTTTTACTGATTCCTAGCATTTGGCTTCACATTTTTCGGGGGGGTTACTATCCCTTTAAAAGAGAATCAAGGGAGTACCTTTGTTCTTCTCAACAGGAAAATCATTATATCATATATTTTTTGACAGAGAGTTTACAGCTCTTTGAAGTTGTTCCACTAAAAGGAATCACAAACTACAACTAACTTGTGGATAATAAATCCTATTTTAACCAGCTTGCTATATTATAAAGTTTGTTTGTTTTTCATAAAAAATGTTTCTTAGATTCAGTTCAAAGCAGAGTAAAGGTAAGAATTTATTAGGCTGAGTAGTTCCAGAAACTGAAATTCTTACAAAACGTAAAAATAGCAAATATTCACTTGACTTGAACCTTTTATTTCAAACAAATAATTATGTTATGAGTTACTGTGTAATGAAATCTGAAAAAAAAAACCAAACTGTTTGGTTTCTGCCCATTATATTGGACCTCCTTTCTCATAACTTTATTAAAACAGGAAAAGGAAACAATCACTACAAGCCTTGTATGCTCACTATTATCTCAAACTTGTCTTATATACATTCACACAGAGACTTACACATAATAGGTTCCATTCAGCTACAAATTTTCCCAGACTTGCTGAGCATCTGTGCCCCATAAGCTTTCTGGAATGGCTCATTTGCTAGGACTTTGGTTCACTATTCTTTAACCCCTTGGATTCTGGAGAAGGTCTCCAGTTCATTGCTTTGCAATGTGTTGTTCGACATCTGTAGCATCCAGGGGGTTAACCAAATGATCTTATGTGTGTTTGATTATGAAGCAAGAAACACCCGGACCTATAGTAAAATCTTTGCCCATTTCAGAGTTCATATGTCATTCATACAAGTCTTTTGTAAGAAGGCATTGATCTACCTACATTTGATTTCTTGTAATAACTTATTAGTAGTTAACATTGGTCTCTTTATTACATTGACTTTTTATACCACAATTTTCAGCGTTCCTCATTGTTTTGTAAAACATTAAGACCTGATTCTCTAAATGAGATTAATGAGTCAGCTTGTATAGATTCTTATCAACACAAGCCCCTGTTCACAAATACTGTTCACATGGGCAACTTTTTTGTAACTGTTTGAAGAGATGGAATTGCATGAAATCATATGGAATGAATTTGACCGTGTTTTTATGGCAATAGTGTTGCAATTTTTCTTATTTCTCCCATTATCCCTCATTTAGAATATGCAGCAACATTGTATGCAAAATGGAACCACTGGTGATATTTGTGCAGTTCTGTGTACTTTATAACATAAAATGCCTGGGTACATCTAAAGTTGTGACATGTAGTTAGAATGGGAGTGGTGTGTAGCTTCTTTACTATAGAAGTGTGTGTTTATTGTATTCTTGATAAAGGCTCATGATATTGATCATTTACATACACACAACACACACACATTAAAACAACATTCACTATGTAATGTGTTTTATCAAAGACATCTAGACACACACAAAGGAGGGGTGAGCACAGAATTGGTTAGACATATAATGAGATTTTCTTTACATCACATTTTTTTGTTCTGTAAATAAAATATCATTACACTTTTTGTCTTTGATCACTCATGCACCTGAGTTTGTCTGTCACCTTTAGAATGATCTTAGTAGAGCTCCACCTCCCTTCTGTTCCAAAAATAGGTACAAAATTTCATATTTTATTTTAAGTAAGTTTATTAGATTTTTGAGAAAATATAACATAAAGACATGCATTGAGGATACAGTACAAACAATACTGAGGATTCAAAAGAGCTTAACAAAGACACAGAAGCATGAGAATGGTTTAAACTACAGACAGCAAGTGCCAACAGAAAATTCAAAATAACAGTAGTATTCAGATAATTTTGGTATGATAAAAATGAAAAGTCGATTTTTTTTCTCTCAAAAGTCTCCCGAGCAGATATTTATAACATAATAATTCTGGATCATGCCCACATTTCATAGGTATAATGAGCCTGACTCACTAAAAAAATATAACAATTGGAAAATGCTTGGAAATCGAATTGCCTCAGTTAATTTTGAAAATTATTTCAAAGCAGAATAGGCTCTATAGGCTCAAAA
Source organism: Rhinophrynus dorsalis (assembly GCA_037306005.1). NCBI lineage: Eukaryota > Metazoa > Chordata > Amphibia > Anura > Rhinophrynidae > Rhinophrynus > Rhinophrynus dorsalis. The sequence continues at coordinate 565,387,679 of CM074719.1, read as the reverse complement.
TATCAAATCCATAATACTGATCCCATCCTGTTTTGGAATGCCTTGAAAGCAGTACAATTAGGTAGTTTAATTTCTTACCCAACTTACTCAGAAATTGTTACAACTTAATTCTACATTTACTTAGTCCTATCAGGACTATAGAACTCCAAAACAATAGAATACTTTATCTAGAAGCAAAAAAGCGTTATTAGTCAGCCCTTCAAGAAAGTGTAGAGATTTCACTTAATTATTCGCATAGCAACATTTTAAGGAAAGCTAATAAATTAGGCAAAATGGTGGCCTTTTACTAAAACAACGCCAAGGCATTACAAGTATTACGGAAGCACAGTGACAAGCTAGCTTAAAGGGATAGTAATACTTAAAATGTAAAAAAATATATGTTGTAGGGTTTATTCTACTGAGTAAAACAAGGGTACTCCCACTGTTGAGAGATATTTTATTAAAAAATTATAACAGCTCAAACTTGAATTTTTTAAGTGCAATATCACAATGGCCTGAAAATTTACAGCGGTGCTGTTGCTACACCATCCTATGGAAATTTATGGTCTACAGACCAGAGCAGTCCATAGGATGGTGTAGTGACAGCGCCACTGTAAATTTTCAGGCCATTTTTAGATTGCACTTAAAAAATTCAAGTTTGAACTGTTATAATTTTTTAATAAAATATCTCTCAACAGTGGCAGTACCCTTGTTTTACTCAATAGGATAAACCCTACAACATATATTTTTTTACATTTTAAGTATTACTATCCCTTTAATTCCAGATATTATTAATCAAGAGTTTTTCAATTAAATATTGGTCCCTATACAAGGCAGCCCCCCAGCAAGGCAAAGGAGGGTAAAAGTTTTCTTGAAAATGCAGGATTGCCTACACTGACTGATCAACAAAGAAAACAGTTGGATGCATCTATTACAGAGGCAGATATTAATTCAGTTATTAAAATTATTCAGAATAAAAAGTTACCAGGCCCTGATTAACTTCCAGTTGAATCTTATAAAATTCTATTGGAATCCTACATTTCTCTCTCTCTCTCTGTACATAACAATCATCTTAACCAGAATGCTTCATCCTCTTTCCACCTTAGCAAGAATTGTGGTTCTGCCCAAACCAGGCAGGGATTCCCAACTAGTAAGCGCTTACCACCCCATCTTACTCTTAAATACAGACTTATAAAATTATTTCCAAAATTATGGACAACAGATTGAAAACAATCCTCCCTCATATTGTTACAAGTAATCAGACAAAGTGCCTTTTTTATGACAGACATTCAGTTCAAGCAATCTGATGTGTAATTGTGGCTCTCATAACCACCACAGTGAACAAGCACGAACATTGTATCCTCATTAATCTCACTGCTGAGAGATTATGGCCGCATATTCAAAGACTCCAGAATTTGGGGGCTCAATTTACAATGTATATAAAGACCAAAATAGTAAAGGAAAGCACTCTCACTTAAATCAGTCTCTCTGGGTGTTGTAGTTGAAAGGAACAGGATCCATGTGTAAAACAAAATGTTAAAACAACCAGCACTCACAGCAAAATGCTGGGAATAAGTTATTTAATTGAATAGTGTCAACGTTTCAATGCATCTTAGAGCATTTTCATCAGGACCTGCTGGGAGTGCTGGTTGTTTTACATAAATACCATATCCTATTATATAAAAGGCCAGATGTATGTTTGTCAGATGCAGTCATGCGCAGTAGACACTGCCCGAATGGACAAAACAAGCCATCTTCCCAGCCGCTCTCCCAGCCCTGTGTGCCCGGTGTCCGTCCCGGTGTGTGAGGGAGCCCTGGTCGAGCGGTGTCTAGCTGAGCCCGGAAGTGCGAGGCGTGTTCATGAACCCCCTGCTCTGGGTCAAGGCACGCTCCTGCACGCCCTCCCGAGACTGACGAGGTAGAGGAGCCCTCCCTCTCCTGGTACCTCAGACTCTGCTGTTACTGAGCGGCAGGTGCAGAGACTGGCGGGTGCATGGCTATCTTAACCCATTCAGTGCCATTCACTTTGGCCCGTGTACACAGGATTTTACACTAGTATAACATAAACCATTAGTATTTGTTAAGACTATTGGTCTGAATTCACAAACTTTCTCTCTGGAAAAGGGAACCAGGCAGGGATGAACCCTCTCACCGATGCTTATCAATACAACTTTAGACCCCCTCTTGAGAAGTTTTAACCAATTATTGGCTTTTAAAAATATTTGGACTCAGGATATTGAACTTAAAGTTGTGGCACTTGACGATATGTTATTATTTCTAAGTAATCGCTTGCAAACACTCCCACATATTCAAAACATTTTAGAGGATTTCAAAGATATTTCTAGCCTTCAGGTGAATTACAGTAATTCAGAGGTGTTAAACATATCCACAAAATCTAACCCTTATGCTAGAGTGGATTTTCCCTTCAGTGGTCTGACTCTTCCATTAAATTTCTTAGCACTGAGATACAGATTGACCTTTCTTTACTATAACATTTAAATTTACCATCCCCCTGATTACATGAGAGTTAGAAGCATAGATGCAGCTTCCGCTATCATTCATAGGCAGATGAATTGTGATAAAAACGATCAGCTTCCCAAAGATTTATTTTTTTTTTAAATAAAATTCAGATGCTACAATTCTTAATTGTTAAATGAGATCTCCTCCTTTTAAATCAATCCTTTCAGCACTTCATTTGGAAAGGTAAAAAGCCTAGAATTTGGCTAAGCAAATTATATCAGCCCCGTAGTATGGTAGAATTAGATGTCCCCAATGTCAAGCTGGGGCTAGTCTGCTTACATAGATCAAACCTGGTCATCCCCCCTAGCTGACATTACATACTCCACACCTCTTCTTCAAAACCACCAACTCATGTCGTCATCAAACCTCGAAATATAGATATTGTAGAGTCTGGGAAACAAATCATACATATTGCCAGATATGTTTCACATTATATTCCTTTTATGGTCAATCTACATTTTCAAAGGGGTAGACACCTAGATGTTTCTGAGATTGAGAATAATTGTGAATTTGATCAACAGAGGACATCCTTGACCTAAACTTTCAAACTTTGAAAGAACACTTGGCACCCTAAATAAACACTTTCATTTTTTTCCAAGCTAGGCATTACACGTCCTCCATTAACATATACAGTTCTAACAGATCTTTGAATAGTTCTCTAGTCAAATATATAACCTTGGTTGCTAAGCTAAGATGTTCTTCTTCAGACATTTAACATTTAGGCATTAGCGAGGCATATGAGGATGCTCCAGTTGCCCCTACTGGTATACACAATTGGATTGCCTTTTTTCCTTACCTTAAAATAGAGAGCATTTTACAAATGTTTACAGATTGCTGAGGGTGAACCCCTCTGTGTACCTACTTTTTACTTTATATAAGTTATTGCAACAAGCACACACTGATCCCTCCAAAGCAGAACGAATACAAATTGAGCAATTGCCCTGAATGCACCAAGCCAAATCTTGGGCTTCTGGAAGGGAGTGTTTCGATTCATTCCTAATTTTTTGGCATACATCTTAATGGGCTTCCCCAGAAGGCTCTATTGGGCATACCTCTACAAATGTACAAAATTTCACTCAAACAGAACGACTATATGACATTTTGTTAATTACTGCTCTCAAAATGATACTGCAGAATTGTTTGCTGTGTACTCCTCCTTCAGGGTTTAATACAGTCCTAAATATATCCTGAGCTGAATGGGTGCATTCCCTACAGAGTGCTAAAATAAAAGGCCTGACCATTTGGGGATCTGGGAACCCATCCTTAACCCTTTGAGTGCCAGAGGGTATGCAACTCATTGCAAAGCAATGTGTTGTGTACACCTCTGTCACTCAAAGGGTTAATGCACTGTGTCCTGCACAAACTGATAAATACACAATAGATTTTAAAGGGATAGTAATGTTTCATAATAAAAGCAGCTCTAATTAATCTTCATAGTATTTGGACTTTGGAGAGGGTTATTTCAATTCTGTCAGAGTTGTAGTTCAAAAGTAATTCAATTACAAAGTATCCCCCTCCCGCCCCTTTTACTGATGTAACACTGCTCAGCCGGATCAGAAGGGAGGTGCCCAAGTAGACTGCAGAGAGAGACAATCTTTAATTAAGATAAGGGAAAAACCTGAAAAACTTGTCAAGGGGGGCAGGGATTTCATTGTTTTCATAGGAAGAAGATTGTCCCCTGCTGTTATCTGTCTGGTCTATGGACTTCATTCCACAGAAGAGATGGCTTACACTAGGTAAAGGGGCGGGAGGGGAAACTTTGCTTGTGAATATCTCTCAAACCATAAAGGTTTGAGAGATAAGACTTATATCATTCTTCATGTTTTTTTAATGCCTACAAAATAAAATAAAGATAAAACGAAGTATTACTATCCCTTTAAAGGTGCCTCCTGTGTTTTGTTGAAAAATATTTGCGATGAGATTCAACATCCGCATCATTGTCCATTTTCTGATTAAAATGTATCTTAGAATAACGCCTTCGCTATTCAGAACTTTTCTTTTTTTCTGTTTTATTTCAGGGTAGCTAATTTGCAGACATTGTTTTGTTTGTGTTTTTGATTTGTCTGGTTTGTTCTGTTTTATTTACAAGTTAGTTCTAATAGGGACTTGTTGCAATGCTTTCGATACCTTTCTAGCACTCAAAGGATTAAAGTTATTATTTATTTTTAAATTCCCCAGTTTGCTGAGGGTATTGTTACTCTAGCCTGACCACATGCATTTGTTTTTTTGTTAACAATTCATTTTATTTTGAAATCCTTCTTATTGAATTGGAATTTTGAGTAGTTTTATCTGCCCCCTTTGCTTTGCCCCAGAATTATTCCATTCTAACTTTATACAGAAGTCCCAGTGTTTTTCCCACGTATTTGAAATTTCAGGTCATACAATACAATGTTATAATGTACAGTGAAAACATCATGAATATAACTACTAGGCATATAGTTACAGAAAGAAGAATATTGGAGCAAACAAACATGGTATAGAAAAAAAGTATATATATATATATATTACATGGGGAAAATGAGATGGAAGACATAACAAGGTTGCTCTAACCTTGTACTGGAATCAGGTTAAGTAGGAGCTAATAAGGTAAATGAGTTCATGTTCAGCAGGAGGGAAAGAATGGAAAGGGGGGGTGAAAAAAATAAAAGGGGAGGAAAAGGAATTCTCTCAGTTCTTCAACCTCTCTTTAAGTTCCAGCTCTAGTGAGCCTCCACCACCCCCGCACAGAAGGCATTGGTGGAGACCCCAGAACCGACCAGATGAATCTCAGTGGCACCCGTGTTACCTCCTCTCTCAAAATGACACATACGTAAATACCAATAAAGAGCTAAAGGAGTAAGGGAATGATCGATTCACCATCAATGGGGCTTTTAACTCCTTCAGTGCTACAGTGCTTTCCAAAGCAATGTTTTGCAATACATGCAAGGGGTTAAAGGTCTTATTTAAACTGATATTAATTTTAAGAAGATTTGTTTGTCCTCTATTGTGCAGTTGTTCTGCTTCAGAATTGCACCTTTTCATCTTACTGTATAAGAACAAATCCATGAGGATTAGGGTTGCCACCTTTTCTTCAAAAAAATACAGGCCATGGCATTCCCTCCATAGACTTAACATTGGACAGAAGCCAGTTTTTTACCGGCCTGAAATACCGGCTGGGTGGCAACTCTAATGAGGATAGCCATCCTTAACACGATTCATGTGCAGATTCCGGATCAATATAATTACTGCTCATGTTTTAGGACTTGTAATCAGTTTATCAGGTTGATCTTAACCCTTTGAGTTCCAGAGGGGTATCACTCTTGCAGTCAAAGGGTTAAAAACAAAATATACTAAATCAGTTTTTGAAGTTACTTTGCTCTTGCAGGATGTTAGAATACAAGCTCAGGAAGTATGGCCATCCAGTTTCAAGGTCCTTAAAAAGGAACCATGCCTTAGGAATAATTGGCTTTTAAGGCAGATGTCTCTCTTACAGTAGTCTGGTATATCTATTTACTGTTTGTTTCTTTTTTACACCCTTGTAGTCTGTAGATACATGGGCACTTAACATTTTCATGTCATGAGGATGTTTACTTGACTCTGAGGATCATGGCTGGAGCTTTGTCTTTATGGCTAATGTAAACTCATACTGTGAAAGTATATGTATTGTGTAGAGAGGTCAACTACACGCAGATCTAAAATGTGAATCTACAAATAAAGGTCCAGTGTGTAGAAAATTAACTTTTATCGGGTGCCAACCTGTTCATTAACACTTTGAGTGCTGTAGAGGTAACCAACGCACTGCAACACAATGTGTTGGTTGCTTCTTTGGCACTTAAAGGGTTAAAAGAGGTGCTGTGAACTGTGAGGCTGTTATAGTCTGAAGAACTAGAGGGAATTCTAGGGGAAACCAGCTGCTCAGTAAGGAACAAATACAAATCCCTATTGACTTAAATGAAGCTATAACCCTCTTTAACATTAAGTACAAGTGGGATGTGCAAATCATTGCTTTGCCTTAAAGGGTTAAATGCTAGAGACCCTAAACTTTATGCTTCTCCTTCAGTGTGATTCCCTTTCTATACATAATATATGGTGTTAGGGGGCTGCCAAGCACCTTATGGGAGTCAGCAACAGCATTTTTTTGCAGTCATTGACTCTGGGTGATTGCTCTTGGCTTACAGTTACCAATTAACAATTACAACTAACTGTGTAGACACAGGGTAAAAATAATAATAATAACTAGTATTTATATAGTGCCTTTCTCCCAGTAGGACTCAAAGTGCTTTCAGCGCTCGCTCTCAGAATTAACCAAATCGGCAGATTAAAATAATAGATGTTATTATTACCCAATCATTGATGCTCATTTATTGACATCAGAAGGATAAAGGGCTGAGTTGTCCCCGCCTGGATTCAAACCTGCAGCCTTGCGGTTTGAACAGGCTCCATAGTCAGGGAATTTACCACCAAGCTATCTCATACTGCTGTAAGTCTTTCTCTTAAACTAATCAAAGTCCACTGGTTTCTGTAGGTATAGTTTCTCTTAAATGGCCACTATTTGTCAGCAGATCTACTTCCCTGGGAGCAGACCTTGCCATTAATTGGGGCTGTATTCTAAGCCCTAGCGTACAAAGTGGAACCCAGTGCTCCCTTGGTTTATCTGTACTGGAACAATGATAGTTGTTTCTCCGTCAATATGCATGTCCCCAAGGACCTACTGCCTCTACCTGAGATCCTGACACAGGGCGTCTGTGGGGAGTGTGTGTGTGTACCACAAACTCCTGTTTGGCTTCCAGTTGAGGGGTCAGTTTTCTGATGCCCCGAATGGCTGGTAGTAACCATTTTGTATCATGTCTTTACAGGTGTCTCTCGTACCCAAAAGAATGTTCAACCTGTGTATATGATATGACTTTCCTGTATGCTTTACACCTAGGTTTAACCCCTTAAGGACCAGAGGTGTGTGCAGCTCATTTTGAAGCAATTCATTGCACAGTCCTCTGGTCAATACAGGGTTAAAGGGAAGATATTGGAATTAATATTTCACATTGTATTTAGATTATTGTGGATTTATATACACTATAGTTGGGTTTGTCTGATTATATGAACATCTCGTGTCCATCAAGATGCAATAAGCCATATGGACAAAATAAGTGGAATATGTCTGTGGCAAACCAACTGCATTATAAAGAACAAATCATGATTCCCCCAAATTCCTCTGTAGCATTCAAGAGGTAAAGATCTTCATTTAAATCAATGGGTATTTTATTTGTTCCCTATACCTCACTGGTGTGCCTCAGAATCACTTTATATATCTTTATGTATATGAGACAATGAGCTCTATGGATAAAGTGGTGTAATTCTAGAGCAAATCACCTGCACCATATGTCTGGGACTGGCAGTGTCCAAATTATTTGATTTGTATCATAAAGTAGGCTGAACTTGACTGGGAAGGGTGGGATTTGGAGAAATTGTGGTGGGGTTTAACTTAAAGGGATAGTAATTCTTAAATTTTAATAATCCCCATATTGTAGGAGCGATCACATGTACTGGCATTTTCATTCAAAAAGGCAGTGTGTCCATTTCTGACCTGCTAAAAGCAACTTTTTTTTTTTTTTTTTTTTTTTGATACATTTACAAAAGAGAAAATAATAAATGTAACAATAAATAATGGGGGTGTGATTGTTGTGGAGCCATGTAATACACTTATACACACTGTCAAATCCTGTCAGTCAAAAAGTGGGAAAATTGGGAGGGAAAGAGGGACAAGGGGATTTTCTGCCCATTTTGTACGTGTGAATGACCGGTCATGTAGTCTCCATGAAAATGTAACCCATTGCGCCCAATTGATCCCAAGAGAAAAAAATAAAAATGGTAGGGTTTTTTAATTTTTTTACCGTTGTCTGTCATTTTAATGAAATAAGTAGTGGCTTATACAAATAAGTGTGGTTTAAAAAGAAAGCCCTAATTGTGTGTAAAAAACCGGTATATAATTTATGTGGCTGGAATAAAGTACTTAGAGGGAAAACACTGTTGAATAAAGACATAGTCAAAAAGGTCAGAATTGCTCTGGTCCTTAAGTGTAATCCACCCAAGATTTTCCCAGTCCTTAACGGGTTAATCATATTTTCAACAAACTATGCAACAATACCATCATTTGTTTCAAATCTATTAACACATAGGTATAATATATAGTTTACACAGGGTTCACAATTTTGGGCAGTCTTTATGGATTAATGCAGGATTGTATTTGTCTTCTTCTTTAGGTCTTTTCCTAGTTTGGGAACTTGGAGTATCCCCTCATTCCTTGCTTCTTTCCGTACCTTATTCACTTGGGATCTTAATTTCATTTATATTAGACTAGTGTAAAAGCCCGTGTACACGGGCCAAGGTCCGGGTGATGTTAACCCTTTGAGTGGCACTCAAAGGGTTAAGAGGCCGGTCCTGCTCTGCATCTTGCCACCGACGCAGTCATGCGCTGTAGAGACTGCCTGAAAGCACAGAATACTCCCAGCGCAGAACTCCCAGCATTCCTACACCTCCCAGCATTCTGTGCGTTCGGGCAGTCTCTACTGTGCATGACTGCTTCTGACAAACATCCTAGCGAATTATTATATAGTATATGTATATTTACCCTGTGTTAGAGCTGTGAGTTCTTTTTTCTTTATATAGTTTAAAAAACAATTTTTGGTTAACCCTTTGATTAATATTAATATTTCAGAGATCTCAGTGTCAGCTCATTTTGAAAGTTCCCAGGTATGAACATCCAGGACTGTCACACAAATACTCTGTGAAGTCGCAAAAGACATGGAAGCTGTCCCACACTATTTCACAATAACAATGGATCAATTTATTCTTCGTATTATATGAAACTCCCACTGGAGACGAGATCTTGTGACTTTTATACTGCCCAAATCTTAAGGTATCCCAGCTTTGAGCAAGATATCAGCGCTGAAACCTTGTGTATCGAACATCCAGGACTGACTGAAGATGTTCTACTTTGAACAAGGGCAAAATTATGATTTTGTGTGCAGGCTATTATTAGTAGGTGTTACTGCTCCTTTAATGATTACCAGTATGATTTTTATTTTCATTCAGACCTGTCATAAAGTATTGCGTATTCCACCTACTCATTTTAATATTGCAGTAATCAAGCAGTAAAAGTGAAGTTTATTATGGGACAGGTACCCTTGAAGATAAAAGGAGGGATTTCTGTTTGTTTGTTTTCTCATTATATATACCTGAATAACAAGCGATCTAGGAGCGAGTGAGTAAACAACCACACCTGTAATTGCACATGGGCTGTGCCTCTTTAAGGTTTCAGTATCATGGTTATAGGGCTCTATGTTCAGCAGAAAAGCAGAGTAGTTCTTGGGCTAACCCAAGGAAAATAAAACTCGCCACTGATTTAAATGGGGGTTTAACCTCTTGAATGCTAGAGAGGTCTCCAATGCATTGCAAAGCAATGTGTTGGGGTCCACTCTAGCGTTTAAGAGGCTTAATGTCCCATTTGAATCACTGGGCATTTGAAGACTTTATTTCCCCTCTTTGGGAATGCAGCATCATCTACTATGCCTTAATTGCATGGTGCTCCTCCTTTGAGATAATTACAGGGGGAGGAATACATTGCAAAGGTGGGGAACAGCCCACAACAATTAGCTGATGTCACAGTGGACCAATCACTGATTTGATGTTTGCGATGAACATTGCAACCACTCAATCACTTGTCTGAACATCTGCACTTGGGCTTCATATTCTATTATGCAGACCTTCCTAACTGCAGCTTCCTGGTGATCAGGGGTGTTGTTAGTTTCTGTCTTTGGGGCTGAATCTCAGGTCTCATCAACAATGTCCTGCATATTGTTTCTTGGGACATGTAATGATGCTAATCACACTAATTTTTAACAGAGTCCCAGGTCTTTCGGAACCTAGCAGCTGCCCTCCCAACCACATATTATAGTGACATAGTTGACGAAGCCAAAAAAATACGTATCTCCATCAAGATCAGCCCATGCCAAACCATGTTGATCCAGAGAAAGGCAGAAAAATATTGAAGCAATTTCCAATTAAGTCCCAAGTACTTCCTGACTCCAAATGGCAGTTTGATATGTCCCTGAATCAACATCCGATCAACTTAAAGCAGACTGCCATTATTATCAATATTGGTCTGAACTAGAAAGGTATCCATTATATTTTAAAGCAACTATAGTATCTGCAAGCACAGCATCCTAAGACAAAGAATGCCATAACTTTACTGCCCTTAGTATATAAATGTTTTAGCTGAAAGAGCCATTCCTCTAGTCTTAATGGATAATTGACCTTGAATATATTTGAAAATGGTAATCGTATCACGCCTTAGACTTCTCTTCACTAATGTAAACAAACCCAGTGTGGCTAGTCTCTATTCATACCTCAGATACTCCAATTCTTTTATCAGTTTTGTTGCTTATTTTTGCATTTTACCAGTTCAAAAATGTATTTTTTGGAACTGTTGCCGAAAACTGTGGATTTATATAGAAGTGGAATTATGTTTGCATCCTGTGCTTCTATATCCCTTTTTTATACATGAAAAATGCTGTAATATAAGAATGCTTTCAAAAATAGATGTTAATAGATTATATTTATCAATTAACAAAATGATAGTGAGTGAACAGAACAAAAATCTAAATCAAATCAATATTTGGTGTGACCAACCTTTGCTTTCAAAACAGCATCAATTCTACGTACACTTGCACAAACTCAGGGATGTAGTAAGCAAATAGTCAAGTGTATGATTAAACAATTATACCAAACAGGTGTTAATGATCATCAATTTAATATAAAGGTAGTTATAGTGCATCAGCAAGGTCTATTCCAGGCAGAAATTTCAAGGCTGACCGGGGTTTCCAGATGTGCTGTCCAAACTCTTTTGAAGAAGCAAAAAGAAACGGGCAACGTTGAGGACCGTAGACACAGTGGTCTGGAAATTAAACTTGGTGCATCAAATGAAAGACATATCAATACTACTTCTCTTCGCAATCGGAAGATGTCTAGCAGTGCCATAAGCTCAGAATTGGCAGAAAACAGTGGAATCCTGGTATACCAATCTACTGTCTGGAGACATCTGGTTAGAAGTAGTCTTCATGGAAGACTTGCTGCCAAAAAGCCTGGCTAAGGCCAAGTGACTCAATTATGCACAAAAACACAGGAACTGGGGTGCAGAAAACTGGCAGCAGGTGCTGTGGACTGATGAATCAAAATTTTTAATATTATGCTGTTCAGTAGGCAGTTTGTTCACCAAGGGCTGGAGAGCGGTACAAAAATGAGTGTCTGCAGGCAAAAGTGAAGTGTGGTGGAGGTTCCTTGCACGTTTGGGGCTGCATTTCTGCAAAGGGAGTTGGCGATTTGGTCAGAATTAATGGTCTCCTCAATGCTGAGAAGTACAGACAGATACATATCCATCATGCAATATCATCAGGGAGAAATCTGACTGGCCCCAAATTTATTCTGCAGCAAGACAATGACCCCAAACATACAGCCAAAGTTACTAAGAACTATCTTCAGTGATGGTGTGGCCCTCACAGAGCCCTGATCTCAGCATCATTGAGTCTGTCTGGGATTACATGAAGAGAGAGAAGCAACTGAGGCTGCCTAAATACACACACACACACACGCACAAACACATATGTAAAAAAAAATTATATATATATATATACAGTTTGGGACAGCATTACCTGTATTTTTTTTTTTTAATCCTTGTATTTAGTAATGTAAAGTCTAATTGTAAAGTAGCTGATAAAAGCCTGGCTTTATCACTATCCCTGTGTGCATGGGTCTGTATGGATACATATGGAAATGTGTGAGTGTGTGTGTGTGTGTGTGTGTGTGTGTGTGTGTGTGTGTGTGTGTGTGTGTGTAATATTACAGCAGTTTTCCAGAACGCATGTAACAGCTACATAATATAAACTCAGGCTCTTAATGATCCATGTTATTTGCCCTGTAGTGTCTCCATTTTGCCCTCCCCTACTTCCCAGTCCTTCCCCTAAGCTGATTTTAAACCCCATAGTGAGACATACACTCATACAGTCCCCATCCTGAGAGGCAGAGACACACATACACCACACACCTTAGGGAAACATAGTGATACACATATACACCTCATAGTAAGACAGACACATACAATATCCATGTTGAAAGACACACATACACACACACGCACTTATGATAGAATGACATTTACATGCACCCTTCCCATACTGAGAATACTCCACTTACATTTCACCCACTCCTTGCTGCAGGCCATATAAATGTTAACCCTTTGAGTGTCAGATGCAATGTGTTTTGTACACCTCTGACAGTTTAAGGTTTAATACTGTTGAAGTTGTAGCAGCTATGTATTCAGCTTGCAAGACAACATGACTGTGAGGCACTATGGACTCTTCCTCCACTGCAAGGCAGCAGCTGCTTCTGTTTTCGGTCAGTGCTGGAGCCTACTCTTGCGTTTCTTTAGCCTACTCTGCCTCTGCATGCTGGACCTGAATAGTAGAGGTGCATGCGTGAAGGCAGAGGTTAAGGGCTAAAACAGACTGAATATGTTTTGTGACATGGTACCATGGGAGTGTGGAATTTGTAAGTTGCATGTGAAAGACATGGAGTGGCTTTGTGTTTTGTTTGCCTTCATGAACGTTATGAAGTGTGTGTTGGTATGGATTGTGTGTTGTTAAATGATGTCAGGTGAGTCGGCCATGGATATTTTTTAGTTCTGATGGAGTTGAGGGCGGGCTAACTCCTTGTCCCCTGGCCACTCCTGTCAAAATCACGGCAACACGCAGACTTCTTCTTTAATATATAATATATAATGAGTATGTGTGTATCACTGTATATATCTGTGTGAGTGTATGTGTGTATGTATCACTGTATATATCGGTGTGTGTGTGTATATATATATATATATATATATATATATATATATATATATATATATATATATATCCTGATTCTGAAGCTATCTGGTCTATCATGTACTGTACTTTAAAAATTAACACTGCAGTACTTGGAAGACAAAGAGAAAAATGCTGCCATTTTGTCATTACGTACTAGCATAGATGCAGACAGAAAAATAGGGGGATCTGACAGTTGCAAGGAGTGTGGGTGTAATTCATAGACAGTGACTCTGACAGTGACAGACATAGTTAAAATTCTTTTGCGGGAACTAATCTTCTATTCTCCAATGATTTATCAGCATTTACTCTTTAAAGCGGAATTATCATGCTAATAAGATTGCCCCCCCACACACACATATTTCTTACCTAGCAAATTATTACTGTCTTTATGCTCAATAAGTCAGAGTTATTGATGAAAAAACACCTCTTCGGCAGGAACCAGAGGACAGGGAGAGCAGATTTTTTAGAGGAAATGTACCTCTTAGTCTGCCCTGTCTGTCCTGTTCTCTGCCAGCATTGGTGATGACATTCCTTTGTGCTTTAAGGCACTGGAAGGGACTGACCGCGCTGGCGTTCTATCATGGTGCCGTGATTTGGGCCTTGGCTACCTGACTATTCCTGTAGTGACTGGCGGCTACATTCTGGTTGCGGACATCCTGGTTGCTCGCGCGTCATTATGCGCGCAACATTTTACACGCCACACTCACCTTAGCATTGTAACTCCTCCTTCCTAGGAGGCCTTATAAGCCAAGTTCGGTCATAGCCTGATTGCCTTTTTGTGGTGTTCCCGAGCATTATTGTTCTCTGTTGCAATATGTTTCTGGCTGCCTTTCCGATTTGTGTATGACCCGTGGCTTTGTCTGACTACCCAATTAGTGTCTGAACCTCTGGCGTTGTCTGACTACCAGTCCGTGCTTGATCCGGCTTGTCTGACTAACTGCTCCGTGTATGACCCTTGGCCAGGCTGACTACCCACTATGTACTGCCCTGGTTCTGTCTGACTACCCGATTTGTGTATGACCTCGGCCTGCGTATCTGACTTCTCTATTGGGCATCCGGCTGTGAGTGCTGGTGGGTTAGTTGCTCTGGCCGTCCATGTTGTCCGACGGTCTTAGCGTTCTAGGACGTATCTTCTCATAAATCAAATGGTGATGATGATACATTGAGTGAACTGAGCTTCCTCCTCTCCCTGGCCAAGGACCTAATGTTGAAGAGACCTTCTCGTGCTCCTTCCATAGTTTTTGCTTTCCTTAATTTCTATCAGGGGTTGTACAATTTAGATTGTTCCTCCCAATTTTCTACCACATGCTCTCCATCCTAATTCATATCACAATCTCTAAACAATTGTTTTTTGCCTCAGCAATGTGCATCACTTGAAGTTGCAATAACTAGAGATAGAACTGAACAAGCAATAAAACAAATGACTAGTAATCAGACATCGGACCCGGATGCCTTTGGCGTGGCTTTCTATAGAACGTTTTTCCCACCCTTTAGCTCTGTTTTCACTAGAGTATTTAATTTTTTCCCTCCCTTGTTGTAGCTCATTCTCTGTTGTCTGAAGCGCATATTATAGTGCTTCCTAAAGAAGGTAAGGACTCCAAATTTCCATCCATCTATGGACCTATTTCATTGTTGAATGTGTACATAAAAGTCGATGCTAAGGTCTCATTTCGGGGTTCATACTGGGCAGAGAAGCCAGTGACAATACCATCCAGATTACTTGATTCTGCATTCTAATTTATCCAAAACTTCCACAGCGCTCCTATCCGTGGACACAGAGAAATCTTTTGATCAGGTGGACTGGTCGTTTTTACGGCTGGCCATTGTACATTATGGATTCGTACACCTCCTGGCTTAGAAATGGTACACGACAGTGTTGCCCCCTCTCCCCTCTTATTTTGAGTATGGATATACCAGCCAGTTCCATTAGGGGCAGTGTGGACATTTCTGAGATGAAAGTGAGGGCCGGGGAATATACATTATAATTGTCTGCTGACCTACTACTTATTGCGCAAATGCTGGTATCTGCACCGATATCGGTATCGGTGCAACCCTAATCCTAGGTGCTAAATATTAATGTACTCCCAACTCAGGATGCAGATCTTGAGTCACACCCTTGCTGTGGCTTGTCAAGCACATCAAATACCTAGGCCTCTATTACCCACTCTTTCTCTTCTCTGTCTAGGGGAGAATTATTTCACCTACCCTGACCACAATATCTGATCCCAAAAAGTCAATGCACTTGCATCTCTCCTGGATTGGGAGAATAAACCTTATAAAAATGGTAATATTCCCAAACTATTGCACTTGTTCCAAACATTGCCCATTAAACTCTCACCTACCTGAAACTTCTGCAAAATATTCTCAATAACTTTATTTGGCAACAAAAACCTCCTTACCTTGGGTTATTGGTCTTGATGGGAAAGAAAGATCAGGGAGGAGAGGGTATTCCCAATGTATCTCATTATTACCATGTAGTGCAAGTTACTATGGTATTGCTTTGGTTTCACTCCCTCTGACAAAGGCTGGGTTGGTCTTCATCAGGACATTTGCAATTTTGCTCCGGTTTACATGATTTTCCTAGTCCTCTCTTTCTACCTTCCGCCTTATCTCAAGTAATACACTATCTTCCTCTCTCCTATAACCAGCTGAAACAAATTGATAAACTCAGCTAAGCTCTCCATTACTGTCTCTCCCCTTCATAACCATGATTTCCCTTCTGGTCTGGTCCCAAGGGTTTTTTTTTAATTGTTAACTTCAAGCATGTCACTTGATGCAGCAGGGTAGACTCTTGCGATCTGATGAACTCCAGAACAGTCTATCGCTCCTCTCATCTGAACAACCTACAGGTAGATATGCTAATTCCTTAACTCCCAGCCTTGCAAGCAGGACCTTTTGAGGGCCTTAATACCATTTGAAAAGGCTTGCATGACTCAGATGAAGCCAAAGTGATGCATCTCTTTAATATATAATTTTCTCATCAATGCTATGCAAAATGTTTACTCCAGCAAGAAAATCAAGGTGGGAGAGGGATCTACATATCTGCTTAATAGTTAGTTAAGTTCCTCAATTAGGAATGTAATTTGTTTAACTAGGCATTTCCTTCTTTTTGAAACCAATTACAAATTGTTTACCCATTGGTACCATACGATGAAGTTTTACATACCTTATACCCCATGGTCTCTCTACTATGCTGGAGTCCTACGCAGGAGACCAGCTCTCTGTTTCACATTTGGTGGATACTCACTGCACAATGCAGCAGACAAGAGTAGCAAGTATCATCTAGTGTTTCTATCAACTAAGCCTCACAGAATGGAGGTATGTGCTGGGTTTTTGTATTATTTTGGAGGGAATTCTCTTGACCATAGAAAGTATAGGTGGAAAACAGCAATGTTCTAATGAGAAATTCACTGCTTGTAGTGTAAGGTGGACATTTTGTGTATTTCTATGTGCAGGAATTTCTGCTGAAAAACAGATTTTTTTACTGCTGCAAAAAATTCCCAGAAAAATGCACTATTTTTCACCCATCCTTAGTTGGGGATACTAATAGGGTTACAGTTACCGTAAAATCTCAGGTATAATACGCACCTATGTATAATACGCAGGTGCAAATTATAACCAAGATTTTTGGTTAAAACATTAGATCCTATGTATAATATGCACCCCCTACTTGCCTGCCCCCCTTTCTGAAATCAGACCCCCAGAAGTTCAGCAACCCCATCTGGAGGCAGCGGGCAACATTCCTGCACTCACTGCCCACTTCCTCTGTGCTGCAATACTGCAAAAACTTTAAATCCCACCTTGATAACCAGGATTCCCCTTCTGGAGTCCAAGCAGCCGTGAAATAGGGGCAGTGAGCGGTGAATGCCAGAATGCCGTCCATGCCCATGCTTATTGAATCTATGGGAGGTCCTGACAGGGCAACCCAGATAGGAAGAGGCGTTCCAGGAGTGGAAGAAGCAGGCGGCGAATGCAAGAATGCTGCCCGCTGCCCCTATTTCACGGCTGCCGGGAATCCAGAGGGGGGATCCTGGTTACCAAGGTGGGATTTAAAGTTTTTGCAGTATTGCAGCACAGAAGAAGCGGGTGGTGAGCGCAGGAATGCCGTGCGCTGCCACCAGAAGGGAGGGTGCTGAAGTTCAGGGAAGTAGGGATATTGAGGCGGGTTTTTTCTTTTTTTTTTTTTGCAGTTTGTTTGTTTTTTTTAATTCTTGTATAATACGCACCCCCTATTTCATATAAGGTGAAATGGAGTAAAAATGTACATATTATACCTGAGATTTTATGGTAAACTTTTGAATACCAGAGGGGTGCACATTGCATTGTTTTAAAGTGATTTGCACCCTTCTACCACTTTAGTCATAGATTATTGGAGTTCATTGCATGTATTTAGAGTTAGGGCATGAGACATGGAGATGACTTAAGCAAATGTATTTTTTCCTACTTTAGCCAGACATTCCTAGCTAATGTGCATATTATCCGGACCATTTACACATTAGCCAGCTCCTGACTTTAGCCATAACATACAGACGGTGCTGCCACAGTGAATACCTACATGTGAAGGACAAGCTGGTTCAAGACTGCTTTAATCTTTTGCGTGCCAGAGGGGTATGCAACATATTGCTGAGCAATGCATTGCATATCCCCCTGGGACTACAAAGGTTAACCCTGTGAGTTCCAGTTGGAGGGCAACACATTGCACACTAATGCATTTCTCATCCGTTTAGCAGTCAGAGATCTACAGAGATATTGGGCAGACCAGACCAAGCACCCCAGAGAGGCAAGACATTATGTGGCATTGATGTTCCTTTTGATTATGTTACTCAAGCATCTAAGGAGTTAAAGGGGATTCTTTAACACAGTGATTCAGTTTCACATATACCTGTATCTTTTTGGATGGGGAAAGGGGATGTTATAATTCCTGGAAATACTGAGTCAGTTCACACTTATGACATCTAGCTCTACCACATACATTTTTGAGGTAAGTTTAATCCCTCAATGGCAGGGCTACTATAAACAACTGTTGGGCACTGGGTTAAGTATAAAGTAATGGGCCCCTTTCATTGTTTTGCAATATATTGGAGAACTGGCCAGTTGCTAGGTACCCCAAAGACAATTGGATTTTTTCTCAAAATACCCAGAGCTTATCTAACCTAATACATTAATAATGCACTGTGAGGCCCAATTTAACTATCACATGCCCACCAAATCTGTAAAAAAGACCTAGCACTTTAATGGCCCCCTAAAACTGTGCTACCAAAGCCCCTTTAACATCTGATGAGTCCGATAATAACAAGAACAGTTTTGCCCCTTCTAAAATGTAATGCTCAAACATATACTAACTTCACATAGTTCCGAGCTTACATAGAAACATAGAAGATTGACGGCAGAAAAAGACCACCTGGTCCATCTAGTCTGCCCTTTAGTATTCCTTTATTGTTATCTTAGGATAGATACATGTTTATCCCAGGCATGTTTAAACTGTGTTACTGTGGATTTTTCAACCACCTCTGCTGGAAGTTTGTTCCAAGTTTCTACTACTCTTTCAGTGAAATAATATTTTCTAATGTTTTTCTTGATTTTTCCTCCAACTAGCCTCAGATTGTGCCCCCTTGTTCTTGTATTCAGATTCTTATTAATCACACTTCCCTCCTGAACCTTGTTCAGTCCTTTAACATACTTAAAGGTTTCAATCATGTCCCCCCTTTCTCTTCTTTCCTCCAGACTATACATATTTAGATCTCTGAGTCGTTCTTGATAAGTTCTATGCTTTAGACCTTCCACCATTTTTGTAGCTCTTCTTTGAACCCGCTCAATTTTAGTTATATCCTTTTGCAGATGAGGCCTCCAGAACTGTACACAGTATTCCAGATGTGGTCTCACTAGAGCTCTATACAGAGGGATCACAATCTCCCTCTTCCTGCTTGTTATACCTCTAGCTATGCAGCCAAGCATACGATTTGCTTTCCCCACCGCCTGGTTGCATTGGTTACTCATCTTGAGGCTGTCAGAGATGACCACCCCCAAATCCTTCTCTTCTGAAGTCTTTGCTACCACAGAACTGCCAATACGATAGTCAGATTGAGGGTTTCTTGTCCCCAAGTGCATTATTTTACATTTGGAAACATTGAACTGAAGTTTCCATTGTTTTGACCACTTATCTAATAGTGCCAAATCATTCTCCATATTACAGACACCTCCTGGAACATCAACCCTATTACACACTTTTGTGTCATCAGCAAACAAGCAAACTTTCCCTGCCAAGCCTTCCCTTATGTCACTTACAAACATGTTGAACAGAACAGGGCCCAGAACAGATCCTTGTGGCACTCCACTTGTAACCAGTCTCTGCTCAGAATACACTCCATTAACAACAACCCTCTGGTTTCTGTCCTTCAGCCAACTGCAGATCCACTGAACTATCCAGGGGTTAAGTCCAATTCTTGATAATTTATCTATCAGCTCTTTATGGGGAACTGTATCGAAAGCTTTACTGAAATCCAGGTAGGCGATATCCACAGCACCACCTTCATCCAGCACTTTAGTTACATAGTCAAAGAAATCAATGAGATTAGTCTGACAGGATCGGCCCTCAGTGAAGCCATGCTGGTTTGGGTCCATCAGGTTGTTTTTTGTTAGATGGTCAATTATCTTCTTCTTTAGAAGAGTCTCCATCATTTTTACCACTACAGATGTCAGGCTGACTGGCCTGTAGTTACTAGCTTCTTCTTTACTACCCTTCTTGTGAATGGGTACAACATTGGCCATTCTCCAATCATCAGGAACTTCTCCCGTAAGAAGGGACTGGTTATACAGATTAGTCAGGGGGCCAACTATGACAGATCGGAGTTCTTTAAGAACTCTAGGGTGGATTCCATCCGGACCCATCGCTTTATTTGACTTTAGCCGGACAAGTTCCTCTAGACCATCGGCCTCTGAAAACACTGGGGCTAAAATTATACAACTAGAGGCAATGCTGTGTTCAGCCATTTTCTGATTATGAGGGCCGCCGTCTGAAAAAACTGAGCAGAAGTAGTTATTCAGATGGTCAGCGACCGCCTTTTCCTCTTCTATATACTGATTTTTTCCGTTGTTAATTTTTGTAATCCCGCAGTTTTTCTTCTTCCTGTCACTGATATATCTGAAGAAGGTTTTATTCCCCTTCTTAACAGATTTGGCCATTTCTTCCTCTTTTGAGGCTTTAGCAGCATTTATCATCTGTTTAGTCTTCTTCTGTATAGTTTTATATCCTTCTCTGTCCGCTTCACTTCCAGTCTCTTTATATCTCTTATAGGCAGACTTTTTATCTTTCACTATAGCTCTTACCTCTCTAGTAAACCATAGTGGATTTCTCTTTCTTTTCCTCTTGCTAGTTTGTCTAACATGTAATCTTGTTGCCTTTAAGAGGACTTCTTTGAGTGTCTTCCACTGAGTACTCACTCTCGGTGTTTTATCCCACCCTTTTAATTCTTTCTTTACATATTCTCCCATATCCTCAAACTTCGTCTTCCTAAAGTCCAATACTTTGGTTGCAGAATGGGATTTCTCGTAGTCAGTCTGGATTCCGAACCACAAACATTGGTGGTCACTGGAACCTAGATTTTCTCCCACCTTCACCTCAGATACCAGGTCTCCATTTGTGAATACTAAGTCTAGGATATTGTCCCCTCTAGTTGGCGCCTTCACCAGCTGTTTTAGGGACATCCCCGTCAGGGCTTCTACGATGCTCCTACTTCTACATGTGGACGCACAAGGGATATTCCAATCAACATCAGGCATGTTGAAGTCTCCCATAACTACTATATCTCCCTTTACTGCCATTTGGGTAATCTCGTCCACTAGCATGTTGTCTTGCTCTTCAGATTGCCCCGGAGGCCTGTAGACTGCACCTATTCTTGTAACTGATCCCTTTTTATTCTGCAGACAGATCCAGAGAGTCTCCAACTCTTTACATGAATTCTGGATCGCTGTGGATTTTATGCTATCTTTAACATAAATGGCTACCCCACCCCCTCTTCTCTCAGCCCTATCTTTCCTATACAACGTGTATCCCGGAATGGCTATTTCCCAGTCATTACAGTCCCTGAACCATGTCTCTGTTATTACAATCAAGTCCAAGTCATCTCTACAAACTATTGATATTAGTTCGCTGAGCTTGTTGCCTAAGCTGCGAGCATTAGTACACATTACACGAAGAACATTACATTTATCACCAACAACAACTCTATCTACCGCACCATCATCTACCTCACCAACATCTGTATGTAAAGCACCAGCAACTTCCTGTGCACCAACATCTGTATCTATCACACTAACAAACTCAGAACCCTGGTTCACCAAAACTGTTCGGGGACAGAAATCAATCTTCTCAATGAAATTCCTGCCCCCTCCATCTAGTTTAAATGCCTCTCCAAGAAACACCTGAACTCTTCTCTAAGTACCTCAGTTCCTCTGTGTGACGGGTGCAGACCATCTCTCTTGAACATTTCTTTACAACTCCACCTTCTAACACTGTGACTGACGAATCCAAAACCTTCTTCTTTACACCACTGTCTTAGCCAACCATTGAACTCCAGGATACGAAGTCTCTTACTATTTTCAGAGCGGACTGGCAAAATCTCTGAAAAAGTGATAGAGTCTGTCATTCTGCTCAGCTCCAGGCTGAGACTTTGAAATTCCATTTTCACCTCTTCAACACTTTTCTGGGACAAATCGTTTGTACCGAGATGAATGATCAGATCAACTTCAGTCTCCTTTGTTGCAGCCTTGACAATATTTGAGATGCGTCTTTTATCCCTGCTTGCAGTAGCACCAGGAAGACATCTCACCTCCTTCAGTCCATCCTCATTCTGCCCTAAAGCAACACCTCTAACAATCGAGTCACCAACAAGGAGATGCTTTCTCTTCTTTTTAAGTCCATTTTCTGCTCCTGACTGCTTGTTACAATTCTCTCCTTTGGGACTCACAACATCCCGTACCTGAGTATCTGTGCTTTTATCTTCTGAAATCTCACTTTCCAATTCAGACAGGACACCAAAGGGATTACACACCGAAATACCAACAGTGTTGTGCTTCTGCTCCACAACTCTCAACCTCCCGGAACCAACTGTCTTCCACACAGCCCTTCTCTTCATGGGCCGTTGGGGCTGCGGTGGTGGATTACATGGTTGCTTGACTTCACACTCTAGCTGGGAAAGATTCACTTCTTTTGATTGCAGATAACACACCAAAGACTGCAGCCTGGAAATTTCACCATACAATGTGGACAGATGCAAACATACTGGACAACACCCCAAACTCCAGAGAGTACTGCGGAACACAACAGCCAGACAAGTGTTACACTGCACCAAACCAGACATCTTAGAATTAAAGCAGTTACTCACCAAACTGACAAAACCAATGCCTTCACCAAACTCCTGCCGTTTTCAAACTACTGCAGTTTTTGAAACTACACACTTCTGTCTGTCTGCTGCACTTGTGTCTGGCTGCAAACTACTTACAGAGTAAACTCACAGAGTTGAAACCTCCTATAAATACACCTACTGCAGTTGATACGCTAACGAAGCGAGCCAAGCCTTTTCTTATGCTAATCTAATGAAACCAGTTACCAGCTACACCCAAATAGACACCTATGCACACTATGCAGAAACCAAAACAAGCCAAATACAAACTTAAGCACTAATGATCCAAATTAACCAAAGTAAATAAACACACAATTCAAACTAAATACTAAATGCAACACAATTCCAAGTACTACAACATAAGCAGTATTAAAGAATGATAGTAAGATTTTTTATTTATTTTTTTTTTTTTTTAAGTTTTTTTTGTCTACAATAGAAAAGAAGAGAGAAGTAAGAGTGAAGTAATAGTAATAGCCTGAGCTTACCTCAAGCTTGACTTAAGTACTGCAGTTTTTGAAACTACACACTTCTGTCTGTCTGCTGCACTTGTGTCTGGCTGCAAACTACTTACAGAGCTTCATAAAATGTTGTGCACTCACATCTACGTATACACACTAAGTGCTTCCACCAGGAAGTAAACATATAGGTTGTCATAAAGACAAAGGTTTACTGCTCCTTTAAAACCCACAATTCCTGAATTACAGTTCTCCTTTAAAGTGAATCTAACACATTATAACAATTTATCGGATTTAAAAGGAGCTTTTAAAATCACCTCTATGTTATTTTAGTCATTTTTATTTAAAACAATAGTTTATCAGATTGTTTATGATCTATTTATCTTAAGCAAGGAATGGTATGTGGAGGAAGAGCAGTGTGGAATGTTAGTATTTGGCTGACATGCCAGGCAGTATGGGCTAAATTGCATAAACTGACAAATACATAAAGCTAAATATCTCTTAAACTCTTTCAAAATCACCTAAGATGTCATAAGGTTTTTGCTAGTAAAAAAGGTAAATATCTATTTTTAGTGAAACTAAGGGGGGGAGGCTTCCAGCTTTTAGGAGACAAGTCGATTCCATCATCCCCAATGTAGTATGGTTGGAGAAAACCATCTGTAATTTAGAGTAGAAATGGAAGTTCCCAATGATCAGATCAATGCGGTGCATACCCCTCTGGCACTCAAAGGGTTAAACTGAAGCAGGCAGTGTGTATGAGCTAATTAATCCTTAATCCAGAGGCATGTGCATTGTACACACACCTCTGGCCATTAAAGGGTTACAATTTCCCTGTGCAGTGGGCAGAGATTGTGTCCTGTGATCCTGCTAGCAATTTCCATGTGCACCGCTATGAGCATGATATCCAAGACACAATGATAATGATAATATCTCTTGAATGAAGAAATAAAATTCAGAAGGGGTCATGGAGAATTTCTGGCCAAAATAAGGTAAATTGGTGCTTATAACTAGTTGATGTTACTTCCTCTTTAAAGACCAGTGGGGAGAGTGTATATGTGTGTGTGTGTGTGTGTGTGTGTGTGTGCGTGTGTTGATTATGTTAGGAATAGCCTTGTTTGCTTACACTGTGACTGACAAGCTGCATTAATGACTCCCACACAAAGAGAGTTTGGCTCTTATATTTGGCAAGCTGTAAATCCTGGTCTTCATTTTATGATGTGCTAACTGACTATTTATGCCCACGCAATTGCTTTCTACTGCAACTCCACACCCGTCAGCCCATTCCAAATTATCCATGCTTTAATTTGAGATTTGTACCAGGATTGTAATCATTTCCTAATATTCTAGTATATAATCAGCCATAAAGCCAATTAACCACCTTGTATCACAGTAGCATTTGTATAATGGAGCAGCTGATTATATGGCCCATAAAACTAGAATAGGGTCTATATGTACAAAGCAATAGCTGGAGAAAGCCAACTGCTGCACACAGAACAAATATATTTCCAGTGGTTTATATGAACACTAAATTTCTTTATAAAAACAAAACACAATTGTACTATAGAGGAGAAATGAACATCCCTATTGATTTAAAGAAACAATAAACATTTTTATGGAAAATAGTTACTGTAGGTTTTTTGTTGAGTACAACAAAGGAACTCCCACTGCTGAGAGATGTATATTTCCAGAATTATGATGGTTACAACTCTTAATTTTTACATTAACATTGACATCCAGTGGTGAAATTCCAGCGAGTTATTGTGTTGCATATTCTGGGAGTGGTGAGTCACTGACAACTAGTTCTTCATAGAATATGATAGAAACTGCTGAGTCATGCTGCCTGTATGGACTTTCAAGAAGTACTCGCATTGTAATTCACTTCCTGGCATTTTGAACTGTTATAACTTTTGATTAAAACAACTGATAGAGGTGGGAGTTCCCTAGCTGGGCAGCACAGCAATTGAAAGTGCAGCAATTTGTAAGTGTAGAAGGAGATATTCTAGAGATAATCTGGAAGAGATCTGTGGTGATTAAAGTCAGAAAACAACTGCAAAATCTGAAGGTATTTTAATCTTTGTCCCCTGATTACATTAGTGCTGTGAACATGTCACGTATGTTGCAGTGCAATGGATGTTTTGCTTTTCTCCCCCAGGAAACCTTTTAGAGGTTCAGAAGTTGTCCAATTTGTCAGCAATTTTCTGTTTTACAGCAGGAGGTTGATAATTTGAAGGCTGAAATCGACAAGATGTCTGTGAGCTCCACACAAATACAAAAGAAACAAGTGCTACTGCCCCAGAGTGTTTATTTCACTCAGCTGGAAAAGTCCTATAACATATGCAATAGGTTTTCATAAAAGAAAAAGTTAAAAGTCACGTTTAATCCATTCAAATCTATAGAGATCTTTGACTCTGTGTGAATCAATGTATTCCAAGCAGTGATTCACAATTTTTTTTTGCTCAGTCTGAAGTTTTCAGGGCACATACTTGATGTAATTTGTGAAGGGTGTGTGAAGGATACAATACATAAATATAAGATATTCATTGGTTTCACAGTGGGAATAACAACAAAAAATTGTGCATAACAAGTTCCTTAAATAAACATTTGAAATTCAAGTTTCAAATTTTTGTCAGTCTTTGTAAAAAAAAAACAAAAAAACAAGGGCCCCCTAAGTGGGTGTCCATAGCATACCAAAGCACCAGGGCAGCATTGTTAAGAACCACTGATTCAAGAGACACATTTAAATCCATGGGCACTGTGATGCAGTTACAGTTGCTCTACTTTACTTCACACACATTGCCCTTTATGGAATACTAGTTGAACAGCCCGTTATACGGGCCACAGTGCCACTGCCACCCGGTCGAGGAGCAGTCATGCACAGTGGAGACTGGCCGCGCCACGGCTGATACAGAGCTGCGGCGCGGGCAGTCTCTACTGCGCATGTCACGGCGTTACACACGAATTAGCTAATTATTATATAGGATGTTTGACAGAGTGATACTAACTACTAAGTTACAAATACAATTCTAATATCAAAATATAATGGTTAATTTCTTAAAATATTTATTCTGCAGAAAAATACCTAGTTCAACATATACACAGATTTGTATTCTTTCTAAAACAAATACATTTTTCTTAGGTTGACAGATCCACTTTAAGTACAGTTATTAAACAATTCCAAATAAGAATGAATATTTAAAGTAATAGAAAATGCAGTTGGCATTTGTATGTATTATTGCAAAAATGATATTTGGGTGGTAAGAAATGATATATCCAAAGATTTAGGGCATGGGGGAGATAGTCTCCGAAAATCAATCTGTCATTGTCCAAAAAGAAAACAAACAAAGGGAGCGACTCGTGTGTGTGCTCAGCAGACTTGGGACTTTACTCACTAAAAAAGTGGTAAAATGCCTACTCACTCAAAATAGTGCTTGCTAAGTGAATTAACCAGCGACTTGATAGTCAAGCGGGGGATACTCTTGCCCTCACACATTTCGTTGGTCCACTTGCTTGTGATCTCAGCTGTGTTCGATTCAGACCTGCTACTATATATCGTTCACTAATGTGACAAAGAAAGCAAGCAAGCAAAGGTGTATGCGTCTGAGTGAAAAGATAATTTTCCCCACTTCAGACTCGATTTCAGAATATAGATTAGACACACCAGATGGAACACCCAGTAAGTATATCCTGTCCCGGAAAAGCACTGGGAAAAGGCATGCAGGGAGCTATTGTAACCCTGTTCCTATTTGAGTGACCACTCAATTAAAAAAAAAAACAGGTTCTTTAATGAAAATGTTAAAATTTAATAATCATAAAATATACCCACACATTTCTTAAGCTAACATATGGTTATTTCCTCAGGAGGTACTCATACAGATGTATATATATGTACTAGTGTAAAAGCCCATGTACCAAGGTCTGGTAAGGTAAAGAGGCCGGTCCTGCTCTGCGTACTGCCACTGCCTCACTGGCATCGCACACCATGTAGTCATGTGCAGTAGAGACTGCCCAAACGCGTGTTGTGCATGTCTTAATCGGTCAAACATTCTGGCAATGCTGACCAACCAATCAACTCATTCCCACAGTTAACAAATCAATTACCTTTCAGGTTTGTTCATAAACTGGCTAGAGATCAGTTGCAAAGAGCAGACTCATCCGTACTGGCATATAAAGAAATGCATGGCTCCCAAAATAAGTATGCATATGGTAAAATGGTAATACATATGTATATCTAACAAGCACCTGTACCCATACAATGATACCTCTGTGTTAGACATCTTAAAGGGATAGTAATGTTTCACAAAAAAACAGCTCCAATTAATCTTCATAGTATTTGGGCCATGGAGAGTGTTATTTCAGTTCTGTCAGAGTTGTAGTTCAAGAGTAATTGAATGATAAATTATTCACCCTCCTGCCCCTTTTTCCTAGTGTAAGCCACCTCCCCTCAGATGTGGAATCTGGTCGCTTGACCAAACAGCTCTAGTAAGGGACAATCTTCTTACTCTGAGAAGAAGGAAAACCCTGCCCCCCTTGATAGGTTTTTCAGGTGTTTCCTTATTCTCACTGAATATTGTCCTTCTCTGCGATCCATCCAGACAGTCTTGCTGCTCTGAGGTGAGCAGTGTTACATCAGTAAAAGGGGCTGGAGGGGGATACTTAATCATTCAGTTTCTCTTGATCTACAACTCTGACAGAATTGAAATAACACTCTCCGTGGCCCAAATACTATGAAGATTAATTTTGAGCTGCTTTTATTGTGAAACATTACTATCCCTTTTATTTTAAAATCCAATAGAATTCTCTCTTAATCTATCTTTGCAAAGTATTACCAGAATTATTATCCATAACTATCTGCTGAGTCAGAGTTATACTAAACCCTGAGATTGACCCGATGCAGTTGTTTGTATAAAATTGAAGAATGAAAACACAGGACTTATGCAGGTTCCTGGTAAGCACAAAATAGCATTTATTAATAGTGTTCCAATAGTTACATATGTGTGTGTGGTCAGGAGAGCAGCAAGGAATATATCTTGTCTACAAATACAAAGTAAAGTCTGTTCATCAGATCCTGACCTTTGCAAATAAATAACCTGTGACTTACTATAAGTAATAAACAGTGGGGTTTAGTAATATATTTTTTGGCCAAAAGCATAAATAGCTTGCCTGCCTAAAATTAAATTAAATCAGCATTAGAAAACTGGCACATGAAACAAACATCTAAAAAAT
Source organism: Rhinophrynus dorsalis (assembly GCA_037306005.1). Lineage (NCBI taxonomy): Eukaryota > Metazoa > Chordata > Amphibia > Anura > Rhinophrynidae > Rhinophrynus > Rhinophrynus dorsalis. The sequence goes on along the minus strand of CM074719.1, from coordinate 565,359,209 downwards.
AAATAAGCTATTGAGCACGCGCCAAACACTCATTTAACCCTTCAGGTGTTAGACATCTTAATTTAAAAACCCAATAGGATTCTGTATTGCAAAGTATTACCAGAATTATTATCCATAACTATCTGCTCTATCAGAGTTATACTAACACTGTGATTCACCAGATGTAGTTGCTTTTATAAAAATGGAGACTGAAAACACAGAGCTGTGATGTTCGTAAGACTCTAGGTCAGTGATACTCGGCTCCAGTACTCGGGGTACACCACCAGATCAGGTTTTAAAGGATATCCCTTGAAAATTACAAGATGTCCCTTTAAAATTACAAGTAGATTAATTAGAGTGACTGAACCATTGATAACCTACCTGTGATCAAGCTATAAACCCGCACTGTTAGTAAGCCTAAGTGCTAATGTTGGGAACACAGCACTATAACATCTACCAAGTAACTTAACACTTTGAGTGCCAGAGGGGTACACAATGCATTGCATTGCAAAGCGTTGCGTTCCCCTCTGGCACTCAGTGGGTTAAGTAGAAAGGGCATTAGTAAGTCTCACTGAATAGACAGAAAATGAGGGAGGACTAAAATTCAGAAACTAGTGCAAAAGCCATGTGCACAGGCCAAGGTCGGAGTAATGTTAAGAGGCCACTACCTCACTGCTCCCCACGATGCAGTCTTGCGCCGCCTCACTCACGTGATGCAATCATGCGCGGTAGAGACTGCCCGAACGCAGGCAGTCTCTACTGAGCATGACTGCATCGGAATAAACATCCTAGCGAATTATTATATAGGATGAAGGGACAGGTCTAAGTTATATAGGAAAAAAAATTTCCTTGACACAAATGGCATCTATTAAACAAATTGTGTTTTGTATTGTGAACTTTCCAATTTATTAATGGGGTTTGACATAGTCTGGGATGTTTTAGTGGGTTTTTCTTTTGTTTGGCACACATCCAGTAAAGTTCAGTTGGAGAGCTGTACTATGCAGGTATCATGAATGGGTAATTTAAGTAAGGATAAAGTAACTTGTAATGATTGTCTTCCGTTGATTATTTGGTGTGACTATGCCCTTCTAATTGTTATTCACTCTTTATTAAACAAGAGAATGTTACACTGCCATTTTTTCCTGAAACACCACAATATGAGTTACTGATTACCTTTGTATTAACTCTGTTTATTAACCCTTTGGGAGATATGCAACACATTGCAAATTGACAGGCACAGATACATTGGTTATGCCTATAAATGGATTTTTGTTTGCATGTAGCAAAATCCTAATAAAGTGTATTTCATTTCTATTGAATATAGATGCCTATTTGTAACTTTTGTTTGATAAAATCTTTTCATTCTAGCGTTCAAAAGGATCCTGAGACAAAACAGATAACGATCATATCTACAGTCTTCAAAGTGTCGGCATATGTAAGTATTTCATTGTTTTCTTAAAAGTATTTGGCTTAGACTTTAGAAGTGATAAGTATGAGGAATATTTTAACTATTTAAATAATGCAAGAAAAAGGCAAGTGGATCTTTTGTTGCTTTGTCTGCATTACAATCCTGTTTTAATTGTAATATTTAAAAAAGAGAACTTGAAAGTAGTAGACCATGGTAAACAGTTTTTTTTTCTCCTATGATATGTGAACCCATACCAATCGAGTGCCATTTAAGTCTGGAAGAAGTTAACTAGATAACATGGTTTCCAGGTTTGTCAATAGATAAATGTAATTTGCTATCATACCAAGTTCTGCAAAATATGTATTCTAACCTAGGAGGATAAAAGCAATTTATGTGGCCAGTAGTTTCCAGAAAAATATACCTTCATGTCAGCTGTTGTTGTTTTTGTTAGTGAAGATATACCATGTTTCCAGAAATAAATGAAAATGTATAGATTTTGGGAGGTGCAGTTTGGTGCTGCTGGCATCTCTTATGTTATGTCATCCTATACCATTTTTCTTTTGAAGAACATTGCTATCCAGGGTGGCTTGTCAAGTACACCTGTATTTTTGAGGTTGTGGAGATGCTATATCTTTGCTGCTTTATTTTACGGCAAGATATGTTATTGCCATAATACTACTGGTATGCCATGTATTAAAATATTGAAGAAAATCTGTAGATTATAGTTGATGCAGTTATATTAAACCATATGGTACCATTTTCTCTGTAAACCTGTAGAGTTCTGGAAACATTTTTTCTTTCACTTGTTTTTGGTGTATCTCAATTTTCTGAAACTGGGTAATTCAGCTTTTCTGTAGAAGGTAAATTACTCTTTTCCTAATTTGGAATTTTCTTTTAAAAATATATATAAAATAATATTCGCACTGTGGATAATAATAACAAAAACACAGTATTAATGGTTGGTTTATATGGACAGTTCAAGCACAGCAGTGCTATCATTGTTTGAGCTAGTGTCCCTGGCCTACATTTAACATGTGAGCTAATCAAAAGTGCGAAGCATGCAAAAGCAGACAGGCCCACATTGAAATCAGCAATATATGATTAGCTAACACCCACATGGGCCCAATTCAGTATAGTGTTCAGTGTGCATTGCATTGATTCAATCTCTGTGTGTGACTGCCTGATTGGTGATAATACAGACCACCAAGCAGACTTTCCTTACTGTGCAGACTTTTCTCACTAATGATCACTGATTGCAGAGAAGTTGAAACGTACTGCATTGTGCTACAACATGCTCAGTGATAATTGCTTGTTAACAGCTCAACCCAACAATCATAGCACAAAGATGAACTTGCATGATGGGCACAGCATATTACTACATTTCATGTTAACAATGTCTTAAAGTAGAATGGATCCTTAACAGTACAGGTAAAAGTGGGAAGAACGGCAATATATAAAAAACATCCTATTAGTAATTAAGGAGATGGAATAAACCAAATCTAAAATAAATATTCTGGGGTAAACTATACAGTGACATCTGGATTCCTACCTCAACTTGTAACAATTGTATTATATGGTCTTCAGTGCTCAACGTGTCCTATATCAAGTTTGTAAAGCAGTCAATGCAAAATGAAATGCATCATGCAAAACTACACTCAGCAAAAAAAATTATATATAGCCAGGACTACATTATTTCTATAATATAAATAACGTCTCATATTGCTACAGATTTGGGTAATGGGATATGTGCATACACACACACATAATAAAGTAAAATGAAATGAGATAAAAATCATCCAAAAAGCACCACTGGAGAAAATAAAACACACAAAAACAATTGACAAAATACAACCACCAATATATGATATGGATCTTTTAGTTTGAGTTGAGTTTAGTTAGAGTGGATGATTAAAAGATTTTATCTTGTAAATCTTAATCACAGAGGTCTTTGATTAAGTCTTATGCGTTGAAACTCATCAGAGGTGGAAACCCCACCGATCCATATCAGCATCATGTTATCAGTGAACCTGCTATTTGAATCTAATGGCATACTGAACAGACAAAGACCCATATTGATACAGGGAACAAGGAGGAGGTCCAAAGAATCCATAACATACCATCAGACGAGTGAGGGTAGTGTCCCACCCTGTAAAGGCATTGTGGATGGGGCCATTCTGAATATCTGGTCCCTCAGTGACATTTAACCGAAGTGCTTTTGCCAATGATTTGTACACAAATGTTACCAGAAAATGGTATTTTATGAAAAACTATTCCTATTTTTAAGTTTTCATCGCTTCCAAGATATTGTCATATTTGAAAACCATGGAATGGTCTACCATAGTCAGTTCCTTCTGCCTTCTGACATTAGCACTCCCAGGAGTATCCTCATTTGAAAGTGGGGTCTTCTCTCTTTCAGAAAATGATATATAACATCCAGCTACTAGCGATATGAAGCTCTTTTATCCTTCCCCCTCCCATTCATTTATATATGAATATAAACTTACATTTGCTGTGTGAGCAATTGATCACCTATCATAAGTATTTTAAAGTGCACCTCCAAGTTTTTTTAAAACACTTAGTGCTGTGTTTAATTACATACAGTTCTGTAGTTCAAAAGATAGTCAAGCTGAAAAGATCCCCCTCCTGCCCATCTTACTGTGTTCCGGATGGAGAGCAGCGAGGGACAATCTTCAGTAAGCAAAAGGAGAATCGTGCCCTCCTTCATCAAGGGAGGGTGGGGTTTTCCTTATACTTACTGAGTGAAGATTGTCCCTCGCTGTATTTGTCCAGTCCCACAACTGGATCACAGATTCAGTGGGAGGCAGCCAGAAGGGGCGGGAGGGGATTCTTTCAGCTTGAATATCTTTTGAACTACAGAACTGTAAGTCATTAAACATAGAGCTACGTGTTTTAAAAACCTATAGAAGACTCGGAGGGGCACTTTAATATAGACATTACTATCACTTAAATCCCGTGGACACTAAAAAGGTATCACTTGTATGCAAACTGGTAAAAAGATGTATTAACCTCCTGGATGCTAGAAAGGTCTATGTCACATTGCTTCACGATGCGTTCAAGACCTCTTTAACGTCCAAATTCTAAATTAAAGGCACACTTAACACCTCCTAATAATAAACCGCCACTTACCTTAACCTGCCCAGGAAATCCATATCGCCACTATGAGGCTATTCTTCATAGACTGTTCCCCAAAATTAATATTTACTTAGTACTGAATATAATATCGATGAAGGTTGACATGATTCTTTGTTAATTGACTCCAGGACCCCAAACTGAACTCTTCCTTCCACCTCCTACCAGTTTAGTGGGAGGAGTTTCCAGAGACCTGCCGCAAAGTATCATGGCTCTTCCATGGGCATGATAGCCAGATCTAACTAAAGGTTCATATTTGGGAAACCAATCCACATAGAATTAAGTTAAGGTTGGGAGGGAAGGGGGGGGGGGTCTGTGAGGGGTACTGGTGTTCCTTTAAAATGTGTTCTTTGTGATATTAGTGAAATGTTTTGGAGATTTTGATAGCACCCAAGAAGTTAAGACTGCGTTTACAGGTGAAGATTATATATACAGGTGAAGATATATAACTTATTGGATAGATTACATTTGAAAGAAAATGTCTGTTTTTTACAGGATGAGAATGGAATGTGCTATCCATCAACCAGGCCTCATGATCAGACATTCGCCTACCTAATTGTGGATCCTCTGAAGCGTCATGTTAACGTGCTCTACCATTGTTTTGGAGCAGGAGTCTTCTGAAGTCGTAACTCACAACATCTGACTTGGTCAAACTGGATACTGTGATACACGCTTTAAAATATGTCTCTGTTTATCCTATGCAACTGTGGAATTCGCTTGTAATAGCAAAAAAAAGTCAAACCAGGGAAAAGCCTGCATACAGCATCCATTTTTTAACTCTTTCGGTGCCAGAAGGGTATGCAGTTCCTTGCTTTGCAATTCATTGCATATCACCCTGGCACTCCCAAGGGTTGCCACACACAACTGTCCCCCCTCCACACACGCACATAAATAAATAGAGTACCTTATTTCACATGTTCAGACTTATTTTCAATATTCTATTTTGATATGATACAAAGGTTGAGCTGAATAAAATGTAAATTATAATTCATATTATATAGACCTTTGATAAAATGTCATTCTTTAAAGAGCATTTATGTTTTAATTTGATCACGATCCCTCTTTTTTCAACAAACTCTTTATTTTGTATTAGAAAGTTTAAAGGGGAACTATCACCCCTATACAAGTTTGGCTCATAATGAACCTGTGCCTTACTTACAGGCAGACTGAGGTTACAGATCTGTACTGCAGCCTGTCAGTCTTCGTATGCTCCCAACCTCCTCTGATGATGGAGGATTTCTTCATGTAAGCTGGAGCGATCTCTAGCCAATGTTGCACACACTTGTGGAAAGAATCAGTCCACAACACTATGGAGAAAACCCAAACAACAATGCACGGGTTACTTAAAGGTAAAAAAAAAAAAAAATTATGAAATTGTGTCTCAAATAAAAAGTATACATTTATTAAAATCATCACATACATATACCAATGTACCTAGATAGATACTGAATATTCAATATCAATGACTGTATATCAAATATATAGACCTAAATCAAGTTTGTTTCAGTCCTCTATAAATCTCCAAGTGAATGATAGAGACAAGGTTCACATATTCAAGCATCCAAGATGTTTGGTTATATCATTATAGAATGGAAGTCCACCATCTGTGGGTTATTGAATTGTCAAATTGGCATATTGCATTCCAATTATTCCTTTATATCCTTTAATATGGAGAGATCCACAATCAATGGCTTAACCAAGACTGTTGGGCAAGTGGACTAGAGAAAAGTAATGCTGTACCTGGCTATCTGATCTTTCTACCTCGCGAGGAAGATAGTGTAAAAAATATTTACTCACCACTGCCATCTTCATTTGGACTTAAAAGCTCAAATAATAGTTATTTAATTGCTGATAACAACAACAACTGATCAACTTATCAGTCCAGAACTCTGTGTTAGGAATACCACCAACTGCCGTGATCACGGATTTATGGATGCTTCTACCATCTTCATTTGTGAATATTCAATGGTATAATGATTGCCATATTTGATAATGTCAGATTTGATAATGTCAAATGTTTTGCATGGCAAAACACTCCATCATTTGTGATAGAGGTAACAATTACTTATATACAAACATTGGCCAATATATAAAAAATAGGATCTGTAAGCGAACGCGTTTTGGAAGGCACTCTTTCCTTTTTCATTACTTAAAATCATTTTTTTATTATTTTTTGTATCTATTGTTTCATTTCAATGATATATTTACATTGTTTTACACCTTGGATATTAACCGCATTTTAAACGTATTACTATGAAATGCACAGGAAGTGTCTGTAACATTCAAGGGGTTCATAATAAAAGGCATTAATAATAAACAGAAAGTGATTTTTCTTCAGTGTCCTATCCCTGGCTATGATAACGGGCATTGTCTCCTCCTATCAGCTGGGGTAGAACCAATCAAATGTATCATTATAAGGGAGCCCTTTCACCGGCACCATCAGTCTCTTCGGCCCTACAAAGCTGGGTGTAGGGCTCATGCCCTACGCTTAATAGGACATTTTGTGGATTAACCGTTTGTTATTTTTCTTTATTACTTACCTGGCCGCAGTTCAGTGCCGCCGAACTGGGGGAGATGTGCAGATTCCCTGAAGTGCCCCGCATCCATCTCTATAGAGCTCAGTTGTCAAGGGGAAGTTTTCTTCCAGCATCCTGCATGCCGGAACCATAGCCTCTGCAGGAACCGGAAGTTCGGCTGATAACGTCATCGCGTGTCGGAGGACCCTGCATTCTACAGTGGAACGCATCAACCTGAACAAAACAAATGGCCACACAGGCGAAAGGTAAGTGGAATTGTTTCATCCTATTTTTCCACAGGAAAGGGAGGATCTTAAGGGACTATTTATTTGTGCCTGATTTTGCCTTCCTCCATTATGTATCCTTGTTAAGCAGGGGTAGGGAGTGTAGCATTGACATTTTAAATATTTATATTAAAGTTCTTGATTTTAAATTATTATGTCTGCCCCTGCTAAGCAGCCTTCCAGCAAAGACAACCCCCCTTCTAAGGTATCTGGCAAGGAGGAAAAATCAGTTTCTAAACCTAAATCATTTATTTCCTGTGATAAGAAAGTGTCTGTTTCTGAAAATTCCAAATTATGTCAGGATTGTCTCAAAAAACGCAGCAGAACAAGACATGCCAATGCAATTTCAAGACTTTCTAGTCTGGATGAAGTCGTCAATGCAGGACGCTTTTTCGGCCATGCAAGAGGCTGTAGTTCCCAGAAAATGCCCCTGCCTAGAAGACCGTAGGGAAGGTCCGTCATCCAGAATAGAATGCACGGAAGAGGGTGGCAGTATACAGGATATTATATCTAAATTTCACTGTCGTCCAATACAGGTTACTGGTAACTCTGTGAGGCCATCCGCCCCTTTAAGTAGGCAGGAACATTTCTCCAAATGTATGCAGGGGGCGGAGCCTCCCCTCCCTCCTCAGCTGCTTCCCAGTCAGCTAACACCAGAATGATTTGTTCCTGGGTGTGTACACACCAGGTGGAGAACATCTGTCTTCAGTTTTAGTCTTTTTATTGTTTTCTGTCAAATATGGAATACCACCATTAGGCGGGTTACCATGACTGACAAATGCCCTCTCCAAAGTGGCTAGCTCAGTGTCCAGGGATTTTTGGTGGACCTTATGACCTGATGGGGGAACAACTTGGTTTCAAGTACTTCCCCGGGGGATTATCCACTGAGGTAATCCTTTCTTTGCATGGTGACCTGAAGACAGAAGACCTGCAGAAAAGTGAGCCACCCTTTGAGTGCTGAAGGTCCACTTGTCCCACAGTGTCCCTTAACAGGGCTTGTATTTGGGAGCTCTCATTGCGCACTCCGGCACTCATTGGGTGTTTATGTGTATATATATATATATATATATATATATGTGTGTGTATATAATTGTTTATATGTGTATGTCTGTGAGTTTTTGGAGCAATCTAGGTGGCGCTTTAACCCTTTATCTGCTGGGTTAATTGTATTTTGAGAGTTTGGTTACACTTTCTTCATGCATTAGTGTTTTCTCTTCATGTACACATGATATCTGTGTGTTTTTAACTTTTTCTTACTTGAGGTTCATGTCCTGTAATTTTATGTTCCGCGCCTTTAACCCCTTAAGTACCATTGACGTGGCAGGACCGTCACGCTGGTCCGGCACTTAAGGACCAGTGACGGTCCTGCCACGTCACATACTTTTACTCACCGCGGTGAGTAATACCGGGCACTGAAGTTGATCGCTCCAAGACCGGAGCGATCTCTTCCAGTGCCCCGTTTGACGTGCCGCCCCACGTAATCAGTAACGTGGGACAGCACGTCAAAGTTTCCTGTGTGGTCCTTAAGGGACGGCACGCCCCGGAACCGCTGGTCCTTAAGGGGTTAAGGCGCGCTTTTACCGCATAGCCGCCATTGCTCCTTTACTCTCTATGGGCTTACACTGTGTGGGACGTATCTCTGGAACTGCTTCACATAGCGACTTCAGAGTGGGCTCATTTTGTTTGTCTTCCCTTGCTCTTTCATCCGGTTTCATGTTCAAGTGTGTTGGTGGACTTGGGGGGCTTCGGGCACTGCTTTGGGGTACTTTTTGAGAAAAACGATGTTTCCCATGAGCGCTCGTTTCGCTCCTCTTTTCTGATTGGCTCCCGTCGCGGCAACCATTTTGTGAGTTATTCTTATCGAGTATACTTCACAGGGACCGGACTCTCTCCTCCCTTGATTAACCCTTCGCTTGCCAGATAAGTTTAGTTTTTACGTTTCTGTGGTGAACCTTTAATCTTTCACACTTAAATTGGGTGATTTCTTGACAGCGGGTTATTTTTGACTCTGTGAGTATGTCTACACCGCTGGAGCTTGGGACTAGACCTAAGACTAAGGAGGCTGGGGTATCAGTATCCCCCAATGCGTATTGCTCCTCCAGTCATTCAGGGCTGCCTAGGGAATTCTCTGGTCATTTATGCCCAGCATGCTCAGAAGGTCCTGACAGCAACCCAGGGCCTTCCAGCCATGCTATAGAGCCAGCTTGGGTTAAAGAGTTTAAGGCTGAAAATAGGGACCTCAGGTCCACTCTTCAACTCTTTCCCTCTCAGGTACAGGGAGAACTGCAGTTATGGCAGGCTCCCTCTACTATCAGGACCTCCCTGCCTAAACCGCAGGGGGCCCCTGATGTGTCTGATTCTTCTGAGGAAGAATTGTTGCAAGATTCTGATGTTGAGGACGGTACTGTTATTAAGTCTTCCAGATCTGTTGGAGACCCCTTTGAATGTGACCCTGAACTCTCTGCTGAGGGCTTAATTAGAGCCGTTCTGACCACCCTCAACCTTCCCTTGAGTCAAGAGGTTCCCTCTGACCCAACTGATGTTTTTCAGAAACCGGCCAAAGCTGTTACTTGTTTCCCTCCTAACCCTACCCTTGACTGTTTGGTTTCTGATGCTTGGAAAAGTCCTCTTCGGTCTCAAAAAAGTTTGCTAAACTTTATCCCTTTTCTGAGGCTGAACTGATTAAATGGGTTCATCCTCCCAAGGTGGATGCTCCTGTTTCTAGACTGTCTAAATCGACTGCTTTACCTGTATATGATGCTTCTGCTTTACAGGATTGGACGGACAAAAAGTTGGAGGTTTGCCTCAAGTCTATTTTTGCCTCTATTGGCACTGCTATGCGACCGGCTTTTGCTGTGGCATGGGTTAACCGGGCCATTGCGGTCTGAACTGAGCAACTCACCACGGTGGTCCGTCAGGACGCGCCAGTTTCAGAGCAGTTGCGCTTGCTTGCCAATATTGCTGAGGCTCAGAACTATGTTTTTGATGCTGTCCGCATGATGGCTAGGGCCTCTACCTCTTCTGTGGTAGCCAGGCATGCGCTTTGGCTTAAGATTTGGTCTGCTGACACTGCATCTAAGAAGATTTTGCTTTCTTTGCCTTTCCAGGGTACTTCCTTGTTTGGTTCTGAGCTCAAGGAACTAATTAGCGAGGCTACTGGGGGTAAGAGTACCCTTTTGCCTTTGGTCTTCAAGAAAAAGTTGCCGGCTAAGCGTTACCGGTCCTTTCGTTCATTTCAGACGGAGACGCATTCGACGACCAAAACAGTTCCGTCCAATCCGCGTCCCTCCTCCAAGCCCAAGCAGTCCTGGAAGCCCAATGTTGCTTCCAAGCCCAAGACTTCCAAGGCTGCTTCGGCATGACTCGCCGAACACGGGTCCGCGCCCTGCCGTTGGGGGATGCCTCCACCTCTTTCGCAGGGTTTGGGAGGAATCTGTGACGGACCCATGGGTTTTACAGGTGGTCTCGGAGGGATACAAGATCCCTTTCTTCTCCCTTCCTCCCTTTCATTTTCATCTCACTCGTTCTCTGCAAGATGCAGAGAAACTGCGTCTGTTCGACGACGCTATTCAGGATCTCTTGGACAAGGAGGTCCTGGAGCCAGTGCCTCCTGTGGACATGGGTTCGGGGTTTTACTCCAACCTTTTTGTGGTGACCAAAAAGGACGGCGGCGGTCGTCCTATTTTGGATCTCAAGGAGCTCAATTCCTTTGTGGTGAAGACTCACTATCGTCAGGAATTTCTGCGCACTGTGATTGCTGCCATGTCTCCAGGGGAGTTTCTTGCTTCTCTGGATCTTCAGGACGCGTATCTGCACATTCCTATTCATCTAGAGAGCAGGCAGTATCTGAGGTTTGCCTGCGCCAGAGGTCATTTTCAGTTTTCAGCTCTTCTGTTTGGGCTGACAACTGCTCCCCAGGTTTTCCAACGAGTTTTGGGAGCGTTGATATCTGTCCTTCATCGGGATGGCATCAGAGTGACTCAGTACATGGACGACTTGCTATTGAAGGCAGAGTCTGCGGAATTCCTTCATCAGCAGGTCCAGACCTGCATTCAAGCCCTCACTCATCACGGTTGGATTGTGAATTTGGACAAGTCGGACTTGACTCCATCCCAGCATCTCATTTTCCTGGGTCTGCTGTTCGACACTCAGAAGGGTATGGTGTTTCTGCCAGAGGAGGTGGCTCATCAAATTGCCCAACAAGTTTCAAAGATTCTGGCACTCTTTCGGATTCCAGTCCCGAAAGTTGTCTTCGCTGGTGGGGAAGTTCATTTCCACGATAGAGGCGGTGCCATTTGCGATGGCACACACCAGGGAACTTCAGAGGTTTGTGATCCAGATGTGCAGGGATCGACCGGATTATCTGAAGCTGTCAGTATCTCTGACTCCTTATGTCGAGTTGAGCTTGGAGTGTGGTTGGACCTTTCCCATCTCCTGAAGGGGAGATCCTTCAGGATCACTTACTGGACCAAGGTCACGACGGACGCCAGTCTCTCAGGCTGGGGTGCCGTCTTGGGTCGCATCAGTACTCAGGGGAAGTGGTCCTTGGAGGAGTCCCTGCTCCCCATCAACATTCTGGAACTTCGGGCGATTTTCCATGCGCCATTGGGAATCTCAGCTGGAGGACTGTCCGGTCAAAGTGGAATCAGACAACGCCACCGCCATGGCTTACATCAACAGACAGGGCGGGACAAGAAGTCTCACCGCGTGGCTAGAGGTCAAGGTCATCCTGTCCTGGGCGGAGATTCACGTTCCCGCCATTTCTGCGGTGCACATTCCAGGCGTAGACAACGTCATGGCAGATTTCCTCAGTCGTCACACAGTCAACAGGGGAGAGTGGGAACTCCATCAGGAAGTGTTCCAGCTAATGACCCAGAGGTGGGGCGTACCTCTAGTGGATCTGATGGCAACCAGGCACAACAGGAAGGATCCTACGTTCTGCTCCAGGTGGAGAGACTCGCTGGCTCTGGCGGTCAACGCCATGTCGATTCCTTGGGCGTTTTCCCTACCCTACATCGTTCCTCCCCTTCCAATGTTAATCAGGGTGATCCAGAAGCTGAAGGTGGAGCGTTGTCCGGTCATCCTCATTGCTCCAAATTGGCCTCGTCAGTCCTGGTATCTGGACCTTCTGGCTCTGTCGCTGGCAGAGCCCTTTCCGCTTCCCTCTCGTCCGGATCTTCTGATACATGGTTATCTGTGGAAGAAGGATGTTCATCGTCTCCATTTGACAGCATGGAGGTTGAATCCTCAGTTTTGAAGAAGAAGGGGTTTTCTTCTGCTGTGGTGTCTACCATGCTTCGGGCTCGTAAGCCTGTTTCGTCCAAGATCTATCACCGGGTCTGGTCGACCTTTCTGTCTTGGTGTGCTGACAGGGACCTGTCTCACGATTTTCATCTTCCTACTGTCCTGGCCTTTTTGCAGGACAGTGTGGATAAGGGACTCAGTTTGAGTTCTCTTAAGGTTCAGACTTCGGCGCTTTCTGTCTTTTTCCAGGAGCACATTGCTATCCTTCCTGATGTCAAGATCTTCTTCCAGGGCGTGGCCCATGTGCGTCCTGCATTTCGGAGTCCGGCTCCTCAGTGGGACCTTAATCTGGTTTTGGGAGTTCTCCAGCGTCCTCCCTTTGAGTTCTTGGCTACTATTCCTTTACGTCTTTTGTCGTGGAAGATGGCTTTTCTTCTGGCTATTGTGTCAGTCCGCCGGGTGGCGGAGTTACAAGCTCTCTCCTGTAAACCACCCTATTTGGTGTTTCACAAGGACAAGTCGGTGCTTCGTACTTCTACGGAGTTCTTACCTAAAGTGGTTTCTGAGTTCCACATTAATCAGGAGATTGTGGTGCCCTCTTTCTGCCCTAATCCCTCTTCCGATAAGGAGAGGGATCTCCATTTGTTGGATGTTGTGCGTTGTCTCAAGTTCTATGTGCATCGCACGGAATCCATCAGGAAGTCTGACTCTCTGTTCGTCATTCCGGAGGGTCCTAGGGCTGGGAGACAGGCATCCAAAGTGACTATTGCATCTTGGTTTAAGTCTACCATTCGTAAGGCATACGAATTGAGGAACAAGCATGTTCCCTATCGGGTCACGGCCCATTCCACCAGGTCCATTGGGGCCTCTTGGGCTTACAAAAATCAAGCGTCTGCTGATCAGCTGTGCCGGGCGGCCACTTGGTCCTCTATGCACACCTTCTCGAAGCACTACCGTGTGGATGTGCTGGCCTCGGCTGATGCCAGCTTTGGGAGGAAGGTCCTGGAGGCAGTTTTGCCTGTCTAGGATCGTCTTCTTCTGAGGTTCTTAGTGCTTCCTTACTGTTGAGCCCTGTTGGCTCTAGTTCAGTGTGCTGTGTAACAGTTTCTGGGGTCTGTTTTTACCCCTAGTTGGTGTCCGTTGACACTTCTGTTTTGTTGTGATCTCTGTCCGGTAGGTTCATAGAGGTCCTGGTGACTTTGGGGGCCTTGCGCCTGGTCCTTGCCTCCTTCCCACCTCAGGGAAACTTAATGGTTGGACATCCCAGAGTTACCAGTAACCTGTATTGGGCGACAGTGAAAAGAGGATTTTAGTCTTACCTGTTAAATCCTTTTCACTTAGTCCATACAGGTTACTGGTCTCCCACCCTGTCAAGAGACCATGCTTGGCTCTCCTGTGGCAAATTGTGGGAGTCCTTAGAGGCATGCTCACAGGAGTCTTCTTCTCTCCTATTTCTGGTCAGTTAGTAGGGTCTCAAATCATTCTGGTGTTAGCTGACTGGGAAGCAGCTGAGGAGGGAGGGGAGGCTCCGCCCCCTGCATACATTTGGAGAAATGTTCCTGCCTACTTAAAGGGGCGGATCGCCTCCCAGAGTTACCAGTAACCTGTATGGACTAAGTGAAAAGGATTTAACAGGTAAGACTAAAATCCTCTTATTCCTCTAATGAGGAAGGGGAAATCCCTGGTGATTCAGGATCCTTTAACATAGACACCCTTCTAAAGAATATGTGAAAAACATTGGGCCTTACTGATACCCAACAGGAATTGGGGGTCCTAGATAAGGCTTTCATGGGAAAGAAGAAAACACCCCCCGGTGTTCCCAGTACACTGTACTGTCACTGACCTTATTAAATCTGAATGGGAAAACGGTGACAAAAGAATTGGACTCACTAAAAGATTTTGTAAAATGTATCCATTTAACAAAGATGATATTAAGTCCTGGTGTTCTCCTCCCAAAATTGATTCAGCAATTGCACATTTGGCCAGAAATACTATTATCTCTATGGATGATGGGTCATCCTTAAAAGATGTGATGGATAGGAAAATGGAGTCAGCATTAAAGAAGCAATTCTCCATCATTGGACAGGACCTAAAATCTGCTACAGCATTGGCCTGTGTTACTCGTACCATTAGGATATGGTTAAATGAGTTGGAGGAAAAGATTGACTCATTTGTCTCTTGTTCCAAACTCGTTAAGGAAGTCGCTGCAATCAAGGAAGCAGTTAGCTTTTGTTGTGATGCTTCATTAGATATTATCAGATTAGCGGCCATATCGTCGACCTTATCGGTTACTGCTAGGCGTGCATTATGGCTCCGTTCTTGGGGAGCAGATACATCTTCCAAGAACAAGCTGGTAGCGTTTCCTTTTACAGGACAAATGCTTTTTGGACAACACCTTGCGGAAATCATCAGAAAAGTCACAGGGGGAAAAAGCTCTTTTCTCCCACAAGAGAAGAAATCAAGATCTCCTCCTTCAAGATCTATCGACTTTAGATCAAGGAGGTATAATTTTCGTGACTCCAAGAGATACCAGTCTGGAAGATATGACCAAAGAAGACAGTCATCTTCCCAACCACCCAGAGGAGGTTTTAAAAATGATTCATTCCAGAGGTTCAATTTTAAAAAAGACCCACAATGAAGAGGAGCGGGCCCTGTCTCCATTCCCAGTGGGGGGTCGACTGGGGTTTTTTCTTTATTGCTGGCCATCGGACCCAATCCCAGACCTATGGGTACAGCAAATTTTGGAGACAGAGTACCTGCTGGAAATGCATTCCATGCGGGAAATTTTTGGGAAATTCAAGTACTCCTTGGAATCCCCACAAAATAAGGGAACTCAGGATAGCAGTAATAGACATGTTATCAAAGAAAGTTATAGAACCTGTTCCACTGTGCCAGGAGAAATTGGGAATTTATTCTATTTTATTCTTGACTCCCAAGGTTTCAGGGGGTTACAGGGCAATATTAGACGTAAAGTTCCTAAATTCTTTCATCAAGAACAGTCACTTCAAGATGGAGTTAGTGTCTTCAGTCCTAAGAGCAATCCCAGAGAACGCATTCATAACAACAGTGGACCTGAAGGATGCCTATCATCATATTCTTGTAAAAGCCTCACACAGGAAGATCCTAAGGTTCCAAGTAGGAGATCTCTATTACCAGTTCAGGGTTCTGCCATTTGGGTTATCATCAGCACCGAGTGTATTTACCAAAGTTCTGGCAGTAACCCTGCAGACCCTCAGTTTGAGGGGCATTTCAGTAATCCCCTACCTGGACGATCTACTGATCATCGCTGGATCCAGACCACAGGCCCTGGACCATACGTTCCAGACCCTAAACCATCTACAGGAACAGGGATGGATGATAAACTATCAAAAAACCCAACTGGAACCATATCAGAAAATTACTTTCCTGGGCATGGTCATAGATTCCTCAGTGGAAATGTTATTCCTGACAGAAGACAGGATTTCAAGAATCCGGTCAGCAGTAAGGAATTTCAGAAAAGAAATGACACTTACATCTCTTCAACCCAGATTATACCTTGGGCAAAATTTCATCTGAGATGCCTACAAAACTTCTTCCTCAGCAGATGGAACAGAGAGGCCAAGAGAAAAGCCAGAGAATTCCATTACCCCTGCACATAAGGTAAAGTCTCTCTTGGTGGAGGAACAAGAAAAAGGGCATTCCTCTCCAGGAACCAACCTGGGAAATAGTAACAATAGACTCCAGTCCCACAGGCTGGGGAGGCACGTGCAGGAATCACTCAGCACAGGGGCTATGGTCAGTAGTAGAAGCAAGAATGCACATCAGTGTGCTAGGATTAAAGGAGGTGGAAAACTGTCTCATAAGATTCAAGCCTCTAATACACCAAAAAGCAGTTCTAGTCTGATTGCACAATACAGCGGCAGTCCTATACATAAAGAACCAAGGGGGAACCAGAAGCAAGAATCTGCAAAGAGAAGTATAGAGGATATTCCTTTGGGCCGAAAGAAATATAAAATCCATCAAGGCACTTCACATTGCAGGGAAAATAAATCAGCAGGCAGATTTCCTGAACAGAACACATCTGGATCAAGGAGAATGGTCACTGAATCAAGAAAGTTTCAACTGGATCACAAGCAAGTGGGGCATGCCAGACATAGATCTGATGGCAACCAACCAGAACTAGAAGTGCAACAAGTTATTTTCCAGATGGCACGATCCAGCAGCTCTAGGACAAAATGCCTCTCTAATCAAGCTATCCATGAAACAGCCTATAATCCTCCCTGACTATCACGGTGCCCGTGCTATACGGGCGACATTCTGTCAGTCTGCTCCCATTGGCTGCTGTGAGATTGTCCCGCCCAGTATGTATCCTTAAATACTGGGCCCTGTCGATACGATTCAATCCTACACTACTGCTATGGCAGTATCTGAGTTACCAAGGGCCTCCGCTCCTATCTGTGGCATTACTCGACATTTCTACTCTCCCTCTCAGGGAGAGCCTCCAGGGCCTCGCTCTGATAGGTCCCATCTATTCTCCTGGACTATCAGTAACCCGTTCAGTGCTGTCTTGTCTGCATATCACACACTATACCTGACCTGTGTCAGTACATTGTTATCTTGTCTGTACAATTACTGGACCCATGTGGGTATTCATCTGTAAACTTGTCCTGTGTCAGTATCGCGTTGTATGCTTGCTGCTGGACCTGTGAGGGTTATTGTTATTTTACCTTGTTCAATAAAACTGTTTTTACCTAAACTACTGTCTCTGAGTGTCAAACAAACCGTTACACTGTCTCTCAGAACCTACTATGCCAAGGTCCCCTGTTCCATCCAAATCCAGCCTTCTTCAAAATGAAGGCCTGGAGGTTGAGCGGCAAATGCTTTTACGGAGAGGGCTATCCGTTTCAGTAGCCAATACTATTGCAGCGGGCCGGAAAGCATCTACCTCACAAGCAGTATACTGCAGAGTATTGAATGTGTTCAGAAACCGGTGTAAACAGAGAAACCTAAAATTTGCAGACATAAATTCAGCCAGGGTTTTAGATTTTCTCCATAAGGAGTTTGAATCCGGGTTAAAACCATCATCTATCAAAGTTCAACTGTCAGCTCTCTCGGCATTATTGCGTAGACAATTTGCTGATGATCTCTTGGTTAAGAAATACATGAGGGCAATTGAGAAAGCCAGACCTCGTATTAAGAACATTGTGCCCCCATGGGACCTTAATCTTGTCTTCGGTGTTTGAGCCTTTGGATTTCCTCACTGCCATAACCTCACCTAAGAGGGTATCTGAGCTACAGGCTTTGTCCTGCAAATCTCTATATTACATCAGGACAAGGTAGTTCTTAGGTTCAAACCATCCTTTAGATCTAAAGTAGTTTCTGAGTTCCATTTGAACCAGGAAATAATTCTCCCTTCATTTTGTCACAATCCTCAAAATGAAAATTTCACAACCTAGATTTGGTAAGGTGTATTTCCTGCTATGTGGATAGGACAAAAGAGTTCAGGAAGACAGACTCATAATTTGTCAATTTTTTTGGTAAAGTCAAAGGCACCTCAGCTTCAAAATCTCCTATAGCTAGGTGGATAGCTTATTGTATTAAGCTTGCCTACCTAGAAGCCAAAGTGTCTCCCCTCTCAAAATTAAGGCTCACTCAACTAGATCTATGTCTACCTCCTGGGCATGTAAAGCGCTAGCTTCACCAGAAGAGATATGCAAAGCAGCAACTTGGTCTTCATTAACCACCTTTATCAAGCACTATAAGATCAATGTCCATGCTTCTGCAGATGCCAAATTTGTGAGACAATTCCTTCAGGCGATCATCCCCAACAGATCTGGTAGGAAATTCTTGTTTCATTAGGGGATCCCTTTTCACCTCTGTAATGTTTTTGTTCTTTGGTATTAGTATCCCACCCATTTATATTGGGTCTCTGGTTTGGTATATCCCATTATCATAGCCGGGGATAGGACACAGAAGAAAATTAAAAATTTACTGACTGAAATTTATTTTCTTCTGTGTCCTTCCATGGCTCGCCCTACCCTTAACCTATTGTGTTATATTTTCTAGTTTGGTCAAAGGAGACTAATGGTGCCGGTGAAAGGGCTCCCTTATATCGATACATTTGATTGGTCATACCCCACCTGATGGGCGGAGACAATGCCCGTTATAGCTGTGGAAGGACACAGAAGAGAAGGAAATATCAGAAAGTAAATTTCTAATTTTATTTTGCTGAAGCAGTTCCCCACCTGAAGAGAAACGTAAACCTGTTTCTTGATATAGCCCTTGGTTCACTGCAGATTAGGAAAAGAAGCTTCAGTCATGCCATGCCTCATCTACAACTTCAAAACAATCTTTCTTGACCCCAGTGAAATCCTTGGTGTATTTAAAAGAAAAGTTATTAGTTAGTTTCCCTCACGTGGTGAACTGCTTTCTCAGAAAAACAATATTGTTTTTTTTAGAATGAGTTCCCTTTTAATTTGCTTGGTGCAAGGGGGTTTAAAGGGGACATAACACCTCCTAATAATAAACCCCCCTTACCTTAATATGACCATAAAATCCCAATGGCCCCTATGAATTTTGCCCTTGTGCCAGTGCTCGAGATAATATCTTCATTCAGTCCTCGATATCGTGTTCATCAAGGTGGACATGACACATACTATCGGGACCACAGGACACAAACTGCACCCACTGCATATGGTTACCTTTACCCTTTAAGGACTAGCATGGTATGCAGTGTAATGCTTTGCACGCCTCTCTGGTCCTCAAAGGGTTAAATAACCTCACATACCCATACCCACTTTTGCCAGCAACTGTCATGTTTGTCTCCATGGGCATGACATCCAGTACTGAAGAGCAAAATTTGTAGGGGCCATTAGAATTTTCTAGCTATAGAAAGATAAATGTCAGACGTGTTACAGTGCCTTTGTTGTGCAATCTGCACTGGAAACCATCCGGTATCCTTTTCAGATGTTGCCCAGTATTGGGCGACCGAGTAAATGGCGCGTTAAATATGTCGGCGGATTCAAAAATGCGAAATGAAAATTTCACCCTCATCAAAATGGTGAGATTGTTATATCACGGGCTTAAGTGTTGTTCATTTGAGCACCCGCATCAGAAGAAGGAGATTGTCATAAACATACCATCAATGCAGAACAGTGGGTGAAAACAGGCAGCTGTCTGATATGACGCCTGCTCTCCTTCCCTTCAGTGTCCATGGCTCATAATAGTAAAAAAAAATCATTGTGGAGTTGAACATCTCACCAAGGCATGCAATTCACCCCTACAGTATACATACGTGTACATACATACGTGCACATACTGTAGGGGTGAATTGCACACATTGGTGATATGTTCAAATTTTTTTTTTTTTTTTTTTGCTGCAGACACTGAGTGGAAGGAGAGCGGGAGTAATCTCCTCGGGCAGCTCCCCGTTTTCAACCACTGTTGTGCCTTGATGGTAAGTTTATGACGATCTCGTCCTCCTGATGTGGGTACTCAAATGAGCGATGCTTAAAGGGATAGTAATACTTTATTATTACTATCACTCATATTGTAGATATTTGTAAAATAATTTAATAGCCCCCAGGTTCACTCTCAAACCTTTATGGTTTGAGAGATAACCGAAGGCAAAGTTCCCCCCTCCCTCCCCCTTCCCTGAAGTCAGCGTTGTGCTGACTGCAGGGATATCCGGTCTGTCTTTCATCATGTGGCTCTGCAGCAAACAAAGCACACGTTTCAGTGAAATAATTATTTTTCACTAATGGGATCTCGGCTCAGCTGCAGAGCCGCAAGCCTGTCGTACGACAGACTTCCCCTGCAGTCAGTACGTCGCTGACTTCAGAGAATGTTTGAGAGATGAACCTGGGGGCTATTAAATTATTTTACAACAATCTATAATATGGGGGATAGTAATAATAAATTATTACTTTCCCTTTAAGCCCGTGACATGACAATCTTGTCCTTTTGATGCGGACAAAATTCTCATGTTGCCTTTTTTAAGTCGCCAACATATTTAATGTGCCTTTTACTTGGTCGCCCAATACTGGGCAACATTGTGACATTGAACCATTGTATCCAAGGGAATAAGGAACCATAATTATTCCAAAAAACATTTCTGATATGGGAACATAGTTGATGAGATTGAAGAAAAAAAAAAAAGATGTGTTCATCAAGTTCATCTTTTGCATATCACCTTTGTAAATGCAGAAGAAAAACAAAAAAGCATTGAAGTTATTTCCAGTTATAGCCCAAATGAGTACAACAATTCCTGCTCCAAATGAAATTGTCTATCAGCATGGATCTACATCCTATCTGCATTGAAGCCATCTTACAGAATTCTCTATATTGAGCTAAGAAGCTACCCAATAGGCTTTTTAAAAGTATCTACATTATCAGACAACAAAGTTTCTAGAGGTAAAAAAATCCACAACTTTACTGCCCCTACTGTAAAAAAAAAAAAAATATCCCTATGTTTGTTGTAATCGAACTCATCATTCTTCTAGTCTTAATGGACAGCCCCTTGTTTTTTGCCCTGGACTTTCAGTAAAGAGTTCGCAAGAGAGGTCTGTGTATTTGCCTTGTATTTTTGTGTAGTAATCATGTTCCCCCTTAGATAATATTACCATATTGTAGATGAAGTCTTACTCTGAATTTATAGAGAGGTGGAATTATATTCCTATCCTGTATATCTAAACCCCTTTTAAACATGACCGTATCCCACTGATTCACACTGATAAGACTTCTTGTATTTCTTATTATGACGACATGCTTAATGTGTCATGTGGTCGCACTCTTTTTTGCGTGCGACCTTTTAAAAATAAACCGTAGATAACAGACTTCAAACTGCTTCTCTAACATGGATTCCCCCCAAGTAGTTTTTATAAAAAGTGTACATGTAGCATTCTTGTTTCTGCAACCTAAATTCATAACCTTACACATCTATACTAATCCTTATCTGCCCATCCACTCAGATGATCCAAATCTTTCTACAAAAAAAGAAACAATCCTGCTCCATATGAATTTCCTTACATAGTTTCATGTCATCCACCAGTGGCGTTGTTAGGTACTCTTGAGTGCAAAACCCCAGTTCTTGTTGTAAGCTTAGGGTATGTAACTTTGCCAAACAAACTTACAGTAATGGTGAAATTGTGCTACATAATGCACATACCTGGGAACTCTCAGGGTTTGACCCTGAGACTCAGGGTTTTGACCCAAATCTCAGGGTGAAGGGCCAAATTCTCAGGGTGAGAGAGGTCAGTGTCAACTACTATATGAATTTCCACAATTAAATGTTTCCTTAGCCTCTAAACTGGTGCCAATAGTACCAGAAAGACAGTGGGAGATGTCCTGCTTGTCTTGTTTGTGTTCAGGCAGTGAGTTATCCAAACTGTAGCATGTTAAAGGTCCCTCACACACAGACTGGAGCACCTCTGTTTTAGAGCAAGCAGGCGCATATCGCATAAAATCTACATTATGGGAAGCTTTAAGGGTTAATATTTCAAAGATCTCAGGGTCAGCTCATCTTGAAAGTTCCCAGGTATGATAATGCACTATTAATGGATTAGGTTGGCCTAAGCCCTGAGTTTTTGGAAAAATACCCTGGTCTTTAAGGAACCTAACAACTCCCATCATCAGCAAAGATTGAAAAACTATGTTTCCATTTCATTGACTTTAGATCTTTTGAGAGGCAAAAATCACAGTTTGCAAATCCTTTTAAATAAGACCACATAGTATTGTGAAGTCCTGTTCATTGATGGAGCAAAAGGGGAAGAGGGGCCTGAGGCAATGGAACTGGGTGAGAGACTAGTTAGAAAAGGGAAATGAGCCTGCTATAAACAGTTAACCCATTATATACTTTACAAATGATGCACTGGAGCTCACTCAAGCTTTTAGGAAGATGTATGCAAGACACTGGGAGCTGATGATGGCAGCTACACCATTCAACCATTCAGCACCCAGCAATGTTAGAGGATGAAGTCACCGTTACTTGATTAATTATTTTAGTTTTTTAGTATCTTCCATGTTCTGGTTTATTCATAACCACACTCCATATCTCATTAACCCCTTGAAAGCTAGAGCCTCCTCCAACATATTGTGATGTCCCTAGACGTCAAGGGTTTAAAACCTCTCCTACCATATATGGATGGAATTCCCATAATACTGGCAAAAGACAATACCTGATGCCAGTAAAGACTTTAGCATTGGGAATTATTTTGGATCCTTTGTATGAACAATTTGCAAGGGATTACATTCCTCTTTGAGGCTGATGTACTAAGAAAAGACCGGGACTCACTTTTGAGGCAAATCGTCCCCATCACTGGGGAGAAATATGAAAATCTCAGTTGACTGAATGTTAGAGACATCTCTAATACATTGCAAGGGGTTAAATGCCACTTTTAAATCCTGAGGGCTTTGGAGCGTTTTTATTTGTCCCCTATAGTACAAATGATTTGCTCCAGTTCTCCTGAATGTATCAGCCTGACTTTCTCATACCTATTTCACTAAGGATCATTGGGGAATGTGATTATACATTTAGGTTGTCTGAACACTTTTAGTGAGGGAATTATATATGAGATATTTCCTATTGTGTATTTTAACACCTTTTTCTTAATGTTTTGAATGCAGTTTTATTAAATTCCTATTCATCTTTAACATTTTCCTATTTACTGTCTCATTGTCATACCTGGAAACTTTCTTGTCTTGTGTTGTCTTAAAGGGCAATGCCAAATGTGCCAGGAGACAGTGGTAGGGAATATAAACTACCGCACAGCAGAGTGAAAGGGGAGAGATGCATAAAGACAAAGAAGGCCTTTTTGGTGTCAGTCATGTGCATCACAGAAGGACTTGGCTATCCACCAAGAGATAAATTATTGTGCTGTACTGAGAAGAAATTATTTCATTCTGGGGCAAACCACAGGGAGAAATAAGTCTATTGGTTTAATGGGTCTTTTAACCCTTTGAATGCAAATTAAACCCAGTGAATCAAAGGAGATACCTAAAGGGGTACTCTGGCATTCAAAGGGTTACAACACCACCACCTCCACACACACACACACACACACACACACACACACACACACACACACACACACACACACACACACACACATTTAAAGCAGTATCAATGTTTATATAGCTCCCAGTGTTCAGTTGGTTTGCCCCCAGAATTTCTCCATTTCTTATTAGTACAGTAGCCTCACTGAGTACTTGTCAGAAGCCTGTTTTGGGTGACTGTTGGAGACAGCACTAATACATTCAAGGTTGGGTCCAGGCACTCCCAAGCACCACATGATGCAAATTCAGCCAGATCAGCAATCTGAAGCATTACTCTAGTGTAACCCCTTGGGTACAAGAGACGATTCCAGCACACTGAAAGCCAATCAGTTGGGAACCTCTCTAGCACACAATTGATTCATAAAAATTAATAATCCATAATTATACAGTGTATTTAAATAAAAATTACAGGTAGAACAGCATTTCTATAGCCCTACCGGCTTACTCCCTTGTAAAGTGTCATAACTACTATAATTATTTCTAATTAACTACTAAATTATGAACAGTAGAATTCTCAGTCCAAAACCTGTTACAATGTCTAGGGACACTGATGCATCTGTGTTGTGCACAAAAAAAACACAGTTCCATTACAATTTTGTGTATATTTAAAGGGACACTATGAACCAAAGATAAAGTGGTGATTTTTAGAGAACTTTCACTACCATTTCTATGTTACATTAGACATTTTTCATTTAGAAAACACATCTGAGTTATGTAGATTTTAGATTAAGGCATGCCGAGCAGGTTCTTCCAGTCTTGGCCCTACTTTACCTCCCCCACTCACTGATACTTAACCCTTTCAGTACTAGGGGAGATGATGTAGGGCTAAAACAAGAAGTGCCTGCTCAGTATATATTAATTAGCAGAGTCAGAGAATCTAAATAACAAAATAAAACTGGTTTGCCAGATAAAAATGTCTAATAAAACACATGAGTTTAAATGCATTTTCAACATAACCAAAGTTGTTTTTAGGTGATTGGTCCTTTTAAAACACAGTCCCACACTGTAGTAATCAGAAACTGATCCTCACAACTGCTTTCTATCTCATTATGGTACTCCTGTAATTCTTTTTGTTGCTGTTCCCTTAGCCTCAGGCAATGTTCCTATGTCCTGACTGATAAATTGCTCTACTGCAATTTGCACTTCAGAAAAAAGGCACCTTAAATACAATTGCCAATCTGAGTGTCTAAAAAATCAGGCTTCTCAAACGTGAAGTCAATTTTATCCCTGCCTGTAGGGTCCTAAGATTTACAGATAAGTGTAAACTGCTCATTTAGCACTTGAGGGTAAATATCCAAATCCGCCAGATTAGATTAGACTCCAACAACAGTGGGTTTTTGTCAGGATATGCATTACAGAATATGGTTGCTTTAGTGCATACCACTAGACATACACTGCTGTTGTTAAATTAACATTCAATTATTCCTTATATACTTTATAATAATGCTCTGTACTATCGGCAATGTGATCTGTGTGGTTTTTGTGTAATTATATTGTAATGTTCCCCCCTCCCACCCCTTTTACAGACCTCACAATTCTTTCTTCAGAGCAGAAAATCGGTCTGGATGGATGGTGGTGAGGGACAATCTTGTATCATCATAAGGAAAAACCTGCCCTCCTACGGGGTGGCAGGGTTTTCCTTATACAGACAGAGACGAGACTGTCCCTCATCAGGGCTCAAAATTTCCACTAGTCAATGGCGAGTGAAAATTCAGCCCTGGCGAGTAGAAATTCTGCCCTGGTGGGTATGCTATGGCTTGCAGTAGCGAGTAAATTTTCAGGTCTGACTAGTAGCAAAGGACTTCAAATTTTAAGCCCTGCCTCATTGCGATCTGTCCAGTCAAGCGATCTGATTTCAGATCTGATGGAAGAATAGTGACTTCTGTAAAAGGGTTGTATGGGGGAAACTTTAAAATAAAATCACACAAAAACTACACTGATCACAATATAGCCGACGGTATAGTGTTGTTACAAAGTATAAGGGATAATATAGTGTTCATTTACAGTGAAACATTACTATCGCTTTAAGATTTTGACTCTTTGAGTTCCACAGGGCTGTCCAATGCATTGCAAAGCAATGCACTGGACACCCCTCTGGCACTCAAAGGGTTAATGCCAACACAACCCTTACACCTGCCCCATTGCATGCACAGGAAAATGCTCATAACATAGTCATTGGAGGGCCCTGGTGCAAACAATTTTTGGGTCCCCCTAACACAAAAATATATGTTTTCAGACGCATAACTAGAAAGTGTTGGACCCTGGGGCCAATGGGCCCCCGAGGATGCTGGTCCCTGGCACAATTTCACTGTTTGCACCCCTGTAGTTATCCATACCCCTGCTGCCATTGCTATGGTGCAAATTATGTTAAAGAGAAAATGTTCAGCATAAGTAGCTTAGTAAATTAGCACTGGTAGGCATGGGGGCTAGAAAATCGATACCAGTGCCTGCAGAATTATATTCATACATTCCCCCTTTGGGCACAGTTGATGTGTGCAGCACATTAATCTGATCTGCCATTATTACAGTAAGTGTAACGGTTTATTGACTGACCTGTAGAGACCAAGTTGAAAATTTTTATCCTACTGACTCTGAAAAAGGGGCATACTGCAAGGTCCAAGGACCAGCTACATTCAGCCACTCTGTAGCCAATATAAGTTCACTGGTCTGCCATATAAATACACCGTTCTCACTTTCTTTAGGTGTTGGTGTCATGGCTGACATCAACTCAGTTCTCTGTCTCAGTAAGCTGATATACTAAGATGAAGTGGAGTAAACTATTGTACCATATGGGACAGATAAAAGGTTCCACTGATTTTAACCTGTTTAATGCTAAAGGGGGTCTCCAATGTATTACAAAGGGTTTTAAGGAGTTAAAACCATATTTAATGACTGCAGTTCTTCTCAGTACATCGGCCTCACTCTGTTATGATTCCGTTGGTTTGATACAGTGGAATATCAGCCTCACTTAAAGCCCTGCATTCAAAAGAATATGAGCAATTCTGGAGCAAACCACCTCGTCACAGGGGACACATGCAAATTTCCATTACTTCAAATGAGCTTTTAACCACTTCAATGCTAGAGAGGTTTCCATTGCTTCGCAATGTGCTTTAGATATCTCTCGTTCATTTTAGGGGTTACAAGCCCAATTTAAATAATTGGGAATTTGAATTTGTACTCTTGTTTTAAGATTGCTCCAATATTCTTCTGAACATAGGGCCCTTAATCCAAGGGTATAATTCCCCTGTAAAGCAGTTCTTCTATGGTCTCCATTCATCTCTGAAGCTATTAGTTATGAATGAAGAACTCTTAATGAATGGGTATATTTTCCTCTCGAAATGCCTTCATTCATGGTTCTTACATAGTTCAGCTCTGCTACACATGCACCATAATTGATAGCTTTTCTCTGAGCACAGTATAGTTCAAAGCTACCAGGCCACCATTGTATTTTAACTTCCCCTCCTCTGCCTTGGGGTGGGGGTGGGGGGTTAACCATTGGAGTGCCAATGCAATGAGCAATTTATTGCATACCCTGTGGCACATGAGGGGTTAACCCCTTCCCTATCTTCCCTTTTAATATACATTTAAGAGAAACTCTCTTTGCTTTGCAAACATTGAATGGCCAATACAGGGAAGTAGTTAATGGATTGTAATGTAAAAAAAACTAGATCACCAAGTCTTCTTCATAATAAAAGAAACACACTTACATTTCTGTAGTTCATAACATATTAACTCTAGAAGGATCCCCCCTCAGTCCCTTCTGGCCACGTCACTGCTGCAGCTCATGCATGTCTGTACGGATGCGGCGAGGGACAAACTTAAGTATGAAAAGGAAAATCCTGCTCCCCTTCATCAAGGGGGCAGGGCTTTTCTTATAGTTACTGAAGTTTGTCCCTCGCTGCATCCGTTGGGTTGCATGACACGATTAGAGATTCAGTGGGATGTGGCCAGAAGGGGTGGGCGGGGTATCCTTAATGAACTACAGAACTGTAAGTGGTTTGAAATAGCGCAATGTGTTTCTTCTATTATAAAGAAGACTCTGCAATCTATTTTTTTTACATTGCAATCCCTTTAAAGAAGTTAAATGTTTAATTATTATTTTTTAAAAAGCGTAAGTTAAAAAATGACAAATAAAACCAATACAATAATATATTTTACTTCATTCTTATGGTGGCTTTCTATTATACTTTCAGATCAAACAGAAATCTATGCATGAACTCTTTTTAATAGTTGTTAGCTGCAATCTGTATTGAATTCAGAAAGCTATGCATTGGAGACCAAGGGGCTAGGTTCATTGTTTTAACCTTTTGAGTGCCAGAAGGGTATCCAACGCATTGGATACCCGTCTGGCACTGAAAGGTTTAAATTTTATATTCATAATTAGGGGATATAAAAGAGCACAGCACCATCATTTCCCAGGCTGTTTTTCTGGAGAGACAAGTGAGCTGCAGTGAGCTGTTGTAGTGCTATTCACAAGCCTGAACCTGTTTAGTCTTGGACCTGTGATCCTTTACTCTACTTCCTGTTTCTTTTGACATTAATCCACACAGACTTACAAAATAACTGTTATTGTTCCAGTTCTTTACTCTTTTGCCTTCAAAGAATGCAAGACATCATTTCAATAGGTCTCAAGGCAACAAAACCCGATTGTCATTTTCATCAACACCCTGCTCGGTAGGGATCCCATTAGTAAAAGTGATTAAATTTGTAATCATGATGAATCATACATGGGAACTTTCAAGCCAGCCTCTCTTGAGACCGTAATGTTTCACAAAAACAGCAGCTCCAATTAATCTTCATAGTATTTGGGCCATGGAGAGTGTTATTTCAATACTGGCAGAGTTGTAGTTCAAGAGTAATTGAATGATAAAGTATCTCCCTCATGCCTGATTTACCTAGTGTAAGCCACCTCCTCTCAGATGTGGAATCTGCTCCTGGGACCAGACAGACTACAGTAAAGGACATCTTCTTACTGTGTATAAGGAAAACCTGCCCCCACTGACAGGTCTTTCAGATTTTTACTTATTCTCACTGAAGACTGTTCCTCTCTGCCATCCATCCGGACAGTCTTGCTGCTCTGAGGTGAGCAGTGTTACATCAGTAAAAGGGGCAGAAGGGGGATACTTTATCATTTAATTACACTTGAACTGCAACTTGATAGTATTGAAATAACACTCTCCATGGCCCAAAATACTAAGAAGATTAACCAGAGCTGATTTTATTGTGAAACATTACTATCCTTTTAAAATATTAACCCTTACTATTCACCACATTCTTTGTCAATAAGTCACTGCTGGTACTAAAACAGTGGTCTTTAAATCGTCTATTATGAAAAATTTTACATGTCAGGATTTAACACCTTGTAGGCTAAACACATCTCCAACACATTGGTTTTCAATGTATTGGAGATGTCTTTATCCTACAAGAAGTTAAAGAGTGACTTGAAGTCAATCACAGGTCAATTAAAAGTTCAGCCATTCTGATTTAATTACTTGTTTAATGGATTTTTTTTTTTTTTTTTTTCATTTAATATTTATTCATTTTGTAACAAATTACAAAACATACATACAAAATATACCAAATCATATAACATATAACACACCACTCATACATTACATTTCACCCAATCATCAAAACCTCCTATCTATTGCGATTGAGCTCAATCCCTAGACTACTTTAACAGAAACTTCCGTATCCATTTCCCCCAAATAAGATGAAACTTCTCCAATCTCTGCCCTACCAAATGGTAACCATATTCCATCAAACACTGATGTCTGATCTGGTTGATTATAACCTGGATCTCAATCCCTTCCTGTTCTCGCCACTTCCTTGCCAACACAATTTTCATTGCCAGGAAACACTGTATAATCCACATTCTTTCATAGGACTTAAATGACCCAAGATCATGATGGAAAATTGCCCTCTCAGGTGAGGGAGGAATTATTACCTCCATCAAATTTGAAATTAATCCAAACAACTCCTCCCAAACCTTGTGGACTCTCTCACACTCCCACCACATATGAATATGCGTCCCCTGATGAGAGTTGCACCGCCAGCACATACCTGACCTACCCATACTATATTTAGCAATTCTCACTGGGACCATATACCACCTCAGCATAACCTTATAATGTAACTCCACCATATTCAAACAATGAGTTACCCGACTAATACCTAGCAAACTATCCTTCCATACTTCAAAAGAGATATCCTGCCCTATCTCCCTCTGCCATCCCTCTACTGCTATCATCTTTAATGGGAGTTCAAGTCCTTCTATTACTTCATACCAATTCCTTAACAACCTCCTCCCATCCCCCCCTTTATACAAACTTATCACTCGCCTACCTAACCTTTCCTGCCCCTCCTTCCAAAGATGACTACGTAGATAATTTTTAATCCTTAATACCTTAAAATATTCACTACTACCAATTTTAAAATCGTCGACCAACTGAGGAAAGGACTTCATTTTACCGTCCCTCAGTAAGTCGGCGACTCTCCTATCACCAGTGTTTGCCCATCCCCTCAAATCCATATTCTCCATATTATCTCGCAAAATATCCATAGGAGCTTCTTCTATAACTCGATCTTTCCATCCCATCTTATATTTAAAGCGCATCCAATATTCTAAACAATTATCAATTATCATAGGTAGACCTCTCTTCTTCAACATCTTAATCCTATCCTTATGGTTCCACAATAGAAGGTCCAATCTAGAAATACCAATCAATTCTTGCTCAATATATTGCCAATCTTCAACTTTCGACATATGTTGCATATTCATAATGTGAACCAGCAAACTCGCCTGTACATACCTTCCTAGACAGGGCACCCCCACTCCCCCTTTATTTCTTGCAGCAAACATCATCTTCCCAGATATACGGGGCTTCTTCCCATCCCAAATAAAACCTAAAATCCGAGCCTGGAAAGTCTTAACCCAACCCCATGGAAGGCCAACCGGTATCATCCGCAATAAGTATAGCCATTTTGGAATCATATATGATCTCACTATATTAACTCTCCCAAGCCATGATACAAATAGCCCCTTCCACTCCTTAATCTGTTGGAAAAGATCTTTCTGCAAGGCTAAATAATTTACTTCCACTATATTCTTTATTCTTTTAGGAATTACAATTCCCAAATAATTAAAACCACTTTCCTCCCAGTGAAAATCATACAGAGATCTTAACTCCTGACTCTCTTCATCCGAAATGGCCACACTCATCGCCTTTGTCTTGCTCAAATTCAATTTGTAATTCGAATATGCTCCAAATTGGCTAATTTCCTCCATCTATGGGGGTATAGAAGTTCTCGGACCAGACATTGACACCAGGACATCATCCGCATACAAACTAAGCTTGCACTCTAGCTTCCCAATTTCAATACCTACAATCTCCTGATTCTCTCTAATCCTATTGGCCAAGGGCTCCATAGTCAGGACATACAACAGCGGAGCTAACGGACACCCTTGTCGGGTGCCATTATGAATCTTAAACCAGTCTGAACTAATACCCTGACCAATCACTCTTGCTGTAGGTCCATTATACAAGGCCATAACAGAGCCTATATAACCCCCTCCAAACCCAAAACTTAGCATAACCTCTTCAAGAAAAGCCCAACCTACCCTATCGAAGGCTTTCTCAGCATCAAGTGATAGAAAAAGAGACGGAACCTTCTTCAACGACACATACTCAACCAAATTAATTATTTTCCTAGAATTATTATGCGAGTAACGCCCCTTAATAAACCCTACCTGATCCTTATGAATTAAATTCGGACTTATATGTTTTAACCTCTCTGCCAATACTGCCGAATATATCTTTGTGTCAGTGTTTATCAGGGAAATAGGCCTATAATTTGTAAGCTTTGTACTTTCTTTTCCAGGTTTCAAAATAGGTAAAATAAAAGCTTGTAACATCTCCCCAGGAAAATTACCTGTAACTCTAATCTCATTAAAGACTTCCGTCATATAAGGAGCCACAAAATCCACCATTTTCTTATAAAACATAGCCTGGAACCCATCAGGGCCGGGAGCCTTACGTGGTTTCAACGCCATTATCGCACCACGTACCTCCCCTAACGAAAAACAAGCTTCCAAACTTTCAGTCTGGTCCTGCATCAATTTCCCTAATTTGGATTCGGCTAGATATTTCCTAATTTGTGTTCTATCTTGATTGTCATCTGGAATGTTATACAACTTTCCATAGAACTCCCCAAAAACCTTCCCAACTGCTTCAGGACTAGTGTAGCTATTCTCCCCCTCCATAATCTTAAATACTCGGGTCTTCAAATTACGTTTCTTCAATTGGTTTGTAAGCATTCTACCTGCCCTGTTCCCCAGATAATAAAATCGTTCTTTCAACCTGAGTAGGTTTTCATTTGCTTTAATAGCTAATAATTCTTGAATCTCCTTTTTAATTTGTAACATTTCTTCTGCAACAATACTATCTGGAGTACCCTGACTCTTCATTCTTAAATTATGTAGCATAATATAAAGATCTGATAACTTCTTCCCATATTTTCCCTTACAGGATGCTTGTTTCTTAATAAAGTACCCTCTTACTACACACTTATAAGCTGCCCACACATTACCCAGACCAACATCACCAGTCAAGTTTTCATCAAAATATTGCTTAGATATCTGACATAATTCCTCAATGTCCAACTTAGTGGATATTAATGAGTCCCTCAGTTTCCATCTCCTTTCTCCACCTCCATACTTCTTTTTAATTTCAAGACATACTGAGTCATGATCTGACCATACGACGTTACCAACACTAATCCTCTCACAATCTCTAACCGACTCTGCCCTCACCAAGATCATATCAATTCTAGAAAAAGTTTGATGACTTTGAGAGAAGAATGTATAATCCCTATCACTTGGTCTTATAGTCCTCCACACATCATATAGCCCATATCTTCCCAGGATGTCCTGAAATGCCCTAGCCAACAACCTAGTCCGAGAACTACAGCCGCCATTATCCACATTAAATCTATCCATTTCACAATCTGCCACACAATTAAAATCCCCTAAACATATGAAGGTGCCCTGCACATACTCCTGTATAGTATGCAACGTTCTATTTAAAAACCTAACCTGCCTTAAATTTGGAGCATATATATTAAGAATGGAAAACACACGATCATCTATCCTACAAACCACAAAAACAAATCTACCCAAAACATCCCTCTGTTTATAAATTACCTCTAACTTGACTTGGTTAGATATCAAAATAGCCACACCACATTTCTTTTTGTGAGGCAATGAGGAATATTCAATCACAGTATATCTTTTATTGTTTAATCTCATCGCCTCTTCTCCTTTCATGTGTGTTTCCTGCAAGCAACATACATCAATGCGCTCCTTATACAACATATCAGACAGGTACCACCTCTTCTGGGGGGAATTTAAACCCTGCACATTAAGCGTAAGAATTTTAACCAAACTCTCCATCACCCATCTTATATCTCATTACCCAGGGAGAGAGCTCAACCGCACACCACATCTTAATAACACTTATCACACACTCCACATAAACATAAAACATTACATTTGTGCCTCGTATCTGGGCATCACTAGATAACTCCCTATCCATTGGGTGGAACCCACCTTCCCCCAACACCCAATAGAAAATACCCATTTAACCACCCCTCACAAAGACCTCCCCAGACCAGAAAATAAAAAAACTAAATTCCTCTCCTCTCTACACAATACCCAATCTCAACACCCCATTCTATATTCAGAGTGAATCATTCTCCTCATATTCCATATTACCTTACCCTCTGCATAACACCTCTTCTCACCACTTCCCCACAGTCTAACCACCCCCACCCACCTACATGTATATGTCATATCAACCTTACTTACTTCCCCCCCCACCCAAAGCATATTATTATCAAAACACATTATATAGGATTAACATAATTATAACCGCTTACATACAGGTGATTAAACATCCAATACCTTCAATCTTATACCTACGTTTCTATAATTCCACCCTATAATCCCCTTCTAAAATAGCTTCAAATAGAATAACAGGTGCATATAATATATTAAAAAATTCTAATATTCTCCGACTATTCTACACACCTGTTATCTTCCCATAACATACTCCTCGTGTGCCTCATAAATTCCCATTAAATCTCCATAACATCGTAATACCAACCGTGATTAATTACTTCGCCAATCGTGATCCCCTTACCCCTTATGTACCCCTTACCCCAATACTCCTCTCCTAACCACCCCTCCCCACCCTCACCCCACCTCCCTCTCCCTCAGTAAAATATGACATATTTCAAGCAGGATGGGAGTCAATCCATTCCTGGACCTTCCCTGGAGTATCAAATACCAAAGACCTATTCCCCTCCCATACAATCAGTTTAACTGGAAAACCCCACACATATTTGATCTTCCTATCCCTAAGGACTTGAGTCATAGATTTATATGCAAATCTTTTTTGCCTAGTTAAACTGGATAAGTCCTGAAAAAACTGTATTTTAGTAAACTTCTCATTTTCTGATCTAAAGTCTCTTGCTGCAGAGAAGATCTTCTGTCTAGTGTAAAATGAGGAGAATCGGACAATAATGTCTCTGGGCAACGATTCTGCGACATTCTTAGCTCGCATTGTCCTGTAACAATAATCTAAGGAGTCTTCTCTCAGCGCTCCTTGTAACCCCATAGTGTTAAATAATTCCATCAGATAGTCTTTGAGTGCGGTCAAAGTTATAGATTCCGAAACACCTCTGATTCTCAAATTCTTCCTTCGCATCCTTTCTTCCATGTCAACCAGTTTTACCTCTAGTTCCTCACATCTATTTTTTACTATAACATTCTTATCTCTCAAGTTCTTAATGTCAAAATCCAAACTTTCAACTCTGCCCTCAATAGACTTGACCCTTTCGCCCAATTTCATCATATTCTCTTTTATCTCCACAAAATGTTTGTCCAACTCTCTTTTAAAAGATATCATTTGAGCATCCAGACACTGTTGGAGATATTCCTGCGAAATCACTTGTGAGGCCTGAATCATAGGCCCAGTAGACTGTCTTCTTATTTCCACCTGCTCCATTTCTACAGAGGCAATAGAAGTATTATGCGTCTGATCCGCTTTTGATTGAGCCTGAGGTGAAAAAATCAAACTTATCTTCTTATCTTTTTTTACATCCATTTCCCCTTTTTTGTCTTTTTTTGACTTATTGTTCTCAGCTCTTTTTGTGGCCATTCTGACCTTCAATATATATCTCAAATATCTGATTTTCTCTTGTTCTCTTTTTTTTTTCTTTCCTTTTTCTTTCTTTTTCCTCCTTTTTTCTTTATAACATGTGCACTTTCATTACACGTTTAACTCTTTCACAACAACAGCCTCGTACAGTTTTACTTATGGAGTACTTATGGAGTATATTTACGGCTGACCCAGCATCCTTTTTACAGACCTCCTTCCACCTCCATTCCAAATAAGTATCTTCAGATTTCAGTCAGAAAGCAGTATTCCAAACTTAACTTTTAATTTTCACACAGGAGAATCAAAGGGAGGCTCATCAATGGTAGCTCACCTCTATCGGCGTCTTTTCACACCAACGACCCATCACTTCTCTCAGGTGTATCCGATCCCCACCGCAGCCAACCACTCCGTTTCATTCCCTTACTCATTTACAGAGTTAAGCACGGTCTGTTCTTATTCCATCCCATCCACCATGAGATCAATAGGCCGAACGCCGATGCCGACTCCGCATCTATGCTGGAACTCCACACCGTCGGGGCGAGCACCAGCCCGCAGGATCATCCCACTCCCTTCCAGCTACCAGCCTCCAATACCTCCTCCACCACTCTCATCGAGGCATCAAGCTGTCCGCTGGGTCAACCGCCGATAACGGGGTACAGGCTCTTTCCTTCCCGCTAGTCTGGTCTGTGAGGCCCGAACGCTCCTCCCTTCAAGCGTCCAACGTCATCACGCCAGATCTTTCTACCTGTATAATGGATTTTTACAATTTTTGAAGACCAGAGGGGAGAACAACATATTCCTTTGCAATGTGTTGCATAACACTCTGGTCTTTAAATGGCTAAAGGAAACTAGCACCTAAAATGTTCTGGGAATTACGAACTTTACCCTTTGAGTGTATTGCTTTGCGTACCCCTCTGGCACTCAAAGGGTTAAAGACCCTATACTCCATGCTGGCATCCTGTAAAATGTATCTGTTTGTTTTCTAAGGCCAAAGTTTAGTCTAACGTGTTCTCTGTAGGGGCTGCCATTGCTTTTTTATTCCAAGGTTCCCATCACCATAGCCATCCCGGTATGTGTCTCAGAAGTGACACTATTTTATTGCCTGTAGCAACTAGGGTTGCCACCCAGCTGGTATTTTACCAGCAGGCCGGTAAAAAATTGGCTTCTGTCCAATGTTATGTCTATGGAGAGAATGCCACGGCCGTTTTTTTTTTTTTTAAGAAAAGGTGGCAACCCTAGTAGCAACTTGTCTCAGAAATTAACAGCTTTAGTTCTGCAACATCACAATTAACCACACTGTGTGTATATAGGACAGTCTACACAGGGGTGTTTTGGCATGGGTTGTACTTGATGGACTCATGTCTTTTTTCATCCTTGTCAACTATGTTACTACACATGCATTATAAATGCTAGTTTTGGGTTGCCTTTTAGGCATGTAACATAAAATAACTATGTTTTACAAATGCTAGTTGGAAGTACATGAGATATATAAACTATGGGTTACATGTCAGTGAGCGTGTGTGTGTGTGGGGGGGGGTTAATCTAGGGCTAAAACAGGTAGTGCCTGCACAGCATGCATTAAATAGCATGAGTTATGCATCTAATGAATAGACTTGAGCACTGCATAAAAATGTATTTCTTCTGAATTATTAGGTCAAATTTTTATTACCCATTCAGACAAAACAAATTTCGTTATCAGATAAAACAAATCTCGTTATCAGATAAAACTAATCTCGTTATCAGATAAAACAAATTTCGTTATCACTAGGGGGACACTTCTTCAGAATATTGGTAAACGAATTTTGTAATTAAACAAATTTCATTTACCCTACTCCCAATTTGGTTAGTCAGAATTTCAATGAAGATTTTCATTGCCAGAACATTCATCGATATTCTGAATACGTTTCCCACCCCAGTTATAACACTTAACTTGATGTTGGAGGTCCAGCAGTGTCCTCAACTCCTTGGTCCTCCTGCACCTTCTGTCAAAAAACAAATAAACCCCACATAAAACTAAACTAACCCTTCCTTAATGATTGGCTAGTTGAAGAGGTGACATTAAATGTATCCATGATCCCTCCAACTAGATGCTGATTGGTTGGAAGATGAGGTTACTCCATGGCACATTCCATGGCCTGCATAATTCCACAATCCCTGCCAAAACTAGAGGGACACAGGTTTAGACGTAGTGTAAGAAAGTTTTACTTCACTGAGAGGGTAGTAGATAAATGGAATAGCCTACCAGCAGAAGTGGTAGAAGTTAGTACACTGACAGAATTTAAGCATGCATGGGATAGGCATAAAACTGTTCTTAACATAAGAAAAGACCAAGGACCAAAAAAGGTTTGATGTTTTTACAGTAGAAAAATGGGCAGACTAGATGGGCTGAAATGGTTCTTATCTGCCATCAAATTCTATGTTTCAGTGGAAGACTGGGAACTAATCTGAAGAGGGATGACCATATAAAGGCCAATGCCTGTTCATTTTTTTCTTATACTGGCTCGGGCAATGGCTGGAGTTGGAGTAAGAGTTTTTCTTTTAAATTTTAGTTTGTGTAGGCAGTGGCGGGAATGTTGGCAGCAGGGCTATTTTTTTTAATGTTTATTTGTTTTTGGACAGAAGATGCAGGGGGACCATGGCACCGATGACACCACTGGACCTCTGACATCAAGGTAAGTATGATACTTGTTAAGAATGGTGTGTGTGAGTAAGTGGTGAATGAAGGAATGAATGAAATGAAGATATAGATTTGAACGAATGATCTGAATGTGTAGGTAGTGTTTCTGAAATTGTGTATTCAGTACCATTCATTAGTCATTTTAATCTGAATGTCAAGAAATACCCAATTTGTTCAAAAACTAATGCACAAGTCTACTTATGAACACCAAAAATACTTGTGTTGACCTAAAATGTGTAATGTTATACCGACCGGCTCACAAGAGAACAGAGAAGATGTGGCTTCTCCAACAAGGGATATGGGATGGCGTGGTCAGGCACTCCAGGGTCATACACTGGTATCAGGAAATCAAAACTAGCGCTAGGCATCAGGTACACCACGAAAGGGCAACTGCAGAGTGACAGCCCAGGGTATAAAAAGGCTGTCACTAGGAGGAGCAGTACAGCACAGCCAATGAGAAGGCAGCAATAGCAAGATGGTCAGAATGTCACCTGATCACGGGCGCCTCAGTTACTGCTCCATCAGTGTGCCATTGGCCTAGTCCTCCGTTACTGCTCCTGCAGAGTGCAAGTGTCTGCCTCCGTTACTGCTCCGGCAGTGTGCCATTGGCCTAGTCCTCCATTACTGCTCCTGCAGAGTGCAAGTGTCTGCCTCCGCTACTGCTCCGAGCGCCGTGATACAGGGTGTAGTGTCTGCCTCTGTTACTGCTCCGGCTTAGTCTCCGTTACGGCTCTTGCAGAGTGCAAGTGTCAGTCTCCGTTACTGCTCCGGCAGTGTGCCATTGGCCTCGTCCTCTGTGACTGCTCCTGCAGAGTGCAAGTGTCTGCCGCCGTTACTGATCCGGCAGTGTGCCATTGGCCTAGTCTCCGTTACTGCTCTTGCAGAGTGCAAGTGTCTGCCTCCGTTACTGCTCCGGCAGTGTACCGTTATACCTTGTCTCTGTTATTGCTCCTGCAGAGCGCAAGTGTCCACCTCCGTTACTGCTCCGGCAGTGTCCTCCGTTACTGCTCCTGCAGAGTGCAAGTGTCAGTCTCTGTTACTGCTACGGCAGTGAGTCATTGGTCTGGTCTCCGTTACTGCTCCTGCAGAGTGCAAGTGTCAGTCTCCGTTACTGCTACGGCAGTGTTCTACATTACTCTATTCCTGTTAGTACTCTGGCAGTTCACGTTTGTTCTGCTAGCTTGTTCCTGGGCGTTAAGCATCCTGAAGCTCTGTATATGGAAAGAGCTCTCTCACAGAACTCTCAACACATGGGGCTGTTTACACTCCTTGAAGACCTTTAACCCATGCAGTACCTTTGTCCTGGGAATCCAACATATTCTGCCTGACCTGTGTCAGTATAGACTGCTATGTACCTTATGGTTGTACTGGACCTGTGTAGGCATAAATATTGTTAACCTGTTGTGTGTCTGTATTATACTACCTGTATACTACAGGACCTGTGAAGGTTCTTATTTTATTGTGATTTCAATAAAACTGTGTTTTATCCTAAGCTTCCAATTCAAGCCTGGATCCCTTGCCCACTGGTGGCCACAGATTCCCACACACACTGTCTGATTCCCATTTTTGTTCCTCTGCCCACTGGTAGTTAACGATCCCCACATACACTTATATGTGTGCCCCCAGGGAAGGCAGCAAATACATGGGTTATCCTCATGTTTGCATCACAGACCTTATGTGTATTTATTGAATAGTTGTTCTTAAGATTTACATATATGTGCTCCTACTCATGGGGAGCAACAGTTCTCATATGTATGCTGTCAATGATAAGATGAGTCTTGCCCATTCCTTCTCTGTGGAGGGGAAAGATATTTATGTCTGATTCAGAGAACCACAAGTACACTGACTCCCCAGCCTTGTTCCTCTGCCCACTAGTAATCATAAATCCCAACATACACTGACTCTCAAGCCTGGATCTCTTGCCCACTGGTGGCCACAGATCCCCATATACACTTTCTGACCC
This sequence comes from Rhinophrynus dorsalis, assembly GCA_037306005.1. Classification (NCBI taxonomy): domain Eukaryota; kingdom Metazoa; phylum Chordata; class Amphibia; order Anura; family Rhinophrynidae; genus Rhinophrynus; species Rhinophrynus dorsalis. The sequence goes on along the minus strand of CM074719.1, from coordinate 565,319,738 downwards.
CTAGCTTTGTTCCTCTGCCCACTTGTAGTTACCGATCCCCACATAGACTTACTATGCCCCACCACACACACACACACACACCTGGTTCTGCTGCCCCCTAGTCACAGATTCCCACATACACTTAACCCCCAACCTAGTTCTCCTGCCTTCTGATAGTGACAGGTGCCCATATGTACTGTCCACCCCTACACTTTAGAATAGTGACCAACTCTATTCAGACTGTAGTGTAGTGGATCAGTTCCATTGTTTCCGTCCTTACCAGTTACTTCTGGCTTTCAACACAGAAGTACCTGGTAAGGATAGTGTGGAACCGCACCACAGTGAAGATAGAATTGGAATTCAGAGTAGCAGTGCATTTCAAACTCCTTTGGTCCTTAAACTGATGGTGATTATTAGGATGTGGTACTTCCTCTTTAATATTCTAGTTGAAGCCAGGTCAGGTAAAACCCTGCTTCTCTTGAGAAGCATTGCTCTTCACAGGGGCATGTAGTGTGAGCTGAATGGGTGAAAACATCTCAGGCCCCGAGAATGTTTTTCTTAGTAAATCCTTTATGAAAAGAGTGAGAATTGTGTGAGTTGTCAGGGATTACAGGGTATAATATCAACCCTTATCCTGGCCTAAGGGCCTTCCTGCTTCCAAATGAAAAGTCATGTGATTAACTGGCAAACCAACTGTATGTACCCTGGGGAGGGGCCAAAAAAGCATTACCAAATGTCACATGATTTCAGTTGGGTTTTTAACTCTTTGAATACTAGAGTTTTCCAACACATTGCTTCACAAAGTATCAGGGACATCTCTCACATTTAAGGGGTTAAAAGCCCCACTTATGACAATAGGAGTGAAGTTAGTTTACCCACAATCACAACACTTAGGGTCATATTCAGTAAATTAGACATATGTAGGGAGGCATGCATTTATAATTTAGGTTGAGTAGATTCCCATATTGTCATTATTATAATTATTATTATTAATGCTCTCTGTCCTGATCTGATTGGGGTGAGGAGGTGGGGGATGCCCCCTTGACACTCAAAGGGTTAATGTATATATATTTTTTAAAACTAATTAACCCCCCACATTTTCCAGAGAAGCTAATTCTAGCTGCACCATCAATGGGAACTCTCATGGTTAGACCCTGAGATACAGGGTTTTGAGCTAAATCTCAGTGATAAGGTCCCAATTCTCAAGGTGAGAGACTTCAGTGTTTCCTAATATATGAACAGAACCAATTACCTGCTTGTTTATTTTATGTATTGGTGTCAAGAAGACAGAGAGAGAAGTCCTTCTTGTCTTGTGAGTCCAGGCAGTAATATATCTACTTTGTTTTATGTTAACTCTTCCTTGTGCGCTGACCGAACACCACGGGGTTAGACCAAGCAGGGCCTTATCACATAGAATCCGTGTTCCGAGGAACTTTACAGGTTAATAATTCATCAACATCAGGGTCAGCACATTCTGAAAGTTCCCAGGAATGGTGATTAATTATATGTTTGGATGGGGTGGCAAGGGGTTATTTTATTTTCCAACTGCATGTCAACCCTTCTGTTTCTGGTGCAGCAAGTCTGGGCAGTGGAGGGGTTAAACACGAGTGGTGGGGATGTGGGGAGAATGTACAGGAACATGGGGGATGAGATAGGGCACCTACTAGGCTACTGAACCCTCCCCCCCCTTTTTCCCCTGTTTGAACCAACCCAAGGCAATCAGTCGATATCCATGCAATCCGGCCATTTTTCACAATTCTAAAAGGATTACAATGGGGCATTTTTTTCCTTCCAAACTAACACTCGACTGACAGTCTAATGGGTAATTGGAACAAAAAGTATAATAGGATAAAACTTATCCTTTATTAAAGCGGAACTTTCAGATAATGCTAAGCCACCATGCATTCATTAAACGCATGGCAACTAGCTTGAAAATAGATATCTTACCGTTAAATAATAGCTCTGTCTAAAGTAATCCGTCCCATTTGGAGACCAGAACCCAGGCTACAATGCAGACATCTTGTCTGTGCGCCTGCGCTGTCAGTCTCGGTCTCCATTGAGCAGACTGCAGTGCACCATATGGTCACCGGAAGAAACTGATGCGCAGGAGCACAGACCGCAATAACCTGCCCATCAGTCCCGAAACGGGACGGATGGACTTTAGACACAGCTATTCCTTAACAGTAAGATATCTATTTTCAAACTAGTCGCCATGAATTTAATGAATGCATGCCGACTTGGTATTACTTAAAAGTTCCACTTTAATTCAATAAAAATGAGAAAAAAGAAGCAAACAAAATAGCATGATGATAGTGTGTATTGCCAGGGCAAAAAAATACATAACCGGCTTGCCATAGAAAAGCATGAGTTGTCAGCATATAACAACACAATCTAATGGTGATCTATAAATATCAACCTACAAATATAAGTACCAGACATAGAAAAAGTATATTTTTGGAGGTAAAAATAGTTAGACAATATCAATGCTAAAAATATAATATATAAAAATCATTGTAAGACTCTAAAAGAGAACCAGGGGATATATATCAATACAAAAAAGTGCTAGTGTGGCAGGGTTTTCTTTTTATTTTGTCTTATGTTTATCCTCCCCTGTAGTACCACTATATTAGCCTATGGGACTAATTGGATTGTTTTGTAAGTTGTTCCACAGGGACTGAGTGCACTGGGTACCTTTTTTGACAGCTGAAGTCAAGAAATCAACAGATGAAAGTAAAATTCTTGAGCAGGCAGAGTCCTTAAAAACACATGCCTAGAAAAAATTGTCCTTTGCCCACAACACTAACCACCTGCTTGTACAACTCTGGCACAAGCATCCTTGAAAAATAGCTGAGGCTTGGGATGTGCCCTCAGGGTACAACACACAGCATCAGTTCTTTAAAACTTTGTTTTTTAACAAAATGAGAGGGCAGAATGTCAACTGCCAATATTTTGGCAAGTTTACTATTCCATTGCCATATTTTTTATGACTTTTGTGGAATTTGTGAGTCCTTTGATAGTTCGTAGCAATTGTAGGTTGGTGTGACAATGTCTGTGTAGGAACTCTATCAGTTTACCCACATTATCAAAATGACTAATATTCATTGGGGTCCTAGTGCTAATGATCGGTGAAAGTTGGTGGTGGGGTGACTGCTGGTGGTCACCTGCACAGATCTCTAAGTTACCAGTATCAGTTATAACAGTAGTAGGAGGAGAATGGGTGACTGGGACAATACTACTGATGAAAAAGATACCCCATACCCTGCAGATACATGTAAAATACTAGTACTACCAGCACCATTCCTGACCTGGCCACTTTTCTTGGAGTCCTCCTGCCAATGCTAACACCATCACTGACCTTTTGTAGTTTATCACACTTCAATTTATGGTTGTTCTTTATGTGAGACCTTAAAAAGGATGTGCCTAGAAGAGATCTCACTTTACCCCTTCTCACACATTTTCAACAAATACAACAAACGGAGGGAAATATATTTGTTTTTTGCACCCTGAGTGAACTGTCTCCCTACTGTAGACTTTTGTTTAGAGTGAGGGAGTCCTCCTAAGCATGACACTAAGGGAGTATTATGATTCTGTAGTACCATAAACAAAACTAGTAGCGGGGCTAGATATTTCTCTCATAAAAGCAGAATCACTACTACCTAGGCTTGACCTCTGTGGAATTTGTTGCAACTGTGTGGAATTAGGAGGAAGAGATGATGATGTAGACAATGACAAGACTTGTGCCTTTTTGCCCATCTATACATTTATACTGTTTTTAGTTACTCTCTAAATTAAATAATTTGTTCTGCAAAGTCCTGCCCTGCTCTTATCTGTAGCTCTACCTGTTTACCTGGACACACCTGCTCCATTCATTTCAGAGCTACTATTGCCTGCTTTCCAGGACCAGCCCTCTAAAGCCTGTATCAACCAGGCCCAAAGGCACTACAGTGTTCCTGTATAGTGTCTTACTGTCTAATTGTTCCAGTTCTGAGATTGCTGTTTCCTGTGTATGACCTTGGCTTTGTATTCTGACCATGGTTGTTTGGCTCCTCCCTGACCTTTACTTTGCTCCAGACATGATTCTGTTTCCTGATTTGGATCCTGTGACTTTGTCAGTTCCTAGTTCTGTAATTCCCTGGGTGAGCTACTTGCAGTTGGCACTGCTCTCTGGCTTCGCACCCTAGCTTTTCTCTCAAGTAGCTCTCAGCAGCAGCAGATTTGAGAGTTAGTTTTGTTTGACAACCCATTTCCACCCATCATCCAGCTTTTATCTGCAACTGAGCTGTACTTTTATTTCCCTGTTTCCAAGTACTCAGTGACTGCTAGTTGTTGTTTGCATATATTGCATATGTTCTCAGATATATAGATAACAATGAGGCTCTTTACTTTCCTTTCTTTTCGGTACTATTTATTTTGAAATGATAAGCCGATATGTCCAGGCATAGCAATAATCAATCAGAAAGATTTAATAGTACAAGGCAAGCCAGAGATGCCCCAGTGTTCATATTAATTGATAAGAAAAAAAGCAACATTATATGGCAAGCTGGAGATACCCCAGCATTCTATTTTTGTCTTATAAGACATTAATCTGTGGATGTGATAAGGCGGCTCAATAATATCGAGCTCTAATCACAATTAACATGAATGAAATGAATACAGGTTTCTTTTCTCATGTTATCTTCAATGAGTGGGGGAATCAGAAATGCTCCGTTGCCTTATATTCCTGTTAAGACTATTTCATGAAAGCGATGTAGTCAATTGGTATGCAACGCATTGCTTTGCAATGCGTTGTGTATCCCACTGGCCCTCAAAGGGCTAAGCCTGTTTTTGCTATAGATAGGAAGAAGGCAAACCAGAGATGCCCTGGTTCCCTGTTATTTTAGTAGCAATTACAGTGAGACATAAAAAGATAGTGTTGTCAGATTGAATTATAATGATAACTATATGTGCAAATAATTTATTCCTTTTGAACTTTTGGTTCTTGCTTTTCTCAATATACAAGGTAATTGGTAACGCCTCGATATTCAATATTTCAGTCTTGGGGCATGCTTACGTTTTATGAGAAAGCAGCTTTACACAATATATATTATTTGCAACAGTTGCAATTAGGTAAATAAGGATACTTTGTAACACTGTGTTCTGTTGTGTGTGTGTGTGTGTGTGTGTGTGTGTGTGTGTGTGTGTGTGTGTGTGTGTGATTTTAACTCTTTGAATATGAGAGGTGCCTTATGTATTACTTGCTCAAAACAGGCTTGCAGGGCATAAATCAAGTTTCCCATTGGCAAGAATGATAAAGTTAGATATTGAGCACCATAGGAGTATTGTGCTGTGTTTAGCACAAAGAATTGTGCTTCTGTTCTGGTTTCCAAGAGTAAAATGTGGTAACAACAAACAAAATACTAATACCTTGAAACCAACTTTAATAAATAAAACACATTTAACACAGCATATTGGTAATTTTGCAAGATGTTTTAAAATTGCCACATTTGTTTTAAGGTGGCAGTTCCATTTTAAATGAGTAGTAAACTTTCATTTTGCTTCGGTCTGAAATTATTACAGTTCAAACTGTTGTTTTCTTCTGACTTATTAGAAAAGTGCCACTTTGTGATGGTATAAAGGCAGTTAATGTATTGCATTATATAGGAGAGGTGAGCCACTAGTTGCAGTTCTCTGTGGAATGTAACAGCTCCATCACTTTGTGGCAGTTTGGACTGTAATCATGTTTGCTCTTCATGTCAAATTAGCAGCATAAAAATATTACTGTATTTCCTGGACTATAAGGCAATGCTTTTTTGTGCAATTTAGCTTGAAAAAAAACAGTCCAGCAAGCAGCCCAGTACATCTTTCTTTCTCAGTCCCTCTACCTTATCTTACTAGGTTCCAATCGAAAGCCTTGTAGAAAAAATTGAGGCAGGCGACACAAGATCCACTCCTGCCTCCATACTGATATCCAATATAATTGTTTGGGTCCTTTCAGGGCCTTCTATCAGTGAGCAGACTTAATCCAGATGGGGTGTGTCACTTTCTCTTAGAGTCAGCACATTCATAGACCCATAAATTATGTATGATATCAATATGGAGGCAGGCAAATATAAATGTGTCATCTGATGCACTTCATTTCTATAACCCTGCTGACTGGGACCATATAAGATGAACTACAAGGAGGAAAACAGATGACAGATGGAGCAAGGATGGGTGATGACATGATGACTTGAAGGGAAATTAAATTAAATGAGGTGAGGTGTAGTGAGGGTAGGTGGGAGATGGCATGACATTAGTTAAAAGGAAATTAAATTAAATTAGAAGAATGAATGGAGTGAGGAAGGGAGATGAGATGACATGAAGGGATATGAAATGAGCAGAAGGGAGAGAGGGAGAGGAGATGACATGAAGGGAAATTAAATGAGGTGAATGAAGGTAGGGAGGGAGATAGATGAGATGAATGAACGAATGGAGGGAAATGTGATGACATGAAGGGATATGAAATGTGATGAAGGGAGAGAGGGAGATGAGAAGACATGAAGATGAGATGAATGAAAGTAGGGAGGGTGACAGCTAAGATGAATGAAGGGAGGGAGGGATATAGATGAGATGAATGAAAGTAGGGAGGAAGACAGCTAAGATGAATGAAGGGAGGGAGGGATATAGATGAAATGAATTAATAGAGGGATATGAGATTAAGTAAGAAAGAGGGAGATGAAGGGAGCTAGGACCTAACATCAACATTTTTGGGGGGGTTGCCTTATATTCACAGTCGCCTTATCTTTAAGAAAACATGGTATACGGAATTTACTTGCATAATAAAGATATACTGCTCACAAATTGAAGCAAATTAAAATGTCCAGTGTTTCACCCATTGTTGTAAGTAGTCATTGGAGGTCCCCAGTGGAAACCCCCCAAAAATTTCACAAGGGCATAACTAGAACCTATTGGATCCTGAGACAGATGTGCCCCCTTGGGTGCTGGGCCCCATCATATCTGTACTCCATGTAACTACACCACTAATGTGGCTGGACAGACAATTTTGACCCCTATAGGCTAACATGAAATTACACAGAGGGAACTGTTATCTGAGATAATATGAGATGAAGTCTCTGAGGCCACTCATAATCCCAAGCAAGTACAGTTAAACTGGAAAAAAGCAGGAATTATCTCTCTTAACTCCTGTTTTTCATGTAAAAGGGCAAGTTCCCCCTTAAATCAGTATCCCCCATAGGCTACAATTTTAAGCTAGAGCTTGTGGCTTTTTCACAGCTAATAGAATACTGGTCCATGTATACTGGAGCCTAATATGATTTACAGTAACCACACCTGGGAGCTGTCAAGGATCGACCCTGAGACTCAAGGCTATCACCCAAATCTCAGGGTGAAAGGCCAGATTGTACTGTGCAGTCCATTGTTTCTTTCCTGGGTGTGTTCAAGCAAGGAGATTTCCAAGTTGTTGGATATTAAAGGTTACTTTCCCTGACTGATTGGAGCACCACTGGGTTATCTCAAGTGGGGATGTATTGCTTAGAATCTACGTTATGGAGAACTTTAAGGGTTAATATTTCAAGGATCTCAAGATCATCTCAATATGAAAGTTCCCAGGTATGAAAGAAATGGGGGCTGTATCCAGTTAGATAACGAGCAGCCAGTGTAAAGCAGACCTATCCTACACAGGGGACAAATAAGAATTTCCAAAACCTCATGTACTGAAATATGGTTTTTAACCCCTCCTATACGAAGATGCATTTCAGATCTCTCACACTCAAGGGGTTAAAAGCCCATGAGGCAATTGTGGCCCACCTGACCTCAGACTGTGGCCCACCTGACCTCACGCAGTCACCCAAATCTCAGGGTGAAAGGCAAATTAAAAAAGCCAAAGGAGCATCCAGCTCTGTATCAGCCGCGGCGCGGGCAGTCTCTACTGAACATGACTGCCCCGCGACCGGCTGGCGGTAGCACTGTTGCCCGTGTAACGGGCTCTTCAACTAGTTATCAATAAAAAACGAATGTGGTCCTTACACATATGGCTTTCTGATCATGTGGCCCACAGCTGAACGCCATGATCTACACAGTCCCATAAATGCAGTCACCAGGAGAGGGGCAGGGAATCACCCTGTTGCTTCAAGTCGGTTTGTACACAGATACCTGCCTATGTAAGTACAACGTTTATGTTTATTTGAGCTATATGGACTGAAATGCGAGTTCCCTCTGTTTCTGTTTTTGGATATTGATTTAAACATGGCTTTTAACTATTTAAATGCTAGAAAGGTCTCTGATGCATTATGATGCAACGCACTGGAGATTTCTCTAGAATTCAAGAGATTAAAAAGTCATATTTAACCCTTTGAGTGCCAGAGGGGTACGGAACGCATTGCTTTGCAATGCGTTCCGTACCCCTCTGGCACTCAAAGGGTTAAAAGATGATCATCTGGGGAATGTTTATATACCCATATGGTGTATTTGGTTTGCCCAGAATAGTTTATTTTGCTTTTATACATATGGGCCATAAGACCCTCACTGGATGGATAATTTTAAGGAGATGAGGAACAGGAGAATCCACAGCAACAAACACCTAACGTCTCACATGTGGCTCAGAGAGGATATGTGAGATTTTGCAGTGAGGAGGTGGAGGTAATGGATGGTGGGTGGTGGTGGTTGGGAGGTGTCTAGGTGTGACACAAGGGCACATAAAGATCTGCAAAGCATGGAGATCAACGTGGAGCTTTGAACAACAGTATATCTCGTGGATCCTTGTTTATCTGTCAAATATTGGCAACATTTTGGAAATCACCTTTAACAATGTGATACATTTTTACTTTCTCTCTTAACCCCTTGGATGCTAGAACTGTCTCCAATGTTTTGCATTGGGTTAAAGTAACCTCAATGCCACCAAAAATTAAAAACTGGCCATACAATATGTTCACTATGATTCTCAGTGAGGGCTGCGGGTGGGGAGATCTCTGTACCCATGGGAGGCTATTCTCAAAGATCCTTCTATGTGGTGGGCATTTTGCCAGATAAAGGAGATCATGCATGAACTCAGTTTACCTATATACATGCACAATATATTGCCCTTATTTGGCAGGAAGTTTGAATCTTTCTAAGCACCCAGGTTGGGGTTTTAAGTCTGGGACAGGGGAGTAACTACAGACAGTATAGAGGGTGCAGTTGCACAGGGGACCAGAATTCTCAGGACTAATTGGTTCTAGTGTTGTCTGTGAAACTATTTTTATGTTGGGGTAAAAAAATGTTTGCACCAATTCCTCCAATGTCTAGTTACTCCACTGGCCTGGGAGGAGGGTTGGAGTATAATTTTGTGCCTGTTTTCTGCTCCTGTACGTTGCCCTGAAGGCTCTGCTGCTTTCTTGTTTTTTTTGTGTGGACCTTTTCTGGTTTCCCTACCAGGCTGTCTGAAGCTGTCTTTCTGGATGTTGGCTAAAGGGCATTTGTTGGAATGCCGCAGGGGTTTGGATGTAGCACTGGGCCAGGGGGGTAAAATTTATAGATATAGAGATGGATTGCACCTTTCAAAGAATTCACAGCATTAGAAAGGCAGTAACATAAAATGTATGGTTGCAAATGCTCATAGACTGACTGGTAAAATGGGGGAAATGTGGCCTCATTTCAGTTGTAAGCTTTGTGGTACTATTTTCTTCTCTAGGCACCTGGGAAGTATCTTCTGAAATGGAATTTAGGATCTACTCTTACTGTGACTTTTCCCCCCTCCCCGGAAAAGTTTCTGCAGGCTCCCATGATTCTGAACAATCTCCTCTTCTGCTTCCAAATGGTAAAAGTTCACAAATATAATCTAAAATAACAGTATATTTGTGCTGTTTGGAACCCACATCCAGGTATCTGATCTGATGCATTGCTATAGCTGTATCAGTAGAGCTGGATTTAGATCTTCAGGTGTACCTAAGCACCCTTACCTCCATTCATGGTCACACAACCGCTCCTCTTATGACCATGCTCACAGCCCCTATAGCCATGGATTCCTAGCAAAGGTAATAAATACCCCTAAATAATATTATCCTATATAATAATTTGCTAAGTCGCGTGTAACGCCGCGAATGCGCAGTACACACTGCTGCGTGTGCTGCAGTCATGCGCAGTAGAGACTGCTCACGTGTTCAGCTCTGTATCAGCCGTGGCGCGGGCAGTCTCTACTGTGCGTGACTGCCCCGCGACCAGGTGGCAGTGGCACTGTGGCCTGTGTAATGGGCTGTTCAGCTAGTACAAACATAAAGGATCCATTAATCCATTTCAATGTGTTGTACACCTATCATCCACAGGGGTTAATTAAACTCGCTAGTAATGGAATATTTAAACTGATACATATGAAGTCCTAACCATTATATTGACTGGAGTCTATACAAACTGGTAAATATCAAACTTGCTGGATGGTGAACAACCACTGGGGCAGCAGGTGTACAGCATCAGAGACAGTATAATTTCAAGACCCACTGGGTGCTGAAAATTTAAATTGTTTAGGGGGTTTTCAGTACTTTGCATTGAACTGGAGGAACAAATGGTTTTCTCTTCAGGGCCCCTCATTCACTAGATCTGCCAGTGAAAATTCCCACTATTAACCTTTAACCCCTTAAGGACTATGTGACGTACTATGACGTCACAGTTCTTATACCCTTAAGGACCAGTGACGGTCATAGCACGTCACATACTTTTTACTTACAGCACTCTACCGGGAGCGCTGTAAGTAAAAACGGGGCCTAAAATTGATTGTTCCAAGACCGGAACAATCTCTCTTAGGCCTCAAAGCGGCATGCCGTTACTCGTAACAGGTCACTTGTACTGGCATGTCGGCAAGGATCAAAGCGGTCCTTAAGGGAAGGTAACTTCTCTAGACCGCTGGTCCTTAAGGGGTTAAGGATTAGAGGTCTGTGTACCATTTTGTGAAGCAATGCCTTGCACACCCCTCTGATTGTTAAAGGGATGACAAGGAATCAGTGCCTCATTCATGAACACTGAGGATGTGCAGACCACTCCCATACAACTCAGCATGGAGGGTGTGGCCAGTGGAGCTGAGGGCCTTTTACATCTAGGTACTCTACTCTGCTTCCTGCTCTCCCTACTAGGTCAGTGTAGTCTCTATTCATTGGCTGTTGAATTAATTAATATGTTTGTCTGTATAGTACCAGAAGTTGCTGGGAAAGAAACAAAATCTGGATTACCCAGCTGGCCATTGTAAGCAGGATAATTAATAGTCATATTGTTTGTCCTGTATGGGAATTTCTCTTCAAACAAATAAAAGGCACTAGCTTTGTTTTTGGTCTCTCCAGATTAAGAGAGATGTGTTTTTCATTTATGCCAGTGAATAGGCAAGTGGTCATCAGTCAAGTGCTTCACTGAATACGTCTGTGTCTGTCGGTATCCAGTAAAGATAACAGCAAGTGGAAGGAGACTCTTTACTTGTGTAAGGGTTCTTTCATATGCGAGACAAAACTGTTGCAGCTCCTTGCTACAGTTTTGTTGCCTATGTTGTTTCACTCACCTTCTCCTGCATCCCACTACCAATCCGGAAGCAGGAGAGGCGTATCTGCAAGCCAATATTACCAACTGGTGCCCATGTGGGTCAAGCATCCATTGGAGGTTGCAATATGCATCACATCTTCCATCTTCACCAGTGTGAAATGTCTGCTGTGATCTCACAGGCTGCTGTTCATACCTTCCTTGTTGCATCTGTGCTATACTCCTGTGTGATGCAGTAATGATGCAGCATTCTAGACTTTGGTGCAATCTTTCACAGTGATAGTCACCCGTGTGGAAGGCACCATAGCCCAGAATAGAACCTTTCACAACAGATGCTATCACCAATGCAGAATCACATCACCTGTGTGAAAAGGTCCTAACGTTAGTTCCAGAGGAAAAAAACACAAAATAAATATATCTGAAATGATCTCAGGCTAATCAAAAACTCAGTTTACCAACAGTGATACATGTTAGTGGTTCTTAAGGTTTTTTGCTGTGGTGGAAGCATGTCGTTTCAAATAACATCTTCATGGAATCCTAAAAATCAAACCCTTTATCTGTAGTGAGAAAAAAGTGACCCATGGGCTGTATGTGGCCCTCAGGGACTACTCCTGCAGACAGGACTAGATAATCTCCCATCATTTTTTTGCCAAAAGTACTTATGCTCTTTCTTTTGTATTAGAACATACTCACAATGTTCTGTTTTACCCCTTTGGGAGCTAGAGAGGTCTCCAATGAATTGCAAAACAAAGTGCTGATAACATATCTAGGATTCAAGAGCCTAATCTTTTTACCTCTTTGCAATGTTTTAAGACTTGAGACCTCCCTAGTATCCAAGAGGTTAACAATCTATCAATATCAGTTTTATTTCAGTACTAGTTCATACCAACCAACCATGAGCACTGTCTGCCATACCATCCCCCTGTCTGCCAATAGTAATGTTTACATTTAACCCATCGCTCTTCCTCACGGACCCTGAGGTTCTGTATGGAACCCAGTTTGAGAACCGATGATTTTTGCCATACTTAGAACCACATGCAGTAGTTATAAAATGCCAGTAGTGTCCATATGAATTAGAGGTTGTCACATGTAAAATATGCTGGCCACAGCAGAAAGGAAAACAGACATAGGGCCCTATGTTCAAAAATTGGCTGTTTGTAAAGTCTCATCTAAATTGAAGTCAGTTTTAGCATTGCTTTATTTTAGACTAGAATGTTCAAAAGCATGACTTCGATTTTGAAAATATATTAATATTAGCTCCATTTTGTAAGTGAATGAAGAAGAGTAATATCCTTTATATAGAAATTTTGGGCCTTACGTACAAGAAAAGTGGGATGATTCTAAAGCAACCAATTGCAGCGTGGGGACAAATAAACACCGTCCTTCAGTCCTTGTCTGCCTGGACCATATCTGGTTTAGGCCAAGGGCAAGTGGAGAAGCTATAGCGGTGGCCATAAAAGCAATCATCTTTGCATACGCACAGGTTAATAATACTCAAAATTTTAATTTAAATCTGAGAAGAGACATGAAGGAGGCATCAAGTACATTGTGAAGGTATTGCTGAGACTAGGTATGGTATTTAAAATACTGTAACCAGATGGGGCGTGGCTTGCCGCTGAGGAAGATGGATGCTTAAGTGTCGATCTCCACTGCCATCCCTGTTTTGCATCGCAGTCTGCACTAATCAGCTCTTATGGTTCATGGCAAGAATGGTTACTCTAAAACTTTTAAGCCTGGGGAGAAGGTGAAGACCCCTGCCCACTCTCTAGGAGCCTTTTTCCAGTCACAGGCATCAGTGGACTCCCTGATGGTGGATGACGGGGTGGCGGCTTCCCCGGCCTGCTCACATTCTTCGTGGGATGACGCATTAGACCAGATGCCTGGGATTTTGCGGGATGGAGAGTCCTCGGTCCCTGCTCGCCAGATTTTCTCCTCCACACCCTGGAGCACTGACTTTAATAACCTGATCCATGAACTCAAACACACAGTTCAAGATGAGGTTTCCAAATTGCACCAATTTGCGTGGCCTAGAGCAATGCATGGTGGCACAGGAGGAATCCTCAGCCCTACAGTCTCGCAAACTAACGGCAATTGCTCAAACTTCATCACATCATTCCCTCTACTTGGAGGAATACAGGCGGCGGATCGAAGATCTGGACAGCAGCGGCCGCCGTAATAATATGCGCATTTGTGGTATCCCTGAGGCACCAGCTGGAACCAAGAAAGATATCCTCCAGTTTGTGCTTATTATTTTTAATGCCATGCTGGGGTGTTCGCCCGATTCTCCAGTTGCCCTGGTTCGAACTTACTGAGCCTTGCTCCCTAGAGAACCTCCTGATGGCCCCCAAGGGATATTGTGTGTTGCCTGGTGGTCTTCCAGCTAAAGGAGGACATAATGAGGAAAGCATGGAATCTGTGTGCGTAGTCCCATAAGGGCCACACAGTGACTTTTTACCAAGACCTCTCTGACCTGAAGCTCCAGGCTAGACGGGCCCTGAGGCCCTTGACCTCGATGCTGCAGCAGCAACTCATCTGTTATTATTGGGGATACCCTTTCAGCCTGACGGTCCGCAGGGGTGATGAGGCACTTAGCTTGCAACACTACCATGAGCTCCCTGGCTTTCAAGAGGAATTGGGGTTCCCCGATCTGCAAATTCGTGATTGGAGTCTCCTGGAGCATTGGAGACCCTTGAGACCCCAGGCCAGACTCTTATCTCAAGGCGTTGGGGGCCCTCGGCTGTCCCAGGACCTTGCGGCTACCCGTTCTCGGAGGGATGTTGAAATTGAAGAGTGACTGCCACGCTGTTTACCCTGTTCCCCGTGAACTACACCGTTCACTGCCGGGAGCTTTCCACCTTGCCTGTGGCCTGTACGGTTGTTGCACTGTCCTGCGGTCGCGGCCGGATCCTGGGGTGCGGTGGCCCCCCAACTTGGGGCTTGCTCCCTTACAACGTGATATATTGCACTGCCTATATGCTATGTTTCTATGTATATTTTGTTATCTCGTTCTGCTTCAGACTGCTGTGTGCCAGGAGGTGGACTGGATGCTCTATTTTTTTTTTTTAGGGATGGGTCGCTAGAACACTTTTGGGGTCATGTCTGATGGTTTCTTTAACTGGGGTTTCCCTCTGGGGGCTGGTGGTTGGGGAGGAGTCTTCAGCCTCAGCTCACCGCCTGGCTCACTTATATATTAGCTTATTGTTTCATCCTTGATTTGTTCCTAATGAGCCAGTCTTCTCTTACACATTATATCACTGCTTGTACTGGGTGAGATGTTATGTGATGTTGATTGTGGGGTGGGTTGTTGGTGGGGTTGGGAGATATTCTGTTGCTCTTGTACCTGTACGGGTGCCCTGGGCATTGGGTTAACGGTTGGGTTGCTCCATCAGCCCTCTTGCCAGTTCCTACATTTGATTATTCTTGATTGCACTATATTTATGCATTTGTTTTAGTCTGTTTTTTGACTGATCAGGGAGGTAGCGGATACTTCTTCTATGTTATTATAGTTGCTTACTCATTTTTACTAATTTGCAAATTCATTGTGATGCTTTCGTGTCTACCTCCGGTTGACTCTTCCCCCTATATCGGGACTCACTGTTGTACTGGTGTGACTGCAGGCGGTGTCCACCTCGGTGGTTGGGTTCTGCCCTCTCTTGCCAATTAGAGCTACAGAGTATATTTTCCTTCCCTAGTGTTCTTTCCCTCCCCTCCTCCATCTCCCCCCCCCCCTTTTTTTTCTCTTACCTTCTCTACACCGGGGTTTTTATAGCTTTTTGGTATTCCCCCCGCATCCATGGCATTCAGCTCTAACTTTTCGCAAGCAGACCTCTGTGTGTTCACACTGAATGCAAAAGGTCTTAATGTCCCTGAAAAGAGATCTCATTTGTTGCGTGAGCTTAAAGCCCATCGCGCTTCCATCACTTTTTTGCAGGAATCTCATTTCTGTGGCACTTCTCCTCCACGTTTAACCTCTCCCAACCTTAGATACTTCTACGGGTTCTGCTAGCACTTCACTATATGTTCTGCAGAAAAGCCAGAGGCTGCTTGCCAATTTTCAGCTGATTGACTGTTGGAGAGCTCTGTTCCCAGAGAGTTGTGACTATAGCTTTTATTCTGTACCTCATGCATGATACTCACGTATCGACTATTTATTCGTTACCCATTACCACATCTCTCAGTTGCGTTCAGCCTCCTGTGGTCTGACAACCTGGTCAGATCACGCTCAGCTCTCTGTGTCCTTTGCTTTTCCGCTTTCCTGCCCCACCCGATGTTCTTGGAGGCTCAACGACTCCTTGCTGTTGGACCCCACAATCCTTGAGTCTACAGGGACCCTATTGTCCAATTACTTTATTGACAACTCTACTCCGGATGTTTCCGAGCTGACGGTGTGGGAGGCCCACAAGTGTGTGGTTTGCGGTCACCTACTGAAGCTTTCCTCTCAGGCTAAGAGGATGTGGTCCTGTACGCTTCGTGATCCATATGCCCGTATCGCCACTCTCGAGAGGTCTCACAAAGACACCCAGAGAGGTGATGATCTCCAACAACTCTTGCTTCTGCTGCATAAATTGGCCTCTATTCTCAACTTACAGACGGGTAGGCAATTCTCGAGACTGAAGGCTCTATTCTACGAGCATGGTAATAAGCCAGGGAAGTACTTGGCCAGGGCTCTTCGGCGCCATCGCCAGCTTACTTACATCTCAAAAATTAGAGATCCTAGGGCCGTTATTAAACAGCTCCCTTCGGATGTGGCTGCTGAATTTGTATCCTATTACTCCAAGCTCTATAATTTAGTGCCAGCTTCCGCTGACCCTGCCCAGTTAGACCGGAACAAAGCTGCCATATCTGCGTATTTGCTTTGGCATTTGCGGCTCAAATTATTGTCCGAGGACTCTATGCTGCTGGAGCGTCTGATTTTCTTGCCTGAGCTGGCCCTCACAATTCGAGACTAATTTTAACTCAGTTATGCTATAAAGTAGAGGTGTCCTTTATGCCCATTTCTTTTAATCCGTGCAACAGAGCCCTTTCTCTGTTCAATAAGATAAAATGATCCATGAATTTCATGTGTCGGTGGAAATGGGTATCAGGGTACATGGCCGTCATTAGAATAATGTGTACAGTTGCCCTCTCCCTAAATAGAGATTTACATGTTTGTGCTGCTTCTGGTTTTATACATATATGTTGCAGGACTTAGTCCAATAAGACTCAAATGGTATGGAATATTGCTATAATGCCATCTTTGATTTTGCCCTCTCAGATTTTATGGAATTTCTGAAAACGTTGTGTCAATGTTTGAAATGCAGAAGAAACTGTTAGATGATCTTTTAAGTAATAGGAAACCTAAAAATGTATGGCTCCAATTACAAATCAAAATGAAAGAGGAACCTGAGAGGTTTAGACCAAGGTGCATAGGGAGCATTTAGCAACCAAAAAAGTGTTCATGAATGTCTACCCACTAGATTTTTTCAACACTGGAGGGGCATAGTCAGGGACGGCCCAAAACATTGTGCTGCCTGGGTCCAAGGATAAAATGCTGTCCCCCCTCCTCACACCAAAGCCACGCCCACCAAAACACGCCACATTTTTAATTATATTAACCCGTCTCCTGCCCCTAAAACATACAACTGTAATGTTTTTTTATTTACACCCCTTGTACCTCTTTCTCCCCCCTTGCCTTTTTACACCCCTTGTACCTCCTTTTTCACCCCTTGTGCCTCTTTTTTCCCCCTCTTTTTACCCCTTGTGCCTTTTTTCCCCTCTTTTCACCCCTTGTGCCTCTTTTTTTTCCCCTCTTTTTTCCCCCTCTTTTCACCTCTTGTGCCTCTTTTTTCACCCCTTGTGCCTTTTTTCCTCTCTTTTCACCCCTTGTGCCTTTTCCCCCTCTTTTCATCCCTTGTGCTCTTTTCCCCTCCTTTCACCCCTTGTGCCTCTTTTTTCCCCTCTTTTCACCCCTTGTGCCTCTTTCTCCCCCCTTGCCTGTTTCTCTTCTCCTTTTGGCTCGCTCGCTCTCTCTTCTCCTTCTGGCTCTCTCTTTTCCGCTTGTCTGTCTCTCTCTTCTCCTGCTTTTTACTCAGTCTCCCCACTGCCCTGCACTGATGACAGCCAGGACTGTGTCACATGCGGAGACGCCGCGTGGTGCATGCTGGGATTTTCTTTGTCAGTCTGGGCGCCAGTTTTAAACTTGCACTGGCCTCTGAACAGAGGAAGAAAACCCTGGCATGCTCCACACGGCAATCAGTGTGGGCAGTGGGGAGAACCTGTGAACAAAAAAACATGCCTTGGGGCGACAAATTGCCACCCCTGTCAGAGTGCTGCCTGGGTCCATGGACCCACCAAGACCCATGTAAGGGCTGGCCATGGGCATAGTTGCTCTAATAAAATGCCCAAGGACAAAATGTATAATAGAAGAGACTGTTTTACACCTTTTCTGGCACTGTCCATATGTGAAGCAGCCATGGAAGACTGTGGACCCTCTTCTGAAACTGGCACAAGACCTAAGAACTCTGGATGATGTAATTTTTATGAACAAATTAAATGTTTCTCGAAGGCCAATTTTATGGTAAATTATAAATTGTTTGAAAGAAGACCTTATTAAATCTTTATCCTTTTTCACAATGATGAGAATAAGATAAATGATTGTGCATCTCTGGGCTTTATTGAAATGTAAATCTATTATTTAATTAACTGAAAGAAAGATGAAAGGAAAGGTCTTCTGTGATGTCAAGATAAATAGCCAAAGATATTAATCCTGTATAGTCCTGTATCCCAACTATTTAAAAAATAAATAAATAGAAAAGAGGTGTGGCTCGGGCACCATACTGTTAGGACGCACAGCTCCTCTTTGGATTTCTAAAATCCTGTGGCAACCGTTGATTACTGACCTCTGTTTGGAGCACACACAGGGCTCGATTCTGTTAGCCCCGCTATTTTTAAAACAGGTGATAATGGTTTTGACAGCACATTTTACTATTCTATAATCTGTGCTGTCAACACCAAAAATAGGGCAAAAATGTTCAACGGGTGAGCAAATTTCACCCATTGAACATTAACTAAAAATAGTCGCCTTTGCTATTCTATTTCATGTGGTGACTTCATCGCATGTTTAGGATGCACGTTTCATGGCACAGATTCTGCTCCATGATAAGGCAGGCACAGAGCCCAAAACAGGCAGTCAAAACCACCGTCGAGACTACCTCAGCCGCCATTGTCTCTGCTGGAGGTGGAAGGCATGTGGGCCGGCATATATTCCCCTTATGCCCTCTCGGGCCGATTGCCTGAGTCAGACTGCCGGAATTTTTAACCAAGACTGGCTTTTATATGCCAGTCATGGTTCAAAATAGATTGGCAATCTCCTATTGGCTGGGAAGTGCTTATGCACCTCCCAGCCAATCAGCTTCTAGCATCACAAAGTGGCCACTCTCCACCCATTCCAAATTAAGAGGACATGT
Organism: Rhinophrynus dorsalis; assembly: GCA_037306005.1. NCBI lineage: Eukaryota > Metazoa > Chordata > Amphibia > Anura > Rhinophrynidae > Rhinophrynus > Rhinophrynus dorsalis. Next base: position 565,300,842 of record CM074719.1, on the reverse strand, counting down.
CTGACCATACTAAACCTCCCAGACCCCAGCAAGGGGACAAAAAAAATCTCATTAAAAACAAAAGAATGCCCACCCTTCTGAGGCTGATGACACCTGTGCAGAAGATACATTCAACAGTACTAATGACAACACATCAGCCATAGCAGTTGCTACCACTAAGACTGTATTTGACATGCTCTCCCCCATATTTGATGGGAAACTTCACTACACAAACCTCTGTTGATGAAATCCTGACACCTCTAAAATATGTCCTTAGCACATAGATCTCTAGTGCTCCCCCTAACTTTAAACAATGGAGGAATTAAATATGTAATTTCACTAAAATACACTGGACTCTGGCCATGCAAAAAGTGAATGTTTCTTCCAGATTTGGGAGCCTTACAGTGTCACTCTCCCAAGTACACTAATAATAATAACTAGTATTTATATAACACCTTTCTCCCAGTGGGACTCAAAGCACTGTCAGTGCACACTCTCGGAATTCACCAAATCAGCAGCTGAAAATAGGTATTATTATTACCCAATCAATGGTACTCATTTATTAACCTCAGAAGGACTGAGTTGACCCTGCCAGGAATCAAACCTGCAACCTTGCAGTTTGAGCAGGCTCTGAAATGAGGACCATTACCACTGAGCTATCTCACCAACCAAATTTTCACTCAGTTTCAGATACACAAGTTGGATGGACTCGAGAGCGATTGGGACCCCTATTAACCCTACTTGAACATCCTGGTGATCGAGTATATAGATGCTTCAGGGTCACTCAGTCTCCATTTCCAGTGATATTTCTGGGCCTACGGCATGCGTCAAAGGGAGTGTGGCATGTTGCATGCATAGGTGACTTACACTAGATTAGTGCGTTATCGGGCTTTGTGGGTGGAATTCTTATGCATATATTTGATGTATGCTCAATGTATTGGTTAGTTTTTATTATAATGTTTTTAATCTCTTGTCTCGTGGTTTTTATTACGTGATTTGGGGGCGGGCGTGGTGAGTCTCCTGGGGGTTTCGGAGGCTCACCCCTTAACCTTATCTGAGACAACATTGGCTAGACATACTAATTTTAAGTGTTCCTCACAATACTGCATCATCAAATTTGATCTCTATAACTTTTAGTGGCCACCAACTCCCTGGGGGCAGCCTCCCCCTCTGAAATTTTGTTGACCACATTTCGGTTCTTGATGGAGGATTTTGATGCTAATATTTGCTATCATTATAATCTCCTTTCATCCTTACTTTTACCAGATCTGGCTTACATACTGTTTCAAAACTAACTAGCTTGAACGTAATGCTGTATTTCTCAAGTCGACTTCTTTGTTTCACGTTATGTCCAACACCACGATTTTTTATTACGTCACGTATTATTTATTATTTATTACGTCATCTTGAAAATTTCATTAAAATGTTAATTAAAAAAACAAAAATAATAAAAATTTACTGCTGGTGTGAGTTGTTATTCCCATGTAGAGGAGACTTGCCTATCATTTTGGAACTGGACCACACTTTTAGGCAGCATTATAAGCACAAGGACATGTCTCCTCAATATAGAACAAGCAATTGTAGCTTATGTTTGTTCTCCACGAGCTTCTCACATCTTTTCACAATGGTTGTTTAGCATAGCTGAGGTCAGATCAGAGTCAGACTGGATCAAAAGAGTAGGAATGCTATCAGTTAGATACTATACATATACACCATAGGGACAGCACATGACTTGAAATAGGTCTAGGAGGTGTGTTCAGGTGAGCTGAGTGGAGCACAGGTAAGTGCAGAACAGAACTGACTGGACCAGGTTCTTACAGATGTGTCTTGTCTAATAGTGTGGCTTTGTTTTAATTGCAACTGATAGAATAAGATTTTAGTTCTAAAGGGACCCTATCACCCAAAACATGGAAAGTTTTAAAATGTTTCAAATAAATCTAGAAAGTCAGTGGGCTATAATATGGCCCTTTCACATAAGAGACACCAATGCAGCGATGGCACATTGGTTTTATCACCAAAAAGTTTTCTGTGGGCTATGATGCCTTTCTCACAGGTGACTATTGTCTTGAATGAACACACACAACTACACGATGGACAGCTGGAACACTGGCAGAGACTATACCCAAACAATTTTGGAGGTTACTATGTTTGTTATAATGAATGGCCAACCCACACTGGCATCAGCCAAATAATAGAGCTCACATGGGCTGGCTGTTATGCATGCACCGTGAGGTAGATTCATTAGGGAACACAAGAGCAAGGTTCTGAACAGGGGAGACAGATCTATAGCTGGAAGCTGCTACGTTCCTGTTGCCTGTGTCAAAGAGCTTTTGCCTAAAATTGCTATCAGGCTTCTTACAAAACTGATAAAAAAGAGACAATTATTTTGAGATTACTTCCCGATTCACAGAAACTCTTATCTGGTGTTTATTTATCTCAGTCATGCTATACTTTGCACTTATCACTTTATAGGAGTTTGCGTAAACAAAGAGGGGTCAAATGGTCATGCACTGCTACTTAGATTTGAACAGAAACAGCATGTTTATCACATATTTTGGGGATTATGCACCAGTACATTTTTTTATAATTGTTTGCTGGAATACATTATATTATATGTGATATTTGTATAAGCAGATAGGATGTTGATCCAGGGAAATATCCGACTACCTTTTGGGGTCAGGAAGGAATGTTTTCTTTTCACTTGAGGGGAGTTTGCCATCCTCTGGATAAATGGGGTGATATTTCATGGGCTTAACTTGATGGATGAAGGTCTTTATTCAGTTTCAAAAATTATGTTACCCTAATAATATTTAGATGATAAGGAGCCTTATTCATAAATCAAACCAACTGCACCATGGGGGATCCCCCAGATCACATACCTTCCAAGTGTCCCTCTCTAGGAATGACAGTCCCTCTTTTAGACCCAAATCCCTTTGTCCCTCTTTTCCACCCTGGTCCCTCTTTTTAGGAGGACAGACAGTGGAGTGTGTGTCACATTGTTCCTCAGCAATAAAACTCACATTAATGCTTATAAATTTGTTTATAAATCATACTCTGTAAATAAAATACTTTTGTCTTATGGTAAATCATTTATTCAGTTACATAAATAGGTGTCAATATATCATGAAATAACCTACTAATTTTCGGCAATGCCACACCCACCAGTCACGTTCCCAGCATCACCCCCTAAAACACAAGTGTCCTTCTTTGGCTATTTGACTTCACTGGGGCCTTTAACCTTTTGACTACCAGAGGTGTGTCCAGTGCAATACTAGGGAAAACTCCAACACATTTATCAAGCAATCAAAGGGTTAAAATGCCCATTTACAGCAACAGGAATTGTTATTTTTATTCCTCCCTATAGTGCAGTTAAGTTGCTCCATAATTGCTCATATTTTGCTTTCTGCTTAAATCTTTTTAACCCTTTGAGTGCCAGAGGGGGCTTGGCAACACATTGCTTTGCAATGCGGTACGTACCCCTCTGGCACTGAAAGGGTTAAGGTGTGCAGCTCTTTCCTAGCCTGTGAGTGCAGTATAGTGATGTGAAGACAAGACAAGAACTGGTCTCCAGGCCGTATCTATAAATGCCAGACTCCTCCAGTTAGTACAAGGTAAGCAACCTGCTGCTCTTCAGTCACTGTTACACTACATCCCCCATCATCCTCACTTTCCATTGCTTTGCACTGTGTTGGAGGCCTCTCTAGTATTCGAGAGGGTAAAAAGACCCCATTTAAATCAATCAGAATTTGTATTTGTCCCTTGTGGTACAATTTGTAAGACACAGAATTTCATCATTTTTTTGCGTGTTTGGCCAATCTTATGTCTGTAAAGCAGGGGTGTCCAAATGTTTTCAATGCAGGGCCAGATTTACATCCCAGGAACCTCTAGGCAAGGCACACTAGGAGTCCTTAGCTCCTCCTATGGCCATGCCCACATCCCTCACATGACCCTATCCCATCCACTGTTTTCTGGCACAGAAAATACCCTTGGTTGTTGGCCAAGCAAAAAGAAAAAAAGCTTTAACCCCTACAGAGATCTCCAGCACATAAACTGGTACAAGGATATTGAGATTTCTCAGGCCACACCCATAATTCAGAATGTGGGTGTGGCCAGCACAGCTGTGGAGCCCCTCAAACGTTTGGTGCTCTAGGCAATTACATACTCTGCCTTTTGGGAGATCCAGCCCTGCCTCAACGGCTAGACTGAGAAAAGGACAATGAATCGAGGACCACTAGTGGCATTAAAGACCAGAATGTACAAAATGGGAGTTTATACAGTCTATTATTATATGAACTCTGTAGCTAAGCTAATAAACATCTTTATATTTTGCTACATTTACAAAATAAGAATTAAATGTCTGCCTGATTTTGAATCCTTTAAGGACCAGAGAGGTGTGAACACATTAAGAAGCAATGCGTTGCCCAACCCTATGGTTCATAAATTTGCTAGAAGGAACCGATTGGTTGTATCAATGTCCCCCAAATGGCCCCTGGACACCCCTACTGTAAACCATTTCCTCTGAATGAGATACTAAAAAACTGCATTGACATTCCTTTTGGTGCACGTTTTAGTGTAATTTCTTTTTTGTCTTTGTTTTTCTGTTAAAATAGTCTTGTTTGCCAATGCGCAAACACACAGTTCTAACTTCTTACAGCAAATGAGCTTTTATTAGGGATAAGAGCTGTATTTGGAAAGACAATAGATTTACAGGCTTTCAATCTCCATGCAATTGCGATTAACAATATTGTACACAGAGTTAAAGTAAAGTAATCAGTGACTACTGGGGGAATCCTCCAGAAATTCTATCCCAAGCAAATAAACTGTAAGGTGTGTGTGTGTATCCTTCACTATTCTATTGACACAGCTTGCTGAAGATCACAGCTTGGAATGTTTATCTGCCAATCAGGTTTTCCTGTTTCCTATTTCATTCAGAACTCCAGCATGAGTCAATGGGGCCTTGATATCAGCTACCCTGAGAAAGGACACTGCAGAAATTGTTCCGTTTATCTTTCCCAGGGATAGAACATTATGGGGAATTTAGAAGTCTTTTACTACCCCAACCCAAAAAAACTGCTTTATCAGGCCCTTTTCACTTAGATGAGACACTAATGTGATCTATGGTGCGTTGATTATATTTACCATGGTGAAAGGTAAGCTACTGGATTATGGTGCCTCACATGACAGCAACACAGTCTAATAAAATCCAAATCAACTCTGGTAACTAGGGATGAGAAAATTATTCAGTAAATTCTTTATTCCTGCAAAATGTGCTGTTTCACAAAACGTGAAACATGTATTGCAAAATGGATGTTTTGAGTTTCATTTCCTGTACTTACCCATCAGAGTGCAAGAAAAGTTATCATGTGATGATGAGAAAACCAGGTTCCTATACCTTTAGACATCAGCCATCCCCACTATCTTCATTCTCTCCACTGCCATGTCTCTCTACCAATTCCTTTGTCCAGAAGCTCCCTGTTACCACCACCTTCTCACCCAAGACAACCCATTCTTTCATATGCTTGTTTCTGTGCTACACACACTCTTTCCACATGATCACCACCTCCTCTGGTGTTCCAGTCTTTCTTTCTCTCCCATTTTACCCTTATCCCCCCCACCACAAACACACACACAATTTTCTCCAGGTCTTTTGCTAATTTCTAGTGCTAACGCTGCTGAATCAGGATACCAAATCCCAGAGTGCTGATATAATACACACACGTTCTTCAGTAAACCTACCATTGTCCTGCATTTACTAATTCATCTCAAATGTAATATTTATTTTTGTAAATTACTGTTTGTTCTTCCTGAGATCACATGAGCACCAAGGTATATGCAGATAAAGACACATACATTTAATTTGTCAGATTATCAGCACTATTATCTCTTTACAGCAAAACTATTTCAGTCCATGCAGGGAAAGGTTTTGAGAACCTGTCACACATAGGAAGAAAGTATCTGACTACTGATAAGATAGTGAAATTTGTCTTAATTAGTTTGTAATACTGTTTGAAGTTTATCTGGCCTGAGGTCACCAGTTTGATAATCTTGGTATAGAAAAGTAGATAGATAATCAGTGTGAAAAAACAGGAATCACTGATGCAGACGTACTAACAGGAGAGGTGCAGTTCTGGGGCAAACCATCTGCACCATAGGCAACAAATTAATATTCCCATTGATATAAAAGATGACAACTAAAAGAATGAGGGCTAAGGGAAGAGAGCACAAAAAGGAACTATCTAAGTAGAGTTCCAAATAAATCAGATTTATTAATACAATGATTACATACACATAAAACAAAGAATATATAAAATCTTGAATATAAAATGCAATAATAAAAGTGGGAAATAAAATAAGGTGGTGAATCAAAAGCAAGGAATAAAAAAATGTATAATAAATAATAGTAGTTTCAAATAGTATAGCTCTTTTAGTATAAAATGAGGCTAACATGACAATTTCGCTAAAAAAATGAGGATATACAGACAGATCAGACAGCTGTGGCCTGAATAGAATCCAGTCCCATAAGTAGTAAAGTTACTGGACCTTCACTTAAGCACAACAGGCACGATACATCGATCATATATCTGTCCAACAGAGGATCCTCAAGCGGTCTTCATTCTCCAGAATTGTGACTCCCGCTAGGTATTGCTGGATCATCTCTCCTCTACCTCCTATGGCATCTAGCCTAGTAGCTTGAAGAATTAAATAGCTTCACATGTTAGGAATATGCTCCTTCTTCTGGAGAAATAGGACTATTGGCCAGAAACGCTCTCTCTGTTTCTATACCCAGAGAAGTCCATCATAATTAAGTGGGTGTGACCGCAGGCATTGCCCTATATGATACACTTTATTTCTCCATTCAAGAATAACTTTACAAAACATTATAATGTAAACAAAAACATTGATAAGTAAGATATATTGTTACAATAATCATGTGATTGTTAAAACATTGAAACATCTTGATAGATTTTATATGTAACCTTCATCATAATACAGGCATTATAATGTTACACAAGGTTTTATGGAAACCTTGAGTAACAATATAATTATAACTAACTAGAGCAATTATTACTAACTAGAGCAATTTAAGCAAAGGTAGGAATTCCATTTATACTCCCATCGGAGACTTGTATTGAGGTATAAAAATTCAAATGAGTAAATGAAAATAAAGCACTGGACCACAAAATAATGATCATAATAGACTCAACATGACACAATGAAATGACAGAAATTCACAGTTTATAGCACAACACTTTAAGATGTCAAAAGATACAAAATTACTGTGGTGGCGATAGGTATCAAAAACTAGCCAGACGGGAGTCATTGGGTATCCAAACTCCAGAAATTAGCACCACAAGGGTTTAATGAAGAATTGGATATATGGTGCCTATAGACCCTCAAATATACACTGTGCTCAGTACGCTACCTGATATATGCTATAAGCAATATGCCAAATGCTATACGTCATATGTAATACGCAATAGTCCAAATGCTATACTCAAAACGCCATACGCCATACGCCAAACACAATATTCCAAGTGATATACTCAGTATGCTCTATGCCAAACGCAATACACTATATACCAAACGCTATACGCAATGCTCTATACACATGTCAAACGTTATACGCAATATGCCAAACACTATGCTCTATGTGCCAGATGCTATAAGGAAACCGCTATATGCAAGATGCTATATGCAAGATGCTATAAGATGCTATGCGCCAACGCTATACTCAAGACGCTATAGCAAAACGCTATATACAGTAGGAAAAACGCTATCCTCTGTAGGCGGAAGGCAATATGCTATACACAATAGGCAAAACGCTATATATAAAACACAGTAGGCAAAAGGGTATACTCAAATCCCAATATGCACAATGTTATTAGGCAATAGGCTATACGCAAAACACTATATGCAAGACGCTGTATGTAAAACACACAAAACACATAAGTTCACACACCCTAGCACACACACTCTCACATAAGCTCACTCTCACACGCTGTTGCTCAAACAATCTTTCACATGTCAAAAACGCACATGCTCATACACACGCTTACACACATACACACCCTCACATAATGCGTTGCACACCTTTTTGGACCCGAAAGGGCTAAGCACTGAAAATTCAACAAGCCAGTCATTAAGTCATTGTTTCATTAACCACACAGGCAACTCCATACCAATATTGTTAGTATAATGTATTTATTGCAATTTTAATATATTGAACATTAGATACCAGGGATATTCGATACAACGAAGGCGCCTAATGCATTGCTTTGAAATGCATTGATGACCTTTCTGACATTCAAGGGTTTCAAATATGTAGTTTTTTCTTTTTTTAAAAGGAACATTAAGAACCATAAATGATCTATAATGTAGCAACTGTAAAAATACTCTATTAATTATCTGAGGCCAAAAATCTAGTCTTACATGTTCTCTCTGGGGGCTCCATATCTCTAGGGCTTTGTTAGTATAACAGTATTTATAAGGCCTCTTTCACACAGCCGACAGAACTGTTTCAATTCTAGCTTTCTCTCTGGCATTCTACCACCAATCAGAAAGCGAGGGGGGGGCGTGTCTGATGGCCATCTCATGTGAGCACCAGCCAGTTTTACTAGCTGGAGCCCAAGTGGGTTGACTATTCATTGGAGGTTGCTATAAACAGCGCAACATCCAACTCAGCTCATGTCTAAGGTCTGCTGGTGGCCTCATAGGCTGCAGCGCAACACTTGGTTATTGTAGGATGGTATCACCCAATTTAACCCATGTGAAACCGCACTCTGTAGAAAAGCAATTCCACAGAGAAAAAGCAGACTGCTATTTGATATAATACATAGAATACCCAAAGCAGGGATACATTGAGAAACAATGCAGCAACAGGTAAACTGCAACAGGTACACAGAAGGGGAGTCCCCAGTAGGCCAGATCGTAGAGTGGGGTACAAATCTGGCAGACATAGATTACCCCTAGACATTCTTTCTGTGGCCGAGGCCGAACTAAAGTTGCTGACCGTGAGGTCAGTTTAGTGGTGACAGGAGGAGGCAGCCTGCACTCAGGATGAATGTCTAGGAGATAGTTACTACCTACTGGGGTCAAGGGAGGATGCAAAACAAGAATACAGAGAATACCTTCAGTACCACTCAGGTGCTGAGCTGGAACAAGAGAAGCTGATGAACTGGAATACAAACTCCAACTCATAGATATGACTTGGTGTCGAATGATTCGAAGTTCAACTGTTTGGACTGGAATCCAACTGAAGACCTAATAAGTTGAATGGTGACATAGCAGCAAGACCGACAGAAGGGTGAAGTAGTCAAACTCAACTGCTCCTGTGAACAGTGAACACAGGATATTTAAATGTCGAAAAAAGTGGTACAGCAACAAGATGGCTGGATAGTCGGTCACGCAGGGTCGGCAACAGGCAGGCAAGGAGGTACACAACTGACAAAAAGAAGACTAGTCAAGCAGGAGAGCCAGGGTCCAAAACAGAGAATCAATCACTGGACGCACGGTACACAGTCGGCAAACAGAAGAGTTGTCAGGAAACAAGGCCAAGGTCGATACATGGAAATCACTGTGAATGAGAACTTAGGAACAGGACTGGAAATAACATAACTTGCATTAGAAAACTTAGATCACTGAGGAACTGGTACTTGATAAAGGCTCAGGACCGAGTAAAAAGCCAGGGAAAGAAGACAAGGATCTGGCAAAACAAGAAAAAATGACAAAAAAAACAGGCATGAAATCAGAAAAAAAGCCAGAAAAACAAAAGAACATGACACTTGTGGTCTATGTAAATATTGCAGGTCTACCAGCTCCTCCATTGTAGGATCAGCTAGACCTCCTCACATGAATTTGCCTCACATATGACTATGCACCAAGAAGCCTGCTGTACCATAATATATAGCCATACCAGTGATGTACTCTGTTTTCCCGACACAGTCTGGACACATAAATATATATTTTATGTTCCTTCTCTTGGGCAGTATTATATGTCCCTTGTAATGGACCTGTGGCCGTCACCACAGTCCAGAGTTGAGATCTGTAATACATGTAACAGATGCTGGACCATTGTTTTAAGAAATTGTTTGGACTACTATCTTATATAAAATTATATCCATATTGTAGAATCTTAACCCTTCGAGTGCTAGAGATGTATCAACACATTGCAGCACAGTGCTTTGGATACCTTGGTGGCACTCACTGGGTTTAAGCTTCAATGAGGATCCAGAGACAGATTAAAGGGATAGTAATACTTCGTTTTAACTTTATTTTATTTTGTAGGCATTAAAAAAACCATGAAGAATGATATAAGTCTTATCGCTCAGACCTTTATGGTTTGAGAGGTATTCACAAGCAAAGTTTCCCCCTCCCACCCCTTTTACCTAGTGTAAGCCATCTCTTCTCAGATGTGGAATCCAGTCCATAGACCAGGCAGATGACAGCAGGGGACAATCTTCTTCCTATGAGAACAATGAAAGCCCTGCCCCCTTTGACAAGCTTTTCAGGTTTTTCCCTTATTTTAATTGAAGATTGTCTCTCTCTGCAGTCTACCTGTGCACCTCCCTTCTGCTCTATTTGAACAGTGTGACATCAGTAAAAGGGACGGGAGGGGGATACTTTGTCATTGAATTACTCTTGAACTACAACTCTGACAGAACTGAAATAACACTCTCCAAAGTCCAAATACTATGATGATTAATTAGAGCTGCTTTTATTATGAAACATTACTATCCCTTTAAAGCTCCCCAGGACCCTAGTCAAAGTAAGAACTTGTGGTCTCACATCTTGTCCTGTGCTTCTGACACAAAGTGCTGCTAGCAGATACTGGCATTATGGCACTAATGAAGGTGGGAGTAACCGGATAATGCTGGTCTCTTTCAAAAAAAAGGGAATCTGACACAAGATGTTAGTGGCAGCAACAGTAGAGGCTCTGTTTCGGACCCATCACTTGCAGTCAGGGCCCCTTATATTGTCATGGGCACTAAGCAGCAGCCTAGGTTGACATAATGGATGATCCGGCTCTGTGAGGATCGATTGGAGAAACTCTAGGTTAGAGGAAGAAGCGACATTTTACATACAGTATACATTCTGCAGAACTATAATGATTAATATTTCAAGGGTTTTAGGGTCAGCTCATTTTAAAAGTTTCCAGATATGCATGTAGTTCATTACCTATAAATATAGATTCCCTTTAAAATGTTAACTCTCCTTAGAAATTAAAGAACTTCATCATAAGAAAGTAAATCTATCATTGATTTATGTCATTTACATATCCTGTATGATAACCAGAATACTATCATAAGTTTCACAGTAAAACAGAATGGGATAATTGAGCAATTAAGCGGCTTGTGGTTTGCATTCTAAGACATATACATATTTATCACTTCCTGCTTGGAAGAAGGTTCCCTTTTTTGAAGTCAATCTCCCTTTCGTTTCCCAATTCTTCCATTCTCTTGCCAAGAGCAATACATTTATAGATTGTCAACTTTCATCTCCTCTTTGAGGTTGCCAGCCAACTTTAATGGGTGGTGGAAGTCCCTGATGCTGATGTACTAAGGGGAACTAGAGCAGATTGGGAGCAAACCAGCTATACCATAGGAAACAAATAACCATTCCCCTGTTTCTCATTGATTTAAATGGGTCTTTTAACACTTTGATTGCTAGAGAGGTATCCAAAGCAAGGACTAGCATTCAAGAAATTAACATCACTATTTAAATATAGGGGATGTTGTATTTGTCCTATATGGTGCAGTTTGTCCCAGAATTGTTCTAGTTCAGGGATGGGCAACGAGAGACCCTGCAACTGTTACTAGAACACAAATCCCATCATTTTACCTCAAGCCAGTGGTTGGTGGGGAATGATGGAATTTGAAGTCCATTAATAGCTGGAGGACATCATGTTCCCACCACTGCTCAAATTCTACTCAGTATATCAGTGTCATTATGACCTGATACTGCCAGTGCCAGTGCAAGGATTTTTGTCTACATAGGCGAAGGTGCATTTTGATGCCCCCCCCCACCAATCCGCCAACCTCCTTCCGACCAGGCCACAATCCCCCTTCCCCCGACCTTGCCACAATCCCCTGCCCCTTGTGCCCTACCCTAAAAATGGCCCTGGCACTCTTTTTATAAATGAACATGTCTGGGGTCATATACACTTAAGTATCCTGGACGTCATGCTAGACTGAAACATTTCTCCATTTGTTCTCTGCAATGTAAAATACAGTCCTACATATGCTCTGAGGGAGCAGCCACTCCCACCCTTTCCACAGCTCCATACGATTGTCAATCAATGCAATACACCCACTTTTGGTCCTCAAGAGGTAAACCAAAAATATTACACTTCTCTGTATTAACCCCTTGGATTTTAGAGAAGTCTCCATTAGATGGCTCTTGCCTTCATGTCATTCATTAAAAAAAGTGTAATTATGCTACACTGTGATACCACAGATCTTATATTTTAAATGAAGCTACACAGATATCACAGAGCTTACCACTGAGACAAGAGGTGGGATAAAGAAGCAAGAGAGGATAAAGAAGCAAGAGGGGATAAAGAAGCAAGAGGGGATAAAGAGACAAGATGGGGAGTGAGTGGCAAAAGTCAGAGAGACAAAAAGGGATAAAGAGAAAAAGGAAAGGGGAGAGAAAGAGGGGCAAGAGGGAGAACAAGACAAGAATGGACTAAAGAGAAAGAGGCAGAATGGAGAGAAAGGCAAGGGGGAGAGAGAAAAGTGATGAAGAAAGATAAAGTGACAAGAGGGAGAAAGAGTTAAGAATAAAATAAAGAGAAAAAAGTAAGGGAGAGAAAAGAGCCTCTTTCTCCCCCTTGTACTTCTTTCACCCTCTGCACCTCTTTCTCCCCCTTGTACCTCTTTCTCCCCTCTGTACCTCTCCCCCCTTGTGCCTTCTCCCCCTTGCACCTCTCTTTCTCTCCCTTGTACCTCTTTCTCCCCTCTGTACCTCTCCCCCACTTGTACCTCTTCCTCCCCCTTGCACCTCTTTCTTCCCCCTATGTACTTCTTTCTCTTCGCCTCTTGTGCGTCTTTCTCCCCTCTGTACCTCTTCCCCCCCTTGCACCTCCCTTTCTTCCCACATGTACTTCTTTCTCTCCCCCCCTTGTACTTCTTTCTCCCCTCTGTACCTCCCCCCCTTGTACCTCTTCCTCCCCCTTGCACCTCTTTCTTCCCCCTATGTACTTCTTTCTCAACCCCCACTTGTGCCTTTTTCTCCCCTCTGTACCTCTTCCCCCCCTTGCACCTCTATTTCTTCCCCCTGTGTACTTCTTTCTCTCCCCCCCTGTACCTCTTTCTCCCCTCTGTACCTCTTCCCCCTATGTACTTCTCCCCCCCTGTACCTCTTTCTCCCCTCTGTACCTCTTCCCCCTATGTACTTCTTCCCCCCCCATTGTGCCTCTTTCTCCCCTCTGTACCTCTTCCCCCTATGTACTTCTTTCTCCCCCCCATTGTGCCTCATTCTCCCCTCTGTACCTCTTCCCCCTCCTTGTAACTCTCTTTCTTCCCCCTATGTACTTCTTTCTCCTCCACCAGTGTGCCTCTTTCTCTCCTCTGTACCTCTTCATCCCCTGTACCTCTCTTTCTTCCCCCTATGTACCTCCTTATGCCTCTTTCTCTTCTCCACACTTCCTGCACTGATGACAGCCAGGACAGCGTCACATGCGGAGACACTGTGTGGTGCATGCTGGGGTTTTATTCCTCAGTCTGGGCACCAGTTTTAAACTTGCACTGGCCTCAGAACAGAGGAAGGAAAACACCAGCATGCTCCACGCGGCCTCTCCACGTGTGACGCTGTCCTTGCTGGATCCTGTCATCATTGCGGGCAGTGGGGAGAACATAAAAAAAATAAAAAATCTTCCAGTTTCAGCACCCCTCCGCTGGTAGCGTCGGCCCTGGATACTGCCAACATTTAGGTAGCGGAGGGGAATGTGGAACCTCAGTATCTTTTCTCTAAGATTTAAATTACCTAGATTTCACTTTAGGCAGAGTAGGTAACTGCCAAGAGTACCAAGTCTTAAGGGGATCCTCAGGTATGCTGGCCACATCCACATTCAGAGTAGTGGGTGTGGTCAGTGGAATTTCAGTGTCCCTTTAATGGCTATTATTTAACCCTTTGGAGGTTAGAGAGGTCTCCAATGATTGCAAAAGATATATCTAGCAACCAAGGGGTTAAAAACCTTCCCTTTGTGTTTGTTTTTTTATATGCTAAGGGTACTTTCTGAGCCAGGGAACAGTGGATAGAATTCGAGGCGGGGTTATGTGAGGAGTGGGTGTGGCCATGACAGGAGCGAAGGGCACCTGGGGTGTCCTTGTCTGGGGGCACCTGAGATGTAAATCCAGCCCTGTAGATTACACTGCAGTTGATAATTGCTGGTTCTGTCTAACAGAGTCCCATTGAATACCTTCTAGAAATTGTAGTTAAAACCCTAGATAAAGTTATTGAATGCAATTCAACCAGGACTTTGTTAGTAAATGCCATGCACACTGATCACATATATACCCGTAATTTATTTACAAATATAAAAGGCAACAACTGTGCTATTTTTATGCACAAAGTGATTATCTCCATGGATTGCTTGTATATACACGTGTCCACACACACCCAGGTGTTACTAGCAAAGGCACTGACACCCATGCACCAGGGGAATTGCAAAATATCTGGGGCTTGTGCAAAGCTAATGCATTAATAGTACATTGTAGAGCCCAACTGCACCATTACTAGAATGGACATTAGCACCATTACAAACCCCAAGCTGGCTGACCCAGGGTTGTATTGCCTTTCCGTGGTTTTGTGAGGATAGGTGTCACACTGACTAATCTGGACAGGGCACTGATCCACAGTGCACAGGAGAAACTCAGCTAACCAACAAGGACAACTGCAATCAGTGTCCTGGGCTACCAAGACGTACTGCTGGAAGTGGCACTTGCTAATAGGACTGGTAAAATACAGAGTAAAAATAGAGGATCTGGACACCAAGGAGAATGGTTAGCCACTTACTTGCCCAGCTGAGTTTGGTGGAGAAATGGAGACCAATGTTTTGATCTGCCCACAAGGCGAGATGCCAAATGTAATTGCTAGATGAAGCTCTGAGGAGCAGCATCCACCACAAGTGGTCAAATACCAGACGCAGGTTGAGCATGGACTGAAGTAATGACATACGGCTGGGTCATGGGAGGTGGCAACCAGGATATGGAAGTCAGTGAACACATTTGGGTCAAGGCAGACAAGAGAATGGTTGATTAAGAAGCTTTGGTCAAGGCAAGTGGCAGAGAGAAGAATGGTCATTTAAAGGGCTTGGGTCACAACAAGAATCAGACAAGGTTAGAACAAGTCTCTGGAACAGTGATATACCGTACTATAATATGTATATATTGACATAGGTGTGTCCAGATGAGCAGAAAGGAGCAATAGTAATTGCTAAACAGGAAATGTGGGGAAGGTGTGTGTCCAGGAATAATTGACTGTGACTGGAGAGGGTTCTAACAATAAGCCAGAACTGTATGAGGCACTAACTCTAATAACAAAGTGCTACCAATTGGCAGACTGTAATAAAATATAATCCTTCCAGAGACTAAGACACACACAGTATGATACTTTTGATAAAACGAAACTGCAATGTATATTGAACAGTTTAACGACTAGGGGCTTTCCACAACACTCCAAGATATTAAGCTAGCCTAATGTGTTATTAAAGAACTGTACAGCTGTCATGGCAAACTAGACCAGTAGGAATTTGGAGCCACAGGGCAAAGGAAGAATGTTTTAGTTGCTAACCACTAGACTTGGGGTCTTGCTTTCCAGTCTGACAGTAGTGCTTGGAAGCTGCTCTGGCCATTGTAGGGAAATGAAAGTTAGCAGAACTTACAACTAAGAGAACTGGCTGACTGAAGAAATTCAGAGCTTGGCCACCTTGAAGCTAATACTTGAGGCTGGAAAGAGACTGAAGGAGTGGACAGGCAACATACAAGAACTACACCAAGCAATCACAGGTTAGTGTACAACAATACTACATTAAAGGTGTGATTGGAAATTAAGTATCACTCACTAGTCGTGAGCAGAGGTTCTGCAGGCCATAAACAGGCTATGACATATTGCTAGAGCACTCATCTAGAGTATGCTGCTCTGAAATACTTAGTGGGTAAATACAGACTGACACTTGAACTGACTCTTACTGTTGGTAAGAGAGGAGCAGGGTTGGAGCATACCGATACTTGAACTTGGCTTGAGGCAAACTGGTATCTGAACTGGCTTATGGCTGTGGCAGACTGATATTTGAACTGGCCATAGGCAGACTGGTACTTTAACTAGGCTAGTGGCAGTCTTTAGTCTAGCGGCGTGCCATAGAAGAGATTTTATTTCATTTATATAGAGCACACAGATTACGCAGCGCTTTACACTCATATTGGTCCCTATCCCCATTGGGGCTCACAATCTAAATTCACCTATCAGTATGTTTTTTGGAGTGTGGGAGGAAACCGGAGTACCCGGAGGAAACCCACGCAAACACGGTGAGAACATACAAACTCATTGCAGATGTTGTCCTTGGTGGGATTTGAACCCAGGACCCCAGCGCTGCAAGGCAACAGTGCTAACCACTGAGCCACCGTGCTGTGTCTCCTTTGGCACAGAGCTGAAGCTCCCGCACGCGGTTCTCAGTAATACAGAGCGCTGGGAGATGATGTAATCTCCCAGCGCTCTGTATTACTACAGAGCCTGGATCGCCGGACCGGCCCACCGGGCAAATGCCCAGTATGTCCGATGGCCAGTCCGGGCCTGCCTCCAAATGAGTCTTTTTAACAGGCGTAACAAATTATTGTGCTTGATATCCATTGGTACTCAATGGGGGAGATGCACTAAGGCGTGATAAAGAGGAATTGACTTCTCCATTGATATCACTTCACTTCTCCAGTTCCTATGTTATTATATGGAGCCAATGCACTAAGTTTTCTCCAGCTCTGGAGATCTTAGTGCATAAGCTGTATAAAATATCATAGGAACTGGAGAAGTGATATCACTGGAGAAGAATTCTCCACTTTATCACGCCTTAGTGCATAACCCCGATGTGTTTGTCCCTTGACAGATCAATATGCTAATCTTCAGCTGAGGATGACACCCTACAAATCTATTCATACAAGGTACATTTAGATAATGCTCTAAACGGGTGCATAAAAATATACATATTTTATAACTGCTAAAACATAAATTCTCTGTTTATACTGATCTATCAAACAGCAGAAAGAGACACACAGGAGGGGTGTGCACAGAAGTGGTAATAAACATGTGATTTTATTTACATGATATAAAATGGTTCTGTCCTGTAAATAAAATCACATTATACAGTACATTTGTGATTGCTTTCTCCTGTGCCTGAGTTTCTCTGCCATCTGTACAGTTAACCCAGCAGAGCTCCTACTCCTTCTGTGCTGCAAAAACAGTACATAGGTAAAATGTTGTGCTGTGTTAGCTGTGGAAAAAGCAGACCACTGGCACATGAAAAAAGGGATACCTGTACTGGCTGAGTAGCTTTACAATGCTCAGTCTGTTTTATAGGGTTCGCTTTGGCCCATATTTATAAAAGCTGGAGTTATTCTGGAGTAAACCAACTGTACCAAAAGGGACAAATTAAAATCCCTAAATTCTTCTTGAATTAAATACAGTTTTTTAATCTCGTGAATGCATTGCTTCACAAAATGGAGTTATTCTGGACTAAACCTACTGCACCAAAGGGGACAAATAAAATTTCCTATTCAATTATTTTTTGGGGGGTTGGTTTGCTCCAGAGTTGCACATCTTTAACCCTTTAACGACTGGCGCAGCGACTTAAGGACCGCTGAGCATTTTTTTTTCTTTTTCCGGACTCCCTGAACGGCGTGCAGCTGCAGGGGAGCCCAGAACTCCATGACGGTCATAGTACGTCATGGGTCTTCAGTTAGGTCGACCCATGACGTACTATGACCATCAAGGGTCGTTAAGGGGTTAACTTTAGTCCACATACATAAAAGAAAACTAGAGTCAACGAGGAATATCCCACTGCACCATAATGGACAAATATAAATTCCTATGCAGTTAGAGGTTTTTAACCCCTTGAATGCTAGAGGTGTGCCCAATACATTGTGAAAGAATTCAAAGCCCAGTTTGTTTATATTTTATTTGCCCCCTATTCTGTAGTTGGTTTCCGTCTGAATAACGTGTTTGCTTTCATAAATGAGAAGTCTCCCACTTTCTCTATGGCTGATACAGTACCATGCTGTACCTATATAAATAAGGCCTAAACGCTCAAAAAATGTACTGAATCTGCTAAAACGGACAGTTAGACGGAATAGCCTGATGGGAATTGCACCGAGTTCACAAGCACAGACGTTCTGTTTTAGGAAGGGGGCGTGGCCACATAAGGGAATGCTCCACCCTCAGCAGTGACCGCATCCATGCAGTGGGCGTGTCCTCGAGGTGTTCACGTGCCCTGGAAAAAAAAAAAAAAAAAAAAAAGTTCGCGGTCCCAGTGGGATCTGTGAGGAAAGTTTTCTGCTTCTTGTTGTTCTTCCTGCCGCTCTTCCTCACAGCGCGACCGTTCCTGCGATATCTCCTCACACAGCACACTCCTGCACGGCAGTATCTTTTCTGCACTCGGAGCAGAGATTGTTGGGAAACTCTTTACGAAGTTGTGGTCGGGACAGTGATTGCGTGACCGAGACCCCCCGGGAGGAGAAGGGAGGTGGAGCGCCCCCCACCTCCCCCGTGACATGAGCGGGAGCCCGAGGCTCTGTGAAACGCGCATCACCGGGCTCCACTGAGCTCCCTTCTCACAAGGATCCACTTAATCACGAGAAAAAGCCTCCGGCTTCCCCAGGGATCCATTATCCACCGGGACGTTTATACTCCTCTCTTACCCCCTCCCACAATCACTGAACTTCCTCCCCTTCCAACGGGATCCCCCAGTCCCCTGGAGGAGCCGCCGACTTCCTCAGGGATCCGCTACTACCGACTAGGGGCCATCATACGTGACGCGCGGACTGACCACAGCCATGGACCCCGGATCCCAGCAGCCTCCCTCCGCCGCCGCCCCGCAGCCTCCCCCGGCGGGGCACCAGATAGTCCATGTCCGGGGGGACTCGGAGACCGACCTAGAGGCGCTCTTCAATGCAGTCATGAACCCCAAAACCGCCAACATACCCCAGACCCTGCCCATGAGGATGAGGAAACTGCCCGACTCCTTCTTCAAACAGCCCGAACCCAAGTCCCATTCCCGACAGGTATACGCCTGGACCACTGTACTGGGAAGCTAGGGTGACCGTTCTGGGTGATGGATCCGTCCCCCAGGTGCATGCACACCGGATTGACCAAATTGACATACAGGAGGTTAATTAACCCTCATAATGCCAGAGGAGTGCAACACTCAACGTGTCACATATTTACGTGAGCTGGAGCTTCTTAACCCCCTCATCCAGCACTGAAAGTGTTGACCAGTTCTTTAACTTGTGCATCTATCTGGTATTGTTTTGGGTTAATCCATTTCTGTGTTATGGGGGTTGCCATCGTAGTTCGTGTATTAGATATCTCAGGGCTGTTGCAGGCTACGACCCCCATCCCAATCAGCCAAAGTCTGGGTATGATGGGAGTTGTAGTCACCAACTGGAGAGCCAATTGTTGCCTCCCCCTGAACTAGGATATAATATAGTTGTGTCTACTAAAGTATTATTTTAGTAGGCTGTTCCAGATTTATTAGAGAAAGCATATGTCTTTGTGATTCCTTTGATTAGTATGGTGCAACTTTTGTGTCCTGACTCTACTCCAGCTTTGTGACTAGTAAATAACGCCAGTATGTTTGGGGGATGGGATACTGTACATTTAAAGGCATCTACTGTTTGGGGAGAGTTTGTGGCCTAGTGTGAAATATCCGATCACTAGATAGGGGAAAGTTTATATCCCCTGTGAAAATCAGATCAGCTGGTTTAGGTTAACACATAAGCTAGACTATTTTCCCATACAAATCTAGTTTTAACCTTCTCGTTCTTGCATTAAATACCCCCTCTGGCACATACAGGGTAAATAGTGTTCAGGCTATTGTGAGACTGCTAGCTGGCGGCGAGTAATCATTACAAGACAGAAGTTTTATAAACTGCAGTTAGAATCTTATTGGGGATTGGGGTAATGGGTCCATGACTGACTACACTGTAATTGGTGTTCATTCACCTATGAACAGCTTCTCTAATGTGATGTTATCTGGATGTGAGTCATGGTGATTTGGGGGTTTTGTGTGTATCTTCCTAATTTCCAGCTGCCAGATATGCTTATTTAATGTTACTTTAAGCACTAATGCTATTCATCTCAACATTTTCTCCTATTGTTTATCAGAAACACACTGCACACAATTGAAAAAAGGAATCAATCAGGGAATAAGTTAATTTTGTGGCTGTCCAGATTGGTTGTACTACAACTCCTTTCATCCTTTGGCATTCAGGAACTGGATGTAGGTTATGAGAGTTGTAGTGGTAACTAGTTGTTTGAGTGTCTGGTGCAAAAAAAAAAAAAAATGTTTGGGTTTCTAATACAAACTTTATTCTATGAACAAATCTAGAACCCTTTGGAATTTGTGGAGGGTGGTGACCCTTGGATGTTGTACTCCATCACAACAGCATCTCTGCACTACTGGTAGTTATGTCTCTATCAGCTGTAGTTCAGCCACAGTGTGTTAAACAAGGTGTTGTACCATATTTTATGCAATGTGCTTAATATGTTAATCTAAAACCAAGTGTGTTTAAGGTAAAGGCCTGTGGATTGTCAGAATACAAGGAGTATGAGCTCAGCTGCTTTATGCAGCACCTTAGTGATGATGAATTGATAAACTAAACAATTTGTGGCCATTTCTGGAAATCATGGCTAACCCTTTGAGTGCCAGAGGTGTACACAACCCATTGTGAAGCACTGTGTTGCATACCTCTCTGGCACACAAAGGGTTAAAGTACCCAAAAGCACAATGAAACACTTATAAAATGTGTGGTTTGTATTGGAAAGTTAATCCTTTTTTGGCATTTTCTATCCATAAATGACTTGTTTTAGACAACTGAAAGTATAACAGCTTTCAAATAGTCTACTTTTCTCATGGCTAGGACTACTTAGAAACCTTAGTTGGTCCCCTTGCCATTCAGCCAAAGGCAGTTTGGCAGGGGGAGGAGAAGTGAGCATGTAGTGTCCTGCAACTCCCACATTCATGGGGAGGAGTGCTCTGATTTTGTACTGCTGGGTGGTAATGGTGCTCTGGAAGTCATTTATTAATAGGTTTATATGGCTTTTCCCTACCTGCCTCTGATCTTTCAGCTAAGCCTTGAAGATGTGTGCCTTTTAACAACCCAAGTAGCAGTGCATTGATGCACTTTAAATCATCCAGATATTTTTAACCACCTTGTCAATGGGACAGTCAGTTTGATTAAGGTATACAAACTGTACTTGTGTTCCATTAACACAGCATTTTCTGTAGTGCTATTTCCTTTGTTCAGCAGCCCCTTCTGACATTTCTTGGAGAGTCTGTATCTGTTTTCATAATACATGACCATGGTTCTGTTGAATGGAATGAGGTGTGTTCAGTCTGCTCAAACCCAGAGGAGTTTATGGTGGCGGAATTAGAGCTTGTAGCATTGAAACAGGAGAGCAGGAACTGCTGGAGACAGAGGCATGGAGTGCTCGCAACTGTTTAAATGTGTATAGTAGAAAAGCCAGAAGCTGGTTTAGGATTATGGCAAAAACTAGATGTTACTTTTTGTTTTCTTGTGTATTTAACCCTTTGAGTATCAAAGGGGAATGCGTTGCACACCCCTCTGGCACTCAAAGGGTTAAAAGAAAACTAACTGCATTAGTTGTTCTGCCTCAGAAGTGACACGCCAGGGGAGTGTTAACTTTATTCATCAATACATGCAATGTATTGTAACAGATCATGAATTATATGGGAGAAAATCTTACCGCATTGCTTTTATTTCTTACAACCCCCAATTAGAAACACATTGCACCTATTTGGAAAATACTTCTTGATCTATAAATGAGGAAATGACAACATATTTATATGACTACATTATTTTTCATCTGAACCTCGAGTTATTGACATATTTATTGTAAGGCAAAGCAATTAGAATAATTACATTTTGTGAATTGAGCAAATTATTTTAAATCCCTATTGTAATACCTCTATCAGCTTGTTGCAAAGGCTAGATGAATACTGTAGTAGGCATGTCTGATCTTGAAGTCTTTGAATACGAAAGTGTTCTTTTGCTGTAGCTACACAAGATTGTATTGCCCTGTATTTTTGTTTGACTCAGACATCCCAGTAGAGAGCCCTTCATTTGTTTAGTACAGGATCAGCTCTGTCTGCTGGTTTTCCCACTGTTGGCCCCAGGGAGGAAAGCGGGAGGGAACAGACATGGGGGGAGGGACTGACCATTTAAAAGGACACAAGTATAGGAATGTTTCCAGGAGAGAGGGGCAGAGAAGCCCTGAGGTGTCTTAGCTGTGTTTGTATTTTCTTCCCTGTCAGAGGTGCTTGGAATGCATTACCAAGTCCCAGTTTGCATGAAAAGTTACATTTGTCCATTGAACTTTGAACAGTCTTACTTTGCCTACCTTATGTAGCTGCTAAACTGTTAACTTCTTTTGATTAAGTATTTGTGGTAGGCGTAACAGAGGAGGGAACAGCACCCCCCCCCCCCACACACACACACACACACCACACATTACGTCTCCTACCATGACCACCCACGTTTTGGAGTGACAGCTCTGTGATTTTTCAGAACATTTTAGTCTTTAAACCTTTCTACTTATGTGGACCAGAATTTTAATTTGTCTGGAAACTAAAGTCAGACATGCACATTAGTTTATCAGCTGTAGGTTGTGTAACTGAGATATATATCCCATCCCTGTTTACATGATTTGACAAACATTAATGATGATACAGGTATTTGAAAGATGGGTCTGTGGATGAGGTGTTAACCCATGTTTTGGAGTGATAAACCTTTGAGTGCCAGAGGGGTACGCAACGCATTGCAAAGCAATGTGTTGCGTGCCCCTCTGGCACTTAAAGGGTTAAGGCATGGTTCTGCTGATTCAGGAATTCAAGTATTTTTTTTAGGTGTCTGCTTCACAAAAAATAAAATGGATTCTTAAGACTTTTCAATTTGTGTGTTCCAAATGAGTCTAGAACTCAAGGTGGTTAACTTATTCCCACTGTACTTATCAGTCACATTCATTTCCCCATTTTCTTGCTTCTCAAGGCCTCGATCTCATTGTGTTTGATCACTTTATCACGAGTTGTATCTTCAAATTTCTCCGAACGTTTAAGTAGGAATCTGTGAGAAAACGAATAACATTTATGACCTGCAATGTAATCGCTGCAGATGTGTACTGCAGCGTTTAGGAAAGCTTAATTTTGTAAAATACATTTTGGATGCAAATATGAACTACAGCATAAACTTGTGCAATGTTGGCAGTACATACAAATACAGATACTATTATCTATTTTGGCTGTACTGCATTAATGTTATCTAATGAACTGATTTTCCATGTAAATAAAGGGTATGAGAGCATAAGCTGAGGCACATCCAATAACAAACTGGATGCACTGCCCTGATACAAGTAAATATAAATGGGAAAGGGACCAAGTCAAAAGGCAGGCACATCTGCATAGTGAACAAAACCTGGTTTGTTCAACCTTTCCGTTAACAAGACTGTTTGTGTTTTTTTTTTTTTTTTTTTTTTTTTATGTTATGAACTGCAACTTTGAATAAACCACTTTTGAGAGAGTATCTAGTGTGGGCAATAATATAAACACCTTTTGGACTAAGATGCATTAAAGAAGGCAGCTAGGTATTTCAGGAGCCAGTGCAGGAATACATTTTCTTCCAATCTGCACACTGTATGATGTTCACATGTACATCTAGGTAATCTTCTTTACCCTGTGATAACTATCTGTGATCTGTCTAATATAAAATAAACCACGACCTGACACTCGTGGTGAGCATATGTTTTGCCTGGATGCTTTCACAATAAGGGATATACATGGAGAGAAGATGGAACACTTGCAGGTGTTTCCCATAGGTAAAAATTTAAAAGTAGTCATTTTAAAAAAGAAAAAAACATCCCTGCTGAATAAGGCAAGGGTACTCCCACTGCTGGGAGATGCATCTTAATATTCAACATTTAAAGGCGTGCAGCCATGTGGGGACCTGGAATTCCATGATCTACCAGGACCGTCATTGGTCCTTAAGTGCTGGAACCAGCATGATGGTCCTGGCACGTCCAAGGTCGTTAAAGGTTATAATTCCCCTCCCCCTTCTTGTTAACAGTGCCCTCTAGTGGCCAGACTTCAGATAGTTATTCTGATATATTTTATGGGAGAGGTGTGTCACTGACAACAATTCTCCATAGAATGTTATTGTAACAGCCTGCATATAAGTTTGAACTTTGAGGAAGTGATGAAGCTGTTAGTCTCTGACAGTCTGAATGGTTATACTTTTGAATACAACTGCCAACAGTGGGAGTAACCTTTTTTTTTATGGAGCAGGAAAAGCCTTATAACGTGTAGGGTTTTTACAAGATTTTCTGCTCCTTTAAATTGAAACTACTCTGAGGTGTCTAGAGAGAGGGCAGTTGACAGAGCAGTTTCAAATGAGCTTTACCTACAGGAACAAGACCCATGAGTGCTTCATCTTTTTTGTGTGTTCCCCCAATACCAAATTAATTCCACGGTGTTACTGCAACTGTAGACTGTTGTATTGGCAAGCAAAATGTGCTGCTGCACATGCAGACATACACACACAATTTTAGTTAATAATAATGGAAAAAAAAAAGGTTTATTATGACAATAGCTTTTTATTCTGTTTCTAGCCAGAGACCACCAGCTCTTGTTTGAAAGTTGCAGAATGTTGTGTTACAAAACAGACTGAATGGCCCTGTCCCTGAGTGGTTTCACAGTGTCAGATCATGTTTCCAGTTTAAAGGCAAACTAAAACCATGGAATATGTGACTCTTAATTTAACAGACCTACCTACCAGTAGTTGTGTGTCCTAATACAACAGACGCGTGTATACAATTACATTGAAACTGTGCTGTATTCTGATTGGCAATTCACTGTCAGACTTTTTTTTTTTTTTTTCCTTCTCTTCTTTTCAATCTTGTTTTAAAGAACCACGACTGGAGCTTTTCTCTACAAATGTTTTCGTCCATACTGTTTATGTTCTCTGTTCTAAGATGAACTTGAGTAATTGTGGAACAATCCAGTTTCACCATATGGGACAAGTAAACATTCCCGTTGATTTTAAATATAGTTATTAACACCTTGAATGCTAGGGAGGTCTCTGAATTATTGCACTTTGGCAGCTTCCATAATACTCGTCCAATAACTTAATTTATTCCTGCATACCTTTTTCTCCATGGCAAGGGGTGTGTGCAGATGAGGGGAGGGGATCCACTCTTACTAATGTTTGTTTTGGCAAATAAGAGAGGACTATGTAAATCTTTCATAACTACGATTGGACAGTCTTATGTAAGATTCAAACCGTTATTACTTGGACATAGGTCCATACTTACAAGAGCAAACTGGAGTTATTCAGGAGTAAATCAGCTTCACTACAGAGAGCTGTTCAATGCATTATGCATAAAAGCATTAGAAGACATAGCTAGCATTCAAGAAGTTAAAAAGCTATACGTGCATGGTTCTTTAGGGATTTTTTTTTTGTGTCACCTGTGGTGCATTTGGTTTACTCAAGAAGAACCACATTTGTATGAATGTGTGTGTGTATAAGTATAATAGGTCAAAATAAATAAAGTTTATCTTTTTGAAGAGGTCTTGCGAAACGCCAAGTTACGTACCCAGCTGGCTCTCAAAGGGTTAAAGTTGTACAATTCTGAAGAAAACCAGCTGCACCATGGGGAACAAATTAAAATATATGTATATTTCAACTATTTGTCATCTTTAATGCTAGAGAGGTCATTGGAGGTTGAAAGGCCCCTTTAAATGAGCAGCGTCATTTCTCCCGTGTGGTGCAGTTGCATTGCACCTCTTATAACTTGTTGAACACGGCCCCAAGGGACAGGCGGAGAACTCTCTCATTGAAGGATTTGCATCTCTGAAGCTTATTGAATATGTCTGTAAAGGCCTTGCACACACACACAATAGCAATACTGGAAGCAACCAGCTGTACAGTTGTTCACAAATACCGAATTCCCAAAATGACCATGAATTTAATTGAAATGGGACCTTAAACACCTTGAATGCCAGAGAGGTGTCAGGAAATTATAATTCCATTTCAAATGTGCATTTTTTGTGGTTTACTCCAGAATTGCTATGCTTCTGTATAAGGTCCTACCTGACTTCAAACAGTAGCAATGTACCGCTTCCATGTTTATACCTCAAGCCCAGCATATCACTGAGAGGTAGTGCATCCAATCCCCCACCCCCTTTTTTCAAAAATCATTTGTGCCAGACCTTTTAGGAACCCAGACCCCCAATATTTGTTTGGCCCTGCTGCAGTGAGACAGACTTGGCAGAGTTCCCAAGCAAAAGGCAAAAAAAAAAAAAAAACTTATTGTTGCAGATTGACCAAATACTTGTCCCTACCTGTGCACAATACTATATTCCTTATCTGTGTGAACCCACCTCCCAAAGTAATTCCAGTCTCTGGACTTGACTACGCTTCAGTCTATTGCCTCCATGTAGCGATACAGGTCGGGAGGGGCATGGTTTGCCTGCCCTCAACTTTCCCCTGGAGCAAAACAAAAAAATATGGCTGACACTACACTCTGCCCAGCTATACACATGCCCTACTCGCCTAATACGCTATATAATTAATTCACTTGCCAGATAACTGCACTACTGTATGCAACACGCTGTTTCACAAATCAGACTGTTCCCTAAAATACACATTCATTCTGTTTGTCGACGTTACAATAGAGCACCACTCACACCTTACACATACATTTAAACTTTCATTCCAAACAACTTCCTATGCATGCCCTCACCTCTCTCCTCCATGAAATTCACAGTCTGTCTTGTCTCCAGATATGTCCGTCTCATCACTACAATTAACACTCAGTCACATACGCCTGCTACACAGCTCTTCACCTTCCTCTTCTGTCCAATACACCCTCACTCTTGGCTTCTTATTTATATCATACGGTGTAACTGTTTGTATCATGCTGTGTTTCTGCTCGCTCCAGTGCACATTCACTCGCACCTTCCGCCTACATTTTATCTTTATTCAAACACCACTACTTACGCAACTCTTCAGATGCCTTCTAACTCCATTTGCCCCTCAGTCTGTGCCTCTTACTCGTCCCATACATCCTCAGTCTGTCCCTCTCCTCACTGCAATGGATGATCCTTATTGAACCTCCGTGCTCACCTTATCATAATAACATTACCACTTTAATGCAAACAATCCTATAATATAAAAGACGATATAAAATATAAGTGGCGCAAGTGGTTGAACAAAACAGAAGAATAAACAATCACACCAAGACTTTACTCTAATAGTCTCCAAAAAATACATTGTAATCCAAAACAAAAAAGTATGGCGCTTAATGAATGATATAATGAATATGATATAATATCAATCACCACAACCTACAATAAACTAAAATAATCCTATAAATCATTATAAAATAAACCTAACAATCTCCTTAATGTCAATAAGGAAAACTCTTATAGTGAAGATGTCTCCCAAACCTCAAATAATAACTAATTAATATAAAAAATATCAAACAAGTTTCACATTAAGACCCCTAAAAAAGAGAAAACAATATTGCGATCCAAATTGCAAACTCGAAACTAATAGTCTCGTGATCGATCACAAAAAAATGTTAAAATGCAGGAGTCTATCCATATACTAAATGACCAACATCCTTGCGAAAATATATCATTTCTTTGTTGTGAATGTCGCTATGCCTTTTTGATGTAAATGTATATTTCTTACGAAAGGATATTTTAGATCAAGGCTATCCTATATAATAATTCGCTAAAACGTGTGTAACCACGCAGTCATGCGCAGTAGAGAATGCGGCGCGTGCTGCAGTCATGCGCAGTAGAGACTGCCAGTGACAAGGCTGATACAGAGCTGGACGCTCCGAAACAGCTCTGTATCAGCCGCGGCGCGGGCAGTCTCTGCTGTGCATGATTGCCTCGCGACCGGTTGGCAGCAGCACTGTGGCCCGTGTAACTGGCTCTTCAACTAGTATATGAATAATTCAAGCTTTGTGGTTGACTGGTTCTTGGACAGCCTATATTAGATTCTACCAGATACCATGTACCTGATTTTACCATATACTTCATATATTATATGCAACCTCCAACAAATCACACATATGTTGTCACAGACTCAGTTACTTGGGCATCGGTTTATTGTCTTTTCAAGTCCACTTCTTTTCCACTTTTCACCACAGTCTTATTCCTTCCTTATACATTGAAAAGTCAGCTTTCATTAAACATCTCTTTACTCTGACTTTTGTTTGACAAAGTAACACGCAGGTGTTGGCGTCTTGGAGAATCTTTCTTTTGCTTGAACTCCTGCCAGTCTTTTTTATGTCAAGGCAATCATAGTAGCATAGATACCATATAAATGTTTGAGCCCCATATTAGCGGAGGCCACCTGCTTATCAGAACACTTCTGTTCGTTGGTACAGTGTGTGGTATTATTAATCTTCGGACTCCAAGCCTCCTTCAACGCGTTTCGAGATTCCTTCTAATCTCTTCCTCAGGGAAAAATCTTGGCTATGTACCTATAATATAAAAGGCCAGATGTGTTTGTCTGATGCAGTCATGCTCTCTAGAGACTGCCTGAACACACAGAACGCTGGCCCGTGTACACTAGTATACTATAGTACATGTATATCAATACTGCCTTACTGTATCTGTATTGCGTCACATCCAAACATTCACTCTTAACAACTATTAACCATGTGATCACTTACACGTTCTGCATACAATAAGCTTTCAGCTCCTGCCACAAAAAATATTAACTATTTCACTGTCAGTGCGGTTCGCAATGTATTGTGTTGCCTACTCCACTGGCATGCGAAGGATTCAATTATACTAGCATAGCCCTCTTAAAAAGCCAACTTCTCCCTCCCCCTCCGTATCGCACATCTCTGCCACTTTCTGACCTTACCACTGTTTAACTCTCCCCATCACTCCCTTTCACTGTCTTCCCTTAAAGGGATAGTAATACTTCGTTTTATCTTTATTTTATTTTGTAGGCATGGAAAAAAAACACGAAGAACGATATGTCTTATATCTCAAACCTTTATTGTTTAAGGTATATTCACAAGCAAAGTTTCCCCTCCCACCCCTTTTTCCTAGTGTAAGCCATCTCTTCTCAGATGTGAATCTGGTTGTAAGACCAGACAGATAACAGAAGGGGACAATCTTCTTCCTATGAGAACAATGAAAGCCCTGCCCCCCCTTGACAAGTTTATCAGCTTTTTCCCTTATCTTGATTGAAGATTGTCCCTCTCTGCAGTCTACCTGGGCACCTCCCTTCTGATCTGGCTGAACGGGGGGGGGGATACTTTGTGAATATCTCTTAAACCATAAAGGTTTGAGAGAGAAGATTTATATCGTTCTTCATGTTTTGTTAATGCCTATATAATAAAGATAAAACGAAGTATTACTATCCCTTTAATATGATGCATCCATCTTATGACTGAGTGTAGAGGGGTAGCCAAAGCATTGCAAACCAATGCGTTGGATACATCTCTGGCACTCAAAGGGTTAACCACTGTGGCGCTCTCCTCCTTTTTTTGTTGCCTTCTGCCTGCATCCAGGTGACATGTGAATTGCATTCTTATTGGTCATACCTTTTGTAGTCCAGACATTTTACTTTTGCCTGTGCGTTGGTGGTTCATCTTCCAGTGTGGGTAGGGGATGCAGGCAAGGCAGGCCGGTAACTGAGCTGGAAAGGTGGCTGAAGATTTAAATATGTTTAACCTTTTGAATGCCACAGAGGTTCACATGGCCCTCTCACACTCAAATGGTTACCCTTTTTTCTTTTGTCAAAGTATTTTACCAGGAAGAATACATTGAGATTGTTTGCATCATGTCCTGTTCTCATTTTTATCTACCTCAGAAGGGTGAAATGCTGAGCTGTCCTTGCCAGGACTAGAACTGCAAGTTGGGCCGATGTTGGCTGCCCCTGACATAATTATCTTCTCTGCATGTCAAAGCAAAGAGCAACAGCAAATGTGTTCATGTACCAAAAAAATTGTAGCATGGCTTTAGTGGAACCTCCAGTATTACAAGCGGTTTGTTTAATTTCTGTGATTTGCTTCTGCTTTTTATATTGAGAGTAAGGGACACTGTATGAGGCATTTTATATGCACTTAAATATCCTGTACTCCATTTTCTTTAAGAATTCTTTTCGTTTTGAGGCCCAAAATCTACTGTTACATATGCTCAAGTGGAACAGATATTCCTTCCTTTTCCAGGGTTACTTTAATACAAACTCACATGTAAATATGAAATATACTTATTTAATTCGCCAAATGCTGCCATTGACTTTGTTTTGTAAACATAGTTCTAATGTTCCGCTTTACAAAATTATGCCCCATGCAGATCTTGGTTAATTTTCAGATAAGCTAATGAGTCTTATTTTGAATGCACAATTCTTTCTTTTCTTTTCTTTCTTTCGCTTCCGGACTCCCCGAACGGCGTGCAGCCGCAGGGGGAGCCTGGAATTCCAGGACGGTCCTAGTACGTCATAGGTCGTTGAGTCAGATCGACCCATGACATACTATGACCGTCAAGGGTCGTTAAAGGGTTAGTCTTTAATTCATTCCTACCTGAGAGCTGCTTATATTTAGAGGTGTTGCGAGTTGGTGTTTTACTAAAACTCCACAATCCCTTGTATATTTTGTACTTTGACCACTTTTTATGATTTGAAGCAGAAGCTGTCTGTATGCTTATGGTGTAAAGCAATGTATATCCATGTACAAGTACAGGCACGATTCCAAAAGGAATGTTAACTCTTCCGCTGCATGTGCTATTACTGTATAAGCGTTTTCCTAACCTATATAGAAACGAAGGCCTATATTCATAAAAGCAAACTGGAGTTACTCTGGAGTAAACCAGCTGCACCGTACAGGACAAAAACATTTTCCTAAATTCCCGTGAACTTGAATATAGAGCTTTTTAACCAGTTGAATTCTACAGATGTCTCCAATGCTTTGCAATTTAGTTTGAGACCTCTAACATTCAAGATTCAACATGGATTTAGATTTATCCCCCTCTGTTGCAGTTGGTTCACCCCAGAATAACTCCAGTTTGCTTTTATAAATACGGGCCTAAGTGCTGTATTCATCAAGCTAAAGATGTGCTGTTCTGGAGCAAACCTGCTGCACCTTAGTGAGTAATGAGAAATCCCATTAATTCAAATATGGGGTTTTAACCTCTAGAGTGGTCTCCAACTCATTGCTTCACAATAAATATGGAGACCTCTAGCATTCGAGGGGTTTACATTTCCCATTGAAGTCAATAGGAATTGAAAGAATTGTCATTTCCCCTGTGGTATAGCAGTGCATGTTCCACAGGCTTGTGTTTTTAGGATATCCGGTATAGACAAAACTTCTTGTAAGAAATGTAGGAATTACGTATTCCTCCATCGTAGTGCCACTTTAACCCTTTGAGTGCCAGAGGAGTAGCAACGCATTGCTTTGCACTGCGTTGCGTACCCCTCTGGCACTCAAAGGGTTAATGGTGTTATCTTTCATTATTCAGCATGTGTGGGTCCAATGCAAGGAAGCGTGCAGTTCTGAAGATAATGAGCCTCATTTATAGCGGCAAAGTAGAGCAATTTTGGGAAGAACAAACTGTGCTGTATTAGGGTATAAACACCTCCATTTAGTTAACTAACAGGTGCTACCCCTTGAATGCTAGAGGTCACCAACGTATTGCTTTGATGTGCACCAAAGTGTATAACTCTTTGTACACCCATACTGTATCCACTTTAACCCCTTAATGACCCTTGACTGTCCTGGCACGTCATGGGTAGACTTCCATTAATGACTCATGACGTGCCAGGGCCATCATGGAATTCAGGGCTCCCCATGCGGCTCCATGCCGTTCTGAACCAGATGTGGGGGGGAGGGGGAAGGTCTGTGGTCCTTAAGTGACAACCGCATGCAGGATCAGCCGTCCTCATGGGGTTAAGCAGATCAGAGCCATTTATGTGTAATTTGCTAAATCTTTCATGGCTTGTCAGTAACTGGTGTACGCTATTGAACCAGGTACTTTGGATGGTGACACATTGATATGTATATAATGCTCCTCGTATCATCAAAGTAGCCATTTGCTTTGGCCTATATATCCTTATATGCATGGAAATGTCATATACACAACTCCACATTGAGACTGCAACAAAAAAGTGATACAGGGTTTTCATGAGGGACTACATGAGAAACAAGTAATGTCTGTGACATATGTAGGCTCCAAAACCTTTTCAATAGTAAGGCTGTGCACCTTATGAGGCAGTGAAGTTGGCTACATGAAGACACTAAGCCAGTGTGGTAAATTACTTGAGGAACATTGGGGAGATTTATAAAATGTTTTTGTTTATTTTTGTGAACAGATCCTTAAAATGCCTTTATTCCTTATTATGAGTGGTGGTACTTATATAGTATTCTAGTTACATTTATAATTGTGGTGACCGTAAAGTATAAGAACAGGTCAGACATGGCCTTAAGTATTTGGTGAAGATTATCTCTCTAAATTGTCACATTCACTGAGCCAATTTTTACAAACTACATGGACATAATGTCCACCTTAATATTTTTGTAACTATCACCGACAATCTTACAGCCATTTTAACACTTTTCCATTATCTACACTGTCACAAGCGAGGTCTATAGGCCCTGCTGAGACAGTGGGGAGAGTGTGGGAGTGAAAGGGTTAACAACACCAGACCCCAGGTTACCCGTTACTCTTCCTAGCAACCACCAAATTAACCCCTGAAATCCCTCCTGCACTATCACCCCAGTACTACAATTCGCTACCACCAAGACTTTATATCTGGGCGTCTTAGGTTACCCAAAACATTAAAGAATTACAGTGTAAAATCACCTTAATAATCAGACATGTATAATTAACCCTTTAGTAGTGTGCTACCTGAGCTTCCTTCAGAGTAGTGAGCTCATATTAGAGAACAGAGACAAGAGCTGATTAATCGAACATTTAATCTGAAAAAAGGCTTCACAGTGCTGGTTACAAAAACTACAGAAATAAAGGACATACACAAAGAAAGATTACACATAAGCAAAACAGTCCATAAAATAAAATGGGAGAAACACAAGAAATCCTTAAATACAGTTACCAATATTTTAAGAGTCCTTTCGGGAACTTCAGATGGTATTTCCCCCTTCAGTTGTTACAAAGAAATTCCTCTCCACAGTTGCTTCTAAGAGGCCAAAGCCCCTGGGTGTTACATGGGGGGAGGTTTGGCCTGACAGTTTACAATATACACATGTTCTCTGGGTAACCCCCCATCAAAGCAGAGGGCCCAAGACCTTTTGTGGCACTCTATATGTCCTGCTCTGGTGATTTACTCATTCAGTTTCTGGTGATGTTATCTACTTAGCTAATTTAGCTAACACTTTAAAAGTTAGGATAAAATACACAAAATAAACAAATTATACATACCAGGGCCAACTCATGCCTTGGCATGACATCCACTATTATAAATCTCCCTCATTGTTCCATGCAGCATCAAACTGAGTACACAACTTCTGCAGTGTGGATACAGAAGGTTCATGTGGGTTTGGTGCCCCTAAGCTCCCATGTGCTAGATGGTGTACATGTCTGGGGGCATGCATGACCACAACAATATGAAGCCACCGAGGTTGCCTATCGTAACACGTGCCATGTTTAGGTGGGAATTTCCCTCCTGCAATAGAGTGCCAGCAACTGGTCTTCACTGGCTGTGCAAGTCTTTTCACAAGTGTCAAGTGAGCATTTAGGGCTATGTAAAATGCTCACCCACACCACTATATCATGTTTTTGTACAAATCATCTGTCCCCCCCCCCCCCCCCCCGGCTCCTTCCTGGTTTCCATGTATTTTTTTTTTCTTTCCCTCTTTTATGTAAAGGGATAGTAATGTTTCACAATAAAAGCAGTTCCAATTTATCCTCGGTAGTATTTGTGCCATGGAGATTATTTCAATACTGTCAGAGTTGTAGTTCAAGAGTAACTGAATGATAAAGTATCCCCCCTCCAACCCTTTTTACTGAAGTAACACTGCTCACCTCAGAGCAGAAAAGTGGTGTCCAGATGGATTGCAGAGAGGGACAATCTTCAATTAAGATAAGAGAAAAACCCATCACGGGGGCTGGGTTTTCATTGTTCTCACAGTAAGAATATTGTCCCTTGCTGTGAGCTGTCTGGTCTGTGGACCAGATTCCACATCTGAGGAGAAGTGGCTTACACTAGGTAAAAGGGGTAGGAGGGGGGTACTTTATCATTCAGTTACTCTTGAACTACAACTCTGACAGTACTGAAATAATAATCTCTATGGCCCAAATACTATGAAGATTAATTGGAGCTGCTGTTTTTGTGAAACATTACTATCCCTATAAAATTTGTTTACTCTTGTGGTGAAAGAAACTGAGAAAAATAGACAGGCTTTCCACTGCCTGGACACACCTTTGTCTTATTGACTGTGATTTGTAGTTATGTATCAAGTGGTTGCTTTGATGAATCTACTGGAAGAGAATCACTTTTGAAAACTTCTGTATAGTTATCAAAATAGTTACCATTTTAAAGCCAAATGTCAGATTAGTTGTTCAGAGATTTAAACATTTGAGTGCCATAGAGGTATACCTCTCTGACACCCAGAGGGTTACTATATTTTGGGGCAGGGTTGTAAAAAATATATTAACCCTTTCAGTGCCAGAGGGGTACGCAACGCATTTCAGGGCACCCCAAACATTTTGTCACTTTTCAAGGGTTTAATCAAGGTTACAAGTTATTGTAATCTCTCACAATCCGATGTGTATATTGATTTCCATAAACATACACTTTTAAGTCAACATTCAAATTTTTGCCAGCCTTTATGGGTAAAAAGAGACACTCCAACTGGATGTGCAGCAGCTCCCTGGTTTAGAAATACTATTCTAGATCATCCAGGGTTTTGACTCCTTTAACCCTTTGCATGCAGAACAAAATATTGCGTAACCATCTGGCAATCAAAGGGTTGAATATAAGGGCATTATGACTTGATCAATCTGCAGCATTTTATGTTTCCCCAGAATTGTGTTTTTTGTTACATGTTCATTGGGAAATCTTTTATATATTTGTTTAAAGTCTAAGTGGCCCTTTCTTTGAACTTAAAGGGTTAGCTAAGATTGTTCTTCATAGTTCAAGCCTACTGATCTCAGATTTGTCACTTTTCTGGTTACGCTGAAATGATATAATGAAGTTTACCCCTCCCACCCCTTTTCCCTATCGTAAGCCACCTCCCCTCACATCTGAAGATCAGACAGATAACAGATGTTGAAGAAATGCCATCAGTAAGACCCGAGTAAGTGAAAGCAAAGGTCATATTGCCCACTAGAGCCAACATGGTAACCCAAGTCAGTGCATGCAGGTGGGGGTAGCTTTAAAGGGATAGTAATACTTCGTTTTAACTTTATTTTATTTTGTAGGCATTAAAAAAACATGAAGAATGATATAAGTCTTATCTCTCAAACCTTTATGGTTTATGAGGTATTCACAAGCAAAGTTCCCCTCCCGCCCCTTTTACCTAGTGTAAGCCATCTCTTCTCAGATGTGAGTCTGGTTGTATGACAGTACAGATAACAGAAGGGGACAATTTTCTTTGTATGAAAACAATGAAAGTCCTTCCCCCCCCCCTTGACAAGTTTTTCAGCTTTTTCCATTATCTTAATTGAAGATTGTCCCTCTCTGCAGTCTACCTGGGCATCTCCCTTCTGATCTGGTTGAACAGGGGGGGATACTTTGTTTGTGAATATCTCTTAAACCATAAAGGTTTCAGAGATAAGACTTATATCATTCTTCATGTTTTTTTAATGCCTACAAAATAAAATAAAGTTAAAATGAAGTATTACTATCCCTTTAACAGAACTCCTGTTGTACCCCACCTACCTGAAATGTGAGGGCACAGCTGCTTGAAAGGAGAGGCACTTCCTTTTCCAACAAGATGATATGAAGGTGTTTATGGCAGGTGATCAAGTTATTAACCAAAAACTGACTAGGAGCTGGAGGGGCATCAGGCTATCTCAGTCTGCTTAGCTCTGCCAGGTTGAACAGTAGGGAGAGATGGAGGAAGGCAGTGATCGCCTTCCTGGTCACCACACACCTACCCTATCCTGACTAATGCCATGGGGCACACCAGGAGGG
Source organism: Rhinophrynus dorsalis (assembly GCA_037306005.1). NCBI lineage: Eukaryota > Metazoa > Chordata > Amphibia > Anura > Rhinophrynidae > Rhinophrynus > Rhinophrynus dorsalis. Next base: position 565,264,465 of record CM074719.1, on the reverse strand, counting down.
GTCCCATTGCCCCCCCCCCCCCCCCCCAATGTCTGATTTATTTTTTCCGCACACAATGAAGGATCAAAAGATTATTTTTTTTTTATAAATATTTTTGCTAAAATAATATAAAATTGCTCCCATTCCATTGGGAGCGGATTTATATGTTTTAATACGTTGGAATTAGCCCTTGCAGGGCAAGTTTCTGGGTGCCAGGTCACAATTTCTCAAAGCCTGCCGCCCCAGGCTTTATCGAGCCCTGGCAATAGGTGTTGAACATATTAGAAAAACCTTCCCCCCCACAACATACACACCTTTTTTAGTGCCATTTTCCAGGAAATGTGTGCATTACGGGCTGTGGGTAGAATGGCAGGTGACCTCATGCTTTCTAAAATGGTACGTTCTCTACCTTTTCTCATTGTTTATATTTTTTTACAAACATTTAAGTGCAGATGTATCCCTTTTGAATTTTGGGTAAAACTTTTTGGGCATGTTAGGGGATAACCACAAACCAATGCTAACTTTTCAAAGTGCAGAGTCTGCTGAAAACAATATTGTCTGATGTGTGGGTTGTCCACAGAAAAACACCAATAATTGTTATTTGACTGTAAACTGTCACAAAAGTGTGGAATTGCTTTAGCCTTTGGGTGTGAGGGATTTGGCTAGGCTTTAGGGAAGTAGTTTGGGACCAGAAAGATGTGCATTGTTTTGCAAGTCCTGCTGGCCCTTAAAAGGGATAGTAATCTTTCATATTGCATGTAGCTCAGAACGTTTAGCATATGTAATAGTACTGCTGTGCAATGCTTCAATCTTGCTAGTTACAGTGTAATAATATGTTGAAGTTGATCCTTCCTGCCCCTTTCCTCGATAGCAAGTCACCTCCTTGTAGATCAGAAAACCGGTCCTGGGACCGGACAGATCACGGTAAAGGACAATCTTCTCGTGTTCAGTATAAGGAAAACCCTGCCTGAAGGAGGGCAGGTTTCTCCTAATACTGTGTGATGAATGTCCCTCATTGTGATCCTCTGTCGGATTTGGGACAAAAATGTTTAAGTCGGGGAAAGGTGCAGGAGGGATCAACTTCAACATAATATTACATTGTAACTACTAAGTTTTGAAGTGTAGAAGCATCACATAACAGTACTGTTACATGTGCTCAACGTTCTGAGCTACATGTAATATGAAACATTACTATCCCTAATTTAAAGGGCTAAGATTACCACTGGGAGTGAGCAGCTTTTGAGATCCTGTGGTTCTGGTAACAACTGTCATGTCTGCCTCCATGAAAGTGACAACTAAGGACTGATTGCTTATATCTCCTTAAAGCAAGATTATTGATTAAGTTTATTATGGAGTGCTATGCCAGTGCTTACCAAGGCCTCTGTCAGAAGGGCAGCAAAACTGCTGTAGTCCCCTACAACTGTTCTGTAGCCAGTATTTTCTGAGGCGTTTGCCAACCAATACTAATGGCGGACACCTGTGTAGGTTGGCTCTTCATTGGAGTGCAGTGAGCATTGTAAACTCCAATAAGACTAGTGTTTGAGGACTGTCTTATAGTCGGCTGTGCAGCCCTTCCTTACGGCAACCTTACTGCATTCCTGGCAGAATGACGTAAAGCTGCCGCAAGTTGGGCTTTGTTTTGATAAGGTAGTAGTTTACCTGTGTGAGAGGCACTGCATTTTATCACAGTCAACAGAGCCAATATCTCATTGCTGCATTGGTATCCCTTGTGTGAAAGGGGCCTTAACCCTGCATTACATTTTCCAAACTGAAATTTCTCAGAGATGTTTTAACAAAGATAAGTTCCTGCACAGCATTCCTTAATTGGCATCTATAAAACTAATCCAGCAATTAGTGTTCTAGATAAAAAAAATGGCAAATAATTTATAGGTGATCTTTGAAAGCACTCTCAAAATTACCAGTTGTTTTTAACCCCTTGAATGCTACCTAGAGGTCTCAAATGCATCAAAGGGGGTAAAAGCCCAGTTTGAATCAGTCGGTCCTCAAGACTGTTAACATGAAGAAAATGTTAGTAATGGCTCCTCTTCATGCTCTTATGTTTTGTTCCTTGCAGGCCAGTACAGATGGGGGATCTGCTGGTGCATTGACTCCTCAGCATGTCAGAGCTCATTCTTCCCCAGCATCCTTGCAGCTGGGAGCAGTTTCTCCTGGTGCCCTTTCACCCCAAGGAGTGGTTTCTGGCCCTGGAACAGCGCCACCAGGTCAACATCTTCGGCAGTCTTCTTTTGAAATTCCTGATGATGTCCCCTTACCTCCTGGATGGGAGATGGCAAAAACTCCTTCGGGACAAAGATACTTTCTGAAGTAAGTGTACAGCTTAGTACAGGTTGTATTGGAAATACAATGCTTGAATGTTTTGCATCTGCTATAGGGTGTTTAAATCATTTTCTCTGCAACTAAACCATAGCTGAGTACTTTTGTGTTTTGGCTTTCACATGTTTGAAGCAATTTTTAGATTGATAGCATTACCCACCTTTCTAATAGCACTATCCTTTGAGTGTCTGAGGGGAAGGCAATGCATTGCTTTCTCCTTTGGCCGTCAAAGGACTACTTTAGATTACATATTTGGTCCCTTCGCTCCAAAACAAATGTAAAATACCACTGTCGACAATTGTTCTAGAGTTGGGGCAGGCAACTATTGGTTCACAGCTGTTGGATTACAACTCCCTTCATTCCCAACTGGCATTGTTTGGTTGTGAATGATGGTAGCTGTAGTCCCAACAGCAGCAGAACAGGAGATTCCCTACCACTGTCCTAGCTGCATGAAACAAAGCATATCCCTAACTAACTGTACCTTTTATTTCTGGAATTTATATGATAAGATAGGAAATAAGTAATAAACCACACGTCCTGTACTACATTATTAAGATACCATTGGTTTGTGGATATCCCCTAACATGACCAAAGCAAGTTACCTAGAATGCAACTGCGGCAGGTGGTGGTGGACAAGATTGCCCACACCCAGCAGAATGCCACATGGGTATGATGTGGCCAGAGGAGTGAAGCCCCCTGTCCACTCCTGTCAAAAATGCTGTAGCAATTTTCACAGGAGTGGGCAGGTGTGAGCTGCAGGGGAGACTCGCCGCTATCGACTTCTAGTGGTTACTCGACATGCACGAAGAGCAGAATCGAATGGGCAGTGGGCATTTGTGTGCCTGCCCATCTGTATATCTTTATAAAATTCATAAGTATTATAGTGTGTGATACAATGTTCAATTTTCAGGATGGGCTTTCAAGAGTAACAACCTCCCTTTAACTAGTCAAAAGCAATACTAATCAGCAAAATGAAACACCCAAGTCAGATGAGCGACAATACATGTGTTAAGAATACACAAACTGATATACTACGGATCATACTAGTTTAATGACCGTAAAATATCTTTGTCAGTGTGAAGACTGTGGAGAAGGGGTAGCCAGGTAGAGTATGCTTTTTTCTATGTGTAGGAAGTAAAACATACAGATATCTGTGTTGTGCAGTTAAGCCGGCAAGGCTTGTTCCAAATATTGATACTCTAATATCCACATAAATTACCAGTGAGGGTAGGTAAAACCAAGACTTTAACAGGCACGTGGGATATCCGCATAGATTTATAAAGACACAGTACTTTGACAAGCAGATATATATCCAAATAAATGTTTAAAAACATAACTTAATGCTTGTGTATAAGCAATCTGATAACTCACTCACCACCGCCATCTTCACTTGGCCTGTCTCCTTATTTCAGTCCATACTCACAGGGCTTTGCAATCATCACATGATTTACTACAGTTGTCCGTTTCATTCAGTGTGACATTTTCAGCAGGACAATGAAAAAAAACAAACATTTCTCCTCTATAAACACAATTTAAAAATGTTTCTAACATAACCAGTATCGCATCATCTGTGATGTCATCAACCCCCCCCCCCCCATAACATATTTGACAAATGCTGTAAGCTCTTAAAAAGCTACATGAAATGGCATACAGTTGGTGCTAGACCTATCCCAAAGATGATACTGAGAATTATCAGACCTATGTCCAATAGATACGGTCATAATGAAAGGGTTGCAGAGAGATCATAGTAACTTATATATCCATATAATTTGATTTATGGTAAAGTAACACTTATTCTCAAAATCTTTCCGAGGATATAAACATGTAGAGCATTGTGGTAGAGTATGTCACAGCAGTAATAGGGTATATACCAGGCAAAGCTGGTGATGTGCACAATGACATTACACAGTAGAAATAAAATGGACCTTATAGAGTTCCAAAGTACAGCATCTATGTAAAATGCCTCACAACCACAGAACCATGACATATGTTTAAACATAGGTAAACAAGCAGAATAAACAGCAGCAGCATGGACCACTCTAAGTGTCAGGACGAACTAATGAAAAAAAGCATAATTGCAGATCAAATGTGGCAACATCTGTACACCACCAGTCCATCAAGTGTAAGCATGAATACCATTCCTGTGGAGACCAGGTGATTGCCTATGTCTCAACATGGATGGAGAACTAAAGCTCCAGCGATGCTAATCACTGTGGTTAATAACGGAAGCATCACACCGAAAAGAAAGGAGAAGGATAAACATAGGACTGCAGGACTAGTGTAGATATAGAACACACAGTGAAGGCAATCAACCCAACCAGCAGTGAACATAAAATCAATATGGATATTCACTTTGCACGTTGTGTACAAGGGTCAAAAGATATGTAATTTGTTACAATGGTATAATGAAGCAATGCACAGTTGCTGTAGCTAAAGGAACATTAAAAACAAACCGTGTTATGGTATTCCAGTATGTATTCCAGTATGTCTCTCTTGGATGTCTTTGAAATCCTTTCTAAGTATTATTGATTTTAACTTTATGGATGGAGTGGATTCTCTGGGTGAAATGACCACCAGGCATGGACAGTTTGGTTTTTGGGAAGAATTTAATGGGATTTTGACTGTTTTTGTTGTAATGGATGTCATTTTCCCTTTTATATAGTCCTGAGTGTTCACGTTCACTACTGCTCCTTCATCTGCTGGTTTAATTGTAATTTTTGTGGTTGGTACTTAAATCCCCTATTGGATGTCTCATGTTTATATGTTTTATAGAGCCATTTTCTGTTATGCCATTATCAAAGTTCTTGTTCAGTAGCTTTCTGTGTATCAATACAGTTTTGAGGTTGCATCCAGGCTGTAGAGTGAAGTGTGCGTTGTAATCCAAAATTGTGATGTTATCCTTGTTGCCGAAATATTTCTTTAGACCCAGTCTCCTGAAAGATTCTTCCAGCTCAATCTAAAGTTGTATGTGATCTAGTTTAGTGAATGCACAGGATGGTCCCTTGGATAGAATTATTATGTCTGGCAACAGATCATGGGCTGAGAGGTTTACTATTCCTTAGTGTTCTACTATTTTCCAGGTTGGCAATTTAATATTTGATTTGAGAACTTGGTTGCTGTCATTTACACACACACACTTTTTGAGGTTGATCAGTGTTCAACCCTCATGAACATGTTAAAGACTACCCTTTGAAGTGTGTGTGGGGGGTCCTCTTTCAAACAAGCATACTCCCAAATTTGAGTTAACAGGGAGCTGAGATAGGGGCTCTTAGAAAAGCCCCTACCTCTCCATCTCTTGCTGATCTAGGTGGCTTTTCATTCACAGTCTGCCCCTACCTGGAATGGCACCGGAGAGAGTAGATTCCCCCACCCACTCCTGTGAAAATCTATCCCATGGGTCCACGATGTGCCCAATCAAATGGGCAATGCCGTGCATCATTCCCTAGTGTGTGCTCGGATTAAGAAAAAGTTTTACCTGGTGGCCCAGTGAGTTCTAGTTGCTGATGTCCTCCCGCTGCATGGTAACACTTATACAATGGGGCGTCCCTGTCAAAGGAGGAACTACCTGAGACTGAAGCCAACAAGTATGAGTCCTTTGGGGACCTATCTGCCAGATCAGTGGCAGAGCTGCATTTGAACATCAGGAGCGCCTCTTTGAGGAAGCCCTGTGCCCCTTCATAAAATGCTAAATGTATTTAACCCTTTGAGTGCCAGAGAGATTTGACATGCACAGCACACATTCAGGGGATGCAGAGGTTGGAGATTGGAGGGAGAGGACTGCATGGGGGAGTGAATTAGGTGAGGTTTGGCGCATCAGGGGACTACATAACACAAAAAATAAAAATCTAGTAGCCTGAAAACAATTTTTAATAAAACAAAACACATCAAACACAACTTACTGGTAATTTTGCAAGCCTATTTAAAACTCTAAGTTGTTTTAAGGTGACAGTCCAACTTTTACTTTCAAGATCCATGGAAACATGCCTTTACTGCAAGAAGATCTTGCCAAATGAATGAATTTCCTGATTTTGCTGGTCTATCAGCAGGTCGGCTGTAATACAGGAACTAGTTCTATTGGATCTTGATGTTGGTCTCAGATGTTATACTGTCAGTTGACAATTAAAGGCAGAATTAGAGATTGCTTATCCCTAGTCTTGAAAATTCTTTGTGGGATCGGCCATACGATGGGGTATTAACACTATAGGTATTGGGCTAGTTTAGCCGTAGGTGTAGACACATGGATGATCTCGTAGAGAAACGAGAGTTTAATGTTCCTTAACCCTTTGCGTGTAGAGGGTTAGTCAATGCCTTGTTTTGGAAGACGTTGGATACACTCTAGCACTCAGAGGGTTAAACTGTTTCAAAGTGGTAGGCCAGTTTCAGTAATTTTAGATTCTGTGACTGAAACAACCGTGTGTATATTCTCTCATTTAGACAGAATGTCAGTTGTGGGATGTTCAATCTGTGGCCCATTAGATCTTCCTCAGGCAGCCATTTGCTTGCTAAAGATGGTGGGGTTTCTACATACACAGCTTCATGTTGTCCATCCCTGAATTAAACTTTGTGTTCTATCATACCATGGAGTGACTTTGTTACTTTTTCGCCTTTGCTTAATCAGTTAAAATTAAATTTGGATCAGTGTTTTTGTTTTCCTCTACTTATATACTTTGTAATATATTTGATCTTTAATGTCCACTTCATGCTGGACACTTCTGTATTCTGTGGCACAGTGTAACTTAGGGACAGTGGTGCAGGACTTCCCAGCCCTGTAATTCTCCTCTCAGCTGCCTCAGGGAGCACGTTCACTCTTCCTGTCATACCTGTGTTAATCTTGTCTATCTTTAGTGCAAGCTCAGTATAATGAGAAACGGAGCTTGCAGTAAAGATAGACCAGATTAACACACGTACGAAGGGAGGTGGGAGGAGAATTACCGGGCTGGGAAGTCCTGTGCCGCAGAATGTGGAAGTACCCAGCATGAAGTGGACATTAAATACATTACAAAGTATGTAAGTAGAGGGGGAAAAAAACATGGATCCAAACATAAATTATAATAGATTAAGCAAATGTGAAAATCTTTTAGAGGTGAAAGTTCCCCTTTAAATAAATGGAAATTTTTGGGGAGTTTGTATTTGTTTATGCTGCTGCTGACTTCCTTTAACCCTTTGAGTGCCAGAGGAATACGCATTGCTTTGCTGTTAAATTCTTGGTGAAGATGTCTCCACAGCATTTCTTCATAATGTATTGCAGAACACCTCTAGCATCTCCTTCTATGAGTCAATGCTACTTGTTAAAAAAAAAAAAAAAAAAAAAAAAAATATATATATAATATATATATATAATATATATATATATATATATATATATATATATATATATATATATATATATATATATATATATATATATAATCATAAAAAAAATATTCATTTTAACCTAGAACTTCGTTGTGATAAAGGAGTTGGGATTCAGATGGTTTTACTACTTGGGTGAATGTCATGGCTGCGGTAAACTGCAGGTATTGATCTTTTCCTCTTCATTGTGCCCTGGTTCCCATATTAGGGGCTTAAGTTTCAGCAGGAACAATAAAGAGCCTGAGACTGGAAAGTACACACACGTCTGGCAATCTCATCTGCATGAGCAAGAGCGTTTGTTCTCCAGCAGCCATCCAAAGTAAATGATTGAAAGAGTTTCTTGCTGCTAAGGATAAGTCCTGATTGAGAAAAGGCGTGGAAATAAACTAGCTTGTAAAGAAGCAAAATAAAGACTGCTTTTTTTGAACCTCTCCCTGCTGGGTCACATTTTAACCTCCGCTGCTGAACTCTCTGTTCTGTTGAGCAATTCACACATGGTGCCTGCTTAACCCTCTAAGTACCGGATGAAATTTGAATACTTGCTTGCAGCATGCTTTGGCACCTATTCATAGGAATATGAAGAACAGCATTACTCACAGGATTTGTGAAAATCAGAAGTTTATTATGAACGTTTCAGACAAACTGACCTTCCTCAAGACAGTAAGATCCCTTTATACCCCTTCAGTTGAAATTGATCCAGAACTGGCATTCTAGTTCAGTGATGATGTCATCAAGAGTGGGCTGAACTAGTGATCCTCATGGAACATAATACAAAGTAACCAAGATCCCAGGTGCATGTTGAGTGACCAAGTGAAAAGATTAAAATTAAAACAATATGCAGCATATTTGGACTCATTCAGGAGAATAAAGCAATTCATTTATAATAATAAACATCCATATTGAATAAAGGGGCAGAATAACTCAGAGAAGATAGAGTGAGTAGAATAAAGAGATTGGGGAGCCATTATAGTCTAAATGAAGTGCACTTGATCATGCTTGCAAGGGGGCCTCTGTCAGTAGACCTGCCCACCCCCAAGCATGACATACTGGAGCAAGATAGAACGCTCCATAGCTGAGAGGATCAATCTGATATGTGAAATAAACATAACTGGGCTCTAACCAGGGGTTAGATGTAGCAAACACAATGTTTCTGTAGATGTTAGGGTGAAGAGGAAAAAACAAAAACTACAAAGGCGATATATGGGGCTGATTAAGTACATCCATGAAATGGACATAAAATGTGCAGCCATCAAGTGACACCAAAGTTGAGCCACTTGCATATTTTGGCTTTGTTTTGAAAACCTTTTGGGTCTCCCTAAAGGTGAAAGGTAATGCAGGTGTGTGGATCCCCTTTCTCTCAGGGCGTATAGAATGCTGCTGTGCATCACTGATGAGGCCCAAACAAGACTGAAACATACGCTTGGGGTAAACTGGTATTTCCATGCACAGGAGACTTGCCTGTCGTTTTGGACCTCACTTTGGGTGGGATTAGTCTATACATGGAAATTTCTCCTCTAATATCAATAGAGCTACAGTGTGGCGCTTCTGAGTGCGTTGACTAACTAAAACAATAAAATATCTCCTTTTGTCCATTTTCACGTATTTTTGGATTTATTTCCAAAAAAGTTTAAAGTGGATATGTTTCCTTTAATTCAATTTTGCATACTTGAAAACTTTAATATACTATGTTTCATGTGAGCTCAAAGATGAGCAGATACATAGTTTAGGAGATGTTCATATTTTTATTTCTGTATTTTGAGTTCTTTGATTGTGATACTATATACGGATATATTCTAAAGACGTATTTAAGGTCAGTACTGCTCTGACAGACTTTCACTTTTTCAGAAGTTTAAGCATCAGTATCTCCTAAACAATACATCTGCTGGACTTATGGCTGTCACAGCACAGAGGTGGTTTTGAATAACTATTTCAAATGTACAAACTTAAATTTAAGGTGACAGGTACACTTTAAGACATTAGCCTTATTATTTTGTAGGTGATTTCTGCTCGTTATAGCATGCTGCAATGAAACTACATACCCTCTTTTCACTATAACTCCCCTTAATTAGTCCAATGTCTAAACCGGAGAGATGGATCTTTAAGTAGTCACCTAACTGTTCATAGTATACTTCCTATTTTGGATCCGAATATGTTTATGTTTGCGGTTTAACTTCTCCAGTTTAGCTTTCAAGATGTAATTTTGTATTTTGTTTTGGAGATTAAAAACAGTTACAAAAACAATTAACTTGTGTTTTATGAAGTCTGCTTCTTTGAAAGCAGAATTGCTAAAAAGTCTGGGCTGTCTCTCATGCCAAGGCATGAGTTGGCCCTTGCAGGGCCCTGGTATAATTTGTTTATTTTGTGTATTTTATTGTACCTTTTAAAGTGTTGGCCAAATTAGCTGAGTAGATAACATCACCAGAAACTGAATGAGTAAATCAACAGAACAGGACATATAGAGTGCCATAAAAGGTCTTGGGCCCTCTGCTTTGATGGAGTTCATCCAAGGGACAGTCACAAAATAAACAAATTATACATACCAGGGCCTTGCAAAGGCCAACTCATGCCTTGGCACAACACCTCCCCCTTAAGATGGTGGACAGAGGGATCAAGCCACAGGTTGATCAATTTGTTCACCATTAACCTCCATTCCCCCCTGACAAGACGGGCCATCTGCCTTCCCATGTAATCTGCCTTTCTCCCTCCCTGAGCCCCAGCATGCCAATGGGAAGGGACTCCTAGTACAAAATATGGTTATCCCAATTTAACCAGTGACTATCCATGTCAGCACCTGGCTTCTTAGTGCAGTGTCTCAGCCCTTCAAGGGAGGGGTAACTGCGCAGAGCTTCCAGGAAATTTGTTTTGCCCTTCCCCCACCTGATTCCCCCCACCTGACTGCACAAGAGTACAGCTCCCTCTGGCAGAACATTGGGAGATGGGATGAGATCTACCCCTTTCATTGCCTGCTGATCAGACAACCTGACCCTGTCATTACCATCCTCCTCATGTTCTACAGCTTCAGCCTGGAATACTGCTGACATGTTACCCCTGCTACCATTTGTATACCTCCCTGTCTCCCATTTTCCTCCTGGGAGCACAACCTCTGCTCTCTACATTCCCCATCCAGGGAACATGTTACAGAAGGAAAATCCCATTCCTCCTCCCCCTTACTCCCAGACATCACAGTCTCACAGGATTAAGACACAGGCAAATCAACCCTCACTCCTGGTCCCTCATCCTTAATTGTTACCTGGGGCACACCAAACCCTCTACCTAGCCCTTCTCCTCTGGGATTGGGCATTTGGAACGCACTGTAATCACGTTTTACATCACACCCCACCTCACCTTTGGAAGGCATCACTGGTTGTGTTACAGGTAGGCATTTATCCACCCCCTGCTCTCCCTCCCAGCGATCACATTTCACAACATCCCTCAAAGTTTCACACAGTACCTTAGACTGAGCAGGACTTTGTTAGCCCTTCCAGTTTGCAATCCGTGTCCTCTGGAGCATAGTGACAGAGCATCCGGCCCAAATCATTCCCCAGCAGAACATCAACAGGGATATCCTCAGAACCCCCCACTTCCCTCAAACCTTTGCTCACCCCCCAATCAAGGTACACACGTGCCATGGGCACAGCGGGATGCACACCCCCAATTCCTTTGATGGACATGATTCTTCACCACTTCAGGGCGCACCAAGGTGAACAAAGCTCCAGAATCTCTCAGTTCCTTGGTCATCCGGTCACCCACTCTTCAGGTTATCCTCTCTTTTCCCCACAGGCCACCCACAATCAAAACTGATGGTGGCCCTCCAGTGGCACTTCCACAAGCAGGTGACAGTGGATTCCTAGTGGGGCAAGTAACCCTCAGATGCTCAGTCTGGTTGCACTGGAAACAGTGGGTATGGGGCCCACCAGACACAGCCCCTGCACTATTGGCAGCTGGTGGTGAGGTCCTCACTGCAGATCTTGTAGATGGTGACTGAACTGTATCTCCTCTCCAGGTTGTAGTACCAGTTGACATAACTCCATGCCTGGATGCTGGTGCATGGATGTCTGAGTAGTCACCTGCCAGTTCTGTGGCATCGCTAGCGGTTTTTGGCTTACTTTCTAGACTCCACACTCTTACATTAGGGCTCGGTGTATGTAAGAACTGTTCGAGGGCCATTAAGTCATTAATTGCTTCATAGGTAGTAGCTTGTTACCCTGTAATCCATTGCTTGTATGCAGTTTCCAGTTGTCTAACATATTGAATGCAGGTGGTTGAGACACTCTGCTGCATGCCCTAAACTTTTTCCTATAGGCCGCAGGTGTAAGATTAAAAGTTTTTAGCAAGGCAGATTTAATTGCCTCATAATCGTTATCAGTCTCTGGCAGAAAGGACACAAACGCATCCAAAGCTTTTCCTTTCAACTGGAGTTAAATATCTCTTCCACTGGTCTGAGGGTAGATGAGGTTGCCTGCACATCTTTTAAAAACTTTTCAGGAATACATCCAAATCAGTCCCCTCTTCCAGGGAGGGAAAATCCTCCTTGCGGAGCCTGGTATCTGATGCAGTGTTTGATGAGGACAGAACTGTTAACTGCAGCTTGGCCTTTTCCAGCTAATGTCTCCTTTCTTACTCTTTCTTGTCTCTGTGCAGCCTGCTGTTGAGTCATCACTTTCATGGCCTCCTGAGGATTTGAAGCCATCAGTTGTCGGAATAAATCTGTAGAGCAAATGTCCATAACACTTAAAGGGGTGCAAACACTAGCATTCCAGTATGTAGTGGTCCTGCAGTAGAAGGGTGCTCAGTAACCCTTTCAGTGTCAGTCTCTGACTCAACAGTGTGTCTGTCAGCTTCCATAAAGTCTACAATAAGTTGGTCCTTGCTTTTGCCAAAAGCTGGTAAATCCCTTGCTTGGCACATCAATTCCAGGGTCTCTTTGGGCTGTTTGCAATAAGCCTCCATATTCAGAAATTAGATAGAGAAAGAAAAACAAAAATGGGGAGGGAAGAACTGTTCTGCACACAGTATGTCTCTTAAATCAGCACTGAGCTCTGTCTTTGGAAATTACACAAAAATGTATGCAATTTCTTTTAGTGCTAAGATCCCCTTACAGGTAGAATCCAGCAAGCACTAAAAATCTCTAAATATATATATCTTGATGCTGCCAACCAGTTTGTCACAAGCGAGGGCTATAGGCCCTGCTGAGACAGTGAGGAGCGTGTGGGAGGGAAAGGGTTAACACCACCAGACCCCTGGTATGTTTGGTACCCACCAAAAGGATAAAACCTGGGCATTTTAAATATATAGTTTTATTGAACCATTTTATACTATATATACATGTTCTACCTATTTCATAATATGTGATTGTCCCCTGGATGAACTCCATCAAAACAGAGGGCCCAAGACCTTTTGTGACACTCTATATGTCCTGCTCTGGTGATTTGCTCATTCAGTTTCTGGTGATGTTATCTCTTCCGCTAATATAGCTAACAATTTAAAAGGTACAATAAAATATACAAAATAAACAAATTATACATACCAGGGCCCTGCAAAGGCCAACTCATGCCTTGGCATGACAGTATGTATGTGTAAATGTTTTTGTAAGGAATGCACTATCTTTATTATGTAGATCACCTGGGTCCATCCAGTTTGAAGAATCATATCCACACACGAGTAAGGAAAGCACTCACAGGATGCTTTTTGCATTAAAGGGATAGTAATGTTTCATAATAAAAGCAGCTCTAATTAATCATCATAGTATTTGGACTTTGGAGAGTGTTATTTCAATTCTGTCAGAGTTGTAGTTCAAGAGTAATTCAATGACAAAGTGTCCCCCACCCACCCCTTTTACTGATGTAACACTTTTCAGCCAGAGCAGAAGGGAGGTGCCCAGGTAGATTGCAGAGAGGGACAATCTTCAATTAAGATAAGTGAAAAACCTGAAAAGCTTGTCATGGGGGGCAGGGCTTTCATTGTTTTCATTGTAAGAAGACTGTCCCCTGCTGTTATCTGTCTGGTCTTACAACCATATTCCCCATTTGAGAAGAGATGGCTTACACTAGGTAAAAGGGGCGGAAGGGGGAAACTTTGCTTCTGAATATCCCTTAAATCATAAAGGTTTGAGAGATAAGACATATCATTCTTCATGTTTTTTAATGCCTACAAAATAAAATAAAGTTAAAACGAAGTATTACTATCCCTTTAAAAAACAGGTGGGTTTTAGTCAATCGACATTTCAGGCAGTACTTGTGGCCGTTATCAAAATCCTGAGAGAGGCCTCAAGTGTTGGCCGAAATGTCAGTTGAAACAATTCACCTGTGTATCACTGCAAAAAGTATCCTGTGAGTACATTCCTTACTCGTGCGTGAAAATATATACTAGCAATATTAGCACTGCGTTACCCATCTGGTGACTAGTTGCTCAGTAGCGCTAGTCGCTAGAATTATTACCGCTTTAATGAGAATCATACACTGCTCCTGGACAGAGTGGCAGGAAACAGCGCAGACATCCTCTTTCCATAGTGATGTCTGTGCACCTGCTACTGAGCAGCTAGTTGCCAGATGGGTAATTATTTGGGGCCATGTTTGTAAGGGAGGGGTTGTAGTTCTGCTTTAATAAAACAATGACTGGCTTGTTGAATTATCAGTGCTTAGCCCTTTCAGCTCCAAAAAGGTGTGCAACGCATTGCTGTACACAACTCTCAATCAGTGAACGTGTATGATTGTGCATTAGCATGTGTGAGTAGAAATGCGTGTGAGCTTGTATGTATTGCGTATGGTTCATTGCATATAGCAGATTGCCAATAACGTTGTGCATTTTGCATATACTATTTTGCCTATTGCATTTAGCATATTTCTTTTTGCCTACTGAGTATAGTGGTCACGCATTTCCATAATTGGCGATATTCCTGGCATGTCATGCATTAAAACTGAAAAACGGAAGGATGGTGGCACTCCGAAACAAACTCCAGCTGGAGTTTGATTTGGAGTGCCACCATCCTTCCGCTTCTGTGACGATCCAGAGGTCTGGAGAGCCTGTTTTCGGCACTGAGCACCCTGACTGAAATTATTCAGTGGCAAGTCCCTTATTGTTTATTCTAAGCTGCATCAGAATTTATTTAAAGGTGTTGTAGCACCATACTCTTCTCTGGTCTGTGAGTTAAAACTCCCATTGCTCCTTACTGCACAATGGAAGCAAAGCTGGAAGGCTGTTGCTAACAGCTCCAGGACTGGAGCTGTTGATTTCAGTCAATTACGGTACATACTGCACATATGATTCGCTAGTACAGAGAATCACACGTGTGAAAACCCATATGATAGAGGCAGTGTTTGTAAACATTTCCACTGTCACTTCTTTGTCCCTCTTCTTCACGATCTATGCAAGGAGGAGGAAGACAGTGATCAGCTACGATGTTATACATACTGATGTATTGTATTAAAATATACTGTTAAAATTTTATATATATATATATATATATATATAGATATAAATATATATATATAGATATAAATATAGATGTAAAATAACAAACAAAATAAGTATCCTGTAATACCTTTTTTATTGGACTAACAGAATTTTGGATTGACAAGCTTTCGGGAGAACCTCCCTTTCTCAAGTCTAAAGCATTTCTGAGACTTGAGAAAGGGAGGTTCTCCAGAAAGCTTGTCAATCCAAAATTCTGTTAGTCCAATAAAAAAATGTATTACAGGATACCTATTTTGTTTATTTTACATCTGCATCACTGGACTAATACGGCTACAATCTCCACTATATAGATAGATATAGATAGATATAGATATGGATATAGATAGATATAGATATTATAGATAGATATAGATATTATAGATAGATAGATATAGATATTATAGATAGATAGATATAGATATTATAGATAGATAGATATAGATATTATAGATAGATAGATATAGATATTATAGATAGATATAGATATTATAGATATTATAGATAGATAGATATAGATAGATATAGATATAGATAGATATAGATAGAGATAGATATAGATAGAGATAGATATAGATAGAGATAGATATAGATAGATATAGATATAGATAGATATAGATATAGATAGATATAGATATAGATAGATATAGATATAGATAGATATAGATAGATATAGATAGATATAGATAGATATATATATTATAGATAGATATAGATATAGATATATCTATATATTATAGATAGATAGATATAGATATATCTATATATTATAGATAGATATAGATATATATTATAGATAGATAGATAGATATAGATATAGATATATATTATAGATAGATATAGATATATATTATAGATAGATAGATATAGATATATATTATAGATATAGATAGATAGATATAGATATAGATAGATATAGATAGATATAGATATAGATATTATAGATAGATATAGATATAGATATTATAGATATAGATAGATATAGATATAGATAGATATAGATAGATATAGATAGATATAGATAGATATTTATATTTCTGATTAAAGTGATCAGGTGCATCTGTATTGTGTTTTTTTTTGTTTTTTTTTTTTTTTTTTAAGAGTCAGATTCTGAAGCCACCAAACCAGCATTGGATTTTGGCTGGGCCCCCTGTAAAATAGGAGCCATACTCCTGATTATGACCCTATGGAATGGGTATCACCAGTTGGCTTTTGTCCTGAAATTCCTGCATTCACATCCAACCCATGAATTAAAGTGGATGTCTCCAGTTTTACCCTGATCCAGTGTTTAATTTTTGGGGAGGAGTTGAAAAAAGTATTGGCCCTAACATTTGCTATGGGCATAATTAAAAACCTAGTATTAGGTCATATTTGTACACACATCCCATCTGTAATACCCCTATTTTCCCCCAAACTGTGATCAGGGATATATATGAAATGCTCCTGTGATACATGCATTTTAATGACTGCACCCAGTGCCTGCCACAAGAACATCCACAGTTTGATGGGCTGTTTTAAAATTAGCCCCTAATAATTTGCAGAAAGGTAAAATTTGCAAAAGTATGACACCCCAGAAAAATATTTGCATTGAATCCCTCAAGGGAAGACTGGGGTTCAAACCGTACATCCCCCTCCAAGCTCTCCAGGTTTGGGGTTAAATTGTACAAACTATGTGAGAGTGCCACTGGATATGCTCACGCTTTCAGAGTATATGAGGCAAGGACAGCCACCTTGATCTCCCTGGTTGCCCAGACCTTGTGGGTACAAGTGCAAAGATAGTTTAGGACCTAACTGACCCTTATAAATAAAGGGTACTGTTTATAGATTAACTTGTACACCAGCCCCTTTTTTGTTTGGACACAGTGGCTTGTTGCAAAGTCAGAAAAAATGAGACTCCACCTCAAAAAAATCATATTTAATTTTTAAAATGGCATAACCTACTCCAAAATGCTAATTTTTACAGTGCCAGTTCCAATTAATTATAAGTTTTGTTTCCAGTGTCCTGGTATAACAGTATCTCTAGAGTTGAGAACTGATACAGGACTCTTTCCTTTTAAAGGGATAGTAAGGTTTCAAAACAAAAGCAGCTCCAATTAACCTTCATAGTATTTGGGCCAAGGAGAGTGTTATTTCAATACTGAATGATTTCCCCCTCCTGCCCCTTTTACCAAGTGTAAGCCACCTCCCCTCAGATGTGAAATCTGGTCCTGGGACCAGACAGCTTAAAGCAAGGGACAATCTTCTTACTGTGAGAACAATTAAAATCCAGCCCCCTTGACAGGTTTTTCCATTATGCTAATTGAAGATTGTTCCTCTCTGCAAGCCATCTAGGCACCACCTTTCTGTTCTGAGGTGAGCAGTGTTACATCAGTAAAAGGGGAGGGATGGGGATACTTTATCATTCAGTTACTCTTGAACTACAACTCTGACAATACTGATAGAATGATAGAACGAACACTTGACTGAGAAATTCCTGTAATAGTTGACAAACTGTGATATGTCTAATAAGTGTAGAAACTGCAAAATTTAATTTGTAATGGTTTTCTGCAGCCAAATATTTTTTGGACAAGACATGCAGCCAAAAAGTATATTTTTAATTTCCTACTGCAGTTTTGGAAAGGAAATTGGATTGGTGTTAAAGTGTCTGCTTGAGAAGTGTCAAAATGCACCTAGAACGAAACCCTCGGTTGTCTACCTTTTGAAATATATACTCATTTGGGAAATTTTAAATTGGAGCACTGTTAAACTACTCCAAATGAGACATGACCTAAGTAAAGCAATCTGAAAATTGAAACACGCAGGTTCCAAATTGGCCCAGTAGCTCCCACAAAACTCGACAAACCTATGTGTATCAGCATAGAAAATGTGAGAGGCTTCTGAGGAGAAATTTCCATGTACATATTAGACTAATCCCGCCCAAAAGGGCGATCCAGTTCCAAAATGACACGCAAGTCCCCTCTCATGGGAACACCAGCTAACTCCCGATTTGTGTTTGGGCCTTAATGGCATCGTCAGGAGGGTGCAGCTGGATTCCCTAGGAACTGAGAACAAGGGGTCCACATCTGGATTTTACCCTTCACTCTTTAGGGGGGGAAATTTTAAATTGGAGCACTGCTAAACTGCTCCAAATGAGACATGGCATAAGTAAACATGCTGGTTCCAGATTGGCCCAGTAGCTCCCACAAAACCTGACAAACCTGTGTTTGGAGTATTTATGTACTCAGTAGATGTAGCTGAACACTAATCAGTGCATAAAAAAAAAAAATGTAAATATCCTGTGCTTGAAGTCCACAACAACATTGAAATGTAAGTGTGAATAATGTAAAAAAAAAAAAAAAAAAAAAAAACTGCAAATTTGGTAAATATTTGTGGAAAAACAGATGCATGAGAAGTTCAAGAATTCTACTGATGAATTACCCCGTGCAGTCTACTTTTCAGAAATGTTCTTTTGTTGGGTGTTTTTATTCTGAAGCAGTTAACAAAGCTATGATCCTCGCATTCCAAATGTTTAAAAATGATACCTTGGAAATGGTGGTGCTCATCTTATAATCATTATCCTGTAAATCTTAGAGACTAAAATCTAAGGCAAATGGGGTACTCCCATATTAAGTAAATATATATAATTTTTTTATTTTATTTTAGTTGAATTAAATGATGGGTTATCCGTATAAATGTGGTATCAAAAGACCCTACTTATGCTTAAAAACAGTATATAATTTGTATAGGTGTACTAAATGAATCAGAGGAAGGAGCGTCCAGCTCTGTATCAGCCGCGGTGTGGGCAGTCTCTACTGCGCATGACTGCCCAGCCACCGGCTGCCAGTGGCACGTGTAATGGGCTCTTCACCTAGATTAATAATAATGGTCCTGCATGAAAAAAAAAAAAAAAAATGGGAAAATGAGGAAAACTTAAACCATAAAATGGCCAGAAAAAACTTCCTGAACAGGAGCAATGACTTGTTCTTTAGTAATCCATTCTCACTACTGCGAAATAAAACCGAGGTTACCTTCAAAATCTGTAAGAGAGTTTAGGGTTTATTGTAGGGCATCAGCCTTTGCATGGATTAAGTGAACAATTTAATGTTATGTGTAGGAGTCATTTAGGCCTGTTTTACCAGCTTGAATGCAGCCCATAGCTTGTGACAATGTATCTGTCCCTCACACAGTAATGTGGGATTTGGAACTGGACCTAAATCTCAACTGCCAATTTACTTCAGGGAGTTTGTTCCACCACTGCTGCTTCAGCTTTTTAATGTCACTGATTAATTCCTTATTTTACTTGCAGGGGCGCTGACATTTTAGTTCAGCCCTCCTTAGAACTCCATAAAGCATTGTTCTTATAAAGAAAAAATATACTCCTTGTCCGTTTCAATTTGTGTAATAATCCAAAGCTATTAATGTTCGTTTTTTTAAAAGGGGAAACTATATGCACACATTCACACTGTTGGATTTGATTTAAAATGTGGGAGAATTTTATTAGTCCAAGATTACATTGCTGTTGATGAATGTTATCACTGGATTTGATGGGAAGACAGCTTTTGAGGTCCATGGGCTGGACTTGATGGATGCATGTCTTTTGTCAGCCTTTTCCACTATGAAGTGATTTGTAGCTAAACCTTTGATAAGATTATCTACTGCAATAGAATCCAGACCTTTGTTTGATAATATACTGTAATTTGTTTAAAGGGACAATAATGTCCCATAAAACATTCTTATAGCTTTGTAGAGGATAAAAAAAAACAAAGTATATTACACAAATCCTGTCTCACAAACTTCTATGGTTTGAGATGTATATGCATTCAAAGTTCCCTCCTCCCTCTCCTTCTGCTGACAGCAGGAGATGCCGGTCCGGGGACCAGCCGACGGCTCTGCAGCAGAGCCAAAATTGCGTTATTGGAAAAGAATTGCTTAACTGGAAAGGTCTACAAAGTGTGAGTGGTTTGCAAACACACTTTGTAGACCGTTCCAATGAAGTACTTTTTAAATAATGAGATTTCAGATCTGCTGAAGAGTCTCCTCAAGTCGGCCGACTTGAATCTCCTGCTGTCGGCTTTACAGCTGACATCAGGAGAAGGGGAGTGATGGGGGGACTTTGAATGCATGTATCTCTCAAACTGCTATGGAGTGCCATAGAGTTTATTTTTTATCCTCTACAAAACTAAAAGCATTTTTTATGGGACATTACCTCCTTTTCTTCTAGAGGCAAACTGTTTTTCTAAAATATTTGACTGATACAAAGAGGGTTAATTACAGTGACGTTATTTCCGTTGAATAATCACTGCCTCTTAGGTTCCATTCACTCGAGCAACACACGTTGTGAATAATTGTGTCCTGTGAGGCATTTCACACAGAAAACAAGTGCTGGAATTTTTGCAGAGAGAGAGGCAGCATGCAGCATCCTTTTCCTCTAGCAGTGTTGTTTGCAGGTCCAAATTTTTAGTAGGATTTCAATGGAATTTATTTGAAATCACATGACTGTCATAGGTAGCTGCATTTTAACTCTCTGCAATGCGTTGTATACCCCGCTGGCACTCAAAGGGTTATCTGCAATTTTATAACTTCTGTTTATATAGCGAATAGGATTTTGGTAGAAGTCTGCAACCCTTACATTAAAAACAATAACATTTTAATGTGCTAAAGTATGACGGTCACTGTGCGAAAGAACCTTTAATGCTGGAATTCTCAGCATTGGTCTTTGGGGCACACCAACAGTGCACGTCTTTGTGATTAGGAATACCTGAAAACCTAACCTGCTGGTGTACCTCAAGGACTGGCGTTTAGAATCCCTGCCTTTAAAGGAACACTGACCCCTAAAAAATGATCAGCCTTTCTGAATAGAATGAAAGTGGGTACAGTTAACTAAAGTGTGTTTATATTGGACAGTCTACACATGCATACAATGGTTTAGTAGTAGTGTGTCCTATTACCTGATCAATTTGGCAAAAATGTGAAGCCTTTTATAGCACCACAGGGGGATTGAAATGAAGAGAGATCTCCATTAAGTACATGGGTATCAAAAACCATAAAGATTTATTTTAGGTTACCTTTTCTAAAAGTGTGGTGCCTCTTGCAAGACTGTCGTAGCTATGAGATATTCTGGTTCGGTAGGATAATGGTTAATGGTTTAAAGGGATAGTAATACTTCGTTTTAACTTTTTTATTTTGTAGGCATTAAAAAACATGAATGATATAAGTCTTATTTCTCAAACCTTTATGGTTTATGAGATATTCACAAGCAAAGCCCCTTTTACCTACTGTAAACAATCTCTTCTCAGATGTGGAATGCAGTCCATAGACTGGACAGATAACAGAAGGGGACACTCTTATTCCTATGAAAACAATGAAAGCCCTGCCCCCCTTGACAAGCTTTTCCCCTTATCTTAATTGAACATTGTCCCTCTCTGCAGTCTACCTGGGCACCTCCCTTCTGCTCATGCTGAACAGTGTGACATCAGTAAAAGGGGAGGGAGGGGGACACTTTGTCATTGAATTACTCTTGAACTACAACTCTGACAGAATTGAAATAACACTCTCCAAAGTCCAAATACTATGATGATTAATTAGAGCTGTTTTTATTATGAAACATTACTATCCCTTTAACAACCCAAATTCTATATTCTGTGACCCATAGCCATTAATTCTAGATAATTTGTTTCCTCCATGAAGATTTAAGTTATGGAACCATTTGAACAATTCTGATAAACTACCTTCCTTCCTCTTACCACTTATGGCTCTTTTTTGTTTTAAACATGCTTTTTTCACATCTTCATTTTGCTGCCTGGAAACTAAAAGGTCTTGCTCATCTCCAGGAATTATTTATTATTGATATACCTAGATATTTTCATTAACTACAGTCCCAATTAGACATCTCCAAGACTGATCTCTATATATACACACACTCCAGTTTCTCTCCTCATAACCAGACTTCTCTCAGGTTCTCAGCATGTGCTTAGACACACATCCATATTTTTGCTAGACCATCTTTTCTCTCACTCTCATTTTATGTTATATGCTGCTATTTTGATTGGATTCTGGCTTCTGTTAAGCATAATACTTGTTCCTCTCCTGCACCTTTTACCTACGTGATGCTGCTCTCATGAGAACAAAACTGTCCAGATGGTTTGCAGCGAGGGACAATCTTCTATGAGCATAAGGAAAAACCTGCCCTCTTTTGTCAAGGGGGGGCAGGGTTTTCCTTATACTCATAGCCAGAAGATTGTCCCTTGCTGTGAGCTGTCTAGTCCAATGACCGGATTCCAGATCTGAGTGGAGGTGGCCTACAATATGATGTGGGAAAGGGACACTTTCTTGAAGTACATATTATACAGTATTATAATAACTCTGTACATGGCCCAAAAACTATGCAGAATAATCAAAGCTGCATTTATATTCACTCATTACTAACCCTTTAATCTAAGTGTTATGCTTACACTCAACAACCATGGACCTCCTCTAAGCAGCTGACTGAGGACCAGAAAATAAAATAAAAATTACTGGTACAAATCAGGGGAAGGCTATAAAAGATAACCTACATTCTTCCTGCTTGCAATTTCCACAAAATGTCATAAAGAAATAAAGAACTGCTAAAGTCAAGAAAAGATCTGGAAGACCTAGGCAAATCTCCATTAGAACTGCTTGTAGACCGGTCAGGAATGCAAAGCAAGAACCCCATATCGCTGCAAAGGACCTGCAGGAATGTTTGGCTGGCAAGAGAGTAGTACACAGGTCCACTGTGCAGCATTGCTTGTACAAACAGCATAAAAGTGTCATCAGTAGGAAACCTTACCTGCAATCTTGTCACAAAAGTAAATGTCTGAAGTATGCAGCACAGCACCTAGATAAGCCAAGTGTTATGGCCTGATCAAGTTAAAATTGAACATTTTGGCTACAGTCACCAAACTTAAGTTTTGAAGACAGGGAGCGGGGAAATTTGAAGAAAATAACACCTTACCAGCTGTTAAGCATGGGGTTCACTCTGTTGTGCTTTGGAGTTGTGTGGGCGCCAATGTGCAGGAAATATCGTGTGTAGAGGGACGAACATAATCTACAAAGCCTCGATCCTGGATGTTAATATCACACAGTGAAGAAACTGAAGCTGTTTGCATATCACAGCAAGACAATGATCTAAAACATACCTCAAAATCAACCAGGAACTGCTTTGAAGAACAAATGCTTAAGATTTTGAAATGGCTGTCACTGTCCCCCCATTTGAATATTATTAAAAAATCTGTGACTAGATCTGAAACATGCTGAGCATGAAAATCTGAGAATATTTTTGGAGGCATTGTTCATGGAATAGTAGGAAAAAATTCCTAAGGCAAGAACTGAAAGACTATTAGCTGGATACAAGAAACGTTTGGTGGATGTAATTTCGACCAAAGAGGTTGTTACTAAGCACTGACTGGGGTGCCCAAGCTTTTTTCACTTGACACATTTTCTGTTTTTATATATATATATATATATATATATATATATATATATATATATATATATATATATATATATATATATATATATATATATATAAATTTTTTTTTTTTTTTTTTTTTTTTTTTTTCCGTCTCTTAAATTTAGCAAATAAATAGTAACTTTCATTACAATTTGCAGAAATATTTAAAGTTGTTTCTTGATGCAGACGTAGTTTTTACAATCAACAATACATGTAATTTGGCCAGGGGTCCCCAAACTTTTGCATAAGGCTGTATAGTCTGTGCATTTTAACTTTGAAGTAATGTTTTGATCATTGCTTCCTACACCAGTATTTAAAAAAATCAAAGTGCTGTCTCTGAACCATGCACATTTGAGTTGTTTAATTAGGCTAGTCTGCAGATATCTCATAAGTTCATCATCTTTTATAAATGTAATTTTGAGTGCTCATTGTGCTCTGTAAGAGGAGACCTTGTTGCTAGTCGTGTGCACTGAGCAGATTAGATCATCTGAGCTCTCCTACCAAAGGCCCTTTTGTGTTTGTTTTCATAAGCAGCTTTACTATTGGCAAGGAAGTAGAGTGGGAGTTCTGGTAAATGGCAGGGAAGTAATCCAGTGGTGCCACAAGGAAGTCAGGCTTCTGGATTGAGCCTATAAACTTCAGTGAGGGGGGGCTATCCAATGGAGAGCTATAGAGCTATTCCTCTTTTGTTCTGCTAGCAGCAGGGAGGTTTAGGCCATCCTCTCAGCAAGGTAGAAAAAGCAACAAGAAGCATAGTCTTTCTGTGTATACTATGAGAAGTTTGTGCCGAAATATCCAGCAGTATGTGATGTTTTCCTTCCCTCTTCATGTAACTCTGGGACTTCAATAGACTTCCTGATTTTTTTTTTTTTTTTTTTTTTTTTATTTAACAGGTTTTTGCTGGTAATTTATTTGCACATTTTAAATAGAAACCAAGTCTGCTCCAGTACTTCTTGTAAGTTCTCCCTGACTTGTTTTCAGTCTTACGTCAACTACTGCCAGAGACTCACATGCTCAGCTTGCGACTGTGCATAATTCCCATTCATTTACTGCAACAAAGATCACGTAACGTCCGACACACACACTCCATTCATGTGACTATTGTGAGCTGCAGTTGAATGACCCCCAGAAGTGACTTGTGTTTCACAAAGTTATCATTACGCAATTTCAAACTTTGATATGTTGTTTTAATATAGTTCTAGCTTTGTAAATTGCAGTTCATCTTATAATATTGAATTTTACCTTCATTCGAGATAGACTTTTTTTCTGTTGCAAGTAGACCCAAGTTACCATGTTTGCACTTCCTCGTGTTTAATCTGATAGTTGTCATGTAGCAGTTGTAAAAAGACCTGGTCATGTAGAAGTTTAGTGCTGAAGGTGAATATCCGCTGATTCTCTGTGTATCTGACGGGTGCACAAGTCTCAGAGGCTGATAGAGGTAAAGGACAGGACAGAATATAAAAAGCAGAGAAGTAGGGTCGTAAATGAAATTCACATAGCGTTTGTAGCATCAGGCGTACCTGCATTCTGCTCCTCTTTTGAAGGAAACAAATTATTTAGGATCTTTCTTAGTTGGTTGAGGTTACAGAAAACTGCCTTATTCACTGTGTTTTATCTAGATGTTAGGCACCTTTGCTACCTGACTCCTAAGATTTTTGATAACCGATGTTGGTTAAACTGTTCATTGGAGTCTGCAATGAGCATTGCATACTCCACTGTTCAGTGTAAGATATCTAAATGGTGGTCCCAACAGGCCATCAGACAGGTGATCTCTGCTACAACATGCATTGTAAGGCTGGGTTCACACAAGTGGCAGTATCTGCATTTAAAGAATTGAAAAAAGAAAACCTATTGCTCCATTGAACCCTATGGTGCATTTCACTCTGCAACATTTTGTGCATTCAGAGCAGAACCCATCCAAAATACAGGCTGCTAGATCTGCATATTTGTTAGGAGGAAAGGGCACATGAGGAGCTCTGTTAACCTTTTGAGTGCCAGAGGGATATGTAACTCATTGCAAAGCAATGCTTTGCATACCCCTCTGGCACTCTAAAGGTTAATGTAAATTATGTTTTAAATCTCAAATCTTTTGTGTGTGTGCTCTGTGGCTTATTTAATTGAGATAAATATGCTTTTGGTCACACCTTTCTATTTAATGCATTTTAGGAAGCGAAATAGCTTCCTTCAGCAAGCCATTCAATAAATAAAATGCTGAATATTTCAGGTATGCAAAACAAAATAATGTAAAAAAAGCACAAATTACTTTAAGTTGCGCTTTATTTTTTGCAGTATGTTTACTTTAAACCACCTTAACAACAAATGGTTATATAATTAACAACAATGTCCTTTAAAGAAAAATGTAAACTAGTGTTGAGGTGTTTTTTGACTAATGAATATTACAGCCCATTATCAAGTGGTGGTTCTTTCTCCTGGTTATTAACAGCCTGGTAGTGATTATTAAGACCCATGAGAAGCTGTGGAGTCGGTATATGTGAACACACAAGGCTTATTGAATATCTGTTTACTCCAGGTACTGAATACAGGCCCTCACAGAGCTACTTTTGTTTTAGGCTTCAAGCATGTAATTATCTACCAAGTAAATTTCACCAGGTTCTGTCAAAATAGAAATGCAATATTGTGTTCATTCTTTAAAAGGGGAAGCAGTTAGAGCTTTAAATATTCTTACTAATCTGAGAGGACAGAATTCCTGAAAGTCCTGGTACATGAAACCCTGTGTTGGGGAAGGGATTGGCAAGCTTGTAAAACATTGCAACCTTTTCATATTGAGTAACTGCAGTTTTAAATGCTTGCTTGTTTACTAGTTAAATCTACAACTACACACTGGGCTTTCTTTTTCATGCCGAGAAATTGTAATATTTGGAATTCTAAGCGATATTTGGGGGGAGGTGACACAATAGTACACTGGACCCCACTGCCCTTATCTACTCTAACAAATCTTAGTTCTTCTAAATTTTAAAAGGCTCTGCTGCGCATGACTGCACCGTGACCAGCCAGCACTGTTACCCGTGTGCACGGGTTCTTCACATAGTATGTTATAATAAACATGAACCATAGTGCAGGGGTGGCCATGAAGAAGTGGGTGACTGACGGGACTCAAAATCACGGAATAGCTGGTCCTGCCACTCAAGATTTGAGAGCCAGATCTAGCAACCTGTAAGACTTCTAATCAACACATACAGCATTCAATTGCAAAATATCGCAACTGCTTTATGGGGGCTGGGGGTGGAGTGGGCTCCAAGATCAAATAGCTGTGTTATTCCAACCAAAAAGACTTACCATCCCATGTGCTTTCACATATTCGTGTGGTATTATCCCACGGCCTCAGGGAACTAGACTTTTCATCATAACAAAGCACATTTCCTGCAAAGCAATGTGTTGGAGATCTCTCTAACATTTAACAGGTTAAAAATCTTCATTTGAGTCAGTGGGGAATTATGGGGATTTTTATTTCTCCCCTTTTGTGTAAAGTAGGTTTGACAACAATTCCTCCAATTTCCTTTTGAACGTACAGCTCTACAGGAGTTGCAAATACAGTGGCGTATCACAGATGTTATATTGACAGAATGCCCCACTTTTTTCTTTTTTACCAAACCCTGATGCTCTTCATTTTAATTAAAATAATAAAATTGGGTTTTCATAGCATATTACTTGTTTTGTTAATGCTTTAAGCATTTAACTAAGCAGTCTTCCCTCTTTATGGGTATCATGAGTACAAACAGCACAGTGCTGTTCCTAAGTTTCTTCAGACCAGATTTTCCCAATCGTCTGTGATTGTGTTCAGGAGTGATTAACCTTTTGAGTGCCAGAGGGGTACGCAAAGCATTGCAAAGCCTCATTGAGCATCCCTCTGGCACTCGAATGGTTAAGTTTACATTGTGACATATAGTGGGTATGGTTTGTCCCAGAACGACACCTCTTTAGCTTTTAGAATACTGACTTTCTGATTCTTAGGCGATACTAAAGGGAGTTCGTATGCATTGACCCTTTGGGTGCCAGAGAGGTTTCCAGCACATTGCATTGCAATTTTTGATACCTCTCTTGTACTGAAAGGGTTAAGACTATTAACATTTAAGAGCCAGAAATGATATTTTAGGAAACTAACTTTTCCACCTCTGGAAATAACCATTTAGTGAAATTAACTTATTTGCTCATTGATATACCAGTAAGTTTGCCAATTGTATACTTAGTTCTTTGTCGTCCACCATCTGAAACATTTTACCCATAACCATTGCCCCGCAATGCAGTCTTCACCCCCCATGGCACTGGATGGGTTAAAAATGCTGTAACCTTGGCAGTTAGAATTTTTATTGTGCACACTCCTATATAATAATTCACTAGGATGCTTGTCAGAAGCCGTCATGCACAATAGAGACTGCGCGCATTCGGCAGTCTCTACTGCACATGATTGCATCGTGTGAGTGAGGTGACGCAAGACTGCATCACGTGGAGCAGTGCGGTAGCGGCCGCTTAACCCTTTGAGTGCCAGAGGGATACGCAACGCATTGCAAAGCAATGCGTTGTGTACCCCTCTGGCACTTAAAGGGTTAACATTGCCTGGACCTTGGCCCATGGACAAGGACTTTTACACTAGTAATAATATACCACCTTAAAATGAATCTCTCTAGGACCTGGGCTGTGTGTGACACTGTTGTATGATGCATTACATACCCTTCTGGTCCTCATGGACAAATTAAACCTGAGGTATCTGGTACACTTAAACTACTTATGCACAAATTAAGAGGATCTGTTTTGGAGCAAACCAGTGCACTACAGGAGAAAAAATTACCAATTGTAATGTATATCTCTAGCATTCGCAAGGTTAAATTCTCTTTTTAACTCTATGGTAGCTGTTGGAATTATTTGTCCCCTGTGGTGTAATTGGTATACTATTGTACTGCTCCTCATCTATTTTGTGCACAAGGCCCTAAGGCCTCTTGCACACGGGTGACACCAACACAGAGATGCCCCTTTAGTTTTGATGCCTTTTGTGAAAACTTCTATGCTGAGCAGTGGTGCCTTTTACACTGGTACATTCATGTGAGGCAGTAGTCACCTAAGTCAAGCAAGCTGCAACTTTATTACTGTCCTGAGGTAACACGGTAAAGCTGCAGTAAGGAAGGTAGAGGTTGTGATTCTCATCATTACTGGCTTGGTTAGTGGCAACTAACCAAGCACACGTAGACTACCATTTCAGCAAAAGGTGTGTTTTTGTGTTTTGTTTTTTAGTTAACGCGATCTCGGCTCTGCTGCAGAGCCGCCTGATGATCTATGATCAGATTTCCCTTCAGTCAGCTACAAAGCTGACTACGGGGAAGGGGGAGGGAGAGGGCAACTTTAGAAGCGTTCATCTCTCAAACCATAAAAGTTTGAGAGATGAAAATGGGGGCAATATGAGGGTAAAAAATTTTTTATACTACTGAACAAAATGAGCATACTCCAGTGGTTCTCAATCTTTTTTTGCTCGGGGCACCCCTAACAAGTTATCTAGAACATTCGGGGCACCCCTAACATTTTTAATGTACTTTATCAAGGGCATAATCAAGGTACAATACATAAATATACAGCTATTATTAGGTCTTCTAATCAGAATAACAAAATTAAAAATACTGTGCATAACAATTTCCATAAATCTTTATTTAAAAGTCAATTTTTGTCAGTCTTCATAGAAAACATGGGGCACCCTAAGCTGATGTCCGTGGCACACCAAAGCGCCACGGCACCCTGGTTGAGAATCACTGGCATACTCCCTCTGGGTGATGTGTGTTCCAAAGATACTACAGCTGAGGCTATTGTGTGTTTTCACCCTAAAACAAGAATATACTGACTCTTTAACAGAGTGACTGCTGTCAGAAAAGAACTCCTGCTGTTCATGGATGCTGCATTATAGTTTTTTCGAAGAAAGTTTGGAGCCTCAAAATAGATCCTATGTGTGGTTTTATCAGTGTATATGTGTGCACTCATGCAAACTTGGACCGCTCCTTTGGAATGCAACCCATAAGTTTGTGGATTTCTGCCAAATGCTCATGGGTTGCATCTGTGTGAGTCTTTCATGCCGATACAGTGGGCTTGTGATTACCTGCATCATACAGGACAGGAAACTGTACTCTATGATGCAGTATGGTTTACTGGGAAGCAACAGGGATTCTCATTTCAGACCCCCATTCTACTTTCCTGTTGGTGGCTGGGGCTCACAGTGCAGCACAGGGTTAATCTGTAGGTCTATCATCTAAAAAAAAAAAATAAAAAAAAAAAAAATCAGATCTTCTCCCAGTCTAAAATCTTTAAAAATAACTGTCTCTGTATTTGTGCAAATATTTAACTCTTGCTGTAGACACGCCAGGGCATACTTGAAAATGAGAGAAATCTCAATGTATTCTTCCTGGTGAAACATTTTCTAAATAAAATAAATAAAAGGGCAACTATAGCTATCTTATGGTTGCTCTTTAAAGAGGAACCTAAGACTGCAGTTCCTGGCTGTACCTGCATGAGTGCTGGACCAAGGATTGTAGGGATTTGAAATCTGACTCCACTCCACGCATTACTATGTGGAGGCTATCTGTGCAAGCCTCTGCAAGTTCAGCTCGAAACATCAGTCTTTGGCTCCGCCAGAGCTGCATAAATGCTGAAGGGGTCCATTTACTAACATGTAATGCCATAAGAGCAAACCTGTAAAGGGAACAGTCTCCTCATAATTTAACTGAATGTGTTCAGTATTCAAATGTGTGCATCTAATACAATGTATTTTTCCTTTCTAGTCATATTGAACAAACAACGACATGGCAGGATCCAAGGAAGGCTCTGCTCTCTCAGATGAATGTAACTGCTCCCACCAGCCCCGCAATTCAGCAAAATTTAATGAATCCAACAGGTAAACCTTTTTATTGCAAGTGATAAGTTATTAATATGCACATGGGCCCATCCTCATAAACCCCAATGTTTTACATTGACTTGGGACTGGCAACTTGCAGCCCTCCAGCTGCTGCCAGAGTAACTCTCATCATTGAGGGAGATGAATGGAGTTTGTCTGGCAGCTGGAGAGCCTCACTTTGTCCACCACTAAGCTGGGCAATGCAATATTTTGTTTCTTTCAGAATCTGCAGCAAAAGTGAAATGAAAGGAGTGTCCTGTAGTAACAATGGTTATTGTCCTGTTTAAAGGAGCGGTAACACGACCTAATAACCTACCACTTGCCTTACTGTTCCAGAGAATCCTATTGGCCCCTATAAATGTTCCCTTGCTCCTTGTTTCAGGAGGTATCCCTCTTAATTTATCCTGGGTGTGCAGTCCATGGAGCTAACATAAACACAGGATCACCCTGTGCTCCCTGCACATGGTAATATTAATCCTTTAATGTCCAGAGAGGCATGCAGTGCATGGAGTAGTATGTTCAGACACTGACACCAGCTGTCATTTCTGCCTCTATGGAAATGTCATCCAAAACTGATTGAAGATGTTACAGTTGAACAGTGGCACAAGGGAAAAATCCAAATGACATAGTAAGGTGTAAGCGAGAGGGGTTATTACTTGTAAATGATGGATCTCTCCATTAAGGGCCCTTATACGCACGCAATATCGGAGACGTTCTGATGACTAAATTATGCTGTCATGGTGCTGCTGGTATGAGAGCTGATATCTTTGTGTAAACACAACTTTCCTGCATTCACTCTGGTAAGTATGCAGTGTGGTAGATCAGCATGGTCGCCTGTGGCCTACACTGGAAACTCCAATAAATGGCCAGTGCATGTGGTTATTGGTCAGTGTGGAAGAAGGTGTATGTACTGGTGATATTCCACTAGGTGATGGAATTGACCTATAATATATTACATATACTATAATGTCCAGTTGTTAGCCATGCTATCTGGTTAACCTTTGAGTGCTAGAGGGGTGCACAAAGCATTGTGAAGCAATGCCGTGCCTACTGCTGGCACTCATAGGGTTAAGGCACTTACTGCAATGTGCCAAAATGTTTCAAGACATCATAGGGACTTATAAGGTAATTCCTTTTTTATTTTTTTCGCCCACATGCTACTTTTAATAAGGATGTTTTAGATTTTTTTTTTTTTTTAATAGTTTTTGTTTTTGTATTGGACTCCTGGAACTGAAAGGGTTAATGTGTCTGTCAATCAAGCTGTCTGCAAGTTTTTAATTTGCATTACAAGGTGCTGCTTTCTTAAAGGACAATACATATTTTTTCTAAGTGTGGTTTTATGGCAGCAGACTTGGAGAAAAACATCCGGGGTTGCACTGTGCAGCCATACAACTCGTATCAGCCAATTGGGAGATCCGAAAACTGAACCATTTGGCTGGAACACAACCTGGAAGCATTGGATCTAGGCTGTAAACTTTGCAGATTGTGGGTACAGCCTCCATAGACCTGCTGTGTTGGATTTTCAATCCCTGTACAGAGGATCTATATGGATCTGCCTTATACAGGACAGGAAACTGAACTGTGAGGGTTCGGTCTCCTTCCACTGGACCAATGGGTGTTCACTGGGGTCTCTGTTCAGATTCTCATTCTGGGGCTCTGAAATTTAAGTGGGGCGGGGAGATATGACAGAAAAACAGACTTGCTCTCTTCCATACAAAGTGCAAATGTGTGCCCTGTGTTGGGCATGTAGAATACTGTGTTGATAAATATAATTTTGTTCCATAATTTGACCAAACTGTATAAGATTGCCAACCCCGTCAAGGTTCCTCAATATATGGAAAGTCCTAGTCTAATATACCTGTAAAGTCCTATCTAGATTAAAAACGATCCCTGAAGAAGTGTTGTAATAAACGCATAGGAGGGGACCCTTTAAGTTCTTATTTTTGGTGTGTGTGTGTGTGTGTGTGTATGTATGTATATGTATATATGTATATATAAATATACACCCATGAGTGCTGGATTCTAAATTGATAATTGCAACAGAAGGTTTTTGTTTGTGTGCTTAATTTTATATTGTGTATATTGTGTATGTGTAGCTAGATGTCTGTCTGTCTATCTCTATCACAGTATATAAAATATTGTATGTGGTAGTGTATGCGCGGTGACAGAATCCCAGGAGCCAGACAGCCCAAGCTCCTAAATTTGTAGGGGTGTTTTGTATATTTTACACTTGTCCTAAAATTATGTATTTCTGCTATGTTTACTATATTTTTGTCCATCCCTGGCTTACTTTTCAGTCGTCAGTAGGCAAAATCACTATCTATGTGAATCACTACACGTTACTCTGTTTCTGGTTGACAAGTATTTATCTGTGTCTAGACCTGAGGCAGATACTTGGCAGTAGGAAATATGATTGATTGGCAGCTTGCACTGCCATGTTAAAGGTCACCTGTGCACACACCTCTTTCCTGACACACAGGTACTTTTCAGTGATTTTGTCAATGAACCTCATGCATGCTGCCTATTACATCCCACTCCATATAGCGATTTAACATCTTGTGTGCTAGACTTCCCCAATGTATGGTGGTACAATGTGTTATTTCTTGCATCCAATGTGGCTAATCTATAAAAAGGTTAATTCAATATGTAATGTGACCTGTTACTGTACCTGTACTATTTTTATTCAGTGCACACATGCACCAATATTCTAGCACGCTGCTATTTTATTAACTTCTTGAAAACCAGAGGTTGTGCCGAGCCTTGAGAATTAATGCCCTGTACATCCCTCTAGTCTTCGAGGGGTTAACCCTTTCAGTACCAGAGGGGAACACAGTGCATTGCAAAGAAATGTGTTGTATACCCCACTGGCACTGAAAGGGTTAATAAAACATACTTCTAATAATAAATCTCTGCTTGCCTTAACCACTTGAGTGCCAGAGAAGCACCTAACACACACTGTAATGCATTGGATACCCCTCTGGCATTCAAAGGGTTAATCTGATCAGAAAATCCTAATGACCACTGTGGATCGCTTTGCCTGGATTGGCCTCTCATGGAATCAGTAGTAATTATGACTTGATTTTGGTGAACCAATCCTCAAAAGCTCGATTCATAGTGTTCATTTGGATTTTGTGCCCAGATTAAGGGAAAAGGGTGGTGTTTTTGGGAGGTGCTGGCATTTCTTTATGCTTCAGATTTTTCTAATTTTAAAACTAGATTTAGCAGTGGAATTGAACACATGATGGAGTGTTTTTAAACTGTTAAAAATTATTTACATATTGATAGACCGTAGTGGTTTGGGTATGGATGATTGCAACACTTCATGTATTTCTGACTGGTAACCGAATGGTCCATATTCAGGAAGCTAAAAAGGTGAAGTCCTAGGGATGCCATGAGGGTCAAATACAGTTTGTAAAATTTTCTATAGATATTAAATGGGGCTTTTAATCCCTGAAATTCTAGGCATGTCAAATGTGTATTACAAAGCAATTCATTGATATTGGTCTGGTAGTCATGTGGTTCAAACCCCCTTTTAAAGGGGAATTATCACCTCTGTACAAGTTTGCCTCTGTAATGTTCCTATATCGATGTGTAATCTGTGAGGTGTGTTTTTATGTAATGCATGCTTTGGCTAAATTTACAGTTTTAAAAATGAGCCGGTGAAGTCACTACAGGAAAGATTGTGGGTACAACTCTGTACCGCAGCCTGCTAATCTTTGCCTATTCCCTCCCCAAGTATTGTCTCTTTCCAACCTCTGATGACTGCGGATTCATCCACTTAAGCTGGAGCACTCTCATTGGCTGAGACTGCTCCCACTTACATTGAGAAATCCTCCGTCAATGGAGGAAGTTGGAATGAGGCAATACTTGGGGAGGGAATTGGCAAAGATTGGCAGGCTGCGGTACAGAGTTGTACCCACAGTCTGTCCTGAAATTTATATCTCACCACTTTTTTTTTTTTTTTTTTTTTGTAAGTATATTTGTTCCATAATATCTTCAATTTTGGTAAAACAAATTATCATTGAACTTCCCCTCTGTTATAATTTGTGCCATAAATGTTTGTACATCTTTTCATGTTTTGTCTTTGTGTGTGTGTTCCCAAATCCTTTCATTTTTGCATGTATTTCGATGCTATTCCTGTACAAGCTGACTTCTGACAAAATCGTGCGTGTTTTTTTTTTCTTTCCCTGAATTAATTGTGCTTCTGCAACACATCTGTGGCCTTCATTGCCCCACATCTCCCTGCTTTCTAGCAGAGACTTACATTTGAGATTTTGTAGTGCAGTTTACACCTCTGCTGCAAATTCATCTGACTCACCTCTCCGATGTATAAACATTCAACCAACTTGTTGTCAGACTCCTACAGACCAAAGAATGATCCATTTTCTTGACTTTCCTGCAGAATCAGTACAGCTTGTCAGTTCATGGTTTTAGGTCTGCAAAAAGTAGGTAAAATACTGTATGACAGTTGTGTTGCCAGTACAGTGTTTTTACAGCTGGGGCATGTATATGCTCTGTTTAGGAACCGAGAAATTTGTCCCTTACCCATTTTCCTCTGAGGATAGATCAAATATCTGCTTATGGTTGATTTCAGATTTGGTTGCTATTTGTTAAGCCTTTATTGAGGTTCCTTCAATGATGTATATGGTTTGTGATGCTGGCAGAATTTCCAGTTCTTGTCTCTTAATGGGACAAGATGTCAGTCATTCAAATGTGGTTCTCCTTTTAAAGGATCTGCAATAGCTAAAGTAGCCTGAGGGTTAATATACAGCTAAATTAAGTCACGCATATAACCTTAACTTTTCATTTACCTTTGACCAGTTTCTCATGTCATTTTCACATGGAACTTTTAGAATTGTAACTCTTGGTGGCCCTTAATGGGATTTACCTGAACTGAAAATGGGTTCATAAATCACATGATGAATGAATATTTTTTTTCTTTTCTCAAAATGTTTTTTCTTTATTAAAGAAAAGACAGTGTACATAAAAACCTCCCCAAGTTTTTGCAGCACTTTACAATTTCAAGGGACAGTAATGTCCACTATGGTTTGAGAGATATTTGCATTCAAAGTTTGTTTCCTTCTGTCAGCTGTAAAGCTGACAGCAGGAGATCCGTGTCGGCCGACACGATGAGGCTCTAAAGCAGAGCCGCAATCGTGTTGTTTAAAGCGGAACTTTCAGATAATAGCCAGTAGCTATGCATTCATTAAATGCGTGGCGACTAGCTTGAAAATAGATGTCTTACCATAAAAAAAATACATGTGTCTAAAGGAATTTGTCCCGTTTCAGGACTGACGGGCTGGTGAGTGCAGTCTCTGAGCCTGTGCCCTCAGTCCCTTCCGGTGACTATATGGTGCAAAGTAGTCCACTCTGTGGAGACCGGGACTGATGGCGCATGCGCACAGACAAGATGTCTGCACTCTAGCCTCCGTTCCTGTCTCCAAATGGGACTGGACACACTTTTTTTTTTTTATGGGAAGAAATCTATTTTTAAGCTAGTCGCCATGCATTTAATGAATGCATGGCGACTTGCTATTATCTGAAAGTTCCTCTTTAAAACAAATTACTTTGTTGGAGTGGTCTACAAAGTGTGCTTGTAAACCAGGTACACTTTGTAGACCATTCCAATGAAGTAATTTGTTTTAAATAACATGATTACGGCTCTGCTGAAGAGCCTCCTCGTGTCTGCTGACACGGATCTCCTGCAGTCAGCTTTACAGCTGACAGCAGGAAACCTCAAACTTCGAATGCAAATCTCTCAAACCATAGTGGTTTGAGAGAGAGGGTTTTTTTTGCATTCAGTTCAACTTTCTCTGTCGTCCAATACAGATTACTGGTAACTTTGGGGTAGGCGATCAGCCCCTTTAATAGGCAGGAACAATTCTGAGAAGTGACTGCTGGGTGGAGCCTACCTCCTCTCCTTAGCTTGCAGCTAGCCAATTCCCAACCAATAAGATGTGTTCCTTGGTCAAGACACAAGGCAAGAGAACAGCTCTGCTATAGTTTTACCTTTTTTTATTATTTTCTGTTAGATATGGAATACCACCATTAGACGGATTACCATCACTGAGAATTCCCAAATATGGATAGCTCAGTTTACCAGGTGCTTTTGTGGACCTAAGCCCTGGGGGGAGAAATCTTGGCTGCAAGTTCTTTCCCCAGGATTTGTCCACTGAGGATTATGCTTGATATATGGTAATCTGAAGACAGAAGACCTGCTGAAAAAGGTGAGCACCCTCTGAATGCTGAGGTCCACATGTCCCATGCTTCCCCTTCGCACAGGGGTCTCATTTGGAGTCCCTATTACATACTCATGCTCTCATTGGGGTTATTTCTGTATGTCTGTGAGGTGTTTGGAGCAAGTTTCTATGGTAACCTAACCCTTTTGTTGCTGGTTAGCACTTTTTTTTTTGGGGGGGGGGGGGGGGGGGGCGGCGGCTCTGGGCACTTTCCCTACTGGGACCAGTGTTTTTTGTGTCTACTGTTCTATTCTAGTGGGCTTTTGAGTGGTTTTACTTTTTGGTATTCACCTTGTTAACTTTGTTCTATGCCTTTAAGATGCCATTGCTCCATTCACTTCTATGGGACTTTACAGTTTGGGACATATCTCTGCAACCGCTCCACGTAGCGTGGTCAGAGATGGATCATTTTGTGGGTTTTCCCTTGTTCTGTCATCCGGTCAACGTTCTGGGGATGTTGGGGGGCTTTAGGGGGCTTCGGGCACTGTTGTGGTACTCTTGTCAGAGAAGCTACATTTACCTTGAGCACCCGATTCGCGCGCTCATTTCCGATTGGCTCTCGTCGTGGCAGCCATTTTGTGTATTTGCACACAGAGTATCCTACACAGGGCTTGCACACTCCTCCTCCTCCTCCGCAGTTTAACCCTTTGCCTACCAGGTAAGTCTTGTTTTAGTGTTTCTGGGGTGAATTAATTATCATACACGCTTTATTGTGGGTGTTTTCATACTTTGACCGTTTTGACTCTGTGAGAATGTCTACTCCGTTAGACCTTGGGGCTAAACCTAAGACTAAGGATACTGGGGTGTCTGTGTCCCTCATTGCTTCTCATGTCAGTCAGGGTTACCTAGAGAATACTCAGGTCATATTTGCCCAGCATGCTCTGCTTCCCCTGAATCCCCTGCTGGGGCCTCCAGCCATGCACTAGAGCCAATATGGATGCAAGAGTTTAAGGCTACTACCAGGGACCTCCAGTCCACCTTACAACTCCTTCCATCCACTTTTACAGGGGGTCTTCCACTCATTGCAGACCCCTGTCCCTATCAGATCTTCCCAGCCTAAACCACCGGGTGTACCTGATGTGTCTGATTCCTCTAAGGAGGAATTGTTTGTGGACTCTGACTGCTCAGCTGTTCCTTCATCTCAATTTTTTGGAGACCCCTTGGTGGTGGCAGTACTGGGTTGATAGTGCAGGAGGGATTTACGGGGTTAATTTGGTATTTGCTAGGAATAGTAACAGGTAACCGGAGTCTTTTGAAGAAGGGTTAACCCTGCTACTGGTTTATTTAAAACGAACTTCTTTGGCCATTTACAGTAAAGAGAATTGGCACATATAACAGCTTGATGTACAAGTTCATATGGGTTTGTATAACCCCAATTTTTATTATTCTTTTAATTTCTTTCTGTAGAAGGCCTAGGAAAACCTGTCTGTTAGGGCTGTATAATGCATATGATTATCTGTGATGCTTATTTGGGTTCCTCTATTATAGTTTGTTCTTATGTCATCCAGAAATTGTACAGTCCATTTTCATGTTCTTAAAGGCACCCGTTCACTTAGAAGCAACTTCTTTAATTTTGAAAGAGCTTTCACAATTATATATATATATAGTGGAAATTTTGAGCCCTGTAAAATATATATATATATATATATATATATATATATATATATATAATTTTTTTTTTTTTTTTTTTTTTTTTTTTTTTGTACTAATTAAAGTGGAATTGACACTTTATGATTTGTGATTATGAAAAGGCTTTCAAAACAGAGTAAATTTTGTGTGTCTCTGTATAATATGTTAGCCATTCTTTAGTTTAAAGGGGAACTACCACCCCGCAATAACTTTACATTAATTCATTCTTCATCTGGCAACTAGCTGTTTAATAGCGCTAGTCACCAGAAATATTACCTAGTTTCAAAGGTTTTTCGGAGGCTCACAGTAGCAGGAAGCACGGACATCTCGTCATAGTGACGTCCATGCACCTGCGATGTCAGTCCCTTTTGGAGCCGGCCGGCAGGCGCATGGACGTCATTATGATATTATGGTACTCATTTGGTTTTTTAGATACATGACTGTTGTCATGTCTGATATGATGCTTTGTCTCTTAGGATTGCCATAAAATGTTTCAGACAATTCCCTGCTTCCCTCATCTCCAGCACATTGACATGGTGCGAGAGTTCTTTGAACAGTAATTTCCCTTGCTCTGTGTTGTCCTTCCAGAATCCCTCTCAGCCCAGGCAGCTGGCATCTTTTATCAATATTTCCCATATCGATCTTTCAGAGAGTTTCCCCTTTCTTAGGTTCTGGTTCTTTAGCCACCAGGGCTGTTCCCTCTTTACAGTTGGTAGTAAAGGAAGAATTCTCATTCCAGAAATAGCAAAGAGTCGCTGTGCAGAGGTCTTATATGGAGTCTTGCCCATGGCACAATCTGAGTTGCTAATGACAATGAACCTAGTCTCCTTAATATTCTGAAATGTTAGCACAATTTGGCTCCTGATTATGCAAATCCTTTTCAATATTCTTCAAGTTCTTCTAACAAGGTCACTGTGGCCATTGCTATTCTTTTGTTTTTTATTTGTCTGTTTTCATAGTACCTAACAGAAAGCTATATGGAAACAGATCCAGATAGTTCACTGGCAGGAACATGATTGTAAATCAAATAAGTGAAGACGAAAACAAAAATAAAGTACTGACAATTTGACTTGTGCAAGTGTACAATATGTGAAGTTGCACTAAAAGTTTACTATCCCTTTAAAGGGACTGTATCACATGATTATTATACCCCCCCTTTTTTTGTATGTATTTGTTTATTTATTTTGCACGTTAAAGGGGATCTCTCACATAGATAGAAGTAATGCTCGTTAGAGCATTTAGTGAAAACATTTAAAACGTAATGTTTAAAAAGTGCCCGGCAGCCTACTTCCGTCT
Source organism: Rhinophrynus dorsalis (assembly GCA_037306005.1). Taxonomy (NCBI): domain Eukaryota; kingdom Metazoa; phylum Chordata; class Amphibia; order Anura; family Rhinophrynidae; genus Rhinophrynus; species Rhinophrynus dorsalis. The sequence continues at coordinate 565,224,849 of CM074719.1, read as the reverse complement.
TGCAGTACTGCCTCTGCTTCCATCCCACTACCCAGCATCCTGTAGCCAATAAGATCGCTCCAGCTTAAAGACAGACAGACTCCATCATCGGAGGAGGGAGGGGAGTAGAGGCAGTTTGGCAAGCCGGAAGTAAGCTGCCGGGCACTTTTTAAACATTAATTTTTGTGCAGATAAAGTTGTGTGTGTGTTTTTTTTTTTTTTTTTTTTTTTTTTTTTATGAACGTTTTAAATGTTTTCCCTAAATGCTCTAACTAATGAGCATTACTTATATCTATGTGAGAGATCCACTTTAAAGTGTTGGCACTTTTTCCTGTTTTCCAGTAGACGCATACCTGATAAAATTGCACAGAGGAAAGCTGGTGCATGTGTTTGATTTTCTGACCCTGCTTCAACATAGACCATGTGAAAAGGATCTTAAGACAGGAAGTGACTTCACAGCATGCCTTATTTAGTATAACTATACATCTAAATAACTAGGACTAGTCTTTTCTATATTATGGCTGCTACAACATATAAGTGGTTTTGAAAGCTTTCAAAATAAACATTTTTTAACCCCTTAGTGACGGCCGCGTGCAGACGCGGCCGTCACTTAACGTCCGTCTAACATTTTTTTTTTTTTTTTTTTTTTTTTTTTTTTTTTTAAACAATCCGGAGTCCCCGAACGGCGCGCAGCCGCGCGGGGAGCCGGATTTCCGGGACGTACATGTACGTCCTGTGTCGGGAAGGGGTTAATAGATATGATCCCTTGAACAACTGTTTAAATATAATAGCAGTTAATCATGGAATGTTAAGGCCATATTCGGGAAGCTAAATTAGTTAACTGTGTGGAGCGAATCAACTGCTGCATAGAAAAATAATAAAATATCCGCAAATTGTCATTAATCTTAATGTTGCTTTTAAAGTGATTTAGTAATATTTCAAAAGAAAAGCAGCTCCAATTAATTTTCGTAGTATTTGGGCTATGGAGAGTGTTATTTCAGTACCGTCATAGTTGTAGTTCAAGAGTAATTGAATGATAAAGTATCCACCCTCCCACCCCTTTTACCTAGAGCAAGCCATCTTCCCTCAGATGTGGAATCTGGTCTCTTGACCAGACCGCTTGCAGTGAGGGGCAATCTTCTTACTGTGAGCATAAGGAAAACCCTGCCCTGCCCCCCCTTTGACATGTTTTTCGGATTTTTCCTTCTGCTCACTGAAGATTGTCCCTCTCTGCGAGGAGGTGAGCAGTGTTACATCAGTAAAAGGGGCAGGAGGGGGATACTTTATCATACAATTACCCTTGAACTGCAGCTGACAGTATATTGAAATATCACTCTCCATGGCTCAAATTCTATGAAGATCAATTGGAGCTGCTTTTTTTTTTTTTTTGGTGTAAAACATTACATTACAGTAAATGCCAGAGAAGTGTTTAACACATTGCTTTGAACATGTGCAGCATGGTACAAAGGAGAGAAAATAGCAAGGTACAGAAATAAAGTACTAGCAGTGGTATTCTGTGGATCATTCCAGTGGTTCCTATGTAATATTCTGGACAGGAAATTGCTGTCCCCAACATCTATCGCTTTAGAGAAAGGGATGCGATGCTGACAAATGGTATGTTCCAGGAAATGGTGCTACTTTGGAGCAGTAAACATGGGATGGCTCAAGAAGAGTTTCATGGTTGGAATCTGTTCATTTATAGAAAGGTAGCTGTATGGAGCTCCAGACACGCCTTTCACGCTTTCTTCATAGACAGAGCATATCGTCTACCTCTTTCACTAGGATAATTGTTTAGGCAACTCCACTTGTAAATTTCACATCGATTTAAGAGTAATTATTATTTTTTTATTTATGCTATATTGCAGTGCAATGTAAAAGTATTAAAATGTGACATCAGTCGCTCTTTAATACTTATTACTAGTTAGTGATTAAGTTTTTAAAATGACCCCATGCCCCTTTCTTTGCCAGAGTTGTCCCTTTGTTATGGGTAGGGGGCTGGGCAATGTGGTCAGTTGCCAAGGCATGAACACTACTTACACAGAGACTCTGTATGTGAGTAATCTGCTGGGTGGGTTGCTGTGGGAACTGTTTGGCAGAAGTCAGGAGAAAATGGGACTGGGGGGGGGGGGTTAAAAGACTAAACTAGTAAGTATTAAGTGTGGCTGATATCAGCCTCACGCTTAATACTTTACAGTGAATTGCAGTAAAGAAAACATTTATAGGGGACAAATAATTCCAAAGATTCCCATTGATTTTAAGTCGGACTTTCAACACCTTGAATGCTACAGAGGTATCACAACTCTGTTTGCAATGCAGTTGTGACCGCAACAGAATTGCTACTATTTTGCTTACTGAGCAATCACTATGTTTAACTTTATTTATTATTACCTAACCAATATTTTTACTTATTTGTGCCAAGCTGTGCCCAATCTCAAAGTCTGTTCTCATGTGCTTACCATGTGACCTTTCTGCTTACATGATGCCTTTGGTATGCTGCTTACTTGCTTTACCCTACCTATGTAAGTGTGTGATTTACCATCTATTAGATGGATCACACCAAATTTTGAGCTACATTAAGTTATTTACTATAGATATGGCTAGAAATTTTCCTTAAGACTTATTCAACAGACTATGCTATTCTAAACATTTAATATTGGTTAAAGTTGTGAATCCCCCAGACCCCCCAGTTATTTTACAATGTCTCTTATTTTATGTTCTTAAAGTGATAGTAATGTTTCATAAAAACACAGCTCCGATTTAATTAATCTTCATAGTATTTGAGCCATGGAGAGTGTTGTTACAACACTGTCAGAGTTGTAGCTCAGAAGTAATTGAATGATAAAGTATTCCCCTCCCGCCCCTTTTACCTAGTGTAACACTTCTCACCTCAGATGTGGAATCTGGTGCTTGACCGGACAGCTCGCAGCAAGGGACAATCTTCTTACTGTGAGCATAAGGAAAACCCTTCCCCTCCTAACGAGGGAGAGCAGGTTTTTCCTTATGCTGACAGTAGATTGTCCCTTGCATGCGTTACATCGTGAAAAGAGTCTGGAGGGGGGGATACTTTATCACTCAGTTACTTTTGAACTACAAATCTGATTGCATTGAAATAACGCTCTCCATGGTCCAAATACTATGAAGACGAATCAGAGCTGCGTTTTTGGTGAAACATAACTAAATATTTAATGGTTTAGTAAACAAAAGTTGAATATATTGCTTGCGTAAGTATTCAACCCATGTGCTATGGAAGCTCCCATTTACACCCTATAGAGGACACGGTTTGCTTAACATTGACCTCCACATATGAACTTTTACAGTTGTCACATTTCTAGGATGAAAACCCGATTGCTAAAGGATTATTGAACAGACTGTGGAACAGAATGAAAATGAAGATCAAAGAGCATTCTGGAGACGTGTGCAACAGAATGTCCAAGTGTTTGAATATTTTGTTGAGCGTAGCTGGATCAATAATCAGGAAATGGAAGCTGCATGGTGCACCCAGATACTGCCAAGTAAAGGCAGTTGCTCAAAACTATGCAGTCAAACAAGGAGAAGACTTCTGAGAAAAGCCACAGAGAGGCAAACGGTCTGTTTGAAGGAGCTACAAAGTTCAGTGGCTTGGAGTGGAGAAGCGGTGCACCAGTCAACCATATGAAGAGCTCTGCATAACAGTGGCTTTTATTGGAGGGTGGCAAGAAAGAAGCCTTTAGTGAAAGTGCCATGTGAAAACACATATGGTGTTTGCCAGAAAGTATGAGACTTGTAATGTGGGGTGGGGGAGGTTTTGTGTTCAGATGAGAGTTTTTTGACCAAAATGCAAAGGGCTGGGTATGGCACAGTCCTAACACTGTCAGTCTGTCAAGAGATGCCACACCTACAGAGAAGTATGGTGGTGGTGGCAGCATCATGTTGTGGAGATGCTTGTTATAAGCAGGGACTGGGCATCTTGGTAAAACTGAAGGATGAATGGATGGAGCAAAATACAGGGATATGTAACAATATCACTATAGCGCACTGGTAATCCAATATAAGTCTATACACTAGCCCAGCAGCCAGATAATATACCTCACTCCCATGGTATAAAAATGACACACAAAAATAACTAATATCTGGAGCATATGGCAACTGTTTCTTAGAAATGACGAAATTGCAATTATTAGAAATTTGGATGATGGTTTAATCTGTATATCACAGAACTTGTATTTTTTGATAGGCTGATTTTATAATATACAGAGAGATTTAAGGAGGGTTATCCTCTGTTGTCGATGTGAGGGGATCTATTTGTCAGTTTTTCCCCCCCGATCTGTGAGTCGGGTGTGTGTGGACTGACTTCTCCTTAATACTGGATGTGTTGGGAGGAGATGATTGTTGGTCTAACACGTCGGAGTCTAGTAGAAGGAGGAGATTTGTCTGTTACATAGTATCTGTCCCGATAATATATAGAGGAATTGTTTAATATAATGTTTTGAATGATATTTTGTCTGAAACTTAATTTGAGATGTATTCTATTAAGATTGTTTTTATTTGATACCTTGTCTTGGGTTGAATCATTTTGTTCTCCGGCTGAGATCGTCAGTTCTAAGAAACAGTTGCTTTATGCGCCATATATTAGTTATTTTTATGTCAAATACAAGGATATACTACAAGAAAATCTGATTCAGTTCACTAAAAAACTGACGTTTAGGAGGAAATTTTAATCTCATTCATGCTAGATAGGTTTCCAATGCAACTGTTGCCTTGCAGCGCTGGGGTCCTGGGTTCAAATCCCACCAAGGACAACATCTGCAATGAGTTTGTATGTTCTCACTGTGTTTGCGTGGGTTTCCTCCGGGTACTCCGGTTTCCTCCCACACTCCAAAAACATACTGATAGGTGAATTTAGATTGTGAGCCCCAATGGGGACAGGAACCAATATGAGTGTAAAGCGTAATCTGTGTGCGCTATATAAATAAAGGATTATTATTATTATGAAGCAATGCTTTGGAGACCTCTTTAGCTTTCAGTGGGTTAAAAGCTCTATTCAAGCGCATGAGAGTTTAGGAATTTTTATTTTGTCCCCAATGGTTCAGTCAGTCTTCCTTCAGAATAACTGTGTGTTTTTATAAATATGGGCCAGTGATTCCAAGCACAAGGCTAAAACAGTTGAGTGGCTCAAGAACAAAAAAGGGGAATGTCCTACACTGACCCAGTTAAAATCATGATCTTAATCTCTTTGAGAATCTGTGCCAGTATTTGAAAATTTGGTCCACAGCTGACATCCAACAAACCTGAACAACCTGAAACAAATCTGCCAAGAAGACTGGTCTAAAATCACTGACACTGTGTACAAAGCTGGTACATACTTACTTAGACGTAAACTGTTACTGCAGAGAAAGGTGGCTTCACCAGATTATTAATGTGCGGGGCTTGAATACTTAAGCCAGCAACAGTTCTCTTACAAATATTTCCCAACATAAAACCAATTTCACCTTACAGTAAAGAACTAAATGCAATGGACCAGTAATATGCCTCCCCTTCCATCCCCACTTTGCCTACACCTCCTTCCCAAGCTTCCCCCCCACCCCTTGTCTCTCCTCCCTCCATTTTGCTGTGGCCACAGAGCAGGTTCCTTCAAACTGCCCTGAAGCTATGTCATCTGCTCAGGGCATTATATGTGAAGAGTGTGTGCGCGTGAGTGCGTGCGTGAGTGCGTGCGTGAGTGCGTGCGTGCGCGTGTGTGTGTGTGTGCGCGCTTGTGTGTGTGTGTAACCATTTGAGTGCCAGACATATAGCACTCAGTGACTTAATACATGAAAACACGTTTTCATTGTCCCATTATGAGACATTCCAATTGGTGACATTAGGCTTATTTTAACCCTTTGAGTGGCCAGAGGGGTATTCAGTGCAATACAAAGTTGGATAGCCCTCTGCCTTCAAAGGCTTAAGCATCATTTCTTTTTCATGTTACATTAAAAATAGTTGAAGAATGATACGTTATTTAATCCACTGGAATTTTGCAGAGCGCTTAAATACATTTTGAAGCAATGTTGCAGAGCTATGAATCTTCCAAGAGATTGTTAGTGAAGGCTATTTGTTTATTTTTCTGTACATTTTCTCTATTAAAGAAAAATTAGATTGATGTTTGCTTATTCATTATTGAGAATGCTACAGTCTTTCATGGTGTGCAAGATCTCTTTGCTTCTTTATCCTGAATCTTTCCCTGAATGCCTCTACAAGATTTTACCAGTCTTATTACCCAAAGCTTGGCATGACTACAATCTAACACAACCGCCTATAAACCACTGACCACCTTCTACTTTAACTGTAGTCATTTTACCTTTCATTAAACTTGCTGGAATATCATCCCTGTGTAAACAGATATTGGCAGGAGTGTGCCAGGTATCCTGTCTGTTAGATTTTTGGCTTTTCTTGATGGAATAGGTTACTGATAGAAGTTTGAATGACTAGCCTATTACACTGTGACTTTCTGTACGTCTTGTACAGTTATTTCTCAGTTCTAATTTGCATGCCTCTGAAGAATTTTTTTTTCTTTTTCTTTTTTTGTGTTATAGGTCCACTACCAGATGGGTGGGAGCAGGCACTGACTCCCGAAGGGGAAATTTACTACATAAACCATAAGAACAAGTCTACATCTTGGCTAGACCCACGGTTAGACCCACGTTTTGGTAAGAGCTCTCTAATTGTTCCAGTGCCCCTCTATTCCTCTTAAAGGAACACCAACACCAAAAACAATGAAATAGGTCAATATAACTTGGGTATCATATGTAAATAATTTAATATTCATATGTTACAGTCTTAAAATATAATACTAAACTTGCATTTTTATTTTTTTAACACAAGTAAATTTATTTAATGTTGTTTTTGTGCTCTTTGTATTGAACTAAGAGAATGTCAGTTAAGATTGTAATTAGTGCCCACTGGAATAGGCAGTAATATCTGCTCTCTCAGTGTATTAGGTCAGACTAGAGTTTAGGCCTCAGAAAACTGAGAATTTTAACAGATACTAGCATATAGTACCAGGTAGTTGTGTATATACTTCCAGTTCAATTTAGGTGTTAAAGGAACACAAACACCAAAACGTTAAATTGGTTGATATATAAAGTAATGTCCTAGACAAAGCTATCATCTGGAAAAATAATTGTTGGATAACTAAAATATAATCCCAAACTTGCTTTTTAATACCTGTGTAAATGCTCCTGTTCATATAATAGTTGGTTAATCTTTTTTATGCTGCTTGTACAGAGACGAGCTATCATTTAATTTATTGATTAGTACCCGCTGCTCTTGTGTTCATTCGTGCTTTTACGTTATCTCTGACGTTTCCAGCCAATCCAAGACTCACATCAGACACCTATCAAGATTGCTATTGTAATGATAGTCAGGAAGTCCTGCAAAATGTATCTTCATAGGCAAAATTATCGTAAAGCAAATAGAGCATTTCTTACTGTTGCAAGCATTGTGTACAGGGTATTTAAAGGGCAACTATCACGTGATAGTTGTGCTATCGGCATATGAGAGCCAACATGCTGGTTTAAGTCGGAGCTACATTATTTGCCCCATTGCGCTAACAGGGGAGCAGAATGGGGGTCTGGAAGGAGACCTCAGTGCTCCCTGATATATCTGTGCTTGGATTGTGCTGGATAGTTTCTAGTCCCACACGACAGAATTCTCCACAGGCCCATTTTTCTGGCTTGCTAGCCAGACACATGGGGGGGTATGGGAGATGTGCATCCAAACTTGTAGTTTAGTGAGATGAGTCAGTTTTCCGATTTACATTTCAACCAGTGTTTGTGTGCTCGTGCTCATGTGCGGCTGTATATGCCTGTGTGCATGCGCGCACACAATCCTTGAATTTATTTTTTTAAAGGTGTTGGTGTTCATTTAAGAACAGCTGTTTAGAGGTTTTCATTGGTTCAATGCAATTTTACGTGTTTTAGTCTGACATTGGGTAATGACAAAATACAAACTATCAAAGACCTGATGTCCTGATAGATTATAGGATACTTTCATGTAGCGCAAATAAATAGAAAATTGTGCAAAGAGAAGGCAATTAGTACTGGCATACAAAACGAGTAATGTCTGGTATGTGGAGGTCTAATAAGCGGAATAGTGCAATGTCCTTTTGTGTTGGTATTCATATTCTTTCATATTTTGCTATCGTTGAGAATCACAATTTCCTATTTATAATGAAAGTATTGTTGATACTTAATATGTAAGACACATATATCTCTATAAAAGAAGGCCGTCATGTCACAGAAATTCTTTGTTCTTGCTGGCAACACTTCGGGCATCAGTAAGAAAGGAGATATACTCCCGGGGGGGGGGGGTTCCCCTAACCACTAATGGCAAAAACGGTGCAAGAACCTTCACCTCTCCTATTCGCATCTTCTACTCTTTCTTTTTTCCCCTCTCTCCCTGTTCACCTAATCACCATCTCCTCTGTCCTTCCTCCATCTCTCTCCCTGTTCGCCTCCTTGCATCTACATCTCCGTTGTCGTCTTCCCTTCCCATTCTCCTCATCGCCATCTCACAGGCTTAACCCTTAGAGTGTCAGTGGGGTACTCAAGGAACCAAACACACTGTGCATTTGTTAGCCCTTTGTGTGCCGTGCTACTATTGCTTATGTCTGTGTGGGTGGAGTGTGTGTGGGGTGTATATGTATATATGTGTGTTTATATATACATATAATATATAAAAGTGTGTGTGTTTTATATAAAATATCATACACTAGTGAATGCTGCAAGTTAGCGGCCCGCTGGATATCTAAATAATATAAAACTCTAGCCTTCGAAGCTCCCTGTGTGTGTAACCACACATGCACAGTAGAGACTGCTGGAACGATGCAGTCATGCACAGTAGAGACTGTCTGAACGCGCTGATCCGGAGCGGGGAATCCTGATGGCTCACACACTCTCCTCTGGGGCAGCAGCCGGGGCCAGCTCTTCAGCCATTGTATATTCACTGCTGGATGAAGGCCTTCTCAGTAACTCTCCAATAACTTTGGTCCTATGCCTTTTGTTGCCACTGTGTACCAACAAATTTGGTAAATTCTCTTACCCAACTTGTCTTTGGTAGTCTTCTTGGACATTTAGTATCAAGTTGGAATCCTTTCCAAAATTTGGTTGGTTCATCTATCATCAGCTCCTCTTGCTATGTAGCCTGCCCATTTCCATTTCAGGAGCTTTAGTCTTTCAGTTACATTGTAGACATTTGTTTGCTGATGAATCCATTTACACTTTTTTTGATCTCTTTGTTATGTTTATAATTCACCACTACATACTTATCTGTTTATTCTTAAGTTTTTGTATGAATTTGACAGTGTCCATGTTTCACAACAATATGTAGGCACTTTGAGGGCACAGAGTGTCGGAGTGTGCTTTAAAGGGACAGTTCCTCAAAGATGGAGAAAATTACTTTTCTAAATAAATATATCGTTGGGGGGGGGGTACTTCATACTTTTAAAGTATATACAGTTTTTTACATTTTCAACACAATCTGAATTGCTATATGGCTTTAAAATTCAGCTGGCTCCCTCTCCCTACTGCCATATCTCACTGACAATCATAGGCAAGTCTACTGAAAGAAATTAATTGAAGGGCTGTGAGGGATGCATAGTCTTTCTTGCAGATGACCTCTCCAGTGAAGAAACAATTGATACTCTCCAAGTTGTCCTATCAAGGCAAGAAGTTTGTTAAACTGGTTATTTTTATGTGAATAACTAGGAAATATGGGTACAAAATAAGCATGATTTGTGTAACACCCCCCCCCCCCCAATTTACTTATCTCAGTTTTGTCTTGCCCTTTTTATTATGTATTTGGATGTATATGTCCTTTGTTTCCCATTCTTTGGGTGTTTGAACAGTTTCAAGATAAGAGTAATGATTGAAATGACTAGAGAAAATGTTTGGAATTCATACCTGTATGTGTTGGTAGACTATTATTTGTGTGTAATTTGTTATTTTGTCATGGTTTTCAGTACAGGATTCTGAACTCTTTAGCTAAATCTTATCGGATACAGACCTTTGTCATATAGGTAGCATTACTCATATAAGTAGATAAGGTTTTGTCAGGTGATCTACCTAGTTAAATGAAACACCAAGCCACATACATTTGACTCTTTATCAGCAATGCAGACAAAAGCAATATACCATCTAGGCAAAAAACAAAGAAAAGCTTTTGTTAAAGCCACAATTATGTTCTCGCTCAAGTGCATAAAATCAGGGAAATAAGGTTAAGTCCTTACAGCTTAACTCCATGCCCCCACGTGCAGTTTTTTGCCAAGGGGGGTGGGGTGTGTTATAAACAATGTGTATAATCATAATAGTGAGGCTGTCAAGTGTCCACATTTCACTTCAGTTTTGTAGAATTTTTCAGAAAGCGTATGAACACAAGGACTTGTGTTGGAAGAACGGTACCTGTATTTGACAGCTGTTATGCATATGATCGAGAACTTAACTGTGTGTTGAAAGTTTTTTTTTTTTTTGGTTTTTTTTTCCGATTAATTTCCATTTTTTGCAAATTATCAACTTTGGCTTAGGTACATGTTTTGAGGACTTGGTATGTGGAAAAGATCCCATCATATGTTTTAATTAGATATTTTGGTTATTGGTGTAGATCTTTTGATCTTTATTCAATATTGAATTTCCTATGTGTACTGTATCCATCCATTTTTTTCCATTCATTACCAGTGGTTGGGCTTCAATTCACTTTTTTTTTTTTTTTTTTTTTTGTATATTTCAGCAACTCTTATTTGTAGTAGTGCAACACCTTCCATTGATGAAAGCCAGTACTTCATCTAGAGAGTGATTGTTTCTTTGTGAGCTCTCCAATGTGCATGTTCACCTGTTACCTTATAACCATGAATTCTTTTGGTTTATGAACTTCAAAAGCTAATATCTGTAGTTCTATTGATCTTATTTACTAGCTTTAAAAAAAACTATGCAGTACTATTTGCCCTTCTTGGTGCCAGTTTTGGTGAGCATCCATGAACTAGTTTGGTCTGTATGTCTGTCCAGAGGTTCTTGTAACATCAATTGGGAAAATGTATATTAATTTTAAAGCTGTTTGGTACTTAGAAGTTTTTTGAAACTTAGATTGTGAAGAAAGTGTAACTCAAACCAGGAATCCAAAATTTGTGACCAAAATAAGTCAAATATGCAAGATTCATTCAAACAAGTATGGGAGCCCTATTGAGCTTGTATAATCAGCCCTGGTAGGGATCCTTTTTTCATGTAGCATGTTTGAATGAAAGACTGGTGCTAGTGAGCAAAAATATTGAGGTTCCTGTACTCTTTTACTACCATAGGATATTGGCTCCCTTGAACAGGGTTAGGATATGGAGACCAATGCTAATGATGACATCCCCCCCCCCCCCCCAATTGATAGATTTTTATTCAGACAAAAGCATTAGTCCATCACAAGCATAAGTGCAAACAATGCCAAATGTGAAGAGTACATACATCACAGCACTGATACGTCATACAATAAACAGAACCTCAATGATAGCCGTAAGTAGAGTCACACATAAAAGCACAAAGAGTTGCAATTGTATGTGTTTTCGAGTGAATCTAATAATACTGGGAACAAATGGGGACCAAGAAAGGTGGAAAAGGGGAGACAGAGGAAGGAGAGGAAGAAGAAGCTGGAGAAAATGAAAGAAGAGAGTCCCCAGTAAGAAAAAGAGCTTTTTGAAGAAAGAAGTAAAGGAGGAGAGAGAGAATAAAGAATAGAGCAGCTGGCCATCATGGAGTCGCAAGATCCACTGCTAACACAGTAGGAGTTCAGTTGTAGAGGTGGAGTTCCAAAGTTCCAGGAAATCCTCCAAATGAGTGGCGCTAATGTTCTACTTAGAGAAAGTTTAGCGAGTAACAAGAGATCCCCAACCTTAGTATGCCATTCAGACATGGAAGGGTGGGGAAGTGTGTCTCCAGTGAGTTGGGATTAATATTTTAGCAGCTAATAAAAAAAAGTTATAATGATCGACCTAGTTTTCTTCTTGAAAGAGGAAAGGCCTAAGAAGAGGAGGATCTGGAGAGGATCATGAGGCAGGGAGACATGTAATAGCTTATTCAGCGTATATCTACTGTTTAACCACACTTTAACTAGTCTAGCATATTTATTTCACAGCAGCCACTTATGTATAATTCCTATATTTTATAACTTTTTAGCGCTTGTTCACACAGGCAATTTCATCAGAAAGACAGCCTCCATATTCAACTTGCCTGTGTCCCTATTCTATCCAGTTAACAAAAAATATATAAATCGGAACATTGCCATGTTTTTTTTTTTTTTTTTTTTTTTTTTTTTTAAAGCCAATATGAACTCGAGCAGAATACACCTTCAGTAGTACATGAATGTTGGATTTTAATTTTTCTGTAATCCTGTTTTGTAATAGAATCTACACTGAATGAAAGGACAATTGTTTTGGGGCCTTTTCAAAGAGCGTTTCAGTGACTTGAAATATGAAAGGCATTTTTCTGTGATGTTTGCATAGCCAGTGAAACCAAGCTACTAACCTTATACCTTGGCTCTTTCTCTCCAATCTCCATCTATCTAATGCTTTTGCTGCATTAATGGTAGGATGCTGCTGCTGTAACATTTATGATAGCTGAAATGAGGCTGAGACACTTAAAAAGGCAATGTCTAAAATGTATATACAATGCAAGGGAAGTCTCCAACAGTTTGCTTTACATCGCATTTGAGACACCAGTATTTATGGAATTAAAAGACCCATTCAGATCACTGTGAATTTGTGGAAGTTGTTTCTTATACAGTACACTTTGTTGGCTATAATTTCTCCTTTTAACTTTTTTTTCTTTTCTTAAGTTCTGTTGTGTTTAAAGGGATATTAATGTTTCCGTTTGAATAAAGCCTTCCTTGTAGTGCATACTACTGATCCTTTACTTTAGTAATGCTGAAATCGCTCTATATTCACTGAACTATTATAAATTCTCCTCCTCATGCCCTTTTCAGTATGCCAGGCTACATCCCCTGAGATTCGGCACAATCTGCCTTCATTCAGTATAAGGAAAACACTGCCCTCCCCCCCTCCTTGACGAATGAGGGCAAGTTCTTTTACTTGTACTGAAAGATTGTTCCACACCACAATCTGCTCCCGGCACCAAGGCACGAAGGATGATGTAAGTAAAAGGGACACAATTTATAATATTTCTGAGACTAGAGCCATTTCATCATTAACAACGTAACTGATCAGTAGTATGCACTACATGAAAGATTGCAGCTTTATTCACAATACAATATTACTTAATGAAGTTCCACAAGTGACGATTTTTAGCATATGCAGCAACTTCCCACCAGAAGTCAGTTAACGAACTATAGCTGTAGCAGTAAGAGGCTCTTGTAAGACTGAAACACTTACCGTTGTAAGTCCTTCATGTATCAGTCATGAATATTGTTTTAGCAAGCCTGATATCAAATGTATCCATTTCCCACATTTATTTATGAAAGATTTTAGACGTTTGCCCCAGCAAAAACATTAAAATATAAATACATGCCGGCTTGGAGTACAGAATTTAAATGGGTATGATTTTGGTTTTTGCCTCTGTCCCTTTTCATATGCCTATAGACGACATATCATGTGTTTCAATAGTTGCACATTTTCAATGCAATGTTGTGCCTGATTGGTTTCCCTGCTGGACAAGGCTCAAATGAATTCCTAAGCTTGTTGTTTTTCATTTTATTCAATATTTATTCATTCCTCCTCATTGGCGAAGAATTAAAGGACAATAATTACAAGTATAGTTCCCCACTTGCAGGTCTGCTGATGAGGTTGGGTCTGTACTGCAAGTCCCAGAAACACCTCCATGTGAAGAGACTGTGAGAGTAAAGTTTGGTGCTTCAGTTTCCTTCCTTGAGTGGTGAAGGTCCCCATCAGCCCTCTATTTGGCTTGAAAGCCCAACACCGTGTGTCTGTGGGAAGCACACAACCTTTAAGTTCATGGCTGAGCCACATACGAAAGGGTTACATTCTAGGAGAGGGAGGCCAGTTTTTTGTCCAAATCACCTGCGGTAAAACTTGGTAACACATATTTGCCTTTTAATGTGTTGCTCCTCATGGCTTTACTTGGGTAAAAGAAAAAAAAAAAAAAAAAAGGATGAATGTTGGACTTTCCATAGCAGTTTTTCTGTTTGTGTGTATATTCTACAGTGGCTGGTTGTAGAAGATGGGAATTGTAGTTTCCAACAGGTGGCAAGCCAAAGGTTGCCTAACCGTGTTCTAGTTATTGCCCACAGTTAGTGCATTAGTTGAGTCTTACGGGAACGTTAACAGTGAAAAGCTTGGACACCTCAAATGAGAATGGGGTTTTGCATGTGTTCCAGCAGTTCTGCCGCAAACATCTCATTATTGCTTGGCCATAATTGCTATTTGTTGTACAGTAAGCATTCATTAACACATTGTTGGTCAAAAAAATGCTTTTGGACAAAATGAATAAATTGCTTACCATGAGCTGTGGGTAGTTTAATTGGAAGCTTGTCTTTATTTTAGAAATTTTCTTAAAGAAAATGTAATCTTTCCCTGCCCCATATCCATCTCCCCTCTACCAGAACAAAGCTTTTTCTGTTTGTGTGCTTGTGAGGTCTTTGCTGCATGGGTAAGGCCTCATATGCCAGTCAGATGCTTTCCAGATTTACAGAAGAATAAGGAAAGTAACAAGTAAACCCTATTTTTAACTAGTATAGTAGTTAAGGTGTTTTGAAGTAAGCGGTGTACTGAAGCCCAAACAAAAAGACCCCTTTACCACAAAACCATCTAGGGGACATTATAGCTTTACAACTAAGAGTTTATACCATTTTAAATGTAATGTACTCCTACCCAGCATTAAAAAAAAAAAAAAAAAAATAGGAGCCTTAGTCTGAAGATGTTATAAATGTGCTTTTCCTATTCACATGTAGACAGCTATGCATGACCTTTGACTCCTTATTGTTTACACAAGTGATAAGGGCATGAATGAAGTAAACATCAGTGAGATAAGGGCTTAAGTGAACTGAATGGGTTCTGATCTCAAAACAATTATTTCTGTTTATGGTTTATTAGACTTTTCTTCAAGAATAGACCTGATAAATGCAGTCACTGAAAGGTTTTACAATTTTCTTAAACAGGAAGAAAATATTCCTTGAAGGCACGCTAGCCTAAATGTTACCAAATATACTTTTGCTGATGAGAACTATCAATCCCTTCTGGTTGTGTAAAATTTGACACAATTTTTTTGTTTAACCATCTAGAGCTGGTTATTCATTGCCAGAATATAACTAAATCTGCCCTGAAGACATGAGCAACTGCTAAACCCCCTAAAAAAGAAAAAAGTGAATAAATAAAATTGCATGTACAAAAGCACACAGGCTTTTCATGTGTTTGTTTTTTTTTTGTTTTGTTTTGTTTTTTTGAGTGGAAAAATAGTGTTAAAACAAATTTGGTTGTGCAGTGAGTTGTCTAACTTGAAATTATACATAGAGCTACATAGTGATATACTGTATGTGCATTATAAATCTATGTATAAAATAGATGTGTCAGTATAATTATTAGGACACATCCACCAATTTATCTAGTGAAACATGGAATCCTTTATAATATTCTTTATAGTGGCAGCAATAAAAGTAGATCAGAATATTTAAATGATTCCTAGTCCATTTTACTAAATATAGTTTTGTTCTAAAATGCTGGATTTATCAAAGGACCAGAGATGGTTGGAGATATTAGGAGTTGTATTCTCCAAAAGCTGGAATTGCAAAACATTTTACTACACCTGTTCCAAGTATTTAACTAAGGTGCACACGTCTCCTACAATGAAGGTCTGACTTGTCCAAATGCTATTTAAAAAATGTTCTCATACGAAGAAACGTTGACAAATAGAATGCTCAAGGTTCAGATGGCCTTTTTATTTATTTTTTTTTAATGTGGAGCTGTGCATATAGGCTCAGAAAGATCTGGGGAGCAATTCATGTAAGATGTAATAGAGATCATGACCTTAGTTGTGAAACTGTCCATTTCCTATGTTATTCTGTGGAGCCTATACTTTAAGATCGCTACAAGTTGAGATCTTAGTGCATAGGTGCCATAGGATACATAGAAATTTAAGGGTTTACCACATTGGAGAAGTTATCTCATTTATCACACCTTCTTTGTTCCTCTCCTCCCAGATCTCACTGCTTGTGGTTTAATTTGTTGGGCCCGCACAGAACCTGTTTGATTACAGCTAAAAACATTTTATAGCTGCTTTATCAGCTTGGCCAGCCACAGTAGACAGATTTGCCTATGTAAGTGTACCTTTTAGTCTCCCTGCACTTCTAAACCACAAGACTGATCAGTTTGTTCAGTAGTCATGGCAAAAGTGCAGCTAGCAAACATGTTTCTTCTTAATTCAGGAATATAGAATTGGCTGATCTAAGAGTCAGTTACACAACATTTTCCCGTTAAAGGGACTGTAATGTCCCATAAAAAACATTTTATAGTTTTATAGAGCTTTAGAAAATAAGCAGAATGGTGCAACCCTTATCTCTCAAACTGTTATAGTTTGAGAGCTATAGGGATTCAAAGTCCCCCCCCCCCCCCGATGTCAGCTGTACATGTATACAAAGTGTGCTTGAAAACCAGGCACACTTTTTAGTCCTTTCCAATGAATGAATTCTTTATAGATAATGCGATCTCGGCTCTGCTGCAGAGCCTCCTCGAGTCGTACGAGTCAATTCTCCTGCTGTCAGCTTTACATCTGATGTCAGGAGAAGGGGGGGAGGGGGAAACTTTGAATCCCTATATCTGTCAAACCATAGCAGTTTCAGAGATGGGTTTTGCACCATTCTGCTTATTTTCTAAGGTTCTATAAAACTATTAAAAGTTTTTATGGGACATTACTGTCCTTTTAATAAAACCAAACATTGTTAGTATAAATTATTTCTACAAGTAAATTCTTCCATATTTTTATTTGTTTGATAACTGTGATTGCTACATGCTGATATCTTGTGTTTCAGCTATGAATCAACAGAGACTTAGCCAGAGCGCTCCTGTGAAATCCCCTCCTCCTCTAGCTCCACAGAGTCCTCAAAATGCTGTGATGGGAGGTGGTGGCAATCAACAACAAATGAGACTTCAGCAACTTCAGATGGAAAAAGAACGTCTCCGACTCAAACATCAAGAACTGCTTCGGCAGGTGAGGCCACAGGTTAGAAACTGCCTTTTGTATTTTCTTTGTGTTTGTCTCGTCATGCCTTGTATGTCTGTGTAGTGGGTATGTTGTTGTCTGCCCATATGGAGTAGATTCTGTATACAGCTTAAACTGTTCATAGATGATTTGTGCTGCTGTGTGGACATAACCTGACCCATATTCAGTTTGCGAGCTGTTGCTCTGAAGCTCCCTCTCACTGCTATTACACCAGCCATAAAGCAGCCAATATTACTTCTGTAGATGCATAGAAATACTCTAAAGAAACTGCAGTGCCCAGCTTCTGTAGTTTAAAATGACCGGAGGTGAGTTAGCATAAGGTTACAAGCCATCCATAATTGTAAATTTGCTGGGAGTTTCAGCACTATTTTAGAAATTACATTTGGCACGATTCACAGTTCTCATAGATTGCTACCGGGTTGCAACCCCAAAGTATCTGGTAGGGGGGAAATCCATGGAACTGCAACTCTTCCTCTTCAAGTGGAAAGCAGCGCTACTCTGTGGTTCTCCATACCTACAGAAAATACAAGTTGGTGGAGGGGGTGGTGTCAGATAGTGCACGTGGGGATGTGTGATGACTAGAAGCGGGAGGAGGAACAAGGTGTATGTGTGTGGGAATTTGTGACTGGCTGGGGGGGGATGGGCATTGTCAGACAGTGTATATTGATATCTGTGACTACCAGTGGGGAGTGGAATCAAACTAAGGTTGACAGACAGTGTGTATGTGGATCTGAGACTATTACTGGTATTGGTCTGGCTGCTCCTGCAGCTGTTTGTGGGAGCATTAAAGTGGAACTTCACCTTAAAACAACCTTTAAAATGTTTGGCAAAAAAGACCATGTCCATCTATACACCATTAAAACTTTTTGATAGAAAAAAAAAAACTGCTTATATGTGAACCAGGAAGGTGCCATAGTGCTATTTAGCATAGGAAATACCTGCCATTGTTAACGAAACACCCTGTCTCCCTCCCAATCATTACACTGTTCTCTGCAGACAACCCCAGTGCCAGAAGCTGAGTGACTTTTCTTTGCACACTTATTTATCACTCGGAGGCTTAAAACGTGTTTAACTGAAATTCTTTGGGTGCCAGAGGAGTTTCCATACACGTAGCATTCAAATGATTTAACCTTTGATATAGTTGCCTTGTAATAAAAAAACATTCTAGTACCTCCACAATCTTGTATATAAACAAGTCTTTTATTGTTTTCCCCACCATTTCTTTTAACGCTTTCTCTATTCCCATACTACTGAAAGATGATTGATCTTTTACTGAAAATTGCTACTGTAGCTTGTTTGGCAGTTGGTGGGTTAAATTGGTGATTTCTTGGACTGCTTTCTTTCCTAGGAGTCGGCAGCAGCAGTAGTTCACTTTTAGTCTTTCTTTATATTATCCCTCTGAGTGCCAGAGGAGTATGCAGTGCATTGCTTTGCTTTACCCCTCTGGAACTCAAAGGGTTAAACCTTCACATGGCAGGATTTTATAATACACTATTGACGAGCACTTTAGTTTCCCTGTATAAAATCTTTCCAAGTTTTTCTTTGTCTACACACAAGCCTTTTAAGTGCCAAAAGTGTGTACATTGTGAAGTAATATGTTGCACATCCTTCTGGCACACAAAGGGTTAATCAGAAAATGTTGGTACCTTAAAGCGGAGCTATCAACATCATAATCCCCACAGTCCATTAATAATATAGCGATAGGTAAAGCCATACTTCTGTTATACTGAATAAGTCCACGGTATTGAAGAAAATCAACTTCTTCTGCAGACAACAGCACAGACATCTTAGAGGGCATGTACCTCTGAGTCTGCACTGTCTGTCCCATTCACTGGTCGGAGTGGTGGTGAGGTTCTTGGTTACCTTAAGGTAACGGAAGTTGCTGTGTAGTGGCTGCCTTGTGTAGTGGCTGCCTGCCAAAAAAGTGTATTTTCTTCAATGCCGCAGCCTTATTCAGCATAATAGAAGTATGGCTTTACCTGTCACTATATTGGTAATGGATTGGGGGGCAATGTTAGGATGATGATGGTTCCTCGTTAATGACAGCAATGCCCTTTCCACGGGACTGAAGGAACTAGAATGCAGGACAAGTGTGAAATGGAATCTAGTTTTCTGTAGCGCTAGTAAATTAGGCTAAATTGATTGTGTCTTCTTTGACCATTTATTTTGTGGAATTGAAATCTGCTTTTTCTTCCGTAAATTACAAATAGGACTAATGCAATTTTTCATCTGTTTTTCTAAAATGCATCACAATGCATAAAGGAGTATGAGCGGAAGAAGTAATATCCAGTGAGTAACAAGTCATTCCTGTAATACAGTTGCTTGTGTTGTCTACATCCATGGTTCCCAGGCCATGTCTTTGTTACCTGATGGAGTACAGTTGACTTAATCGCAGCCTCTATCATTTAATTAGCTTGTGCACAAGCAGGGAAATCCTAAAGACATGGCCTGTTTGGTGCCCCTGAGGAGGAGGTTGGGAGCCACTAGTCTATATGTAGGGCGTTAATAAGTATAAGAGCACTAATAAATCTCAATTGACCCTACTTGCTTTATTGTAGAATATCCTAGTGGCCACTTTAAGGAGTATGTAGTCCTGTGGTAATACACCAGTGACTAAGGTGTGATTAAAGAGGAGAGCTATTCCATGAAACTCTTCACTTCCAATAATATCCTATAGAACAGTGCTTCTCAACCAGGGAGCCTCTTTATTTTCTGTAAGGGTTAACAATATATGTGAGTATTGTGTTGTAAATGTGTATATGTTAAAATCATTCTGCACTGAATATTCTTGTGCTGATATTGGGAAATACAGATAGTATGTTTTTCCAGCTATAATTTGCCCTTGAGGAATGACCTGTAAGATGGTAGGGGTGCCTTGCAAATCCCACATTGTATTAAGGCTGCCATGAGTTTATTAAAAAAGAAAAGAAAAAGCGAGAAGCACTGCTTCAGAGCCTGAGCACTAATTTGGTGCATATGTCCCCTAGAATAACACAGGAATTGGAGAGTACACAACACCTGAAGACACCTCCTCCTTGTCATATCTTCTTATAACATAAAGTGCTAGAATGCGAAGCTCCCTGTGTGCGTAACCGCACATGCTCAGTAGAGAGATGCAGTCATGTGCAGTAATCATGTGCAGTAGAGACTGCACAAACGAGCCAGCTTCCAGTCAGTGGCACTGCTGATCCGGAGCGGGGCGCTCCGAGTGACTCACTGGCTCCGGGGTAGCAGCCGAGGCCGCTGGCTGGCACTTTGGCCCGTGTACATGGGCCTTCAGTGCTAGTAAGTACATAAAGCTCCCTGAAGTCCTGCAAAATCATCAGTGGGGAGATTCACTAAGCGGTGATAAAGAGGTAGAATATCTCCAAGGGTATCACTTCTCCAATTCCAATGTTCTACTGAGCCTTTTGTACCAAGATTTCTTCAACTTTGGAGATCTTAGTGCATAGGCTGTATAGAATAACATAGAAACAGGAGAAGTCCTCTCTCTTTATCACTGCTTAGTGAGTCTCCCCTATGTCTGCCTACATAGACATGATGTCCATCTGTAGAACCAGTTCACCCAGAAATGATTTGTTGGGAAAGTCATGCTGTTCTGTCCAGATCTGATTTATGTAGGATGTGTTCCTTTAACCCTTTGGGTGCCAGAGGGGTAAGTAAGACATTGGGCTGCAATGCCTTGCATACACCTCTGGCACTCAAAGATTTAACCCTTTGAATACCATAGGAGTTCGCTCCGCAATACATCTCGCATCCCTCTGACCCTCAAAGGGTTAATACTTTCCTGCAAACATTAAGTGATTTTGTTTTAACCCCTTAAGTACCAGCGGTCCCAGGGTGTGAGGTCCTTTAAGGACCACATAGGAAACTTTGACGTGCCGTCCCACGTGACTGATCACGTGGGCTGCACGCCGAGCAGCGGACTGAAAGAGATCAATCCGGTCTTGGGACGATCAACTTCAGTCCCCGGTATTACCCCGCTCCTACAGGAGTACAGTGAGTAAAAGTAAGTGCCCGACCAGCGTGACGGTCCTGCCACGTCAATGGTCCTTAAGGGGTTAAAAAAGCAATAAACATTCCGCTTACATCCAGGGAGAAATCTATTCTTGCATTGTGGATTTGTTTTCACACAGTTTACCTTTTTATTTATGTATCTATTTTTTATTTATTTATTTTTTTAATAGAAACTTAACCTAAATTAACTCAGTACCAGAGAGGTATCCATCGCAATGGGTTGTTTTCATCTGTGGCACTCAAAGGGTTACAACTGCACAAGCTTATGATGTGGGTGCTATTGTTTTGAAAAATCTAATTTAACTGGATAGTAATGTTTCACAGTAAAAGTATTTGGGCCATGGAGAGTTTTATTTCAATACTGTCATAGTTGTAGTTCATGAATAATTGAATGAAAAAGTATCCCCCTCCTGACCCTTATACTGATGTAACACTGCTCACCTCTGAGCAGCAAGACTGTCCAGAGAGGGACAATCTTCAGTGGGCATAAGGAAAAACCTGTCAAGGGGGACAGGGTTTATCTTATGTTCACAGTAAGAAGATTGTCCCTTGCTGTGATCTGTCTCAAATTCCACATCTGAGGAGAGGGGCTTACGCTAGTTAAAAGGGGTGGAAAGGGGATATTTTATCATTCACTTACTCTTGAACTACAACTGTGACTGAATTGAAATAACACTCTCCATGGCCCAAATACTCTGAAGAATAATTGGATCTGATGGGGTTTTTTTTTTTAAACATTACTATCCCTTTAACCCTTTGAGTGGCAGTAAAGTATCCAACGGTCAGCAATGCGTTTGATAACTCTCTGGCACTCAGTTAAAGGGAAACTCTATCTACAAAAAGGATTGCCAACCCTGGACATCAAGAACTACCAGCATTTCATATATTTAGTGTGTCTCTGCTAGAGTATAGGTGGATTAGTCACTTTAAGTTAAACCAGTCACTCTTAAGACATTTGCTTATACTTGAACAGAGAATTAAACTCAGCCTGGATGTTGTAAAACAGCTTTTGACAAACGAATACCTTAACCCTTTGAGTGCCAGAGGAGTGTAGCTATTGACAAGAGGGGTGTGCAACACTTTTGCAAACACCTTTGGCCTTTAATCCCTGAATGACACATGATGTGTCAGTCCTGTCACACCGGTCCGGACGTTAAGGATAGGTTATGGTTCTGGGACGGCTGCAGGCCACTCTGCCATCCCAGATTTCATTGCGAAAAAAGTGGTCCTTAAGGAGTTAAATGGTTAACAACTGATTTAGTAGAGTACTGTGGCACTCCATACTAATCACTTGCAGTGTATGCCTTAGTTGATGATGAACTTACCACTCACTTTGCTTCTGTTTATTTAGAAAGTATTTTACTAGATAGAATACGTTGAGATTCTGATTTTCAAGAAAATCCCACAGAGCATTTACTATACAACTTTATACTTTTATACTGAAACAAGAGTATAAAAACGACACATTTACATTTTGTCAAGAAGTTATTTTTAGGACCTATATATTTTAGGATTTTCTGTGTCTGGGTAGTTTATTACAGGCTTGTGGAACAGTATGGAAGACATATCAACTCCATTCTTTCTTCATTTTGGAATATTCCTTGAGTTGTGGGCAGTCAGACGTTATAGGAAGTGTGGAGAGCTAGAGAGAGCATTCTGCTCAGGTAGAGTGGTAACTTTCCAAAAAAGTGATTATAAGCAAGGCAAGAAAGATGGACGCTTCACCCGAATTAGAGGTGGAATGGGTAGTGTACTTACGTTGAAGAGCAGAGTGGCATAATTATGGAGTGGATTTGTAGTGTTGCAGCATATTCTAGAAATGTCCCAGTACATGGTCATATTAGCATAACATAAATTAATTTATATAATGTACCACCAGCAAAGGTTAGATTCTGGGGAAAAAAATTTTTTTTAGAAGCAAATGGCTACTGCAATTTAGATGGTTTTAATGCTCTCTAAAATAACTAAAGTTAGCATAGGTTGATAAGTCTATTTACATATTCGTACCAGCTTTTAACCCCATAATGACCAGTGACGTTCCACGATGACTGCACACTGCTCTGCCAACCCAGAATTCATTGCGGGGGAAAAGTGTGCCGTGGTTCTTAACTGCCTCCACCCCTGGATCGGGTGGTTGTTAAGGGGTTAAGTAAGAATCCCATGAATACATGTAATTCTGGTAGCTCTTGAGGACCAATAATGTTTAACCCCGATATTGAGGAATAAGTGGCTCTTAAGCACCAGAGGGGTGTGCAATATTTTGCAAAGCAATGTGTTGCATGCCCTTTTGGTACTTGGGGTTAATTCAGATTGAGCATACATCACTTCGCATTGGGTGGGTCAGAGTTGGGTATATTTGTGAGTGGTTGGATAGATGACTATCTCTTATAGAATATAACACACATAGACATTCATAGAAATGTCCACTACTGTGTGAGTTTAATGCTTTGAATGCTATAGAAGCATTGCTTCATAAGTGTTATGAGCCCCATTTACAATGAGATTTCTTTTCCCTGTTAACGATATCTTTGCTTTGCCAATTGATTTTTTTTTTTTTTTTTTAAGAAGTACCTTTGTGCTTCGTATAAACCATGTCTACAAACTGCACTGCACAGATATGTATGTTCAGCCTCATAGACTGCTGTGATTGGCTTAGAAAATCCATCCACAACAGTCTGTACCAGTGTTGTGCAACAGGCGACCCTCAAAGGTGCTTTGTGGCCTCCAGTCTGCTCTCTTTTTCAGAGGGTAATTTCCTTGACCATATCTCAGGCACTCCACCCCAAAAAAATTGCTCTTCTTTCTTTTGTCTTGCTCCCTTGACACCTGGTGTAGGAAAACTTTGCTTCTCCAGCTATTGGAGACTAAATGCCATCATACCTTGCCAGCCCCTGGGAATGGTGGAGTTTGTGGTTCTGAACGGGTGCAAAACCAAAGATTGCTTAATCCTACACTTCACCAATTCAGCTTAACCTCTTGAGTGCTTCATAGAGAGGTGCAGCACCCAAGGTATTGAACTACTTTTTTGTAACCTCTGCTTAGAATTTTTAGAATTATGCAGAGCTTTGGTTGATCTGAGGTCCACAAATGCAGCCTTTTAAATGAATCTGGATTTCTACCCTTGGTCTTTGACAGGGCTGTCCAAGTCCAGTCCTGACGGGCCACCGACAGGCCAGGATTTAGGGATTTCACCTGATTAAGCACAGGTGAGTAATCAGTGGTGCATTCATTGTGGGTGACTCACCTGTGCTTAATAAAGGACATCCTTACATCCTGGCCTGTTGGTGGCCCCTGAGGACTGAACTTGGACAGGCTTGGTATGTGGGGACTGCCAGGCCAGGTGCTACATCACTTTGAACTCTTCATTTCAGACCTCTTTTATGCTCTTATGCTGTTCCTACTTGGGCTCATCGCAGCACCAGGTTCATCAGCAGGTCTGCTCCCACAACTACAATGTGTATACCAATACCAATTCCAGACTCCCCAAATTCCCAGGAGAAATGTGACGATAAATTGAACACACCGGCATGTTTCAGAAATGGTTGAAAACCGGTTAATCCTCTGAGAGCCAGGGGGCATCCGTGCATTACTTCAGTGTGTTAGATTCCCCTCTGGCACTCCTAGGTTTAATACATGATTTGCTGGCAGCATGTTATAATGCTGGAGTGGGTGTGCTGTGGCTGTCCAGTTGTTTGATTTCCATTGTCCCAATAGTACATGTTTTTTATTGAATGTAATAGTACACAAGAATTGCTTGTTTTTCAGGAGCTAGCACTTCGGAGCCAGATACCGACCATGGAGCAAGATGGTGGAAGTCAGAATCCGGTGTGCTCATCAGGGATATCCCAGGAGCTGAGAACAATGACCATGAACAGTTCTGATCCTTTCCTCAACAGGTTTGTTCTAAGCAATCGTTGCACGTCAACGTTGTAGCCTCTTTTGATTACACTTATATCCTACTTATAATTTTGACAATGTCTGTATAAGACGTGTGTTTGTGAGGCCAAGTAGTGTATATATTCTACTGCGTTCATTCTTTCATGCACTGAGAGCACTTTACTGGTTTCCCATGGATCAGGGGTAGGCAATCCTGGATCTTGTGTGCCACTAACAGTGCATGGTTTCAGGACATCTCTGCTTGAGTGCAGGTGTATCTTCAAATAGCACAATTGTCACCTGTTTTCAAGCTCCAATATCCTGAAAACTTGCCCTGTCAATGGGACATGATGCCCCATGTTGCTTACCCTTGTCTTAGTTAGCTGGACCTATGTACACAGTTTAAATATTCCTCAAAGGCTTGAAGTGAACATGTTTTAAAGGAGAAGCATTTTTAATGAAAAAACATAGGGTTTTTCTTGGTAACAGTATGCCTTAGAAACTTCTGTTACTTACTGTCAGTTTGAACTTCCCAAAGTAATGATGCATTTACTCCCTGACAATTGTAGGTGTTAATAATTCAGTTGATCATGACTCTCCATAGGATGATGATGCAATAGCGCCACTGTACCATTTCAGGCCATTGAGATACTGCACACACAGAAAAATTAAAGTTTGAGCTGCATAACTTTTGAATAAAAGACCTCTCTGTAATGGGAGGGCCCTTGTTGTACCTTGTTGCTCAAAAGAGAACCTCATCAATCTGTTCTGGATGTTATGTCCATGAAATGGATAGTGTACAAGCGTTTAAATGGATAGTAATACTTAAAATGTAAAAAAAAAAATATATATATATATATATATATATATGCTGTAGGGTTTATCCCCCTGAGTAAAACAAGAGTACTCCCACTGCTGAAAGAGGTTTTATTCAAAAGTTATTACAGCTCAAAGCTGAATTTTTTAGGTTAGGGTTATTATGTGCCCTGTGGTGTTGCTTTTAATGGTCTTTTATGCCTCCATGCACCAGTAAAGAATCAATGGCACTGCAAAAGGGCAATGTCTGATAATAGAAAAGATCCATAGCTAGACCACACGAAAACTTAGAAATACTAAAAACAGTTTTATTCGTACAGTAGTGAACAAATGCCATATTAGGCAAGTTGTCTGCCTAATCATAACAGGGTCCTTGACATAAATTTTACATATATTTAATGATAACTATCCAATTAAACTGTAAACTTGAAAAACTGTGCCTCCATTGGCTGGCAAATAGCCCAATGGGTACAGCAACATATATCTCGCAGCCGAAACCCAGGCAAAAACATCACTTAGGCCACTGGCCTCCACACTGGTTCTACCGGGTTAAGAACCTTCCACTTTTTCAATTCTTTGAATGGCAAGGACAAAACCCCCACCTGCAATAAAGCCATGGCCCTTTCAAAAGCATTTTCAAACTCCAGGTTGAAAAAAATCTAACCCGATATGGTGTGGCTGTACCCCATCATCCTGCTTCAGGACTTTTCAATACTTCAAATACCCTATGCCTGACCGTTAGCCCCCCTGGCCGACGCGGAACCTGGAAATTCTCCTGTTTAGCCAAATATGTGCCTTATATAATGACTTTGTCTCTGGAATGCCTCCAAAAACGCCTAGGGATAATCTCAGACCATATGATAACCATTAAAGGTATAGCATCTTTATGTCCAATTTTATTTTTTTCGCTTAAACTCCAAACTGGAAAATCTCCTGGATTATTTCCATAAGGTGAATGGCCAAAATATTTGGGCCCTGGCCTTGACATCTGACTAATGAGCTTGACCCCAGCACATCCCTGGTAATCCAAACCAATATACCTGTGCTTTTTTTTTCCCTTTCAGTTGACATCTGTAAACCACTGGCTCTGATGGCTGCTCTTTCTTTGGCCCTATAGACAAGAGTGACCTATAATCCATACCTCATATGGAAGACCTAAGAAAAAAAACAAAAGACAGTTCTTAAATTCCCTGCTTGAGAAGACTGGAGGGGAGGGTGTGCGTGTTAACCGTAAATTTAAATTAAACAACTTACTATAACATGTGGCCTAACATACAATCTGAATCATTTAGACTCCCATCTCCCAATTCTTTTTACCATCTCATCCCCCAAACCCAGCCTGTCGGCTTCAGTGGTTGCGGCAATACAAAGTGTCCCCCTTAACATCCAAATCCATGCCCAAGTGTGATTGGCATTTTTAAATATTTTGATAAATTGAAATCTTGTTAAAGGTGACCCTTACTTATGAACCAACAGATGTGTCATATGATGTCAAAGACTTTCCCTGATCCTGCACAGTAATACCTGGAAGTTCGGGTAGCATGGAATCTGTGGAGACATGCTTCCCACATGGTCACTTTTATTGATTGCAAAGTTCTAATGGCAATAGCTTTGGGGGGTGGGGGTTAGTTGTGAATCAGGAGTGTCCTGAGGCTTTGACATTATTGCGCTCTCCCCCCCCCCCCCCCCAAAAAAAAAAAATCAGTTTCTAAAATATTCCAGCCTTGTCCCACTTGTAGAAACCGTACACTATCGGACATTCCAGCCTTGTTCCATTGGTACCCATAGTACCACATATGCGGTCTGTTTCCCCAGCTTTGTTCCACTGTCTTACTGGTACCCATAGACCCACAAATACTTTCTGCTTTTTCAGCCTTTTCTGACTGGTAGCCACAGAACCATGCATGCAGTTTGATGCAGCAGCCTTGTTTCACTGTCCACTGGTACTCACTGGACCACACATACTGTCTGCCAACTTTGCAAAATTTCCCACCGGTAGCCACAGTCCTGCACACACTATATTGTACTCCGTTCTGTTTCCACTGTCTCACTGGTAGCCACAGAACACACATACAATGTGCTTTCACAGCCTTGTTCAACTTGTAGCCATGCGCCTGGCACCTGGTACATTGTCCTCCCATACCAGTGGGGTTACGTACTTCATGGGCTGGCTCTAGGTACTGAAAACAGTAGGAAATTCAATGATGGTGAAAGATTTTAGTCTTTGAATTGACTAGAATATAATAAAGTATGAGTGTTTCCAATAGCAGCACATTTTGGAAATTGTTGTGCTAGGTAGCTGAGTGGTAGAAAGGGACATGACCAATCATTTAATCTGGCTGAATGTCTACTTTCCTTCATATTGGTAATGGTTGTGACCATTTTAGTGAAGGTGGGTAATTAAAAAAAAAAAAAAACAGGTTGTTGTAGTTGAGTGTTCCTGGTATGCTCTGTGGTATGTCAACCCATATCAGTGAGGTATTATTTTCTTGGTCTGGCAACAGGTACTCAGTACAGTATGGAATTTCTGTGGGTTTTCAAAGATTTTAGTTTCGATGTGGTTGAAATGTGTGCCTTTACAGAGTAGAAAATTCCTTGTATGTATTAAACTAATTCCATCCAAAAGGGCTGTACCGTTCCAAAATGACTGGGCAAATCCCCTCTGCGGGGGACCACTGCCAACCCCAGACATGTTTTGGCCTTCTTGGGCCTGGTCAGTGAGGTGCTGCTGGTTTCCCTAGGAACTGAGAGCAAGTTGTCCACATCTGGATTACCCTTCACTCTTGGGGAGAAGAGCCAAAGTGCTTTTTGTTGGTCTTCAGAGCCTCTCACATTTTATATGTTTTAAATACTCTTAGGGGATCTCTCTAAGAGTGGAGGGCAACCCAAACATGGTGCTGCTGAGAGGAGACCAGTCTTAAAACAAGCCATTTTGCTTTTTTTTGTTCGTACTGTGAATATTTCTGCACACCAGCCTAGAGGTAGAGAGGCAAGCAACACCTAATTTGATACAGCTGGTTGTCTGTTTTCCAATTTTTTTTTTTTTGGTTTCCCTTTTCTTAATCTCTAGTTACTTTGACCATTTAGTATAGATGTCCTGTTTGAAAAATGGATGACAAATTTGAGATTGTGATTGTAGTTTTGTGCATCTGTTACCCTCTACAGTATGTTAACTCATACTAAAGGGGTGACATTTTTCTAAGGAGAGCTGTAACTTATAGGAAATTCCATAGTTTTCAAATATTTCATTACCTTTGAAAGGGTGGAAGTGTGGGAAAAAAATGCCCATATTTTTCCTTTTGCACAAACATTTGTTCACACAAGGCTAGAAATGTTTTCTTTTAGTGTTTTACTCTAAAATTTGTTAATTAGTCTTACAAACTATGTTTCATGCATTTTGGTTATCTCCATGAAGATGTCAATCAAAGTTCTTTTATGTGCTGTTACCAAACTGGGGGGCCCTAGGGACTGAAATCCGTTTTGTGCACCTCAATTTTGGTTATTGCTGTAACCAGGAGATATGTGGCGTTCATATTTCTACATTTTTGTTTGTTGTGCAAAACTTGCATGAAATGTTGTGGAGTAAATTGTGACTTTAATCTAATTTTCTGAAAATCATTATGATTAACATTTCCTTGCTTCATCATTCTGTGTAAAAAGACACCTGAGACATTTTCAGATTTGTAAGTTATTCTAAGTTCAGGATACATGCTTTTTATATAGTTTTTCAGCTGTTTTGTCTTAGTTTTACCACGTAACTAATGGAATATGCAGTTTTAGTTTATGAAGTTGAAAACGCCTTTCTCTCTCATCCAGTGTGGTAAACAGAAACCATGGTGGCAAAATATACTTTGGCAGGAGGGTAGCGCGCTTGTCCTAAAGGGTTCTCTGGATGCAGATGCTTCCTCCCTTCTACACTTTATCTCACCTCCATCAGACATGCTGTGTTTTAAGTAACCTCAAAGGAGGTGAATCAGGGCAAAGATTCACTGTTCGCCTTTTTTATTTTGTTAACTGATATAGGGGTATGTAATCCTCCATTAGGTGGCCTCCTATCTCTGGCCTTGAAGGATACAGACCAGAGTGCAGGCTGTTACAGAACCTGAGTCTCCTAGATTATGGCTTTCTCTCTGTGATGTTCCTCTTCTATATGTTTAACTATGTCCCTAGCACGAATCATGTAGAGGAAACTGAAGACTGGAGAGGATTCCAGTTTTTCAGAGGGTATGGGTCCTGTGAGTATGTCCCCATTCCCTTTTCCCTCCTCTTTGGAGTAGTCCTCCCTCTCAATGTGCTAAAAATGTTACCTAATTTTCATCAGTCATCTTTATTGAACAGTGGCGTTTTAAAAAAAAAAAACAGGTGCTCACGGCATGGGGCACAATCGGTAAAGTTAACACATCTGCCACACCGGGTGGAGTCCGCTGGGGGTTCTTCTACAATGTCTTAATACAGATATGGGATGCCCTTTGGGGTCACCTCCCCCCCTGTTGTGGCAAATGAACACAACAGCTGGAGAGCCATCACTCCATTATCAGTTTAGAGGGAAACAAAAGTATGTTTTCCATGAAATCTGTCTTCCCCCCCCCCCCCAACCCCCAGGCCTCAAGGAGTTGTATGGGGAGGATTTCTCTACCCTTTTCCTTTTTTCCTGCAACATGTAACACGCAGGGATGGATTTTCGCTCCTTGCATTCAGGCAGATAATAATTTTTCTATTACTTTTCTATTCTATATCCTTTATTTGGGAGTCTCCTGGCTAAGAGCACAAATGAGACGTGTGTAAGTCCAATACCATCAGGAATTCAGGGTTTTCCCTGTTAACCCTTTGCTAATCATTTCAGATTAGCCTACCTAAGCACTCTACTGGTACTTTATGTCCCTCTTGTTCTATGGCACCTACATAGCTTGCGGGCCCCTCTTCTACTGAACAGAAGCCTGCATCTTCTGTGATATACTTTCCTCTGTTCAGAGGATCCTTGAGTCTTGGACCCAGGATCGTTCCATCCTGTGGAGGCATTGTCTGTTTGAAGGGGGATTGCTCCATTGAAGCCATTTTTTATTTTCCCTTTACCCATGGGTATTCGTTCAAGTAAGACCCTGGGTTTCCTGCCAATGGTCTTATCTGGGTACACAAACACTAGCAAAAGAAGCACAGTGGAAACCATTGGCAGTCATCTGTGTCTTTCACAGTACGTGCGGTCTCTCCGTTATGCATCAGTGAGTGTTTTGCAGGTGATTACGGATGTCTATTGTGTTTACTTCAAATGCTTTCCTTTGTTTCACTAATTCATGTCCAGAGTCCCTTGCAATCCAGTGAGGGGCAGTCTATTTTTAGACTTTCTTCCTTGATGGACATGCAGGTCTTGGCTCCTCGTCGGCAAACATTCATAGGGTGTAATGCATGAAAGTGGAGCATTCAGTGCTTTTTTTTGTTCTTACACAATGGTTCATGATGAATTCCTTGCATCACACTACTGTGTATCGGGGGGAGGTTTTAGCTTCCAGATACATGAAGGACGCTTATCTGCATATTCCCATCAATTCAGTTCATCAGTGCTTCCTACAGTTTGCCTTTTAAGACCATCATTTTCACTTCACTGCCCTTCCTTTTGCTGTAGCGTCTGTGCTACAGGTTTCTGTAAAGGTCTTAGCAGACTTAACTGCAGAGTTGTGACAGACTCTCAGCCATCCGCATCTGGATCCTGGGAATGCAAACATATGGTGTTCGACTCCATAGTCAGTCTGTGAGGTCTGTCAACTACGGCTGTAATGGCCTATCTTGGACTTCAAGGTTCCTCTGTTTTTCTCCATGGGTAAGGTAAGTGCCCTGCCCTCTTGACGAAGGGGTTCTTTACTCCTATGATTCCTGTGCTCCACATGGAGTAAGAGAAAACTATTTATCAGAGCACAGAAATCCTCTTTTCTGCACTCCTGTTAATTAGGGAGCTTCAAAATCCATGCATGTAAGTAAAACTAAACATATTTGAAATCCTACTCGGGAGATGTAGGACTTTTAAAATAAATTTAAACTTCTATAACTTTCTTTTATTTTATAGATATATATATATATATATATATATATATATATATATATATATATATATATATATATATATATATATATATATAATATTATAGTGTGTGATATTAGTTATCTCTTTACTTATTATATAGTTTTCCTGATAGACTTGCACAATGAGAATCATAGCTAATCAGATGGACATCTGAAGATGTCTTGCCACCGTAGTGCACAAAATTTCAAGCCTCCAATGAAAGGGTTATGTAATTGCAGACCAGCATTTCACAGCATTGTTCTTGATTACCTGTGCCAGGCTAGAATTTGAAGTCACTTTAATTCAAAACTTCCTATGCGTTTTGATAGAGGCAAGGCCAGTAGTTTAGGGAGATTTATTTTTTGTGTATAGTGAACGCTACTCTGCTCTATCACCATATGATGGTTAAAGAACTAACATCTCCTAATACAATATATGACCGTGAAATCCTAATCACCCTTATGAATTGTCTCTTTGTGCCTTTGTTCAAGAGGCATCATCATCAGTCAGTCCCAGATGTTGTCATGGAGGAAGACACGGCGATTGCTGGCAGGACCACTGGATGGCACAATATGCTCGCTGCACATGGTAAAGTTCTGTACAGTCATGCACTCTCCATGGGCATGACATCCATGACTGACTGGAGATGTTAGTTGAACAAAGGTGCAAGAGCAAAAAATCATAGTGGCCATTAGGCTTTTCTAGTCATGGTAAGTTAAGTGGAAGGTTGTTATTTTCCTTTAAGGCGTATAGTGAGAGCTTTTTTATCGACACCATCCTGAAATAACTGTATTACTTCTGAATAGTTATAGAAAATAAAAATGCTTGCTGTCACACTTTGAGAGTAGATTCAGCTATAGTTTTACCTTTCATTGTTATCTATATTATGTTCTATTTTTGATGCACTGGTCATCACAAAGATCTTCAGTCAACATGCTGCTTTACACCTGCTCCAATTCCTGTTATTCTATGGAGCCTATGCTATAAAATCTCTCAAGTTAGATCTTGGTGTATATTGCATTCAGGGCTGAAAACTTGAAGTCCTTTGCTACTAGCCAGACCTAAAAAGCTACTCGCCACTGCAATCCATAACATAACCACCAGGGCTGAATTTCTACTCGCCAGGGCTACATTTTCTCTCACCATTGGCTAGTGGCAAGTGGAAATTTTGAGCCCTGTTGCAATAATGCTCACCTCTCTATTAGTCCTTGGTTCCTAACACCAAAGAGGTGGGGTGTTTGAGAACCACTGGTGTGAATAATGAAGTCAACAGCATTATTTCCCTGGTCAATTCCATGCACTACTTTTAAGAGAAAGTGTCGGTTTTCTTTGCTATTCCTTCTTTGCAGTTAAAATCCAAACTTTACCTGTGCTGCTTTTTCTTTGCAGTGGCACATATCACTCGAGAGACGAGAGTACAGATAGTGGATTGAGCATGAGTAGTTACAGTGTACCCAGAACTCCTGATGATTTCCTCAACAGTGTTGATGAAATGGACACAGGTCAGTTTTTATTATTTTTTATCATCCACATCAAACAATATTTTTTTTCTTCACACTGACTTTAATATTAAGAACTAGGGATGCAATGATCAAATGATAAAGGGCTGTATTCAAAAAAGAAAAAGCTAAAGGTGCACACAGTTCCAGGGCAAACCAACTGCGCCATGAGGGACAAAGAAAAATTCTTATTGATTTATCTGGGGCATTTAATCCCTTAAATGCTAGAGTTCTCCAACTCATTGTGAAGCAATAGAGTTCTGTAACAGTCAAGAGATTAAAAGCTCCGTTTAGATTAATGGGAATCATTTGTCCCTTTATGCTATCATTGATTGGCGCTAGAAAGTAACCTCTAGCTTCCTGCATAAGGCTCTTGGTTTGGTATTTGGTCTGTTTCCCCAATCATCTTTACTTTAAATTTAAATCTTTTTGGTAATCCTTTTTGCATTTTAAATTAATATAGTGTAGCCAGATGAAATTGATTAGTTTTATGAGCCAAAAAATGCATTCATGTGTATGTGAAATATTCCCAGAATATAGGAGCCAGAAGTAAATTAATTGGATAAACCTTTTGCTCCCTATCTGTTAATAAAAACTACTCTCATTGTCCCCCAACCAGCTGTTGGAGGATGAAGGGAGTTGTAGTGGAGAACCATTGATGGCATTCCGCTGATCTAGATATACCTTACTGCTGTATGAAGAACACACAACCCTTGATAGGTTTTTCTGACAAATTAAGATATATGCTCCTTTTGCCAAATGGCCCCTTCAAAAGTATTTGCACATTACATGTGACTTCTATAAAAATGTACTAATTGTTTATTGTGTTTAATCCTCTAAGTAGGTAACATTTAGCCATGAAATGATTCAACATTTTCTACCAATGTGTGGGAAACATCCATGACTCCTAAAGGACAGTAAATTGTCAGGAGAATGGGGTTTCTGACTGTAGCCAGTTACCAGATGGCTATGGGAACATGCATACCTTAGTTTAAAACCCTTACATTCTCTATCCTGAACATATCGGTGACACTGGTTTTCTGGGAGATTTCAGGCTTATCTATTCAAGCCTGTTGTAAAAACTGCAGATGCAGGTCATCAATTGAATGGATAGTAATAGTGTATTCTCTCCCAGTAATAATCTCTCCTAGACAGACTTGATTAAATGTTTAAATGTTGATCAAAATATCTTCGAAAAC
Organism: Rhinophrynus dorsalis; assembly: GCA_037306005.1. Classification (NCBI taxonomy): domain Eukaryota; kingdom Metazoa; phylum Chordata; class Amphibia; order Anura; family Rhinophrynidae; genus Rhinophrynus; species Rhinophrynus dorsalis. Next base: position 565,190,231 of record CM074719.1, on the reverse strand, counting down.
TGACCACCTTGGCTGATACACAAAGTGGAATTGTGTGGCTCTCATTCATAAACTTTGTTGTGAACTTTGTCCCCATAGACCCTCTGTGTTGGGCATTCAAGCATGAGAAAGGGTCATGCAGGACAGTAAACTGAACTGCATGCAGTGTTGACTTCATCTGCGTGTCCGCTGCTAGGGGAGCAGACCTGCCAAAGGGGGCATCATCCTTATGATTGTCCTTTAAGCTATAGGAACTTGGTTCCTATTAGCAGTTGGGTAACTGAGAATGTTGAAAATCCCATTTGTGTGAGTCCTTCCCATTTTAAGTTTGTACTCTTATATTTTTATTTATAAACTGCAATAATATTATTCAAGTTATTATTGTTGGGAAACCGGAATTGCAACTTTTTTTGTATAAAGAAATATGTAAAATGGTGGTAGAGGCCTGCTGGTGAAAAAAGGCACTAGTCAGGAGATGGAAGTTGCCATGCCAAGGCATAAGTTGGGTTTGTGTAATTTGTTTGTTTGTTTTGTATTCAAAGTGCACCAGTTCTAGGCCATAAAATTAGGTGAGTAGATAGGAATCACCAGAGCAGGATGTAGAGGTCATAAAAGGTCTTGGGCCCTCTGCTTTGATGGACGTTCATCCAGGGGACAGTCACATATTATTAAATAGGGAGAACATGTATATATAGTATATAATGGTTCAATAAAACTATATATTTAAAATGCCCAGGTTTTATCCTTTTGGAGGTGGGGGAGGTGTTCCTACTATGAATTACAAGAATAGCCACTTTGCAACCAGTTAGAACGAGCATGTTTGGTGTCCAGGTATTCACACAGATATGAGGAATATGATTATTATAAAATTATAAAGGTGTGCTGTGGGTTGCATGTTTTGTGAAGCCATATGATTTTTCAGGTAGAACTCTGCAGTAACATCCCTGACAGGTCTGATTGAGTGGGCCCTAAACCTCCCCCCAGGGAACACCCAGGGGGTTTGGCCTCTTAGAAGAAACTGTGGAAAGATTTAATATGGGTTTTTGAATAAAAACAGGGAATTTCTTTGTAAAAACTGAAGGGGGAAATACCATCTGAAGTTCCCAAGGACTCTTAAAATCTCAGTAATTGTATTTAAGGATTTCTTGTGTTTCTCTCATTTTACTTTTATGGACTGTTTTGCCAATATGTAATCTTTATTTGTGTATGTCCTTTATTTCTGTATTTTTGTAACCAGCACTGTGAAGCCTTTTTTCAGATTAAATGTTCAATTAATCAGCTCTTGTCTCTGTTCTCTAATATGAACTCACTACTCTGAAGGAAGCTCAGGTAGCACACGTTACTAAAGGTTTAATTCTATATGTCTGCTTATCACAGTGATTTTATACTGTAATTCTGTTGTGTTTTGGGTAACCTAAGACCCCCAGATATAAAGTCTTAGTGGTGGCAGCAAATTGTAGTACTGGGGTGATAGTGCAGGAGGGATTTCAGGGGTTCATTTGGTGGTTGCTAGGAATAGTAACAGGTAACCAGGGATCTGGTGGTGTTAACCCTTTCACTCCCCACTGTCTCAGCAGGGCCTATAGCCCTAGCTTGTGACAAACTGGTTGACAGCATCTGGATATATTTAGAGATTTTTAGTGCTTGCTGGATTTTACCTGTAAGGGGATCTTAGCACTAAAAGAAACCGCATACATTTTTGTGTAATTTCCAAAGACAGAGCTCAGTGCTGATTTAAAAGACATACTGTGTGCAGAACAGTTCTTCCCTCCCCATTCTTGTTTTTATTTCTTTATCTCATTTCTGAATATGGAGGCTTATCACAGACAGCCCAAAGAGACCCTGGGATTGATGTGCCAAGCAAGGGATTTACCAACTTTTGGCAAAAACAAGGAACAACTTATTGCGGACCTTGTGGAAGCTGACACAGTTGAGTCAGAGACTGACACTGACATTGTTGCTGAGCACCCTACTACTGCAGGACCACTACATACTGGAACGCCTAGTGTTTGCACCCCTCAAAGTGTCATGGACATTTGCTCTACAGATTTATTCTGACAACTGATGGCTGCAAATCCACATGAGTCCATGCAAGTGATGATTCAACAGCAAGCTGCATAGAAACAAGAAGGAGAGTCAGAAAGGAGACGTGAGCTGGAAAAGGCCAAGCTGCGGTTCACAATTCTGTCCTCATCAAACACTGCATCAGATACCAGCACATCTAGGCTCTGCAAGAGGATTTTCCCTCCCTGGAAGAGGGGACTGATTTGGATGTATTCCTGAAAATTTTTGAAAAGGTGTGCAGGCAGCATCGTCTAGCCTCAGACCAGTGGGGGAGATATTTAACTCCACAGTTGAAAGGAAAAGCTTTGGATGTGTTTGTGTCCCTTCTGCCAGAGACTGACAATGATTATGAGGCAATTAAATCTGCCTTGGAAAAAACTTTTAACCTTCCTCCTGAGGCCTATAGGAAAAAGTTTAGGAGCATGCAGCATAGTGTCTCAACCACCTGCATTCAATATGTTGGACAACTGGAAACTGCATACAAGCAATGGGTTACAAGCTACCACCTATAAAGCAATTAATCTCTTAATGGTCCTGGAACAGTTCTTACATACACGGAGCACCTGAGGGTGGATTCTAGAAAGAAAGACAAAAACCGCTAGGGATGCCACAGAACTGGCAGATGACTACGCGGACATCCATGCACCAGCATCTAGTCGTGGAGTTATGTCAGCTGGTACTCTAACCTGGAGAGGAGATGCATTTCAGTCTCCAGCTACAAGATCTGCAGGCAGGACCTCCCCACCAGCTGCCAATAGGGCAGGGGCTCTCTGGTGGGCCCCATACCCTCCTTTGTTTTCAGTGCAACCTGACTGGGCATCTGAGGGTTACTTGCCCCACTAGGAATCCACCGCCACCTGCTTGTGGAGGTGGGAGTGCCACTGAGGGGCCACCATCAGTTTTTTTTCTTGCGGGTGGGCCTGTGGGGAAAAGAGAGGATAACCTGCAGAGTGTAACTGTGGGTGACCATTGGACTGAGAAATTCTGGAGCTTCATTCACCTTGGTGCGCCCTGAAGTGGTGAATACAGAGGACATGATCCCTGGAAGAATTATGTCCATCAAAGGAATTGGAGATGTGCGCCCTGCTGTGCCCATGGCACGTGTGTACCTTGGGGATTTCTTGTGTTTCTCTCATTTTATTTTATGGCCTGTTTTGCTTATGTGTAATCTTTATTTGTGTATGTCCTTTATTTCTGTAGTTTTTGTAACCAGCCCTGTGAAGTCTTTTTTCAGATTAAATGTTCAATTAATCAGCTCTTGTCTCTGTTCTCTAATGTGAGCTCACTACTCTGAAGGAAGCTCAGGTAGCACACGTTACTAAAGGTTTAATTCTATATGTCTGCTTATCACAGTGATTTTATACTGTAATTCTGTTGTGTTTTGGGTAACCTAAGACGCCCAGATATAAAGTCTTGGTTGTGGCAGCAAATTGTAGTACTGGGGTGATGGTGCAAGAGGGATTTCAGGGGTTAATTCGGTGGTTGCTAGAAATAGTAACCTGGAATCTGGTGGTGTTAACCCATTCCCTCCCACACTCTCCCCACTGTCCCAGCATGTCCTATAGCCTTTACTTTTGACAGAAGTTATTAGTTAAAAAAATGGTGAACTGCATAATTTTTTAGTTGTTCAACTGGTAGCCACAGTGCCTTTCCCCGCTTGTCGTATTCAGCCTTCCCTCTGATTGTTTACACTATTTGATCTGTCTCTTCTAGTGCTGTTCTGGGTCCATGAATGTGATTGACCCAGTAGTACTCGGAGAGACCACGTGGGGGTAAAACAACTGAAGAGGGGGGCATTTATAGGTGAAAAACTCTGTAATAGGGGGAGGGAGAAGATGGCAGCAGGGAAGGAGACACTGGAAAGGACACAGGGCAGGGTTGAGAGGGTGGCAGATAAGATGATACAGGGCAAATGGGATAAGGGGTAATTTTGGCAGGAAATTTCACAGGGTGTAACGAGCTCTGAAGGGGCATAACTTCTTGTGGGGGATGCTTTTGTAATGCGTTCATCCCGCATGCATCTCTGAACACATTCCCTGCTTGTAATTCCCATTAAAACTCCCATTTCCAGTCCAGGGATGTATCCAGCACAGATCCAGAAGTTGATCAGGACTTTCAGTTTTATATACAGTAGAGAAGGAGTGATACATATATAGGTGTGGATGCATGTGTGTGATAAATCATTTTCTTAGTCCATTTAGGGATACGTGGACAGTGGACTTAAGTTCCCTCCCCAAGAAGGCAGAGTACTCCAATAGTTAACTGAAGAAAAAAGTTCTCTCCACTCTGGCCTATAGATCTGTTTTTAGAATGTTCTGGAAGGAGGCAGTTTGGCAGATTCTCCTCAATGGATACTCTTAAATAATACTTTTATTTGTTTATTTAGTTTTAGGAACCTAAATTCACCATAGACTACTGGTACTCCTCACCAAAACTGCAGTACCTGACTCGCGCAACCTCTCATATCTTTCTTAAGTTTAACGGAGCTAAGAGGAGTGATCCTTCACATTATATCATTGTAGGCTGTAACATGGAAACTCGTGTGTAATAAGCCTTACTCTGGTCTGGTTTTTACTATGGCATAATATCGTCTGGTTGTAGAATCATCAGCTACCCAAGATATTACTTGGAATACGACATTTCACTTAAGGAGAGTATTCCATGTACAAAAGTGATGGGCTATATATATTTTTTTTGAATGACAAAACGTTCAGTGCCATTGTTCTGTTCCCGTATTGCTCCCATGTACTTTACTGCTGTTTGCAGATGGGGCAGACCACCGTACTGTACACCTGTTTCTACTAGCATCTCAGCTGACCTTGGTCTGCTACTATCTCCAGTTGGGGAGCAGACCAACCTAGTTTAACTTGTGAAATCCCTCAAGCAAAAATTATGAAGGTCTTCAGTGCATTTTATTACCTATTTTCTTTACACCTGATATTTAGGGTTACCAGTGTGATGAACCCTTTTTCATTTACTCATTTGTCATTGGCTCTGACATAGGAGGATCTTTTCATCCAGTGCATGAACAAGCAAGGTGGAACAAGAAGTCTTGCAGCTTGGTTGGAAGACAAAGCTATTTTAGGGACCCTCTAGCAGTGGATGCCATGTCAATACCATGGCATTTCCCTCTGGCGTACATCTTTCCTCCCATTCTCATGCTACACAGTGTGTTGCGGAAACTGCGGCTGGATGGTTCTCCAGTCATTCTGATTGCTCCGTACTGTCTTTGTCAGGCTTGGTTTCCAGAGCTTCTGGATCTCTCTGGGGTTATCTGTGGAAGGAGGATGTAAACAGTCTGAGTTTGACGGCATGGAAATTGAATCCTCAATATTGAGGAAGAAGGGTTTCTCTTTGGATGTGGTGGCCACACTATGCTTAGTGCCTGCAAGCCTGTTTCCTCTAAGATGTACCATAGAGTTTGCTCCACTTTTCTCTCTAGGTGTGCTGATAGGGATCTTTGCCATGATTTTGATCTTCCTGCGATCCTGTCCTTTTTTGCAGGATGGGGTAGATAAGGGACTCATCTAGTTTCTTCTATAACGAGATCTGGCTCTGCTGAAGAGCCTCCTCTTGATTCAATGAGCGGATTCCCTGCTGCAGCAAAAACGCAGACGTCAGCGGAGAGCGAAATTTAAAATTGGCTATCTCGCAAACCATAAAGGTTTGAAAGATGCCGCTGGTGGCATTTAATTCAGTTTTTTAAGGGCTTCAATATAAAGGATAGTAATTTTGAAGTATTACTATCCCTTTAAGCCCTATATCTAAGCTACGGCTACTTTCCGGAAAAGGAAATGGTGCTTAAACGTTTTTGTTCTGGCTTCAGCAGATGCAAGTTTTGGGTGGAAAGCTTTACAAACTGCAGTAGTTAATTGTTTTCTCCCTTTCCCCTTGCTTATGGGACCACATTGAGGCATCCTCACTGTCTATGTATTCCCCTCTTTGCTAGTATTAAACAGATTTGTAGGCGGAGCCTCAGGGGCAGAGTAGAGCAAGGGAGTGGGAAGAGCTTGTGTCATTCAATTTAGGTAACTATTTCTGTACCGTGCATTCTGGAGGAGGGAACTTTAGCCCACGGTCACACTGTGGCCCCAATGGATTAAGAGAAAATTATGCACTGGTGGCTATTAAAAAAAAAAAAAAAAAAAATCCTATTGCATTTATGTATGTGATATTATAATTAATAATATATTGTGTTTGTATAGTGTTTAGATTCTCCTGCTTACTAAAACAGGGGTACTCCCACTGATGGAAAATGTTTTATACAAAATGTAAGCTCCCCCTCAGTGTAAGGGTATGTTCACACAGGTTACTTGCTGGTCTCTGTTCTAGTGCATGACAAGCCACCAGCATCAACTTACTGCTGATGTCCTGGATAATTCTCTTGCATAGAGGCATATCAGAGGTTTATAAAGGTTGGGTCCACATGGGCGTTGGCCTCATTATTGGTCAAAGCACGTGCGGCTTAGCCTGTCATTGAAAAATGCCAACAGCATTGCCATGGGTGCATCCAGGCTGCATTATGGTGTCTTCCACACAGTGGAAACTGTTTACATTAACTGCTTTCGCCAGTGGTGCTGTTACTCAAGGGTGCACTTGGCACAGCATAAGTACATTTACATTAAAGTCACCATTGTGAACATAGCCTAAGACTTGTGCTTTCTCTATTTCCAACAGTTTATTCATAAAACAAAAAAAATATTTGACACTGATGCCGATTATTTAACCTGTGTTTAGATACTAGAGACTTTAATGCATCTCAAAACATTGAGTAAGAAACTTCTCTAGCATGGCCTGCCTGTTGCTCTTGAGGGCCTAGTTGCCTATCCATGATCTAATTATACTAAATTAAAGTTAATGGAATAAATACTAACATTATCTCCTGTTTCAATGCTTAGGTGATGCGATCAGCCAAAATACGATGCCCTCCCAACAGAACCGGTTCCCAGATTATTTGGAGACCCTTCCAGGAACAAATGTGGACCTTGGTACATTAGAGGGAGAAGCAATGAATGTGGAAGGTGAAGAACTGATGCCAAGTCTACAAGAAGCTTTGAGTTCTGACATCCTTAATGATATGGAATCTGTCCTGGCAGCCACCAAGCTAGATAAAGAAAGCTTTCTTACATGGTTATAGAGGCATCCACAAACTGATTTAAAACTCTCCGAAGGATATACAAATCTAAGATGTCGTGAGTTAAAAAGAGCCCACGTGGCAGACTGTCCAGAAAAGAAAAGCTGTCAAGCTTTCACAGACTTTTTCATCTTTTATATCTAGTATTCTTCCTCCCCCATTGCTGCTTTTTTTGCTGACATATCTTTCACAATTGAGAGCCTGAAGAACCAATAACTGACATTTTCAATTATAGCTGCCTCTACAGATAATGGTTTTACATACAGAAATGGGCATGGATGGATAATGAATAGGCAACTGCATCAACCGAAAGGGCTAATGTAAATATGCATAAGGAGGGGGCTCATTATCCGCCAATCTACCATTTCCTGAGTCTAGGGACACTTTTCTAACACTAATAACTTTTTTAAATAGATTTTTGTTTTGTTTTCTAAAATGTTAGTGTTGACATGATTGCAGTGGGGTCTTGTCATTTATAAGCTTGGTTTAAGCCCCCAACACCATAAACAAAAATCCTACAAAGACATGCATCTCCATTCATGTTTTGCAGGCAGTACCTCTTAAATGCTTAGCTGTTTAGATTTAATACAGTATGTTTTGGGGTCAGTGCAAAATGCTTTACAAGCAGTGTTGCCTGGACCTGCAAGTATATTGTTGATTATTTTAGAATCTGAGTTTTGTTTTTATATTCCTGGTGGAAAAGGAGCCACTAAAGGAGAATGAACACCACCTAATAATCCATCCACCCACTACCACTCTTGCCTTACAATGGCCAGAAAACCTAATGTCCCTATGTATTTTGTCCAAGACCTAATATATTCAGTCAGTACTGGGTGTCATTTCCACGGACTCAGACATAAGTTACAAACAGGACTACTGCACGCTAGTTCTGACCACAGCACATGATAATTTTAAGACTTCACAATGTGTTACACATCCTACAATCCTAAAAGGGTTAAATAGGCTCATGGATTCTTCCAGAATGCAGCAACTCTCATGTCTGCCTCCATGGACATGACATCCTGAGCTGATTGAACAAAGGAAAGGTGCAAAATTCATAGGGGCTGTTAGGCTTTTCTAGCCAGCGTAAGGTATGAGTTATTAGGTGTTACTTTTCCTTTAAGATTATGGCTAGACATGCTTAGGTACTCTTACCCACAATATATGTTACTGAATGTAATTTATTGAGAAGCAGGGGTGAGCATTCTGTGGCCCTCCGGTTGCTGTAGTTGTTGGACTGCATACCCATTGACCACCTATGAGTATGATGGTTGTTACAGTTGGCAAAACCAAAGGTGCCATATTTTGCCTACCCCTAGAGAGATGTTACGGGTGTGATTAAACAGAATCTAACCCTTTGAGTGCTAGAGGTCCAGCAACACGTTGTTTTGCAATGCTTTAAATACCCAGCTGGCATTAAGAGGGTTGGAAGAAAAAAAAATAGAAATTAGGCTTCAGAGTAACTAATTTATAGCGCATTTCATTTAAAATTAACTGCAAGTCCCGTTTCTTGTGCATAACAATAGTTGTATTTAAAGAGGGTTTTTTTAGGTGTCTGGAAACTGCAAAATCAAATGTTTTTAAATCAATGAAGTTGCATCAATCCCATATTCTTTGCAACACAAGGATATTGGCAGGTGTGTTTTGAAATGGTTTTTAGCATAAACCCTGAAATGTTTGTGAATGATCATGTTCTCTTGCCTGATCCCTTACTATTACACATCATGACAAACTGAATGCTGAATTTTTTCTTTAAAAAAAAAACAGTAATTTGTTTTAAGAGTTATCCTCTGTCTTCTGATATCAGGCAACTGATTTTAACGTATGCTGTCAGGTTTATTAAAAATATGCATGTCAATAAACGTTGTGTGCTAGAGAGGTTTTTGAAGCAATGTGTTGGAGGGCTGTCTAGCACCCAAGGAATGAATCTTCAGATTTAGGATTTTTCACAACAGAACAAAGCTATTTTTTAAACATGCATCTAGGCAAAAATGTGCAGATTTGCTATTAAGTGAGTGTCAGAGAAATCTGAAAACACATTCTTCATCATAAATAAAATCAATTAACATTTTAATTTTAGTTCACAATCATTTGCAGGGAATTACAACGCCAGTATTTGAATTTACTCCACATTTTATTACTATGTTATATTAATTTTTCAGCAAATTCTATTGGATCCTTATGTGGTCAAACGGATGTCTTTGCTACGGATTTAAAAATTAATATAGCTTTTCTGTGATATCTGATGTTTGTTTTTGGATTTAAATTTAGTTAGTTGTCCCTTCTCATTTTTAAGAGTAAAGTGCCTTTCCTATATTTTAGCTTAAAGGAATACTATCTCCCCCCCCCCCCCAAAAAAAAAAAAAAATCTGTTAAATCAAACTTAAATATTCCATTATAGCATCTTTAAAAACGTGCTGTTCCCCGAGACCTAAAATGTAGTTTTACATGTACTTTTTTGGGGGGGCTTCCATTCCTGCCTTTTCCTGGGCTCTGGGATGTCTTTGAGTCCCAGATAAGTGTCCAGCATATTGCAATGCGTTGGATACCTCTCTGACACTCAAAGGGTTAACCTGGCAGCCTTCGTCTGAGTAGAGTTCATGTTTTGTCTGAAAAATACAGACACAAAGGCTTTCTTGGTTACATATACTCTAGCAAGTGAACACTGCACATTACATGATACAGAGAGAAATCATCCAGTTTAACTCTAAGACGGTTAAAAACTTAACTACATTAGCCAGCACCTGTGCAGGAGAACTCAGGAATCACCAGAATTTTCTCTTAGGATGACAATCAGCTCAAGATGTGGATCCAAGTAATTTTATTAAAAATAAAACCTGAAACAATAAATAGGACTCCTCTTAAATACCCAGCTCATTTCAGGATCAGACAGTCCTTTCATTTGGAAAGTAAGTCTATTACAACCTTAAATTCTGGATGAAATTAGCAACTGATGCTTTTAATCGGTCGTCTTACCAAGTGGATCATTTCTCTCTGAGTATCATTTCGCACACAGTGATTAATATTTGCTTGTGTATATATCCAAGAGTGCTCCCTTATTTCTGTACTAGTTGAAGAGCCCGTTACACAAGCCACAGTGCCACTAGCAGCCGGTCGCAGGGCAGTCATGCGCAGTAGAAACTGCCCACGCCACACCTTATACAGAGCGTCCAGCTCTGTATCAGCTGAGGCACGGGCAGTCTCTACTGCACATGACTGCTTCATTGCGCACGTTTTAGCAAATTATTATATAGGAGGATTTTGGATGCCTCTTTCTCTCCTCCTCTGAGCTTTTTGGGGAGCAGTTGTCTATGAAGAAATCTGTGTGGAGGGCAATAGAATATCCCTATGTTCTAAGTTTGCCACTGAAGATAATCCTTGTGACACTATCAATATGTGAGTAGGATACATTGTATAATACTGGTTGTGCACATTGGGACTTGCCCTACGAGTGTGTCTCCGCTTGTGTTCTTATGTTTTGCCTATAAATAGGTTGTGATGAGATTAAACAAATGAAGGGAAGGGCAGTGGGCACTAATGTCAATAAATTAGATTTTATTTTTTATTGCTAAGAGTAGAAACAAAGTTAATCCATTTGTATCTATATAGCAGTCTATACATACATTGTGCAATTTTAAAGGCATAGTAATGTTTTAAAATAAGTGCCCTGTTGATTATTCTTCATATCTTTTTGTTCACTCGCAGCTTTATTACAATACTGTCTGATTTGTAGTTTGAGTAAATGAGTTATAAAGAGTCCCTCTCCCACCCCTTTCACCTATATAAGCACCGCAAGGGACAAACTTCAGTGAGCAAAGAAAAACACCTTGCGCTCCTTTCTCGAAGGGGCAGGGTTTTCCTTATGATTACAGTAAGGAGATTGTCCCTTGCTGCGATCTGTCCTGTCAAGTGACCAGATTCCACATCTGAGGGGAGGTGGCTTACAAGAGGTAAAAGGGGCAGGTATGGGACAATTTATAACTTATTTACTCGAAGTACAAATCAGACAGTATTGTTACAACTCTGCACATGGACAAAAAACAATGAATAATGTACGGGGCATTTATTTTAAACCATTACTATCCCTTTAAAATTATATTGTAGGCCTCTAACATAACTGAAATATACAATATTTAACCTCTTGCGTGCCGGAGTGGTACACACAATTTTAATTTTGTTTGTGTTCCTCCACATGAAGTCAGAAATGGAGTCCGTCACACCTGTGTTTTGAGTTGGCATATGTAAAAATCTTAAGTATTGAATCTAAAATCAGTTGCCAAATTCGTTTTATGATCTTTGTGTAATAATCATGCTTCTTTATTAGAGAGACTGCTTGTATTGTTTTGTTTGCAGTGTAGCTAGAGTGATACCTTCGCATACAGTTATCTCTGGCTATTTACACCTATGATTATTCAATCATGACATGCCTATTAGAACTCTTTCACTCTGGCAACAGTAATGTTCAGACATTGTTGCTACATTTCCATCACATATTTCCCCTCCTTAGTGATCTTGTCTTGGGTAGAGGTTGGGGGAAGATGGCAGGCCAAAAGAGTTAGACAAGCATGTTTGGCTGATAACCCACGAATTGTCCATTTTTTTTAGTTGTGATTGTCGGAACCTTTAATGTAGCTCCTTAAAAAAAGATCTGCAGGTGGCACCATAGGTGAACATGCAGATCAGCCGTGTTGCAACTTTCTTGTGCCTTCCTGTGTGAGTGCATTACAATTGCAGAATTCTGGACCTTGTCTTGGTCATGTAATGCAATAGATTGCCATGTAAAAGAGACATTATCGCTGTGCTGATGTTATGTGTAAAAAGGGCCTTACAAACTGTTATCCAGTTTGGCTATCTACACAAGGTACATACAAGAGATGTTTTAATACAGAGATTCTAATTTCTAATGTTTACATTTGCTGAATGGCCTCTTAGAATATATCTTAACCCCTTTACCTTTGCTATGGTAATTGCTGGTCCCTCAATCTTTGACTGAGGTGTAGAGGATTTGTGGCTGGATGTTTTTCTTTGGAATCCCTTAAGTGTCAAGGTGATATCCAAAGTATTGCAAGGTAAGGCGCTGGGTGTCTCTCTGGCAGTCAAAGGGTTATTAAAGGCCCAATTGTTTACTAGGGTTTACTGCAACTATACAAATGTACTTGCTCTAACAGTTCTAATCATTTTCTAGAGCAGTGATTGTGCACCCTTAACTCTTAGAGTGCCAAAGGTGTAGACAAGAAATTGCATTGTAATGCTTTTAGTACCCCTGTGGCACTCAGAGGGTTAACATATTATAATTATTTGTCAAGGGTGTAATCAAGGGATAAATATGTAAATATACAGTTACTCTTAGGTCTTACAGTCAGAAGGATAAATACAAGCTTATACATGTAAAATTCAGTTTTCATATTTTTGTCAAACTTCATGGAAAAAAAAATGGCAAGCTGGGACTCACAGCACATAAAAGTACCATGGCAGCCTGGTTGAGAACCATTGCTCTAGAGTGGTGCCCATTATTAAACCATATTGCTATTAAAGCCCTTGAAGTCCAATGATGCGAGAAGGCTGGAGGGTCTTGGTCACTAAGTATTGTGTGTGCCTGCTTCATGTGTGATTTTGTAAGTTAATGTTACTGAAACTTGAGTTGTTGTATGAATAGTAAGAACACCCCCATGAATTAAGATTTCTAGAAATTGTTTAAGTTGCTCAGAATAACGTTCTAAAAGCCTCTTCAAAAAGTGAAGCCATAAATTTGTCCAGTTCAGGTTTTGCAGGCAAAACCTGTATCGCAACATGGTTGATAACATTCAGAGTTGTAGAAATTAAAGCTGTTTGCATTTCCTGTAAGAGAAATCTTATGGAGTATATACATTTATGTACAAAAACATACAGGACTTGTGTAAGCTCCTACTCTATCTGTAACCCTTTGAGTGCCAGAGCAATGCGTTGCGTACCCCTCTGTTTAAAAGCATCCCCATTTCAGTTACATGATGTGTGTATACTCTGTCAGTTAAATCTTTTGCTGTATTCTAAATCCTAAGTGTGTAAACCTTTGTTATTTAAATGGCCTTTATTGTTTGTGATGGCTATAGCCACTTGGTTTGTATGGCCCAGACCCCTCTATGAAGGCATCAGTTTTTCATCTGCTGCAGAAACCAGTTGTAGATTGTTTAAAATGGACTTATTGGTGCTTTTTAGTTTGCTACTTTAATTTGGTAGATTCACACTTTAACGCAGGAGTGTGGTTGTCCAGATATTGTATTACAGTTCTAATAATCACCAGGTGAGGATGATGGGAATTTTAGCCCAGCGTCTGTTATGGCACAAGTTGCCTAGCCATACGTTCAACTCCTCATTGAAGCTTTGAAGCTTCAAGACATTGCAATGCATTTTCAGTAAAAAAAAATAAAATAAAAAAAATAAATAAAGCGTGACTGTCAGTCACACTCTTTAATACTCACTACCTTAAAAGGTTAGTGATTCATGATCCCCTTCACATTCCTTGCGTTGACGCTAGTCCCTTCTTCAGTGGAAGGGTTTAAGTCAATGCACTGGATACCATGACAAACCAGTCCAGCACTCACATACCTTTAATCTCCCCATAGTGTTATAATGCATCCTGAGTAGTGACTACAGCTTAGTCAGTATTCTGATCACATAAAAACTGCTCACACAGAATGCAACGCATTGATTGGTTCAGCTCCCCACTTGGAGAAGGGCCAACTTCAGGTTAATGGGTGGGAAGAGGATTATTAAAAATTTAATAACTCTTAAACTGAGTATTAACCCCTTGGGTACATTAATCGTACTTTTGAATACTTTGCAATGTGTTAAAAATGTTTGGGATTTTCTTGTGTTTTTTTTGTTTTGTTTTGTTTTTAATCTTTTGCCTATGTTTTTTTTTTTTTTTTTTTTTTGCCTTGTCAAGAATGTTGGCATGTTTTTATGGAGCGCTAGCATTGGGTTAGTTTACCAGCTCAGAAGGTGGATCTTGGGACCATATGAACACTAAACCAGCTATTGGTGGCTTTGAAACAAATACTCCTGTTGTACACAAGTGCTGTGGTTGTCCTGGCATTTAACTCTTCAAACAAATCTAGTGAATTGTGCAGTCATTTGACACTTGGTTAAAGGGTTAAACATGCACTTTAATATATACACACACACTCTACATTTTCTACCTCTGTACCAAACTACAGTATCCATACACTTGTTCAAGAATATGCCTTCAACACTATGGAAACCTGTAATATGGGATATGACGTGTGGGATTCTTGAGCTTTATTCAGGAAGTTAAATAGGAGCAATTCTAAGGTGCACAAATTGAACCATAGGTGGCAATTGCTAATTCCAAAAATCCCCATTGTTTTCCTTGGAAAGGAAAGGGTCAGTGTAGTGGCTTTTATGACCGCTTCTAGTGTAAAAGCCTGTGTACACGAGCCAAGGTCCGGTGACATAAAGAGGCTAGTCCTGCTCTGCGTACTGCTGCTGCCTCACTAGTGGCGCACGCAATGCAGTCATGCGCAGCAGAGACTGCCCGAACGCACAGAATGTTCCCAGCATTCTGTGCGTTCGGGCAGTCTCTACTGCTCATGACTGCATCGGACAAAAATTCTGGCCTTTTATATTATAGGATGGTAAATGTTCCTGACCACTATGGAAACAGTGCTCCTATATAGTTCCACTTTGCCATTCTGTCGTCCTTCACTTTGCAGATCTGTGATCTGCAGGGTTTGGTGACATTGACACTTTCCTTGATGCTTCAGGGAGCAGAAGCAATGTTGTTCTTTCCATTCCAGTCCTATGTTGGCAAATTCTGACAATGGCTTCAGTGGAGATGGAAATCTCAGAGAAAACAGAGTAAAGCCCTGGTGTCACCCAGCTCTGCATATCTCAAATGGAGAGATAATTGCAGAAATGTATCTATGAGAGCACTATTTCCACAGCTGTCAGGTATATTCCTACAATTTTAACATCCATTACCCTGACTTTTTACTGCTTAGCTCTATGCATTGAAGACCTCTTTAGCATTCATGGGGTTTAAAGCAGCTTTTAAATCGATTTATAGTTTTCATTTGTCTGCTGTGGTACAATTTGTTTGGCCAAGAGTTGCTTGCTGTATCTTCTCAGATAAGGATCTATGAGACTCTCTTTCAGCAGGCAAAATGCTGAACTTGTGGCAATTTCTATCAAGCATTCTGGATGTTTTTAATACTTCAGTTATCTGTCCACCTAAGGAAGCCTTTAACTTAGGTTATCATGTAAGCCCTGATACTGGTGTTTGTTTCTTTTTTTGTTTTGTTTTTATACATGCTCATATTGCATTAATGTTGTATAACTCAAAACAGTTAGCACTCACACTACAGAGAATGTGCATTTGATACATGTAGCATATAGCCATTGTCATGTTTATACTATTAGTAGCTTATCCCTTTATGTACCAGTGCGGAGTGCAAATGCATTGCTCTCCATACCCCTTCTGGTCCTTCTAGTGGTAAGGTGCATCACAAGTGTTAGGTTCCATTATGTAAGTCTGCTGTATTTAAGGCGACAGGAACTGTGTAAATATATCTTGATTATACATTGTAATACTAGTCATTTCATGTGTTTTTTTTTGTGCAGGATATTTTAAACTTTGTTCTCCAGTGAGCTGATCTTTTTATTTTCACTTCATAAATTTTGTCCTGTGATTTTCTTACTTGAATGAAATGAGCAGATTATCTAAACTGAAACCAAAGAAAATGTTTGAAAAAGGCATTTAAAGCAGTGGTATTTTAGCTGATATTTGGCAAACATTTGTTGGGTAACATTTTAATCCAGACTTTCACTTTTTATCTTGAAATGCCAAAATCGTAACCAGGGTTGGATATTACAGACTTGCATAGGCAAGGTACCCAAGGTGTCTTTGTCACCCTTGGCCACACACTTTCCCTGCCAGAACTCTAACCCCAGTCGCATTTACTTCTCTTTTACAGATGTAAAGAGAATCTTTTTAACTGAATCTTGGCTTCTAGGAAGATCACCAATGCATTTTCGCAATGTTTGTGGCCTCTAAACAATGGCTCAGACAACACACAACTCCAAATGTGGGAGCGACCAGAGCAGCTGAGGCACTCCTCAACTTGGTGCTCTAGGTGGCATCCTACTCTTCTAATGGGAAATCTGACCCTGACCTTTAACATTAAGATAAGGCAAGATATTAAACCTCTGTCCCCTTTTTTTTACTTAACCCTTTGAGTGCCAGAGTGGTACAGAATGCATTGCTTTGCAATGCATTCCATACACCCTGGCACTCAAATGGTTAAACTGTTTGCAAGTAGTGTTGGACTGCCATTTTCTTAGTTTTTTTGTAAATGTTGCTAATTCTCTATGTAGTATTGTGCATGACTCCTAACATTTATCTTGGAGTTTTAGAATTACAAAATATCTTGCCAACCTTATTACAATGACTGTTACCCAAACTGTATATCTGACAGAGATTAACGGCACTGTTTTTCCTCGCAGTCTTGCTAATATTTGCCATTGTTAAGTTACTGGCCTAGAATTAGATTTTTTTTTTTCTTCTTCTTCTTTAAAAACTGCTTTTACATTTGTTTTTATCATTGATTTTATTAAAAGAAATTCTGAAAACATGTCTCACCATATACCAATCAGTGTTGGAATATAAACAATGCAAAATAACACTAAAGCTTTGCACATCTGCTAAATTACAGAAACCGATTGCGTAGCTGCAGGTATGAATAAAGTACTATTAGGTGTGCTAGGCTTTTATCTTTTACTGTATTTTAAAAAATAAAAACTTTACATATTTTTGTCTTATTGTAGAAAATTCTTACAGGCACAGACTTTGAATATATATAGTATCATTGTTTACTTTAGATTTAAACGCATGCCAGTATAATAGGTACATACATTCTGTTACATTTCCTTTCTGTAATACTTTAAAAAAAAAAATGATTTTTGTTTGCGATATAAATATATGTACTGTTGATGTGCTTAGACACAATTCTTTTATGTTTAACATCTGTCAAATACAAAAATGTAATGCTGTCTTTTTCCCACAAAATGTGCAGACCAAAAAACCTGTCATGCCCTTTTTAGCATTCTATAAAATTCAACTTTCTGACAATCTTATTATATATATTTTTAATACGTTGGTTCCAAGGGAACCATACACTTCACACTGATCAATGTTGAATATATTTTTACCCACGTAATAAAATAAGGTGTATATATTTCATGTTTATTGGATTCCTTGTTTGTGTTAAATACTTATTTCCATCTTGTTGATTTTTAATTTTCACATCTGCAAATTTCAAGCATACGAATTGTGAGGATTACATTTGAAAGGCGTTGGCCAGCTATTCTGACCAATCTTGCTTCTTGTACATTAACACGTGCAGTAACCAATTACAATCACTTGATTCTTGATCACAATCTATATTGATTTTTGTTTGTGTAAATGATAATGTATGATTTTTTTTTTTTTTATTTAGCCCAGGTTTTCAGTCACTAGTTAACCCCTTAAGGACCCATGATGTGCCAACACTGTTACGGCTGTCTTGCACTTAAAGACCAGTGATGGTCCTGGCATGGTCATGGAATTCAGGGCTCCCCGTGTGTGGCTGCACGCTGTTCTGGGTGCCCTGAATCCGTTTGTATTGGAAAAAAAAGTCCCATGGTCCTTAAAGCGGAACTATCATGCTAAAAACATTGCTCCCAATATATTTCTAAACTAGAGATATGCAAAGTCTTAGTGTCCTTAACCCCTTAAGTATGGCTGATCGCACATGCTGCCATCACTTAAGGACCACGGACATTTATTTATTTATTTATTTTCTTTCTTTCATCCGGCTCAGGGCTCCCCGAACATCGTGTAGCCGTGCGGGGAGTTCTGAATCCCATGATGGTCCTGGCACATCATGGGTCCTTAACGCAAATCTACCCATGATATGCCAGGACCATCAAGGGTATTTAAGGGGTTGAGCTCAATAAGTCCGTTATTGCTGAAAAAACACTTCGGAGGACAGACGGAGCAGACCTCTTACAGGAAAGTTACCTCTGAGTCTGCAATGTCTGTCCCGTTCACTGCCAGCATTGGTGGTGAAATTAGTTGGTTACCTTAAAGGGATAGTAATACTTCGTTTTATCTTTATTTTATTTTGTAGGCATAAAAAAACACTAAGAACGATGTAAGTCTTATCTCTCAAACCTTTATGGTTTGAGAGATATTCACAAGCAAAGTTTCCCCCTCCCGCCCCTTTTACCTAGTGTAAGCCATCTCTTCTCAGATGTGGAATGCAGTCCATAGACCAGACAGATAACAGAAGGAACACTCTTATTCCTATGAAAAACATGAAATCCCTGCCCCCCTTGACAAGTTTTTCAGGTTTTTCCCTTATCTTAATTGAAGATTGTCCCTCTCTGTAGTCTACCTGGGCACCTCCCTTCTGATCTGGCTGAACAGTGTTACATCAGTAAAAGGGGCGGGAGGGGGATACTTCGTCATTGAATTACTCTTGAACTACAACTCTGACAGAATTGAAATAACACTCTCCAACGTCCAAATACTATGATGATTAATTAGAGCTGCTTTTGTTATGAAACATTACTATCCTTTTAAGGTAACTGAAGCTCCAGACTGCCCAGGTAGAGCTTCTCTTGTAAGCTCTGTGCAGCCCAATGCCTGCCAACGAAGTGTTTTTTCAGCAATAATGCAGACTTATTGAGCTTAAGGATAAGAAGGCTTTGCATATCACTAGGTTAGAAATATACTGGGGGCAATGTTATTAGCACGATAGTTCTGCTTTAAGGGGTTATTTCTAGAACTGGAAAAAGATGTGCTAATTGATGAAGGGGGGAGAGGATCAGAGGGTCTAGCTGCCTAAGAAAATTGCAATCTGCTCTCTTGTCCCATAAAACATAAGAAAAGAACTACAAACTCCTGGTGTTTGGCATACCTGTCTCACCCATGGTCAAACTATACAGTGGATATAAAAAGTCTACACACCCCTGTTAAAATGTCAGGTTCTTGTGATGATAAAGAATGAGACAAAGATAAATCACGTCAGAACTTTTTCAACCTTTAATGTGACCTATAATGTGAACAATTCAGTTGCAAAAAAAAAATTAAATCGTTGAGGGGGAAAAATAAAAAAAAAATCACAATAACCTGGTTGCATAGGTGTGGATGTGGCTGTGTTTAGATTTATCCAATCACATTCAATCTCATGTTAAATAGAAGTCATTACACACCTGCCATCATTTAAAATGACTCAGATTAATCACAAATAAGTTCAGCCGCTGTAGTAGGATTTTCCTGACATTTGCTTAGTTGCATCTCAGAGCAAAAGCCATGGTCCGCAGAGAGCTTTCAAAGCATCAGAGGGATCTCATTGTTGAAAGATATCAGACAGTAGAAGGGTACAAAAGAATTTTCAAAGCATTAGATATACCATGGAATGCAGTGAAGACAGTAATCATCAAGTGGAGAAAATATGGCACAACAGAGACATTACCAAGAACTGGACATCCCTCCAAAATTGATGAGAAGATTAGAAGAAAACTGGTCAAGGAGGCTTCCAAGAGGCCTACTGCAACATTAAAGCAACTGCAGGAATTTCTGGCAAATACTGGCTGTGTGCTACATGTGAAAATTTCACATATTCTTCATATGAATGGGCTATGGGGTAGGGTGGCAAGACGGAAGCCTTTTCTTACAAAGAAAAACATCCAAGCCCAGCTGAAGTTTGCAGTAACAAACATCAAGTTCTGCAAAAGCACATGGGAAAATGTGTTATGGTCTGATGAAACCAAGGTTGAACGCTTTGGCCATAATTCCAAAAGGTGTGTTTGGTGCGATAACAACACTGCACGTCACCTAACGAACACCATACCCACATTGAAGCATGGTGGTGGCAGCATCATGCTTTGGGGCTGTTTTTCCTTAGCTGGAACCGGGGCCTTAGTCAGGGTGGAGGGAATTATGAACCAGGCAATTTTGTCACAAAACCTTCAGGCGTCTGTTAGAAAGATGAAGAGGAAGTTCACCTTTCAGCACGACAACGACCCAAAGCACACATCCTAATCCACAAAAGCATGGCTTCACCAGAAGAAGACTAACGTTTTGGAATGGCCCAGCCAGAGCTCAGACCTGAATCCAATTGAACATCTGTGGGGTGATCTGAAGAGGGCTGTGCACAGGAGATGTCCTCTCAATCTGACAGATTTGGAGCGCTTTTGCAAAGAAAAGTGGGCAAACGTTGCCATGTCAAGATGTGCCATGCTAATAAACTCTTACCCAAAAAGACTGACTGCTATAATAAAATCAAAAGGTGCTTCAAAAAAGTATTAGTTTAAGGGTGTGCACACCTATACAACCAGGTTATTGTGAGTTTATATTTCCCCCTCAATGATTTCAGTTTGTTTTGCAATTGAATTGTTCACGTTATAGGTCACATTAAAGGTGGAAAAAGTTCTGACATGATTTATTTTTCTCATTCTTTAACCCCTTAACGACCGGCGTGCGCACACGCAGCCGGCACTTGATGAACACGGGGCTTTTTTTTTATTTTTACTTCCAGTTCAGGGCTTCCAGAGCAGCGTGCAGCCACGCCGGGAGCACTGAACGCCATGACGTGCCAGGACCGTTACTGTTCCTTAAGGGGCGGACCAGTGTGACTTCTGGGTCCGTCATCACACGCGAAGGGGTTAACATCACAAGAACCTGGCATTTTAACAGGGGTGTGTAGACTTTTTATAACCAATGTAAATGAACATGCAACAAATAGAATTATGTGTGTGAAGTATCACAATTTACTATGGTGAAAAGTGGGTGTCAAATGTGTGCAATAAAAGAGAAATCCAAAAGTAGAATATATTAATCTCTCCATGAAAAAATACCAAAAATATAACAAAAAAAATTAAAGTAATTAAGAAGAAAAAAAAACTGCACAATGTAACAAATGTGTACTGCAAATCTTTCCTCTGTACGAAAATGCTGTATGTGGGTACCTACACCTGGATATCATTTCATGTAACAATTGCTTTAATATTAAAAAAATCTACTACTTCTACCACCTAAAGGGAAATGCTTGATATGGATGTTAACCTGTTGGGGCTAGATTGCACCTCATATATGCTGTAAATAAAATAAAAAAAGGCTGATCAAATCCTGACCTTTAACAATAAGTTGCCATGAGGTTTAGTAACATATTTGTGGCCAAAATCATTATAAGCTTGCTTGCCTTTTCACAGTACCTCAGATTAGCCAATTCCCTATCTGCCTCAAATGTGAACATGTATCCTATATAATAATTCGCTAATTCGTGTGTAACGCACGACATGCGCAGTAGACACTGCTGCGCGTCGGAGCGTCCAGCTCTGTATCAGCCTCGGCGCGGGCAGTCTCGCGCGTGACTGCCCCGCGACCGGGTGACAGTGGCACTGTGGCCCGTGTAACGGGCTGTTCAACTAGTTTAATATAATGTGATTAAAAAGCAGTGATATCATCTTACATCTACTGTGAGCAAAAAACTTTGAAGTGAAATTAGGGTGATTTTTATACCTTCCCTAATTGCAGCTAGCACCTGTAAACAAAAGTCCCCCTGTCTGCAGCAATTGCAAAATTAAACTACAAGTACAGATAGATTATTCCTTTGCTCTTCTTTAACAGACATCTGCTGCTTATTTGTGATCCACTTCTGTTTGTACTGGAAAATAGTGATTTAAAAGCAACAGATTAATTGTGTTTGGTTTAAATTGTTTTAACACTATTTTTTGTTTGGGCATTTTTTTATTTTATTACAGGGATCAGACATGGGTCACCAGGCTGAAAATATTAGTATCTTCTAAATTACTTAAGTGTAAGAAAGAAAACAAGTATTTCTTAATTAATGAGATTTCGGCTCTGCTGAAGAGCCTCCTTGAGTTGGCCAACTGGAATCTCCTGCTATCAGCTTTACAGCTGACATCAGCAGAAGAGGAGGGAATTTTCAAAGTGAATATCTCTCAAACCATAGCAGTTTGAGAGAGAGGATTTGTGGCATATAGTTTTTTTCCCCCAATCTCTCATTTCAGCAGAGCCGAAATGTCATTATTTAAGAAGAACTACATCATTGGAATGGAAACCAGACACACTTTGTGGACCTTTTACAATGAAGTGATTTTTTTTTTTTTTTTTTTTAAATAATGAGATTTCTGCTCTGCTGCAGAGCCGCTGGCTTGTCCCAGGACCTGGATCTCTTGCTTTTGGCAGAGTGCTAACTTCAGGAGAAGGGGAGGGAGGTTGGAACTTTCAAAGCGAATAACTCTCGAACCATAGTGGTTTGAGAGAGAGGATTTGTGGCATATAGTTTTTTGGGTTGTTTTTTTTTTTAAACTATAAAACTAGAAGATTTTTTTTTTTTTACCGGGACATTGGTGTCCCTTTAAGCTGAAAATACCTATTTCTACTCTGGTTAATTAGTCTTGTGCACTCAGGCCACACATTTAAGTAAAACAATACATATTTGTGTAATTGATGGATGTAAGGCTCAATCATCAAATGTTAATATATGTAGTATATATTGGCAAAATAAGTAATTTTTTCCAAGTCAAAATTCATTGTAATTTTGTGTGACAAGTCCTGAATGCACCACTTCTTTTATTTCTGGACATTGGAGAAATGGCAGCCTCTCAAAGTGTCTTTGAGTGGACCAAACAGGTTAAAGTCATGAGTTGAGGACTATACAGATGATGTTTCAACATCTCAGAGTTCAGTGGGTAGAGCATTTCAGTGGTGTGGGAGGCGACAGAGTGTGGATGGATATCGTCCTGCAATACCTTTTGTCAATAGTCCTCACTGTTTGATTTGACTAGTTTATTTCAACTGGTCCCAAAGCATCTCACTATGGGCCATATGTTCAAAGAAGTAGTGAAATAGCTTTTGTCATTTGTAACAACTTTTCAATGTACAGTGTCGTTGGGATCATTAATATTTTCAGAGAGTGTCAGTTGTGATCAGAAATGTCATTTATCCTGACTGAAATTGTCGTATGTAATGACAAAAAATGTCTTAACTAACAACAAAAATGTCTTTATAAATGTCTTTACTAATCACAGAAATGTCTTTACTAAACACAATTCTTTCATTCAGAACTTCACATTTCCTCCACTTTTTTCTTAACGTACAAATTGTCTTTTGCAAGACACTTTTTTTTTTGTCGTTACAACAAATTTTCTTTTCCTCTATACGACACTGGAGAATAGTTTAGCCACGTCCCTTTGCCCGTCAGTTCTGGAGTTGTGTTGTACACTCTATAGAAAATATATCTTTCATCATACAATGACTTATTTTTGTCTTTCATACAACATTTTTTTTTGTCGTTATCCATTTGAACATACGGTCCTATAACAGAAACAGTTTACTGTTGTACTCCTTTCTTGGTAGTGTTCCAAAATTGTCCCTTGTGCGTTCCAAAAAAGTTTCAACCTCACTTTTTGCACCGATGGTTGAGTTTTTAAATTCTTTTTCACCTGCAATGCCGGATATATCTATTTCCTATTCTGGTATTTGCTTTCTGGAGAGTACTGGTGGATCCATGCTTTTTTCTTTAGTGACAGTGTGAGCTCTTCTTTGAGTTGTTTTGGAGCCCATCATGCACTAACTTAATGAAACTTAACCCCTTAGCGACCCTTAATGGTTATAGTAAGTCATGGGTCAATCTGAGTTAACGACCCATGATGTACTATAACCGTCATGGAATTCCAGGCTCCCCCCGTGGTTGTACGCTGTTTGGGGAGTCTGGAATCAGGAAAAAAAAAAGCTCTGTGGTCCTTTAGTGAACGCCGCGTACCTGCACATTCGGTCGTTAAGGGGTTAAGCAGGTTGCAAATTCTCATACCTTGCAGATACAGCACTTCATCGACTGTCACCCGCTGATTATTTAGAACAGTGTTTCTCAATCTTTTTTTTTTTTGCTTGAGGCACCCCTAACATCTTATAGATCAATAGTCAAGGAGAAATGAAGGGTACAAATAAATAAATATATTGTTACTTTTAGGTCTGTCACAATAATACAAGAAAACATATTGTGTATAACAAATTCCATAACTAGTCAATTGAGACACAACGTTCACATGTTTGCCAGTGTCTTTATAGAAAAGAAGGGGACAGTAAGTGGATGTGTGTGTGTGGATATATAGGCTTTATGTGTGTGTGTGTGTGTGTGTGTGTATATATAAAATTATGTATATAATCTCTATCTCTGTATGATGTGCGTTCAGGACAAGCTGAGGTACAGCTCTGTAGCGCAGGCTGTCAATTTTTGCTTCTAGTTGTTCCCAGTTACCACCTCCTCTGATGGAGGAATCCAGCAAGTGACCTCGCTCCAGGTCACATGCTGGATTCCTCCTATAGAGGAGGAGATGGTAATGGAGAACAACAGGGTAGGTGAAGAGGCGAAGACTGACATGCTGTGGTACAGAGCTGTACCTCAGCCTGTCTGAATCTGAAGTTACATGTATAAAAAGCCTATATTTCAATTAATATAGCATTTAAAAAAAAAAAACCTGAACATTTATTGGCATGAAAGATTCATATAAGAATGATTTTACTTGAGGTGAGAGTTCCCCTTTAAAAACAACAGTTGCTAGGTTCCCCAAAGACACTGGCTTGATCCAGCCAAATGCCTCATTAGCCCACTGTGCAGCCTAATTGCACCAATACAAGTGAGGAGTTCAGCACCATGATGTACAGACAACAAAACCCAGGGCTTTTATCATGAGTCCAGAGAGGTTATGCACAAAGGTGTGATAAAGTGAAGGTGACTTCCCCAGTGATAAACTCTCCAGCTCCTGTGTTATTCTATGGAACCGAGGCACTAAGATCTCTCAAGTTGGAGTTATCTTAGTGCATAGACTTTTTAGAATATCATTGAACTTGGAGAGTTTATCAAACTTGGATATGAGTTGCCAGGGCTGATGACCTGCATGGATGGGAATATGCAGGTAAGCATCCAAAAAGTCCAAAACTTCTCCTGTATACATGGCAGCGATGGTAGAGAGCACGGTCTCCATTCTGAACCAGGGTGCAAGAACAAAATGGTTGCGGAGTTGCAAGTCCAGAATGGGAGAGCATTCACTATATATATATATATATATATATAGATATAGATATATATATAATACTTTAACCCCTCAACCAACCTCACCGCATCTCCCCCCAGGTGCATTAGAACCCTAAGGCAGTACCTAGCATTAGTAATACCAGGGCTTAAAATTTGAAGTCCTTTGCTACTAGCCAGACCTGAAAAGTTATTCGCCACTGCAAGCCAAAACATACCCACCAGTGCTGAATTTTCCTTCTCCATTGGCTAGTGGCGAGTGGAAATTTTGAGCCCTGGTAATACCCCTGTTGTCCAGTATGGGGTCATTGGTTTGTTCCAAAATCACTCCAATGGGGAGATGCACTAAGGTGTGATAAACAGGAGATCCCTACTCCAGTGGTATAAATCTTACAGTCCCTATGATGTACTGTAGAGCCTATGCATTACTCAAGGTGGAGAAATCTTAGTGCATAGGTTCCATAGAATAATATAGGAATTAGGGTTTTTCACCCTTGAAAAGTTCTCTTCTTAGTGAAACCCCCCCCCCCCAATGCTCCTTAGAAAAATAAACTCTGAATCCCCATTTCTTATACAGGTACTTTTATCTGATGTCTCCAATATATTTAAATTATTTAATTCTTGCAAAATTTTCCCTGTTGCACACCTGACATGACAGACACGACCCAACATGTTTTCTACACTACAAGTAGGGTGGGGTGTCCTAAGGGTTTGTAGTGCAGTAATTCACATTTTTGAGAGAGGTAAAACTGTTAATTTGGAAACCACTTAAGATTTATGATATTTTCCAAGTCCAGACATGCACACAAGGCCCAACCCTGTTGGACTGAAGCTCTACATTGTATTATAAGACTGTTATCTCCACATTTTCACATGCAGCATTTCTCAAGTTCATATGAATCAACCGTTAATCCTAGGATGCAACACCGTGCACTAGAGATACCTCTAAGGGGTTATCATTATATTGGTAAAACTAAATGATATCATAGAGAATAAGTGACTGATATAATTTACTCCTCTGGAATAACTTGCTTCTATATTTTGAAATCTGATTTATCTCCTTCATGACCACCAGTGTAAATCTGAGCCAATTTTCTGGGATTTAATGCAAATTGTGGAAGATATGGGTCAGTGTGTTTAAAGAGACAAATAGTTCTATTAGCACTGGCAATGCCCCTTTCCAGTTGTGTGTTTCACTCCTGTAGGAAATGTATCATATTATTTCCTTGCATTTTCTATCTTAAGTTAACCCATTACAATACAATGGATTGCAAAGGGAAATACACCAAAGAAGCCAGATGTCTACTTGCTGGAAACCAAGGGAATCTGTTCCCATCAGTGAATGTGGTAACATCTTTTAGCCTTATTTAAGTTATTTATAAAAATTGCCTATACCATATGCCTTGTTTTTCGAGTAAGCGTAATGGTTTCAGAGATATCTGTTTTCTTTTAATTCCTATATGGAACACAGGAACCATGGCGAAAGTTATACACCTGCAGAAGGGCAGGGAACTTGCCTTAAAAGGCTCTCAGAGGCAGAGACTTCTTCACTTTTCACTTTACCCCAGCCCATCTAATCCAGCCTTTAAAGTGACCTTGATACAGTGTGCATGGACAAATATTCTCTCTTGGTTAGCCTTTTTCATTTTTCCTGTAGGTGTATGGGACTGTATAGACCCAATTAGTCAGGCTTCTATCGCTGGCCTCCATTGTTGGTATGAACCAGAGCTTAAAGTGATAATAATGTTTCACAGAAACAGCAGCTCCAATTAATCTTCAGAGTATTTGAGCAATAGAGAGTGTTATTTAATTACTGTGAGCATTGTAGTTCAAGAGTAATTGAATGATAACGTTTCCCCCTCCTGCCCCTTTTACTTAGTGTAAGCCCCCACTCCTCAGATGTGGAATCCAGTTCACAGCTCACATCAAGGGTCAATATTCTTACTGTAAGAAAAATGTAAAACCTGCCCCCCTTGACAGGTTTTTCAGCTTTTTCCCTTATCTTAATTGAAGATTTTCCCTCTCTGCAATCTACCTGGACACTTCCTGCTGCTCTAAGCTGAGCAGTGTTACGTCAGTAAAAGGGGTGGGAGGGGGATACTTTATCATTTAATTACTATTGGACTACAACTGACAGAACTGAAATAACACTCTCCAAGGCCCAAATACTATGATGATTAATTAGAGCTGCTTTTATTATGAAACATTACTGTCCCTTTAAGTCCCATATGATTAGGTCCATGGCTGTTCATGCACACACGCTTATATTGTTATGGCTAGCTCTAAGATCCATGAAGCTAATGAGTATCTAGCAAAAGCGCCTTTTGCTGCTGCCATATTTACTGGGAAGGCCTCGGCTTCTTCTGTTGCTGCATGTTATTCTTTATGGATAAAGATTTGGTCTGCTGTCCAGTCTTCCAAAAGGTCCTTGGTGACTCTTCCATATGTGGCAAGCAGTTGTTTGGCACAGAGCTGGATTAGGCTTTTAGACATGCCACTGGAGGTACAAGTGCTTTATTGCTTTGACTCTTTTCTACAGCAGACCTCCAGTAGGACTTTGCACCCAGGGCTTCTACTTAGCAGCCTAGATGCTCCCTACCCCAAAAAACCCAAACAGGCCCGGACAGACGCCTGCTCACAACCCCAGAGCTGACAAGCCTACCTCTGCAGGAAGGGTCTGGTCCACCTCAGGCAATAGTAGGGTGTTTGCTCTTTTTTCACAGTGCTTGTGCTCTTTCCATGGTGGATCAGTGGGTTTTGCAGGTAAATTTTGGAAATGTATCACATTGACTTCAAGTTCCTTCCTTCCTGTTTCTTCCAGTTCGAAGTTCCTCATTCCCATGCGGAGATGTTTGTATGTGCAGTCTCTTCCCTGATAGATATACAGGCTTTGGTACCTTCTTCTCTGGAAAGGTTCATGGGACTCTTTTCTAACCTCTTCAAAATTCCCAAAAAAGATGGTTCTTGTCTGGATTTGATGCTCCTCAACCATTTTGTATTTGCACCCTGGTTCAGGATGGAGCCCTCGTACTCGGTCATAGCTGCCATGTGTCCACCTCACGTCTATCCTCTAGGGATCTCCTTCACTCTATCTGTGTGATTGTTTGCTAAAGGGGAGGAGACTGTGCCTTCAGATTCAGACTTGTATGTCTGTTCTGGAACAGTATGATTGTTGTTGTTTTTTTTTTTTTCTTTTCAATTCGAAGAAATCTTCTTTGTTCCATCCCAGTTTATTCTCTTTCTTGTGGAGGGTCTTCCTGCCAGAAGACAATGTTCTGTCGTTACCTCACCAGGGTGGAGATGCACTAAGGAGTGATACAGTGGAGATAACTTCTCCAGTTTGACAAACTCTACAAGTACTATGTTATTCCATGGAGCCTATGCATTAACCCCTTATGTTCCAGTCGCACATGCACGTGGCTGGAATTTAAGGACCATGGACGTTTTTTTTTGTGGGGGTTTTTAGCAATCGATTTCAGGGCTCCCTGAACAGTGTGCAGCCGCATGAGGAGCCCTGAATTCCATGACTCACATGTACGTCCTTGGTCCTTTAGGGACATCCACCTCGTCATGTATTTGCACGTCATGGGTCGTTAAGGGGTTAAGATACCTCCAACTTAGTGCATAGGCTCCACAAAACAACATAGGTTGGGAATAACTGTCCCCTGTCCTTCTAGTCCATGACACCATTCACCATGATTGCTATCCCCTTTTTTGGCCAGTTGAACCTAGGAGCATAGACAACTGTAGATGGGTAGGTGATAATCTTATGCTGTGTTTTGTTTTGATTGGTTCTCTTTGCTATCATCTGAAGAGTTGGACTTAACACATTGGTGAATGCTGCCATGGACAAATCCAGGAATAGAAAATTACATTAAGCTGAAACAATTTTCTGCTTTCTTTCATAAACTCTTTGGGCCAGAGTGGTGTGAAGTATATTGAGTAACAATTTTGAGGCAAACCCGTTATACCATAGGAGACAAATGAAATTGCCATTTACTTAAATGGGGCATTTAAACTAACAGGGTCTCCAACACATTAGCAAAAAGTTGGAGATTTCCCTAACATTCAAGTGTTTAAAGGGATAGTAATGTTTCATAATAAAAGCATCTCTAATTAATCATCATAGTATGTGGACTTTGGAGAGTGTTATTTCAATTCTGTCAGAGTTGACAAAGTATCCCCCTCCTGCCCCTTTTACTGATGTAACACTGTTCAGCCAGATCAGAAGGGAGGTGCCCTGGTAGACTGCAGAGAGGGACAATCTTCAATTGAGATAAGGGACGATCCTGAAAAACTTGTCAAGGGGGGGGGGGGGCGCGCGCGCAGGGCTTTCATTGTTCTCATAGGAAGAAGATCGTCTCTTGCGGTTATCTGTCTGGTCTATGGACTGCATTCCACATCTGACAAGAGATGGCTTACGCTAGGTAAAAGGGGCAGGAGGGGAAACTTTGCTTGTGAATATCTCTCAAACCATAACGGTTTGAGAGATAAGACTTATATCATTCTTCATGTTTTTTTTTAATGCCTACAAAATATAATAAAGATAAAACGAATTTGCCCCTATGAGGCAGTTGGTTTGCTCCAGAATTGGTATTCATTAAAAAGTTGTACTAATAAGATTTCATGTTTAACGATGCACTGGAATCAATTTCTTAGTGCCAGGCCTTCCTGCCGCCAAGTTACTAAGCTATATATGAGGTAAAAGGTCTTCTGTGTGCTGCTGGTGCGAAGAGGATGACAATGCGGAAAGGGAATTTCTAGATGTTCCTTTCCTCTGAAGATACAAAAATGTTCTGTAGACTCTGGGCACTACCCCCAGAAATGTATTTTAAACAAGCTCAAAAAATAAAAGCGGACGCACTACAGAAAATAGAATACAGGGGAAATCCTCTAAAAAGCTAGTACTATTAAGCCATATCCTATCCTATCCTATCCTATATAATAATAATTTGCTAAAACGTGTGTAATGAGACAGTTGTGCGCAGCAGAGACTGCTGCGCGTGCTGTAGTCATGCGCAGTAGAGACTGCCTGCCCCCCTCGGAGCGTCCAGCTCTGTATCAGCTGCGGCACGGGTAGTCTCTACTGCGCATGACTGCCCTGCAGCTGGCTGGCAGTGGCACCGTGGCCCGTGTAACGGCTCTTCAACTAGTAAGCTATGATTCAACTCTGAAACGAATCCCACTAATTGTTATAACAAGGAATAAATGAATGAAACCTAAGATAAAACAAGAACTTTAAAATATTTTTCACAGTCAATAAAAAATAGTCTTAAATGAACCAGACTAATCAGAACAGTAAACAGTCCCAGACAAGTTCCAAAACAGTCTCACTTGCTCCAGAAAGTCCAATACTAGCCTTATCCTAATGAGGATGATGAAAGGAAATGGTGGTGATTGTGGATAAGAGATAATGATGATAATAAATGTTATCTGGCACTAAACATTTAGGAGGGAAATCAGTAGATATTAAGAAAGTTTTCCAAATAATACATCCTCTAACTTCCAAATAAAATGTCTTCAATGTATCTTCAATACAAAGTGGCTACCACAGAAGAATAAGCTAATCTACAAAAAGAAGTGCAGAACAGACATCTCACACACAAAACAAAATCACGTTTACTAAATTCCCATGTATTAACAAGCCTTTCTCACTCCCTGTCCCATAACCATGTTTCTGAGTATCCTCCTGTGTCTGCTCTATTGGTGATGGAGGCCTCTCAACAGAACTTCTCTTTACTACTCTAGCACCTTGTTCTAGATCTTTTTTTCTGCAATGTTTTGGTATGCTGTGCTTTATGTCAGGGGAGTTGTACTGCACAGTGCAGTGTTACTGAAACTGTAAAGTGCAGCTGTTTTATCAGAGGATTTTCTACCCAAACTGCTATACATGCAATTTCTCTTGGGTTGTAGGAGTGACCACTGTAGGGAATCTATTGCACTGGGAATATAAAAAAAAGTGGAAGAAAGACACAAACGGACACCCGTATATGTGGTTATAGGACCAGGAGTGAAAATGTTTGGTTAATACATTGGAATCTAACAGTGTGTGATTTTGTCTTGTGTGTGAGATTCTTATAATAAATAAAACATTTAGCTGGCTGTTTTGTGCATCAGCTTTTTGTAGGTTCCTTTCTTACAAGCATTGTTTAATGATATGTACTAACACTGCACAGTGAAAATGTCCATAACTTTAATAAATTTCTCGGTGCATGCCAGTATTAACTAAAGTGATGACGTGCTAGTGCAAATGTAGTCAATTGTTGAACCTCTGTTGCGGACTACAACTCCCATCATCCCTAACCAGCCAATGCACTTGTAATCCCCAACAGCTCATTGTGTAGCAATTAAATACCCCTACTCTAGTGTATACATGAAGTGCAGGCATATGAGAAGAGAGTCATTATCTCACCACAGAAAATGAGCTGTTCTGGAAGATTCATACATTGCCCCCTTTAGCATCCAGAACATAGCCATGGAATGCATTTTGTTTAATATTCCTGTCAATCTAGTACAAGAACTAATTTCAATTTTGCAGGAGGAAGATATTATTCTGCCTCTTTACAGGTCATGGTAAGACCCCACCTTGAATATGCAGTTAAATTCTGGGCATCTTTTCTGTAAAAGGACGTTATGGAACTGGAGAGAGTGCAGAAGAGGGCTACAAAACTAATAAGGGGAATGCAAAGTTTTAGTTATGAAGAAAGGCTAGAAAAGTTAAACTTGTACACATTAGAGAAACGGTGTCCTATAGGGGATATGATAACATTACATAAATATGTTCAGGGCCCATACAAAGGGCTCTCCAAAGATCTGTTCACTAATAGAATGGTACAAAGGACAAGGGGTCACCCGGTAAGACTTGAGGAAAGGAGATTTCATCTACAACAGCGGTAGGGATTCTTTACGGTAAGGACAATAAAGGTATGGAATTCACTGCCTGAGGAGGTGGTGATATTGAATACATTAGATGCCTTTAAAAAGGGTCTGGATACTTTTTTAAAAGAGCAGAACATAGAGGGCTATGCATGTTAGTATTGGGATTAATATTTATTTATTGCTTGTTGATCCAAGGAGGAATCTGATTGCCATTTGGAGTTCAGAAGGTTTATTTCACCCCATTTAAATAGAATTTGAAATTGCTGAAATAAGAGGAGGGGGAGTTGCAGTATTAAAAGCTTGAAGATGGTACAACAACAAAAACAAGTATTAAAATGAGTAGAATTTTATTCAGATCTTTATAAAGATGAAGAACAACAACTGAATGAAGTAGAAGCTGCAATAAAATCAATGGAAACTGGCAAAGTAGCTCAACCTGGAGCAAGTGCCACCTGTAAGACATTTATATTTTTAGAGCTATAAAGTTTTAAAGTTCCCCTCTTCTTCCCCTTGCACCGTCATCACCTGTATAGCTAACAGCAGGAGATCCTGGTCCCGGGACCAGCCGACGGCTCTTCAGCAGAGCCGAAATCCCACAATCTAAAAAAAAAAAAAAAAAAATACTTCATTGGAAAGGTCTACAAAGTGTGCTTGCAAATCAAGCACACTATGTAGACCGTTCCAGCGAAGTGTTTCTTTTTAGATATCATTATTTCGGCTCTGCTGAAGAGCCACCGGCTGGTCACCCGACTCGAATCTCCTTCTGTCAGCTTTACAGCTGACATCAATGAAAGGGGAGGGGGGCACTTTAAAATGTTATATCTCTAAAAATATAAATGTTTTACAGATGGCACTTGCTCCAGGTAATTTTTTTTTTTAATATCTACAAAATAACATTAAATTATAATGGGACATTACAAACCCTTTAATGTGGCTCATCCAAAAGAACAAGCAAGCTTCAGGAGCGGTTTCAGGACAATGGACCATATCCAAACAGTACAACAAGTTATAGAGTGACACAATTAACACATAGCCTTCATTGGCTAAGAAAAGGCCTTTGACTCCGTGAAAAAGTAAGCAATAATCCCTGCCTTGATCAACCAAGCAATAGATGGAGCTCACATCAATATCATCCAATCAACATATGTAAATGCAACTGCATCAATACAAGTCAACAATGAAAAAGTTCAGATCAATGTAGAAAAAGGTGTTCAACAAGGAGACACAATCTCCCCAAAACTATTTTATGCTTGTTTAGAATAAAATTTCCACAAACTAAATTGGGACAAATAAAGGACGTAAGATCAGTGAATATTACCTACATCACTTTTGCTTGGCAGATGATATCATACTCTTTGCCAGTAGTCCTGAAGAATGCAAGAAATCACTGAAGGACACAACAGGAAAGCAAAACATTTTGTCTGAAGATTAATAAAATGTCATGTTTAACCCCTTAACGACTCTTGACGGTCATAGTACGTCATGGGTCGATCTGAGTTAACGACCCATGACG
Organism: Rhinophrynus dorsalis; assembly: GCA_037306005.1. Taxonomy (NCBI): domain Eukaryota; kingdom Metazoa; phylum Chordata; class Amphibia; order Anura; family Rhinophrynidae; genus Rhinophrynus; species Rhinophrynus dorsalis. Next base: position 565,156,561 of record CM074719.1, on the reverse strand, counting down.
TACTATGACTGTCATGGAATTCCGGGCTCCCCCCGTGGCTGCACGCTGTTCGGAGAGTCCGGAAGCAGAATTTGGAAAAAAAAAAAAATGCTCCGTGGTCCTTAAGTGACCGCGCAGTGCCGATCGGCCGGTCGTTACGGGGTTAAGAAGTTTACCATACCAAGGAAAATCACAATATATGTGTAAAAGATCTATTAAAATTGGACTAGTATGTTTATCTTGAACAATAAATGTCAACAGATGGAAGCACCCTGATGGAAATGTATTGGTGAATAAAACTGGGTTGGAAAGCAGTTGGAATGGTTATTAGTATTGTCTTTAAGACAAATTTGACACTGCCTCAAATGAAATATTTTTAACCAATGTGCCCTCCCAATTCTTATTTATGGCTGTGAAACATGTACACCGAATGTCAAAGCCAAATAAAAACTTAAGGTTACGTAGAAAAGTATGGATCGATGAATTATGAACATAAAAAGAGACCGAAAAATGTGCATTGATTCATCATCAAACAAAGATTTATGATGAAACAAAAACTTTCACCCATACCTACCAATAACTCTGTTGTAACTTCATCTAACTAACTAGCAACAGGATGGGACCTCTGGCACCTAATGGGTTAAAGAGTTTGATTGCCATAGTTCAGCAGAATTTTATTTAGAAACTTTAGGGTTTTACAACAGTCAAATGTTTGAGAACCCCTGCATTAACTGCACTGTCTGTGGAAAGTTATTCATGCCATAGATGCTGGTGTGAACAGATTCATCCTATACAATAATTCGCTAGGATGTTTGTCAGAAGCTGTCATGCGCAGTAGAGACTGCCCTAATGCACAGAATGCTGGGAGTTCTATGCCGGGAGCATTCTGTGCCTTCAGGCAGTCTCTACAGTGCATGACTGCGTCGGCGGCAGGACGCAGAGCAGGACTGGCTTCTTAACCCTTTGAGTGCCAGAGGGGAACACAACACATTGCAAAGCAATGTGTTGCATACCCCTCTTGCACTCAAAGGGTTAACATCACCCGGACCTTGGCCCGTGCGCACGGGCTTTTACACTAGTATAACGTAACTAGCTATAGTAGTATGGGTTAACTATGCTATTTAACTCTTTGCATGACATGATTAATAATGCATTGGGTGCCCCTCTGGCAACAGGGTTAACCCTTTGAATGGCAAAGAGGTATCCAATGCACTGCACAGTGTGGGATACCTCTCCGGCACTGTAATAGTTAAAAAGAAATGTTTCATGCTCATTTTGGTTGAGTGCCCTCTAGATCCCTTCTTGGTGTTTCTTTTTTCTTTTTTTTTGTTTGGCTGCATATTTAGGAGATCTGGGCACCCATATATGATATATATGGTTATAACAGTAGTTTGGGTTATTTGTGTAGTGCTCTTATTTTCATATGTATTCTTTAAAAAGAAACCCCCAATGAATTGGGGACACACAAACACAGACACACACTATATGCAAATAGTAGGAGGGGTGGAGAAGGGAGATAGCAATGCTGCTAATGGAGCGGAGGGGGAGGGCAGATAGAGAAGAATGCAGCAAATGGGAGTGAAGACATGGAAAGAGGGAAATGGGAGGGAGATTAGTATACCCCCTTCAAGTCTTTGCCTACTGTGTGGCTGGCATGGAATGAAAATTTCTATGACGTGACGGTCTTCTCTTTTATAGCTATAGATAACAACTAGTTCATGCATAGTTTTGGTGTGTTACTGTCTATGCAACAAAGTTGCACTTGAAAACTAAGCCATAGTGCAATGGCCTTTTCTACAAACTATCCCAGCAGGCATACAATTATGTGATTTGCACTCCTGCATTCTTGCCCATGTTAAATGAAAGGCTTTGACTACATTCACATGGACAGTATGTAGCAGTGAAATTGGAAGATATCATTTTGGCTGATTTTTTTTAATGCAATTTCTCTGTGTTTTACGGGTGATTTAACATTTTTTCCTTTTTCTCCCTGCACCCATTTCTCTCAATATAAACAATTGATCAAAAGCATGCTGATAATGCATCTGCCTGTATTATTGGTGTGATTCCATTGTGATACCATTGCAACCCATCCCACAAAGCTGAATAAGATAAAATGTAGTCAGACCAAAGTTGCAGCGAGCTGCATTGACATGTGATGTTCCTTGTGAACAGCTGCATATGACACATGGGTAGAGATTTTTATAAAGTGTATTCTAGAATGATTTAGCATTGTGATTGTTAATTTTTCACTATTATATGAAAATGTGGTGCTAATTTTTAGCCATTAGTGACTGTCCGCGCGTGCACACGGCCGGCACTTAACAGCCACCTAACTTTTTTTTCCCCATTGTTTTAAACGACTTCCTGGACATACACGTACGTCCTCGGTCACTAAGTGACAGTTTCTGCGGGACGTACATGTACGTCCATTCTCGGGATGGGGTAAAAGGAGATCTATCACCCCTATACAAGCTGTTCTTAATCGCTAGGTTATATAGCGATTATTCAGAGCATTTCATTACTTTCATTTTTAAAAAAGCTATTTGTGAGAAATATTAAGAATAAACATTACCCTGACCCCACTTCTGGACAACGGTTACGTGCTCTGTGCCGCAGCCTGCCACTCTGCTCTGCTCCCTGTATCCAGCCTCCTCCGATAACAGAGGGTGTCTGTCTGTAAGCTGTACCGGTCTCATTGGCAGAGATCGATATCTAGCCAATGAGACAGCTGCAGCTTACAGACAGAGTAAAAAAGTACGTGACTTGCCAGGACTGTCACTGGTCCTTAATGGAAAAATAGCAGTGAAGGTCCTGACATGTCACTGGACGGTAAGGGGTTAAAGACATCTTGTCTATTGGCTTATATTTATAAAGGGAAACTGGAGTTATTCTGGAGTAAACCAACTGCACCATAAGGGACAAATACAACTTAATCAATTGAGAAGCAATGCATTGGAGATCTTGCTAGCATTCAAGGGGTTAAAAAGTTCTATTAAAGTGCATAGGAATTTAGGAATAGTTTTTTTTCCCCCTATAGTGCAGTTAGTTTACTCCAGAATAACTCCAGTTTGCTTTTATAAATATGGACCAATGGTGAGATTTATAAAAAGTGTTCTTGTTTGTTTTTGCGAAAGGATCCTTAAAATGCCCTTATTCCTTATTACAAGTGTTGGTATTTATATAGTATTCTAGGTACATTTATGAAAGTGGTGACTGCAAAAATAAGAACAGGTCAGACATGGCCTTAAATAGTGCGATATTGCTTTATAAATTTGCTGCGTCACTTTGCACAGATGTCCTTACACCATTTCAGAAAAAAAAATACTACATGGCATTAAAGGGATAGTAATGTTTCATAATAAAAGCAGCTCTAATTAATTATCATAGTATTTGGACTTTGAAGAGTGTTATTTCAATACTGTCAGAGTTATAGTTCAAGAGTAATTCAGTGACAAAGTATCCCTCTCCGACCCTTTTTACTGATGTAACACTGCTCAGCCAGATCAGAAGGGAGGTGCCCAGGTAGACAGCAGAGAGGGACAATCTTCAATTAAGATAAGGGAAAAACCTGAAAAGCTTGTCAAGGGGGGCAGGGCTTTCATTGTTCTGATAGGAAGAATATTGTCCCCTGCTGTTATCTGTCTGGTCTATGGACTGCATTCCACATCTGAGAAGAGATGGCTTACACTAGGTAAAAGGGGCGGGAGGGGAACTTTGCTTATGAATATCTGTCAAATCATAAAGGTTTGAGAAATAAGACTTATATCATTCTTCATGTTTTTTTTAATGCCTACAAAATAAAATGAAGATAAAACGAAGTATTACTATCCTTTTAAGCACTCCTAAACTGTTGTAAAGACTTTTAAAAGTGCAGATAACAATCTTAAAGCCTTTTTAATGCTTTTTTCTATTAAAATCACTTGTATAAATCTCCCCCAGAGTTACTTACGAAACTCATATGTTTTTCTCATGCTTTCAAAATGTTGCAATAAAGTTGCATGTGTGAATTTACCATATACTTTATTTTGAGTCGTTGATGCAACCAATAGAATGCTTGGGTTCTTACTACAGAGATCGCATAATGGATCTCTAGGGAGAAAAATATCCCCAGACTTTGATCAGGAAAAAGAAAATAATGATCAACTAATATATGATCATTCAAGCAAGAAGAAAAAGAAAAGATTATATACTCTAAACTCTTTCGTTCTAGAATAATCTCCAGTGCATTATATCTGAATTCTTAAGAGACATTTAATAATTATAATAAAAATAATAACTCCCAGTGGGACTCAAAGTGCTTTCAGTGCGCACTCTCAGAATTAACCAAATTAGTAGCTGAAATAATAGATGTTATTATTAAAGCAGAACATTCAGATAATAGCCATTAGCCATGCATTCATTAAATGCATGGCGACTAGCTTGAAAATAGATGTCTTACCATAAAAAAATACATGTGTCTAAAGGAATCCTTCCCGTTTGGAGACCGGAACTGAGGCTAGAGCGCAGACATCTTGTCTGTGAGCATGCACCGTCAGTCCCGATCTCCATAGAGTAGACTGCTTTGCACCATATGGTCACCGGAAGTGACTGACGGTGCAGGTTCACAGACCGCACTAACCTGCCCGTCAGTCCCGAAACAGGAATGATTCCTTTAGACACATGTATTGTTTTACGGTAAGACATCTATTTTCAAGTTAGTCGCCATGGCGACTGGCTATTATCTGAAAGTTCCCCTTTAACCAATCAGTGGTACTCATTTATTACCTGGGAAGGGTGAAGGGCTGAGCTGACCCTGCCAGGAATCAATCCTGCAACCTTGAGGTTTTGAACAGGCTCTGCATTCTGGGCATGTAACACTGAGCTATCTCACCGGCTTTTCTAGCATTCAAGGGTTAAACCTGCCTCCACAAGTTTTATAAAATAAATGCAAGGTAAATATTTTCTATATTTTTTATAGGGGTTTAAGTAACCTGTTATTTTTACAAACTACCATATATATTCAACATATTGCTACTGCAACATTGAATTTATTTTTGGTACCAGATAAGAATAAAATGATCAGATGTCTGGATTGGGTGGGACAGTTGTACATTTTAATTGGCTGCCCCAGATCAAGAAATGTCCTGCATTATATCCTGGATTTCATGGATTTCAACCTATATTTCATGGCTAAGGTTGTCTACATGCAGGTGAGAAATACTAGCTAGTGATGTTCACCGATGAAAAACTAAAATCAATTTCTCATGCATACTCTCATTGTATATTGCACCTGTATTGACCATAAACTATCTTGCAGCTTTGAAACATACTGCCAAAGGTGTTACCAGGAAAAATCTAAATTATACTCCCCCGCCACAGATCTGCTCCACCCATCTCAATGTAACAATATATATAAGGATCAGTTGCAGACACAAGGTGAGCGAGGCAAGCAAAGAAACTGTGATTCTGCTCAGGATGCACAGCAGGTAGACACAGAACAGAGGCAGCTTAGGGCCTGGTAGCCCTAGGCTGCCTGATTAGCGTACAAGCAAGCATGAATGGCAATGGATGATGTTGTCACTGACTGGCAGGAATTGAATTTGAACTGGAAGCTGGCTGGCAGGATGGCAAAGCTGGGTGGCTTGGAAGCAAGCAAGTATTGTTGAATTTATTGATGGACGATGGATGTCTGGAGATAGAGGTGGTGGGAATTGAACTTGGTTGGAAATTAATTGGTGGTGAGATTGAACGTGAAGGCTGGGCTGGCAGGGTGGGACGGGCGGCTGGGTGGCATGGAACCAATTGTATGGATGGTGTTGAATTTCATTTATTTGAAGGGCAGCGGAGGTGGGAGTTGATTGATATATGGTGGTTAACACTTTGAGTACCATAGGAATGCCTAATGCATTAATTCCTTCCGTTTTCTTATTTTCAACATTGTGAAGCAAGTATAAATAACTCCCCTCTCTCTGGATCGTAAGGGGTTAACTTGTTTGAGCCTGTGATGGAATGAATCAGATACCGTTTCTGATCTGATTCATTTAATCGCTGACTCAGAAGGCGAAGAAGAAACATTGATGTATCAGAATGTATGATTTCAGGACAAAAAGTGACTGGGTTACAACTTGACTAGGCAAGTACCAGGTCATATCCATCATGTTAGATGTAATGTTGTAAAAGTCAATGTCATTTTAAAATCTTTACCCACTTTACATCCAGAGGGAATGGGGTAGGACTAGTCTCTAGGTCCAACCTAGTGTTTTACTTGGCATGGTCTGAATGGTAAAAACCAAACAAACATTGCTACACCCCCAGATTGTAAATGCATTAATCACACATAGTAATGTTATCTATCCATATATTAATTCATTTAGAACCATAGAGGTTTAGCATTTTTGTTTGCTTTTATTGTTTTCATTCCCTCCCAGGCCATGCTATATAAATTATTATATAGTTTAAGCAGTGGTGAGGAGGGAAAATTGTGGCCTCCCCTTTGTGCCTCTTGAAGACATCAGAAATGAAGAACTTGAGTCTGGGACCTCAGAGAACTTCAGGGTCTCCAGAACATCCCTGATAAGACTCTCAGCAGGTGAGCCAGGGTCTTACTCAAACGAATCTCAATGGGCAAATGACAAATCAGAATCATCCTCATCAGGTTCACCTCCCTCAGCAGAGGAATTACCTTGTAGATGAAAATCTCCCCCCCCCTTACACACACACAAACCGACTAAAAATGTTTAGGGATAATGGGACAATTCTGGGTCCAAGACACAGGATCTCCTGAACAGAGGGAGGTATATTACTGACAGAAGATATCAGGCTTTAACCCAAAGAGGCTTCTGTGCCAGGCAGAGACAGACAGACAGGGGCATACAAACAGGACTTGTGTACTCTGAAAACTTGAATCCTCTTCAGTCTCTGGGATAATCTACATACTTTTTGCTCAGACATAGCCAAGCAGAGAGAAGAGGAAAATGTTTGAGCGAGAAAGCCATCTTTAAGCAGACCCAGGTTCATTTAAAGCCTGCACTCTGGTCCATATCCAACAAGGAGATAGGAGTCTGTCTAATGGCGGATTACACAGCAACATATGATTTAAGAAAACAAAAAAGAAGTATAGCTAAGAGAATATTTACCCTGATGCACCTCCTTTGAGGTCACTTTTTAAAACCGAATATGTCTGGTGGAAGAAAAGTGGAGTGATGAGGGAGTTTCTGCCTCCAGAGAGTGTTTTAAAGTCTTTAAACACGGATCTGGTTTTGTTTCTCACTCCAGCCCTATTTGGCGTAACAAGGAACGGTACAGAAAAGATGGTTCTCAGTGAGGAGTTCAGAATTCTTATTAATGGGAATTAAACTACTAGAGGGGCGCAATGGAATGATACAGGTTAAATCCACGTGCCTCCCACAGCATTGTGTAGGTGAAGATGAACAAGGTATGTGTGTGATGCATAGGTTAAAAACCAGTAGGCTGTGAGCCACGTGTGCAAATACCTGCATTTTAGGGAATAAGATCCCTGAACTAGCTGCAAAAATAACAAGTAAGGATATGGACTCAGTGGGGATTACCAAGATCTGATACAATGAAAAAACTGACTAGGATGTAGTAATACCAGGGTACTCCCTATTTAGAAATGACAGAAAAGGAGGAATGGTTTCAATTTATGTGAAAAATATCTTAAAGGTTAATCCCATACATGGTATAGAAGAGAACACAGAAACAATAGGAGGAGGATCATAAGTGCAAGTACAAGGCTTCAGTATAGGAAGTGCAGAATGATTCTAATGTGGCTGTCACTATGCACAAGGAGAAAATTGTTACTGAGATGCCTCCTTCAGCAGGTGGGTTTTAGGAGATGCTTGAAAGTGATGAGTGTGGATGATTGGCAAATGGTGATACGGAGGGCATTCTAAAGTTAAGGGGCAGCCAGTGAATATGATTGCGGCCAAGAGATGCTTGAATGGTGTATGGAGAGGACAAAAATAATCCTTGTGAAGAACGAAAAGGGTGTTGTGGGAGATAAGAGCAGAAATGTAAGACGGTGCCAAAGAAGAAAGTGACTTAAAGGAAATGAGAAAAAATTGTAAGAAATGCAAGGCCAAATGTGAGGCCAAGAGAGGGATTTCAGGAGCAAATGAGAGGGAAGGTATTGGGGAGCAGTCTGAAGATGAGAAAGATGAGAGCCAGGAAGACCAGAGAGTACAATGTTGCAATAATCTAGTCTAGAGAGAATGAAGACATAAGGGAGAGGTATTGCGGTTGACATACAGAGGAAGGGCCTTAGCAACAGAACCACACACACTGAGTCAACATGACTGCAGGGATTCATGGACATAGGTAGAAAATAGCAAACTTCTTGCAGGTAATTTATTGGGGTTAGTGAAAAGGAGGAAATATGGATTTTCAATGTGTGGAAACTTTCATGGGACAAGCATGAATTTCCCACGAGAAAAGAAATTACATTCAGGAACAAATACATGCCGCACTGATCATGCTATACTACACAACACATCTGCTCCCCACAGTGCATAATGTCCTTACCACATGATAGATGTGGTGGAAACCCATTCCCATACCTGGGAACTCTCCGGTTTTGCCCCGGAGACTCCGGATTTCAGACTGAATTACCGGGTCTCCGGGGCAATGTGTGGATTGCCGGGTGGGCAGAGTTTAAATAGAAACTCTGCCCACTTGTGCTCCGTCCCGCCCGGTTCCTCCTACTCCCTGCCCTCTTACATACATTTTTCAGGTATTTTTTGGTTTTTCTTTTGTCCCGCCCCCCCTCCGCGGCTAAGCCCCGCCCCTTTTATGACGCGAATCGCGTCATTTTCATCCCGGGTCGGCACTGACAGGGTTACCCTCCGGGTAACCCTGTTTTAAAAGTTCCCAGGTATGCCCATTCCTGCTGTGGGAGGCCCGCACATTGCACATTGTCTCCCACAGCGTGAATGAGTTCCCCACCTACCGCATCTGAGTTATGAAAACAATATGTACAATTTATCAGGGGCATCAGGACCTCACTTAGCTAAGTCATACATAACCCTTTGAGTGCCAGTGGGGTACGCAACACATTGCAAAGTAATGCGTTGCCTACTCCTCTGGCGCTCAAAGGGTTAACCTGTATAAAGCGTGTGTAGCAAAAATGATATGAATAAAAACATCCTCAGTCTCATACTTTGTCTGCCACTTCTGCTCTTTCCCATCCTTCCCCAGCCTACTTTTACCATTTGTTTCACCCATGTTAAGCCCCACCCCCCACTCACAGTTAAGCCCTGCCCTTTTTGACACTATTCACATATTTTTTCTCGCCCCTTTGCCACCACAGGACTCCCCTCGGGGAGACAACACATCACAGTTCTCAGGTTTGTATGTAGCTCACATATACTATTATCGTAGGCACCATCACATATCACAAACAAATAATCAATCCGCGGCTGCTGCGGCTTAGTAGGTGACTGTTTGATTTAACTCTTTGAGTGCCACAGGGGTACTTGCACACAACTCTGCCACTCAAATGGTTAAAGTGTCAGTAATGTCCCAAAAAAATACTTAGGGTTTTGTAGAGCTTCAAAAAATAAATTATATGGCACACATCCTATCTCTCACACTGCTATGGTTTGAGAGATATAGGCATTCAAATTTCCCCCCTCCCTCCCCTTCTCCTGATGTCAGCAGGAGATTTAAGTCGAGCAACTCAAGGAGGCTCTTCAGCAGAGCGAAGTTGCGTTATTTAACAATATTTACTTTATTGGAACGGTCTATAAAGTGTGCTTGCAAACCAGGCACATTTTGTAGACCTTTCCAATGAAGTAATTCTTTTCCAATAATACTATTTCGACACTGCTGCAGAGTCACCGGCTGGTCCCCAGACCGGGATCGCCTGCTGTCAGCACAGTGCTGACTTCAGGAGAAGGGGAGGAGGGGGGAGCTTTCAATGCCAATATCTCTCAAACCATAGCGGTTTGAGAGATAGGATTTTTGCCATAGAGTTTATTTTTTTGAAGCTCTACAAAACTCTAAGAATTTTTTCAGGGACATTACTGACCCTTTAAAATAATACTCTTCAAGTTCACCATACGAACACTATAAGGCATGAGGGGACAGATTCTATTGCAGGAGATAAATGTTAACACCCGTTTTATCAAACATTTTTCAGTTGACGTCTAGGAGAAAACTGGAGATAAAAGCAGTGATAAAATTAGCACCTGCAATAGAATACAGCCCGACATCCAATAAATATATATATTTTTTTACATTATTCGGACCGGTGTTCATGAGCATTTATAGTTAAATCACATCTATGTTAAAAATATCCTAACAAGAGGGGCGTGGCCTAGCCAACGATGGAGTAGGACGCGTTTCTACTGAGCTCCGTTTGGAGTGAGCAGGGTGAGGTCTCACAAAGCTATTTATACGACGATTTTCGACTATATATTCAAGTGAGAACCAAGCCACAGACTCCTTCTTCGATGAGAGGCAGAAAACATAGACCGAATAAGAAAGTCTACCCCATTACGCACTTTTTTGATTCGGGGCCTACCACACCGACCCCGGCTGTACAAGCACGTTTGGACGACGTCACGAGTCTGCACCAGCGGGAAGACCAGCAACACCTAGTACTTGCGGAGAACTCTGACAGTAGTACACCTTTCACCACGATGGAAGACCGTACATCTCCTACTATGGATCCTCCACTTACTAAGAGTGACCTAAAAGACATGTTGAACGGACTGATGTCCAAGGAAGATTTTCGCACATATATGGATGACATGAAAGCTGCGTTTAAAGCTGATATCTCGGCCATGCGTGCAGATATCTCCCAGCTCACTGGCAGAGTAGCATATATTGAAGAGGGGAGAAATATTGAGGCGGATCATATAGCGGGCCTGGAGCACATAATTGACGAATGTAGAAATACGATCTACAACCTCACCTTAAAAGTAGAAGATCTTGAGAACAGAGGACGCCGAAATAACTTGAGGGTTAAAAATTTACCTGAATCTATTGCACCGCAGAATCTTGTTTCTACCCTAACCTCGCTGTTCCATTTCATTCTTGAAGATGCGGAACCCGCTGTGATACACATCGAAAGAGCCCATAGAGCTCTCAAGCCAAAAGATGCATCTGGTCAAGTTGCAAGAGATGTAATAGTTTGTCTACATCGCTTTGAATTGAAAGAACGTATCATGAGGAAAGCGAGAGAAAAGGGTCATGTGAAATTCGAAGGTGTGGAGGTGCACTTATACAATGATATATCCCCACAAACCCTGGCTCGTAGAAGGGAAGTGAAACAGCTTACTGATCACCTGCGCAACCTGCAGGTAAAGTATCGCTGGGGATACCCTTTCTCTCTTCACGCTTCGTACTCAGGGAAGAACGCTGTATTATATAAACCTCAGGATATGCTGGACTTTTGTCGTGGCCTGGGTATCCCAGCCCCTACCCAGGTAGAGGAAAATCCTCAACCGGTGTCTCAGAAATCCCAAAAACGCACGGATTGGGTGTCGGATTCCCCAGAGAAAATCTTCAAGAAACCACGCCGCATTGATTTTCATCTGTCAAGAGCTGGATCCAGCTCCACAGAATGGGCCTGATTTGTGAGAGACTTTACCTGGAGATTACCGTTCACAGTATAGTAGAGACTTCAACGTGCCTATAAGATGACATGGACTACATCCACTCGGATGTCAGGTTGGACTACTCTTGCTAGTATTGTTTTAACTGTTAATGATTGTTTTTAGGCCTGGGATAGTTTGTTGTGGCCTTATTTCGAACTTAAATGTCTTAAATTTGACGGTTATCTTTAGTTTACTTCTCCTAGTTAAGTACTACCTTTAGTAATTTGCTACTTAAGGTATTAGGTGGGAGTAGGAGAGTGGGATCTCAATATATTATGTGGGGTATGTGTGGGGGTGGGAGACAGCGAAGGGTAAAGAGACAGACAGGTAGGAAGGAGGGGCAAGGAGGGGGGAAAGGGGACAAGGGGAAGGGGGAAGGGAAGTAAGGGAGAAAAGAAGGCAGGGAGAGAGAAAGGGAGGGAGGGGGAGAGGGGAAGGGAGAAGAAGAGGGTAGGGAGAAGGAGGGAATGGAGGGAATGAGAGAAGGAGGGAAAAAGAGGGAGAGGGAAACCGGGGAAGAATAAGGGGGGAGACGGGAGGAAGTAAGGCAAGGATAGGATGAGAAGGAGGAAAAGAAGGGAAGAAGAAAAGGAAAGGGGAAAGTGTCTGGAAAACTAGACATGTGTATAAGACTGTACATGCATATATATGAATGTTTCTGTTTTATTGTAATGGAGATGCCCAAACTCGCATTTCTTATAAGTTGAGGTACTCCCTGCATATAAAGGCGGGATTAATTAAAAATTTAAGTAATTTATTTTATGTGGATTTTCCCACTACATGGGCGAATTTGGGCACCTTCTCCACCTGTTGTGTAATAGAGGTTTGATGACCAAATTGTAATTGTTCAATGTTCCCCGTAGGTTTTATGGGTTCTCTGAACTGTCTCTCTACCTCCCATATCTTTTATTTGATTATTTACATCTGCCTCATGGGTGTGATTCTTTTGGGGACTAAGTATCACAACGATGTTTGCCCTGTATACTTATGACCCCTTATATTACCACCTCTTACTAGTTAATAGTTAATTGTTAGTTCGCCACTTCTCTACATAGGAATGTATGAGTTATTTCTCATTAACTAATGCTATATCAACAGCACTCTTCTTGCTTGGTGTTCCCCCCCTTTATTTGATATTCTTGACCTGTTCCCTGCCTCTTTTGTTGTTCTTTTTTCTTTCTTTTTCTTTGTTTTTCTTTATTTTCTATGTTCCTCACCCTGCTCACCTAGGAGCTCCTTCCTACGCTCACTACCAATATTAGTGAATTCATGTCCCTGTGGGACCATTTCCTGTCATTGTCAAATGATTGTATTATTTTTTCGTTCTCTTTTTATGTTGCATCTTCCAAATGGTTTTTTATGAGATATTCTTTTCTTCTTTTTCCTCCCTCCTTTTTTCTTCTCCCTACGATCCCCTCCCTCTTCTCCCTATGCAGACCGCGAGTGGGGGGTGGGCGCAGTGGGGTGGCTCTCATGCCTAGACTACATGCTGCTTCATAATGGGTGACCTTAAGGTGGTCACGGTCAATGCGAAGGGCTTAAACTCCCCAGAAAAGAGAGCCTTGGCCCTAAGAGAGTTTCAAAGATTGTCTGCTGACATAGTCATGGTCCAAGAGACTCACTTTTCTGCATTAGCTCCCCCAAAATTTTTCAATAAAACATACCCAATCGCATACTTTTCGCATGCGCCTACTAAGAAACGAGGAGTTGCGATCCTAATCAAGGCACATGTTCCCTGGACACTCTTAGAATCACACACTGATGAAATGGGTCAGCTTTTAATTCTCAGGGGTTTATTATACAATGTACCATTTCTTCTCATTAACGTTTATGCACCAAACAAAAATCAGATTTCATTTCTCTCTAAGACTTTGCAACGGGTTGACGAATTTGAGGAATCTCAGTTGATCTTAGGTGGAGATTTTAATGTAGCGTTAGACCCCCTTCTTGATACTTCCACTGGGAAATCTTGTTTTAAGAATTCACAACTGAGATACCTCAAAAACAAATTAGCAAAGATGACTTTATTCGACGCTTGGAGAACTCTTAATCCCACGACAAAAAACTATACCTTTTACTCTCCTCCTCATGATTCATATAGTCGCATTGATTATTTGTTTGTACCACATGGTCTGATTCATCGCCTATGTAATGCCACTATAGAGACAGTATCTTGGACGGATCATTCCCCGGTTTCGATATCCTTAAGATTCCGCGATCCAGATATTACCCATTTTTCGTGGAGATTGAATGAATCCCTACTCAGATGCAAATCGGATGTAGCAGCTCTCTCCGATCGGATTAAGGAATATTTTATTAGTAATATTTCCCCAGATATCTCTTTTCCTGTTGTATGGGAAGCACATAAGGCGGTCTTACGCGGTCATTTTATTAAATTAGGATCCTTTAGAAAGAGGGAGCGTAATCAAAAAATGTTGCAACTCTTAGCAAATATTAGTACGTTAGAAACTAAGCATAGAAACACCCTTGATCCCTCTGATTACTTAAATATTACTAAATTTAAGGAGGAACTCAATTCTCTTCTCCGTCAGAATGTGGCGAAATCTACGATATGGTATAAATATCAAAGATATATAGAGGGAGACAAATGTGGTAAATCACTGGCTAATCTGGTCAAGAAACGCAAAAGGCAGAGTACCATTACTTCCATTACTGATACGAGGGGAGTACGTCATGCTTCTTCTCCAAGTATTGCGGAGGCTTTTCGGAAGTATTATCAGAATCTCTATAATTTAGAAACAGAAGTCAATGGTCCAACATCTATTCTGTCACCACAAGTGTTAGACTTCCTAAAGAAGGCCGGAATCCCGGGTCTCTCCAAAGTCGACTCTGATGAGCTGGATCGGCCGTTTACTATGCACGAACTTGAGCGAGCCCTCAGACAAATGGCCTTAGGTAAATGCCCAGGTCCTGATGGTCTTCCATTACTTTATTATAAGACCTTCCAATCACACCTCTTACCGCATCTTCTTACTTTGTTTAACTATATCCGATCTGGTACCCCCTTTCCTCCTCAAGCGCTTGAGGCCCATATTTCAGTTATACACAAAACAGGTAAAGATCCAGAAATTTGTGCAAACTACCGTCCTATATCATTGTTAAATGTTGATATCAAACTGTTGGCGAAAATTCTCGCTGAAAGATTGAAACCTTTGCTACACTCAATCGTTCATATTGATCAAAGCGGTTTTGTCCCTAGGAGAGAGGCGAGACATAACACTACCCTAGCTATTTCCCTCATCCATATTGCTCACAAATGTAAAATTCCCTCGGTGCTAATCTCGACGGACGCCGAGAAAGCATTTGATAGAGTCCGATGGTCATATATGTTTGCAGTCCTCTCGCATGTTGGCTTGGGCCCATATATGTTGCGTAGTATAGCCAGCCTTTACACATCTCCAACTGCACGGGTTCGAGTTAATGGGCACTTATCTTCCCCATTTCATCTCACGAATGGGACCCGTCAGGGATGTCCTTTATCCCCAATATTATTTATTTTATCTTTAGAACCATTGCTCAATCTAATTAGACTTGATGACACGATCAGAGGCATTCCTTCAAGGCGTAGAGTTCATAAAGTAGCGGCCTTTGCAGATGACGTCTTGATATTCCTTTCTTACCCCTCCGAGTCTCTTCCTCCGCTCCTAAGGGCTATAGACGCATATTGTAATGTTTCGCAAGCCAAAATTAATTATGATAAGTCCGAAGTATTGAACCTTACGGCTAGTGCTACCTCTCTGCGGCCCTTTCGATTGCGTTTTAAGGTCAAAGAGAAAGATTCCTCTATTAAATATCTAGGAGTTCATCTATCCTCACAGACTTCGAAACTCATTGACTTTAATATACCACCTCTCATTCGAACACTTCAGGAAGACATTAAATGTTGGAATACCCTACCCGTCTCTTGGTTTGGGAGGATTAACTTGGTGAAGATGATGTTGTTGCCGAAAATTATTTTTCTTTTAGCTGCTATACCTATGCATATTCCCTCTTCTTATTTGAGAAATATTCAATCATTAATTTCCTCCTTAGTTTGGAACAACAAACGTCCCCGATTAAGGCAGGATATACTTACTTGTCCTCTCCGGTTTGGGGGCTTACAATTGCCGGATATAGTTACTTATTATCAGGCTTCGGCATTATCTAAGTTTTTTGATTTCTTACCACCGGTTCCGGCGCTTTGGACGGAAGCGGTAGACATCGGTGTGCCGAAGTGTGATCCGCTACAACTGTTGTGGGTCTCACAGACGACTATTCCGGAAATGGGTAGGTCGCACCCTGTTATGGGACACTTACTGGACACATGGTATACGTTAAATACATCCCGAGTTTTAGCACCCTTCCCCTCTCCTCTTAAATCAGTGGTAGGTAATCTAGACTTCCCACCAGGTCTGATGCATACGTCTTTCTTGACTTGGAAATCTATCGGATTTGATACACTCCAAACCCTTTTATCAAATGAAGGGTTTCCTATGTTTAATGACATTTCGAAATTATCTCCTCCAGGGTGTCCGATTCAGTGGTGGTCTTACCTTCAAGTTAAACATTGGGTTACTACATTCCAATCTGCAGGGGCCTCGCATAGGGAACTGACTAAATTTGAAACGCTACTTACTTCCACCTCTCCTTGTTTACGCCCGCTCACTGAATGTTATAAATTGCTTGGCGTTAGCACTATTACCTGCAAATGGTACTATCAATTAGAATGGGAGAAGGAGCTAGATACAACACTGTCTATGTCCCAATGGACTACGATCTTTAGGTTATCAAGGAACTGCGTACGTGACACTAAATTGAAAGAAACCAACTACAAATTTTTGTCTAGATGGTACCTCACGCCGGATAAATCTGCACGTTTTTCTTCCACTCAAACTAACGTCTGTTGGAGATGTGGTGCAGGAGTTGGCACTCCTCTTCACATCTTCTGGACTTGCCCGAAGATACACTCGATATGGTCGCTGTGTGTGGGTCACATTAATAAGGTGTACAAAACCAATCTGCCTCTTTCCCCGATGACATGTCTATTCTTTCTTCTCCCAATAGGAGCTATTAGGATTCCTAGACAACAACTTTTGGCTATTTTTTCTTTACTTTCTGTAATGAAACTCCTTATTGCCCAAACTTGGTTATCTACAGACCCTCCGTCTTTTTCAGCATGGTTGGCCCTAATAGATCAAAGGCTTCATTTAGAAAAATGTCATGCTCTTTCTACCTCTTCCTTGGACTCTTATTTGGAGAAATGGACTCCCTGGTTCTCGGTACGCTCCCTTGTTCACACTCACTAATGTTGACAATGGTAGGGTCTTTCAGCTCTAACTAGGATACTATATCTGGAGCTGTCTTGGACAGAGGAGTTTTGATTTGCCTTTGCATTGGCCGTCTCCTTCTTCTTCGGCCCTCGGGAGGCTTTTTAATACATAGGATATCTTTCCTTCTCTTTCCTTATATGCCTCACTGGGGGAGTCTGGGTGTTTGCCGGTCCATTGTGCCCCCTTTTTTCCCCTCCTCTCGCGGTTTGCTCCCCCCCCCCTTCCTCCTTCTATCCTTGTTTACCTCCTTTTCATCCTTTTCTTTCTTCTTTATGTATACAACTCACATATGTGTAGAGGTGGAGTGCTTTTCTCCACAATGCTTGGGTTTATGTTACCACTTATGATTGTCTGTTATAGCTGTTAATATGCAGTCATTCCAATACAATTGTGTTTTTGTATGTTTTTGTATGTTTTGTTTGTATCGAAATGCACTAATGTATGTTTTGTTTACTTTGTGAATTAAGCCGCTTGCATGCGGACTTATTATACTTGTTTTGTATGATTTTGTTTACTACTCAATAAAAAAAAAAAAAAAAAAAAAAAAAAAATCCTAACAAGATATAATCCATGTAGGATACTTACTTTCTGTTCACTTGCATTAATTGCCATATCCCATGTGTTGAAAATGTCCTATCAAAATATAATCAACTAGTTGAAGAGCCAGTGTACATACACGGGCCACAGTGCCACCCAGCAACAGCCATGGGGCAGTCATGCACAGTACAGACTGCCTGCGCCACGGCTGATACGGAGCGGGGCGCTCCAAATTCAGACTGTAGTCGAGGACCACAGTACAAATTTGGAGCCCCGCTCTGTTATCAGCTGCAGAGCGAGCAGTCTGTAGTGCGCATGACTACAGCGCGCGCAGCCATCTCTACTGAGCATGACGACTTCTGACAAACAAGTTAGCAAATTATTATATACTAGTGTAAAAGCCTGTGTTCACAGGCCAAGGTCTGGGTGATGTTAAGAGGCCAGTCCTGCTCTGCGTCCTTCCGCCGACGCGGTCATGCACTGTAGAAATTGCCCGAAAGCACTGAATGTTCCCAGCATAGAACTCCCAGCATTCCTACACCTCCCAGCATTCTGTGCATTCAGGCAGTCTCTTCTGACAAACATCCTAGTGAATTATAATATAGGATGACGTGGGATTATTATATCATAGATATAAGATATACTTCAGTATATAGGCTCAATCTGATGGTGTATTGTTCCATAGTTCTCTTTCACTTGCTATCCACATAAGATAGGCATGTACAAATGTACCTACAGGTCCATTTGATGAGGGATATTCTATAGCATCAAGGTTAGATATTTTATAGATGTACACTCAATTGCATCTCCTCATTTAAGCCAGGGGGTGACATGGTACCCAGTAAGAAGATTAATCTATTTTTCCTCTTGAGAAGTTCCTTGTCCAGGGTCACCTCCACGTATACGTAAGTATACTGTTTTGGAGGCCCCATGCTTTCAATGTCTTTGGGTCAGAGTTCAGTACCTTCATTAATATCCCTTGGGGCATTTATAATACTTCTAACATGTTCTCTGTAGTCTAGTTAGGATATTAATCACAAATGATAATTGCTGGAGTGTCCAAGTGTGAGAGTTGCCTAGAGCCTGGGTGCTTAATGGCTGAAAGTTTCCCATTGACTGAGTTCTTAAATGGAAACTACACCCTTGAAATAAATGGCTCTTAATTTGTTTAACAGAAGGACTTCCTTAGGAATGTGTCCTTCATACACCAGTTAGATCGATCTATCTATCTATCTATCTATCTATCTATCTATCTATCTATCTATAACAAGTTTCACAGAACAGATATGTGGTTAATGTACACGAGGGAGTTTTTCAACTACAATCATTCTCAAAAACATACTTTTTGCTGCAACATCTTGCAGCACAGTTGCCATATTAACTAGGCCTAATTCTATCTATTGATTCAAAGCACACTCATCTTGTTCATCTTCATACCTCTCTGCTCAGAAATGCATTGTATACCACTCTGGAACTCAAAAAATGAAATATAAATATATTAAAACCTTTGGATTATGGGTGTGGTGGTGCCTAAAATAAAATCTACTGATCATGTGTTGAGCACATCATAAACCATAATAATAAATATATATCAATATTAATAGTCTCTGAAACATAGACACACTATGAATCTTGGCAGCTGGAGATTTGTTTAATATGTACACTTGATCTGAGTTGTGCATATTCGAGACAGAAAGCCTCCATAGCTATGAATAGACAATAATTAATTCCTCCAAAAGCATTTACTGCATCATGGATAGAATCAGGAATGGAAGTGTATGGAGTTTAACTTTATGACTTAGCCTTATTTAATCATCTATATATATTTAAAAGGCCAAAAGCTATTGTTAAAGCCAATGTTATTTTTTTCACTCAAGTCTTCTGAAGTATTGAGAATGATGGTTAAATTCGAGGACCACAGTATGAATTTGGAGCCCCGCTCCGTTATCAGCTGCAGCGCGAGCAGTATGCAGTGGGCATGACTGCAGCGCACGCAGCCGTCTCTACTGAGCATGACAACTTCTGACACACAATTTAGCAAATTATTATATACTAGTATAAAAGGATAGAATCAGGAATGGAAGTGTATGGAGTCTAACTTTATGACTTAGCCTTATCTAATCATCTGTATATATTTAATAAAAGGCCAAAAGCTATTGTGAAAGCCAATGTTATTTTTTTCACTCAAGTCTTCTGAAGTATTGAGAATGATGGTTAAATTCGAGGACCGCAGTATGAATTTGGAGCCCCGCTCCGTTAGCAGCTGCAGGCTAAATTCAGAGAGGATAACTTCTTAGTTATTTAATATGTAATCAATGAGACCAAATCACAGAGGGGTCGGTCATTCAGTTAAAATGATCTCCTACAACCTTTAATTGTTATTTCCAATAATTTTGATGACATGAAAGAGAACTTCAACATTGGCTTTCATATTTGTTTTTTTAAATTTCCACTGTTTTTTTAAGTAATTACGTTTTGTAGTTTATTGTTTTGTTTGAACACACTTCAAGCTTTCTTGACCTTTTTTTTTTTTTAGTCAATATTTTGTTCAACCGAAGCTCCATATCTTCCGCTGAGAAGACAGTGAGTCAGCAACAACATGGGGCCCACCTAAGATTTTTTTTTCAAAGTATATTTTTGCCTGATTAGTTTTCACACATTAGCTTGTAGGCCTGTAAGGCTTAACATCCTGCCTGTGGTAAGTACAATTTGAGAATAGTTGTTAACCCTTTGAATGCCAGAGCAAGGCATTGTGTACCCCTGTGGCACTCAAAGGGTTAAAGGAATAGTGATGTCTATATTAAAGTTTTGCTCATAGTCTTCTTTAAGGTTTTTATAATACGTAGCATATGTTTAAAGTGATAGTAATGTTTTACAAAAACAGCAGCTCCAATTAATCTTCATAGCAATTGAACCACAGAGAGCGTTATTTTATTACCGTGAGCTTTGTAGTTCAAGAGTAATTGAACGATAAAGTTTCCCCCTCCCTCCCCTTTTCCCTAGTGTAAACCCGCACTCCTCAGATGTGGAATCCAGTCCATAGACCAGACAGCTCACATCAAGGGAAATCTTCTTCCTGTGAGAACAATGAAAACCATGCCCCCCTTGACAGGTTTTTCAGGGTTTTCCCTTATCTTAATTGAAGATTGTCCCTCTCTGCAATCTACCTGGACACTCCCTGCTGCTCTGAGGTGAGCAGTGTTATCTCAGTAAAAGGGGCAGGAGGGGGATACTTTATCATTCAATTACACTTGAACTACAACTCTGACAGAATTGAAATAATACTCTCCTGGCCCAAATAATATAATGATTCATTAGAGCTGCTTTTATTATAAAACATTACTATCCCTTTAAGTACTTACAGTTCTGTACTTCAAAAGATATATAAGCTGAAAAGATCCCCCTCTCACCCCATCTGGCCATGTCACTGATCCTCTCTTTCTGGTCCAAATGGAGTGTGGTGAGGGACAATCTTCAGTAATCAAAAGGAAAATCCTGCCCTTCTTTGTCAAGAGGGACAGGGTTTTCCTCATACTTACTGAATGAAGATTGTACCTCTCTGCATCCATCTGGTCCCACGACTGGATTGCAAATCTAAGGGGAGACGACCAGAAGGGGCGAGAGGAGGATCCTTTCAGCTTAAATATCTTCTGAACTACAGAACATACTGCTGCATGTTATAAAAAGCTTAACTTGGAGCAGAACTTTAATATAGACATTGCTATCCCTTTAAATATTAGTTTACTCATTGACTTGATTGCAGACTAGCACTAGGCCTTTCTTTATAAAGTTGATTAAACATTTTTGTACACATTTTGTATAATATGATTCCTATTTTGGAATTGATGACATGCCATAATTCACCATTATTACCAATTTTCAAAATGAATGTGGCCCTCACGCATATGGATTTCTGATCGTATGGTCCATTATTGGAAATACTTGGACACCCCTGGCATACATTATCTATTAATGCTTAATTCTACTTTTTCACCTTTTTCTTCGATGGATTGAGTGCAAAAACAAGGGCTAATTTGCCAGGTCCCTTTTTTGTCGTTATTTTTGCCAGGTCTTCATTTTATAGCAGGCCCAGATGGAGCCACATGGCTCCTAGCAACGCCTCCTAGATCTGGCGGGACTGACAGTGCAGGCGCACGGACGTCATTTTGGCAAGATGTCCGCGCTCCGTGCTACTGACAGCTGGGGAATGAAGCATATATCTATTAAATCAGGTAATAATTCTGGCGACTAGCGCTACTAAGCAGCTAGTCGCCAGATGGGGACTTAATTAAGCTAAACATTTTGTGACATGGTAGTCCCGCTTTAACCAATTGAATACTAGAAAGGTCTCTAAAATTTTGTAAAGACCTTCCTAGCAGTCAACAGGTTAACCCCTTAACGACGAGCAGTACAGGGAAGTAACCTTCCCTTAAGGACCACTGTGATCTTTGTCAGCGTGCTGGTACACGTGACTGATAATATGTACCAGCTCATCGAATGGGGGTCTGAGAGAGGCCGCTCCTGTCTTTGAGCAATACATTTCAGACCCCATTAGCTCTTATACCGCTCCTGCAGGAGAGCTGTGAGCTCAAAATATATGATGGGCCAGGACCGTCACCAGTACTTCAGGAAAAGAATGGTGATGGTCCTGACACTTCACCAGTCATTAAAGGGAAAATGTCCCATACAAAATGCTTAGAGTTTTGTAGAGTTTAAAAAATAAACAATATGACACAAAACCTATCTCTCAAACCTTTATGGTTTGAGAGATATCCTCTGTTATATCCTCCGTTAAAGTTCCCCTCACCCTCCTCTTCTCCTGATGTCAGCTGTAAGCTGACAGCAAGAGTTCCTGGTCCGGGGACCAACAGGCGGCTCTTCAGCAGAGCTGCAATAGTACGATTTAAAAATAAACATTTCTTTGGAATGGTCTACAAAGTGTGCCTGGTTTGTAAGCACACTTTTTAGACTGTTCCAAAGAAGTAGTTCTTTTTAAATTGCGCTATTGCAGCTCTGCTGAAGAGCCTCCTCATGTCGGCTGACATAGATCTCCTTCTGTCAGCTTTACAGCTGACATCAGGAGAAGAGGAACTTTAGCGGAGGATATCTCTCAGACCATAGCGGTTTGAGAGATAGGATTGGTGGCATTTTGTTTATTTTTTTAACCTCTACAAAACTCTAAGCATTTTTTATGGGACATTACTGACCCTTTAAGAGGATAAAAGCCTCATTGAAATTGAAATCAATGAAAAATTGTATTTGTTCCCTCTGATGCAGTTGGTTTGCTCCTGGTGCGGTTTTCTCTTATTACATTTGTCTCATATACAGACACTTTGTTCCAAACACACGAGACAATAATAGCCATCCCCAGGCATGGTGGTTGCAATATTAGACTATGCCTAGACAGTCCAACACAAAGACAAGTAAGAATAGACATCGGAATAGAGTTATTATTGCAACAACATTAATCTGGGGAATCAATCACTGCCACAAGTAGATGGGAGCCACATGGCAAAATGAAGGGAAAGGAATGACCTTTCCATAAATAATATATCATGTTTCTTCCACAAGTTCAACTCCACATAAATTCTGAATCAGGCTGTCACCCCAAACCTTGTAAACTGGTGAGTCCCGGGTAGAAAACTAATGACTGGTGGTATTGCACTCCCTGTTTACAACTCGTTTAACCTTTTGCTTGCCAAAGGCAGCAGGCAGTACATTACTCTGCAATGCATTGCACACACCTTGAGCTCTAAAAGCATACCTCCCAACATTTCAAAAGGCGAAAGAGGGACACTTCTGTTTTAGTAGGCATTTCTGGGGGAGTGGCTGTTAGGCGGGGCATTTCAGGTTATTTCTTGACCCATTTGCACCCCTTTGTAACTGATAAATGATTTAGAGCAAGACCAAAGTATTTTAATTACCCATATTAATGGATAAACACATATACCGACAATTAACAACACATTTATGTATGTTTTTTTGCTGTGGAGCAATGTAATACACACCGCTCATTCTGATGTCCTAAAAAGAGGGACAAAAGGGTTGAAAAGAGGGACAGTGACCACATATCCCTTTAAATCAGGGACACTTATAAAATACACACATTGCAGGACAGCACAGGAATCAAAGCAACCCTGCAATGTGTGTATTTTATAAGTGTCCCTGATTTAAAGGGATATGTGGTCACCTTAGTTGGGTCTCAAAGAGGGACACTTGGGAGGTATGTAAAAGGGTTAATGGAACACTAATATTTACAAATTAAATGGTGTTATTTTACGGTGACCATTTGTCACAGAATTCCTAGGACCAGCATACAGGGAAATAATTAGAACCTACACAAGTTTTAATAACGTGCTCAAACACAGACCAAACTTAGACTTCCAGGACAAGTCTGAATCACTCATTGACACAGTCCCTGCTAACAGATCCTCACTGGAGAATCTCAGAACATTTTAGTGTGATGGAGAAAGAGATAGGAAATGCAGCTGATGTATCATGATTCATGACTCCACACTCTGACAGTTAACCCTGTTAGTGCAGAGACAACAGGCTCCCTTGGTTTCTGGTCCTCATCACAACTACACCATCTATATATACCCCCTGTAGTTATGCCATGCCAACAAATTACTAAAATAGTTTGTTTCTGAACTTTACATGGGCCTTCTTTCTACCAATTATACTAGAAAAAGAATTGTATGATAATTAAAAGCTTGTAATTTCAGTCTGGTACAATGTATCATACTTCCTGTTTTATGGCTCATTGGATGCTAAATCTGTTGAGAGACCTCTTTAGCATGCAGGGAGCAAGGCAACAAGCAATATGATACATGGTACTGGGCTGAAATTACAAGTTTTCAATTGTCATACAGTTCTTCTTCATTAGAAAGCGATGCATCGGAGACCGTCCCTAGAATCCAGGGGGTTAAAGGGACAGTATCACCTTTTTTTGTAAAACTGCTTATACTTCATATATATATATAATTAAAGTCAGATGTGGAACTGTCCCATTAATGTAATATCAATTTTTGAGATATAAATAGTATAGTAATAGTAAATAGTCATTTTATTATATAAATAGACCTCAGATTTCATAACCCTTTAGTATTATATCATCAGGAGGAATATCTATACATACAACTTCTGGGGAAGATGTATGAAGCTGAGAGAAGTCATTACAGCTAGAGATATATGTTATGTCATGGACCCTCAGGGCTTTATAGAAAATAAGTGGACAGAATTGGCGCTCAGCAAGTGAGAAAAAGTATATAATAAGAATTAAAAAAATACACCAGTGTATAGAGACTCAGATGTACTAGTCTGCTAACATCCCAAGATAAGTGTGTTAAATCTATGGAAACAAAAAACAAAAATAAAGGAGGTTGCTAAAATTAAATCCAACAGGATAATACCCCAAAGGAAATCAGAGGAAATAGTAAATTACTCATAAACACTATATATAGAAAACAAAATAGAGAATAAACATAATATTCCTAATAATATAAAATATATTGTAAAATAGTCCTTTTTGATTTAACCACTAGAGTACAAAGCAAGCAGAGAGCAAGACATTGGGAATGTGGACCCAAAAGGTCAAGCATGTACAGAGCATATCCTTGGAAAATTCTCTTTCCCCCTGTTCAATGTTTATTTCAGTCAGATCTCAATGAGGGTGCATCATGTTCCTCTTGATGTTTCCCTGCTATTGCAATAGGTAGTCGATAATAGCTACCAGAAAGCACTCACCCTCCCTCCACAACCCAGAGTTCTCAGAATTGAGGTTGAGTCGGGGGGGACAGAAGTTCCATTCTTATCTTGAATAAATCTAGTGAGCCTTCAAGGTTCTCTAACTCAAACCAGAAGTTAGAAGATCAGGTTGATGAGTGAGTGCCTGCAGATGACCAGTATTGATTACCTATCACAGTTATGATAGGCAAGCAGTACTGGGGTGGGGGGACATCAGGTAAGTTTCTAATGTTCCCCCAACAAGGTCTGAATAATAATGAAAAATGGATATGTTTGCCCAAAGGGTGTCCAAAGTATGGCTTAGCAATATGTTGAATACCACTCTGGCACTCACAGATACACTGTCTGCTTCCCCAGCCTTGTTCCACCATACACTACTAGTCAAATAAGTACCTATACACTGTCTACTACCCCAGCTTTGTTCCACTGACCACTAGTAGCCACAGAACTACACATTCAATGTCTGCTTCCCCAGCCTTGTTCCGCTGTCCCACTTTTAGCTATAGAACCACTCATACATTGTCTTCTTCCCCAGCCTTGTTTCACAGTAAGCCACAGAACCCAACATACACTGTCTGACACACCAGCCTTATTCCACTGTTCACTTGTAGTCACAGGACCACACATCACTTTCTGACACCTCAGTCTTGTCCCATACATACAGTTTCTGACACTCAAGCCTTTTTCCACTGTATACTGGTAATCACATTGGCAGCCACATGACATAACCACACTTTCTGACACCCCAGTCTCATTCTTTTTGTAGCCATGCTCCTGGCACCCCCTATGGCATATCAACCCATACCAGTGGGGTCCCATATTTCTTGTGCAGGCACAAAGTACTGAATAGAGTTGGACATTTCATAGTATTGAACTATTACAGTATCTTTGAAGTGATATAGCATGAATTTCTGGCCTAAGTGTAGAAAGTCAGGTGACCCCTCATTTGATGCAGTAGGAAATCATCTTTCAGGAAATGTAATCTTTTAGGTGGCTTTGTTGTTGCTGTGGGGCAATTATGCCTTCAAACTATGTTTAGTGTATTTTGGTTGTTTCCACGAAAATGTCCATCAAAATTCTGCTCTGTGTACTGTTACCAATGTGAACCCCCAGGGAAGGACATACATTTGCACACCTATACATATTTGGTATCTGTCTGCTGAGGAGATATGTGGCATTCAGATGACACACTTTTTGCTACACTAAACTTGCCACAATAAGTGTTCTCCAGAATTGCCCCTCTTTAGCTTGATAAATAAGAGAACTGCTGTCTACAGGGGTGCATGTTGTAGCTCCCAATTTGAGCCTTCTCTTTAGAGCACATGTTGCCCTGTTATAGTTCCCAAGAGTCGTTTCAATATTAGAGGCATTCTTCGAGGACCTTATTCATCAAGGTCTCCAGGGCAGGTCCAGAGAATTCCAGGGAGGTTAATCTGGGATTGCCTTTAAACTCGCTCTGTTGATGTGCCCCTAGGACTGGAGATGAGAACCATTGCACAAGACTGCAAGATCTCACACAGAGTCCTCTCACCATTTGTGTTTGTCTGTATCTATATGTCATAGTGATTGTATTTATCACCCCCCATTGCTATAATATAGGTTAGTAGTGATGAGCGAGCACCCCAATGCTCGGGTGTTCGGGTGCTCTGACCGAGCACCCCCTGAGGCTCGAGTGCTCGGCCGAGCACCCGAGCCCCATTGAAGTCAATGGGAGGACTCGAGCATTACACCAGGCACCCCCTGCTCTGATGAGGGGAGGGTGCCTGGTCCATAGGAAAAGGGAAGAAAAGGATGGAAACACCACAGAAATGGTTCAGGGACAGCATAGGGAGGATGTCTGGATGCATCTTGGACTCCAACATCGCTGCTGGGAACGATCTTTCGCCCGTAGTACGCCATTTTTACAGACTGACCATAAAACACACAAAAAGGAAAATAAAAACGACTTTAGGCGAAAAATTGTTACCAAACAATATTTGCTGTATATTTACTTGTATATCATCTGCAAATTCTCCCAAAAATTTCCTTGATTTTCGGAAGTGAGGCCATGATTAAGAGGGAAACGTGCGCAGAGGCAAATTCTCCCAAAAATTTCCTTGATTTTCAGAACTGAGGCCATGATTAAGAGGGAAACGTGCACAGAGGCAAATTCTCCCAAAAATTTCCTTGATTTTATTGAACTGAGGCCATGATTAAGAGGGAAACGTGCGCTGAGCTGACCATCTAAAACATTATGGGTGAGGGTCTGCTGCAGAGCTGACCATCCTAAACATTATATGCGAAGGCCCGCTAGTGAGCTGACGCTATAAAACATTATATGAGAGGGCCCGCTAGAGAGCTGACCCAATAAAACATTATATGAGAAGGCCCGCTGGTGAGCTGACCTATATAAAAATTGGCAAACAGGGCCCGCTGGTGAGCTGACCCTATATAAAAATTATATCACAGGGCCCGCTGGTGAGCTGGCCCAATATAAAAATTATATCACAGGGCCCGCTGGTGAGCTGGCCCTATATAAAAATTATATCCCAGGGCATATGGAAGAGGAGGAGGAGGATGAGAAGATTAAGAGTCAACCATATACCCGTTTTTTGGGTGGAAGGGGTGAATGGGAATACAGAGTATTCCCATCATTGTAAATAACATATATAAAGTGAGTTTATGTTCCCCCGGGGCTTTCCTCCAGTGGAGTGGAGAAGTCAGGGGAAATCCAGGCCTTGTTCATTTTTATAAGTGTCAACCTATCAGCATTGTCGGTGGAAAGGCGGATACGCTTATCTGTTATGATGCCACCAGCAGCACTAAATACCCGCTCAGACAGAACGCTGGCGGCAGGGCAGGCCAGCACCTCCAAGGCGTAGAGTGCCAGTTCATACCACGTGTCCAGCTTGGACACCCAGTAGTTGTAAGGCACAGAGGGATCATTGAGGACGCTGACACGGTCTGCTACGTACTCCTTCACCATCTTCCAAAACTTTTCCCTCCTTGTGACACTAGGCTGCGCATCAGGGTGAGGGTGCTGGCGGGGTGTCATGAAGGTGTCCCACGCCTTGGAGAGTGTTGCCCTGCCTTTGTCGGAACTGCTGTGTGCTCCCCTTTTCTCCCCTTCTCGGTTGGCCAAGGTAGCACGTACTCTGCCGCCAGCGTTGTCAGATGGAAAATTTTGGAGCAATTTTTCGACAAGAACCTTCTGGTATTGCACCATTTTGCTTGTCCTCTCCACCGGAGGAATGAGAGATGAGAAATTCTCTTTGTAGCGGGGGTCCAGAAGGGTGAACACCCAGTAATCCGTGTTGTCTAAAATGCGTACAACGCGTGGGTCACGGGAAAGGCAGCCTAACATAAAGTCAGCCATGTGTGCCAGAGTACCAACAGTCAAGATTTCGCTGTCCTCACCAGGAGGATGACTCTCAATCTCCTCATCCTCTTCCTCCTCTTCTGCCCACCCACGCTGAAGAGATGGAACTAAAGTTCCATGGCTACCCTCTGTAGCGGAGGCAACCGTGTCTTCCTCCTCCTCCTCCTCCTCCTCCTCCGCCTCCTCCAATTGTCGCTGAGAAGACGAAGTGAGGGTGCTCTGGCTATCACCTTGTGTAAGCTCTTCCTCCCCCATTTCCACCTCTTCCACATGCAAAGCGTCGGTTTTAATTGTGAGCAGCGAGCGTTTCAGTAGACACAGAAGTGGGATGGTTACACTGATAATAGCGTTATCGCCGCTCACCATCTGTGTCGATTCCTCAAAATTGCGTAAAACCTCGCAGAGGTCTGACATCCATTCCCACTCCTCACTTCTGATTACAGGAAGTTGAACGGAGAGGCGACGACCGTGTAACAGCTGGTACTCCACTACTGCCCTCTGCTGCTCACAAAGCCGGGCCAACATGTGGAAGGTGGAGTTCCAGCGCGTGCTCACGTCACACAGCAGCCGGTGAGCTGGCAATTGTAAGCGCTGCTGCAGCTTCAACAGGCCGGCTGAAGCTGTTGATGACTTACGGAAATGTGCACACACGCGGCGCACCTTGGTCAAGAGATCATGCACATTGGGGTAGGTTTTTAGAAATCGCTGCACCACTAAATTAAATACATGCGCTAGGCATGGTACGTGTGTGAGCTTGCCGAGCTCCAAAGCCGCCACCAAGTTACGCCCATTATCACACACAACCATGCCTGGTTGCAGGTTGAGTGGCGAGAGCCACTGCTCGGTCTGGTGACTAATCCCCTGCAACAGCTCTGAGGCCGTGTGCTGTTTGTCCCCAAGGCAGATCAGCTTCAGCACGGCCTGTTGACGCTTCCCCACTGCAGTGCTACACTGCTTCCAGCTACTGGCTGATGGGGGAGTGGCGCTGTGTGTAGAGAATTCGGAGGTGGAAACGGAGGAGGAGGAGCCAATAACGTAGGTGCTGGTGGAAACCCTGATGGAGGTAGGGCCCGCAATCCTCGGCGTGGGTAGCACCCGTGCCATCCCAGGGTCCGAGTCGCTCCCAGCCTCCACGACATTCACCCAGTGTGCCGTCAGGGAAATGTAGCGTCCCTGGCCACAAGCACTTGTCCATGTGTCAGTCGTTAAGTGGACCTTCCCAGTAACTGCGTTGGTCAGGGCACGGGTGATGTTACGGGACACATGGTGGTGTAATGCGGGGATGGCACACCGGGAAAAGTAGTGGCGGCTGGGGACCGCGTACCGAGGGACAGCTGCTGCCATCAGGCTGCGGAAGGACTCAGTGTCCACAAGCCTAAATGGCAGCATTTCGATGGCCAGTAATTTTGAAAGGTGTGAGGTTAGTGCTATGGCCTGTGGGTGGGTGGCTGGGTACTTTCTCTTGCGCTCAAATGCCTGGGGTAACGACATTTGGACGCTGTGCTGGGACAGGGAAGTGGATGTGGTCGCTGATGGTGCTTCAGATGCTACAGGTGCAGGGCGGGAGGTATGCGGGCCTGCGCCTTCGACAGGCGATTGGCCGGCACCGAAAACAGGGGAAGAGGAGGCAGTGGTGTGGCCTGCAGACACAGATGGGCGATCCAGGCGTTCCTCCCACTTACTACGGTGCTTGGATGCCATGTGTCGGATCATGCTGGTGGTGGTGAGGTTTCTAGTGTTCATGCCTCGGCTCATTCTGGTGTGGCACAGGTTGCAAACTACAATTCTTTTGTCGTCCGCACTTTCCTTAAAAAAACGCCATACCGCGGAACACCTACCCCTTGGCAAGGTAGATTTACGCAAGGGGGTGCTCCGTGGAACATTTGCGGGCCGGTTTTGTGCGGTCTGCCTTCTTTCTGTAGCCACACCACTGCCTCTTCCAGCCTGTTGCGGTGCTGCAGATGGCTCACCCTCAGGACTGCTGTCATCGCTCGGCTCTACACCTTCCCAGGTGGGGTCAGTCACCTCATCGTCCACCAAGTCCTCCTCCACTTCCTCACTCTGATCATCCTCCTCAAGTCTTGATCCCACCACATACTCAGTCATTGACAACTGTATAACATTCTCCTCAACAAGGTCTTGAGACGGAAATAGTGGTTGATTTAATGGCAACTGTGTCTCATCATCATCATCATCATCCACTACTTCCTTTGACCTTAAATGCCGTTCACATCTGTCATCTTCTTGTGATTGGGTAGCCTCTAGAGGTTGTGAATCAGGGCACAAGATGTCATGTTCCTCTGCAAGCGTGCTTGGAGAGAGGGTCAAATGAAGGATTGGTGATGAGACGAGCTCCTCACTATATCCCAGTGTGGGATCACTTCTTTGACCAGACCGTGTATGGTGGGAGGAAGGATGATCAGAGTGAGGATTATGTTGACCAGACTCTTGGCTACTGAGAGTGGACTTGGTGGAAGACAGGGTGGTGCTTAACCGACTGGAAGCAGTATCAGCTGTCATCCAACCGACCACCTGTTCGCAGTGGTCGGACCTCGAGAGTGATGTCCTGCGACGCCCTGTAAAATTACACATGAAGCTAGGTATGGTGGATGTCTTTCTTTCTTGTGCTCTGGCACCAGGCACAGTTTCTCCGCGTCCTGACCCGCGCCCTGAACTTTCAGGATCACGTCCACTTCCCCGTCCCTTTTTACCCGCCTTCTTCATCTTACACAGAATATGTGACTTTAATATTTGAGTTTGAAAACTTAACAGTATTTCTTATTATTCTGCAACTGTACAGAGTACACAGAATAGGCTGTTAAACGGCGGTGAAACACACTGAATGGAATATGTGACTTTAATATTTGAGTTTGAAAACTTAACAGTATTTCTTATTATTCTGCAACTGTACAGAGTACACAGAATAGGCTGCTAAACGGCGGTGATACACACTGAATGGAATATGTGACTTTAATATTTGAGTTTGAAAACTTAACAGTATTTCTTCCTATTCTGCAACTGTGCAGAGTACACAGAATAGGCTGCTAAACGGCGGTGAAACACACTGAATGGAATATGTGACTTTAATATTTGAGTTTGAAAACTTAACAGTATTTCTTATTATTCTGCAACTGTACAGAGTACACAGAATAGGCTGCTAAACGGCGGTGATACACACTGAATGGAATATGTGACTTTAATATTTGAGTTTGAAAACTTAACAGTATTTCTTATTATTCTGCAACTCTGCAGAGTACACAGAATAGGCTGCTAAACGGCGGTGAAACACACTGAATGGAATATGTGACTTTAATATTTGAGTTTGAAAACTTAACAGTATTTCTTCCTATTCTGCAACTGTGCAGAGTACACAGAATAGGCTGCTAAACGGCGGTGAAACACACTGAATGGAATATGTGACTTTAATATTTGAGTTTGAAAACTTAACAGTATTTCTTATTATTCTGCAACTGTACAGAGTACACAGAATAGGCTGCTAAACGGCGGTGAAACACACTGAATGGAATATGTGACTTTAATATTTGAGTTTGAAAACTTAACAGTATTTCTTATTATTCTGCAACTGTACAGAGTACACAGAATAGGCTGCTAAACGGCGGTGATACACACTGAATGGAATATGTGACTTTAATATTTGAGTTTGAAAACTTAACAGTATTTCTTATTATTCTGCAACTGTACAGAGTACACAGAATAGGCTGCTAAACGGCAGTGAAACACACTGAATGGAATATGTGACTTTAATATTTGAGTTTGAAAACTTAACAGTATTTCTTCCTATTCTGCAACTGTGCAGAGTACACAGAATAGGCTGCTAAACGGCGGTGAAACACACTGAATGGAATATGTGACTTTAATATTTGAGTTTGAAAACTTAACAGTATTTCTTATTATTCTGCAACTCTGCAGAGTACACAGAATAGGCTGCTAAACGGCGGTGAAACACACTGAATGGAATATGTGACTTTAATATTTGAGTTTGAAAACTTAACAGTATTTCTTCCTATTCTGCAACTGTGCAGAGTACACAGAATAGGCTGCTAAACGGCGGTGAAACACACTGAATGGAATATGTGACTTTAATATTTGAGTTTGAAAACTTAACAGTATTTCTTATTATTCTGCAACTGTACAGAGTACACAGAATAGGCTGCTAAACGGCGGTGATACACACTGAATGGAATATGTGACTTTAATATTTGAGTTTGAAAACTTAACAGTATTTCTTATTATTCTGCAACTGTACAGAGTACACAGAATAGGCTGCTAAACGGCGGTGATACACACTGAATGGAATATGTGACTTTAATATTTGAGTTTGAAAACTTAACAGTATTTCTTATTATTCTGCAACTGTACAGAGTACACAGAATAGGCTGCTAAACGGCGGTGAAACACACTGAATGGAATATGTGACTTTAATATTTGAGTTTGAAAACTTAACAGTATTTCTTCCTATTCTGCAACTGTGCAGAGTACACAGAATAGGCTGCTAAACGGCGGTGAAACACACTGAATGGAATATGTGACTTTAATATTTGAGTTTGAAAACTTAACAGTATTTCTTACTATTCTGCAACTGTACAGAGTACACAGAATAGGCTGCTAAACGGCGGTGAAACACACTGAATGGAATATGTGACTTTGATATTTTAGTTTGAAGACTTAACAGTATTTCTTCCTATTCTGCAACTCTGCACAGTACACAGAATAGGCTGCTAAACTGCGGCGAAGCACACTGAATGGAATATGTGACTTTGATATTTTAGTTTGAAGACTTAACAGTATTTCTTCCTATTCTGCAACTCTGCACAGTACACAGAATAGGCTGCTAAACTGCGGCGAAGCACACTGAATGGAATATGTGACTTTGATATTTTAGTTTGAAGACTTAACAGTATTTCTTCCTATTCTGCAACTCTGCACAGTACACAGAATGTGCTGCTAAACTGCGGCGACGCACACTGAATGGAATATGTGACTTTGATATTTTAGTTTGAAGACTTAACAGAATGTGCTCTAATCTGCAACTTTGCACACTAAACAGAATGTGCTCTAATCTGCAACCTTGCACACTAAACAGAATGTGCTCTAATCTGCAACTTTGCACACTAAACAGAATGTGCTCTAATCTGCAACTGTGCACACTAAACAGAATGTGCTCTAATCTGCAACTTTTCACACTAAACAGAATATTTTTTTTTTTTTTTTTTTTTTTTCCCCCCCCACACAAAATAACCTGCTGCCCCCACACACAGTAGTCCTAAAAAGGACTTTTGGTTCTTTTTTTTCACAATTTTTTTTTTCCTCCCAACACTGCCTTTCCCTTCCTATCCTCAGCTCTCCCTGGCTCAGACTGAGCCGAACTCGATGGTCAGGTGCTATACAGCACCCGACCACGGGTTCTGGCCAGCCAATCAGTGTAATGCCAGCAGCCAACATGGCTGCTGGCATTACACCGATGTCAGAGCCTCCCTGCACGTTTATTGGCTGCGCAGCAGCCGCAAAACGTGCGGGGAGGAGACCCGAACATGGCGGGCGAGCACATGCGGTACTCGTACGAGTACCGCTATGTGCCGAGCAGAGCGATGCTCGAGCCGATCCGAGCATCGGCCGAGCATGCTCGCTCAACACTATAGGTTAGTATTTTTTAAATAAAAGTTAAAAGGGAACTTTTGCCTAGGAAAGGTGCTTAATTTAATATATTGGCTTATCTACGTAGGAGTCCTTCACACAGCAGTCAGATGTATCTATCTATCTATCTATCTATTTAAAAATGTACCTCTATCTGATTTATTTTAATGTTGGTGAGCGCTGCTCCGAGCTCTCTCTCCCCTTCTCTGCATGCAGAATAACATGGTGGATAGGAACCGGCCTCTGTCTCCACTTCTCTGCGTGCTCCACTCCTCCCTGTCATTCTACATGCAGAGAAGGGGAGAGAGAGCCCGGCGCAGCACTCAGCAACATTAAAAAAAATTAAGATAGAGGTACATTTTTAAACATTAAGATCTCACAAAGAAAAAAGGTACATAATACTCAAGGTTCATATATGTCTGCGTAACTTCATGAAGGAAGGGTTATATTCTTGGTGTAAAAGGGATCTATGGAGAGGTAGTCCCCTCTGGATGCCTGACTATGACCAGTGCAATGCAATAAAGGGTTCAAGCGACATTTAATGTCGCAACATGAGAATCTTGCACTTTTGATGCAGGGAGAGTTTCTCATGTTGCCCTTTTCATCACGGTGACCTGGATATTGCTCCTTTATGTCGCACACTCTTTTGTGTGCAACATTTTCAAAGGATACCTTGGACCTCAATGGGTTAAAAGATTATTATTCCTAGGGAATAATTCCCCTTTCATAAATAATCTGCAGCAATATTCAGCAGTGGGAGGGACACACGAGGCCTTATGCACAAAGCCAGTAGGGGAGCAATACATTTCTGTGGCAAGCCAACTGCACCTTAAAGGGATAGTAATACTTTGTTTTATTTTATTTTGTAGGCATTAAAAAAACATGAAGAACGATATAAGTCTTATCTCTCAAACCTTTATGGTTTAAGAGATATTCACAAGCAAGGTATCCCCCCCCGTTCAGCCAGATCAGAAGAGAGGTGCCCAGGTAGACTGCAGAGAGGGACAATCTTCAATTAAGATAAGGGAAAAAGCTGAAAAACTTGTCAAAGGGGGAAGGGCTTTCATTGCTTTCATACAAAGAAGATTGTCCCCTTCTGCTATCTGTCTGGTCATACAACTAGATTCACATCTGAGAAGAGATGGCTTACACTAGGAAAAAGGGGAGGGAGGGGGAAACTTTGCTTGTGAATATCTCTTAAACCATAAAGGTTTGAGAGATAAGACTTATATCGTTCTTCATGTTTTTTTAATGCCTACAAAATAAAATAAAGATAAAACAAAGTATTACTATCCCTTTAAGGAACAAATACAAAACCACAGAATCCACATTTATTTAATTCAACCTTTAAAGCTTGAGAGGTCTCTAATGCATTGCAAAGCCTCATTTAAGTCAAAGGGAATTTGTATTGTCCCCTGTGGTTCAGTTGGTTTGCTCCATAATTTCCTGATTTTCTTGGAACATATAGTAAGGTGACCAGATATAAATCTAAGTGCAGGACACTTATGAAAATGTCATTCTGCAGAACTGCACCAGAATTGGTGAAACCCAGCATTGTGTGTTTTTCATAATCATCCTGCTGTAAAACCCTTTGAGTGCCAGAGAGGTATCCAATGCATTGCAATGCAATGTGCTGGATAATTTTCTGACACACAAAGGGTTAAAGGAATATTTGGATACTTTATACATTTTGCCGTTTGTTGCTCATTTCCTATTGCACTCCAGGAATTTGACAAGCAGTGAAATGCCTTCCTCAAAGCACTTTAATCCTTTCTCAGAAGTGCTTTGTGGTTCAGTATAAACAATGAACATTGGCTGTTATGTATAAGAGCTCTTTAAATGGATAGTAATGTTTCAAAATAACAGCAGCTCCGATTAATCTTCATAGTATTTGGACCATGGAGAGTGTTATTTCAATACTGTCAGAGTTGTAGTTCAAGAGTAATTGAATGAGAAAGCATCCCCCTCCCTCCCCTTTTACTGATGTAACACTGCTCACCTCAGAGCAGAAAGACTGTCCAGATGGATCACAGAGAGGGACAATCTTCAACTGGCATAAGTAGGCTGACCATACCTCACCTTTAAAAAGGGACACATAGGAAATAGGCATATTTCAGGAGTGCACCAAAATCAAAGCAACCCGGTAGGATGAACTTTTCATGTGTGTCCCTTTTTAAAGGTGAGGTATGGTCAGCCTAGATATAAGGGGAAAAACCTAAAAAATGTTCAAGGTGGGCAGGGTTTTCCTTATACTAACAGTAAGAAGATTGTCCCCTGCTGTTATCTGTCTGGTCTCAAGACCAGATTCCACATCTGAGGTGAGCAGTGTTACATCAGTAATAGGGATGGGAGGGGGATACTTTATTATTCAATTGCTCTTGAACTGCTACAGTTCTGCCACCCTTGTTCCATCACTCACTTTCTCCTACATTTCACCATTAATCCAAATGCAGGGAAGGCCTGTCAGACAATCCAAACTTATGTAAACAGAAAAATAGTGGCTCTATTTCTTAAAGGGATAAAAAGCAATGGCTCAAATCAAAACTGCAATGTCCATGCATTAATGAAACACGTCTCATATTAATATTACTACATACACCAGGGATGTTTTTGTGCTGACCAGAAACTTTCTATACATCTCTATGTATTAAGCCCAAAGCAAACATATTGGTTGCACCAATGACAAACAAACTTGGCTTCATGCAGCTCTAAAAACAATTGTATATTTATTATATACTTTAAAAATGTATCAAGCTGTTGAGAAGGAAAAAAAGGAAGTATACAGACCGAGAGATGTCTTTGTGAGTAGGTGCTAGTACCAACAGATCAACACGACTCTCATATCCTGAATGTGATCAGGATTAAGCTTTTGGATATGGGAAACGCATTGATCTGTTGGTACTAGCGCCTGCTCATGTAGACATCTTCCGATCTGTATACTTCCTTTTTTACTTCTCAGCAGCCCTATGTTTGTTGATACATTAAAAAAAATATATAAAGATACAATTGTTTTTAAAAATGTATGATGCCAGGTTTGTTTGTGGTTGGTGAGACCAATATGTTTGATGAAGGCCTGCCTAACAGCCAACCCAGCCAGCCAGTCTATAGTATTGGCTATTGCCTATGTAGGTCAGCCAGTCTTTGGAGGTTGTGATGCATAACCATAGGCAGCCATGCAGATCTGCCTTGCTGCATCTTTATTGTATAGTTGTGTGAATGCAGTAAAGATGCAGTATGCTTATGGTTGTTAGGCCATCCCTTTGAAGAGGCACATGTATGAATGCATGCAAGGAAAGATCTAGCAACCCTAAGTATGCTGGACATTGATGTGTCCACCAGGACAGTTTGAAGAACCACTGAGGCCCCCTGTTGAATTGAAGAGGCTCCCATATATAGGTAAATACTTTGGATCCTCTTGAGTTTAGTTATAGCCTCTCTTTTTTAACTTCTTATTTATGGGGAAAGCAGCCATTTTTCTTGCGTCAGAGACATACGGTAAAAAATCCTCCGCCAGGAGGCTAGGCACTTAATTTTTAAAAGCTGCATACTCTGAAACTCCTCCCTTTCCTTTCCCCTACCCTCTGGACAGTTAGTTTGAAAGAGGAGACTAGGGTAAATAGAAAATATTTTACCACAAATCAGGTACCTCAGTATTTGGGGGTTGTAAGTTAAGCAAAGTCCTCCACGTGTAATAGAAAGGCATGTATTTCATAGCGTATCCCAGAATTGCTGTCAGGAGCAGTGGGCATGCTTGATACAGGGGTGTGTGGTTTGGAGCTTATCTACCAGTCTCTATTGGCTGTATCACCATGCTTGCCAGGTAGGAAGATCAGACCCTGCAATGATGTCATAAGTGTGAGCTGGAGGCTCTTTTCCATGTTAGCTGAGTCCTCACAGAAGAACGTTTATTCCACTTTTGTGTCATTAATCCTCATCGCTGAAGATTAAGGGATGGGTTCTTGGTTTCCTATCATCAGGAATCTTTTCTCTTAAGAGTAATTAATTTTAGGTAGCATAGTAAAACAGTAAATTAAATTGAAAAAAGACACAAGTCCATCAAGTTCAACCTTTTCCCTTAACCCAGAGACATGGGGATTATATAGCTTTACTGCTGCCTTTAGTCTTTATCAGACCTTCCTGTTTTGCCTTCTACCACACAGTATAACCCTGATTGTTCTCTTTTGAAAGAAAAGTATCTAATCTTTTCTTAAAAGTATCCATTGTATCTACCATAACCACATCCTTGGGCAAGGAATTCCATAATTTAACAGACCTTACGGTAAAGAACTTCCTTTCCTCTAATCTCAAGGAGTGGCCCCTGGTTACTTGATCAGGCCTTGGAATGAATAGCTCACCACAGAGTTCCATGTATGGACCTTTAATATACTTGCACATTGTGATAAGATGTCCTATTTTCTAGTTGTTTCTCATATGTCAAGTCCTCCATTCCCTTGATTAATTTTGTTGCTCTTCTCTGTACTCTCTCCATTTCTTGAATATCATTTTTTAGAACTGGTGCCCAAAACTGCACTGCATATTCGAGATGGGGTCTTGCCAATTATTTGCACAATGGCAAAATTATGTTATCCAATCTTGCTTCAATACCCCTTTTTATGCAAGACATTGCTTTGTTTGCTTTTGCTACTGCTTCTGACACTGGTCACTGTTTTTTGTAGCATTGGGATGTTATCTTTCCAAATGCATGATGTTACAATTTCCCACATTAACTTCATATTCCATTTGGTTGCCAACCTGCCATTTTATGTAAATTCCTGTGTAGAGAAGATATACCATGTTCTGAATGTATTACCCTGAATTAGTGTCATCTGCAAATATTGATATTTTACTTTCTATATCCAAGTGCTAAACCCAAACTATTTAAGTCTGAACCTTATTTCTTAAAATACAGGGAGTGCAACAAAGGCAATTAGGGTAGCAAAAATAGATAATGAAACCTGAATTGCAAGGGAAAGCAAGACTAATCCAAAAATGTTTTTCAAATATATAAGTAGCAAAAAACTTAAGAGGTAATGTATTGGACCTTTCAAAAATGAGATGGGTGAGTTGATTAGTGAGGATAAGGAAAATGCCAATGTTTTAAACACTTTCTTTGCATCAGTATATACAAGGGAGCAAGGAATGGTAGAAGACCCTAAACAAGTAACTAATAAAACAATACTATTGTTAGATATTGGGTTAACTCAAGAAGATGTCATGGGAAGACTGAACAAAATGAAGACTGACAAAGCACAGAGTCCTGATGATATACATCCAAGGGTTCTTCAGGAACTAAGTGCAGTGTTGGCAAAACGCCTATATTTACTCTTTAAAGATTCTCTCACCACAGGCTCAGTGCCACAAGATTGGTGAAGAGCCAATGTAGTGCCTCTATTTAAGAAGGGAACTAAAACAGAACCTGGGAATTATAGACCTGTGAGTTTGACATCTGTAGTGGGAAAACTCCTAGAAGGGATTATAAGGGACTATATTCAGGATTACAACACAAGAAATAAGATCATTAGCAGGAATCAACATGGTTTTTTGAAGAACAGATCATGCCAAACCAACCTTTTCAGCTTCTATGAGGAAGTAAGCAGCACCCTTGATAATGGCAAGGCAGTTGATGTAATATATCTAGACTCTGCAAAAGCATTTGATGCAGTGCCACACAGTAGGCTGGGGTATAAAATAAGGATATCAGGGCTAAGAGATAACCTTTGCAATTGTATACAAAACTGGTTGAATGATAGAGAACAGTGTGTGGTTGTAAATGGACAATTCTCCAATACAGTTAAAGGGATAGTAATACTTTGTTTTATCTTTATTTTATTTTGTAGGCATTAAAAACATGAAGAATGATATAAGTCTTATCTCTCAAACCTTTATGGTTTGAGAAATATTCACAAGGAAAGTTTCCCCTCACTGACCAAAATGGTCAAGTCCCATCTAGCTGTCAGATCTGGAATCCGGTCCGCAGACCGCCCGTGGGTCTACAGCAGAGCCGAGATTGCGAGATATAAGAAAAACGACTTCATTCGAATAGTCTACAAAGTGTGCCTGGTTTGCAAGCACACGTTTTAGACCCTTCCAATGAAATAGTTATTTTTATATCTTGCGATCTCGGCTCTGCTGAAGAGCCACTGGTTGATCTTCGACAGCTGACAGCTAGATGGCAGACTTGACCGTTTTGGTCAGTGAGGGGAAACTTTGCTTGTGAATATCTCTCAAACCATAACGGTTTGAGAGATAATACTTATATCGTTCTTCATGTTTTTTTAATGCCTACAAAATAAAATAAAGATAAAACGAAGTATTACTATCCCTTTAAAGTGGAGAATGGAGTACCTCAGGGTTCAGTATTAGCTTTTTAATATGTTTATAAATTACCTGGAAATAGTTATAGAAAGCAAAATATCAATATTTGCAGATTACACTAAATTATGCAGGGTAATTCATTCAAAACAGGATATTTGCTCCCTACAGAGGGATTTACATAAAATGGCAGATTGGGTAAACAAATGGAATATGAAGTTTAATGTGGGGAAGTGTAAATTCATGCATTTGGGGGGAAATAATCCCAAGGCTACTTATAAACTTAATGCAATCATTTTATGGGACTCATTGCTAGAGAAGGACCTGGGTATCCTTGTCAACTACAAACTTGGAAGCAGTGACCAATGTCAGACAGGAGTAGTAAAGGCAAACAAAATCCTGTCTTGCATAAAAAGAGGTATTGAAGCAAGAGCGAATAACATTATTTTGCCATTGTACAGATCGTTGGAAGGCCTCACCTTGAGTATGCAGTGCAGTTTTTGGCACCAGTTCTGAAGAAGGATACACTACAACTAGAGAGGGTATGGCGAAGAGCAACAAGATTAATGAAAGGAATGGAGGACTTGACGTATGAGGAATGATTAGACAAACTTGGTTTATTTACTCTAGAGAAAAGATGACTAAGAGAAGACCTTATCACATTGTACAAGTATATGAGAGGTCAAAACAAGGATCCCTGTGGTGAGCTATTTATTCCAAGGCCTGATCAGGTGACCAGGGGACACCCCTTGAGATTACAGGAAATGAGGTTTAGACCAGCAGAGGAATGGATTTTTTACAGTAAGGTCTGTTAAATTGTGAAATTCCTTGCCCAAGGAGGTGGTTATGGCAGAAACAATGGATACGTTTAAGAGACAATTAGATACATTTCTTTCAAAAGGGAACATACAGAGCTATACTGTTTATTAATAGGCAGATCAGGAAGATCTGATAAAGACTAACTTATTTGGTAGCAGGAAAGCTATAAAATTCTCAGTCACTGGGGTATGAGGCAAAGGTTGAACTTCATGGACTTGTGTCTTTATTCAACCTAATTTAATATGTTACTATGTAATCCTGAGGTACTCCACGCTCAGCTTTAACTGTGTTGGAGAATTGGCCATTTACAACCACACATTGTTCCCTATATTTCAACCAGTTTTCCATCCAATTGCAAAGGTTATCCCCTAGCCCCAATTTGCATATTTTATGCTATATCAACTGTCTTACCATTATCTAGGTTGCAACCTACTTCTTCATAGAAGCTGAAAAGATTAATTTGGCATGATCTATTCCTCATAAAACCATGATTCCTACTAATAATTTTATTTTCTGTGGTGTAATCCTGAATATAATCCCTTATTATCCCTTAGAAGTTTTCCCAATACAGAGGTCAAACTCACAGGTCTATAATTCCCATGTTCTGTTTTAGTTCTTCTTAAATAGAGG
This sequence comes from Rhinophrynus dorsalis, assembly GCA_037306005.1. Classification (NCBI taxonomy): domain Eukaryota; kingdom Metazoa; phylum Chordata; class Amphibia; order Anura; family Rhinophrynidae; genus Rhinophrynus; species Rhinophrynus dorsalis. The sequence goes on along the minus strand of CM074719.1, from coordinate 565,114,595 downwards.
TACTACATTGGCTTTATGTCAGTCTTGTGGCACTGAGAATCTTTAAAGAGTAAAAAGAGGGGTCTTGCTAACACTGCACTAAGTTCATGAAGAACCCTTGGATGTATACCATCAGGACCCGTCCTAGCCTCTAGTGATAGGGATACTAGACATAACCCCTATCAGGTTGTAAGATTCCCAGGGTCACTTTGGGCTGATTCTCTCAGGTAACGTTCGGAATAAGGAGAGTAAGGTTACCTGGGGGGTGGAGGGAGGGTGAGTCTAGAATAAAGACATCCAGATCAAAATCCTTCATGGTATCCCTTTTGGATCCTGAATAATATTCAAGAATAAACCAAAGGTTAATCAGTTCAGATTTGACACATCATGTGCCTGCTCTCAGTTTTCCACTTCTAATTTTTCCAATCCTGATTCAGCCTCAAACATTGAACTATCTAGTAACATTCCAACTAGAGAAGCTCATTCCATTACACAACATAATTCAGTGCCTATTTCAATGAATAAGATCTAAAGTGATACACTGTATGCAGATACTGGGTACCATGGTTTCCTCAGCAGAAGCTGTACTGTTCTCTCAATTCCATATAATCTATATACTATTGTATATTAAAAGAAAATGGAACAAAAATATTCATATGCTAAATCATTGGACATTCTTAGCCCCAGAAAAACATCTGTCTCTGAGATGGTTGTTGAACTTAAGAATTCGAAAAAAGGAACACGTTCAGGCGTAGAAGGTAGTTCACGGAAGATTGGACGATCAAACAAGCTTATATTCTGAGATTGTGAGACCTGCTTCCAGAGATCTCATTTTGCTCTTACCTGCAGTTCTCTGGATATACCTGCTCCACTCATTCTTGCTCTGGACGTCCCTCTGCCTCTGATTGCCTTGCTGGACACATCTTGAGGCCTATATCAAGCAGTCTCAGAAGCACTGCCCTGCACATGCAAAGTTATTAAACTGACGAGCGTCCATGAGTTTATTTCCAATGTCTGACTCTTACCCTGATCTCTGCTACATCCTGACTTAGATTTTGCCTGCTGATTTGGAACCTGCACTTTTGGTTTCCTGTGAACCATAGTTGGTGGTAACTGATTTTACAGTTCCTGTACCTTTAATCTGCTTCATTCTTTCCTGCAGGTTGTAGCTCAGGCAAGGTTGCACTTGACGTTGATATAGCTCTCAAACTATGCACCTCAGCCTCGCTGTCAAGCAGCTTTCAGCAGAAGTGTTAGATGTTTGTTCAGTCTGCCAACCCATGGCACTCCAGAAGTCTGTCACCAATACCAATATGCAAGTCCCTACATTTTCAGGAGGGAAGAGAAGTTAAAAAAAATTCTGCAGGAAATTTTGAGGAAAATTAGCAAGTTCGCATTTCCTGTGAAAATTCATGTCCATATAAAACAAAACATTTCCTCCATTTTGCCAATGCCAATAAATTTCCTACAAGAACTTTGACATATTTTGCCTGTGATTCCTATGTCTGCCATATTTCCCACCTTAGTACTAATGCTGCTGATGGCTGAAGTGGAGAAACCAACAGCTGAAAGAAAAGGTTGTAATTAGGCAGAGTCCTACAGCTACATATGCCTTGAAAAAAATATTAGTAGCCTGAGTCCCATTGTCCTTTTGCCAATGACACTAACCTCCTGCTCTCATACAGGCATCCTTTAAAAATAACTGGGGCTTGGGATATGCCAGCGGGGTGCAATACATGACACCATTCTTTCAAACCTCTGTTTTCAACAAAAGAAAAGGGCAGCATGTCAGCCTCCAACAAATTGCCAAGTTTTTATTCCACAAACATACTTTTGGGTTATTTTTGTATAGATTTTGACTAATTTCTAAGAACTCAGTAAGTGTTGGGTGGCCGTACATAGAGGAAGAACTGTATAACTTTTTTGCTTTAACGACAAGACTTTTGACAGTGGAGGTAGTGGCGATGGGTTAATGGGCAAATGGTTAATACGCAGAGAAATCCTCTGGATGAATACAGGCCATAATGCTTCTTTTTAGTGGTGGAAAATTGAGCCTTTTCTTTTCTGCTAATTTTCTGGCCATGTCATCCTTTTCCTCACTTTCAGCTTCATCTATATAAGAAGAAGAGGAGGATGTTAGTGGGATAAATTCAACATCATCATGTTTAGTAGGGACCGACGAAAATTTCCGCCTCGAACTGAAATCGGCGAAAAATGGCACTTTCCGCTTGGTGAAAAATTTCCTGCAAAAAGTGCAGATTTTCTGCTTTTTTCACACTTTTTTCACCTAGCTCATTCCATTGAAATCAATGGGAACACTGAAGTTACACATAACATAAAATAAATATTATTTAATTTCATAAAGGCATAGTATAAAAGGGGCATGAGGGTGCCTGTGTTGACATGGTATAAAGGTGACTGAGGAGGGTGCCTGTGTTGGTGAATGAATGAATCATTTGAACAGGGAATTTGTTTTGGGGGGTTTCTTGACTGATATTGGGGGGAACAGTTAATAAAAAAATAAATCAATAAAATAAGAAGACATTTGTTTGTAAAGTGATAGAGACAGGAACCCCCTGACATAAGCTGCCACTGGGGTGGACTGATACTTGACAGAGTATTTTGTAGAGGATGATTTGTTTGATTTGTTGTTAGAGGCCTTTGTAGGACTTAAGCTTGTTTGGCACAAGCCCTAAGGAAACACTGATTTGTAGGACTAAGGCTTGTTAGAAACAACCCCCCAAAAATTGTTTATTTTTTTGTAGGACTAGTTTTTATTTATTTATTTATTTTCAAAACACAAGCCCTGAAAAAAAATGCCCTACTGGCCTAATGCCAGTGGCCACTGTCAAATGTCCTCCTGAGTCCTGAGTTGCAACTGCTGTTCATACTGCTGCTGCTAAGTTGTTTAAGCAGCAGGATGATTAGGCAGCTGAAAGGGAATGGGATCAACAATAGCAGTAATATGGAAGATGGATGATGAAGGTTTCACTTGCCCCGACTGGCTCCAGTGATGCACCTGAGGCAGTAGCAGTATATGTGGAGAAAAGAACAAGTTGGCCATTAAATGTTCTCCGCCTGCCCCTAATCCAAAATCATCATGGGTGTGTTGTTATTAGAATATATATTTCCTTTGAGAGCAGGAACAGCGGGTCTCATCAGCAACTGCAATGTGCACAGTGTGTGTGTGTGTGTGGTAAATAACATCTGGGGGCACAACTGTATCCAAACACCATGACACCAGAAAACAAGTACTGCCGCTGTCACTGTACCCCTTTTTTAGACCCGCTAAGGATACATGACAACTTGCTGACAGTTTAATAGTAATGATGAACCCTCCCTGCCAGCATCTTACCATATTCTGCAGGATGGAATCTCCACAGATGCCGCTTGATCCACTGATTGCGATTCTCCTCCACCACACTGGCATGTGTGGTCAGTGCACTACACAGTGTGCAATGGATAGAGACAGACTGCCACATCCTAACATCAACAGAGTGGCTATCATTTGGCGGGGGAGGTAATGAATGAGGTGGATTGGCAGAAGATGTAGTTACCCTAGAAGGTGATGGCGAGCTACTTGTTTCACTCATCCTGGAACTTCCCGTCTCTTCTTTGATCTCCACTTCGCCTCTTGTTGCCTTTCTGGAGAGTCAGGGACAGCAAAAGCGGTGCTTGATTTCTGTGGTAGGTGTTTGTCTTTAACATGTTAGGAGTAAATGTCATGTGTTTCATGTGTGATATCAGGGCGCTTGTGCCAAGGTGTGTTCCCTCCTTTCCTCTTTTCACTGACTTGTCACAATTTGTGCACAGTGCCTTTGCTGATGACTGCACTGTGCCTGCCCCAACAGAAAAATATTCATGCACTGTTACTGGAAATAGTTATAGAAAGCAAAATATCAATATTTGCAGATTACACTAAATTATGCAGGGTAATTCATTCAAAACAGGATATTTGCTCCCTACAGAGGGATTTACATAAAATGGCAGATTGGGTAAACAAATGGAATATGAAGTTTAATGTGGGGAAGTGTAAATTCATGCATTTGGGGGGAAATAATCCCAAGGCTACTTATAAACTTAATGCAATCATTTTATGGGACTCATTGCTAGAGAAGGACCTGGGTATCCTTGTCAACTACAAACTTGGAAGCAGTGACCAATGTCAGACAGGAGTAGTAAAGGCAAACAAAATCCTGTCTTGCATAAAAAGAGGTATTGAAGCAAGAGCGAATAACATTATTTTGCCATTGTACAGATCGTTGGAAGGCCTCACCTTGAGTATGCAGTGCAGTTTTTGGCACCAGTTCTGAAGAAGGATACACTACAACTAGAGAGGGTATGGCGAAGAGCAACAAGATTAATGAAAGGAATGGAGGACTTGACGTATGAGGAATGATTAGACAAACTTGGTTTATTTACTCTAGAGAAAAGATGACTAAGAGAAGACCTTATCACATTGTACAAGTATATGAGAGGTCAAAACAAGGATCCCTGTGGTGAGCTATTTATTCCAAGGCCTGATCAGGTGACCAGGGGACACCCCTTGAGATTACAGGAAATGAGGTTTAGACCAGCAGAGGAATGGATTTTTTACAGTAAGGTCTGTTAAATTGTGAAATTCCTTGCCCAAGGAGGTGGTTATGGCAGAAACAATGGATACGTTTAAGAGACAATTAGATACATTTCTTTCAAAAGGGAACATACAGAGCTATACTGTTTATTAATAGGCAGATCAGGAAGATCTGATAAAGACTAACTTATTTGGTAGCAGGAAAGCTATAAAATTCTCAGTCACTGGGGTATGAGGCAAAGGTTGAACTTCATGGACTTGTGTCTTTATTCAACCTAATTTAATATGTTACTATGTAATCCTGAGGTACTCCACGCTCAGCTTTAACTGTGTTGGAGAATTGGCCATTTACAACCACACATTGTTCCCTATATTTCAACCAGTTTTCCATCCAATTGCAAAGGTTATCCCCTAGCCCCAATTTGCATATTTTATGCTATATCAACTGTCTTACCATTATCTAGGTTGCAACCTACTTCTTCATAGAAGCTGAAAAGATTAATTTGGCATGATCTATTCCTCATAAAACCATGATTCCTACTAATAATTTTATTTTCTGTGGTGTAATCCTGAATATAATCCCTTATTATCCCTTAGAAGTTTTCCCAATACAGAGGTCAAACTCACAGGTCTATAATTCCCATGTTCTGTTTTAGTTCTTCTTAAATAGAGGTACTACATTGGCTTTATGTCAGTCTTGTGGCACTGAGAATCTTTAAAGAGTAAAAAGAGGGGTCTTGCTAACACTGCACTAAGTTCATGAAGAACCCTTGGATGTATACCATCAGGACCCGTCCTAGCCTCTAGTGATAGGGATACTAGACATAACCCCTATCAGGTTGTAAGATTCCCAGGGTCACTTTGGGCTGATTCTCTCAGGTAACGTTCGGAATAAGGAGAGTAAGGTTACCTGGGGGGTGGAGGGAGGGTGAGTCTAGAATAAAGACATCCAGATCAAAATCCTTCATGGTATCCCTTTTGGATCCTGAATAATATTCAAGAATAAACCAAAGGTTAATCAGTTCAGATTTGACACATCATGTGCCTGCTCTCAGTTTTCCACTTCTAATTTTTCCAATCCTGATTCAGCCTCAAACATTGAACTATCTAGTAACATTCCAACTAGAGAAGCTCATTCCATTACACAACATAATTCAGTGCCTATTTCAATGAATAAGATCTAAAGTGATACACTGTATGCAGATACTGGGTACCATGGTTTCCTCAGCAGAAGCTGTACTGTTCTCTCAATTCCATATAATCTATATACTATTGTATATTAAAAGAAAATGGAACAAAAATATTCATATGCTAAATCATTGGACATTCTTAGCCCCAGAAAAACATCTGTCTCTGAGATGGTTGTTGAACTTAAGAATTCGAAAAAAGGAACACGTTCAGGCGTAGAAGGTAGTTCACGGAAGATTGGACGATCAAACAAGCTTATATTCTGAGATTGTGAGACCTGCTTCCAGAGATCTCATTTTGCTCTTACCTGCAGTTCTCTGGATATACCTGCTCCACTCATTCTTGCTCTGGACGTCCCTCTGCCTCTGATTGCCTTGCTGGACACATCTTGAGGCCTATATCAAGCAGTCTCAGAAGCACTGCCCTGCACATGCAAAGTTATTAAACTGACGAGCGTCCATGAGTTTATTTCCAATGTCTGACTCTTACCCTGATCTCTGCTACATCCTGACTTAGATTTTGCCTGCTGATTTGGAACCTGCACTTTTGGTTTCCTGTGAACCATAGTTGGTGGTAACTGATTTTACAGTTCCTGTACCTTTAATCTGCTTCATTCTTTCCTGCAGGTTGTAGCTCAGGCAAGGTTGCACTTGACGTTGATATAGCTCTCAAACTATGCACCTCAGCCTCGCTGTCAAGCAGCTTTCAGCAGAAGTGTTAGATGTTTGTTCAGTCTGCCAACCCATGGCACTCCAGAAGTCTGTCACCAATACCAATATGCAAGTCCCTACATTTTCAGGAGGGAAGAGAAGTTAAAAAAAATTCTGCAGGAAATTTTGAGGAAAATTAGCAAGTTCGCATTTCCTGTGAAAATTCATGTCCATATAAAACAAAACATTTCCTCCATTTTGCCAATGCCAATAAATTTCCTACAAGAACTTTGACATATTTTGCCTGTGATTCCTATGTCTGCCATATTTCCCACCTTAGTACTAATGCTGCTGATGGCTGAAGTGGAGAAACCAACAGCTGAAAGAAAAGGTTGTAATTAGGCAGAGTCCTACAGCTACATATGCCTTGAAAAAATTATTAGTAGCCTGATTCCCATTGTCCTTTTGCCAATGACACTAACCTCCTGCTCTCATACAGGCATCCTTTAAAAATAACTGGGGCTTGGGATATGCCAGCGGGGTGCAATACATGACACCATTCTTTCAAACCTCTGTTTTCAACAAAAGAAAAGGGCAGCATGTCAGCCTCCAACAAATTGCCAAGTTTTTATTCCACAAACATACTTTTGGGTTATTTTTGTATAGATTTTGACTAATTTCTAAGAACTCAGTAAGTGTTGGGTGGCCGTACATAGAGGAAGAACTGTATAACTTTTTTGCTTTAACGACAAGACTTTTGACAGTGGAGGTAGTGGCGATGGGTTAATGGGCAAATGGTTAATACGCAGAGAAATCCTCTGGATGAATACAGGCCATAATGCTTCTTTTTAGTGGTGGAAAATTGAGCCTTTTCTTTTCTGCTAATTTTCTGGCCATGTCATCCTTTTCCTCACTTTCAGCTTCATCTATATAAGAAGAAGAGGAGGATGTTAGTGGGATAAATTCAACATCATCATGTTTAGTAGGGACCGACGAAAATTTCCGCCTCGAACTGAAATCGGCGAAAAATGGCACTTTCCGCTTGGTGAAAAATTTCCTGCAAAAAGTGCAGATTTTCTGCTTTTTTCACACTTTTTTCACCTAGCTCATTCCATTGAAATCAATGGGAACACTGAAGTTACACATAACATAAAATAAATATTATTTAATTTCATAAAGGCATAGTATAAAAGGGGCATGAGGGTGCCTGTGTTGACATGGTATAAAGGTGACTGAGGAGGGTGCCTGTGTTGGTGAATGAATGAATCATTTGAACAGGGAATTTGTTTTGGGGGGTTTCTTGACTGATATTGGGGGGAACAGTTAATAAAAAAATAAATCAATAAAATAAGAAGACATTTGTTTGTAAAGTGATAGAGACAGGAACCCCCTGACATAAGCTGCCACTGGGGTGGACTGATACTTGACAGAGTATTTTGTAGAGGATGATTTGTTTGATTTGTTGTTAGAGGCCTTTGTAGGACTTAAGCTTGTTTGGCACAAGCCCTAAGGAAACACTGATTTGTAGGACTAAGGCTTGTTAGAAACAACCCCCCAAAAATTGTTTATTTTTTTGTAGGACTAGTTTTTATTTATTTATTTATTTTCAAAACACAAGCCCTGAAAAAAAATGCCCTACTGGCCTAATGCCAGTGGCCACTGTCAAATGTCCTCCTGAGTCCTGAGTTGCAACTGCTGTTCATACTGCTGCTGCTAAGTTGTTTAAGCAGCAGGATGATTAGGCAGCTGAAAGGGAATGGGATCAACAATAGCAGTAATATGGAAGATGGATGATGAAGGTTTCACTTGCCCCGACTGGCTCCAGTGATGCACCTGAGGCAGTAGCAGTATATGTGGAGAAAAGAACAAGTTGGCCATTAAATGTTCTCCGCCTGCCCCTAATCCAAAATCATCATGGGTGTGTTGTTATTAGAATATATATTTCCTTTGAGAGCAGGAACAGCGGGTCTCATCAGCAACTGCAATGTGCACAGTGTGTGTGTGTGTGTGGTAAATAACATCTGGGGGCACAACTGTATCCAAACACCATGACACCAGAAAACAAGTACTGCCGCTGTCACTGTACCCCTTTTTTAGACCCGCTAAGGATACATGACAACTTGCTGACAGTTTAATAGTAATGATGAACCCTCCCTGCCAGCATCTTACCATATTCTGCAGGATGGAATCTCCACAGATGCCGCTTGATCCACTGATTGCGATTCTCCTCCACCACACTGGCATGTGTGGTCAGTGCACTACACAGTGTGCAATGGATAGAGACAGACTGCCACATCCTAACATCAACAGAGTGGCTATCATTTGGCGGGGGAGGTAATGAATGAGGTGGATTGGCAGAAGATGTAGTTACCCTAGAAGGTGATGGCGAGCTACTTGTTTCACTCATCCTGGAACTTCCCGTCTCTTCTTTGATCTCCACTTCGCCTCTTGTTGCCTTTCTGGAGAGTCAGGGACAGCAAAAGCGGTGCTTGATTTCTGTGGTAGGTGTTTGTCTTTAACATGTTAGGAGTAAATGTCATGTGTTTCATGTGTGATATCAGGGCGCTTGTGCCAAGGTGTGTTCCCTCCTTTCCTCTTTTCACTGACTTGTCACAATTTGTGCACAGTGCCTTTGCTGATGACTGCACTGTGCCTGCCCCAACAGAAAAATATTCATGCACTGTTACAGTTTAGTACACTCAGAAACGGAAGGTTTTGGTAAAAACACAGTTTTATTAGCACACAAAGAATAACAGTAACCCTCACGGGTCCAGCATACAGATAAATAGAAAACAGACACAGGACAGGTTACAAAGATATAATTAACCCACACGGGTCCAGTATGTAAGGACAATACACAATACTGACGCAAGTCAGGTACAGTTCGTATGATAGAGTGTGAATATGTCAGAATGATACTATTAGGCCAAGAACAGCTAACTGGCCCTAATAGTGGAAGGCCCAAGGTATACTCTCTATGCAGAGAGTAAAAATAGCGACTGTAATCACCAAGGAGCAGGTGAAGCCAAGATATGAGACTGGCTACAAGGCACCAGAGGAAGGCGGCTACCAGCGGTATTGAGAATGCCATCCGGGGACTGCAAGGTTTCGTGACCCAAGTGCACAGCACCGGATGGTGCAGCGTAACGCCAAACTGAGACAGCAATGGATAATGGCCTAAGTGCACAGCACCATAAGGAGCAACGTAACGCCAAACTGAGACTACCGTGGATATAGATCCAAGTCCACTGCACTGCCCCGCAAGGGGTTAACGAACGCTCCGGTCTGTAGCAACTGCAGATGTAGAAATAGCCTGAGGCGCCCAACAGTAACCCAACCTCAGGGACAGCAGTAACAGACCAAGCGACCGCGGTGCAACCTGTAACACTACCGGAATGGAGCAACAGGCACTTATGAGAGAACGGGTCACAGAGGACTATCTGCACAGAACCGAGGCAACCGGAGGTCTGGTAGAGACCACAGAGAGCGTAAGAGTAACTCTGGCCGCACAGCAGGAGCAGGATGTCTTCCAAGCAGGAACAGTACACGGAGCAGGAACTTCAGCCAAACTGGGTCGGTACACGGAGCAGGAACATCAGCCATTCCGAGTCGGTACACAGAGCAGGAACGTCAGTCAAGCCGGGTCGGTACACGGAGCAGGAACGTCAGCCAATCCGAGTCGGTACACAGAGCAGGAACGTCAGTCGAGCCGGGTCGATACACAGAGCAGGAACGTCAACCAAGCCAGGTCGGTACACAGAGCAGGAACATCAGCCAATCCAGGTCGGTACACAGAGCAGGAACGGTAAACAGGCAGAATAGTCAGGCAGTCCGGGTCATACACTGGTATCATACGAAAGTAACGGAACAAGCGTTAGGCAACGGAAACACCACGAAAGGGCAGCGCATAAGTGACAGCCCAGATTATTTAAAGGCTGTCACTGGGAGGAGCAAAGACACCGTAGCCAATAAAAGATATCAGGAAGTAAACGTGTGTAAAAATGTCGCCCGTATAGCACGGGCACCGTGATACGCACCCATGATGACTTCAGAGGGAAGGGAACAGACGGAGAAGAATGGCCTCTTTCTTCTTGTGCTCCACATTCCCCTTCATTGTCTGTGGCAGAGGATAATGTTACTGTTGTTGCTGCTATTGCCGCAGATTCAGCACTGCAACTAGGATCAGGAGTATTGCTACTGCTGGCAAGTGGAACATGTCCTAGTCCCGCATCACTTCTTGACCTGATTCCCACTGTGTCCCCGGCAGTCTGTGGCACACTAGCCTTATCCTCAGCATCCTGCTGCCCTTGCATCTCAGCATCAGAAGGAATTAGAGCAGTCTCCCATTCCTTCTCAGTTTCTGCTAAAAAGGCCTACAATGTCTCTTCCACCCCAGCTTCTCCAACACCACCACCACTAGTCCCTACATGCTGTTGTTGCTGCTGATCTATTCCAGACATCTCACTGCTGCTTGGAGGAGGTGACCTGAAGAAGAAGGCAGATTAGCAGTAGCAGCAGGCACAGACAGCTGATCTGTGCTCCTGCTTGTGGTGGTGGTATTAATTCTGAGCCTGCTCTCCTCCCCCAACACCAGTTCTGGCCTCTTCAGAAGGGGAGAACTCCCAGTCCCAGTGTCAGAGGAATGGTGTGGGCTCCCTTGACCGCTAGTCTGGACTCTGTCAAATGTTTCCCCACCACTCCGGCTGCTTCACCATTACTGCTACTACTACTAACACCAACCATATCAAGTTCAGCCACAGAGTCTTCCTCCTCAGTCTCACAGTCACTAGTAATATCAGGATATTGTTGATTACCCCCTCCTTCACTCCTAACACTAACAAGCTGCTGGACCTTAGTAGCAGTAGTACTAGCACTGGCAGGACTGCTTGGGAATTGCAAGTGTGATTTAGGGTCCTTTGCTGTCACACTTGGCATCATCTTCTCCCCCCCCCCCCGAGTACTACAAGAAACACTAGCAGCAGACAAAGTATTGGTGGCAGCAGGTTCAGCACTAGCAGCAGGTTCAGCACTGGCAGCAGGAACAACACTAATGGCTGCAGGTACAGCAAAGGTGGCACTGACAGCAGGGCAGCACATCTGGCAGCAGGTAGAACACTAGTGGCTGCAGGTACAGCAAAGGTGGCACTGGCAGCAGGGCAGCACGTCTGGCAGCAGGTACAACACTTTTGGCTGCAGGTACAGAAAAGGTGGAACTGGCAGCAGTGGCAGCATGTACAACACTAGTGGCAGCACATATGGCAGCAGGTACAACACTATTGGCAGCATGTCTGGCAGCAGGTACAACACTAGTGGCTGCAGGTACAGCAATAGTGGTACTGGCAGCAGGGGCAGCACATCTGGCAACAGGTACAACACTAGTGGCTGCAGGTACAGCAAAGGTGGCACTGGCAGCAGGGCGGCACGTCTGGCAGCAGGTACAACACTTTTGGCTGCAGGTACAGAAAAGTTGGAACTGGCAGCAGTGGCAGCATGTACAACACTAGTGGCAGCACATCTGGCAGCAGGTACAACACTAGTGGCAGCATGTCTGGCAGCAGGTACAACACTAGTGGCTGCAGGTACAGCAATAGTGGTGCTGGCAGCAGGGGCAGCATGTCTTGCAGCAGGCACAGTCAGCTGACCTGCCCTGCTCTCACTAGTACTACCCTTTTTTCCCTCCCTTCCCATTCCCTTTTCTCCCTTCCCATTCCCTTTTCTCCCTCCCTTGGGGTGATTTAGGGGGACTGGACAGCATTGGTTCAGTGCTGCTAGTCACTTCCTCCTCCTCCTCCTCAGACTCAGTGGACACATAATAAGAGTCCTTCCAGTTCCTCTTTTTGCTGCTCACAGTGATAGGAGTCACTACGAGCCTCTCCTGCCTCCATTTTTGCTAAATATCACAAGAGAACAGCACAGCATGTCTATCTCGCTCTGTAGCTGCTTCTATTGTGTCTGCCTTCAGCGAAAACGTCATGTTTTTATAGCAGAAGTGAGAAAACAACGTAAATCGATGGGCGGAAACTTTCTAGCGAAAGAAAAAATGGCGAAAGATTTTGGCCAATGGGCGAAAGATGAGAACATTTTAAGTACTAGATTTAAAGCAGATTTTCCTGCGAAAAAGCGGATAACTAAGTGGCTTTTGCAAAATTTCTTGCAGGAACACAGCGACAACTTTCACCCATCCCTAATGTTTAGGTTATTGTCAACACTGCCTGCCACTTCAATACTTTTATACTCCTCTAGGCTTTTTGAAGTCTCAATTTTTTTATACCCTTACATGGATTTTCAGAGTGTTCACTACTACTTTTAGGACAGGTGTTGTATTTGTTACTCTTACTCTTTACATGGTTTATTAATACTCCTGTTTGTGTGGATTTCACAAACAGCCTCCTCAGGAGAAGAATCATTATCAATGCAGTCAGGTTTTGACTGAGGTACACTTCCTTCATAACCTATTGACAACTCTTTGGGTAAGTGAGTTGATGATTTAGCACAAGATTAATGTATTTTCAACACACAAACTAATTTAGACACATATACTGGAGTTTAAACAAACATTGATGTGTTTATTCTTGACGCAGTATGAAACACTAATGTATATACACATAGACTTATCTGATATGAGGGAAATCAGGGTAGGAAAACGAGAGAGAGGAATTTGGTTACCAAAGAGGGACAGTAGGGTAGGAGGCTGGTACCAGAAAATGAAACCTTAACCTTTACCCATGTACTAATATAGAATGTGACATGTATAGTTTGTCGATGTTCGCGTTGATCACTTATGTTGAGTAGGATGTGACAGGCATGGGTTTTCGATGTTCGATCATATGCTAAATTGAATGTGACAGGCATGGGTTGTCGATGTTCAAACACATGCAATTTGGATTGTGTCCAGCATCCCATGCTGGAGTACAGGTGACATGCACAGACTGGAAATGTACGACAATGTCTGTTTTTGGGATGGATCTTTTTCTATAGGCACACCCTGTCTGGAAAGAATGATAGCAGTGTGAACGCAGGTGCACTGCTGTAATTTTACCCATGTTAAATTCGTCCGAATAATTCGGAATGGATCAGAATTTTATTTGAATCGAATAGGTCCGGTCTGAAATTAGGATCATCCGATTTAGAAAAATAAATTTCAGACAAATTCGAATTAAGTCAAAAATTTTGCCCATGCACAAGTCTACCTGCAAGTCCAATTGCTTCTGCCCCACTTTGCCTGTAGCTAGTGTCAAGGTGATTTTGGCAGCTGCATTCTCTCTCTCCCAATGTCATTAAACTCTTACTGTAAAATCTTGCGTATAATACGCACAATTTTGCCCCTCATCACCTTATATGAAGTGTGGGGGGGTGCGTATTATACATGAGGGAAAAAAATAAAAATAAAAAAAATCTATTGCTGCACTGCTTCCCTCCCTCCCCGCTTACCCATAGCCTCCTGTCCCCCTCTGTTGTCCAATTTCGGCAGCTTGACAGGCTCTCTTCTGCCTTACCAATGGTAATGTCTTGAGAGGACTGCAAGGTCCTTGCAGGGCAATAGCATAGATCCAATGCGCATAGCTATGGGATTTTTTTTGTGTGTGACAGGGGACAACAAGGGTGCGTATTATACATAGGCACTCTTGTTTTCCCCTAAAATCTTGAGTACAATGTACACCTGCGTATTATACACAGGTGCATATTATACCCAAGATTTTACGGTCATTTTTGTACATTACAGAATGAGGTTAAATCTTAGACAGCAATATGCTGGTCAAGCTTCTTCTGGCTGTTGTAGGAGTCAGTGTCAGTTTTACTCGTCTGGCTCTTTAGTGTCAGTCTGTAAAGTATATATGTCACTTACAGAATCTCAGCCAGCTCAGGAAAGAACTTGGATCACCAGCATGTCTCTTTTCAGTTACACAAGAATTTGGGGCATTTTGGATAAATCTCCTTTCTCTCTTCATATTCCCCCAGAGTCCCCAGACTCCCCTAACACAGGGACCAAATTGCCTGACCAACAGACTCCCTACACTAAATTCCAGTGACACTTTATTTGCCTATTTTAACTAGCTCCAGCAATATGCTACTTTCTGTCTCTCTCTAAAAAACACAGAATCACATGCAGTGGGAACCTCTTTTATACTATCCCAGGGAGAAAAGAAGAGGAACTTTCCATGTGAGGGAAAACTCATTCTTAACAGTGATTTAAATACAAAATAAAAGGTGGAAAAAAAGCAGAAAAACTGCAGTTTCACAGGAAATTTCCAACTTTTTTTCTTTCTTGTGAGTCTGCCTCCTGCAGGGCCGGTACCACCTATAGGCGAGGTAGGCCCCGGCCTAGGGCACACATGTACTGGGGGCGTAGGCATGCAGCAGAGAAGAGCTGCGCCCAGGGCCGGTGTCTTATCGAAGTTGGTATCCCGTCGGCTTTGGTATCCGTCATGCCCAGGAGGCGGGACCTGTCATTGAGGTCTGCCCACCTAGCGTGTACAGCAGCGTCATGCTCTTCCCTAGCTGCTGCACTCCCTCGTCAATATCGGCTCTTTAGTAATGCAGAGCGCGCTCTGCATTACTGAAGAAAAGACCGTGCAGGAGCTCCAGCTACAGGTCTGTGATAGGGGGCAAGATGGGGCTGATGGGGGGCAAGTTGGGGCTGATGGGGCAAGTTGGAGCTGAGGGGGCAAGTTGGAGCTGGTGGAGGGCAAAGTGGAGCTGGTGGAGGGCAAAGTGGAGCCAGTGGGGCTAAGTTGGAGCTGATAGGGGGCAAAGTGGAGCTAGTGGGGGCAAGTTGGAGCTGGTGGCGGCAAGTTGGAGCTGATAGGGGGCAAGTTGGAGCTGATGGGGGGCAAAGTGGAGCTGGTGGGGGCAAGTTGCAGCTGATAGGGGCAAAGTGGAGCTAGTGGGGGGCAAGTTGGAGCTGACAGGGGGCAAAGTGGAGCTGGTGGGGGCAAGTTGGAGCTGATGGGGGCAAAGTGGAGCTAGTGGGGGGCAAGTTGGAGCTGACAGGGGGCAAAGTGGAGCTGGTGGGGGCAAGTTGGAGCTGATGGGGCAAGAAAAGAGGTGGGGTATAAGTTGGCGGGGAATAAAGGGGTGGGACAAAAGGGGCAGAGCCAAGGGTGGCAAAATTAGGTTTTGCCTAGGGTGGCAAAAATCCTTGCACCAGCCCTGGCCTCCTGTCTTGTCAATTCAAGTAAATGTGACAGAGATCAAAGTCAGTTGCCTTTTGGATCATCATGGGACTGCAAAAATCAAGTTTCAGGAGAACAAATTTGCAGAACACCTACTTGGTCCTCAGTTCATACTTTCACAGTTTTACAAGATCAACATCTTAAACACAGCCAATGCCAGCTTTGGACTGAAATCTTTACAAACAGAATTATTAGTATTTTTCTTTTTCTTTTTTTCCTTCTCTTTTTTTGGAACCACTTAGTGCATCCCTATGGTTCCTGTGTCCCTGATTGGGCACAATAAAAAAGGGATTTTTGTACTTAAATATAAATTATTTTTTCCAGGGATTCCACCCAGGATTAAGATACATAGGGGAATTCGGTGATGCCCTGCTGTTTCTTGGCTTTCTTTCATGGTGACAACATTTTTTTTTATCTTCTAATTGAAAACTTAACTGGCCAGAGAGGAGGGATAAAATATGTTAAGCAAAGGGGGGAGTTTCAGCTTAGCAGCAATTAACAATTATGTACCCTGCGTCCTGGTGGATGACATTTTATCTCATGGTTCCTGTGTCTGACAATATAATAAGAGAAAAGGCTTTATCAGTAAGTAAACAATACCTTTACTTCTGTGTTGTGCACCTAAAACTACCTCACTGCTCCCTGATTATCGGACCACAACATTAAATAGGTTCCTTTCTGTAAAACTGAGACTATTGGAAGCCCAAGGTGAGGCCACTAAGACTAAATACCCCCTGGTTAACATCAGGAATGTCAGTGCATTAAAATGCCCCAGGCATTCACATGACAAGATAGGCACCCTTGTGAAAGTGGTCATTAGTGTGACCATGTGTCCTGGATTGCCCAGGACAGACCCTGATTTTGAATGTGTGTTCCATGTCCCAGGCAGTCTCCTTTTGGGACAATACAAAGTCCCAGAATGAAGACTCCATAGCACAGAGTTCTAAACATAGAAGGAAAACTGCCCATTGTCTACTGTGACAGAAAATGATACGTCTACTGAGCTACAAGAAAATGGCTTCCAGACAGATCTCTAAACACTGGAGAGGGAACTGAGCCTTGAACCTCACATCACACAGGAGCTGCAGTGCAATTTTGTTGTAGTGTGATGCTAGTCTAAGGCTTTGTAGACCTCAACAGGTATTGCTTTCTGTCACAGCAGTCAATGGGCAGTTCTCCCTCTACCGTTTAGGCCTCTGTTGTGTGCTGAAGAAAGAGTGTTTTGTGCACTGATGCCCAGTGATGTATAGTGACCCTCTCTCACACCTGCACTAGAGCAGAGGGCAAATACACTGCTGCTCTAGTCTCCACACTATCCCTGAATGGCAGAATGGAAATGTGGTCACCCTGGCCACCAGCGTACGACCTTCCACAATGGACAACATCACCAATGCAGCAACTCTGTATTGGTGTAGCCTTTGTGAAAGGGGCCAAAAAGAAAAGTGGAATAATTGTGGGGAAATTCAACTGAACCACAGGTCACATATATATATATATCCCCCAAATCTGTAGTGACCACATATCTCTTTAAATCAGGGACACATATAATAAACACTATCTTCATAGTATTTTGGCCATGGAGAGTGTTATTTCAATAATGTTAGAGTTGTAATTCAAGAGTAATTGAATAATAACGTATCCCCCTCCAGCCCCTTTTACCTAGTGTAAGCCACCTCCCCTCAGATGTGGAATCTGGTCCTGGGACCAGACCGGTCACAGCAAGGATCAATCTTCTTACTGTAAGTATAAGGAAAAATCTGCCCCCCTTGACAGGTTTTTCCCTTATGCTAATTGAAGATTGTCCCACTCTGGAAGCCATCTGAACACCACCTTTCTTCTTTGAGGTGAGCAGTGTTACATCAGTAAAAGGGGCAGGAGGAGGATACTTTATCATTCAGTTACTCTTGAACTACAACTCTGACAGAATTGAAATAACACTCTCCATGGCCCAAATACTATGAAGATTAATTGGAGCTGCTTTTATTGGTGCTTTAAAGGTGAGGTCTGGTCACCCTACCACAAATGCATTGTGATGCAATGCATCTGAGGTCTCTCTAGCAATCAATGGGTTAAAAGACATTTAAATCAATGGGATTTAAATTTTTACCCTATGGTGCAGTTGGTTTGCCCCATAAGTGCTCTCATTAGTGATGAGCGAGCACCCCAATGCTCGGATGTTCGGGTGCTCTGACCGAGCACCCCCTGAGGCTCGAGTGCTCGGCCGAGCATCCGAGCCCCATTGAAGTCAATGGGAGGACTTGAGCATTACACCAGGCACCCCCTGCTCTGATGAGGGGAGGGTGCCTGGTCCATAGGAAAAGGGCAGAAAAAGATGGAAACACTATAGAAATGGTTCAGGGACAGCATAGGGAGGATGTCTGGATGCACCTTGGACTCCAACATCGCTGCTGGGAACGATCTTTCGCCCGTAGTACGCCATTTTTACAGACTGACCATAAAACACACAAAAAGGAAAATAAAAACGACTTTAGGCGAAAAATTGTTACCAAACAATATTTGCTGTATATTTACTTGTATATCATCTGCAAATTCTCCCAAAAATTTCCTTGATTTTCAGAACTGAGGCCATGATTAAGAGGGAAACGTGCGCAGAGGCAAATTATCCCAAAAATTTCCTTGATTTTCAGAACTGAGGCCATGATTAAGAGGGAAATGTGCGCAGAGGCAACTTCTCCCAAAAATTTCCTTGATTTTCAGAACTGAGGCCATGATTAAGAGGGAAACGTGCGCAGAGGCAAATTCTCCCAAAAATTTCCTTGATTTTCAGAACTGAGGCCATGATTAAGAGGGAAACGTGCGCAGAGGCAAATTCTCCCAAAAATTTCCTTGATTTTCAGAACTGAGGCCATGATTAAGATGGAAACGTGCGCTGAGCTGACCATCTAAAACATTATGGGTGAGGGTCTGCTGCAGAGCTGACCATCCTAAACATTATATGCGAAGGCCCGCTAGTGAGCTGACGCTATAAAACATTATATGAGAGGGCCCGCTAGAGAGCTGACCCAATAAAACATTATATGAGAAGGCCCGCTGGTGAGCTGACCTATATAAAAATTGGCAAACAGGGCCCGCTGGTGAGCTGGCCCTATATAAAAATTATATCACAGGGCCCGCTGGTGAGCTGGCCCTATATAAAAATTATATCCCAGGGCACGCTGGTGAGCTGGCCCTATATAAAAATTATATCCCAGGGCATATGGAAGAGGAGGAGGAGGATGAGAAGATTAAGAGTCAACCATATACCCGTTTTTTGGGTGGAAGGGGTGAATGGGAATACAGAGTATTCCCATCATTGTAAATAACATATATAAAGTGAGTTTATGTTCCCCCGGGGCTTTCCTCCAGTGGAGTGGAGAAGTCAGGGGAAATCCAGGCCTTGTTCATTTTTATAAGTGTCAACCTATCAGCATTGTCGGTGGAAAGGCGGATACGCTTATCTGTTATGATGCCACCAGCAGCACTAAATACCCGCTCAGACAGAACGCTGGCGGCAGGGCAGGCCAGCACCTCCAAGGCGTAGAGTGCCAGTTCATACCACGTGTCCAGCTTGGACACCCAGTAGTTGTAAGGCACAGAGGGATCATTGAGGACGCTGACACGGTCTGCTACGTACTCCTTCACCATCTTCCAAAACTTTTCCCTCCTTGTGACACTAGGCTGCGCATCAGGGTGAGGGTGCTGGCGGGGTGTCATGAAGGTGTCCCACGCCTTGGAGAGTGTTGCCCTGCCTTTCTCGGAACTGCTGTGTGCTCCCCTTTTCTCCCCTTCTCGGTTGGCCAAGGTAGCACGTACTCTGCCGCCAGCGTTGTCAGATGGAAAATTTTGGAGCAATTTTTCGACAAGAACCTTCTGGTATTGCACCATTTTGCTTGTCCTCTCCACCGGAGGAATGAGAGATGAGAAATTCTCTTTGTAGCGGGGGTCCAGAAGGGTGAACACCCAGTAATCCGTGTTGTCTAAAATGCGTACAACGCGTGGGTCACGGGAAAGGCAGCCTAACATAAAGTCAGCCATGTGTGCCAGAGTACCAACAGTCAAGATTTCGCTGTCCTCACCAGGAGGATGACTCTCAATATCCTCATCCTCTTCCTCCTCTTCTGCCCACCCACGCTGAAGAGATGGAACTAAAGTTCCATGGCTACCCTCTGTAGCGGAGGCAACCGTGTCTTCCTCCTCCTCCTCCTCCTCCTCCTCCTCCGCCTCCTCCAATTGTCGCTGAGAAGACGAAGTGAGGGTGCTCTGGCTATCACCTTGTGTAAGCTCTTCCTCCCCCATTTCCACCTCTTCCACATGCAAAGCGTCGGTTTTAATTGTGAGCAGCGAGCGTTTCAGTAGACACAGAAGTGGGATGGTTACACTGATAATAGCGTTATCGCCGCTCACCATCTGTGTCGATTCCTCAAAATTGCGTAAAACCTCGCAGAGGTCTGACATCCATTCCCACTCCTCACTTCTGATTACAGGAAGTTGAACGGAGAGGCGACGACCGTGTAACAGCTGGTACTCCACTACTGCCCTCTGCTGCTCACAAAGCCGGGCCAACATGTGGAAGGTGGAGTTCCAGCGCGTGCTCACGTCACACAGCAGCCGGTGAGCTGGCAATTGTAAGCGCTGCTGCAGCTTCAACAGGCCGGCTGAAGCTGTTGATGACTTACGGAAATGTGCACACACGCGGCGCACCTTGGTCAAGAGATCATGCACATTGGGGTAGGTTTTTAGAAATCGCTGCACCACTAAATTAAATACATGCGCTAGGCATGGTACGTGTGTGAGCTTGCCGAGCTCCAAAGCCGCCACCAAGTTACGCCCATTATCACACACAACCATGCCTGCTTGCAGGTTGAGTGGCGAGAGCCACTGCTCGGTCTGGTGACTAATCCCCTGCAACAGCTCTGAGGCCGTGTGCTGTTTGTCCCCAAGGCAGATCAGCTTCAGCACGGCCTGTTGACGCTTCCCCACTGCAGTGCTACACTGCTTCCAGCTACTGGCTGATGGGGGAGTGGCGGTGTGTGTAGAGAATTCGGAGGTGGAAACGGAGGAGGAGGAGCCAATAACGTAGGTGCTGGTGGAAACCCTGATGGAGGTAGGGCCCGCAATCCTCGGCGTGGGTAGCACCCGTGCCATCCCAGGGTCCGAGTCGCTCCCAGCCTCCACGACATTCACCCAGTGTGCCGTCAGGGAAATGTAGCGTCCCTGGCCACAAGCACTTGTCCATGTGTCAGTCGTTAAGTGGACCTTCCCAGTAACTGCGTTGGTCAGGGCACGGGTGATGTTACGGGACACATGGTGGTGTAATGCGGGGATGGCACACCGGGAAAAGTAGTGGCGGCTGGGGACCGCGTACCGAGGGACAGCTGCTGCCATCAGGCTGCGGAAGGACTCAGTGTCCACAAGCCTAAATGGCAGCATTTCGATGGCCAGTAATTTTGAAAGGTGTGAGGTTAGTGCTATGGCCTGTGGGTGGGTGGCTGGGTACTTTCTCTTGCGCTCAAATGCCTGGGGTAACGACATTTGGACGCTGTGCTGGGACAGGGAAGTGGATGTGGTCGCTGATGGTGCTTCAGATGCTACAGGTGCAGGGCGGGAGGTATGCGGGCCTGCGCCTTCGACAGGCGATTGGCCGGCACCGAAAACAGGGGAAGAGGAGGCAGTGGTGTGGCCTGCAGACACAGATGGGCGATCCAGGCGTTCCTCCCACTTACTACGGTGCTTGGATGCCATGTGTCGGATCATGCTGGTGGTGGTGAGGTTTCTAGTGTTCATGCCTCGGCTCATTCTGGTGTGGCACAGGTTGCAAACTACAATTCTTTTGTCGTCCGCACTTTCCTTAAAAAAACGCCATACCGCGGAACACCTACCCCTTGGCAAGGTAGATTTACGCAAGGGGGTGCTCCGTGGAACATTTGCGGGCCGGTTTGGTGCGGTCCGCCTTCTTTCTGTAGCCACACCACTGCCTCTTCCAGCCTGTTGCGGTGCTGCAGATGGATCACCCTCAGGACTGCTGTCATCGCTCGGCTCTACACCTTCCCAGGTGGGGTCAGTCACCTCATCGTCCACCAAGTCCTCCTCCACTTCCTCACTCTGATCATCCTCCTCAAGTCTTGATCCCACCACATACTCAGTCATTGACAACTGTATAACATTCTCCTCAACAAGGTCTTGAGACGGAAATAGTGGTTGATTTAATGGCAACTGTGTCTCATCATCATCATCATCATCCACTACTTCCTTTGACCTTAAATGCCGTTCACATCTGTCATCTTCTTGAGATTGGGTAGCCTCTAGAGGTTGTGAATCAGGGCACAAGATGTCATGTTCCTCTGCAAGCGTGCTTGGAGAGAGGGTCAAATGAAGGATTGGTGATGAGACGAGCTCCTCACTATATCCCAGTGTGGGATCACTTCTTTGACCAGACCGTGTATGGTGGGAGGAAGGATGATCAGAGTGAGGATTATGTTGACCAGAGTCTTGGCTACTGAGAGTGGACTTGGTGGAAGACAGGGTGGTGCTTAACCGACTGGAAGCATTATCAGCTGTCATCCAACCGACCACCTGTTCGCAGTGGTCGGACCTCGAGAGTGATGTCCTGCGATGCCCTGTGAAATGAGACATGAAGCTAGGTATGGTGGATGTCTTTCTTTCTTGTGCTCTGGCACCAGGCACAGTTTCTCCGTGTCCTGACCCGCGCCCTGAACTTTCAGGATCACGTCCACTTCCCCGTCCCTTTTTACCCGCCTTCTTCATCTTACACAGAATATGTGACTTTAATATTTGAGTTTGAAAACTTAACAGTATTTCTTATTATTCTGCAACTGTACAGAGTACACAGAATAGGCTGTTAAACGGCGGTGAAACACACTGAATGGAATATGTGACTTTAATATTTGAGTTTGAAAACTTAACAGTATTTCTTATTATTCTGCAACTGTACAGAGTACACAGAATAGGCTGTTAAACAGCGGTGAAACACACTGAATGGAATATGTGACTTTAATATTTGAGTTTGAAAACTTAACAGTATTTCTTATTATTCTGCAACTGTACAGAGTACACAGAATAGGCTGTTAAACGGCGGTGAAACACACTGAATGGAATATGTGACTTTAATATTTGAGTTTGAAAACTTAACAGTATTTCTTATTATTCTGCAACTGTACAGAGTACACAGAATAGGCTGTTAAACGGCGGTGAAACACACTGAATGGAATATGTGACTTTAATATTTGAGTTTGAAAACTTAACAGTATTTCTTATTATTCTGCAACTGTACAGAGTACACAGAATAGGCTGTTAAACAGCGGTGAAACACACTGAATGGAATATGTGACTTTAATATTTGAGTTTGAAAACTTAACAGTATTTCTTATTATTCTGCAACTCTGCAGAGTACACAGAATAGGCTGTTAAACGGCGGTGAAACACACTGAATGGAATATGTGACTTTAATATTTGAGTTTGAAAACTTAACAGTATTTCTTATTATTCTGCAACTGTACAGAGTACACAGAATAGGCTGTTAAACAGCGGTGAAACACACTGAATGGAATATGTGACTTTAATATTTGAGTTTGAAAACTTAACAGTATTTCTTATTATTCTGCAACTCTGCAGAGTACACAGAATAGGCTGTTAAACGGCGGTGAAACACACTGAATGGAATATGTGACTTTAATATTTGAGTTTGAAAACTTAACAGTATTTCTTATTATTCTGCAACTGTACAGAGTACACAGAATAGGCTGTTAAACAGCGGTGAAACACACTGAATGGAATATGTGACTTTAATATTTGAGTTTGAAAACTTAACAGTATTTCTTATTATTCTGCAACTCTGCAGAGTACACAGAATAGGGTGTTAAACGGCGGTGAAACACACTGAATGGAATATGTGACTTTAATATTTGAGTTTGAAAACTTAACAGTATTTCTTATTATTCTGCAACTGTACAGAGTACACAGAATAGGCTGTTAAACAGCGGTGAAACACACTGAATGGAATATGTGACTTTAATATTTGAGTTTGAAAACTTAACAGTATTTCTTATTATTCTGCAACTCTGCAGAGTACACAGAATAGGCTGTTAAACGGCGGTGAAACACACTGAATGGAATATGTGACTTTAATATTTGAGTTTGAAAACTTAACAGTATTTCTTATTATTCTGCAACTGTACAGAGTACACAGAATAGGCTGTTAAACGGCGGTGAAACACACTGAATGGAATATGTGACTTTAATATTTGAGTTTGAAAACTTAACAGTATTTCTTATTATTCTGCAACTGTACAGAGTACACAGAATAGGCTGTTAAACGGCGGTGAAACACACTGAATGGAATATGTGACTTTAATATTTGAGTTTGAAAACTTAACAGTATTTCTTATTATTCTGCAACTCTGCAGAGTACACAGAAAAGGCTGCTAAACTGCGGTGAAACACACTGAATGGAATATGTGACTTTGATATTTTAGTTTGAAGACTTAACAGTATTTCTTATTATTCTGCAACTGTACAGAGTACACAGAATAGGCTGTTAAACGGCGGTGAAACACACTGAATGGAATATGTGACTTTAATATTTGAGTTTGAAGACTTAACAGTATTTCTTATTATTCTGCAACTGTACAGAGTACACAGAATAGGCTGTTAAACGGCGGTGAAACACACTGAATGGAATATGTGACTTTAATATTTGAGTTTGAAAACTTAACAGTATTTCTTATTATTCTGCAACTGTACAGAGTACACAGAATAGGCTGTTAAACGGCGGTGAAACACACTGAATGGAATATGTGACTTTAATATTTGAGTTTGAAAACTTAACAGTATTTCTTATTATTCTGCAACTGTACAGAGTACACAGAATAGGCTGTTAAACGGCGGTGAAACACACTGAATGGAATATGTGACTTTAATATTTGAGTTTGAAAACTTAACAGTATTTCTTATTATTCTGCAACTCTGCAGAGTACACAGAAAAGGCTGCTAAACTGCGGTGAAACACACTGAATGGAATATGTGACTTTGATATTTTAGTTTGAAGACTTAACAGTATTTCTTCCTATTCTGCAACTCTGCACAGTACACAGAATAGGCTGCTAAACTGCGGCGAAGCACACTGAATGGAATATGTGACTTTGATATTTTAGTTTGAAGACTTAACAGTATTTCTTCCTATTCTGCAACTCTGCACAGTACACAGAATAGGCTGCTAAACTGCGGCGAAGCACACTGAATGGAATATGTGACTTTGATATTTTAGTTTGAAGACTTAACAGTATTTCTTCCTATTCTGCAACTCTGCACAGTACACAGAATGTGCTGCTAAACTGCGGCGAAGCACACTGAATGGAATATGTGACTTTGATATTTTAGTTTGAAGACTTAATAGTATTTCTTCCTATTCTGCAACTCTGCACAGTACACAGAATAGGCTGCTAAACTGCGGCGAAGCACACTGAATGGAATATGTGACTTTGATATTTTAGTTTGAAGACTTAACAGTATTTCTTCCTATTCTGCAACTCTGCACAGTACACAGAATAGGCTGCTAAACTGCGGCGAAGCACACTGAATGGAATATGTGACTTTGATATTTTAGTTTGAAGACTTAACAGTATTTCTTCCTATTCTGCAACTCTGCACAGTACACAGAATGTGCTGCTAAACTGCGGCGAAGCACACTGAATGGAATATGTGACTTTGATATTTTAGTTTGAAGACTTAACAGTATTTCTTCCTATTCTGCAACTCTGCACAGTACTCAGAATGTGCTGCTAAACTGCGGCGACGCACACTGAATGGAATACGTGACTTTGATATTTTAGTTTGAAGACTTAACAGAATGTGCTCTAATCTGCAACTTTGCACACTAAACAGAATGTGCTCTAATCTGCAACTTTGCACACTAAACAGAATGTGCTCTAATCTGCAACTTTGCACACTAAACAGAATGTGCTCTAATCTGCAACTGTGCACACTAAACAGAATGTGCTCTAATCTGCAACTTTTCACACTAAACAGAATATTTTTTTTTTTTTTTTTTTTTGTTTTTTTCCCCCCACACAAAATAACCTGCTGCCCCCACACACAGTAGTCCTAAAAAGGACTTTTGGTTCTTTTTTGTCACAATTTTTTTTTTTCCTCCCTACACTGCCTTTCCCTTCCTATCCTCAGCTCTCCCTGGCTCAGACTGAGCCGAACTCGATGGTCAGGTGCTATACAGCACCTGACCACGGGTTCTGGCCAGCCAATCAGTGTAATGCCAGCAGCCAACATGGCTGCTGGCATTACACCGATGTCAGAGCCTCCCTGCACGTTTATTGGCTGCGCAGCAGCCGCAAAACGTGCGGGGAGGATACCCGAACATGGCGGGCGAGCACATGCGGTACTCGTACGAGTACCGCCATGTGCCGAGCAGAGCGATGCTCGAGCCGATCCGAGCATCGGCCGAGCATGCTCGCTCAACACTAGCTCTCATACATCAGCATCACAGTTTTATTTGACATTACATTCAAAAGAACCTTTTATGCCACACCTATTTTAGACCAGTTCAAAACAGGCATTGTGTTGGCCTTGTATTTTCAATTGAAAGTTACATCCGTTAACGCTTTTGCTGCTGAAGAGAGCACTTGAGCAAGGCAGGAACAGCAGAGAGTAATATTTTCCTCTTGTGCTCTGGCTGTGCCAGTATTAACATTCCCAAACAGAACAAAGCACACACACTTGGAGACAGGCCAAGTGAATGAAAGGAAACAGACTGTGATCTATGACATAGTTGCTGATTTTGAATCGAGAGTAATAACCTGGGGTTGGGTGAGTTTGAAAGCATTTTGAGCCTCTGTTTATAAATAGCAAGGTCTGCTAGGAGCCTTCACAAGACACACAATATACTGATTTTAAAATATCTGTTGAAAACATTGTAACATGAGACGCCACAGACCTATCCCCTTTAAACTTTTGCTCCCAACCCATCCCCCTCCCAGGCAATTAAGGTGCTGGTGCCAAACTTGGTTTGTGCTGATTATGTGCCACCTAGTGGCTGATGCCTTTAATGACGTTCAGGAAAGAATGTATTGATCAATTGTTGCAAGGCCTTTATGCAGAAAAGAAGTGAAGAAATTCTAGAGCAAACCAACTACAGCAGAGGAGACAGATAAAAATAGAAATCCTGATTCATTTAAATTGGGCCTTTAACCACTTGAATGCTAGAGTTGTTTCCAAGGCATTCCTTTGTAATGTGTTGGAGAGCTCTCTAGCGTTAAAGGGGATATTAAACCAATAGGGGGTTTATTTGTTCCCATTGGTGCAGTTGGATTGTCCCAGATTTACACAATTTTCTTGGTACATCAGCTTCCCATAATACGTTCTTACTGATTTTCACCAGAATTGTGAAAATTTTCCCCCAAATTATTTACTTGGTAAAGAAATTAAGCCTATAATGCCATTTTGAGTATGTAAAACAATTTTAAAGTAAAACAGTTGTGATCTTCTAAAAAGGGGGGTACTGAGGGGAGATGCCCTGAAGGGTGGTAAAGCACCAGGCCGGTGATTTTTTGTCATAATTGTGTCAATGGCATATCGACTTTATACAATAAGATGTCTTCGTCATCATGTCCTTGTGAATCCGCCACCAATCTAAAAACATTAGAATGAATCAGTCCTGCCTTTGACAGGTCTAATTTCCATATTAACATGCAGTTTAAAGTGGACCCCGAATGATGATGTGACACTACGGTGCCTGTCACAGCTGCCTCATGCCCAGGCAAGATAGGAACACACCTACTTATCTCTTGAAATGCCAGAGAGATAAGCAATGCATTGCGTACCCCAATAGCATTTAAAGGGTTAAATCTTGTTCCACCTTGGCTCCTGTGTGGTCTGGTAGGAGGATGTTTGGGGCCAGGGGCATAACTAGAGCCCACTCTGACCTGGTTTAAAATCTGTGGCCGGGTCCCCTCACATATCACACACATTGTCTGGAGCAAAGTCTTACAGACATAGACCTAAGCAATGCATTGGGCACTTCTCAGGTACTCATGGGGTAAATGAGGAAAATGGAAGGGGTTAACTGACACTATCATTACTTTACAGGCTGGCAGTGGCCATGTATGATGATGTTGCTGCCAACACCCAAGACAGGAAACTAATCTGATTGTAATGGGTGACAGGACAGTCCAGAACCAATACTTGGATGAAGGGCCCTGGTACAATAGCATCTCCTGTAATTACACCCTTGCTTGAGGCAATATTAACTCCCATGGTCAATTAGCTATCTAATCTAATACACACGTGGCAGTATTCACATGTGCCAGTATTAGGACTGGGTGATGTGATTTGTCAGCATCAGGGATGGGCAGCCTAAGACTCTCCAGCTCTTTAGGACTACAATCCCCATCATTACCAGCTATGGGGCCTCAGGTTGCCCACTCCCGATCTACATGCTCCAACTTGAGTCTATGAGGCTGAAATACTAAGAACTGGTGCTATTCTGGAGCAAATTAACTGCACCTTAAAGGACACACAAATATTCCCAAATGTCCAGATAACTGACATTGATTTTAAATCTTTGAACGCTAGAGAGGTCTTCATTGCATTGCTTTGCAGAATATTCAAGGGGTTAAAGGCCCCATTTAACCCTCTGAGTATGCGTTGCATACCCCTCTGGCACTCAAAGGGTTAAATCAAGTGTAACTTGGAGATAGTTTATTTTTCCCATATGGTGCAGTTGGTTTGCTTCAGAATTGCTCCGGTTCTCCTAATACATCAGTGTCTATGAATGCAGAACTTGCATTGATGTAAATGACAAACCTAACAGGTATGTATAAAGAGAGGTTTTATTTGTGCCTAATACTCTCATATAAAATGTATTAAGAGGGTATGGCTGTAAAAACATGTTTTAGTTACATTTGCAGACATGATACAGGTTTGCACTAATGACTCTCTAGATGTTGTTGGACTACAACTCCCAACATCAACTAGACTCCTGCTTTTGGTGGGCCCACAATTCCCATCATCCTCAGGGTGCTAGCAACAGCCAAAAAATTGTACACCCCATGTCTGGGACTGCAGTGTGCATCATATATAAGAAACTAGTGTTCAAGCTGGCAACCCCATACACACATTAATGACTGCATTGTGTGTCAGTTTCTAGGTGATGATGTGACTTATACTTGCATCCTGTTGATCAAAGAAAATTCTCTGCATTAAAGTGATGATTACTGCTCTGTCACACTGGTGACTGAAACACAGCAATTTAACGTTGTCAGATTCCAGCTTCCTCTCTAATTTGCTTATGATGTCCCTGCATTCCCTCCATGATCCTGTTGCTGCCTGGGGAGTGTGTGGTTGATGGACACT
Source organism: Rhinophrynus dorsalis (assembly GCA_037306005.1). Lineage (NCBI taxonomy): Eukaryota > Metazoa > Chordata > Amphibia > Anura > Rhinophrynidae > Rhinophrynus > Rhinophrynus dorsalis. Next base: position 565,085,652 of record CM074719.1, on the reverse strand, counting down.
CCAAACTGGTATCAGCCAAACATGACTGGCTGATGTCCACATGTGACAACCCAGAAAAAAAATGTATCATTTTCTAGTGATTAAAAAGTTGAACTAAATGTTAAAAACCCCATCTCTAAAAATGCTATGGTTTGAGAGATATAAGCATTGAAAGTCCCCCCATCCCCTTTCACTGACGTCAGCGCTGTGCTAACTGCAGGGCAATCCTGTCCGGGGGCCAACTGGTGGCTCTGCAGCAGAGTCGCAATCGCGTTATTTAAAAAGGATGATTTTGTTGGAAAGGTCTACAAAGTGTGCCTGGTTTGCAAGCACACTTTGTAGACCATTCCAATTAAGTAATTTTTTTTTTAATAACTCAATTGTGGCTCTGCTGAAGAGCCTCCTCGTGTTGGCCGACACAGATCTCCTGCTGTCAGCTTTACAGCTGACAGCAGGGAACGTCAGCATTTCAATGCTTATATCTCTCAAACCATAACGGTTTGAGAGATAGGGTTTTTGGCATTCAGTTCAACTTTTTAATCACTACAAAATTATAAATATTTTTTATGGGACATTACAGTCCCTTTAGATGTTTGGTTTATAATTATACATTTGCTATGTTCAGGTGTTTGTTAATTATTATAATTTGCTAGTGCTTCACACAGACACATCTGTCTAGCAACAATATTATCAGCAAGAGGAGACCCCTGTGTGGAAAAGCGTCCACTGCCTTTCACTCACATCAACTCACCTTGTCAGTCATCTCATCAGTGGATGCTTCACCAAGTGTGTGTCTCCTCCTGCTGCTAATGTTGTTAGACAGATGTGTCTATTAAATGCACAATCAAATTATAATAATTTGTATTTCATATACCTTTCTGCTGTAAGGAGATATGTGGCCTCCAGTTTTCAGGGGACTGGTCAATGTGTATGTCTGTTTGGGCAGGACGTTACATCACATTCCTTGATTATTAAGTGTAATCACAGGTTCACTGAATTATTCTGTTGTGTTTTCACCAGGATGAGCCTTGTTTTTGAGCAGATGCCTAGTAGTTTGTCATAATCTCATCCATACTCCTATGGTTCATTGTGAAGAGAGTAGATACAGCTGTGAACCTAAACTTATAATCTTACCCTTCTCTCTAGTTCAGCTGGTTGGTATAGTCTCAGGTACTATCAATAATTAAATTACTAGTTGAAGAGCCCGTTACACGGGCCGCAGTGCCACTGCCAGCCGGTCGCTGGGCAGTCATGCGCAGTAGAGACTGCCCACGCCGTGGCTGATACACTGCCAGCCGGTCGCGGTGCAGTCATGCTCAGTAGAGACTGCCCGCTCCATGGCTGATACAGTGCCAGCCGGTTGCAGGGCAGTCATGAACAGTAGAGACTGACCGTGCCCTGGCTGATACAGAGTGGGGTACTCTGACCCCGCTCTGTATCAGCCTTGTCACTGGCAGTCTCTACTGCGCAAGACTGCGTCGTTACACATGTTTTAGCAAACTATTATATAGGAGGATTGTCCCCTTTGCAAGAGACCTGATTTACAGCTGTCTCTTGTCTACTGGTCAGACTAACAGCTATCTGACCCAATGTTTATTATGAGCATGGATTCAGAGTATCTATTTTATATATAAGTATTTATTTTAACTTGTTGGCAGCTGCCTATTTGGATCCAGCACTCTGAGTACTGTACTGGCTGTGATCAATTGCTTCTTTGTGAATATATTCTGGTGCCCTTTTATGAACTTTTGTGCTTGCTCTGCTGTATGCTCTTAAAGTTCTGGGTTATTTTTATTTCTTTATTCATGACCTGGAAGTCTGCATTTTCATATGATTTGTTGTTGACATGTGAATACCTGGTGTTGGCTACATGTCACTGATGTTTGGTTGTACTGTGTCATAGCTGTTAAGTTCTGTGAAGTTAGACTGGACCTTTTGGTCAGTTTTTTGAGGTTAAGTGTGTGTTACTCTTAAGCCTGTTATTGTTTAGCCGTTATTAGTTGCCATTAGTTGTAGCCTGCTGGAAATGTCTAGGGTTTATATTATACACCTTTTGCACCACCTGCCATACTTTGGTATGCACTTTGTGTTTATGTATATGGCACATGTGTTATGATGCAGCTTACATGTTTTTTATGTACTGTAAAGCGTGTTTGCTCTGACACAGCATGTGTGCTTTGCACACTGTGGAAGGTATGCATTTAGATGCAGTTTATGTAGTTTGACTCACTGTCCTGTGTGTGTTGTTTGATGTAGCAAGTGTGCTTTCATGCACATGGCAGTTGGCTCTGAAATAGCATCTGCATTTTAATGCACTTTAGCATGTGTGCATGTAGCATTTTAATGCACTGTAGCATGTGGACATTTTAATGCACTGTAGCATGTGGGCATTTTCACACACTGTGGTGAGTGTGCACTCTGACACAGCAAACAACACAATGTCTCTAATCTAATAACTACTGACAAATCTAACTTCCAGCCTTAAACCGCTCCTTCTTTTCCAATACTCCACAGAACTTTGCTGACTTTCTATTAAAGTTAAGTGTAGTCCACTCATCAAACCATGCCAGCCACATGTTCTCCTCCAGCCTCCACCCTGATTCCTAGCTCACCTCTCTGCTTCTATCATCCTCTCCACCCACTACGTGCCCTCTGTAGCCACTAAATTCCCTGACTATGGAGCCTATTCAACCTCAGGTTTGCAGGTTCGAATCCCGGCAAGGTCAACTCAGCCCTTCATCCTTCCGAGGTCGATAAATGAGTACCATTTGATTGGGTAATAATAACACCTATTATTTTTCAGCTGCAGATTTGGTTTATTCCGAGAGCGTGCACCGAAAGTGCTTTGAGTCCCACTGGGAGAAAGGTGCTATATAAATAGTTATTATTAAATACTAGTTATTAATGTACCCTCACCCTCTTGCAGCTACTCTCATTTCCAGCCTTACATATATTTATCTCCTCTCTTTCTACAGGAATCTTTTCCTCCTCATGCAAACATGCAACAGTCAAACCTATATTCAAAAAACTCTCCCTTGACTCCACCTGTCTTTCAAATTACTGTCCAGTTTCACTTCTTCTCTTGGCATCTAATATCTTGGAACAACTTGTATTCTCACACTTAAACTCTTTTTGCTATTCTAACTCTCTTATTGACCAATTACAGTCAGGTTTCCATTTCAACTACTCCATAGAGACAGCTCTAACACAAATTATTAATGACCTACACATAGCAAAGGACAATACAGTATACTAATTGTGATGTCCGTTGAATGGCATAGGAGGCCGGGAGGATGCGGCGCTGAGGAAGTGACGTCACATGTCTGAGATTCAAGCGTGACCACTCTGTATCTTCTCCCTCAGTCTGGCACTAGTCACCGTGCGGTAGAGAACTCTCCCACTCCGCTCTGCAAGTGAGCCAGCTGATCTGATGCCAAGAGGCCAAGGCTTACGGGGGAGTTACCTCACATGAGTCACATCAGTGCAGATTTAAATAGGAGATGTGTTTTAATTGCTCAAAATGAGTACACTTGAGTAAAGTCTGCAGGAGTACAAGATCTCAGAGGGATCCCACTCATGGAAATAGACACACTTCTGCTAACTTTCTACAACCTCACTTGGAAACAGATGAACCATTTGACAAAGGGGGCTGGATATCTTATTTGACAGTACACAACTTAACTGGAGTAGACAACAATATGCAAGTCAGAGTTCAGATAAACGGGAAAGATGTCACTCTGGATGTAGATACAGGGTCCGCATGATGACTCTACAGGAACTGACTTCTGCACAGATCAAACTAAAGTTGGAGCCAATGACCCTACGTCTCAGAATGTACAATGGGCACATTATTAAGCATCTAGGGTATGCTGAAGTCAGGGTGACACACAAAGGCCTAACTCATCAAGTGCCCCTGTATGTGGTGGGTGGTCATGGATCCACATAATGGGTATGGCCAACACACAATTCACAATGTTCTAAATTAAATCAATACAAACTACAGAATTGGGTGGTGTGTCTGCAGACCACATATAAAGATGTGTTCTCCACAGACTTGGGCAAAGTGAAAAACATCCAAGCCCAGTTGAAGATGAAACCGGGAGCGTTTCCTCATTTTTGTAAGGCATGAACTGTACCATTTGCCATCAGGGCCAAAGTGGAAAATGAATTAGTTAGACAAGGAGTAATCTTTAAAGTACCTTGTAGAGATTGGACTACGCCCATTGTGCCGGTTGTTAAAAATACTGAGGAAATCCAGCTATGTGGGGATTTTCGGATGGCTATAAATAGTCAGCTAGATGTAGAACAGTATCCGTTGCCACGCTTGGAAGAACTTTTTGCTTCTTTAGCGGGAGGACAGTCCTTCACAAAACTGGATCTATGGCAGGCATATCTCCAGCTTGAAATGAATCCTGATAGCAGACAATACTTTACCATTAACACCCATAAGGGACTTTATCAGTATAATCAGATGGTGTTTAGGGTTGCCTCCGCTCCAACTATCTGGCAGTGAACTATGGATACCATCTTGGAATGCATTCCCCACACCAAATGTTTTCTAGACGATATGATGATCACTGGAAAGACAAAAGAAGCCCACAAGGCGAATGTGGAGGCAGTTCTACAGCATCTAAGAGAACATGGGCTGAAAGCCAATATCGAGAAATGCCAGTTTTTTCCAAAACAACTCACATTTTGCGGACACATGATCACAAAAGAGGGCCACCACACAGAGAAAGAGAAGGTACAGGCTCTGGTAAATGCTCCTCCTTCTACAGACTATGCTGTTATCTGGGGATCCTCAACTATTATCCCAGATTTCTGCCAAATTTAGCAAGAGTTCTTCATCCTTTATACCAGCTCCTGGAAGCAAAGACCCCTTGGGCCTGGTCCCAAGAATGTCAGGAGGCATTCAGTGAAACAAAAGACCTAATCCTGACCTCTAGAGTACTGGTACATTATGACCTACAAAAGCTTGTGATGCTTCTCCTTATGGGTTAGGTGCAATCTTGTCGCACATCATGCCCGATGGATCAGAGCAACCCTGTGGCCTTTGCTTCACATTCCTGAACACTTGCCAAAAAGAACTATGCCCAGATTGCCAAAGAGGCATTAGCGATCGAATGGGTGCTACAGAAATTCACCTTGTACTTGTATGGCTGCCATTTTACACTCATCACTGACCACAAGTCATTGCTGGCAATTTTCAACCCTAAAAGGGCATCTCACCAACCGCAGCAGCTCATTTACATTGCTATGCATTATACTTGGGAGCTTTCACATATTCCATATGCTACAGGGCTCATGCACAACACACAAATGCTGATGCTCTTTCCAGATTCCCTCTTCGCCAGTCTAGCTGTATTCCTTCAGAACCTGCCACACATCTCTCATTCACTTCTGGTCACCACCAGTTTGCATGGATGTCACTCTAGCCAAGGTGTATCAATACATATAGTCCGAATGGCCCCTACTGGTACTGGCGGTTAGAACTGTGTGTGGTGCTCCAGAGTCCTGGTCCCTCCCTCATTACAATGCACCACTCTATGAATCTTGCATGAAGAACATCCAGGCATGGTCCTTATGAAGCAAAAAGCCTTTCCCTCTGTCTGGTGGCCATCCTTAGGCTACGATATTGTCAAGTGGGTTTGTGATTGTCCGGGCTGTGCCCAGATGTGGAAGCAATTGCCGTTAACTCCAATCATTCCATGGGATTGCCCTTCTCATCCTTGGGAAAGGCTCCATGTGGATTTTGCTGGCCCGATTCAGGGGAAATTGTTCTTGGTCTTTGTGCCTCTAAATGGCCGGAGGTCTGGCCTATGACAAGCACTACCACGGATGCCACCATTCAAGTCTTGAGGAAGATATTTACTGTTTTTGGTGTTCCACAGCTCTTGGTCTCTGATAACAGGCCCCAGTTTATGTCCCATGAGTTCCTGGTGTATCTCCCACCACACTTCAGCTCCTGAGTCCTTACCATCCTGCTACCAATGGTCAGGTTGAGTGTTTAGTTAAAATGCTGAAGGCAGCGCTATCAGCAGCAAGTTCTGGAGATGTCTCATCCACTCTTCTGGAGTTTCTTAATGCCTACTGGATGAACATTCATGCTGCTACGGGGGTGTGCCCAGCTACCCTCCCTTTTGTCCACCCCCTTCGCATCAAGTTGGGTGGGTTGAAGCCCCCAGCTACCCTGTTTTCCCTTTCAGGCTAGTGACCATTTTTTCAAAAGGGGAGAGTATGCACTTGCAGTTATCAAGGCCCTCAGAGATGGGCTGTTGGATACATAATGAGAGTGCTGGGATCTTGTACCTACGTAATCTTGACAGACAAGGGGATCAAATGGAAAAGACACATAGATCAATTATGCCCCAGCCTGCCAAACTACACCTCTGCTGACTATTCAACTAAAGATTCCGGGCCAGAAGATGATGATACTTGGCAGGTGGGACCCCTGCTCCTAGACTGCCTCTCACAGAGGATGAGAACCCTCAGTCAGTAACTTTGTCTCCTGAGACATTCCAGAAAGAAGGTCTCCTGCCAACACCAAAGAAACAAATACCCCTATTCCAAGTACCAGGCCCACCCCAACATCCTGCCCTCCTGTTAGATGGGAACCTGACAAAGTTCTTCGTAGCTGGAGACAACCCTGAAGCTGTTCCAGATCTCTCTCTCTCTTCCCTCCCTATTGTTTTTGTGTTGTGGGTCTGTATTATGTCATTTCAGGAAAGAGAGACATGTGATGTCCATTGAATGGCATAGGAGGCCGGGAGGATGAGGAGATGAGGAAGTGATGTCACGAGTCTGAGACTCAAGCGTGACCATGTTGCATCCTCTCACTCATTCTGGCTCGAGTCATTGTACTGTAGAGAGCTCTCCCGCTCCGCAAGTGAGCCAGCTGATCCACTGGCAAGAGTCCATGACTCACGGGGGCCTTACCAGATATACTCTGCTCCCTTGCTTAACTTGTTAAATCCAAATAAACAGAGTTTGCCTGTCGCCACTCCATTAATTGAACGCAGTGTGTGGACTCACTTTTTTTTAATACAAAGATCTTTGGGACACAACAATCCTACTAGACCTCTCTGCTGCCTGTGACACTGTTGATCATGCACTCCTACTGGATGCACTGCACACCCTTGGCATCCATGACACAGCTCTAGAATGGCTTGCCTCCTATCTCTCAAACCATACATTCAGTGTTTCTTTTATTAAAGCATTAAATTCTCCCCATGAACTCTCAGTAGGTGTACCTTAGGGATCAATGCTGGGACCGTTTCTCTTCCCCTCTACACACTCTCACTTGGTGATCATCTCATCTCTTGGCTTTAATAACCTTCTGTATGTGGATGACATTCAAACCTACCTCTATTCCCCTGACCTCACTCCGGCTGCGCAGTCTCAAGTCAGTCAGTGTCTCATTGCAATTTCATCATGGATGGCCCATAGCTATCTCAAATTCAATATGGCTAAGACAGAACTTGTTGTATTCCCACCTAACCCCCTCTCAATTCAACTGCATGAATAACTACCCTTGCTCCCATATACCTTCTCTCTCATCTGCTCCTGAAATCCCTGTACTGGCTACCTATATGGTCTTGCATTTCTTACAAAATTCTTCTCCTCTCCATTAAGCCGCTTTCTTCTTTGGAATCCTCTGACGTTTCTACTCTTATCTACTGCTAAGTCCCTTCCCATAACCTGCGATCTTCTCAAGGGTTCCTTCTGTTTTCTCTTCACATAGCTCAAGACATCTCTGGGCTGCAATCATTTTCACTGGCTGCCCCTCAAATTTGGAATTCCCTTCCCATCACCATTTGCCAATTATCCACACTCTTTCAAGCATCTCCTAAAAACCTACCTGCTGAAGAAAGCATCTCAGTAACAATTTTCTTCTTGTGCACACTGAGAGTCACATTAGAATCATTCTGCACTTCCTTTTTTGAAGCCTTATACTTGCTCTTATGATCCTCCTCATACTGACACTATATATTTTGTCATGATTAGTAATTAGATTGTAAGCCCCCTTCCCAATGTACCCCACTAATAATGCAACGATCGTACTTTAGTCTGATGCTCTTAACCCTGTCCTGTATTTTTTTGTATTGTACTATTACTATTTCTGTAAAATGCTGTGTAGATGTATGGAGCTATTTAAAGAAGGATGCATACATACATCATACTGTGGCATGTGCATTGTGTAATGAACTGTGTGTGTTTTGGTGTGTGGGTATGTGCAATTTGTGAGCTTCAGTACATGGTGACATGTTTACTTGGATGTCGTGTATCCTTTGGAGCATTGGTGTAGGTGCACTTTGACAGTGTATGATCTTTTAAACATTGGTAAGTATGTGCTTTGACACAGCAGTGATGCAATGTGGAATTTGTATGCCTTAATACAATATATGTATTTTGAAGTGCTGCTGGGTGTGCCGTTTGATGGACTCTGCTGCATGTGGGAACCTTTACACAGCATCTGGGTTTTGACATGTGTACTCTTTGGTGCACTGCGACATGTGTGTCCTTTGATGCAACATGGTGCTTTAACACATTCTGTAGGTGTGCTTTTATGCACTGCTGTGGTACATGTTGACGTTCTGTGATGCATGTCCACATTTTGCAGGTGTACTTTGGCACAGAGCCACTTTTCAGGTGATCTGTGATATATGTTGGTATTGAGCATCAGGTTTTTATGGTAGTCTTCTGGGAATCTCATCTCCCAACCTTTCTACTCTCTATTTCCAGAACAATCTCTTAAGCTAGTGTTTTGGTATAGTTTCAGACTATATAGCTCATATGGCCTTTTTGGTCTAGTTTTGGGGTTTGATTTCCTTTATAATGCCCAGGGCTTATTATGTAGTCTTCTTGCTCCTCTTAAGCAGTGCAGATTAGATATCCTTAAATAAGCCTCAAGGGGGTAAGAGGTTTTATTTTAATAGACTGAGTAGGTAGGAAAGATAACACTAGTGACTAGCTTTAGATATATCTTGGATTGAAGAAACCTCAATTTGTTGCTGCCAGAACATTGGCTAGGTGTAAATATGGGCCAATGTTTCCTTATTCAGATTCTTGTTCTCTTATAAATGCAAAAAGTATATGTACTCGGAAAGTTTTAAGTACCAGTATTTTGATAAGCTACTATTCTTTTCAGGGTTTTGGAGTGTGACTTGCATAACTATGCTGATGGTTCTCCTTGCTTCTAGAAAATATAAAGCTGAGTATGATGTCAATTCACTGCATTGTTGAGAAATTCTTCTACACAAACTAATCTTGAGCTTTTACTAGACTATAGCCATATTATTGTCACAAAGTTGTGAAGACCAAAGAAGTACTGACCTTTGGTCAGAGATGTATTTTCCTCTCAAGAAATCATGTCTCTGGAGAAGTTCGAGTTTTATAAGGTGGAAAATTCAAGCCTTTTACTGAGCCAGCTAATGGGACATTGTTTGGGTTTTTTGGAGTTTGTATTTTTGTCCCTCACACTATTTTTATTATTTAGGTTGGAAATTTAACCACTGGTGAACTGACTGCCAGAAATGAAAAAAAAAAATGTTTTCCTTTTACTGTAATTTTCTGTTCCTGAATATCTTCATGGCAGCATTCGCCAACATTCCCTTCCCTTCCTTTGTCTGGCTAGTTGAAGCCTTGAGACTAGGCAGTAGGAGGAAGGAGAGGAGCTTCTTACACTAGGAATTTTGTTTTAATTGGTTTAATGTCCTACAAGCTCTAGGGGGGGACTCAACACATTGGTGAATGCTGCCACTGGCATATTTAGAATTAAATAAGTTACAGTAAGCGGAAACAGTTTTCTGCGTTCACTGACAATCTATTTCATCCATCGTGGAATGCAGGAAACATGGGGTTAGGTGGCTATTGCTAGGAGGCAGGGCACTTAAAACCCTCCAGAAGAGGAGACTCCCTGTCATCTCCACATAACCCCCACCCAGCAGCAGCCTTCAGTTTTTATGTGCTCTTCTACAAAAGAGCAACCAAGCTGATTCTTCTCTGCAGTTTTTTGTTTTTTTCAGTCAATTTATTACTCATAGGGTATTTAATTTCTCCGTTAGGTTAGTTCTTTATACTTCTCAGTTCTCCTTGCGGAGCAGAACAGGACACAGACTATTCACCAGAACCTGTTGATATTATGTCTGCAAAGCTAATTCCCAAATACTTGGTAAACTGCTCTTCTGAAATCTAAAGAGTAGTCTGAATATTAACACTGAGTACGTCATGTCCCTGTCTGTTTGACCACAATCTGAGGTCTGTTTGTGAAAGATGTACTATTCCCTTCATTTTCTGTTTATTTTCCATTTATTTTAAATTTGATTTACATTTCTTTTCTTTCTTCTGGGCTTGTTGTATTGAGCCCCCTGTGTCATCCAGACGGAGGGAGACTAGCCTCGATGGAGTGGTTCTTGAAATCTTTATCCTGAGGAGGAAGGGTTTCCTTGAGTCAATGATTGTAAGCTTGTTCTTCAAGTGATGTGAAGACCACGGTTTACTTCCATGTCTTTTTCGTCTTCTACTGGCCTTCACTGTTCTCCAGGATGGACTCCTATAGGGGACCTCATCTTAGTTCTACCAAGGTCCAGGTCTCCGGTTGTCAGTTCTTTTTCAGAAGCATATTGCTTTATTATTGGATGTTCAGAATTTTTTGTAACAGGTGGAACATGCCTAACACCAGATCTTTAGCCATCCCACTCCATCATGACATCCAAATTTGGTACTTGGAACACTTCAGAGGGATTATTTTTGATCCACTGGATTCTGTGTTGCTTGACTCTTGGGACTGTTTCCTTCTAGAAACTGTGTCTGTCCTGTGTGTGTGTGACCGAACAACAGGCTTTGTCTTGTAGAGCCACCTTTCTGATTTTTCATGTAAATAAGGTGACTCTACATAGTTGCTATAGGTTTCTTTACAAGGAGGGGCCTGATTTTTATATTAACCAGTAGATTGTTCTCTTCATCCTGATGTCTGATAGAAGAGAACAGGACCTTCACTCTCTGGATGTAGTTAGGTGTCTTACATACTTCACTCGCACTGAACCTTTTTGCAAGTTGGATTTGCCTTTTATTATTTCTGAGGGCCTGCATGCAGACCAAGCTGTGACAGTCACCTCTTGGTTCAAGGGGGCCATGGGTCAGGTCTACATCATTAAGAAAAAGCCAAGCCCTTGTAGGGTAATGGATCGCTCCTCTAGAGCAGTTGGTGCTTCCTGGCATCTTATGCTGCCAGTTTTGTGAGAAAGGTACTCCAGGCAATATTGCCTTTGTAGGTACCCTTTTTCCTTCATTTCTAGTAAGTTTTCTACTGTTACTTAGTTTTTGTGTCTCAGTGTCCATTGACACCTGTGGTTTCTGGTTGTTTCTGGTTTGTCGAGACTGGTTTTATTTTGAGTGTTTTTCTCCCCCTCCCTGGAATTCTGGTTGTGATAATTTTGGTATTTCCCCATTGTTCCTGTGTTCCACAATGGACGAAAGAGAAAAGGGGATTTTTGTGTACGTACCAATAACTATTTTACCCTTAGCCCTTGTGGAACCTAATACATCCCTCCTGGAGTTCCAGGCAAGTGTGTCCTACTGATTCTCTGGTGTGATGACTGCCTCCATGCCCTACTTATTTTTTTCTTGCGTATTTACTGTATGTAGAACTGATAGATGTTGCTGCTGGGTGGGAGTTATGCATACCCCCCAACATTTCAAATGGCCAAAGAGGGACACTTTCATTTTAGCTGGTGGTGTTGGGGGCGTGGCTGGTGGGCGGAGCATTGAAAATAATTTTTTTTGTCATTTCATGACCTTCTGATACCTCTATGTGTAACTGAATAAATGATTTAGAGCAAGACTAACGTATTTTATATACACAGACTAATTTATAAACACATATACTGAAGTTTAAACAAACATTAATGTGCATTTTATTACTGTGGAGCAATGTGATACACTTATATACACATCTCACAGTCTGATCTCCTAAAAAGAGGGACATCTGGATGGGAAAAAGGGACAGAGGGATTTGGGTCTAAAAGAGGGACTGTCCCTCCTAAAGAGGGACACTTGGGAGGTATGGTTATGTGGAGCTGGGAGGGAGACTCTTCCTCTAGAAAGTTTTAATTTGCAAGTGTCCTGCCTTGGGGTACTTAACCCCATGGTTCCTGTGTTCCACAATGACTAAGAGAAAATGATTTATCGGAAAGTACATAAAAATATCCTTATGTCTCAATATAAACAACATAAAAAACTTTAAATAAATGTACTCTGAACAGGACAATTTATACAGACGCTAAAGCAAGGTTACGATTATATTTTAAGGATGTAATATATACACTATTTTTATAATTGCTAGATGAAAGTATATCATATTTAAAGTGCATACAAAATGCGAAAGGTTTCTGAGAAGGAATGCAGCTAGTCAATGATCAGAAGCATCACGTTTTAGCTCTCTAGTGCCATTACAGAGGAGAAATTTCCATGTACATATACAGTAGACTAATCCCACGGTCCAGTTCCAAAATGATAGGCAAGTCCCCTCTGCACAGAAACTCCAGCTAACCCCTTGCTCTCCGTGCCTAAGGAAACCAGCTGCACCTCACTGACAAGGCCCAAACAAGGCCGAAATGTATGTCTGGGGTTAGCTGGTATTTCCCGTGTAGAGGGAACTTGCTCATCTTTTTGGAACTGGACTGCCTTTATGGGCGGGATTAGTCTAATACGAATAAGGAAATTTCTCCTCTGTAATGGCACTAGAGAGCTAAAATGTGATGTTCTTGAGCGGTGACTAGCCGTAGAACAGGCAACATTGCTTTGTTCGTGCTCAGATCCTCTCACATCGTTTGAATATTTAAAGTTGTACCAACCTATTTCATCTTTTGGTCTTAGTGTTCCCTTAAATGAATGGAAATTTTTTCTTTGTTAATGTCCCATTATGTTTATAATGAAGAACCATGATTAAATAAAGAACTATGGGTCATATTCATCAAGTTTAAAGAGGTGCAGTTCTGGAGAAAATCAACTGCATCATAGGGGACAAATGAAAATTCCTAACAATTTAAATAGGGGCTTTCAACCTCTTAAATGATAGAGAGGTCTCCAATGCATTGCGAAGCAATGCAGTGGAGACCTCCCTAGCATTCAAGGGGATAAAATAACAATTTCAAGCAGTGGGGATTTGGGGACTTCTAATTTCTGTCCTATGGTACAGTTGGTTTGTCCCAGAAGTGCACCTCTTCAGCTTGCTGACAAAGGCCTATGGGTCTGATATGCTGCACTCTGCTGCACTGATTTTTCACAAAAAAGCAGCTCCAATTAATCATCATATTTGGGCCATGGAGAGTGTTATTTCAGTACCGTCAGAGTTGTAGTTCAAGAGTAATTGAATGATAAAATACCCCCCTCCGGCCCTTTATTGATGTAACACTGCTCACCTCAGAGCAGCAAGACTGTCCAGATGGATCACAGAGAGGGACAATCTTCAGTGAGCATAAGGAAAACCTGTCAATGGGGGCAGGGTTTTCATTGTTCTCACAGTAAAAGGATTATCCCTTGCTGTGACCTGTCTGGTCTGTGGACCAGATTCCACCACATCTGAGGGGAGGTGGCTTACACTAGGTAAAAGGGGTGGGAGGGGGATACTTTATCATTCAATTACTCTTGAACTACAACTCTGACAGTATTGAAATAACACTCTCCATGGCCCAAATACTATGAAGATTAATTGGAGCTGCTGTTTTTGTGAAACATTACTATCTCTTTAATCATTCGTGAATTGCTTTTTTTGTTTATGAATGAATGTGTGTAGTAGCCGCCCTAGACAGACCGACTGATCGACAGACAGGCTTTTTCTGCTACATTTGTTGTTTTATTTAAGGCAATGTGTAGTCATAACAAGTGCTATTGCATAACTTTGTTCATAGAAAAAAAATCCCCTCTTGCCTGATTTTGCTTTATTTCAGGAGATGTCTTTCTTGTGAACGTCTGCAAAAAGAGTTCTAAACTTATCATCTGAAACTGCTGAATGTGTAAGATTTCTGCCTTTTTAAAGGGATATTGCCACCAAAAACATTAAAAAGGTTAATACCCATTGTTATTGGGTTACAGGGGTTACTGCTTGGTAGACCGAGGGTTAAGTGATATAGCCAGCCAGACAAAAAGATAATAAATTGCATTTATTAGAGAGGTCACGGCACACAAACATAGGACAAGAATTACAGGCAAACAAACAGGGGTAAAACATAAAAACTAAACACTTCTGTTGTTCTCTTCTTGATGTGCCAGCCAAGTTGCACAGATTGCCAGGGGTTACATATAATACTCACAGTCCATTTTAGCTTTAAGCTGGAGCTTACACATAGTCCCACTAGAGGCAAGAGTGGGCATCCCACCCACTACGCATGCTGCTGGATTACATGAAGATTACTTGTATATTTTAGTCCTGATGGAGGAGTTGGAGAAGGCATCCTTGAAATTATCCCCAGCAACTTTCTTTAGTCTTGGGCCATAGCCACCGAAGTTTAGCTTCTTGGTCACAATCCTTGTGGTGGGAACATCAGGGTACTTCTGTGGCTCAAGCTGCCTTGACTTACAGCCCGCAACTGAAAGGGGCATCTGGCCACTACAGTGCCCACTCACTCTAACTCTTCTGGTGAGGGCACTCACCAGTCCCAATTTCTCCAGTACTCCTTTAGAATGCCCATGGACCCTAGGCCTCCTACCCTAATGGAGAGGCCTTCTCTCATATTCCTACATGTTTCAACTCTGTCTCTCCCTCTCTCTTACTCTTCCTAGCCTTTTTTCTACCCACCCACAGGATCTGATGTCACAGTTCTCTTTGTGCTTAGCCTGATTTAAGGGGGAAGGTACACGCATTCCACACACAGATTTGCCCTACCCCTCTATCTGACCAACACTGGCTATGTCATAAAACAATCTCTGTGATCAGCTAGACTGGATGGCACCATCCCTCTGTACATCATACACTAGGCTGACCAGATCGCACCTTTAACCGGGGACACATAGGAAATAGCCATTTTTCAGAGCTTCACTAAAATCAAAGCAATCCTGCAGTATGTATTTCTCCTATGCGTCCCTGGTTAAAGGTGAGGTCTGGTCAGCCTATCATACACACTAACCAACCCATTCAATGCTGGTAAATGGCCAACACTCTCTAATGAATGCACACACAGAGGACATTAATGTTTTCAAGAATGGGAACACATATGAAACAATGGAGATCACTGAAAACAGACAGGGTTCGTTCCCAGGGTGACAACCATTCCGTCACACACATTAACTCTTTGGATGCTTGAAGCATTTCCTACACATTGCTAAAATATTATGTACTCCTATTCAACAGGAGTAAATAGAAGTACATACCTCCCAACATTTCAAATGACCAAAGAGGGACACTGTTGTTTTAGGGGGTATAAGTGGGGGAGTGGCTGGTGGGTGGGTGGCTGTTGGGTGGGGCATTACCAAGAATTTATAGGTGATTTCATGACCTACTGACACCTCTTTGTGTAACTTAATACATTTTTAGAGCAAGACCAGAGACACAAAGAATGACGTTTAAACAATCATTAACGTGAGTTTTATGGCTTTTTGAACTATGTGATACACTGATATACACCCCACATAGTCTGATCTCCTAAAAAGAGGGACACCAGGGTGGGAAAGAGGCACAGAGGGATTAGGGCCTCAAAGAGGGACTGCCCCTCCTAAAGAGGGACACTTGAGAGGTATGGAAGTAATTGTGTGGAGATTAGAACCCACCCAACTAGATCAATGAATCTTATCTCTTATTTGTTTGCCTCAGCCATGCCATACATTGCTCTTGTCACTTTCAGGATCTTGTATAAGCAAACAGGGGTCAAAGAGTCAAGCACAGCTTCCTAGAAATGAACAGGAAAAGCATGTTTATAACCTATTTAGGGTCTTATGCACAGTGGTGGAACTACAATACAAGCATAATAAGCAGCTGCTTAGGGCCCCCATTTGGTCAGATGGCCCCACACCTATTATACAGTATCACTATTGCATGTAAATGAAATCAGATGGCACTGACTTTTTAGAAATACTGACACAGAAGTAAGGGGAAGGGGAGGCCATGTGACTTTTTCATTTAGGGCCCCCAAAAACCTAGTGCTTATGCACATCAAATATTTGTAACCCTTCAAGTGCCAGAGGGGTACGCAAGGCATTGCTCCGCAATGCGTTGCGTACCCCCTCTGGCACTCAAAGGTTTAAAAATGCTGGGAAGGAATACATTATATTTAAGTAGGTATGAACCACATTTATTTTTTAGGTGATAATGTCCCTTTAAGTGGTAAAGTTAACCCTTTGATTGCCAGGGAAGTATGCAATGCATTGATTCACAATGCATTGCACACACCCCTCTGGCATTCAAAGGGTTAAAAGGCAACTATATGGGGAAAAAAGTCATAATTTGTGCTCAATTAGTACATTTTCAGTAGGGACTGGATAAAAAGTATGGACGGGAATTCTGGACGGGCAGTAAACAACCTAAGATGCTGCTGGGAGTAACAGGTATTAACTAATATTTAGTTTTAAAACACATTTTTTTTTAAATTTGATTTTATTTCAGGTGCCCATTTGGAGATGTTATTTTTAACTCCTTCATCTCCTAATAACATACCTCCCATCATTTCAAATACCCAAAGAAGGACACTTTAGTTTTAGTTGGTGTTGTTGGAGCCGCGTGGGACATTAACAAGCATTTTTAGGTTAATTAATTACCTACTGACAGCTCTTTGTGTAACTGAATAAATGATTTAGATCATAGTCATATAATGAAGTTTAACCCTTTGAGTGTCAATGGTGTGAGCAACGCATTACAGAGAACTCTGATTAAACAAACAATAATGTGATTTTTTTTCATTTGGAGCAGTGTGACATGCTTATATACACATATGGAGATAAAAAGCCCACCGCCCCCTAAAGCATACATCCCAACTGTCCCACTTTAGGAGGGACAGTCCCTCTTTCACACTGAAATCACTTTCCTGCTTTGGAGTCCACATTGTGCCACAATAATGTTTGTTTAACCTTCAGTATATATGTTTATAAACTACACTGTGTAAATAAAATATTTTGACATTATTATTATGATTCTTTATTTATATCAGAGCTTAAAATATGAAGTTCTTTGCTACTAACCAGACCTGAAAAGTTACTCGCCACTGTAAGTCATAACATACCCACCAGGGCTGAATTTCTACTCTCCGGGGCTAAATTTTCACTCGCCATTGGCTAGTGGTGAGTGGAAATTTTGAGCCCTGTTTATATAGTGCCAACTAATTTGCAGCGCTGTACAATTGGGAATAGACTATAGAGGTATTAAATAGTACAATCAGATGTGGAGAAGAGAAGAATCAGAGGGCCCTGCTCGTGAGAGCTTACAGTCTAGAGGCATTGTTCTAAATAATTAATTTAATTACATAAAAAGCTGTCAGTAAGTCATAAAGGGCTTGATTCAATTGAGGCCACTAAAACACACAGTAGGGCAAAATTGGGTACTGGCTGACAAAACAAAATGTCTAAATTGGTATTTAGACCAACTGAAACAAGAACTGATGTTGGGGCACAGAAACGGACTTGTGGACATACGTCCATTTTGTGTGTTAATTTAAAAAAAGGCACGCTAAATAGTGTGAATAATGGGAACATCAAAGGAAAAGAGGTAACGATCCGTGCCTGGCACACTGTCAAGCACCAACCGTTAGCCCAAACACACAGTCACCCTTCCAAACACTCACCTGTCATCCACTCTCTGTCTTCTTCTTCAATCTTCCTTCTTCTGGACTTGTTTTTTATTTTAACCAGAATGGCAGCATATTCTTTTGAACAGATTTGCCTGAATGCCTTTAACCCTTATAGTGCCGGAGGGCTGGCACTCAAAGGTTAACCCAGGCATATCTTGGGGGCATTTTTTTAACATAACTTGCACTGACATTTTATTTTATTTTACAGGAAAGATTACAGAGAACAGAAGAAGGAAGATTTTTTTGGCATTGGTGGGGATTGAATCAAGCCCTATGTGTCCTACAAATTCCCAGTAATGCATTTGGCCACCAATCTTGTCCCAGGAAAAACCACATAGAACAAAACTGTCCCTCGTTGGCCTTTTGCAGTGATGGAAGTGGGCCTAAAGCCTGAGTGTATCTTCGGTTCTAGAGCTGGCTGTGCTCTATAGGTCTGGACTCAGCTACAAGGCTCTGTAACATCAGGGGCTGTGTTCCTAAGAATAAAGAAGAGCAATTCAGGAGCAAGGTAACTGCACTTTGGAGGACAAATGAAACCTCCAATAAATTTTAGTGGAGCTTTTAACCAGTTGAATGCTAGCCAGGTCTCCATGCATTGCAAAGCAACTCGTTGAAGACCTCACTAGAATTAAAGAGGTTTGAAGCCCAATCAATACCAATGGAAACATTAGCAATCTTTGTATTCAGGGCTTATGGAGACGAATAATGATAATGGATAGTTGAGCATGTAAAGTTAACAGGAATGTGGCTCAAACCCTGGGCCGTAGTTAACCCAAGGGTCGTGAGGAGCAGCAAGCTGGTTAGAGGGCTCACCTTATGGAAATAGTAAGAGAGAGGGTGTAGGAGGATGGGGTAACGTAGCTGCATGGGCAGAGGGGCTGCAAGGGTTTATATAGCCTCCAGCCCCTCCTACATAATCAGGCTTTTAGCCTTAAACTAATTTCCCCTATGGTGCAGTTAGCATACCTCCCAAGTGTTCCTCTTTAGGAGAGAGAGTACCTCTTTGAGACTCAAATCCCTCTGTCCCTCTTTCCCACCCTGGTGTCCCCCTTTTTAGTAGATCAGACTGTATGGTGTGTATATAAGTGTATCACATTGTTCCACAGCAATAAAACTCAGATTAATGTTTGTTTAAAAGTCAGTATATGTGTTTATAATTAGTCTGTGTAAATAAAATAATTTAGTCTATCTCTAAATTATTCAGTTACATTAAGAGGTAACAGTATGTCATACAATAACCCAAAAATTCCCTGTAATGCCCTGCCCAACAGCCACACCCCGGCAACCCCACCTATAACAAAAGTGTCCCTCTTTGGGCACTTGATGTGTTGTATGGTATGAGTTGGTGTGTTCCAGGTCTGCTATTTTTTACTTGTGAGTTCACACAGGAGCGGATCTAATATAAAGTTCAGCAGAGTCAGAACTGAGATCCTGCATCTGCACCACTGATAACCATCTGAAATATTACATTTACTGCAATCCACATAATACAGAGCCCTGGATTCCATTGCATGTGATAAATGTCAGCACTGCTTTTATCTCAGATTCCTGTCGAAGGCTGTGGGGAAATCTGTCGATAAAAAACAGTGATACTGTTATCACCTGCAATGGAATCCAATCCAAGTAGTTTATGGAATCTCAGGCCACATGCACAAATCAAAAACAGAGCAATTCTTGGTCAAACCAGCTGTACCATAGGAAACATATAGAAATCCAGAATAACCTACCTAAAATAATATATTTTCCATTGTTAAAATAACTGCCTCCTTGTAATTAAAAACACGTAACTGTGTATAACTTTATTTTATATATATGTGTGTATATATTGGTTTTCTATTTGTGTATAATGTGACTTTTACTGTAAAAGCTCTCTAGGACATCTGTGGAAACAACAGAAATCTCAATGTATTCTTCCTCATAAAAATTTTTTAAAGTGGAACTTTCATATGATTAACACAGTGCCACAAATGATAGTTACATTAGCGATATCTACAGACTTCAAAATAAAACTAATTGCTGCATTTACCAAAAAGGAATCTTTTAACCAGGCAGGCACAGAGGAACAGCGCA
Organism: Rhinophrynus dorsalis; assembly: GCA_037306005.1. NCBI lineage: Eukaryota > Metazoa > Chordata > Amphibia > Anura > Rhinophrynidae > Rhinophrynus > Rhinophrynus dorsalis. Next base: position 565,065,829 of record CM074719.1, on the reverse strand, counting down.
GACATCTTGAAGGGCCGGCATCTCTGCGTCTGCGCTGTCCGTCCCCTTCACCTCCACGATTGGTGAGTTGAATGCCACTGTGCCATATGGCACCGGAAGGGACTGACAGCACAAGTGCAGAGAGCACTTACAGCAAGATCCCAGCCGGTTCCTGTCTGGTTAAAAGGTTCTTTCTTCATTAATGCAACAATTAGTTTTCTTTTCAGGTATAAGTCTGTGGATATCGCTAATGTAACTATCATTTGTGGCACTGTGTTAATAATATGAGTGTTCCGCTTTAAATAAATAAAACTGTATATAAAAGTTAATGAGTGTATATATATATATATATATATATATATATATATATATATATATATATATACATATATATATGTATATGCACAATATAAAGAAAGGATGACGTAACACAAGTGGGACTTTCCAATATGATGTTTATTTAGTCTAGAAGCAAACAATATGGTCAACATTTCGGTCCAATGTATGGACCTTTCTCAAGACACTAGATCAAGTAATGGCCAAGTGTTTACCCTTTGAGTGTCAGAGGGACATGGAATACATTGCGAGGCAATGCATTCCGTACCCCTCTGGCACTCAAAGGGTTAAATACCATAATCGACTCAAGTATCCATCATGCCGCTGATGACGCCATCTCCCCACTGCCGCTCTTCAAGTTGGCAGGGGGCAGACGTACCTCATTGTGCTCTTGAATCTCTAAGTTAAAGGGCATACTCAGCTCCAATCAACATGTGAAACATGTATTTGAGGGTACAAATCTATTACTTCCATTATGTGGAAGTAGATCCCATACCCGTGATGGTGTCCGGTGATGCTGTGCGTCAAAACATCACGTACTGCATGACCTCCGAGTTCACCTCTCTCACCCCAGTGAGGGCGAGCGGCGTGCTCTCATTGGACAGGACACCCGCATTGACATATGCATAAACCAATCCCAGTCCCCAAAAGTTCAGTGATCCATATATAGGTGTCTCTGCCATGTTCTGGAGTCCCTCACCCGTGCAAGTTCATGTCCATTCCGTTAGAACTCTGCAAGAATTCTCCTAAACATAGTTATAACCCACAATTGGCAGTTAAATGCGATCGAAATTCTCTATACTTGACATATCACAGGTACTGCACTACCTAGGTACATAATGATTGTAAAGTGAGTCAAGGGTTCTGGAGACTTACAATAACCCTCTTATCACCAAGTATACAGAACTCAGGAGGGTTGTATTACGCGGAACAATCAACATATACACGATCATGATAAAGTGAATCCAGCTATACTGGAGGGTAACTGTCCACCTAATGATCCCAAGTGTGTAGAGCCCAGAGCTATTGTGTTATAAGGAATGGTCCGTGTCTGCACAAACACACCTCCACACTGTATTTATGGTTACCCCTGAGGGTGAATGACAGCATTATAAAGTTCACTCATTGGTAGTTCACGCCCATCATCAAGAGATAATCAGTAGGTTCAACTTACGATGGAGTGACCTATTGGTCTATAATGCCTAACCTGATGTGGTCCGATATTTTTACAGCCAACCATTCTTAGGGTTTTGTGCCCATCAGAACCTGGAGACCATTAGACACTGGACATAAAGGAGATACAACACAATAGTGGTAAAGGGTATATCATGCCAATCATCTAAATGGATTGGCTTAAATCGATGCCAGTAAGAAATGTCAATATGCCTACATGGTCTAAGAGGCAGGTCCTAGTATGGTCTGGTGTTTAATAGCAACTCCCCACTTTTTGGGGTTCTATGCCCAACAGACCTGGAGAGCCTCTGACCCCACGTTGGTAAGTGGTACCACCTATATTGGTGGTAATTCCATATGACCCAAAACCCTGGTGGAGGTTTGTGTGAAGAATCCATAGTGTTGCTCAGAGAAAACAAGTCAAACATGCTCTTTCATTCAACCCCCTGGGATGGAGTGTGTCCAGAAAGTAATACAACCCTCCTGAGTTCTGTATACCAAAATCTGGACTGGAATTGTACTTTTGGAAGTTTTGACCAGCTTCTATTGGTTTAATCATCCCTCCCACCCCCAGGTACAATGCTAATTGTCTTCAGGACACTATATAATGCCTGTCAGAGAGTCTCTCTCCATTAATGAGTAAAGCTGACCAAGACTCAGCTCTCAGGATAAAGTAAATTAAGGTTAGTAAATGCCTAAGGCAGAAGAGTTTCAGCTCATAAGACAAAGCATATTAAGGTTAGGTACTTGCCAAAAATGAGGTACGTTGGCATTGGTTGCAAGCTTAGCATTCTATGGCCATATTATGTCACCAAATCCTCATCTTTAATATAATAGTGATATGCAGGCACAATGCCACAGAGTAAAGGGTTAATGGTGATGAAAATTTGGATGTGCACCAAAATTTTGTGTATTTGCTTATATATATATATATATATGTATACTCAGCCCAGGTTACTCCAAGCATCGTAGGAGACAGCACTCACGAGACAGAGATGAAAAAAGTTAACTTATTGCATCCATCAAGCCAAACGCTTTCGGTCCTCACAGGACCTTCCTCAGGGCAAATGGGTTGACAACAACAAAAACACACAAAAAGGATAATCACCTTTTACCCCATGATCCTCATGGTCCAAATCGTTCCAAAATGCAGCTGCAATCTGCATCCGATGATTCAATGATGCAAGCAGGTGATCTCCAGTTGCTAAGCAACCTAAATAAACAATACCTCCACTGGTTTCCCCTGCCGGCTGACAACAAGGGAAACACCAATCTGCCTAATGCCTATTGGAGAAAAGTCAGCACCCCAAAGATGCTGTATAGTGGCCCAGTGTCATCCGTGGAGTGCAAAATAATATTGTTATAAAAATAGCAACATTAAGTCATCTACAGTAGTGGCAAGTGTTCGTAGAGATGAAACAATGAGCAGAACATCATCCTTACATGGGGTAATTACCAATCCCACATCACGAATGATGAAGTCCAAATCCCCAGGATGAGTAGCATATGCCAATCCCGCACACACCATATATCAAATGTAATTCATATATTAGCACAAGTGCTTCTTAGAAAAGCTGGACTACATAACATCCCACAGCATATCCTTAATTAAACCGGCATAATCCACTGATATCACTCCTGGTGTAATGTGTCAGATCATCATACTGTAGAAATCAATCAAGTCTTGAGTCCATGCGTCAAGAGGCAAAATAGTACAATTCATTCCAGGATCGTACCCATGAAGGATAGAAATGTTGATGTTCTATCATACATATTAGTGCAGCAAGTCTGATTCATAGCTTACAAAAGCCAAAGTGCCTATCTCCTTTAGGTTTATGTTGTATCCCAAAATACCAATATGCGGTACTTAAGTTAATTCAATGTCCATTCATCAGTACCTAGTTGTAAGAGAATAGGGTAGCAAATTCAACATCCTCAGGGCAATAACCAGTGAGATGGTCCTCCAGTAGATCAAAATGATAAGGTGGTAAGTGACGACATGTACTAAGTGGTTTTCAGGCACTACTCTCCGTGAGGCTCTCCACAGGAAAGGGCCAAAGCTTGCTACCCCAATTATATTAGATAATGCAGATGTTAGGTGATACATCTTGTGGATTAATCCACAGAGGCCCCAAATTATTGCATCCAGGCATAGTCACATATCCATAGGATAAACATATCTAGCAGGTCCATCATAATATAAAGGATACAGCAACAGTCCCAGAGGTCTGAAAACTGTAGAGAACGCCCCATGGAGGGATCATACATGCACTGTAACTTAGATAAAAGTCAAGTGAGTGACCTACTGCGTCTGATGAATGGATGCCAGTGTTTTACCATTTTCGTCAGCTCTGCAGTAGGCGGGAAATACTCTAGGAAATCCCATGATTTTCTTAGAACCTTTGAAGTGGTGGAAGTGTTAAAACATATACATATTTTCCAATAGTGTAATAGAGTAATTTAAGTGTAGACTGGTCATATTTGAAGAATTTAAGAAAATTACATATTTTGATAAAAAAAATTTTAACTTCTCTTGGGAGAGGAGCTACAAAGAATACAATAGTTAAATTCTATATAATTCCACATTTTTCACATTCCACAAAATTCCACATTTTTTAATACATTGAAGGGGTAGAGTGCATATTTTTCCTTTAGTGTCATCTTCTGGAAACAACTGTGCACAGCCAGCTAAGGGTAGAAAGGCAAGCGACGTCCTCATTTAATGTATTGGGGTTTGTTTTCAAATTGTATGTATTGTCTATCTTTTTTTGTTGTCTGTAGTTTTAAAATACATGCAGATAACTTGTATTAAAAAGCAACCAAACTGACAGATTGCTGTCCTAGCACTATTGTGGCCCTGGCACCCCTATGGTATGTTAAATCATACCAATGGGGTACCATTTTGCTACTTAACCTAATAGGATATTCAATAGTTTTCAGTGAATTCGGTACATTTGAAAGTGTAAATATGAAAAACATTTTTTTTGCTATAGAGCCATTTTACAGAGCTTTCGAAGAGAACCAACCTTGGGGTAGAAATGCAAATCACCAGTAAATGAAATTGGAATTTTGTGTACTTTTTCAAAATATATATCAGGTAGGGTTACGGGACTCATTTCTCCTTACGTTGGGAGGAAGGAAATAACACTATACACTTTTTTCAGTTTCTAATTTTTTTTTAGGAAGCCCTACACGTAAAAACACCAACCATACTGTAAATTCCTACACTGCCACCAGTTTGTCATGGAAGGTTTTTGGATAACCTTCAAATTCCAGGGCAGAGATTCATTAAGCGATGATAAACAGGTGATAAAGTGGAGTTCCTATGTTTTTCTATGGAGCCTATGCACTAAGATCTCCAAAGTTGAAGAAATCTTAGTGAATAGGAACCATAGAATAACACAGGAAATGGAGAACTGATTAACTGGAGAAGTCATCTCAACTTTATCACCTCTTTATCATCACTTAGTGAATCTCCCCCCAGATTTACTGTGTAAAACGGTGAGAGGTGTAACAAAAGGGACTTTATTTCCAAAGTACAGCAACACAGCACATTTAAAAATATCAAAGCCAAAAGATACAGCCAAAGCTTGTAACTTGGCAAGGATGAGAAATCCCTATATGCATTACCATGCATAATTTAAATTAAGTTTTTTTTCATGATAATTACATCAGCTGCACACATTAAACTAACCAATGAGAAAAGGAGAAGGGAAGAACAATTGATTGTGCTAGAGTGATGGTCACACAATTATTGTCTTTCTTGTGACAGTGTTTGCTCTTCTCTACAGGGGGCAATGAATAACCTGACTGCCGGATATCTCCTTATATCTCCTTTGTCCATTGTTTATTGCCTGTGATTTAATCCCATTGCTCTCAGAGGTTGTTCTCCTGTTTCTGCCCTCCTGATTGGCTCTGTCACAGGGTCCTGTAACTCTGGGAATCATTGGTTGATAGCCTTTAGTCCTGTGGCTAGGCTTTAAACTGGGGTCCTATGGGTTCATATGGTCCATGGTGTGGAACTGGGGGGAGCCACAGACAATCCGCCACAATGTAAGTCTTTAAAAAAAGGATTAGAAGCCAGGAGAGGATTGCAATGGTACCAGTATGTTGGGCAATATGCATACCTGGGAACTTTTGAAACAGGGCTACCCGGAGGGTAACCCTGTCAGTGCCGACCTGGGAGGAAAATGACGCAATCTGCATCATAAAAGGGGCAGGGCTTAGTCGCGGAGGGGGCGGGACAACCACCCCTGCAAAATATAGCTAAGAGGGCAGGGAGTGGGAGGAACCAGGCAAGATGGAGCACAAGTGGACAGAGTTTCTGCCTGCCCGGTGATCCACATATTGCATAATTCAGTCTGAAATCCGGAGTCTCCGGGGCAAAACCGGAGAGTTCCCAGGTATGGCAATATGGATAGTGAGAGAAAGCTGGGTCAGCATCAGGAGAATCAGAGTGAAGTACCAAATCTAAAGGAATAAAAGAAGGTCAGGAACACAAAGCTGAGTAAATAACGGGAACTCTGGAACAGGTAAGAATAATGTTCCTAACACACTCAAATAATCGGATGAATGCTGGCAACAGAATTTAAATGACCAGAAGTCAATGTGTATCCAGGAGCGTGACAATTTTTTGGTTCAGCTAACAAAGCTCTAATTTCCCTCTCATTACTGTCATCATCATCATCTTTACCTTTATCATCAGATTCATCACCACTCTCTTCTCTTGGTGGTACACCTGATGTCACACTCACAGACACAACCAAGTCAGACACCTGCACCTGTACTATTACTTTTCGCAGCCACAATCTTCTCTTGTATATGTGTTGTATTAACCCTTTGAGTGCCAGAGGGGTACTTTGCAATGCATTCTGTACCCCTCTGGCGCAATTTAGACTGCTAGATTATGCTAATGTAAGCATGCTGTGCAGACACTCCCCGTCTTAGCCCTACACTGACACTTAACCCTAGGGGAGGTTGGCAATGCATTGCTCATCTGTGTCTGGTGAATAGAGGAGGTAATGAAGGCCTCAAACAGGAAGTGACTGCATTGTATCAACCCTCTGAGTACCAGAGAGGTATCCAACGTATTGCAACACAATAACTCAAAAACTAGCTTCCCAAATACAAAAATGGCTAAAACAACATATAGATGATTTTGAAAGCTCTTTCCAAATCATCAAAATTGTTTTTAGGTGGTAGAGTCCCTTTAAATATAAGAAGCGGTTACGCTGGATAGATTTCCCATTCCTGACATATTTAATAATACATAGCTAACACTGATCATTTTAGAGTCACAAAGAAGATATACATTGGAGCCTCTGCTACTGAGCCGAAATCCTATTCCCTAAGCAACCTATTATTTACATAACACACAATACACAGTCTAAGCTACTCAGCTGGTGCACCAGTTCCAACAAGCAAGGGCTTTTCAACACACTGTACAAAATGTTTGCACGCCTTGAGGTTTTACTTGAATTTCCATCATAAAACCCCATAGACACGCGAGCAGTTTAATGAGCTCATGAGCCAGACAAACTCTTACGTTTTCCAGATTTTTTTTTTCCTACTTTGGAAGAAAAGAAGCCTGTCATTTATTTTTATCCAGACAGAAATAAAAGATGAGTTTAACCCTTTGCGTGCCAGGGGGCTACGCAAAGCTTTGGAAGAAAAATGAAAGGGGGGCACCGTGAGGGGAGTGAAGACAAAATATTAAACCTAAAGGGATTCAATTAGGTGTGAAATGCAAATTCTGCAAATCCCTAGTGATTAAATCAGGGTTTAACCCTTAAATGCTAGAGAGGCCTCCAGTGCACTGTCTTGCAGTGCATTCAAGTGGTTAATTAAAAGCCTTAATAAAATAACAGGTAACTTTCATTCTCTCCTTATGATGCAGCTGCACTGGCCCCAGAACTTTAGCTTGATGAATAAGGTTCATAGACTTTTAAAGGGACAGTAAACTTGTGAAAACCTGTAAGATATATGGCTTTTCCTTTTGAGTAGAACAAGTGAACTCCCACCACTGTCAGTCATTTTATTAAACAGTTATAACAGTTTAAAGGGACAGTAATGTCCCATGAAAATGTTTTTTATTTTGTAGATTAAAAAATAAATAAATTCTGTGCTGCAATTCCCATCTTTCAAACCTTTACGGTTTGAGAGATATTTGGTCCTAAAGTTCCCCCCTCCCTTCCCTTCTCCTGACGTCAGCTGTAAGTTGACAGCAGGAATTCCTGGTCTGGGGACTGACAGGCGGCTCTTCAACAGAGCAGATTTTAAAAGAAATACTTCATTGGGACAGTCTACAAAGTGTGCTTGGTTTGCAAGCACACTTTCTAGACCGTTCCGAAGAAGTATTTCTTTTTAAATCGTGCTATTGCGGCTCTGCTGAAGAGTCTCCTTGTGTCGGCCGACACGGATCTCCTCCTGTTAACTTTAGCAGCGAATATCTCTCAAACTGTAAAGTTTGGAGAGATAGGATTTGCTGCACATAATTTATTTTTCTTTAATCAACAAAACAAAAAAATATTTTTATGTGACCTTACTGTCCCTTTAAAACTGTTATACTGTCTGGAACTAACAACCTAAGGAGCTTACTTCCTGAAAGTCCAAAGTGACAGGAAGTGACCCAGCAATGTCAATCACAGACTATGGATGACAATTGTGAGAGAATCACCTCTCCCACAGAACACAACAGAATAACAGGTAACGTTCATTCCCTCATTATGGTGCAGCTGCATTGCCCCAGAACTTTAGCTTGATGAATAAGGTTCATAGACTTTTAAAGGAACAGTAAACTTGTAAAAATCTATAAATTATAGGGCTTTTCCTTTTGAGTAGAACAAGGGAACTCCCACCGCTGTCAGTCATTTTATTAAAAAGATATAACACTTTAAAACTGTTATACTGTCTGGAGCTAAAGACCTAAGGAGCTTACTTCCTGTAAGTCCAAAGTGACAGGAATTGACTCAGCACATCACAGACTATGGATCACTATTGTCAGAGAATTACCTCTCCCACAGAATGCAACAGAATAACTCTCTGAAATCTAACCACTAGAGGACACGGTTAATGTAATAAACAGAGATTTAACAGTATTAACTCTGGAAATATGCAGAGCTTGACAGTGGGATTACCATTGCTTTACTCTTCAAGATATATTTTTTCATAATAAAGATAACTGTTCCTTTAAGCAAAAGGAAGCATATTCCGCAGTTGTTTTGCTAAAGGGTAATTTTGGCCTCTGAGTTGAGCACTGGATGGTATAAGAAACCTGATTGGGTGAGATACCTTGACCTTGGCTGACTGCTTATGGAGAAAAGTATACAGACAACTTAATCCCTCTGTTGCCCCCCCTTTCCCATTGCTCTGTTATAATAAAGTAGCTAAACATAGTCTTCATTTCAGTCTTGTGCTAAACTAGTTTTCATTTCTGTCTGTGATACTGAACTGCTGTTTATAGTATTATAATACATTTCACTCCAGCTGAAGGTTCGTTACCCCTTTGAGTGCCAGATACACCAAAGCAAAGAATTTGACAGAAGGAAAAAACCAACTGGCCCATCCAGTCTGCACATTTTCCTATATGATTAAAATACACAATCTTACATAGTTCTCAGAATACACGTCTATTCCAAGCATTTTAGATTTCCCTCACTGTAGTAATAACTGCTGCATCTGCTGGGACGCCACTCCATGAGTCTATCACCCTTTATGTAAAGTAGAACTTACACACGTTGCTAGTAATGATCAAAATATTTACTGACAGTTGGATAAAATCAGACAGTTATGGCAGAAATAATGAATTCATGAGGTAGACAGTCAGTGTAAAGCATTTCACCTTTACTCATAGATCTAGTGTTAGATTAAGGTGACTGGGGAATATATATATTTAAAAGAAAAGCAGAGCAATTCACTTCACTGTATGGGACAAATAAAAACTCCTGTTTCTTTTAATGGGGAACCCTCACCCCTTGAATGCTAGAAGGCATTGTGAAGTATGCATTGCAGACCTCACAAGCACTCAAAGGTTTAAATCAATGAATTGTTCCACATTGCCTTTACACAAAAGGACCCATGGGTAACAGTATCATCTGTGAAACGCGTTAGCCTGGCTCTTATTCCACATTTATCCCATGACTGGTTTTAGCCAATTGTCAGTAAATAATTTTGATTATATTTTGTATCAGTCTGATGCACTATTTTCTGCTATGTTTTCTTCAAATGCTGAAAATGGGTCAGCTAGTGAAAATTCCCCATGTGTAGAATTTCTCTCTTACATTTGAGTAAATATGAAAATGGAATCTGTTTAGTGGCATTGACTTCAGTGATAACTTTTGTAGTTTAAAGGGATAGTAATGTCTTAGATATATAAAAAATAATATTGTAGAGAATAAAAAAATAAATTCATTGATGTCATTCCTATCTCTCAAGCCTTTATGGTCTGAGAGATTGAACGTTTTAAAGTTCCCCTCTCCCTCCCCTTTCCCTGATATCAGCTGTAAAGCTGACCGAAGGAGATCAGTGTCGGCCAACTCGAGGAGGCTCTTCAGCAGAGCCGAAATAGCGAGATTTAAAAGGGACTACTTCATTAGAATGGTCTACAAAGTGTGTTTGCAAACCAAGAACACTTTGTAGACCATTCCAATGAAATAGTTCTTTTAAATATCGCTTTTTCAGCTCTGCTGAAGAGCCACCTGCCGGTCTCAGGATCTCCTGCTGTCAGCTTAAAGCTGACATCAGGGAGAGGGGAACTTTAAAATGTTCTATCTCTCAAACCATAAAGGCTTGATAGATAGGAATGGCATCAAATGATTTATCTTTTTTTATTCTCCACAATATTACTTTTTATATATCTAAGACATTAAAATCCTTTAATAAATCCTAGCCAAGGAATTTATGAAATAGTAGTAAAAGGAATATTAGCTCATTGGCTCATGTTTAGGAGATAGAGAAGTTACTAAGAGGTGGAGATTCATTAGAGGGAAGCAAGTATGGTGTGTATGCTAAAATAAACAATAATGTTTTAGGAAGGGGTAAAAAGCTATTGTAATTCTTTTCCTGGTAAGCAAAACAAAGTTATTACTTCTGGGAAAGGTGTCTTTTAAGGGGCAGTACCCCCTAGGACAAAACTGAGATAAGTACAGTGGCATGAGAATGGGAGAAAATAAATCAATTCTGCATTTTTATTTTTGACATCAAATATCATATTCACATGAAAATATTTAAAGAAAATCTCACCCACTTAACCCTTTGTGTACCCCTTTGGCACTCAAAGGGTTAAGTGGGAATTATCACCGCAACTAAAGTCCCCACCTAACTGGGCATCTAGCAATAAGCTTAAATTAATACTTAAAAATTACTATCCTGCATCTTGTAGCCAGTAAAAAACTGAGTTAAATGAGCCCAGCGGCATCTCTCAAACCTTTATGGTTTGAGAGATATCCACTTTCAAAGTTCCTTCTCCCCTGATGTCAGCGTTCTAGCTGACTGAAGGGAATCCGGTCCATAAAAGTTTGAGAGCAGGGGCAGACTGACAGGACCCAGGGCCCTTTGTCCAAAAAGAGGTCTGGGCCCCATGCCCAATTACATCATTGGCCCCGTCCCATGACATCATTGGCCCCACCCCATGATTGCTCTGGTACTCAAAGGGTTCAAAATATATAAATATTAAAAAAAAATAATAATAATAATAAAACTAACCTTACACTGCTGGCTAGCTTCTTGCCGGTTGTGTGGCAACTGGTTAGATAGCTTGAGGGTGTGCTCACTGTGCTGGCTGGCCTGGTGGCTTTGCCAGTAGCGAGTACAATGTTTCATATGTAATTTGCAGAAGTGTGGTGGCCTGGGGGATACTGAATGGCCTGTGAGGCGGGCACTAGGGGGTACTCACCCCCTCAAGCCATCCATTACCCACACAAGCCATTCAATACCCCCCAAAAACCATCCAGTACCCCCCACAAGCCATCCAGTACCCCCCCGGCCATCCATTACCCCCATAAACCATCCATTACCCCCACAAGCCATCCATTACCCCCACAAGCCATCCAATACCCCCACAAGCCATCCAGTACCCCCTACAAACCATCCAGTTCCCCCCACAAGCCATCTAGTACTACCCAAAAGCCATCCAGTACCCCACACAAGCCATCCAATAACCTCTCAGGACATCTAATAACCCCTCAGGCCATCCATTAATCCCTCAGGCCATCCAGTACCCCCAGGCCATCCAATAACCCCTCAGGCCATCCAGTATCCCACCACACACAGCACAAGGCCATCCAGTACCCCCCACACACAACACCAGGTCATCCAGTACCCCCCCACACACACAGCACCAGGTCATCCAGTACCCCCCCCCACACACACACAGCACCAGGCCATCCAGTACCCCACACACACACAGCACCAGGCCATCCAGTACCCCCACACACACAGCACCAGGCCATCCAGTACCCCCCCACACACAGCACCAGGCCATCCAGTATCCTACACACAGCACCAAGCCATCCAGTACCCCCCCACACACAGGACCAGGCCACACAGTACCCCCCACACAGCACCAGGCCATCCAGTACCCCACACACAGCACCAAGCCATCCAGTACCCCCCACACAGAACAAGGCCATCCAGTACCCCCCCACACACAGCACCAGGCCACCCAGTACCCCCCCCCCCACACACAGCACCAGGCCACCCAGTACCCCCCCACACACACACACAGCACCAGGCCACCCAGTACCCCCCACACACAGCACCAGGCCACCCAGTACCCCCCCACACACACACAGCACCAGGCCATCCAGTACCCCACACACACAGCACCATGCCATCCAGTACCCCCCACACACAGCACCAGATCATCCAATACCCCCCACACAGCATCAGGCCATCCAATACCCCCATAGCAGCAGGCCATACAGTACCCCTTCCCCAGCACCAACCAATCCAGCCAGTAGACCTCCTGTCCTGATCCTGCTGCTTGTGTGTCCTCATGTGATGTCCTGTGGCGGTCTCTGCTGCTGAATCCCACAATGTACCCCCCCATCACCACGCGCCCCTGTGGGCCGCCTGTGATGACATCAATGCGCATGCTATGAACAGGAAGTAACATGCGCATGAACAGGAAGTAAGAGGCACAGAGAAAGAAGCCAGCCTGAAGCACTTGCTGCCAGCAGCTGCCTGTCAAACTAACAACTCCAAAGCAGTGAGTCTGTACTCTGGCAGACTGGCAGCAAGCAGTGCCGGTGTATAAGAAGATGATACATTCCTCCTTCTTTCTGATCGTGTGTTGTGGCTGGGGCAATGTGGCATGCATGCGGCACCGGAGTGACCGCACGGCCACAGCATAACAGTGTTATACTGTTACACTGCCTCAGCCTTAATGAAGTCAGGCAGCTTAACAACAGGGCAAGGGCAGCATGTATAATACTGAGAGGCCTCAGTGCCTCACACTGAGCACAGTGTGGCCAGCGGCTGCTTTATGTAGACGAGGGCAGGCCCCTACAGGCAAGCCGCAGTGTCGGAGGAGTCAGATATCATGAAGATTATAATTGGTGGTGGCAGGCCCCTCTAGGTCACGGGCCCTTGGTCCGTGACCGAATGCCCGAATGATCAGTCCGCCCCTGTTTGAGAGATGCCACTGGGCTCATTTAACTCAGTTTTTTACTGGCTTCAAGATGCAGGATAGTAGTTTTTAAGTATTACTATCCCTTTATCAATCAAACTGCTATGTAGAATAAAGACAGCGTTAGTCAAAAATCCTACCTCAGCCGACACTGACTACCAGGCAACAGCACAGACATCTTTGCTTACAGATGTCTGCGCACCTGCACCATCAGTCCCGGTCTCCTCTAGGAGGCGTTGCATGGTACCTTAAGATACCTGAAGGGACTGATGGGGCAGGCACGCAGATGCCTCTAGAGCGCTGTTGCCTGGCCATCAGTGTCGGCTGAGGAAGGATTTCTGACTAACGAGATCTTTATTCTGCATAACATTTTTATTGTAAAGCTTATCGCTAGATGCCTAATTAGGAAGGGTGGACTTTAGTTGGGGTGATAATTCCCCTTTAAGGACAAGGGATGTGTAGAACACATTGCTTCACAATGCTCTGCTCACACTCTGATCCTTGAAAGGGAATAAAGTTTCTTGTGTTGCTACAGAAATGGGGAGAGTATATTCACTTAAATTGTTTTCTATTCTGGTGATAATATCTATTCTGGTGATAATATCCCTCTCAGTTCATACTTCTCCTTCACCTTTCCTTCAGTGTGTTTGGCTTTTGTTCAGCAGAGGGAGATTTAAAGTGATAGTAATGTTTCATAATACAAGCAGCTCTAATTAATCATCATAGTATTTGGGCCATGGAGAGTGTTGTATCAATTCTGTCATTGTTGTAGTTCCAGAGTAATTGAATGATAAAGTGTCCCCCTCCCGCCCCTTTAACTGATGTAACACTGCTCAGCCAGATCAGAAGGGAGGTTTCCAGGTAGACTGCAGAGAGGGACAATCTTCAATTAAGATAAGGGGAAAACCTGAAAAACTTGTCAAGGGGGGCAGGGATTTCATTGTTTTCATAGGAAGAAGATTGTCCCCTGGTGTTATCTGTCTGGTCTATGGACTGCATTCCACATCTGAGAAGAGATTGCTTACACTAGGTAAAAGGGGCGGGAGGGGAAACTTTGCTTGTGAATATCTCTTAAACCATAAAGGTTTGAGAGATAAGAATTATATCATTCTTCATGTTCTTTTAATGCCTACAAAATAAAATAGTTAAAACGAAGTATTACTATCCCTTTGAAGCCAGAAATGGATAGAATAAAGTATAAACCAGCTTTTGTTTATAGGCACTGGAGAGAATGGTGAAAATATAAAAAATGAACTATATTTTCTTTAAATGACAATATGATTTTCTGTTTTGGTAATTTGGTGGTTCTGTTGTAATAATGTTCTGTGGAGAGGTTTGATTTAACACACAAACTTTCCTGCAGGGAACATAAGAAAGACACCGTGTAGAGGTGCACTAAGGGCTGTATGTTCAAAGGGATAACGTTACAAAAATGCAGTTTGAACGACAAAAATAAGTAATTGTATGCATGAGTAACATATTTTCTATAGAGTGTACGACAAAATCTAATAATGTCCGTTGTGTATGAAATAAAACAAGAATTGTCATTGAAAATGACGGGGCAAGGGCGTGGCTTAAATATCCGCCAGTGTCATATTGTGGCAATGAAAATACTTCAGTTCCAATGAAAAAAAAATGTCGTAAAACGACAAAAAAATTACGTCAGTTAAAAAGTGTAGTAAATTGTAGAGATATGAATCTGGAAAAAGCTTCACGAAATTTCCAGTCAGAAATCGTACTTCAAAGAAACAAAACTTCATATTTTCTATAACAAATGACATTCTTTGAAAATATATATGAAGACTACGACAACGTAAAATAAAATGTCATTAAAAATGACTAAAGCTATTTCGCTACTCTTTTGAACATACGGCTCTTAGTGTGATATCGATGTGAGAAAGTGGAGGTTACTTCAACAGTGTGATATCCTGGACAAGGGCAACATGCGGCCTTCCAGCTGTTGCCAAAATACAATTGACATAATTTCCCAGGCAGCCATGGGAATTGTAATCTGGCAGCACTGAGAGGGCCTCATGTTGCCAGTCCCTGCACTAATAGCTGTCAAGTTGGAGAGCTCTTGGGCTCCATACAATAACATAGGAAATAGAGAGTTTATCACACTGGAGAAGTTATCTCCTGTTTATGACCCCTTTATCAAACCTTAGTGCATAACCCACCAGTTGATGCTGTTGCTAATAGTTTAAGGGATAGTAAACTCCAAAAAAAACTCTTAGCGAAATGATAGGAATAATAAAAAAAATATGTAATGCCCTTATTCCCATCTCTCAAACTGTTATGGTTTGAGAGATGTAAGAAAATAAAGACCTCCGCTCTCTCCCCCTTCTCATGCGTCCGCTGTATAGCAGCCGTCATGAGATCCTGCTTCCGGGACCAGACGGCGGCTCTTCAGGAGCGCTGTCATCAAGATATCTAAGTATAATTACTTCATTGGAATGGTCTACAATGTGTGCTTGCAAGCCAGGCACACGTTGTAGACCATACCGATGAAGTAATTATATTAGATATCCTGATGTCAGCGCGCCTGAAGAGCCACCTACAGTCGGGCGACCGGATTCTGCCTCTGACAGCTTTACATCTCATCAGGCAGAAAGTGGACGGAGCGGAGGTCTTTATTTTCTTATTTCTCTCAAACCATAACGGTTTGAGAGATGGGAATGAGGGCAGTAAGTATTTTTTTTTATTCCTATCATTTTGCTAACAGATTTTTTGGAGTTTACTATCCCTTTACTAAAAAAAAGACAAGTATAAGCTACAGTTACTTTTGAATGAATCATCTCTCAGCAGTGGGTGTACCTGCAGGAAAAGATGTATTAGGAAGCAAATATATTACAACTTGTTTTTTTTTAACTTAAATGTTAAGCAACATAAAGAAAATAAAAGTCTTTACTTTACAGACATGTTTTCATTTCAAATGAGGCTAAAACATTCCTCAAGAGCATGAAGATAAAGAGTCGGGGAGGGCTGGTTTGGAGTCATATTTTTTTTGGAAGGAGATACTTGGAAATATGATTGGGGATTTTCCTAACTCAAAGACAATAGTGTTAAACAGTTACAGGTAATGAATAACAACATTCTGGTCTTTTTTCTCAATAGTGATTATGTGTCTATCTTTTCTTTAAATATACATTTTATACACAAACAAATTATTAAATATAGTCATGCAAAAATGTTTTTTTTTTACATTTAATGCATTCATTAGACACATTGATCTACTTAAAAAAATATTTTATGAATGAATGAATATGTTTATTTAAATAGCGCCACAAGTATATCCTTCACTTAACAATTCATGTGTTTAGACAAGACATTGTTACAAGTGATTTGCATAGTGAAACATTGGAAGTGGGGTCCTTGCCTGAAAGCTTACAATCTAAAGTGGTAAATGGAGACATACAGAGTACATAAGGGTCCAGTGCTAAATACACTGCTAGAGTTCTGGTCAGTATAGGGGACACAAATAATGTAAATAATTCATAAGAGTATTAGTTGTACAAAGTTAGTACCTTCAGGCATGTTTAAGTTTTGTTAAGGAGGTGTAGTTTCAAGCGTGATTTGAAGAACGTAAGAGAGGAGCAATTTTTCAGGATGGGAGGTAAAGCATTCCATAGATACAGAGCAATGAGGGAAAAAGGTTTGATACATAAGAGTGCTGTAGAGACAAAAGGAGCTGAGAGAAGATTGTCATTGGCTGATTGTAAGTGGTGGGATGGGATATAACAGGAGATCAGACTGGAAATGTAGGAAGAGGTGGATGAGAGGAGGGTATTGAATGAGAGAAGCAAAAGATCCAGCTAAAAAAAGGTAAAACATGGTACCGTATTATCCATAGGAAATTGGTAGAGTAAAAGTGATATCTTCAGTGGTGTCCGAAGACATATTTCCAGGGGGGGGGGGGGCAAAGCCATAATATGACCCCCAGGCCAGCCCATCTAGCCCCTGTATTTATATGGAGGGGGGTAATTGTAGGGGGGGGGGGGGCAAGTGCCCCCCTTGCCCCCCCCTCCGGACGCCTATGGATATCTTATTAGCAAAGCGGGTAGCTTTAGAGTGCAAGCTTTCAAGACAACTTAGACCTCTTCATCAGGCAAGTGGTCTTGAAGGCTTACACTCTAAAGCTACTCAGTTACCTAATAAAGGCATCACTTTCACTCTACCAATCTCCTCCAGAGTAAATCAACTGCACCATAGGGAGCAAAGAATAGATCCCATTGATATAAATGTGGTTTTTAACTTCTTGAGTGCTAGAGACTGAGTCTCCCAGCGTGTTGCTGAGGCTGATGTAATAAAAGAAAGTGGTGCAATTCTGAAGCAAACCAACTGCATTACAGGGAACAAATGAAATTTGTCTTTTAATCCCTTGAATACAGAAGTATTGCCCTGCTGTGTATTTTCCATTTCCCCTGTCTTTGTCTCTTTCCCTATCTCCTTCTTGCTCCTACCACCTCTCGCTCGTGCTCTTTACCCATCTCTTCCTCTCACAGCTATGATCCCACAATCGCCTCTTCCCTCTATCCAAATCTTGATAGACAAGAAACACATTTGGACTACCCTTGTAGATGTGTGTATGTGTATGAAAGGTAACACAGATGTGTGTTTGTCATAGTGTAATACAATGGTTCCCAACAGGCCATGATATTAGGCATTCTCTGTTTCTGCACAGTTAAGTTAATCAATGACTGATCATCTTATTAACTCACCTGTACTCAAGCATGGAAATCCTAAAAACAAGCATTGTGCCCACGGGTTAAATAATATGAAGAAGTATAAAAATCTGGCAAAGAAAGCAAAAAGTCAAAATATAGAAACAGCAAGAGAATGAACAGAGGCTGTCTGCATCTATATATGGGCAGAACAAATGCTGACAACTGGCAACAGCTACATTTTAAGTAGAAAATACTGATAAAGGACAAATATTGGGAAAGTAGCTGGAATATTCTCATATCCAAACTGATATTCTCAAATGGAGCAGGAAATCCAGTTGTGGCTACTAAAGAGTTTGCTTGAACCCTTTAATGACCAGAAGGGTGAACAACACAGTGAGAAACAATGGGTTGCTCTCCCCTCTATTTCATTATATTTATAGATAATTGCTTTGTCTCATTAGGACCTGCAACAAATGATGTTTCATCCAAATATCCCCCCTATAACATATAGACAGCCAAGCCGGGTCGGTATACAGGAATTGAGAAGCAGAATGGTCAGGCAGTCCGGGTCGGTGCACAGGCAGGAAACGAGATGCAGACTAGTCAGGCAGGCCGGGTCGGTGCACAGACAGGAAACGAGATGCAGACTAGTCAGGCAGGCCGGGTCGGTGCACAGGCAGGAAACGAGATGCAGACTAGTCAGGCAGGCCGGGTCGATACACTGAGAACACACAATAGTCAGGAACAAGCGCTGGTACTGGAACACCATGAAAGGGCACCGGACATGTGGCAGAACCCAGTATTTAAGGACAATACTGGACGGGACAATCACAGATCAGCCAATAGGTGTTAAGCAGGAGTGTAGACTGACATAATGTCGCCAAAGAGCACGGGCACCGTGATACCAGGAGAGAGCTACTGTAATCCAAATGTATTAAAAATACAAACAGCAAGGTATATATAACAAATAATACAAAATTTATGGAATGCTCGCTCTCTACTAAACAAACACCACACTACCCATGACCTATTCCTTTCTAACTAACTAAACCTATTCGCTATCACTGAAACCTGGCTCTCACACTGACTCATCTGCCGAAGCTGCTCTCTCCTATGGTGGCTTATCTTTCTCTCACACTCCTCGCCTGATGGCAAGGGTGGGGGGGGTGTGACTTCTTCTCTCTCAGCTCTGCCGCTCCAGGCCCCTGTCCCTTCCTCCATCAGTCTCCTTCACCTCTTTTGAAGTGCACACAGTCCAGCTCTTCTCCCCTGTCCCTCTCCTGGTAACTGTGATTTACAGGCCACCAAGCAACCCTTCCTCCTTTCTCTCCGAATTTGAAGCTTGACTCTCTATGTTTCTGACCTCAGACTCCTCATTCAAGACCCTTCTCTCCTCTACCCCTTCCTACATTTCCTCTCTGATCTTCCTCCTCATTACTCCTTGGTGACTTCAGCCTACACGCTGATGATGCATACTCATCTTGTGCTTCCCGATTTCTCTCTCTGACCTTGTCCTTTGGCCTTCAACAGTGGATTGCTGCCAGCACTCACAAAGAAGGTCACTGGCTAGATCTAGTTTTCACCAGAAACTGTTCAGTCTCTGACTTCACAATCTCCCAATTTCCACTCTCTGATCATCATCTTATCTCCTTCACACTATCTCACACACCTTCCCCTGACCTCCCTAAATCACCCTTCCTAACCAGGAACCTACACTCAGTCAAACTACTAGTCCTGGCATCGACTGTGCAGACATCCCTCTCTTCTCTCTGTCCTATTGCTACTACTACTAACACAGACACTCTGGTCCATGAATATAACACCTCATTAATGTCCTCCTTGGACCTGCATGCTCCCCTCCTCCCCTCCCCTCTACACACCTGTTGTCGAGCTGCAGAACGTCTCTGGCGAAAGACTCGTTCTGTTGCCGACTTCCATCATTATAAATTCATGTTATCCTGTTTTAACACAGCTCTCACTCAGACTATGCTGACTTCTTCAAAAAATGAGGTACAGTCCATCCAACAACCCATACCCTCCACATCCTCTCCTCCTATGCCCCTGATTCCTAGTGCACCCTGAGCAACCCTCAGCTCATTCTCCCCTACAGCAGAGGAGGAGGAGGTATCTCTTTTACTATCCTCCTCTCCACCCACTACCTGCCCCTCAGATCCCATGCCCTCTCACCTGGTTAAGGTTCTTGCAACTACTCTTGCTTCCAGCCTTACTAATATCTTTAACTCCTCTCTTTCTACTGGAACTTTTCCATCCTCATTCAAACATACAATAGTCAGACCGATACTCAAAAAACCCTCACTCGACCCCACTTGTCTTTCAAATTACTGTCCAGTTTCACTCCTCCCCTTTACAACTAAGATCTTGGAATGCCTTGTTCTCTCTCGCTTAATCTATTTTCTCAATTCAGACTCTCTTCTTGACCCTTTACAGTCAGGTTTCCATTCCAACTATTCCACTGAGGCAGCCCTAACAAAAATGACTAATGATCTATACACAGCAAGGGACAAAGGACAATTCAGTATACTAATCCCACTAGATCTATCTGCTGCTTTTGACACTGTTGACCATTCACTCCTACTGGACACACTGCATACCCTTGGCATCTGTGACACACCTCTAAAATGGATTTCCTCCTATCTCTCTAAACGTACTTTCAGTGTTTCTTTTGCTAACGCTTTCTCATCTTCTCACGACCTCTCATTAGGTGTTCCTCAGGGATCAGTCCTGGGACCACTTCTCTTTTCCCTCTACCCCCTCTCACTTGGTGACTTCATCTAATCTCTTGGATTTAATTACCATCTGTATGCTGATGACACACTAATCTATCTCTCTGTCCCTGACCTCACTCCAGCTGTGCAGTCTCAAATCACTCAATGTCTCTCAGTCATTTCATCATGGATGGCCCACCACCACCACCTAAAACTTAATATGGCTAAGACAGAGCTAGTGGTGTTCTCTCCTAAAAACCACCCACCAACCCCCTTCTCCATCACAATAGAAAACTGTACTATACACTCAGTATCCAAAGCACACTGTCTTGGGGTCATACTTGATTCTAAATTAACCTTCTCCCCCCATATCCAAGCTGTCACTAGAACATGCCGCTTCTTCCTAAAAAATATTGCAAAAATACGTCCTTTCCTCTGAATGTCAACGGCAAAAACACTATCCTCATTCTCTCTAGACTTGACTACTGCAACATTCTACTATCTGGTCTTCCTGCTTCTCATCTCCCACCACTTCAATCTGTTATCAATTCAGCTGCAAGAATCACCACATTTGCTCCCAGATACCTTCCCTCTCATCTCCTCCTGAAATCCCTCAATTGGCCACATATAAAGTATCGTATTTCTTACAAGATTCTCCTCCTCTCCTGTATGTCACTCTGTTCTTCAGCACCCTCTTACATTTCTGCTCTTTTCTCCCGCTATACCCCTTCCCGTCCCCTATGTCCTTCTCAAGGGTACTCCCTGTCCTCTCCCTACATAACTCGAGCAATCTCTCGACTACAAGCTTTCTCACTGGCTGCTCCTTGACTCTGCAATGCCCTCCCTATCACCATTCGCCAATCATCCTCACTCATCACTTTCAAGCATCTCCTCAAAACCCACCTGCTCAGGGAGGCATCTCAATAGCAATAGCCTCCTCTTGCACACAGATAGTCACACCAGAGTCCTTCTGTACTTCTTTCACCACACCTTAATCCTCCCCCAACTGTCTCTGTTTTGTCATCATGAATTCTAATTAGATTGTAAGCTCCTTGGGGCAGGGTCCATTTCCCAGTCTATGATTCCCTTGCTGCACTTTATCCCACAAATAATGCAGTGATGGCACTTAAGCTTAATGCTCTTAACCCAGTTCTGTAGTTTTGTATTTTATTATTTTAAATTTTGTTAAAGGGATATTAATACTTCAAAATTACTATCCCTTATATTGAAGCCCTTTAAAAACGGAATTAAATGCCACCCGCGTCATCACTCAAACCTTTATGGTTTGTGAGATAGCCACTTTTAAACTTCGCTCTCCCCTGCCTCTCCCCTGCCATCATCGTTCTTGCTGCAGCAGGGAAATCCGGTCCCGGGACCGGCCAAGGCTCTTCAGCAGAGCCGAGATCTCGTTATGGAAGACAAGCTCCTTCACTAAAACGGTAGAAGCACATGTAGAAGACCATTTTAGTGAAGGATTGTTTCTTCTATAACGAGATGTGGTTCTGCTGAAGAGCGTCCGCTTGATTCAATGAACGGATTCCTCTGCTGCAGCAAGAACGCTGACATCAGGGGAGAGGCAGGGGAGAGCGAAGTTTAAAAGCGGCTGTCTCTCAAACCATAAAGGTTTGAGAGATGCCGCTGGTGTCATTTAATTCAGTTTTTTAAGGGCTTCAATATAAGGGATAGTAATTTTGAAGTATTACTATCCCTTTAAGCGCTGTGTACATGGCACTGTATAAATAAAGATACATACATAATGCAATAAAAACTTTTAAATTTAAAAACACAAAACTCCCTACATTTCAACGCCAATGTATTCAGTAGTTCACCTTATAGTGCACTGATAACGTGTATTGGTCTTCAGTTCCTTATATAACAAGGCAAATCTTTATTTGGCTGATGTTGAATAGAAAATCACTATATAGGAGAAGATGATATTCAGTACGGGCTAGAGAATTTCTATAACACACCTCCCATCTTTTGTTTGATATATGCGGGCAGGTATGACACTGTATCTAATCAAAAGCCTATTACTCTTCTCATGTCTAGCTAGATTAATAATAGCAGTCTATGTAGCCTCCCATTTGGCAACAATGTGTATGTATAGAATTAACACAGTACCTCCCGTCTAGATGTACAGGTCCACTGCGGGCAGGTGCAAAATGATCGACGGTCCCATTAATCTCTGTTTGCTGTCGGTTATGTGACAGCTGGTATGACTCCCGACTGGATGTACTCCCATCTAGATGTACAATTCCACTGCTGGCAAGTACAAAGCTGTCGATGATCCTGTTGATCTTTGTTTGCCGTCAGTTTCGTGCCAACTGGTATACCTCCTGACTGGATGTGCTGTGGGTGGGTATGAGAGCTATCAGTAGATCTATTTATTTGCTGTATGCTCTCTATAACGTATCAACTTGAGCCTGTAGTGATATAGCCGAATAGGGCCGTTCCGTAGTTGCAGTCTCAATTGGTGTAGCTTGTAATATAACTCACTGATAAAGTGCAAGGTGAATCTCTCTATAGAAAAGTTGCAGTCCTACGAGCTGCACTGATTGACATTACAACTGTGTGTACTTTAATATAAATTATATATACTGTACATTCATATACATTATATATATATACAGTCCTGTCTCTCTCAGCTCACATTAAGCGTTTCAGTGCCAGAGGAGTAATCAATGCATTGCAATGCATTCTGTACCCCTGTGGCAATCAGAGGGTTAAGCATTGCTTTAGAAAAACAAAAAACAGATGGGCAACGCTGTCCAAAACTGCTAGTCAAATATTATTTGGAAGTGTTATTGGAGTCAGCAATGATGTGTTCTAATTTTGGCCACATGTCTGTGCCTCAGTTGTTTCATGGCATTGAACAGCAAGATGTGGGTTGGTTGGAGTGGCATAGTGGTAAACAGCACAGAGATAGTGATAAGGGTTAGCGTGGTAGCAGCGTAAGTGGGTCATGTTGTTTAATTGTCTCATGCACTCACAAGTGCCCACATACTCTCTTGCAAAATGTGCACATACACAGGATTTTGTTTCCCAGGTGAGTTATGTATCCCATTCCAGTCAAAAATGTCCCACTAGGGATCGATAATCCCTTAGCCTGGCACCTTTCCCACTGTTCTCCCTTACTTAGCCCTGTACATTAGTGTTAACATAGGATGATGAAAATTACTTAAATCAGTGGCCACAGTTGAGAGTGTTAAAAATGAAGGCCACTGTTTGGAAATCCCAACATACCATAAAGGCCCCCTCTTTCAGTGGCCCCCAAGTCCAGAGGCGATACAACTCATTGCTAGTAGTATTATAAATGATTGGCCTTGTGTTTTACATAGGGTGCCACTCATGGCAGCTTACTGTTGGCATGTATGTGAGGTGAATCAGTGAGTTTCCCCAATACAGTGATTGAATTTGGTGTTTGTTAGCACCTATGTTACATATGAGGAGGCGATTTGTTTTTCCCCAACAGTGTATAAAGTTCAGAATACAGTGAAGGGGTAGATGAAGTGTGCAGAAGTGAAAGCGTGGAGATGAGACTACGAAGGCAAAGTAGGCAATGGGCAGGATTAGAATGAAGTGTTAGTCGTTGCAAACACTTGCACGGCAGCGCTGTGAAGCACAAGTGTAATGTTTAGAAATGTGGACATTGGAAGTAATAAGACTTCCATATGCTGTCCAGACAACACAGTGCAGCATCAGGGGGACAGTCCTACAACTGCTCACACCATAGCCTTGTATATCGTGTGCGTGGTTGTAGAACTGTACCTCCGGTTGGGCACCGTGTTGTCTGGCCAGCATATGCAAGTCTACCGTGCGACGGTGGCCACAATATGCAAGTGTATCGTGTGAGCCACATGCCCTGCTTAATACTCCTCTGTGATTCACCATGCAGATTCTGGCTAATGTCTTATAACATGAGAAATGGAAGTATTTTTTCTGAGGGCATAGTTACTTGCAGACAGGCAACATATTTGAGTGTTTGTGGTGCAGACCCATTAGGTAGCATTAGGTACCAGTAATCCATAGTGTAGAAAAGCTGTCACATTGGCCACCTATCAGCAATGTCTCCGGTCATTATAGAACATGGGCATTTTATTGATGGGTGCTTTAGAAATATACAAATACAAATGTGCTGTTTACATGAGTGGTGAAGTGATCTGGAACCTTCTGCTGCTCTCTGCGATGCACCATTTGTGTCTCCTGTGCATTGCAGAGCAGAGAAAGCTATTCTGGCACATTTTTGTGTAGGCTGAGGGTATAAGGGTGGTGCTATGAAGTTGTGAGGACACAGGCAGCTTATGCCCAGTCAGTCCCACAGTGCTGCCTTTGTTTGTGACTGGTAAGAGAGTGTGAGGGTTGGCGAAGCAGCAGACTCCGACATTGTTTTTTGCTTTCAAGAGGGGATAGAGATGGGCATGGAAACTCCTTTGAGAGATTTGGCCTCAGACAGTGTGAGGAGATATGCAGATCTCCTAGCTGCACCCTGGCATATGTATCTTGGGCTATGGCAGTCTATAGGAGATCTGCATATGTCCTCGTATTTGCCAGCCCCGGGGTGTGCGCATTATAATTTACTATTTTAGCTAGGCTCTGGAAGTATAGAGGACATATGCAAATCTCCTCCTAGCTACCAGGTCAGGGTTTGTGTCTGGCAGGGACATAGAATTTGTGGTCACATGACCACTTTTATGGTATAATTTTTTTTTTTGGTTTAAGTTTAAAAAGTTTATTGTGAGAAAAGCAGTACAGACACAGGTACAGAGTGTGGTACAACAAGTAATAACAATTCCAAGTCAAGTAGACTATACATGAGTAGTTGTACAAGTCATCATTGAGAGTACATAATTAAATCATCATTAAGCAACTGCATAGTACTCAAGAGTAAATAATGATTTGTACTACTGAGGATATCAGAATCAAGTGACATGGAATAGAGTAACCCAGAATGGGAAAGAGGTATGATGGTAGAGTGGAACAAAAACCCTGCTCCCTCACTGATATTTCAATGCAGAGACAGGCAGCTTTAAATCTTGTGCTCTTCCATTTGGATTAGCAATTAGATTAATTGTAAGAAATAATTTATTAAATAGGAATATTGTATTCCACAAGTAAGAATCTGAACAAAATGTGCTGTAGAGCTGCTATAAAATTGCCCTTTTTACCTTTACAGTTGTTTAGGAAACTCATCTCTTCTAAGTTTCTTTCCTTGGCCCAAATCCTTATCCTTCCACCCATATGTCTACTGTGTTTATTTGAAAGGGAACTGAGTTGTAATTGAGAAGCTTTGTAGACCATATATACATTTGGTAAAGTTAGCACAGACTAAATAAACATAGGTACCATGCTGCAGACAAGAACAGCCACTGTTCACTGAGACTTCCCCTTCAGAATTCCAACATTTGCTCACATGAAGGTGGTCTTCAATTGTTTGAAGTCATTATCAGTAAACATACACTTAACCCAATGAGTTCCAGGAGAGTGGTCAACACATTGCGGAACAGTGTTGCCACCTTCTTTGACAAACACTGGGTTAACAGATCAGGGGTGAGGGGGAAGTTCTTGAAGCGATAGATAAACAATTTGGTGTTTGTCTTTGTTTTCTCAGGCCATAGACATGTATGTGTCAAATCCGACATTGTACTGATGTTTTTGTGACCAACCTACAACTACAGAATGTAATATAGAAGCAATAAATTATTGGGGTTGAATTACTCTATTAAAAGCATAGTAGGCAAAATCATTAACCCTTTGCATGCTAGAGAAGTCTTCAACACATTGCAAAGCAATGTGTGGAAGCCTCACTAGCAACCAAGAGTTTAAAGCACATGTTTATGAAATCCAGAGAAAACCAATTACACTGTAGGGGGAAAGTACTGTTATGATTCAGCTTTAAGATGAATCAATTTGTGTGTGCTACAACTGCCTAAAGCCTACTCTCTATGCCGTCTATGCTGATATTTTCATCAATTGGATGGCAGTGTGGGAGTATAGGGGCATTTTGTGACATTTATCTGCATAGGAAATTGGTATAAAATATGTATCTATGGAGGTGGAGTTAGCAACTTTGACAGCAGAGTGTGTGTGTGCCAGTATGACTAAAGCAGGGGTGTCCAAACTTTGTACCTCAATGGTCAAGCACTGAAATGAGGGCCACATACTACTAATAATTCTTCTTGTCCCAAGCCTCTGGAGGTCCACTAATAACTGGGAGTGGAAGTGTCTAAATGAGGTGATCCTCATCATACAGTGGGTGGGTTTGATTGGGATCAACAGAGGCGGGTTGCCCTTAAAATCGGAAGAACAGGGAATAAAGTGACTGGAGCTAACAGTGAAATGGGCAGAGTTATAATGGAACTCTCTGAGCAATGAGACTCAGCCTCTGTCACTGGAGACCTGGTCATCCTATATAATAATTCACTAAAACGTGTGTAACGCCGCAGTCATGCGCAGCACAGACTGCTGTGTGTGCTGCAGTCATGCTCAGTAGAGACTGCCCATGCCGCGGCTGAGAGCGTCCAGCTCTGTATCAACCGTGGTGCGGGCAGTCTCTACTGCGCATGACTGCCCTGCGACCAGCTGGCAGTAGCACTGTGGCCCGTGTAACAGGCTCTTCAACTCTAGTTAAGTATATAAGAGAAGACTCTGGGTCAGATCCGGAAAGTTCCCAGGTATGCTAACAATGTAATGGCATCAAAGGAAAATATGCACAAAATGACAGTTTCTACTATTATAAGCAATCCACAGCTAGGCTACCTTAAATTTTGCTACATTAACTTTCAGACTCAGCATTAAATGTCTGCCATTGCTAAAGATTAGATAAAGATTATTATATTTTGAAACAGGTCAGATATTTATAGTGCAATAAAAATTGCATGAAGGGCCAAGCTGGCTGTGACCAAGGGTAACAACTGGCGCGCAGGCCTTAGATTGGACACCCTGTACTAAATCAATCTTACTCACTTGTAAAGACATGATTAGTATGTCATTGTGTAAGCGCAGATAATGAGCTAATAGATTCAAACATTACACTCCTTAGACTTAATTTATATTTTTTTTCTAAAATGAAGAAATTGTTATGTCCAGATATGTCACATAACATGAGCAATGTGCTATAATTAGTGATATAATTACATGAATTTTACTGTTATAATGAAGATGCATCATTCCAAAGTTATTACAGTTTAGCTCTTTGAGTGCCAGAGGGGTACTCAAAGCATTGGCACTCAAAGGGTTAAATTGCTGTTTGTTTGTTTTTTTACATTAACAGTGCCCTCTGGTGTCCAGAATATTCATCTACAGTTAAATGGGGGAGAGTTGCACTAATGTTCGTTAAGAATCCAGGTTGGCGATATTGTGGTAAGTGGTGTAATTAGTCATTGCTGGGCCTCGGTGAAATATTTCTTTGGCTTAACACAAACATTTTCACAGAGGCATAGCTAGATCTTATTGGACCTGGGGCAGATGGGCCCCCTTGGATGCTGGGCCCTGGTGCAACTGCACTTTCTGCATCCCCTGTAGTTACACCCCTGATTGTGACTTATTTGCATCAATTCCATCTAGTCATATGCACTATTATATCTTTGCATCCTATCCCCATGAATACACTGCAAACATGCCAACATCTCCATGCTTTCACCAAATTTATGACGTTGCAGTGGCTCATGTGCATATTGAAATACAGCTCAATGAGCCATTTTTGTATTCCTGTGAGTGTGTTTATATGTTAACTAGTTGAAGAACCCGTGTACACGGGCCACAGTCCACCCAGCAACGGCCGCGGTGCAGTCATGCAGACAGTTGAGACTGTCTGCACCGTGGCTGATAAAGAGCAGGGCGCTCCAAATTCAGATCGTAGTCCTCTCTGAGCACCTTCCGGTGCCCAGCCATCTGTACTGAGCATGACAGCTTCTGACAAACTTAGTTAGCGAACTATAATATAGGATGTGGATGTTCACACCATACACTAAGCTCTGATGGTTAGCTATGCTGTAGGAGTGCACAGTCCCAACTTTGCAAAACTAAAACTTCGGATGTTGGATATTCCCACAGCTTTCTATGAATCACAGAGGACAGTTTGCTGTCTCTACTGGAAAGCAGAGACAATAGCTGCCTTCCCTTAACCCTTTCAGTGTCATTGGGATGTGCGTCTCATTGGTCTGCAAAGTGTTGCTCACCTCTGTGGCAATCAAAGGGTTATAACATACACAGTCCCCTGCCCTGCTTCACAGGTTATTCAAATACATACAGAACTGGAGAAGTAGATGTTGCATGTAACAGCTATGGCACTCAAAGTGTTAAGGGACAGCTGAAGTCTAAGTGCATCCTCTATGCTTCTCCACTTCTCCTCCCTCCACTTGCCAGCATTACTCTAATATAATAATGATTAAAGTCTCTCCCCACCCTCTCATAGATAATTGTAGCGCATATGAAGAATGTGTGCCATGTTCTACATACCAAATTGATCACCACATACACTTCATCAAAATTGAACTTTAGTGTGCATCTCTACCCCCCCCCCCCCCCCCGGTAATCTATTGCATTCTGTGGGAGACATAAGTCACTGACTACCATTCTCCTCAGAGTGTGATCATAACAGCTCCATAATTTTTTGACCATTTGAGTGGTTATAACTTTCAATAAAATAACTGCCAGCAATGGGGGGTAAACATGTTTTAGTCCGCAGGAAAGACCCTATAATGTATTGATTTTAATTAAAAATATGCATAATGATCCCTTAATATAATACCAGGACCTAATGTAATGATATGGCCAGGGTTCTGCCCATTGATGCTTTGCCATTCAACCTCTGACAGTGCCAACATTTCACAAGAGTAATGCACACAACCTTGTAGCTGAAAGGGACGCATTGTGTATGGCATACAATGAGCTCTGGTTCTGTGTGTAACCTTTTACTGTCAGAGGGATCAGGGAGCAATGATACTTGTACTTGGATAATACTGTAAGATGATACCCATATCTGGGAACCTTCAAAACAGTCTGACTCTGAGATCTTTGAAATATTATTGAAGCAAAAATCTTCTTAAGAACCCCAGAAAGGTCAAGCATTTGGATAGCTTCTTGCAGATTATGGATCCTAATGTTGTTTCTTTTTTCTCTGTTTTCTACATCAACCAGCTGTAGCTTAAGTTTGTGATTGTGAATCTCTTCTGCTTGAGCAAGCAATTGCTGTTGCATCTCATGTTGTAGATAGGACTGATTCCGTCATTTCTTCTAGGTTTGTCACTCTTGCTTCAATCTGCCTGATGCTCAGCTTAGCTCAGAGATATTCAAGCGAAGATAATCTTTTAAATTCCCCACGATACTCTCCAAATCTGCTTGTGAAGAAAGAAGTTTGAAAACCTCTTTAGTAACAAAGCGACTCAAATCGTCTCATGTAGGAAGATTCTGTATGTCATCACACATCACCCGGATCACAAGGTCTGTTCTGTTGAATGTGGTAGCCATTTTGGAACAGCCTTTTTGCTTGGCGGTAGTCATGATTGGAAAGATTAGGTAGTTAGTTAATGGACATTGCATGGAAATCAGTAATGAATAAAAAAAAGGAGATATATAAAACGCTGAGTTTTAAGTGAACTGGGCACCTTTACAATGCTAGGGGCTCAGAGCTCCTTCAGTGTGCTATCATTAATGACCTTCGTTAGCCACTCCCCCCCAGGGCAAATTAACTTTTTATGACAACCAATATGTTATAGGGCTTGTACTGCTGAGTAAAACAAGGGGACTCCCGCCACTTTCAGATGTTGTATTCAAATGTTATAACAATTCAGATTGTCAGGTAGTGTGTAAAAGCGCCATTATTTCCTGGAAGTTCAAACCATCAGGAATGACTCATCAGTTTCTATCACATTCTACAGAGAACAGTCCGTCAGTGCATCCCCTCTCCCAAAGAATGCCACAAAATAATTAACTGAAATTTGACCACTAGAGGACACTGTTAATATATATATATATAGTAAAAAAAAATACAAACAGTTTAAACTGTAATGAACCTGGAAATATTTATCTCTCTGCAATGGGAGTACCCTTGTTTTACTCAGTAGCAAAGTACTTACAATATATGTTTTTTCTGTAAAAAAGTTTACTGATTCTTTAAACCTCACCTACAGTATGGTGTATACTTCCATAAAGCAGAGGTAGTTAGTTAGTGAACCTCCAGCTGTCGGGAACTACAACTCATGATGGTAGTTGAAGTCCACAAAAGAGAAAGGTCCAACAATTGATTACACCTTCCATACGAGTAATGTACAAAAGTAATCTCATGCAAAAAGTGGCACAACAACCTGTCTATCTCCTATTTTCAAAGCTTTTTGTGCAACAATATTGCCTCTCAGTCTCATGTGAACCAATGGGTGGGAAGTTCAGGACCATGTGGGTGATTTAGGGAGTTCCACTCCAAAGCTACATATGAAATGTATGCAAAGAAAATGGCAACTCTTGAGACTATAATCCAATCCATTTATGAAGTGTTGGTGTCCCCCTACCCTCTTTTCTTCTGTTTTATTCATGTCATTTTGTCTCATCTCATCAGAGACAATTTGGGATGAGTGGCATAGAACTCACATGTACATATTTTTACTGTCTCCAATTGCACACATGCACTATACACCATTATAGCTGAATTCTCACTATCCTTATCTCACAATCTATCCAATCTGTGTTGGCATACCTCATTGCTTATATTTGGGTGATGGGTAATAGCTCCTGTAATATTTTGTTTTCTTAGTTCATTAACGCCAAGCCTGGCATAAGGAAAAGCTGATTTTTTTATTTTATGTTTTTTATTTTTAATTGTCCTGTCATTATATTTCTATTTTTCTAATAATTTTGTTGACAATATGTTCCCTTAATATGTATCAATATGTATTCCATATTACCATTGTTTGGTGTGCAACCACGTAGGGACCCCTTAATTCCATGAAGAACATGTACATCATTGATCCTTTAGGCATGTTCGCCCCATGACGTACATGTACGTCCTTGGTCCTTAAGGGGTTAAGACTAAGGAAAGGGAGGATACATGTGAAGTCTCCAATAAGAGACTTGCACTATGGGAGCTGGGACTGACTTTTCAAAACAACCACTGTATCACTGCTCTTGTGCAGAGTGAAAATCAATACTTTTGCAGTATAGCAGAGGTAGGTAAAATATGGTCTGTGATTGGCATCTCACCCTCAGTTTGCTTTTACTTGTCTCTCACGTCTGTTTGCTTCACACAAATAGCACTATTGCTACATGGAGATTATAGCATCTCTGGCTTTCTCAGCAAAGGAAGACTGTTGAATGTAACCACTATGCACAACACTGATACAGTATATCAGAGTAGAGAGGTCCACGTTCTCTATCATTTTCACTCTTTTCCCATTTCTTACTCACACATACCCCAATATATATTACCAGTCAGGAAGGGTTTTCATTTTTTTACATGGGTTTTTGTTAGGGCTCTATGTTCAGAAGAAAACTTAAAAAAATATGTGGAACTATGTTAACTATTCTGTGGGGACAAATACAGATTTCTCAACTTTCCACTGATGTAAATTTTGGTTTTAATTCATTGAATCATAAAGACCAACAACAGCTGGAGGAAGGCCACATGGCTTAGATATAGGTGCAATAGCAGCAAACATGTCTTATTGCAAAACTGTATTACTGACACTTCTAGGGAGTGCGAGGAACAACTGGAGGATATTTACCAACCAGGGGAAGCTGCCTTGGTTAAAAACCCAGAACTTAAAAAAAATACAATTCTGACAGGTCTTTGCCATCAAATTATTTATTTTGTTAATTGTGTAAGTTAGGATTTTATTTAGGTGAGTGGGAGCTATAGGAGTACAAGTGAAAATCAAGCAAGAATGCAGTCAGTAAAATGAAATTTTGCAACCTGAAACAGTCAAAAAACAGAAAATGATATGCACTTATTAAGCCTAAGAATGGAATTCTAGCAAATCAGTTGCATTTAAATGGCTGAGAGTATCCAGTGTAAGTTGGGAGCAGGGGAGGGCTGGCCTGGGGGGCAGGGGGGCAATTGCCCCCTGGGTCGGTCATATGTCTGGGCCAGTGGGCCACTGTCTCACTTAATCTCCATCTTCTTGCTATAAATGGAGCAACACTAGTGATACCACAGAGCTTACAATTGAAATGGTGCTATACAAATGATACCACAAAGCTACAATCCAAATGAGGCTACACTAGTTACATGACCCATTTCCACTGTAAGCTTTATAGTATCACTAGTGTAGCTTTAATTAAATTGTAAGCTCTGTAATATCAGTAGTTTAGCCCACTTTAATGTGAGCTATGTGGTATCGCTTTACTTCACAATATAAATGCCACGTTTAATATTAACAAAAGGAGGTGGGCTTTGAGAGTGGGCTCAAATGATAGTAGAAATGGGCCGCTTGATTGTATTTGCCCCCTGGGCCACAAGTTGCCAGCCCTCTCCTGGTTTGGGGGCCCTCAGTCTCAGAGGGGGGCTCCCTGGCCCAGAGCCATTGCTGGAAACTCTACAGATACAGAGGCTGATTCTCCAGATTTGGGGAGTTTCTACTGAACTTTGTCCACTTCTGCTCCTTCCTGGTGTTTTCCTCCCACTCCCGCCATCTTCTTCTCTTTCCCCAACCTTTTCATTATACTTTATCCTAGTTTCTTAAAAGGATAGTAATACTTTAAAATTACTAAGCCCAATATTGTTGTAATAAAA
Organism: Rhinophrynus dorsalis; assembly: GCA_037306005.1. Lineage (NCBI taxonomy): Eukaryota > Metazoa > Chordata > Amphibia > Anura > Rhinophrynidae > Rhinophrynus > Rhinophrynus dorsalis. Next base: position 565,032,604 of record CM074719.1, on the reverse strand, counting down.
AAAGAAATTAATTGTCTTAGTGACATCTCTCAAACCTTTATGGGTTGAGAGATATTCACTCGCAAAGTTCCTTCCTCCCTCCCCTTTCCCTGAAGTCAGTGTTGTAGCTGACTGCAGGGGAAGCCTGTCCTATGATCATCAGGCGGCTCTGCAGCAGAGCCGAGATTGCGTTAATAAAAAAGAAATCATTCACTTAAAAGGTCTTCTACATGTGCTTGCAAACAAAGCACATGTAGAAGACCTTTTAAGTGAATGATTTCTTTTTTATTAACTTTGAGAGTGAATATCTCTCAAACCATAAAGGTTTGAGAGATGTCACTGGGGGCAATTAATTTCTTTTTTTATTACTACAATATTGGGATTAGTAATTTTTAAGTAAGTATTTAAGCTCCACTTCCGGCTCACGATTAAGGCCCACCCCTTTTTGACAGGTATGCCAGAGCTTAATCTGACTGCCCATTCTGCCAGCAGGCAGCACAATTCTAAATTAATATTTTTCTATACATAGTGGCAGAGAGTAGAGCTCCCACATTGCCCTACATTTCAAACAGCAGAATGGAGTGGTTTCTCCACATGCTCACTGCTTACTCAGAAGTACCTTTTAGGGAGTCTGTGGAGCCGCTCTGTTGCATTGTTTGAAATGGAAAGAAGTGTGAGAGCACTGCTCCCAACAATTACCAATAGAAAATAGAAGGTAAGAGGAGGGGGTGTCAACCAGAATATTTAGGAAACTGTGGCTAACGTTAGGAACGGTAACAACAGTCAGCATATCTGGGGAATTTGTGGCTACCAATGTGCAAGGGAACAAGGCAGTGCATCAGCCAGTATATTGGGGGAATTTATGGCTACCAGTGGGCAAGAGAACAAGGCTGAGAGGTCAGCAAGTGTATCTGGAGAATCTGTGGTAGGTAAACAAGGCTGGGGGGGGTGTCAGACAATGTATATGGAGAAACTGTGGTTACTGATGGACAGGGGAAAAAGGCTGGTGAGGGTTCAGAAAGTGTAAATGAGGAATATGCGGCCAAGGAAGCAATTTCTTTATGTGGGGCGGCCTCCTTTCAATTACACTGGGGGCCTGTAACTGCCCTGTAAAATTAATAAGCAAAATGTAAGAAATGACATAACCACTGTTTTTTTTAATGTGAGAGAGGTATTCAGCATATTGATATTACGAGTATTCCACACTACAAGAAAAAAGCCGGCCGACCTGCCTTCTCCTTTAGAACTTCAAAAGTCTGTAATAACCTACCCAAAAAAATCAGATCTTCTCCCAGTATAAAATCCTTAAACATAACTAGTCCTTTGTATCTAAAAACAATATGTAACTGTATATAATTATCATTATTTCGCAAAACTTTAAAAGCCAGGCTGTAACATCCGGTCACCAGTTATATTGGTCCTACCTAGCTGGAGGATGGAGGCTCTGTCCTCCTCAGCAGAAGATTACATTAGTTTGCTGTTATTGTTTTCTTCAATGTACACTGTCACCAGATACAGTGTACATGTTTGGGCCACTCTACACCTCCAAACGGTGGGGTCGCATGAAGCACTCGTCTGGCCACATGTGCTGCCTGTGACTGACATTGCCCTGGAGCGACATTGTTTACTATCTAACTGTCGCTCTTTCTGAGTCGCTATTCTTATAGGGCACCACGCTGATGAGGTCATTGCTCCATCTACCCATCAGGGTTTCTAAACCTCAGCCTGTGTCACTTCCAGTGCCCTTTCGTGGTGTACCTGAGCTTATTTCTGTGTTGGTGCATTACCGCTCCTGTGTATTACCTGGCTACGTCTGACTACCTGTTCCGGTTCTGACTCCTGGCTCGTCTGACTACCTATTCCGGTTCTGACTCCTGGCTCATCTGACTACCTGTTCCGGTTCTGACTCCTGGCTCGTCTGACTATCCGTTGCGGCTCTGACCCCTGGCTTGTCTGACTACCCGTTCCGGTTATGACCATTGGCGACGTCTGACTATCCGATCCGGTTTTGACCTTTGGCTGCCTCCTGGTTAACCCACTGTGTTGCGATCCGTGACCATTCCGTTTTACGGTTTGGTTTCTGTGCTTCCTTGTGTCTCTCCGCCTTACACTCGCTTCCGTTAAGCGGCGCTTGTCGGTCATTCCGTGTGTCTGACCTCCCGGCCTGTGTTGCCTAGCATTCTCCACCTGGCTACCGCCTATTGTATCCTCTGTGGGGATACTGGCCTACTCCACTCTTTTGCCGACTTTGTGTTTGGGAGTGCTCTGCATTGCCCTCTCACATTAACGTGTAGTCCCAAGGCCTTTCCGTTCCGACCACCTGTCCTGTGAAGGGTGAGGAAAGTGCCTACACTGTTCCTCTCTGGTCTCGTGAAGGTGTGCCACCCGATCCGGGTATGGGAGTGCTCTGCACTGTACCCACATCTCCGTGTAGTCTAAGGGCCATTCCGTTTCTGACCACCTGTCCTGTGAAGGATGAGGAAAGTGCCTGCACTGTTCCTCTCTGGGCTCGTGAAGGTGTGTCATTCCATTTGTGTATGGGAGTGCTCTGCACTGCCCTCACATTAACTGTGTAGTCCCAGGGCCATTCTGTTTCTGACCACCTGTCCTGTGAAGGGTAAGGAAGTGCCTCCATTGTTCCTACCTGGTCCTGTGAAGGTGTGACACTATCCACTGCCACTTTTGTCATCTGAAAGACGTGCCACTATCTACTTCCACTTGTGTTATTTCATACTACTGTGTGTCATTTATTGCTATTTGCCTGTTGCCTTATCTCCTCCTGCTGTTCATATAACTTAATAAAGTTTTATATTAAGTTAATTTGTACTTGTCAGTGTGTTCAATTCCTAGTCACTCCGTGACATCTGGTTCTCAGCTGGGGCACTGGTGAACTCTGGAAGTGCATCATCTTTCAGAGGTCTCCACCGGAAGTGAGGCAGCATGCGTTCCATGAGTTGAACGCATAGGCTTTTCAGACCTCTGGACATTGGTGGATGGCCTGTACAAGTTATGTGAGTACATGTTATTATCATTACATTATATGCTAATAATATTGTTGGAGAGAATCAGAGAAGCTGCTTTAGCACAACTATGTCATCTAATGCTAAATCTGACCAAAATGAGAAGCCCAAAAGTACTATAGAACTTTCTACATCCAAGGAAGAGAAGTTATTGCAGAAGCCTAGAGTTTGTGCTACCTGTGATGCTAAACTGTCACCATCAGACACTACCAAACTCTGTGGTGAATGCTTTAAGAAGGTTGCTGGAGATGAGATTCCTTCCCAATTCAAGAATTTCCTGACATGGATGAGATCGTCCATGCAGGAAACCTTTTCACAAATGCAGGAGTCAGCCAGAAAGAGACAAAGAATATCTAACCCTGAAGAGGGTCCCTCTAACCCTATTGAAGAAGATGAAGGCAGTCTTATGGAATTCAAATCTGGCCCTTCTTCGGCTGAAGAAGGGAAGCTAACTGATGATTCAGGGAGGTTCAGTTTAGATAAATTGGATGATCTGTTAAAATCTATGAGGAAGACGTTAGGTTTAACTGAGGCATAGAAAGAATTAGGAGTCATGGATACAGCCTTCTTAGGTCAAAAGAAAGCAGCTTTAGTTTTTCCTGTTCATTCCTGTATTCAACATTTAGTAAAAACTAAATGGAGCCATGCTGATAAAAAAATCAGCAATATCCAGGAGAACTGTTAAAATGTATCCCTGCTCCGAGGAAGAGACAGCATCCTGGGTCATACCTCCTAAGGTGGATGCAGCTGTGGCACATGTGTAGCATAGAACTACTATATTATTGGAAGACGGAACCTCTTTGAAGGATCCTATGGATAAGAGAGCTGATAGTGCCTTGCACAAGCAGTTTACCACCATTGGTCATAATTTAAAAACCAATACAGCTATGGCCTGTATATTTAGGGTATTAAGGATATTGTCAAGAGAATTAGAAGAAAAGATTGAGTCCTCTGTGTCTAGATCTAGATTAGTAAGATAAGTGGCAACGATCAAAGAAGTAGTTAATTTTTCCTGCGATGCGTCCCTGGACGCTATTAAGTTATCAGCCAGGGCTTCTGCCCTCTCAGTCATACCAAGACGGGCCCTCTGGATCAAAGCCTCGGATGCTGATGCATCATCAAAAAATAAACTAGTCTCCTTACCTTTCCTTGGTTCTCTTCTTTTTGGTAACCAAGAAATTATTAAGAAGTCATCAGCAGGCAAAAGTGTCTTTTTGCCTCAAGTACGTAGAAACAGGATTTCTCCACCAAGATCTTCTAATTTCAGAAGACAATCCTTTTGGAAGGCAAGAAGGTACAGGCCAGGGAGGAGCTATGAGCAAGGCAGAAAAAATTAGGCCCCCAATACTAAATCAGGAGGGACTTCCAGAGGAAGTCCTTCTCTAAGAATACGAAATGAGATCAGGCCGCCCTCATCTCCAACTCCAGTAGGGGGCATACTGGAGTCATACCTGGAGGTCTGGAAACAGCTTGTCCCAGACAAATGGGTTCAACAAATTTTGGTGGTGGGGTATTGCAGAGAATTCGAGTCTGTCCCTCAGAACACAAGATTCATGACCTCCAAAATTTCCAACAGAATAATGAGAAGCAGAGTATTGGCAGCTATTCAAGATCTACAGATCAACAGAGTGATAGAGAAGGTTCCCAGAGAGCAAAGGAACTATGGAATCTCCTCAATCATTTTTCCAATAAAGAAATCCTCAGGGAATTTGAGACTGATACTGGATTTGAAATGGCTCAATTCATTTGTCAGGAACAGAAAATTCAGGATGCAGACGGTGACCTCAACAATCAAGTCAGTACATCCAGGTGCATTCTTAATGAAGACAGATCTGCAGGATGCATACCACCACATTTTCATCAGACCTTAACATAGGAAGTGTCTGAAATTCTGCATTTGCGACCACCATTATCAGTTCAGGGCCCTTCCAAGGTTCTAGCAGTGGCTCTAGCCTTCCTAAGGCAAAAGGGCATAAAAGTAATTCCTTACCTCGACGACATCTTAATAGTAAAAGAGTCACTCCACCAATCTCTGGTATTCACAAAGTTCTGCGTACAAATGTTATCGGATCTGGGCTGGAAGATCAACAAAAAAAAAGTAATCTAGTGCCAACACAGAGTCTGATTTTCCTGGGGATACAATTCGACATGGTGAAAGGCACATCGTGTCTATCAAAAGACAGAAGAAGCAGACTCACAAGCAGGATATCAAGATTCCTAAAAAGCAGACAACATACTGCCCTGAAGTTCTCAAAACTTCTAGGCAATCTGTCTTCGGCAGTACAAGTTGTTCCTTGGGCAAGCTCTCATCTACGAGCACCACAGGAGAATCTGCTAACATATTGGAAAGGAAACCCACTGGCATTCACCAAGCACATTCCTGTCTGGCCAGCCACCAAAAGAGATCTCAGTTGGTGGCTAAAGAGACCAAGCCTCCTAAGAGGCAAAACCCTGATAGAGCCCAGCAATCTCGGCTGGGGAGGAATTTGGCAACAGAGAGCAATACAAGGCACATGGAACAGAGAGGAACAAAGGTTACACATCAACATACTAGAACTGAAAGCAGTATGGTACAGTCTAAAGCAACTTCAAACAGAACTTCAAGGGAAAGCAGTTCTGGTCAGATCGGACAACATCTCCATAGTAAGGTACCTCCTCAACCAGGGAGGAACGAGGAGTCCAGCCTTGAACAGTTTGACTCAGAAGATATTTCTATGGGCCGAAAACAATCTGCTGGACCTATCTTCAGCACACATTTCAGGCATAGCAAATATTCAAGCGGATTATCTCAGCAGAAACACTCTGGATCCAGGAAACTGGTCCCTTAACACGGAGGTATTCAAGAACATAGTACGTCTATTCGGAGAACCAGCGATAGACCTAATGGCAACAAGAGACAACACAAAGTGTCACAAGTTCATCTCCAGATGGAAAAACAACAAGGTCTGGGGTCAGGATGCTTTAAAGATCAGATGGGGGTTCCAGTTAGCGTATGTTTTTCCACCCTTTCCTCTACTATTGGAGGTAGTTCGGAAGATAAAACAGGACAAAGCAACCCTGATACTGATAGCACCAAGATGGCTGAGGAAAACCTGGTATGCGGACCTAGTGAGAATGTCGGTTCAACCGCCCATGAAGCTTCAGGACATCAAGGATCTACTATCACAAGGTCCAATATTGCACCCCAATCCCAGCTTCTTGAAGTTAACGGCATGGAAGCTGAACGGCGCTCTTTAGAGATTAAGGGTGTCTCTAGAAGAGTGGCGGAAACAATAATCAAAGGAAGAAAAGTAGTAACTTCAAAGATTTATTACCGTATATGGAATATATTCTACAAATGGTGCAGAGAGCGTAATCTTTCTAGAGAAAAAATAACAGTAGGAATGGTTCTTGATTTCCTACAGGATGGATTCAAAAAAGGTCTAAAACCAGCTTCCTTAAAGGTTCAGCTATCTGTCCTATCAGCAGTTCTAGCCAATCCTTTTTCAGATCATTATGTAATCAAAAGATACATCCAAGCTATCTCCAAAATTAAACCTACAGTACGGGGGATTATACCGGCTTGGGATCTAAATCTGGTTTTGCAGCAGTTTTCAGTCCACAAAAGTTTTGAACCATTACAATCCATCCCTATCAAGAATCTCACTCTAAAAGCTGTATTCTTGACAGCAATTACTTCTGCAAGAAGAGTCGGTGAACTTCAAGCTCTCATATGCTCTTCTCCTTATATCATTTTTTAACAAGACAAGGTAGTTTTAAAGACAAGACCTACCTTTAGGACTAAGGTGATATCTGAGTTTCATCTCAGTCAAGAAATAGTTTTAAATTCCTTTTGTCCTAATCCGACAATGATAAGCAAAAGGTCCTACAGAATTTAGATTTGTTTAGATCTCTGTCAATTTTTTTGGCCAGAACAAAGGATTTCAGGAAAACTGACTCCTTGTTCGTGCATTTCTTCGGAAAGTACAAAGGATCAGCGGCATCTAAGGCTTCTCTGGCAAGATGGATAAGGGATTGTATCCCTTTAGCGTACAAGTCTGCAGGGAAAGATCCTCCATTACATATCAAGGCACATTCCACCAGGGCAATTGATACATCATGGGCTCACAAGGCTATAGCTTCGCCAGAAGAGATATGTAAGGCAGCAACATGATCAACCTTGTCCACATTCATAAAACATTACAAGTTGGATGTGCAAGCTGCCGCAGATGCAAAGTTTGGAAGAAAAGTACTTCAGGCCGTTGTTCCTGATTAAGGGTAGGATCTTTCCTTATCCCCCCCCCCCTTTATGGTACTGCTGGGCTAAGTCTCATTCTTTGCCGTGGATAAGGACACAGAGGAAATGTTGAAAGTTACTCACCGATATTTGTATTTCTTCTGTGTCCTTTCCACGGCCCTCCCTCCCTCTAATATATCGTAAGTATTTTAAGGAGGATGATGAATGCATTTTATATTATAATTCTAACCTTATTTTTCTTACAGCTTTGGACAATGGTTAACTGCTGACCGGATGTTACAGCCTGGCTTTTAAAGTTTTACGATTGGTCCTACCATCTGGGAGGCGGAGATCACACCCATTCTTTGCCGTGGAAAGGACACAGAGGAAATACAAATATCGGTGAGTACATTTCACCATTTGTTTCTCTGGTTTGTGTAAATATGTAACTTCTTACTGTAAACTCTCCCCAGGACAAACAAGAGAAACTTCAATATAAATAAATAATTATTCCTCTTATTCTAATACTAAGCTGTTGCCACTATTTGTAAGCTGTCACAGGCAGGGGCCCTCTCTCTACTTGTTTTATGTGGAATATGATGAAAACATTTGGCTCTGTATGTGTATTATCGCTAGTTCTTTAGGAGGGGTGGTTTCTTAGAATTTTATTTTTTAAAACAGAATTTGATGGCAGATGAGAACCATTCGGCCCATCTAGTCTGCGCATTTTTCCTACTGTAAAAATCTCAACCCTTATTGGATCCTTGGTCTTGTTTTATGTTCAGGACAGCCTTATTCCCATCCCATGCATGCTTAAATCCCATCACTGTATTAACGTCTACCACTTCTGCTGGAAGGCTATTCCACTTATGTACTACCCTCTCAGTGAAGTAACACTTTCTTGCATTTCATCTAAGCCTCTTGCCCTCTAGTTTTAGACTATGGCTTCCCTCCTATGCTATTTTACAAGGAAAGATATACTGAGATTGTTTCTAATTTACAAGTATATCCTGGGTAAACAAGTGCAATTCTGAAGCAAACCAGTGCAGACTCCCATTGCTTTAAAGGGATAGTAATACTTCAAAATTACTATCCCTTATATTGAAGCCCTTAAAAAACTGAATGAAATGCCACCAGCGGCAGCTCTCAAACTTTTATGGTTTGCGAGATAGCCGCTTTTAAACTTCGCTCTCCCCTGTCTCTCCGCTGACGTCAGCGTTCTTGCTGCAGCAGGGGAATCTGTTCATTGAATCAAGCGGAGACTCTTCAGCAGAACCACATCTTGTTATAGAAGAAAAGATACTTCACTAAAACGGTCTTCCACGTGTGCTTGGTAACCAAGCACACGTAGAAGACCGTTTTAATGAACGATCTTGTCTTCCATAACGAGATCTCGGCTCTGCTGAAGAGCCTCCGCCGGTCCCGGGACCGGATTTCCCTGCTGCAGCAAGAACGATGAAGTCAGGGGAGAGGCAGGGGAGAGTGAAGTTTAAAAGCGACTATCTCGCAAACCATAAAGGTTTGAGAGATGCCGCTGGTGGCATTTAATTCAGTTTTTAAAGGGCTTCAATATAAGGGATAGTAATTTTGAAGTATTACTATCCCTTTAAATGGGGCTTTTAACCCCTTGAATGCTAGAGAGGAGATGTCTTCAAGGCATTGCTGGCATTCAAGCGGTTTAAAGCCCCTTTTAAATCTATGGGAATTTTCATTTCAAGCATATGGTTTAGCTTTCTTCAGATGTTCACCTGTTCAATTTGATGAATTAGACCATTATTTTGGTATCAGTGGAATCAGATGAGTCTGCTGGGAATCCTAGAATATCCTAACTTGGCTCCTATCCTAGGCCATCATTCTGGCAGACATACTACACGCCATTGATGTGCTTCTCTATCTGTCTGTGTATCATTATTTTCTGTATGTCAGTCTGGTGTTATCCACTATCGCATTGTGCTGTAGAGATAAGAAGAACATTCACAATTCTACTGGAAAAGGTTTTCAAAATCTCTAAAATATATTACAATGTTTTAATGTTTGTAGATTAGTTTTGTAAAAAAAAACCAAAAAAAAAACAACAATGCAATGATTGTTTTATTTGTGAAATGTCATGTCTCAAGAAATCTTAGAAAAAAAATCCAGACTGTGAAAATATTTTCCTTTCTACGATTAAAAAAAGCAAAAGCATACAAACAGCATACAAACATTAACCATTTGAGTGCCAGAGGGGTACGCAATTCATTGCTCTGGCACTCAAAGGGTTAACACATCTCTTTCTCCTTCCTTCACATTGTCTTTTCAGAAAAGGTAATGAAAATAGTTAAGACATTTTAAAGAATAATATATTATACTTCAAAAACATTTTTTTTTCCAAGCTTTCATTTTGGTTTTATTTTTTATTAGAAAAATATGTTCAAAAAGAAGACATTGTCTTAAAATGACATTATTAGGATGTTTTTTCTTCAAACAACGCTTTCCAAAGGGATAACATGCAATGCATTTCGTACCCATCTGGCACTCAAAGGGTTAAAAGTGATAGCGGTCATAAGTAACGTCAAAATAAATCATATCTATGTATGTATATCTTTAAGTGGCGCTAGACGTTATTGTAAGAGTGCCAGAGGGGTGTCCAACATATAAAAAATGAATGTGATATTCCTCTGGCTTTCAGATGGCTACATTTAAATCAGTTTCCAAACAACCATTTTTTCAGCACAAGGCCCATAGTCTTAAAGGGTAATCATCCTGTTTTAATAAGTGTAGTAAAACACCTTGGACTACTCTGTACCACCTCAAATTGACTCATGTTAGCCATTAAGTAATTTCAGAAAACTGCCCCTCCGTCTTCCTCTGCTGGCAGTGGGATGCAGTGCAACGCAGAGGTTTGGATCTTGCAGCCACAGACATCTAGGGCTGTATGTACAGCCTCCATAGACTGTTAATGTTGGGCTTGAGGGCCCTTCTCTTTAGTCTATGGAAGGAGTAACCTAGTGAGAATGAACTGTTAGACTTCAGAGTCCCACAGTTCAGTTTCTGTAGCAGGACCACTGATAGAGGTACCTGGGAACTCACAGTATCTGCCCCAGAGACTCTGGTTTTCTGAGTTAATTAATGGGGGCCTGGGATCATTTTCTGGGTAAGACAGTTGTTTGGTAACTGCACACATTCCACTGCCTCCTCTGCTCACTCCCTATCATGCTCACTGCCAACCATCTGGCCAGCGGGCAGCCCGATAAAGCCTATGGATCTAGCTGGCAGCAACATTTAAATTTGCAGCCCACCTAGTCAATTGGTTACCAGGATCTGTCAGGTCCTGTATTCTAGCTGTGCAACTGGATGTGACATCCATTTGTGGAACGGCTTCTGTGCGGTATGCACACACCTGGCAGGTAATGAAAAAGAAGCTAGGAAGTGGGCAGCAAATTCAAGAATGCTTCCTGCTCTGGAGGCAAGAGGATTAAAAGGAGAGGGGGGAGGGGGAGAGTGTGATGCCATAACCTTACAGTTGAATTGGAATTAAATTATACCACAGCAAAGTATTTAAATGAGGCTACATAATGATACACAAGGCTTACAATTGAATGGGAGCTACACAAGTGATCCCACTGAGTTTACAATTGAAATTATTGTAGCTCCATTTCAATTGTATGCTTTGTAGTATCACTTGTGTTGCTCCATGTCAGTTGAAAACTCAGTGATATCACTAGGGTAGATCCATTTCAATTGTAAGCTCTGTTGTATTTCAGTTGAAATGGATCTATACAAGTGATACCACTGAGCTTAAAACGGAAACAGAGCTACACCAGTATTATAGGTCTATTTCAGTTGTAAGGTCTGTGGTACCTCTTCTGTTGCTCCATTTTAATTGAAGCTCTGTGATATTCCTAGGGTAGCTCCATTTCAGTTGTAAGCTCTGTGGTATCACTTGTGTGGCTCTATTTCAATTGTAAGCTCTGTGGTATCACTAGGGTAGATCCATTTAATTTGTAAGCCATGTAGTATTACAATTGAAATGGAGCTAAGAAATTATACCACTGAGCTTACAATTGAAATGGAGCTACACAATTGATACCACAAAGCTTACAGTTGAAACTGAGCTACACTTTTTTTACCTCACAACATTAATGCTAGTTATAAAATTAGCCAAAGGGGATGGGCTGCTATGTTGGGGCTATACCACTGGGACGGGACATAATTGTAAGTGGGGCATAACTGGGGGTTGAGTAAAGGGGTCCATGACCTCATTCTCTGGGGGGCCCTGGGTGTTGTCAGTCAACCCCTGACAGAGGGTGCAGTCATATACTGGAGCTCAGAACCCAAAGGGGCCCAATCTGTTCCAGGGCCTATCAAGTTCTAATTATGCCAGTGTAAAAATATTTTTGTGTTGTGGGCCAAATAAAATGTGTGTTCCGGGCTCCTCCAATGACTAGTTATGTTACTATTTCTAGGTATGCTGATCGAACACATGGAAACTCTTTTCAGACCCCCATTCCATCCCCAGCTGGTCTGCGGGGCTAACAGTGCAGAGATGATTTCAAATATATAGACACATATTTAAAAATGGGGGCATTGTTCTCAAGAAATTAAAAATGGTTAATAAAAATAAAAAAAGACCAAAACATTTCTGCAGAAGAATGTGTCTGGTAAAACATTTCATCTGTTGAATACATTAGTTATTCAGTAAATGTTATTAACAGAAAAAAACTATTGCTTTCTAACCCTTCCACACGTGTGAGACTGAAGTACAAGTGTGACCCCTTCTGGTGGTCTGTAATAACGCACTCTGATGTCAGCTCTGGCAATGAGGCTCGGAAGGGAGCTCTGCAAATAGAATTGCCCAGTGGGTTCCAGGTATTGATGGACTAAGAACTAAAATAATTCTGGAAGAATCCATCCGCACCATAGGGAGCATATGAAAATGCCCTTTTGCTTTTAAATGGCATTTTTTTACCCCTTCAATGCTAGATAAGCATTAGTAATGTGTTCGAGACCTCTCTAGCACTCAGGAGAGTAAAATTCCCATTTAAATCAATAAGAATTTTCCACATTTTTATTGTGTAATTGGTTTCCCCCCAGAATAACGTCAGCACTTTTCAGCACATTAGCCTCACTGTACTTTGGATGATGAAGATTTTTTTTTCATCTTTATTCCCATCAGCTGCTTAAAGGTATAGTAACACTTTATTTCTCAAATGTATATACATTGCAGGGTTTGAACTCCTGAGTAAAGTAAGGGTGTACTGAAAAGTGTTTTATTCAAAATTATTGTAGCTCAGACTTAAAATTATTAGGTGCAGTATCTCAATGGCCTGAAACGTTACAGTGGCACAGTAGCTACACCTGCCTATGCTGGATTAGGGTCAACTGACCACAGCTCCCCTGTAAAATTTCAGGTCATTGATATACTGCACCTGAAAAATAATACACCTCTCGGCAGTGGGAGTACCCTTGTTTTTCTCAGAAGGATAAACCCTACAATAAATATATTTTACATATTAAATATTACTATCCCTTTAATTCTAATTCGCTAGAATTCAAGGTTGAGTTGCACTGGACACTACGGTTTTTAGTTTGCAGTGCCGGGTCTCCATGGACAGAGGCTGATTCTCCGGTGGTGGTGAGTTTCCTATGAAACATTGTCCGCTTCTCCTCCTATCCCTGCTCTTCCCACTTCCTGCCCACTTTTCCTCCTTCTCATCCTGCTCCTTCCACTTCACACCCTCTTCTCCTCCTCCTCACCCAGTTCTGCCCACTTTCCCAGCAGAATATTGATAAGTCCCACCCACAAAATTAAGTCCCAACACCTTTATAAAGCGAATTGCATCATTAAAATACTCCTTGTCCCAGCCCATGATTATTGTCCGGGGGGTGGGGGGGCTCCACAGGATGAAGTTCCCAGGTATGGACATTTCACTGTGCACACTATGGGGCAGGCACCTTCATCCACAAATTATTTCCTTCCATAGGTCCCCTTATTTTTCTGCTTATCCATTCAGGTAAGTTCCGTATTCATTCGCCGCCACCCCACCACCACCACTCTACCTCACTCCTCACACTCCCGGAGCACCGCCATTTAACAGCCTAGTCCTTCTTCTAGCGAAAGCTAATCCAACTAGATGGAAATCCTTTAAAATTCCCATTAGCTAGCACCTACCTCTATACGGAAGCCAAGGTCCCTCAGTTCTTCACTCCCTCAGTACCTTACCTCTTCACAGAGACAGAAGGCTCCCTCAGTACCTTCCTCTTTGCAGAGATCATAGGTTTCCTCAGTACCCTACCTCTTTGCAGAGTCCAAACTTCCCAAAATTCCTTATCACCCACTAAGGCCTCATACTCCCTACCTCTTCACAGGGGCCGACGGTTCAGTCTTATCTTGCTTCTTCGCAGAGGCTGAAGGTTCCCTTGTACCTTACCTCTTCCCCGAGGGCCAAGGTTCCCTTAGTACCTTACCTCTTTACAGAGGCCGAAGGTCCCCTTAGTAGCTTACCACTTTGCAGAGGCCGAATGTTCCATTAGTACCTTATCTCTTTGCAGAGGCTGAAGGTTCCCTTAGTACCTTTTCTCTTTGCAGAGGCCGAAGGTCACTTAGTACCTTACCTCTTCACAGAGGCTGAAGGTTCCTTTGGTACCTTACCTCATCTCAGAGGCCAAAGGCTCACAAAATTCCTTGTCACCCACTGAGGCTTCATTCTCCCTATCTCTTCACAGGGGCTGAGGGTTTACTTCTACCTTGCTTCTTCGCAGAGGCTGAAGGTTCCCTTGTACCTTACCTGTTCCCAGAGGCCCAAGGTTCCTTTAGTACCTTATGTCTTCGCAGAGGCAGAAGGTTCCTATAGTACCTTACCTCTTTGCAGAGGCCGAAGGGTCACTTAGTACCTTATCTCTTCGCAGAGGCTGAAGTTTCCCTTACCTTACCTCTTCTCAGAGGCTGAAGGTTGCTTTGGTACCTTACCTCTTTGCAGATGCCCGAAGGTTCCCTTAGTACCTTACCTCTTCACAGAGGCCAAAGTTTCCCTTAGTACCTTACCTCTTCATAGAGGCCGAAGGTTCCCTTTGTACCTTGCCTCTTCACTGAGGCCAGGTACCCCTTAGTACCTTGCCTGTTTACAGATACCAAGCGCTCTCTTGGTACCTTGCCTCCTACAAGGGCCAAGGGTTCCCATGGTACCGTACCTCTTTGCAGAAACTGAAGATTCCCTTGGTGCCTTACCTCCTCACAGAGGCCAAGGATTCCATTGGTACCTTACCTTGTGCGGGAGCAGAGGGTTAATTTGATGCTTTTCATTTTTAATTGCAGGGTCCTTTTGATGCATCCCCACTTCTAAAGGTCAAGGGATTCCTTAAATCGATTCCTATTCACAAAGGCAAGCTCCCCTAGTTGCCTCCCCATTAGGTTAACACGTCTCTTATCACTCAAAGTTAAGTAATTTATACTCCATAGCTTTCCATACTCATTCACCATTAGGTATCTTCTCCACCGGTTAACGAGGGAAGCTGGCAGTTTAATATAATTTTTTTTTTTTAAATTGGTGCATTCAGTGAAAGCAGCGTGGCCCCTAAGACCCCCCCCCCTCCCATTTCTTCAGCATGTACTGGCTATAAAAAGCACCCTTTGCATGGATTTCTTGTTTTCCTCAGTATAACATGGAAGACCTAGATGGTCAAAAACTGTCTGACACCGAAGCTACCATACCCAAAGTTTCTTTGTCAGGACCCAGAAGCCCATCTCTTCAGGACTGGACAGTAACAAAACTGATGGCAAAACTCACAAGGAAACACTTCCACTTCCCATCCTCAGCAAGCTTACTCTTCTCCTACCCCCACTTTTCTCCCATCCCACTTCCCTTCAGAATGTCTGCTTTACCCACATTACTCAGCTGTTTATGGATTTAGGCTCAGCCGTTTCTGACATCCAACTAGATGTCATGGTTTCCCAAGAATAATTCAGGAGTCTGAACGGTATAGGAAAAAGTAACAAGTTATTAAATAAATACAATAAGAGTAATCACAGAAACAAGGAATAACAAAAAGGCAATAATCATGGAGAAGCAGTAAAGGTCCCACTAGAGGTCAGCAACTCTATCAGGAATAGGAGTTTGCCTAAATGATGGAGCCTCTACCAGAGATAGGCATCCGCCCCTGTAGTCTCTGTATACAGGAGGGCAAGCAGGAACACAGCAAGAGACAACCTGATTCACACCTGCAGTCAGTAGGTAGCCAGAGGAATCTCCCAAAGGTGATACGGAGATAATACTGACGTAAGCCTGCCGTCAGTCTGACAAAGGAAAATTCCCCTAGGGAACGCAACGGGGAGAAAACCCAGTCTCAATCTGTGAAACCGAAATGTAAGTTTTAACCAGAGCCACAGGTCCGCACCAGACTGGATGTCTACTATAAACAGTAAGGCAGGAGAATAGTCAGACAGAGCCACAGATCAGCACCAGGATGGATGGTCAGACAAGCCAGGTCATACACACTACAGGTAGTCAGCCAGAGCCACAGGTCTGCACCAGATTGGATGTCCGCTATACACAGGGAGTAGGCAGGAGAATAGTCAGACAGAGCCACAGGTCAGCACCAGGATGGATGGCCAGACAAGCCGGGTCATACACAGTACAGGTAGTCAGCCAGAGGCACAGGTCTGCACCAGATTGGGTGTCTGCTATACACAAAGAGTAGGCAGGAGAATAGTCAGACAGAGCCACAGGTCAGCACCAGGATGGATGGTCAGAAAAGCCAGGTCATACACAGTACAGGAAGTCAGCCAGAGCCACAGGTCTGCACCAGATCGGGTGTCCGCTATACACAAGGAGTAGGCAGGAGAATAGCCAGACAGAGCCACAGATCAGCACCAGGATGGATGGTCAGACAAGCCGGGTCATACACAGTACAGGAAGTCAGACAGAGCCACAGGTCAGCACCAGGATGGATGGTCATACACAGAGCCCAAGGGAAACAAACTGTGTTGAACAACAAAGCAAGGGCAACTGAGAATTGGCTCAGTTACCCTTTAAAGCCCAGCCCAGGAAGTAGATGGGAGGAAAATCAGTTGTATAGCATAAAACAAGGGCCTGCGTCATTCTGCCGCTTCACTTCCGGCGGCCTGCACCTGCGTCATCATCGACAGCAACACTGGAACTAGGTAACTGTAATGCTAGAGTGGCAATGCTTGAAAATGCTTCCATTCCAGATACCAAATCTCCCTCATCTGCTGCTTCTTGTCAGCCAGGTAAAGCCTATGTTCAAATAACACCTGCCCACATGATTCTATCACATGTTCAGAGGGACATCATAGAGGGGAAAGCCATCAACTTGTTCACCTGCTTATCGCATCTCAGGATTTAGCATAACACAAGACTGTCAGTTATGGTGATGATTCCATTACCCTCAAGGCCAAGGACCCCCACCTCTCTTAAAAATTGTCCTTGGACAATTTCATACTAGCGTTTAGCACCTATAGAGATATCTTGTGTTCTGCTTTTCTTGCCAGACGTCAAGAGCTAGTGTCACGGTTTGTTTTGACTCTCAGACAGAGTTAAGATAAAAACACAACTTTATTGAAAAGTTTAGAGAACCCTCAAGGGTTAGGCATACACATATAACAACATATAATTAGTACATGGCAATAGTGAGTAGTGGTACAGAGAATGTGAGACAGGCTCTACCGGCCTTGCCAATACCGGGTAAGGCAACCTTAGACTGGCACGAGATGGAATAGGTTCTACCGGCCTTACCAATATACCGGGCAAGGCAGCCTGGAGGCTTGCACAGAGAGGAAGGAGGCTCTACCGGCCTTGCCAATATACCGGGCAAGGCAGCCTAAAGATTGGTACAACGGGGAAGAAGGCTCTACCGGCCC
Source organism: Rhinophrynus dorsalis (assembly GCA_037306005.1). Taxonomy (NCBI): domain Eukaryota; kingdom Metazoa; phylum Chordata; class Amphibia; order Anura; family Rhinophrynidae; genus Rhinophrynus; species Rhinophrynus dorsalis. The sequence goes on along the minus strand of CM074719.1, from coordinate 565,015,533 downwards.
TGCCAATATACCAGGCAAGGCAGCCTTGAGACTGGTACAACGAGAGAGGAGGCTCTACCGGCCTTGCCAATATACTGGGCAAGGCAGCCTTGAGACTGGTACAACGAGAGAGGAGGTTCTACCGGCCTTGCCAATATACCGGGCAAGGCAGCCTCACTAAACCATGATACTGCAAGTACTAGTGCACAGACAGAGATGGCCTCAGCAACTGGCATATAGGTGGAGTAAACCAGTCGCCTATGCTGGGCACACAGAGGCCTTGCCGGGGCTGAATAGGTGTAAGTGAGCACCCGGTAATAATGGAGCGAACCAGTACCCGCGTACTGAACAGACAAGGATCACCGGTGCTAAATGGAATGAAGCAAGCCACCGGTATACTAGGAGCAAAACAGTACCCGCGTACTGGGTGACACAAGACTCTACCGGTGCTGTATGGTAGGTAGCAAACCACCGGTTATACGTGGAAGGAACCAGTATCCGTGTACTGGGTAACACAAGACTCTACTGGTGCTGTATGGGAGGCAGCAAGCCACCGGTTATACGTGGAGCGAACCAGTACCCGTGTACTGGGTTACACAATACTCTACCGGTGCTATAAGGATACAGCAAGCCACCAGTTATACGCGGAGCGAACCAGTACCCGCATACTGAGTTACACAATACTCTACCGGTGCTATATGGGATGCAGCAAGCCACCGGTTATACATGGAGCGAACCAGTACCCGCGTACTGGGTTACACAATCTCTACAGGTGCTGTATGGAAGGCAGCAAGCAGCCAGTTATACATGGAGCGAACCAGTACCCTCGTACTGGGTTACACAATCTCTACCGGTGCTGTATGGAACGCAGCAAGCAGCCGGTTATACATAGAGTGAACCTGTACCCGCGTACTGGGTTACACAATCTCTACCAGTGCTGTATGGAATGCAGCGAGCAACCGGTTATGCGTGGAGTGAACCAGTACCTGCGTACTGGGTTACACAATCGCTACCGGTACTGTATGGAACGCAGCAAGCAATCGGTTATACATGGAGCGATCCAGTACCCGCATACTGGGTTACAGATAAATGAGAGATGAAAATGTCGCCTAAGGCGATAGAAGGAGGAGGCACTCTGCAGGTGATCCAGGAGCAGGAACACAGACGGTTCAGGACAGGAAACAGGAACAGCAACAGCAGCCAATCAAACCAGGAACAGCAGCAGGAACAACAGCCCAAACCGGATTAGGAACGGAAGCAGGAACCGAGGAAGCTGTCAGACAGGAACTCAGGGGATCACTGGAGAGCAGTAGTGTAGTAACGGCCCAGGAAGCTCAGGAACACAATGCAGGTGCAGGCGACATAGAGACACCACGAAAGGGCAACCAAAGGGTGCCCAAGCCCAGTCTAAATAGGCAATACTGGGAGGGCTGAAGGCAGGCAGCCAATGGAGAGCCCATTCAGGTAACTGATAGGAAAAGGCAGCAATAACGGGCACCGTGATAGCTAGACCATTATCTTTATACAATAGGGGATGTGGCCTACAATTACTACAAAATGCTCTTCTGTCTGCATTTCGCAGGTTTAAAAGATCCAGTCTGTCTGTCAGTCTGCCGATCACTCTTCTAATTTATGTCTATCAGCTTCTACCACTTAATTACCCAACTTATCCCAGCCAGCTGGCCCTTCATATTATTCATCTCCATCCACTAGCACCTCTCCACTTCCAACCCAGGACAAACTTGGTAGACCAATGTCATATTTAGGAAACTCACCAATCTGTAACAACTTCATTTCTAAGGGATGCTTTTTCAGCAGCTGTTCGCCTGCTGTACATTTGCTTCTTATGCCATAAAGGGCATTCTAGAGCCATTTGTCCCTGTAACTCTTCATTCAATAAAAGATTAAATGATAACTACCTCCCTGTGCTGCACTCTTTACTCTCCTTACACCCAGATCGAAGACAGTTAACTAATTTCAGGTCTAGAAGAAGGGTTTCATACAGGTATCGTTGCAAGCCCTGCTATCTTTCGTTCAATGCTCTAATTTTGTTACGGTTCAGTACACTCAGACAGGTTAGGTTTAGGTAAAAACACAGCTTTATTGAAGCACACAATGAATAATGTAACCCTCACGGGTCCAGTATAGCATCAACTGACACAAGACAGGTTACAAGTGGTTACCCACACGGGTCCATTAAAGTGCACAACACAATACTGACACAGGTCAGGTAAATCGTGATACAGTGTATGAGTATGATATACAGTGGAGCCACTGGCAGAGTGGCTAGCAATGACTGAGGACGATGTCGCTTAACGCCACAGGAGGTGACAATGACCAAAGTAACGGAGGCAAAGCTTACTAGCACGGTTCTACTATGGTGGACGCCCACCATGGACTACAAAGGCAAATCAGAGCTAGTGCCAAACGGAGGCCCAACGGAGAGAACAACACCAGTGCTCTTGCTATGCTCCAAAGGGTTAATGTGCTCACATAAAATTGAAGACAACCGGAAGAGCCCAACTGATCTACTAAACGGTACGTCCTGGGTATAGGTAGCAAGCACACTATTATAGCAAGTGGATACGAGGCAGCGCCCCCGAAAGGGTTAATAATCGCTATGGTCTGGATAGCGGCAACCACAGAATGTGCCCAACTGAACCTAAGGCGACCAAGCGATGTAGCACGGTGTAATAGGATACAGGCACACTGAGACTCTGAGCCAACAGGTCTGATAGGACAGGGTACCGGAGTACCGGAGACATGAGATACACTTAGAGGGAACCGTGCACTGTAAGCAGCCAATGAACAAGCTGATGGCAGGAACCAATGGCAACCAGTACAGGAACGTAGTCAAGCTGAGTCGGAGCAGGAAGCAGGAACGTCAATCTCGCCGGGTCGGTACACGGAGCAGGAACGTCGATCTCGCCAGGTCGGTACAAGGAGCAGGAACGTCGATCTCGCCAGGTTGGTACATGGAGCAGGAATGTCAGCCAGGCCGGGTCAGAACAGGAAGCAGGAACGTCAGCCAATCCAAGTCGGTATACAGAATCAGGAGCAATGACTAATGGCGTGGTCAGGCAGTCCGGGGTCATACACTGGATCAGATTCACAGAACTATCGCTAGGCATCAGGTACACCACGAAAGGGCATCAGCCAAGTGACAGCCTAGGGTATAAAAAGGCTGTCACTAGGAGGAGCAATACAGCGCAGCCAATAAAAGAGCAGCAAATAAGAGATGGACAGAATGTCGCTCAGATCACGGGCGCCGTGATAAATTTAGCTTCAGCTCTAGCTGAACCTGATACAGTCTCCCTCCCGCTTTACCAGGAATACGGAAAGGGTTTTCTTCTAGGCCCCTTCCCTTCTCTACCATTTCATATCGGAAGGATCAACCCCTTAGGGATAGCTACATGAAACCTTTCAAATAAAAAATGTCATCGACTTCGCAGCCCCTCATCCCTCCATGGTCCCTAGCATCAACTCCCTCATCCCCCCGAACCCTATTATTATTATTATTCTTTATTTATATAGCGCCAACCAATTCTGCAGCGCTGTACAATTGGGAATAGACATACAGAGGTATTAAATAGTACAATCAAATGTAGAGAACAGAAGGATCAGAGGGCCCTTCTTGTGAGAACTTACAGCCTATCTATGCTACTATAGCATAGATAATGCCAGTTTTCTCATTTCTCAAGCCCGCTCAAAATATTGGTTGTCAAAAACAGACATGTATGATGGTTTCAAGCTTTTGCTAGTATACCCATCATTGTGGCACCTTCAGGATCAGTACTATTTTGCCACTAGACTCACATTTGGATCCAAGAGTAGCCCAAAGACCTTCAGTTCCTTTGTGGATGACTTTTGTTAGCTGCTTCTCAATAATTGTCACTGCCCAACTGTCCTGCTCTATCTGGAGGATCTTCTTCTCATTGAACCAGCATCCTCAATTCCCTCTAGTTTAAAGAAAGTACTAACACTTTTTATAAACATTCCTCTAGCCATGGACAATGTCCACTGTCCATCCACCATTGTAGAATTCCTTGGTATAACCTTAGATTCTAAATTCCTAGAACTAGCCTAGCCCCCGATAAGCTTGACCATATTTAATCTCTGGTCCTTTCTCACACCAATAGAGTAACACTCAGCAATGTAGAACTTCAGTCACTCATAGGCCATCTTAGTTTTGCCATGAAAGTCATCCCCCAAGGTAGGTCCTTCATCTCCCATCTCCTTAACTTACTTTCTGGAGTTCCTCATTAATCATCTGTCATCTTACTAGATCAAGCAGCTAAAACCAACCTGTTCATGTGGTCCAACTTCCTACTACATTGGAACAGCCACATGATGTTTCTTCTCACCCCCCAGCCCTTCATCTTCTACATTATATTCTGAAGTAACACCGGGTGCAGGATTCACTGCCATCTGTGCTTCCAAATGGTTTGTTGAGCCATGACCTCAAGAAGTGCTACATATTCTCCATTTTGGAGTCATCATTGGACAGGTCAAGCCATGACATTTCAAACAGATAGCCTAGCCACCTCCTTCCTTATCTCCAAAGGTCAATCTCCTTCCCCTCAAATTATGATGTTCCTTAGGAAACTCACATGGTTCTCTATATATCATAAATTATTAATTCATACTTCCTTTATTTCAGGTCACCTTAAAGGGATAGTAATGTTTCACAAAAACAGCAGTCCCAATTAATCTTCATAGTATTTGAGCCATAGAGAGAGTTATTTCAGTAATATAGGGCCTGCAAGTTTGTATTCTAGGTTCGTTCCTAGTTGAGTGTCTCTGACTTCCACTTTACATATGCAAACTACCCTTGAGATCTGTCACCACAAGGGTAATAGGGGAATCCAGCACTGGACCCCTTGCTCACAGTACCTGAGAGATTAGCTACACCTCACTGACGAGGCCAACAAGGCCGAAACGTATGTGTGGGGTTGGCTGCTTCGCTTGATCAGATAGGCATTGCCTGGCATTTCGTGGTTGGACTGCTGTTAGGGCAGGACCAATATGATGTTCTTTAGGATATTTCCTCCCTGTGAAAGGCACTAGTGGGCTAAAAGAGACTGCACCCTGGGTAGGACACCATTCCTATAGAGCCTGCAAATTTGTAATGCAGGCTCGTTCCTAGTTGAGCATCTTTAACTTCCACTTTACATATGTTATTTCAATACTGTCAGAGTTGTAGTTCAAGAGTAACTGAATGATAAAGTTTCCCCCTCCTGCCCCTTTTACCTAGCGTAAGCCCTCTCTCCTCAGATGTGGAATCCAGTCCATAGACCAGACAGCTCACATCAAGGGTCAATCTTCTTACTGTGAGAACAATGAAAACCCTGCCCCCTTGACAGGTTTTTCAGATTTTCCTTTGTCTTAACTGAAGATTGTCCCTCTTTGCAATCTACAAGGACACACCCTGCTGCTCTGAGCTGAGTAGTGTTACATCAGTAAAAGGGGGGGAGAGGGATACTTTATAATTCAATTACTCTTGAACTACAACTCTGACAGTATTGATATAACACTCTCCAAGGCCTGAATACTATGATGATTAATTAGAGCTGCTTTTATTACATTACTATCCCTTTAATGTCTTAGCTGACACCTTATCATGTTTCAGTTTCCAGGTATTCTTCAACAACACACCACAAGCAAATCAATCTCCATCTCTCCCTCCAACCCTAAAATAACTCATTATTCCATGAGAAATATTTATTTATTTGCTCATCCATCATCTACCAGGCGTTAGCACCTAACACCAAAAGAATCTACTCTAAGGAATGGCATTCATTCCACCGCTTCCTAGCTCAGTCCAAACCAGAGAACCCATGTTCTCTTTTCTCCGTCCTGGCATTTGCATCATATTGCCATGCCACACTTCACTTAGCCCCTCCCCCTATCCTGTAAATCCTACTTCGCTGGTATCAAACACAACCTAGCACTCATATTCCCACCCAAATCTTCCATACTCTCTCAGTACAACTTACAATTATTCCTGGAAGGACTTAGCAAGCTATGTCACTCGTCAGCCAGCACTCGTAGTTCCATTACAGGCCCAAGCAAATCTATAACTTTAGTCTATGTCAACCTTTCCAGACCCAAATCAACATCATCCTTCTGGCAGCAGTGAGCATGGGCTTTTTTGGCTTTCTTAGGCAAAGTGAATTTCTGGTACATTCCCGCTCCTCTGCATGTAAATCTAAAGGCCAGCTTTTGAGCAAACCAGACCACATGGCCCTTTACTTTACCCATTCCAAAATACACCAGAATCAGATAGGCTGCCATATTCTATTTTACCTGACTCACGACCACACAGAGACACACACGAAAAATGCACACACATGCACTGAGATGCATAAAGAGTGACACAGTCATACCCGCATACATGCAATGCACAACATGCAGACACATAGAGTGTGATACAAACATGCAACACACACAGTGAGGAACACACAGGCACACACAGAGACACACACACACACACACACACACACACACACACACACAGAAGTGAGTCATAAGGGGGTGACTTATGTGTCACTGTAATGAGTTTGTGACCCTCCATACACTCTGTTTCAGTACGAGGGTGTAATGTTTCCATAAAATACAAACTCAGGGATAAACTTAGCAACTCTTTTATTTCCACCATAGTATGTGCAATTACCACATGCATTTCAACTATATGAATGAATGCCACAGTGGAGGCATAAGTACAAACACAAACTCACAAACTCAGCCTCTGTTCCCGGAGATCCGGTAATGGAATCTGAAACCTGGAGTCTACGGAGCAGATACAGAGATTTCTCAGGTATGGTTATGACCCTCGTCCTATATAATAATTCGCTAAATCGCGTGTAACGCCACAACATGTGCAGTAGACACTGCTGCGCGTGCTGCAGTCATGTGCAGTAGAGACTACCTGCGCCATGGCTGATACAGAGCTGGGCGCTCCGAAGGAGTGTCCAGCTCTGTATCAGCCATGATGCGGGCAGTCTCTACTGCGCGTGACTGCCCTGCGACCGGGTGGCAGTGGCACTGTGGCCCGTGTAACGGGCTGTTCAACTAGTTCAAAAATAACAGCTCAACATTGTCCTAGATCAGGGTAGTCTGCAGGTTTTGGGTAATCTGCAGGCTTTAGTGACTTAAACAACCCATCATTTCCTACTAGCCTATGGCTGGTTGGGGATTATGGGAACTATAGTCCTGCAGAGCTAGAGGCCCAGAAATTGATTATTCCTATCCTAGATACTCTGAGACATATGAGCCAATAGAGAAATGAAAAATAGGTTATTGGTTCACTTACACTGCCCATACCAAATTTAATTTAACAGATTTGTATTTGTCAGCTATGGAGCATTTGGTTTACATCAGAATAACTCCATTTTGCTTTTATAAATATGGGCCAAAAGCTTCATAGCATAGCTCATCACAATAACTCCATCTATAAGAGAGAGAACTGTACCCCAGGAATATGTAGCCCTTAATATGTTTAACTGATTAACTTACCAATAGAGATGTCCTTTATACAGCAGTCAGGTGTCTCTATCTATCTATCTATCTATCTATCTATCTATCTATCTATCTATCTATCTATCTATCATCTATTTATCTATCTATATATCACATTATATCCGTAGTTTTCTGTAAATAATGATTTCTGTTCAATTCTGCATCTAGGTCACAGCACTTCAAAACAGTGCCATGAGTTTCAATCGACCCGAATGACTCATAAGGGTTCATTATATTTTTCACATTCTGAACTGAAACACCTAGCAGTAGACTATAGTAGAGATCAAATGCAAATAAAATAAAGTATACAGATATATTTGATTGCTGTTTAAAGGAAACCTACCCCATAAGTAGTTCTGTTAAATTAAGAGACACTTACTCCTGGGGAAAAGTTCCCCCTTTTAAGAGACAGTCACCTTTATTTTTTACTTTAATTAATCCACTACTGCAAAATAAATTAAGTTAATTAGTATATATATACATTTTTATTTAACAGTTTTTAACTTTTATTCTAACCCTGTCACTCTCCAGGTTCCCTCTGTAGAGGGAGGGCACTTTGTAATTATTATTGTAAAAGCAGGGATAGTGGTACAATCAACCACTATTCCTGCTGCAGAAAAGACTGGAGGGTGGAAGCCTAGGGAGCTCCCTCCAATCATCAGTTATTACATACAGAATACTTATACTCTACTCTCTATATCAGAGGTTCTCAACCCGTGCCCTCAGTGGCCACTAACAAGCCAGGACTTAGGAATTTCCCTGCTAGAACATAAGTGTGTTGATCATAGGCTCAGTCATATTGATTAACTCACCTGAGCTCTTAAAAGGAAATTCTCGAATCCTGGCCTGTTAATAACCACTGAGGGCACGGGTTGAGAACCACTGATCTATACCATGTGCCTGTCCTTACCAGGGTCCCATATAGGTCATTCCTGATGTATAGGCTAACCAGTTATTATCTAATACCAGTGAAGTAAATCCATTGAGTCCTGACCCTACCTGCTTCTGTGTTCTCCACTATCCCTGCTTTTACAGTCAGGGAGCAGATATTTCCTATAGATAGGATGGTCCTGGTGATGTCACAAGTTGATAATAGTTAATAAAAAAAAATAAAAAGTTTAGGCAATTTGACTATTTAACCTTCAATAGCCTAGTAGTCAATAATAAAAGTAATTATCACATCACTGCTCATAAGTAACCACTAGAGGGAAACATTGCCCCAAAATACTTGCTTGAGTAGGAAAAACACAAGCGTTCCTGCTTTGCAATGTAATGGAGTACTTTCTCGCATTCAAAGAGATATGAGCCCCTTTTTATTGGGAATTTGTCCCCTATGATGAACTTAGTTTACAGTGGATTTGATTCAGCTCTTCTAACTGCATCAGACTCAGTATTTACCACTATGTACTTCAAGTGGATCTATCACCATAAATTGAGTTTAAAGAGAATTACAAACTTCCTGTTATAGTAGGCATTTATTTAAATAAAATAATATTTCATTAATTATCCTTGTAAATGGCACACATAGGCCTCAAATCAGTTGAGGCCAGTAAAATAGCTGGTAGGGCAATATTGGCTAACGGCCAGTTAGCAAAAAGTACTAGCAGAGCAATTCAATTGCCCTACCAGCTGAAACCACAATGGACGTGACGCTACAGAAAACAAGTTGTGGCCAAACGTCCATTTTGTATGTTAAGTTCCCAAAATTCACACTAAATAGTGTGAATAATGGCAACACCAAAGGAAAAGAGCTAATGATCGGTGCCTGATACAATGTCAAGCACAAATGGATAGCAAAAACACATTTTTTAACCCTTTGAGTGCCAGAGGGGTACGGAATGCATTGCTTTGCAATGCATTCCGTACCCCTCTGGCACTCAAAGGGTTAAACATTTTGAATAAAGCGTTGTGCTTTTATTAGCCTGTTCTTTAGTGGTCTCAATGTTACACCGGATGTGAGAGTGTCTATCCCGGCATGATGAGAAGTGCTCCCGGTCCTTTTTCTTGTATGTTACAGCAAAAACACACTCCCAAACACTAACCCTACACTATCCCTAACAGTAAAGTGCAGCAATAATACCCCTAACACTAGCCTAACGACTAACAACCAACTGTGTAGCACTTATCTGTCATCCACTGTCCATCTTCTTTAATCTCCTCTCTTCTGGTTTCTGTAATCTTCTTATCTTCTTTGTCTTCTTTTTCATCTTTCCTGTAAAATAAAATAAAACATCATTGCAAGTTATGTAAAAAAAAAAAAAATGCACCCAAGATATGCCTGAGTTACCCCTCCGGCACCATAAGGGTTAAATGCATTCAGGCCTATCTGTTCAAAAGAATATGCTGCCATTCCAGTTAAAACAAAAAAATAAGTCATTAGAATTGTGAAAGAATTTAAAGTACTCTAAAAGGTTAAATATATTTCCGCTGCTGCAGCCTTCAAACGAGGAATTTTGAACAGAAACTGGCTTTTCATTGGTTTCAGCCTACCATTGGTTTCGCATGCCCCCTCTAGAAGCTGATTGACTGGGAGGTACATAAAAAAAAATACCTTTGCATTTTTTGTGTCGGGGGATTGAATCAAGCCCATAGTGCTATTAATTAATCTAGGCAGAGCCCCCATACTAGGTTCATATCTAATAGGACAGAGAGAGATAAGGAATGGAGAGTGGGAGCAAGTATAAGTAACACTCAAACATATTTTTAATTGTTAATTCTCCAGGAAGGATAAACCAAAGGTACGAGGATTAGGACAACTGGAGGGATGGAAAATAGTATGGGGTCTAAAGGAACAGTAAACTTTTTTAATGAAAGGGCTTTACTGTTGAGTAAAATAAGGTGCTCCCAGTTCTGAGAGATGCATATTACAGAGAATTACTGTTTAAATTGTTTTTCTTTACATTAATAGTGCCCTCTAGTGGTCACATTCCAATTAGCTATTCTGTTACACTCTTTGAAAGTCCCTGACGAATAGTTCCCTATAGAATGTGATAGTCATGCTGTCAGTTAGAACTATCAGGAAGTAAACACACAGTAAATTCACTTCCTGAAATCATCTGTATAAATCTATATTACTAAAAGGAGAAGCTTGGCAGGCAGCCCAAATTCTCCCACACTGCACACACCCCAGGGTAGGCACACACACACCCAGGGGCGGCAGTAAGGTGGAGATACTCACATCTCCTCAATACTGACTGTTCTACACATACAAGGAGCGTGATTTTGGCCCCCTCTACATTCTGCTCAAATAAAGAGAAAACATATCCCACTGTGTCTGCGTTGCTTTTCACTATTTCACCCTCTATAACACTGGCTTTCTGTCTACATTTGGCTGGAATAAACAAATAAACATGTCTCACTGTGTCCGCTCTGTTCTTCACTATTCATTACACACTGCAGTCACTATTTCAGCTCCATAACTTCTTTCACCTCTACACTATTTCATCTCCTTCAGTATTGAACACCATACTATTCAGAACACTCAGTCTTACACTAGACTCACTATTTCAGCTCCCTAATTGTTTTCACCTCCTATACACTATTCAGCACGCTCAGTCTTACACCGGACTCGTAACTCAGCACCCTAATTGTTTTCACCTCCTATACACTATTCAGCACTCTCTGTCTTACACCGGACTCGTAACTCAGCACCCTAATTGTTTTCACCTCCTTTACACTATTCAGCATGCTCAGTCTTACACCGGACTTGTAATTCAGCACCCTAATTGTTTTCACCTCCTATACCCTATTCAGCACGCTCAGTCTTACACCGGACTCGTAATTCAGCACCCTAATTGTTTTCACCTCCTATATGCTATTCAGCACGCTCTGTCTTACACCGGATTCACTATTTCAGCGTCCTAATTGTTTTCACCTCCTATACACTATACTCCCACTCCTGAAAGTTGCTACACCATCCTATGAAGATTTATGGTCTACGGACCAGAGCTGTCCATAGGATGGTGTAACAACAGCGCCACTGTACAATTTCAGGTCACTGTGATATTACACCTAAAAAATTCAACTTTGAGCTGTAATAACTTTTGAATAAAACACCTTTCAGCAGTGTGAGTACCCTTTTTTAACTCAGGGGGATAAACACGGCATTATATTTTTTTTACATATTACGTATTACTATCCCTTTAAGGCACCGGAAGGGACTGACAATGCAGGCATAGAGAGCACCTACAGCAAGATCCCAGCTGGTGCCTGTCTGACGAAAAAGTTCTATTTCTTACTTATGCCAGACTTATACTGTAAATTATAAGAATTTATATGTATATCGCTAACGTATTAAGGATTTGGGGCTAAATGTAACTTTGATGAAAGTTCCTCTTTAAAACTATGTCCGTCTCCTAAAATCCTCCTACATCACAACAATAAACAGCCCATATCATAGAACGTGCCACAGCGGCAAAAGCACAGCACTTCCGGCCTGCTGCAATCCAAAGGCAAAGGAAACTAATACAAACATGTTACTGGATTTAAAATATTTTAACACCTTCAGTGCTGTACAAATCTGTTTTGGTTTGCAGCACACACTTTTCTGTCGTAAAATGGATAGTCAGCGCAGAGCTGACGGCTGCAGAATCCGATCATTTGACCGGACAGAGGATCTTCGGCTCTGCTTTGTAGACAGTTCCAATGAAGTATGTATTTCTAAAGAGCACGATTTCTGCTCTGCTGAAGAGCCTCCGTCCGTTCAAATGACTGGATTTTGCAGCCGTCAGCTCTGCGCTGAGTTCTGTGAAAATGCCAGGAAGACGTAACTTTAGAACGGTATATCTCTCAAACCATAAAGGTTTGAGAGATAAGAATGACATCGTTGTTTATATTTTTTTAATCTCTACAATGTAAAATAAACATAAAATGAACTATTACTATCCCTTTAAGGGATTTAAAAAAATACATTTAACCCACTAATTGCCACAGTGATATGCACACATTGCTTTGAAACAAACTCCATACCCCTCTGGCACTTAAATGCACTACATGCAACAACATCAGTGGGAAGTGGAGAGAGAGCAGGTGCAGCGCTCAGCAACACATAAACACATACAGGTACAGGTTTAAACATTTTTGCAACATAAAGGCTTCAAGCAATGTCTAATGCATGCAAGGGGTTAACAGTTTCACTCTGTATCCGTACATATTAGGGGTTTCAGTTGGACACTAATGTGGCATTCAAATGGTTAAACTATCACTCACTCCCTTCCCCCCCACGCGGCATTCAAAGTGTTAAACTCACCATTTCTTCCTTTTATTTCTTTATTGATTTGAAGTACAATTCATTTTTCATGACCATCCTCCACAAAATTGGTGCCCTGCTATTCCAAATAGTCCAGCCACCTACTGGGGCCTTTAACTCTTTGAGTGCCAGCAGGGTGTGCAATGGCTTCTGCCACTCAAAGTGTTAAAGGGATAGTAATGTTTCATAATAAAAGCAGCTGCAATTAATCTTCATAGTATTTGGGCCATGGAGAGTGTTATTTCAATACTGACAGAGTTGTAATTCAAGAGTAATCCTATATAATAAAACACTAGCGATGTTTGCAGAAGCCGTCATGCGCAGTAGAGACTGCCTGAGTTCGGGCAGTCTCTACTGCGCATGACTGGATCGCGTGGAGCAGTGAGGTGGCGTCAGCATGCAGAGCTTGGTCTGTGTACATGGGCTTTTACACTAGTTGAATGATAAAATATCCCCCTGCCGCCCCTTTTACTGAGGTAACACTGCTCGCCTTAGAGCAGCAAGATGGTGTCCAGATGGCTTGCAGAGAGGGACAATCTTCAATTAGCATAAGGGAAAAACCAGAAAAAACTCTCAAGGGCGGGGCAGGGCTTTCATTGTTCTCACAATAAGAAGATTGTCCCTTGCTGTGAGCTGTATGGTCTTAAGACCAGATTCGACATCTGAGGGGAGGTGACTTACACTAAGTAAAAGGGGTGGGAGGGGGATACTTTATCATTCAATTACTCTTGAACTACAACTCTGACAGAACTGAAATAACACTCTCCATGGCCCAAATACTACGAAGATTAATTGGATCTGCTTTTATTTGGAAACATTACTATCCCTTTAAAGCTGAAAAGTACAATGTAATGCTAAATATGTTATCTTGCACTTTTCAGCATTAAACTTTAGATCGGTGGTAAGAGCTCTCTTAGTACTCATCTGGAGCTCGATACAATTAGCCACGCCAAAACCAGGGTTACAGTAAAAACAAGCAAGGAGCAAACATTTGTTTTACTGGTTTTCTATCGTAAAACCACTGTAAAACAAAACCGGCACAGGCAGACGTCGCCATACTAACAAAAACTACTTTTATCCAACTACACCTTAAACTACCATCTAAAAACAAGACTAAATGTCAAAGTCCAAGGAAATAGGCGTACGTTTGATGACAGACAGGTCAAGTTAGGTGTTAGATGGCCTAGATTCACTAAAGGTCGATGCTGCGACAATATGATTTTGTCTATGTATTCAATACACTTGTCATTTCATATACAAGGAGGGCAGTGTATGTTGAATAAAATTGGAGAAAGAAGAATGTTGAATGGGAGCACTATATGTCAAAATACAAATGGAGAAAGTTAGTATGTTGAATGGGAGCACTATATGTCGAATTACTAAGGGAGGGGGTTAATATGTCGAAGGGGGATGCTGTATGTTGGATTTCTAACATGTTGTGCAGCATGAGGAACAACACCATTGTGTTTTAGCCCCATATACACTGCCCAACACCCCCAGCCTTCTTACCCTTGATCACTGGTAACCACAGATCCCCATGTACACTGTCTGACCCTCTCCAGGCTTTTCTACTTGCCCACTGCTAGCCACAAATCCCCATGACCGCTGCCTGGGCAAGGGAAGAAGGCTGGGGCTGCCAGGCAGTGTATATGGGGCTAACACACAATGATGTTGATCCCCATGCTGCACAACATGTTAGAAATCCAACATACAGTGCCCCCCCCTTAGACATATTAACCCCCCTTAGAAATTCAACATATAGTGCTCCAATTCGACATTCTTCTTTCTCCATTTTTATTTTGACATATAGTGCTCTCATTCAGCATTCTTCTTTCTACAATTTTATTCAACATACACTGAGCTCCTTGTATATAAAATGTATTGTATTGTATATTTTATGTATATAGCCCCAACCAGTGTACATGGCACTTTACAGTTTACATTTGATATAGAAGGGGTACAAAAAGTACAGTGATTAAGTGCTTATATAGACAGTCATAAGGGGAACACTAGGTGAGTATACATGAGGATGAAAGGTCCCTGCCCCATAGAGATTACAATGTAAGTATATGATGGGTGACATACAGATACAATCTGGTAGAGGAGGATGTGCAATTTTTGACATATGAGATGCTGTTTTCATATCACGTTGTTGCTATATTGAAAAGGTTCTCTTTTAGTTTAGATTTAAAGTTGTTGAGGGTGGCAGAAGTGTTTTGAATACGCGGACAAAATCATAATGCTGCAGCATCGACCTTTAGTGAATCTAGGCCATCTAACCCTTAACTTGCCAGTTCTCCATTCATTTTGTCCTTCGAGAGCATGCATGTACGTATTCCGCGCTGCTTTTGTTGAAACAACAATGGTTTAAAACTGTTGTTATGGCTTCTACACCTCATCTCTGAGGAGCAGGATTCCTGGCATAAAATTTCACCACAAAACATGCGGTAATACTGACCGTAATTAATAGTATGCTACTTGCATGTCGTTTTTAGTTGTTTCTTATGGGCTTTTTTTGACTGGCGGTGCTTATCGTTATCGCTGGTTTTGTTTTAACAACCTGGGTAATAGGAAAACAAAAGCAGAAAAGAGAAGAAAGCTCACAGTGCTTACTCACCATAAAATATCCATATCATATTATAAATTAAATATAAGGATAAAGTTAGAAATATAGATAGCAGTAAGGAATGAGAGGGTTCTCCAGTCCCCCTAACATTAGGCCTAAACCCAAAAGTGAAAACACATACAAAAAAGACAGTCCTGCGCTCCTCTATATACTGTGAACATAAGTGCCGTGTATTTAGTATACATAATAACTCTTAGTAAATCTAAGTGAAAATAAGTGAGAATTTCGTCCCACAAATTGGCCAATCCATGTGTAAGCTTACCAGCAAGCCAAGGTATCTCACTTTGCGGTAAGTCCTAGTCTAATGCACCTATAAGACCCTATCTAAATTAAAAACAGACATTCTCTGAAGAAAGATGTTATAATAAACGCATCAGTGGGGACCCTTTAAATATCATTTTGATGTTTTTATTTCGTGTGGGTCCCAGTATAATGCAATTAAAAACAACAGACATACAACAAGACAAAAAAAAAACAAAATAGGTGTAGAGGGAGGACTTACCTAATACAGGGCCCATAAGGGTCTGCATTGAAAAATACTTACATAGAAAACTATGTTCCATTTGTATCCTTCCCCACAAGTCATGTGAGGAATGGATGATACCAAACAGGCAAGGGGGATTGCATACTGGAACAGGCCAAAAAGCCTTGTTCTTAAAGGCCAAGTGAGAAAGAAAAAAGAATGGTGAAATGAAATAAAGTAATCACGTGTTTTTATATCTTTGTGAGTAAATTGGATAAAATGAGAAGCTGCTTAGTTGAGCTAAAGGAGATATGTGTAAAACAAAAGCAGAAAAAAGAAGAAAGCTCACAGCGCTTACTCACCATAAAATATCCATATCATATTATAAATTAAATATAAGGATAAAGTTAGAAATATAGATAGCAGCAAGGAATGAGAGGGTTCTCCAATCCCCCTAACATTAGGCCTAAACCCAAAAGTGAAAACACATACAAAAAAGACAGTCCTGCGCTCCTCTATATACTGTGAACATAAGTGCCCTGTATTTAGCATATATAATAACTCTTAGTAAATCTAAGTGAAAATAAGTGAGAATTTCGTCCCACAAATTGGCCAATCCGTGTGTAAGCTTACCACCACGCCAAGGTATCTCACTTTGCGGTAAGTCTTACTCTAATACACCTATAAAGACCCTATCTAAATTAAAAACAGACATTCTCTGAAGAAAGATGTTATAATAAACGCATCAGTGGGGACCCTTTAAATATAATTTTGATGTTTTTATTTCTTGTGGGTCCCAGTATAGTGCAATTAAAAACAACAGACATACAACAAGACAAAAAAAACAAAATAAGTGTAGAGGGAGGACTTACCTGATACAGGGCCCATAAGGGTCTGCATTGAAAAATACTTACATAGAAAACTATGTTCCATTTATATCCTTCCCCACAAGTCATGTGATCATCGACCTTTAGTGAATCTAGGCCATCTAACGTTTAACTTGCCAGTTCTCCATTCATTTTGTCCTTCAAGAGCATGCATGTACGTATTCTGCGCTGCTTTTGTTGAAACAACAATGGTTTAAAACTGTTGTTGTGGCTTCTACACCTCAACTCTGAGGCGCAGGATTCCCGGCATAAAATGTCACCACAAAACACGCGGTAATACTGACCATTAATAGCATGCTACTTGCATGTCGTTTTTCGTTGTTTCTTATGGGCTTTTTTTGACTGGCGGTCCTTATCGTTATCGCTGGTTTTGTTTTAACAACCTGGGTAATAGGAAAACAAAGCCTGACTTAAACCACAACTCCTGTTTTTTATTCACTGGACTAACAGTATCGCGCCCCTAGAGTACTGTGTAAACGTTTGAAGCCCACATCTCCGGAAGGACATTAATAAACCAGATACAGTTCACAGACGAACCACCAAAATGAAGAGCACCTTCCTGACCAGGGTACAAGAATAGACTGAAATAACTTAATGTTTACAGCTTGGAAGAATGCAGGAAGATGGGATATGATACACATTGCCCATGTTAGTATATTGGTAATCATTTAAAGGGATAGTAATACTTTAGTATTACTATCCCCCATATTGCAGATATTTGTAAAATAATTCAATAGCCCCCAGGTTCATCTCTCAAAACTTTATGGTTTGAGAGATAACCGAAGGCAAAGTTCCCCCTCCCCCTTCCCTGAAGTCAGCGTTGTGCTGACTGCAGGGGAAGTCTGTCGTACGACAGGCTTGCGGTTCTGCAGTAGAGCTGAGCTTGCATTAGTGAAAAATAATTATTTCACTGAAACAGTCTTCTACATGTGATTGGTTTGTAAGCACACGTAGAAGACCATTTCAGTGAAATAATTATTTTTCACTAACGCAATCGCGGCTCTGCTGCAGAGCCGCCTGATGAAAAATAAAACCGGATATCCCTGCAGTTAGCACAACGAATGTGTACAACTGAATAGAAGGATCCGGGAGGCACAAATCCAATACGAATAGGTTACATAAAAGGTGTGCTTTATTCCAATATTAAAAAACACATATATGGCAAACAGACATAAAGACAAGACCAATATAGTCTAACGTGTAATGTTGCGCTTAACTCATAGACATAGAGAACATGGTAATATACAAAACTTATATAGCTAAGTAATTAAAATTGATATGAAACACCTGTCTAACGTGTCTAATTTCAGAGCGGAAGTCCTAAAAAAACTACAAAATTAACCCCTGAGCCTGCTAAAGAAAAAGTGTTGAAGATGTTAAACACAAAATGACACTTAGAGAGAAATGGCATTGTACACCCGAAACCATTCTTAAAGGAGAATCCTTCATTCATAATAAAAAACCAAAGTAGTTGCATCTAATAACACAACTACATAATATAATTGATATCCCATACTCTGAGTCGAGGACCACCACCGTGCCACCCTGACAGACATCTTAACTGTAATATCAGTACAGGAACGCAATTGGACCAAAGCCTCTTTTTCTGCTACCGAAAGGTTATGTTTTTGACGTGAGTGGGAAGAGACCTGAGAGTGTCATTTGGTCAATAAGACCAAAAGAATTCAAGTGTTCCGTGGATGGTAAAATTTATAAGATGCGGGATTATATCAATTGTAACACCCGCAATGTAGTTTATTTATCTACATGTAGTTTTTGTCATAAGCAATATGTAGGTTGAACGACACACCCATTAAAAATGAGAATTGGGGAACATATGTATCAGATTTCTGGAGAATTGCCTACATCAGCTATAGCAAAACATGTACAGGAGAGGCATGGTGGGGACCCAGGCTGTTTGTCTTTTCAGGGCATTGAGAGGGTTGTATTGCCCTGGAGGGGAGGTAACATCCTGGATCTTATTAATAAAAGGGAAGCATATTGGATATTCCATTTGCACACCCGTCATCCTCAGGGCATGAATTTGGAATGGGATATCAATTATATTATGTAGTTGTGTTATTAGATGCAACTACATTGGTTTTTTATTATGAATGAAGGATTCTCCTTTAAAAATGGCTTCGGGTGTACAATGCCATTTCTCTCTAAGTATCATTTTGTGTTTAAAGGGATAGTAATGTTTCATAATAAAAGCAGCTCTAATTAATCATCATAGTATTTGGACTTTGGAGAGTGTTATTTCAATTCTGTCAGAGTTGTAGTTCAAGAGTAATTCAATGACAAAGTGTCCCCCTTTTACTGATGTAACACTTTTCAGCCAGAGCAGAAGGGAGGTGCCCAGGTAGATTGCAGAGAGGGACAATCTTCAATTAAGATAAGGGAAAAACCTGAAAAGCTTGTCAAGGGGGCAGGGCTTTCATTGTTTTCATTTTAAGAAGATTGTCCCCTGCTGTTATCTGTCTGGTCTTACAACCAGATTCCACATCTGAGAAGAGATTGCTTACACTAAGTAAAAGGGGCGGGAGGGGAAACTTTGCTTGTGAATATCTCTTAAACCATAAAGGTTTGAGAGATAAGACTTATATCATTCTTCATATTTTTTTAATGCCTACAAAATAAAATAAAGTTAAAACTAAGTATTACTACCCCTTTAAGATCTTCAACACTTTTTCTTTAGGAGGCTCAGGGGTTAATTTTTTAGTTTTTTTAGGACTTCCGCTCTGAAATTAGACACGTTAGACAGGTGTTTCATATCAATTTTAATTACGTAGCTATATAAGTTTTGTATATTACCATGTTCTCTATGTCTATGAGTAAGCGCAACATTACGCACGAAACGCGTTAGACTATATTGGTCTTGTCTTTACGTCTGTTTGCCATATATGTGTTTTTTAATATTGGAATAAAGCACACCTTTTATGTACACCTATTCGTATTGGATTTGTGCCGCCCGTATCCTTCTATTCAGATGCACCATATTTTGCATCAAAAAGTAATCTTCCTTCTTTTGTCTTAGAGCACACCCCTCCGTCACACTCACAATGTTCCACCTTAACCCCTTGGGGCTAGAGAGGGCTCCATTGCCTTGGATAACTCTAACATGTAAGAGATGGATCTTTTATCAGCCTCTCTTTTTAATGTTAAAGGGGCACTAATGTGTCATAAAATATTCTTCTTGTTTTGTAGAGTTTAAAAAAATAAATTATGTGACACAAATCCTATCCATCAAAACTTTATGGTTTGAGAGATATTCGCACGTAAAGCTCCCCCTTCCCTCCCCTTTTCCTGATGTCAGCGCTGTGTTGACAACAGGAGATCCCGGTCCGGGGACCAGTCGACAGCTCTGCATCAGAGCCGAAAATGCGTTATTTAAAAAGAATTACTACAAGCACACTTTGTAGACTGTTCCAATGAAGTAGTTCTCTTTAAACAATGAGATTTTGGCTCTGCTGTAGAACCTCCTCGAGTCTGGCCGAGTCTGCCTTATATTCACAGAGGGAGGACATATACTGTATATATTTTTTCTGCTGTAATTATGTTTGACAACAGGATGAAGTAATTTAGTACATATTTTGCACTTCTCTCGTTGGACTCAGTATATAGGCTCATTTTACTCTAACTGAGGCTGATACTAAGAAAAGGTGCAATTCATGGGCAAACCAGCTTCATCACAGGGGGACAAATGAACATTCCTATTAAAGGGATAGTAATACTTTGTTTTATTTTATTTTGTAGGCATTAAAAAAACATGAAGAACGATGTAAGTCTTATCTCTCAAACCTTTATGGTTTAAGAGATATTCAGAAGCAAAGTTTCCCCTCCCGCCCCTTTTGCCTAGTGTAAGCCATCTCTTCTCAGATGTGGAATGCAGTCCATAGACCAGACAGATAACAGAAGGGGACAATCTTCTTCCTATGAGAACAATGAAAGCCCTGCCCCGCTTGACAAGTTTTTCAGGTTTTTCCCTTATCTTAACTGGAGATTGTCCCTCTCTGCAGTCTACCTGGGCACCTCCCTTCTGCTCTGGCTGAGCAGTGTTACATCAGTAAAAGGGGCGGGAGGGGGATATTTTGTCATTGAATTACTCTTGAACTACAACTCTGACAGACTCTCCAAAATCCAAATACTATGATGATTAATTAGAGCTGCTTTTATTATGAAACATTACCATCCCTTTAAGTTAAATGGGGCTTGCAGCCCCTTGAATGCTTTGCATGTGTTGGAGATAATACCTCTCTGGCACCCAAAGGGGTTAAAGTTACAGTTTATATTGATGTGGGATTTTCATTTATTCTGTATGATGCAACTGGTTTACTTCCAAATTGCACAACTTTTGCGTAGTACATCATCCTCATTGTGTACATCATTGCATTTTCCCATTTTGGCTTGATAGGCTGCTTTGTATACGTACCGTTGTTCACACCGGAGAGGTTCATAAAGTTAGCACCATACAATATTTGTGATGTTTGGCGAGTCATTTTGACCCTTTTGATAAAGCACTATGTTTGGGCCAAAATCATTGCTTTGTTATTCTTCACCAAGGCGTGAGTGCCAATATTCTCTGAGCAAGTGGAGGGTTGTGTGTGTGTGACATTCACTGGTCAATATTTTAGATATAGAGAGTCACCTTTTTTTTTGCTTCACCATAGAAGACCGGAAGTCAGATTCTGGTTCAGATACAGGGGGCTGGGCTGGCTTCAATTCTATGGTATAATTGTGTCTTTATTTCTTTAGTATTGAGGATGTGTAAATAGCTCCCTTCTACTTCCACTGTATATATTTTTAAAAAGAAGCATACAATACATTTTTGAATGGCAATAATCACTTTTGTTACATATGCTCTAATGATAACTTAATTAAAAAAAGCTCAGAGATACTCAGTGCCACCCCAAAATTATTCCAGAATGCCACTTGGGTCAGGAAAATCGATATCTATAATCTCAGCACATTGCCTATAGACTGTCTTTGTGAGGCTTTCATGTTGATACAGTGGGTTTATAATGACATGCATCACACAGGACACTGTGTAAACTGAGGGAGCATTGGGGTTCTGATATAAACATATATTATCTGTTTGAGGATGGGGCTAACAATGCAGCCGCAGCTTAATAAGCAGGTCAGCTCCGGTTCACTATATAAATGTTGCAATGTAGTTGACGACCTACACAACAGCACATTCAAAATGTCGCAACCATGAAAAGGGTGAGATCAGAATCTTGACCGCATCAATAGCGCAAGATTCTGATGTTGTGCAGTTAAAGGCCACACCGAGGATGACATTTTTATACAGAGATTACAAGATTTCTCCCTGCTGGCATAGTGAGCTTTTGCCTGCCAAAATAAAATGCTCATATTTAACTGAAAGTAATATTTTACTGGGGATGATGGGAGTTGCAGTCAGCTGTTAGCTAAGTTAGAATAAATATTGGCCTGTTACCTGCGCACAGAGGAAGAGGATTCTGCTGCAGGAGGCGGACAACCCTGTAATGGAGGCAGGAGAAGACTTGCTACCCCAGCAGTGATTAATAAAAAATGTACCTCATTCTGTTTTGTTGTTTTCTAACCGTTGCTGAACGCTGCCCCGGGCTCTCTCTCCCCTTCTTTGTGTTCTTCTCTCTGCCCTGTCATTCTGCATGCTAAGAAGGGGAGAGAGAGCCCGACACAGTGCTCAGCAATATTTAGAAAACAACAAAACGGATTGAAGTACATTTTTAATTAATCATTGCGGGGTAGCATGTCTCCTCCTGCCTCCATTACAGGGCTGGCCACCTCCTGCAGCTGAATCCTCTTCCTCTGCATGCTGGTAACAAACTCTTTTGCCAGTATTTATTCTAACTTAGATGACAGCTGACTCCCATCATCCTTAGTAAAATATTAATTTCAGTTAAATATGCACAATTTTGTTTTAGGGGCCGAGATTCTGATCTTGCACCTTTCATGGTTGCCAAATAGAAGGTGACATTTCAGTACAATACCCATGGAGAGCAAGGGCCCATGCCTGGGATACCCTTCCACTTAGGGATACCTAGAAACAAATATTGTGACAAGCAACCATCATGAACGAACAAGATAAAGTGTCTTGTTCTGAGGCGCGGTGGTCTCTCAGTGGTGCTGCAAGTGACATTTTATTCACTTCCATGTGTCATTTGAGAGGGAGAAATAGAAGTTAATGAAAATGCTATTATTCCATTTAAGATTTTCAACCAGTTTCATAAATTAAGTATTGACACTATACTGTAAGGGATGGTTTTTGGTGATCTCCTCACAGTCAGTTGGGGGTTAATGCTCTGCAATTGTGGTTATCAATAGCAGAGGGGCAGGCACTGTCAGCTTACGTAGTGTTTATGAGAGACAGGCAGTGATGTTTCCAATATTCAGCCTTCTGTAACCATGCACATACGCATGCGTAGTGTTAGACATCCTAGTCTGTATTTTAACCTGTAATCAACACAATACTGAGAGAGAGATATTTGGGATGAAAGAGTGTGTACCTGATTCTCACCTCTGTCCGTGCATCTGTGTCTTGAGACTACGGAGTTTCGTGTGACTTCTCTCCCACACTGATTTGACATCTCCGTTGATAAGTATCTTTTCTTTTCTTTCTTTTCTTTGTATTACAGAGTATTACAGAGTCTGTTTTACTGCTATAAGCTCTGGCAATAGTTCATTGCCTGTTTAAATAAACTGTATTTTCACTTCAGTGTGTTTTATCTGTATTCTGAAATTCTAGACCTCTAATTGTAACACTATACACATATTTTTCAGGAAGAATGAAGCTAATGGCACACATACCATCCCTTTCAACTTGTCAAATGGTACCAAATAAACTCATTAGCAAGTAGGATCTCTATCCACTTCTACAATGGAATCCTCCGCACACGCTAATCTCTTGGACTCCTGAAACAGAGGTCTCACAATTTATATGGATATCACAAAATCACTCATTTATAGGTTAGCTATCAAGTAGTTTTTGTAAACTTTATGTGCACTCTGCAGATGTCATCTCAATTAGGCTGGTGCAGTCTGCCATTGGGCCAAGGGTTGTAAACCTGAAAAACATAGAATAGACAGGATTACTTCATTATCAGGCCATTATGCCTAGAAACAGAGGACTAATTCAAATATTACTAAAGACTTGGAGAATTGGGAGAACTGAAGGGAGAAATAATTACTAAAGCCCATCAGATCACAGAATGAAACTAGGAAGTAATACTGCACGGGGGAGATTCGCTAAAGGTTGCTGCTATGGTGATATGATTTTGTTGGTGTGTTCTAAGCACTTCAACATTTCAGTGTACACACAGGACATATTGACTAAAATTTAGAGATGCAAGAGGAGGGGACAAGAAGGTCCTCATTAGCATACAGGAATGCTGAACTGATGCCTCCCTCACACATCACCAGCTCTACGACAATCCTGGGGTCTGAGAGCATTCTCTCTGCTGCTACACTTGGTCACAAGGCTGTGGCACTTTGGACAGCATCACTCCCTTATTCCTTTGCATTGCTAACCCCGGGGCACTCACAGGGTTAAAAAAAAAATACACCATGCACTACACAAGCATCCCCTTAGCTCTGTATCTTATATGTATCATGTGTAAATATGTTTGTAAGAAAACGTAGTTCTCTGTATTGAATTTTAAATCAACTCAGACCTCATGGAGGCATCAGAACCCCTCCTTATGTCGCCCTGGAATTGACCAAGAAAGCTATTTCTGCCTTCCTCTCTGTCCTAATCGAGTCAGCTGCTTTTTTTCAATGACTGTCTCTAGCAGAACTCCTCCTACTCACCCAGGTCAATGATATCAAGCCAGGTGATTGTTTCATTCATGAAAGGTGAAGTTAAAGAGTTCAACTCCGCTTTTCATGAATGAATGAACTGAAGCAGCTTGATGTAAATGACCAGGGTGAGTATGAGGAGTCCTACTTGCTCCAGTCATTGAGAAAAAAGTACCCAGCTTGAGTAAGGAGGAGAGGAATGCAGAAATTGCCTTCCTGGTCGCCCCATTGATAATTTATCCTATTGGATAGGTGATCAATGCCAGGGGGCATCAGGAGGTGTCCCAATGCCTTCCCGCAAAGTCCGATTTGATTTTAAAATTCAATATACTGAGCTACGTTTTGTTACAAACATATTTACACTGTATAACACATTAACCCTCTGAGTGCCAGAGGGGTACACAAAGCATTGGAAAGCAATGTGTTGCATATCCCTCTGGTACTCAAAGGGTTAACAGTGTGAGGAGGCATCATTTGGCACATTTTAATGGGAAGGAAGTATATGTCGTACGTGAGGGGTAACATTTGTCAGATATTAACGTGAAGTCACATATATCGTACATAACGGCAACATTTGTCGGATAGTAACGGGGAGGCAACATACGTCATACATGAGGTGCAACATTTGTCAGATTTTAATGGGGGGGCCAACATATGTCAAATCTGAACTGTGGGGCAGCATGTTGGATATAAGCATTGTGGGGGAACATCACCATTGTGTGTTGTCACACATACACTGACTCACTCCCCAGCCTTGTTCCCTTGCCCAGGAAGTGCCCATGTGGAATAGTGGCTAGCTGTAGGCAAGGGGAAAAGGCTGGAGAAGGTCAAACAGTGTACATGGGGTTCTATGGCTACCAGTGGGCAAGGTAACAGGTATTGGATATGTGGGTGGGGTTAGTCTTACTTCGGATACTATGTATATAATACACTGATAACAGCGTGGTCAGAACACCCAGTGATAATAACCATCTGGGTGCATGGTTCATGAGAAATTAAACCCTGTATATGTATACTGTAAAAGATATTTCTGACTATTGAAGATGGCCTAGTCACAACAGATAAAGATCTCTGCCTTAATTATAACTAAAGAGCTCTGTATTAAACTATATACAGCAACATGCATCTAGAAACACATTACTATAAGATGGGCAAAGATCTGTATGATTTATTATTGATATATGCCAGAGGGGTGTTATGTTGAAGAAGGAATAATAACAGACTGACCCCCATCAGAAGGTAAACTTTTACTTCTGTTTTTTTTATCAGATTTTAATACATTTAATCATACTGATTATGAAAATAGCATACACAAAACATGTATTTCCACCCCAGTATAATGCAGAAATGTACACATTTGGATATATTAGCAGCCATTCTGATAGTTCACATTATAAAATATCTTGTCATATGGATTATATTAGGGTTCACTTTTTAAATGCTGTGGGATTTCCCAAAAATCAATGAATATATTTTTTTTTATTTTTTTGATGGGAGTGGCTTTCTTTAAGAAGACATAAAACATGGTAGTTAGTCCCTCCAATGCCATTGCAGTAAGACTGCAGGGAACAACGGAGGAAACAACAGTTAGTGGCTGGGATGTAGGAAGGACTTACTGGGGTTAGTGTGCACAGAATGTTTCCTATATGATAAAATTATATAAATTTTATATTTTCTGTTACATTCAACACTATTACAAGACTGAGAAGAACGGTACCACTTTGGTGCAGATTGACATACTACAGGAATAACCATGAGCATTAATCTATATCTATAATGCTTCATTTTTAAAGTTGCCTAACTGCACTAAAACTAAACACATAAATTTATATCAGAAGATTATATGATCACCTGGTAGTAACCTGTTTATGCTCATTCTCCAACAAGAGAACTCCTTACATTATAAGAGTTGAAACGGGGATGATACAAGGGTACCCTGAGTTGATAGGAGCTAGGTGGCTGAGATAGCCTAAGCCCCCCAAGACAAGCTATTCGGGGATCATTTTTTTAATAATGTCAAGTGATTGAATGGTTCCCTGGTAAACCGGTCATGTGACCCGTTTCCAATCAGGGAGACTTCAAGTTTCTAAGAGGCAGGAGAGCTGAGAAATGAGCTCTGTTAGATCTCTCCACTCCTCCATGTATTGACCTGTGGTGCGTAGTGGGGAAAAAAGACTGATTGTGACATCATTGCACATGTTCACAAGGATATTAATAGACACCACCAGATCCACCAGTGAGATGGAAAAGATTCCCTCACAGGCATACCCAATAAGTTGCTTTATGTATGTCCTAATCCAAACACCAAACACCTTTTCCTGATGAGCATGTCATGGATGGTCTCATTAATTGTATCTATTTAAACTACCTATGCCTTGCCTGTGATTTTCTTTTTCAATCAGTTTAATAGTTTTAGACTTTTTTATTTAGTATTTGTGGAACCTAATCTCAGCAGAGCTCTATCCTCTGACTTATCTGATAAAGCCTGCATAATTATTTAATCACATATCCAGAAAAATCACCTATCTCCTACTCCTTAAGCTTGTAGAGTCTATTCCAGTAATATATAACAATAGTAGAAGGGAACTCACCAGAGAGAGGTCATGAATGTGGTAGAGCACTGACAGGATACTAAGGGGCAGCTGGCTGGATATAGACTGAGAGGACTGGATACCAGGAGAGAAGAGCTGTAGGTAAAAACAAGGACATAATAATTAGAATTCAGCAGGCTAGCAGGAACAGAGAGCTAGAATCTACAAGAAGAGTGGATAGTCCAGATATAGCCAAAGACAGCAACAGGTTGGCCAGCAGAGGCAAAACCAGCAGGCAAAAGGATAGTCCAGGTCACAAGCAAGGTCAGCAACAGATTAGTCAGCAAAGGCAAAATTGGCAGGCAAGAGGGTATTTTTGGTCACAGCAAGGGTCAGTATGTGGCAGGTACTAAAATCTCAGCAGGATAACAAACACGTACAACGCTATAATCGCGCGCTGCACTGAATCAGCGTGCGGCTTAAGAAGGCCCAACCTGGAAGTTCGGGCTGAAGATGACGTCACCACACACAGAGTGGTGACAAGCCGGCAGATGAAGGGAAGGAATACACAGAGCGCTCTTCCGCAGAGTAAGCGGAGGAGGGGACAGCATGAAATATGGCTTCAGCACAAGGTCTAAATCTCAGGGCACCCTAGGCTCCCCTAGCTCAACCCCCACCCTTCACATGTTTCTAAACCCTAGTGTCACCCACATTTGCCTGCAGCAGAAAATATATACATCTTGCAAGATACAAACATAATACAGCTTGTAAATTAATTAGCCGGTAGAGAATGATCTATACTGAATAAACTGACCCCAATGATGTTGAAACTGGACATTTTAAATATTATCTGATATATATTTTCAATGGTCATAAACCTGTCTGGGTTTTTGATGTAGTGGAACTGGGATCATGTTAACTACTCCCACAACTCAGGACAATGACAGAGGCCAGAAACGCTAAGGAGCCCACCACAAACTGCTGCAAAGTCAGCTGTTACAAAAATTCCAGTGAAACACCTTGGGATATCCTCTTTTCAAAATTATATACTTTATGGGGGAATGTTGTTTATTTTTGGACATCCGGAACATAACAATTAAGACCTTGGTCCAGAAAATCAAATTTCTACTTTGGAAGTTGTGACGTGCATCGTATAAGAAACAATGATTTGTATTCAAAGACCATACACAAAAACATTAGAGAAGTACATCCCCAGTGCTTTCCTGATCCCTTTGTGATTTATGCATGGCTGGAGTGATGATGGCTGCAGCATCTGATTGATTACAGACTGTTCCTTTAAATCTTTCCTCACATGTGCTAATGTCCAGAGATTAGCACCAACATCCAGGCTCCTGCTCTTTTCAGAAAAACAGGGGACACCTCAAAATCAAACCAATCATATAATCTTACCTTTCCTTTACTGGTCTTTGGCTGTCAATGCAACTTGCTTCTCCTAGATGTCCACTGCCACTCTGCGCCTTTTAGAATCTTCACTGTCTTGGCTGTCTTCTTCCTCATAGTCTGAGTTGTTAAATGAAGTATGAGTATTGTTCTTTCTTTTCCTTTTTTTACAGTAATTGTCTGGCTCTTTGACTTTTAACAAAGTGCCGCCACACGAATGCATATGATCTATCCACCATTTCTCCCAATCGGATGGTGGCCGGTTAATGGAGCGTTTCACATATCCTTGGCAGGGTCCATTGCACTTCCACCGGTGCTGCTGGATCTCATCTTGGGTAGCATCCCAAATAATAGGAACCTAAACAAATTTTAAAAAACATAGAACAACCTTCAGCTTGAAGCAAAACTCTCATAGTAAAGAATAAACACAATGCAGAGAGTTTTATTCCCAACTCATTGTCCCTTTTGCTGAATGTAAAAGACAAGTCATTCTGGGGCAAACCACCAGCACCACAGGATAAATAAAGATCATAAATGATTTAGGTGGGACTTTAACCTCTTGTATACCGAAGAGGTCTCAAACCCTTTGTGATGCAATGTGTTTGAGACCTCTCTAGCCATAAGAGGATAAACGTCCCATGTAAATCAATGGGAAATAAGGGGAATGATCAGTTGTCCACTCCGGTGCAGTTTGCATGATGCAGATTTGCTCATCTTTTTTTCCTTTCTGTACGTCTCCCTTTATACTTCAAATATATTATTATTTTAGTCCTAAAACCCTGAATAATATTGTCTTGAAAATGTTCTTTATAGAAGAACAAAACATTGGATTTAGTGGTGTTTGTGCACCACTTTACAAATATACATATGTAGTGTGCATTATCACCGTTTTATATGAAAATGAAGTGTAAATAGTTAAAGCAAGAAACACTGGTGCCAATGTACCAATTCACCAGTGTAGCGCCCCTGGTGTTATCCTATAACACCAGTGACTTCTCTCCTGGGTATGGACTACAGTGTATCATTACTGCTGTGGTGCCTACCAGTGGACAGTCTTTACCAGTGTTGGACTTTCATGCCTACAAGCCCCTCATGCCAGCTCCATTGCAGGCCCAGGGAAATGGCTTATGCTTGTTCTATTTCTTCTATGTCCTGTGTAGTACATAGACTAAAACAAGGCATAGAGGGAAGGAATGCCCTAAACCACACACTGACCATCCAATTGTCCTCCTCTTAGTGCAAGTAGCATTAAGGGGAGGATTTGGGGTGTAAGAACTTAGTAAATTGACATTAGGTTGGCATAGGGACAGGACCCCAATTCCAGGTCCTATTATTGCGAGGAATGGACATGGTACAATCACATGATTAATTGCAAGAAAGGCTGCACCATAAGAAGTATCGATCCTGTTGTATAAAAACAATGAAGCTATTTAGACTTCATTAAAAGCATTATCACTGGTAAAAAACTCTTAATTCACTCACAATCTCAGAAGACCAGAGACACACTCCTGAACTCATGTTCATATTCCACATAAAACGTGTACATGAGTTTGTGAATTGAGAGTTTGTTACCAGTGATAATGCTTTTAATCAAGTCTAAATAAACTCATTGTTTCTGCACAGTTGGATCGATACTTCTTCTTATGGTGCAGCCTTTCTTGCAGTTAATCATTTGTATCTATTAGATATGTGAGAAGTCCTTGTTAGATTAGCACATATGTTTTATCTATCCATGCTTCATGTACACTCCTGGATAACAGCTCAATAGCCTTTTGGTCCTAGAGCCCCTGAATCTGTATTTCAAACATTTACATGGTACATTCACCCCACTGTCACTACATTAGGACACTTTACACAAGACAGCACAGAAGCTTCTGGAAAGCAGCAACTTTTCCAGATTTTGTACTTATTTTGTGGTTAATTTTAGTCACAAACAGATTGATATGCAGAGGCTAATGTACTAAGAACTGGATCACACTAACAACATAGTAATATAGCTGATAAGGCTGAAAAAAAGATATGTCCATCAAGTCCAGCCCATGCTTAATTACCCCTGTTGATGCAGAGTAAGGCAAAAAAAACACTGAAGCCATTTCCAATTAAGCCCCACGTGGATAAAAAAAAAAATCCTTACTGACTCCAAATGGTAGTCAGATATTTCCATGGATCAACATCGTATCTGTTTGAAGACAACTGTCATTGTTCTTTGCTAGATAGGTATCCATTACTTTTTTAAAAAGTTACAGTATCTGCAAGCACAGTATCTCAAGGCAAAGAATTCCACAACTTTACTGCCTTTACTGTACAAAATCCTGCCTTTGTTTTAGTCAAAAGCACCTTTCCTCTTGTCTTAATGGATAACCTCACATTTTTAGCTCAGATGTTTGAGTAAGAGTGGAGATTGTAGCCGTATTAGTCCAGTGATGCAGATGTAAAATAACAAACAAAATAAGTATCTTGTAATACCTTTTTTATTGGACTAACAGAATTTTGGATTGACAAGCTTTCGGGAGAACCTCCCTTTCTCAAGTCTAAAGCATTTCTGACTCAGAGTCAGGAATGCTTTAGACTTGAGAAAGGGAGGTTCTCCCGAAAGCTTGCAAATCCAAAATTCTGTTAGTCCGATAAAAAAGGTATTACAGGATACTTATTTTGTTTATTATTTTACATGTTTGAGTAAATAGTTAATTGGAGAGTTGATTGTATTAACCTTGAATATATTTGTAAATCGCAATTATATCTCCCATTAGACGTTTCTTTTCTAATGTGAATAGACCCAGTTTGGCTAATTTCGCTTTATAACTCAGATCTTCAAATTCCTTTATCAACATCAAAGGAGACCAATGAGAATTCTCATTACAATGTGCTGGAGGGATCTTTAACATTCAGGATGTTCAAAGCTCCAGTTAACTCAATGGGAATTTTGGCATACTCCCCATGGTGCCGATATATATATATATATATATAATTCTGAAGCAAACTAACTACACCATAGGGAACAAATAAACATTTCCATACATTGAATTATGGTTTTAACCTCTTATATGCTAGCTCTAGTAATAATGGGTTAACAGCCCATTTAGAACAATGGGGCTTTTTATCTGTTTCAATTGGTGCAGTTGGATTGCTCCAGAATTGCTTCTGTTTTCTTAGTATTTGAGTCTCACAGAGTACAAACACATGAATGTCTTCCTAGTGTCCCCAACTGCTTGGTCTGTTGTGGGGTTGGACAGTGAACTGGTAATTACACTTTTGGCTGAACCCTTTGTGTGCCGGAAAGGTATCAGACACATTGCAATGCATTGCATACCTCTCTGGCACTCAAAAGGTTAAGTACAAGTAAAAGTACTTACTTGAATGTTACCACCAAGGAGGTTGTTAATCCGCTTCACTTGACTGCAGAACTTTGTCCCATGCTCTGCGTCATCTTTCTCGTCCATGATATAGAGCAGGGCATGGATCATCTCATGCAGTAGGGCCTGTAGAACACACACAGTTTACTGTTTATTACATTGGTAATATTTATTTTTATATTAATAACAGATAAATACATTTCAGAGAATAGAGGATTGTTTGAAAAATGTAAAGATGAGCAGTTCAGGAACAAACTAAACGCACCATAGTTACCAAATTAAACATTTCTAAAGTAGCCATAGATTTAAATTGGGCTTTTAACCCCTTCAGTGCAAGAGAGTTCCCAAATGCATTGCTTCACAATTTGTTGTGAGAATTCTCTGTAGCATTAAGGTGTTAAAGGGGAAGTAACAGCATAAAACAACACAGATGAGTTTACATTTTCTTGCTTATTAGACTGC
Source organism: Rhinophrynus dorsalis (assembly GCA_037306005.1). Taxonomy (NCBI): domain Eukaryota; kingdom Metazoa; phylum Chordata; class Amphibia; order Anura; family Rhinophrynidae; genus Rhinophrynus; species Rhinophrynus dorsalis. The sequence goes on along the minus strand of CM074719.1, from coordinate 564,983,265 downwards.
AACATTTACTATAGCACCCCAGAATACCCCAATTATCCTTAGTAAATCAGCCTCAATATCTGAAAAACAGCTGCATTTTTTTTTAAGAACAATAACGATCCATAGACCTGTGTAAAGAAATCTATCAGTAACACTTACCCCTATAATTTCACCTCGTGATCTGTTACGATAAAAGCTCTGATTGAGGCGGATTTTGCAATCCCGAGAAAGATGGTTAAATCTGCAGTATCCACCAAATCTATACACAAAATAACATGAATTAGGTCAAACTCTTTAATGTCAAGGTCACATTTCATGTGATTTTCCCCAAAATGTACTTTCTATCATTTATTAGATTTTAACATAATATTAACACACAAATAGTACAGTTCTACAGCACAATAGGCATTACCTGCACCAACATACTACATAACATCATATAAATAAACCAATGTTCTTAACACATCATCTGCAGCACTAGGACCCTGCACTACCTTTGGGTAAACTCAGCACTTGACTCCCTCATACCCTGTTGTCTTTCTCCTTGGGGCAGGGACCTCTCTCCTATTGTTTGAATGAATGTGACACTTATTCTATCCCCTTTTATTTATTGTAACATACGTCTGTTGTAAGGTGGTGAGTACACTGTGTGGGGCCATATAAATAAAGATAATATACATATATATATACATACATGTGGGGAAGCTCAGACCATACTAACCTCTTCATGACCAGAGGGGGTGTGTAACACCCTATCTATGGAAGAATGGTCTGGAATCCAAAGCTCATGTTACCCACTGAGGGCCAGTGAGGTGTCCAGCACAATACATGGCATACCTGCCAACTGTCCCTGATTTCCAGGCATTGACCCTGGTTTTTGCTCCTAACACTTTAAAGGTTAACCCTTGTGGACAAGAGGGGTGTAAAATGCATTGATTCACACCCCTCTGGTCCACAAGGGTTAACCTTTAACCCTTTGAGTGCCAGAGATTACAGAACGCATTGCAAAGAAAAGCATTCCGTACCCCTCTGGCACTTATAGGGTTAAATGATAAACACATAGAATATATGGCCACATTTACATTTTAAAAACAAAAACAGGGACATGAGAATCCAGGGTCAATGCCTGGAAATCAGGGACAGTTGGCAGGTAAGCCTTGCATTGCTCTGGACACCTCGCTAGCTCATGAGGATATGATGCTTTGGATTCCAGACCCTTCTTTCAATAAATAGGTAGAGAGACACAAGACAAAGACAGACATACAGCCAGACATGTATTAGATCTGCCTTGAAACTTACCTCTTCAGTCTGGGGCTCCAGGCCACATTAACACAACTCAATAATCCACAGAAGAAAGTAATATTCAAATGAATGAAGAGGAGCATTAGGTCAATATTTGGATCTGGATCCAGCTGTTGGAATAACGGGTCCATGATAAGTTGACTTTCAAAAAAATCCAAGTCAATAATCGCTGGGATGAGCTATACCAATACCAACTAAATAACTGACAAGTGAAGAATGTCTAATGGTTTTTGACATATGAGGTAGTAGAGATGATATTATAACTGGAGAAGTTCCATGTGCATTGTGATGTCATAACTGGAGGTCTGCATGCAGACAGTAACTGTAATCTCTCTGGCTGTCACTGCTGTAGGTTATGTTTATAGGCTAACAATATCCCTAAATCCCCACTGATTTTAATTGGACGTTTAACCCCTTGAATCCTGAATCCAAGAGGTTTCCTCACTACCATGCAAGGGTTAAAAGACCTTACATCAATGGGAGTTTTATTTATCCCCTATTATGCACCAGAATCGCTCCAGTTTTCTTTTGAACACAGGATCCATCTGACTGGCCCACTGGGATTTCGGGGTTTTCGCAGTGGGCCCATAGTCTTTATGGACCCTGCAATGACTAGTTATACTACTGCACTAAATGCTGGCTACCCATTGTCATGGCATTGAAGGGTTAATAAGAACACTTTCAAACACTTTAAAGATTGGCACTGTTCTTTTTACATCTCAATCACCTCTAGGCATAACACCCTCTGGTGCCCTAGCCCCACCTTTACCCCACCACTAACCACACCTACTCATTTTACCCTCTTTTGAGTCCAAACCCATTTCTAGATTTATAATCAGTTTTCCAGAGATGGATGAGAATGTTATAAATAGAAATGGGGTAAATATAGAACAGATAAAGACATCTTAAATGGATAGTAATGCTTAAAATGTAAAAAAAAATATGTTGTAGGGTTTATCCTCCTGAGTAAAACAAGAATACTCAGTGCTGAAAGGTGTTTTATTCAAAAGTTATTACAGCTCAAAGTTGAATTTTTTAGGTGCAATATCACAGTGGCCTGAAATTATACAGAGGTGCTGTTGCTACACCATCCTATGGAGATTTATGGTCTATGGACCATAGCTGTCCATAGGATGGTGTAGAAACAGTGCCAATGTACAATTTCATGCCACTGTGATATTGCACCTAAAAAATTAATCTTTGAGCTGTAATAACTTTTGAATAAAACACCTTTCTCTGTCTTCCAATACAGGTTCCTGGTAACATTGGGTAGGCGATCCTCCCCTTTAAGTAGGCAGGAACAATTCTAGAAATGACTTCAGGGGGTGGAGCCTACCTTCCCTCCTTAGCTGCAGCTAGCCAACCAGCTCCAGAAAGATTTGTTCCTTGGTGTATATAACAACAGGCAAGAGAACAGTTCTGCTATAGTTTTAGAATCTTTTTTATTTTTCTGTTAGATATGGAATACCACCATTAGGCGGATTACCATAACTGGCAATGCCCTTAGATGTGGCTAGCTCAGTATCCAGGTGCTTTTTGTGGACCTTAAGCCCTGAGGGGGAAAATCTTGATTCCAAGTGCTTCCCCAGGAGTTACCCACTGAGGTTACTTCTTAGTACATGGTAATCTGAAGACAGAAGATCTGCAGGAAAGGTGAGCAGCCCTTTAAGTTCTGCAGGTCCACTTGTCCCTCAGTGCCCCTTAGTGGTGACTCTAGGATTTCTACTTAGGGGGGGCACACATGGGGCCAGAAGAAAAAATGGGGGGCCAATTTAATGAGCAGTAACAAAGTCTTTACACCTAAAATTATGACATTCAGGCCACTGGGTATGTGTGTACGCACACCATAGCAAAGGAAAACATTGGTAGACTGGTAAAATATTGATTTATTTTCCTAGCAATTGTTAAAGCTCTAGCATGATGCATCTCATCACTGGTCCATTTGTATTCCTTTCTTAATCAGCTTCAGATATTCACCACCAGAGCAATACAGAGTTGTATGCCACCACCAGTGCAATACAGATTTACATGCCATCACTAGAGCACTGCAGTTAAATGCCACCACTAAAGTATTACAGAGTTATGTCACCACTAGAGCAATACAGTTATTTGTCACCAAAGCAATACACTAGCACCAGAGCAATAAAGTCATGTCACCAGCAGAGCAATAAGGTTATATGCCACCACCATAAGTTATATCACCAGCACAGTAAAATGCCACTACTACAGCAATAAAGTGTTATATGTCACCACTAAAGCAATACACCACCACCAGAGCACTACAGTTAGATACCACCACCAGAGCAATAAAGTCATGTAACCAGCCCAGCAATGCAAAGTTACATGGCACCACCAGAGCAATACAGAGCTATGTGACCACCATAGCAAAACACCACAACCAGAGCACTACAGTTAGATGCCACCACCAAAGCAATACAGAGTTATAGGCCACCACCAGAGCAATACACCACCCCCAGAGCACTACAGTTAGATGCCACCACCAGAGCAATACAGATTTGTATGCCACCACCAGAGCAATAGAGATCTATATTTCAGCTGGGTGAATAGAGAAAGCAAAGGTGGAGAGAGAAAGGGCAAAGAAGGGTAATAAAGGGCAAAGGGGAGAAGAAAGGAAAGGGGAAGGGTGCAACAGAGAGCACCTTTTGACCAGTGCTGCTTACTGGTTTAAATATGTGCAAGAAAATAGCTGGTAGAAAATGATCCCCATCCCACTGGGCATTTTATTTGATGAGGCGTTTGAAGTTGTAAGGATTTCTATTGCTACTACTTTCTCAGACTAAGCACACACTTTCTCTCTCTCTCTCAGACTAAGCACACACTTTCTCTCTCTCTCTCAGACTAAGCACACACACACTTCCTCTCTCTCAGACTAAGCACACACACACTCCCTCTTTCTCTTAGGGCTCGATTCAAATGTTGGCGTTAAAACCAACGTGAAGAAAAAAACTGCCTTCGCTCGTTAAGCAAGACCAGGTAACGTGAGATTCAAATCTTCCTTACCTAGAAAGCCTAACGAGCGATAACCAACAAAATACACGTTAATCTTAAACCTGCGTCGCATAGAAAATCTTACCTAAAAACACACGATAAAAATGTTACCTAGCACCACAGCCAATCACAGCACTGCAAAGTATCAAGTTCAGTCAGAAAATCCAAAACCCATGTCTCCAGTTCTGAACAGCTTTCTCTGTGCTTCCCTACCCAGCCACTAGGGGAACACAGAGAAGGCTTTCAGCACCATGGACAGCTTTGAATGCCATAGGGATGTGCACTGCTCACCCCTGTGGCATTCAAAGGGTTAAAATCAATAAAACTAGTACACCAAGCACTACACAATGCCCCCTTCCACATCCCCCCATTACTATGTCACATATATTGCATATATGTGACATACTAACCCCATCCACATCCACCTCATGGACTTCCATGTAGTGGACAAATCTGTCTTTTATTCCACAATTAACCCTTTGAGTACCAGAGAGGTAGGAAAGCATTGCTTAGCATGTTTCCTACCCCTCTGGTACCCAAAGGTTTAATAGGCAACGTATGGACTACATACCTTGCCTATACATATATGTGTGTGTTTGTGTGTGTTTTAAACTTTTTTTAATTAAAATACTATTATTAGACAGTTTAACTTAGATCTCATTCATTGTTAACCCCCTACCTCCTGTGTCCCATTGCTATTAGTACTTTTGCTCCACTCTTCTTCAAACTTAGAGTGGAGCAAAAGTACTAAAAGCAAAGGGACGCAGTAAGTAGGGCATGATGAATGGATGAGATCTAAATTAACCCTTTGAGGGCCAGAGTAGTACGCAACGCATTGCAAAGCAATGCGTTGAGTACCACTCTGGCACTCAAAGGGTTAAATACAACTGAGGGAGCAGGCTGCCCTGTGACGGCAGCGCTTCCCTCAGCTTTATTCATACATTCATTTATTATTCTTTATTTATTAGCATTCTTTATTTCTTATTCACCCCCTTGCTGCGGGCGGCTGTGAAGCCCGCAGCATAATAAAACCATGCTCACTAGAGAGCTATTGGAGAAAGCGGGAGGAGGGGCAGAGACATTGGAGGAAGCGGGTGGTAGGCTTGTATTTGCTGCCCGCTTCCTCCAATACCTCTCCTCTCGCGTTGGCATTGTGCCCAGCTGCCTGGCGTCGCCTTGTTGTCTATTAACCCTTTGGGTACCAGAGGGGTAGGAAACATGCTAAGCAATGCTTTCCTACCTCTCTGGTACTCAAAGGGTTAATTGTGGAATAAAAGACAGATTTGTCCACTACATGGAAGTCCATGAGGTGGATGTGGATGGGGTTAGTATGTCACATATATGCAATATATGTGACATAGTAATGGGGGGGATGTGGAAGGGGGCATTGTGTAGTGCTTGGTGTACTAGTTTTATTGATTTTAACCCTTTGAATGCCACAGGGGTGAGCAGTGCACATCCCTATGGCATTCAAAGCTGTCCATGGTGCTGAAAGCCTTCTCTGTGTTCCCCTAGTGGCTGGGTAGGGAAAAGCACAGAGAATGCTGTTCAGAACTGGAGACGTGGGTTTTCTACTCTTACTTGTGTGCTGTAATCCAAAAAAAATAGGCGTTAGATTTCTGGAGAGAAATGTTGCAATTTAACGCGAGTTAGCCCTAACTACAACATTTGAATAGCTTTTGGCGTCGTTTGTACATTATCCTCTATGGGTGAGATCTTGCTGTTCTGGCGACGGGCGATGTCTGTTTCAGAACTGGCGTCGCTTGTTCCTAGTAGAACATTTGCATTGCTCAATTGACGTTAAAACCAGCATCTCCAGTTTTTTCTGGCGACGCCAACATTTGAATCGAGCCCTTAGTCTGAGAGAGAGAGGGAGTGTGTGTGTGTGTGTGCTTAGTCTAAGAGAGAGAGAGGGAGTGTGTGTGTGCTTAGTCTAAGTACACACACACACAGTCCCCCTCTCTCTCAGACTAAGCACACACACACACACACACACACACACACACTCTCTCTCTCTCTCTCAGACTAAGCACACACACACACACTCTCTCTCTCTCTCAGACTAAGCACACACACTCTCTCTCTCTCTCTCAGACTAAGACTAAGCACACACACACTCTCTCAGACTAAGCACACACACACACTCTTTCTCAGACTAA